>JAPPVO010000017.1:5050908-6514579 GCA_030407325.1 Camellia japonica | reverse complement strand
TGCCACTGTTGCCTCTGTTTACACTGCCCTACTCCTCGAAAATTTGCACAGATCCCAAGGATGCTTCCCTGGACACTTTGGAGTACCACCGGCTGAAGAGAAACACCACCGGCCGAAGGATATGATCACCGGCTACATATTATGCTATCGGCCAGTAATTCTTTGCCGGTCGGCACTTAATAGTGCCGGTCGGCCAAAAATTCCTATAGAACCTGCAATTGACAGCAGCAGAGGGCAAGCAGTGTATGGCATGGAATTTCAAGCAAATGTGTGCATGGACACACTCCCTATCATGCAATGGACTCAAGGGGGCATGGCCCTTGACCCCCGGGCCATCAATCACGCATTTCAATGCATGATGACCCGAAAGCCAAGTTAGCAACTTTGATATCAAATGAAATGCAAGCATAAAACACACCAAAGGGCCCCAACCTCTGTCATAATTGATCAAGAGGCAAGGGATGCATGCTTAATGAAATGCAACCTAGGCATGGAGGCTAAGTATGCAACATGAACATACAAATGAGCAATGTATACTAGGCGCGCAACCTAAACATGTAAACAAACATGGCATGTAGCAACATGCAACGATGGACTTAAACTAACATGGGTAGCTCGCAAGCATGCCAAAATCAGCGGCCATGGGGGGGGGGAAAACAGCCCCGAAACCCGGTAAAATGACATCCGATGCAAGGAATGATCCCGAAATGCGAAGATAATTGCACAAAAATGACTTATAGCTAACAAAGCATGCATAATGGTACATGACATGAAAAAGAAGAAGCAAGGCAGCCCCAAAAATCACATTTTTACAGTTCAAATCATGGCCAAACAGCAATCACAAATAGGGATAACATGGCATACAAAAATGACTCCGCAAGGGAGGCAATGAAGCAAGTAGTATATGCAGTGCCCAAGAAGAAAAATACCCTTCTAAAACACTGAAGAGGGACCAAAAATATGCACATTTACAGTTTATGACAACCCCAAATCAGTATGCAAACATGCTCAAAATGCCATGCAAGATTGAAGCCAACAAAGGCTATAATATGAGGTATACAAAACATGTATCAAAAAGCAAAAGACCCTTCATGGGACATGGATAGGGGGTCAAAATAAGACCCCTTCTAGTTTTGATGATGGCCCAAAAACAGAAGCAAGATAGGCTAACAAAGCATGCAAAAATGGGGGCCAAGAGGGGTATAATGGTAAGTACTATATGGAGACCCCCAACAGTGTTGAGCCCTTCTTCAACGTTGAAGAGGGGCTCAAAATAAGCCTAACTTCAATTCATGACATGCTCCAAAACAATTTATATGTAGGCCAAACAAATCATGCAAAATTACGGTAAATAGAAGAGATTATGAAGCAAGTGCAAGATAGGGGTCCCAAATAGGGTTGAGCCCTTCTTCAATGTTGAAGAAGGGATCAAAATGAGCCTACTTAAAGTTTACATTATGCTCAAAATAGATCAAATAGGCTAGAAATTTCATGCAAAAATGTGGCATACCAAGGAGTGTTGAAGCAAGTGCACTATGGAGGGCTCAAACAGGGTTGAGCCCTTAAACAAACATGAAGAATGGCTCAAAAGAATGCCCTTTAAGTTAGGGTCGGAGCCCAAAACAGTAAGAAAATAGGGTAGAAAAATGTGACAAGAATGTGCTACAAAAGAGGGAAAATGATCTTACCCTTGAAGACTACCCTTCTTGTTGCTTCTTGGCTTGAGTTGCAGCACCTTTGGCCTCTGAAAAACTGCTCCAAGCTGCTGTGATGGAGTAGTGGTGGTGGTGCTATGGATTGGTGAAGAAATGGCCCAAGAACAAGGGTATTTGATGGTTGAATGAGAGAGATATGGAGAGAGATTGAGGGTTTTTGTCTTGGACAAATTTCTTGGAACCCCTAAGATGGAAGAGAAGCTCTTCTATAAATAGAGAATATGGAGGCTTGAAGCTTCTAAGAGAAGCTAAGCAAAAAGGGTCAAGAGGGTCAAGCTTCTCTTAGAAGCTTGGAGCAAAAGGGCCAAGAAGGCCAAGCTTCTTGGAGAAGCTAGACAAAAGAGCCAAGATTCTTGGAGAAGCTAGGCAAAAGGTTCAAGAGGTGCAAGCTTCTCTTGGAAGCTAGAAAAGGGCAAGCTTCTTGGAGAAGCTAAAAAGGGCAAGCTTCTTGGAGAAGCTAAAAAGGGTCAAGCTTCTTAAAGAAGCTAGAACCAAGGTTCAAAAGGTTCAAGCTTCTTGGAGAAGCTAGAACCAAGGTTCAAAAGGCTCAAGCTTCCTCAAGAAGCTAGAACCAAGGGTTCAAAAGGTTCAAGTTTCCTCAAGAAGCTAGAACCAAGGTTCAAATGGTTCAAGCTTCCTCAAGAAGCTAGAACCAAGGGGGGCAAAAGGGTCAAGCTTCCTCAAGAAGCTAAAACAGGGGGTTCAAAAGGTTCAAACTACCCTCAAGAAGAGGTCTCGGCCAACCAAATAGGTCATCGGCACAATAAAGTGCCGGTCGGCTAAACATAATGCCGACCGGCCATTATTTTTAAGAAACAATGGCCGGTGGAAAACATGTGCAGCCGGTGATGCTAGGGGAGGGCCGATGAGGTGTGAGGATGGCCAACAAGCCATTCCCTGCCCTTCAAGGCAAAAACACAGGTGTTTGGTGCCAAAATCAAACACGAAGCAGTCGAGTCAAGAGGTCCTGAGGCGAGGCGCACTACCAAGGCCTCCGGGAACTCGAGACGAACACAAACATGGATAATCACCGAGTGTTCAAACGGTGACGTCCAAGTCTTGAGGACAGTCAAAAATGGGGTGTCTATACATTGAGTATGCCATTGATTAGTTCATAGCATTGTGTATGCCATTTGCATGTTTGCATGTCATTCTGTGCATCTTCACATCACTTAGTTGCATTGCATTTAGATCGCATGCTAGAGTTGCATTTGTCCATACATTGTTTGTTGCATTGTGTTTGGGGTAGGGTTTAGTCCAAATACGGGAAACGAGGGACGTTTCGTACTCAAAGTGACGAAACGTGCCTCAATTCTTGGTCACCGACACTCTTGACTATCCATGATAGAGTTGTTGGCTTTAGGTGTTTACATGTGCATTCATTTCACATTGAGTCGTGCAATTCGACTCCTCGGCCATCATGCATCGGGATACGTGATTGATGGCACGAGGATCGAGAACTACACTCCCTAGAGCTTATACAATGACGGGGAGAGTGGTCGGGCACACATATGTTGAAGATACTTTGCCTTCTCTCTCTCTTGCCTTTGTTGCAGAAAATGCAGAAACCAGGAGAAGAAACTGGCCGGCCGACCAGATTTTCTGGCAGGCCGACCACCTTTTCTGGTTTTCACCACTAAGGGGGGTTGGTAGGTGGTCTCCAATGCCTATAGCTGGTCAGTAGCCTTCCCCTAGATTCTCAGGGTGGAGTTTCATCTCCTTGGAGCTTTGTGCAAGTTTCTGGGTTCAATTGCAAACAAAGGCGAGTTAAGACATCGCGATGGATTTCCCGACAAGGCGACTCAAGCATGCATGCATCCTTTATCATTCGGAACAGAGCTGAGGCAGTCCATTTCACGTAGCTTGCATGCTAGTTTATTTGCTTCCTTAGTTTAATTTGTTAATTAATTAATGTTGTATAATATTTAGCTGTAATTCGTTATTCATTTTGGTTGTGTAATAACTAGTTTAATTAGCTTAGATTAGCTAGTTGGTTCTGTATTATTTATTCGGACCCTCCGCGAGAGGGCGAACTTTGTAATAAGTGTGCGTGTGTGTGATGCATGTCTTCCAACCCCACGTTTTCTCCCTTTTATTTACCAGCTTATGATGGTTAGTTTTAGGGCATGTTTCAATTAGCATCTATATGTTCGCATGTTTGCATTCATTCATCTGTACTGCATGCACCGGGCTCGGCGCATCATGCTAACTGCATTGTATTTCAATTTCAAGTTGAATACATGTATCGATTGTTGCATCTCATATGCCATCTTAGAATAGCCGAGCCTATCTTAGTTGCATTCTTGCATGTGTTGCATTAGACATCTCAGCATAGTTAGGATTCATGCATGTTTTCTGATTAGCTTCTTTCTTTGGCTCGGAGTACTCGGTAAGTGTTTATGCTTTAGCATCCTTGCATGCGTGTGAGTGACTGCCATGATAGCATGCTTACCATGAGGCTATGTGCTTATGTGATATAACTGCCTGAATGCCTGTGGGTGAAGGTTGGGTTGCTTGAATTGGAATAATTCGTTGAAACCTGTGTTTTAGCCTACTTGCGAGTAGCAAACTTCAATCCATTTTCAAACAAACGGATATGGGATGCTTTGTTCTAACTTAGGCAATTTAGTCTATACTTGTATGTTGTGTGCATCACATAGTAATTCTAGGCTAATAAACCGGAATAAGAGCACATGTGTTTTCAAAAACAAAATATCATGCTTAGTAGTGGCCGATCTATGATCGGGCGAGCGGGGGGGTGCTCATGAAATGACCTTCCCCAATCGTACCCAAGTTCCTGAGCCGAGGCAACTTTGGTGATGACGGACACGTGGCCTTAGGCACGAGTCAGGGTTTCCTAAATTCCCCCAAAATAAAATATTTAGGTGGCGACTCTGTATTTGGCAAAGCAGTCCATGTTTGGCACTTCTTTCTAAAAATTAGTTTTTCAAAACGATTTGCCAGATTTAGACTTTTTGGTGATTTATCGATCTTACATTGCACTTTGCGAGATTAGATTCAGAACCGTAACATCGAGTCCGAACTATAGTGAGCCCAATGAACAAAACGGGATTTTCCCGGGATGTTCGGAGACGTCTACAAACATCAATCCACGTACGGGTTCCATTTCGTGAGGTTATGGGTTTCCCCTACATCTCGTCACCTGAAATGGTAACAGCTATAAGCACATAGAAGAGTGAGAAATATTATACCAAGAGTACAGGGAATACAAAATAACCATAGATAGTTAGTTAAGACAAAACATTTACAAAACTCAATTTGATAAATAAATCATTTAAGTGGCAAAAACTGAAATACATAAATTATGAAAATAAATAACAATATAACCACGGTACAGAAGAGAACAGAACAGAGGTCACAGAAGTGACAATCAGAACAGAGGTCAATGGATCCATGACAAATAGAGGACCACAAAGTAGCCAAACAGAGGCCAATGGTTATTTAAGTCCCCCAAGGCATGGGACTCCCGTGGTGGTACTTACAAAACATAATTGTTTATAAGATCATAGTTAAATATTCTTTAAAATTTAAACAAACATATCCATGGGTTTCATTTAAACAAATAGAGTTTAGAAATTAATCCACGTAACTGAAATATTTCTAAAACATAACTTGCATTAATATAACTTATAAAATATAACTTATATAAATAAATTATGGTAAGTCAAAACATAAGTAAAATATATTATGGTAACTCAAGGTAAATATAATTCACCCTTAAATTGACCCTTAGCCTTACTCCACTATCACAACCTTCCTACTATAAGTTTCTTACTTTCAGTACCTACGTGCCTCTTCTCTCTCTCTCTCCTCCTCTCTCTCTCTCTCTCTCTCTTTTCCTTTCTTTTTTTCCTTCCACAGATTGGAGCAACTCCTCCTTAATAGGGAGGTAAGACCACTATCTGGCCAACATGTGGCCGATCTTGAATCCTCCTTTGGATTGCTTCATAACTCACCTGGATTTGCTCATTATAACCGTAGATTTATTCTTATCTTAGTAATGTTTATGGTAATTACACTTTTGCCCAATACCATATAAATAAATTAATCCCTAATTAAATTTCACTTTATCGTATACCAACAGAAAATTAATTATTTATTTTGCTACCATGCCCACTATTATTATTATTGGTTATCAATATTATTATTTATTAACTCTTACTTTTATATTTATTTATTGACTATCTTTAACTTTAATTTGGCCCAACTAGTATTATAATTCTATATTTCTGTTAATTTGCCCTAAATAATAATCTCTAATTAATCCCATATTTGATAACCCAATGCCAAATTAAATTCTGTATTTATTATTATTATTTATTTAATAATATATTATCACATATACTCACAATTATAATATAACTATAATATTATGTGGTATTTAATTAAACGTTTAGGGTTTCACATTTCTCCCCTTCTAAATAGAAGTTTGTCTCCAAACTTGACGTACCTTAATTTTCAAAGAGGTGTGGGTATTTGACTCGCATTTGACTTTCCGTTTCCCACGTAGCTTCTTCGATACTATGATTTCGCCATAAGACCTTCACCAGTGGTATGGTCTTGTTTCAGAGAACTGATCACGACGATCGAGAATCTGCACTCTTTTCTCTTCATAAGAGAGATCTTCTTGAACTTTCAGATCCTCGTAATCAACAACGTGTTTTGGATCTCGAAGGTACCGTCGAAGCATTGAAACGTGAAACACATTGTGGGCATTGGATAGTTTAGGTGGTAGTGCAAGGTGATAGGCTACAGAACCAATCTTTTCCAGTATCTCGAATGGCCCGATGTAACGTGGGTTTAGCTTTCCTCACTTTCCAAATTGGATCACTCCTCTTGTTGGTGAGATCTTGAGGAACACATGATCCCCTACTTGAAATTCCAAGTCCCGTCTCCGAGTATTTGCATAACTTTTCTGGCGGCTCTAAGCAGTGCGAATTCGTTGTTGGATGAGTTGGATTTTCTCACTGGTGACTTGCACGATCTCGGGGCCTAACAATTTCTGTCCCCGACTTCCGTCCAACATAGAGGTGATCGACATCTCCTTCCATAAGAGCTTCATACGGTGCCATTCCAATGCTTACTTGGTAGCTATTGTTATAGGCGAATTCCACTAAAGGTAGGTGCTCATCTCAGTTACCTTTGAGGTTCAATACGCACACATGTAACATGTCTTCTAATGTCTGGATTATTCTTTCAGATTGCCCATCCATTTGTAAATGATAAGTAGTGCTAATTTTAGTGTGGTTCCCAAAGCTTACCGTAATTTGTTCCAGAAATGAGACACGAAGCGGGGGTCTCGGTCAGACACAATCGAAACTGGGATACCATGCAAACGAATAATTTCCTTGATGTATAAAGTGGCAAACTTATTAAGGGAGTACATGATTTTGATTGGTATAAAATGCACTGACTTCGTCAATCGGTCTACTATAACCTATATTGCATCATTCTTCGAAAATGACTGTGGTAGCCCGACCACAAAGTCCATAGTAATGTGTTCCCATTTCCATTCAGGAATAGGGAGTGGTTGCAGCAGTCTTGCAAATCTCTGATGTTCTGCTTTAACACGCTGACAATGCAGACATTTGGAGACATGGCTTGCTATGTCTCTTTTCATTCCTGTCCACCAGTAGTGTTCCTTCAGATCATGGTACATCTTTGTGTTGCCAGGGTGGACTGCAAATCTCAAGTTATGAGCTTCCTTCAGTATCTTCTTCTTAAGTTCCGGGATGTCAGGTATGCAAATTCGATTTCAAAATTTCAGTATCCCATTGCTTATAGTGAAATCAGGGTCAGATGTAATTCTTTGCTGGTCGTACTTTTTCTTCAAAAGGTATCTTCACATTGGCATGCTCTAATTTCTTAAATCAAGGTAGGTTCCACGATTACGTTGGCGAGCAGTCCATTGATCTTGTGGGAAACGAGAGTACATGCCAAACTTTTAGTCGTTTTTCGGCTTAGTGCGTCTGCCACCACATTAGCTTTGCCTAGATGGTGATGGATCTCTACATCATAGTCTTTCATAAATTCTAGCCACCGCCGTTGCCTCATATTCAGTTCCTTCTGTGTGAACAGATATTTAAGACTCTTGTGATCAGTGTATATCCGTAGGTTGCATCGTAGAGATAATGACGCCAGATTTTGGAGGGCAAAAATCACCGCAGCCAATTCCAAATCATGAGTCGGGTAGTTTTCTCTCGTGAGTCTTTAATTGTCGCGACGCATAAGCAATGACTTTCCTGTTTTGCATGAGAACGCAACCCAAACTATTGTATGAGGCATCACTATAGATTACGAACCCATCTGCTCCTGTAGGGAGTGCTAGTATAGGGTTGACACAAGTCGACTTTTTAATTCTTGAAAGCAATGCTCCTGTTTATTAGTCCATTTAAAGGTGTGTTCTTCTGAGTTAGCTGGGTCAAGAGTGATGCTATCTTTGAGAAATCTTGCACGAAGCATCGATAATAGCCAGCTAGACCTAAGAAACTTCGGATTTCTAACACATTAGTAGGTCGTGGCCAGTCCACGATTGCTGCAACCTTTTGGGGGTCAACCGAGATGCCATCTTTGTTAATGACATGGCCGAGAAAGTGTACACTAGTGATTTAGAATTCGCATTTCTTTAACTTGGCATAAAGTTTGTGATCACGTAGTGTTTGTAGAACTATCCGCAAGTGTTGCTCTTGGGTCTCTGGTAACTTGGAGTATATGAGGATGTCGTTAATGAAGACAATGAAGAACTCGTCAAGATAAGGTTTGAACACTCGGTTCATGAGATCTATGAAGGCTGCTAGGGCATTTGTGACGCCAAAAGGCATGACAAGAAACTCATAGTGTCCGTAACGGGTTCTGAAGGCAGTCTTTTCGATGCTTTCCGTTTTGACTTTTAGCTGATGGTAGCCAGAACGCAAGTCAATTTTGGAGAATACTTGGGCGGCGCCTTGAAGTTGATCGAACAAGTCATCGATTCGTGGTAGAGGGTACCGATTCTTGATGGTGACCTTGTTCAGCTCCCCGTAATCGATGCATAATCTCATTGTGCCAACCTTTTTCTTCACGAACAATATTGGAGCTCCCCAGGGTGAGGTACTAGGTCGAATGAAACTTTTGTCTAGGAGTTCCTGGAGTTGAGTCTTCAGTTCTTTCAATTTTGTTGTCGACATGCGATAAGGAGCTTTTGATATTGGTTGTGTGCCAGGTTGGGTTTCAATGGTGAATTCGATTTCCCGATCAACCGGAATACCGGGTAGATCTTCAAGAAAAACATCCGGAAATTCTCGAACCACGGGGATTGCATTAACGGTGGGGGCCTCTTTTTGTGTATCGATTACATAACAAATATAACTACCACAACCCTTTCTTAGAAGTCATTGGGCTGTCATGGAGGATATAATACAAGGAGGGTTAGAAACTCCAGTCCCATCAAAGACAAGTTCGGGTTAGTTTGGTAACCTGAGGAAGACCTTTTTGGCTTTACAATCGATAGAGGCGTGGTTGGCAGCCAGCCAATCCATACCTATGATCACATCAAAGTTTCCAATGCAGAGGGGAATCAAGTCTACATATAAGGTTTTCCCTTTTAAGAATATAGCACAAGATCTGTACATATCTGTACTACAAGCAGACTTACCAGAAGGGAAAGACACAGACAATATATTTCCTAATGATTCGAGTGTTGATGCCAACTTGGCAGCAAAGTGTGGTGCAACAAAAGAATGAGTTGACCCAGAGTTAATGAGGACATGAGCTAAATGACCACAGACAGAAAATGTACCTAACACAACGTTTTCAGTAACTTCTGATTTTCCAAGCACCAAGGCGAAAACCTGTCCTTGACATTTTTGGTCCTTCCTCTCTCCTCCAGATCCTGCGGGTTTCCTGACTGGGCCAGAGGGGCTGGCTGTAGGATTAGTTAGCTTTGGACAATCCCTCAGCAAGTGGCCAACTTGACTGCATTTAAAACATGCTCCCGTGTCTCGATGGCATTGTCCCTAATGAGCCTTCCCACAAGTGGGACAAATTGGAACAGTGCCACCTGGGGGTTGGTAGGACCTTGATGGCCTGAACTGGTTATGCCCATATTCACCTTTTTAGGAGGCGCAACACCGGGTCTTCTGTTGTCTCTTTTCCAGAATCGCTTCTTGTGGCTTGGTTCCCCAGAACGCGAGGCTTTAATCCCCTTTTCTGCAATGTACGCCCGGTCTACCACTTCTACATAAGTTGGCAATTTCAAGACCTCGAGCCTGTCTTTTTAATTTCAGCATCCAATCCTGCTTCGAATTTTTCTTGTTTTTCGAGTTTCGGTGGGGATGACGTATGTTACAAACTGAAGCGAATTGTGTGAACTTGCTCTCGTATTTGGCCACCGTCATGGTTCCTTGCTTTAGATGTATGAATTCGGATGTCTTCTGTTCCTGCAATGAATCTAGGATGTATTTTTCATAGAATACTTTCAAGAATCTTGGCCAAGTCGTAATTTCTTCTTTGGCTAGAGTGAGAAGCCACCATTCCTGTGCATTGTCTTTGAAAGTGAAAGTGGCGAAAGTTACCTTTTGTCTTTCGGTGCAGAGTAGGGCGCGAAAAATCTTTTCCATGTCTTTCACCCAAGTGTCTGCTACCATTAGGTCTAGGTCGCCGATAACTGTGGTAGGTTTCAGATCCTGAAACTATTTTATGGTAACCGGCTCTTCTCGCCGTTCTGGCATCCCATTATTGATGTTAGTTTGCAAGGCTTGCAAAAAACTAATAACCACTCTTTCCATTATTCTTTCCATCGATTCAGTGCCACTGGCTGATGACTCACTTCCATTACCATTATTGGCCATTCTACAAAGTTATAAACGAGGCATTATATTCACAACGCAGCATATATATAAGCATGTGTAGCGCAATCTATATTTATATAAAATGCCCACTTTACATTTTTTTACAATTCATATTACATCAGTCAGAATATGTTAGTGTCACATCCCTATGGTAAACAAAAACAAAAAGACAACAAAAAAAGGATTAGAACACATCATGGTCAGCATACAAAAAGATTTTCTTCTACCCAAATCTAGAGTGGTGGGTCAAATGGGCCAAAAATCATGGGAAATAGTATTGCATAAAAAGCTCAAATTCCCACCACAACTAGACTACACCAAAGCACATCCACGCTGTCTGGACTGTGAAAATGGGAGCGGACTGTATGTATCCCAAAAATCCTCGGTCGACAATCCAGCCGGGTGTCTCAATATATGACAAGTCATTATTAAAGTCAACATTTTGAATATTAATTATCTCCAACGGGTTAGGGACTGTGGTGAAAATATAGTCCTCAGGGTACATGTTCCCCCTTCTGGCCACAAAATCTAGGGGTAGAGGGCCTATGATATAGTGCGGGCGGTCATGTCCCAGGGCAACGCCAAGGACACGAGTGGGTCCAAGAAAACGTCTGCGTGTATCGGCATAGCTTTGCCTCCACAGTAAATATGGGACATCGGTAGGGTTAGCCTGGATATAAACTGGCCGACCTATCAACTGGGCAAGGCCTGGGTGCAGTCCTCTGATTATATCCTCTGAATCTCCCCAACCCTTAGGTGAGGCGGGGGCGGGGTGCTCGGCTAAAATCTCGTCTAAATTAATGGCCTCGAGCTCATCCCAAAACACATCATCAAGATTAATCTCTGACATTCCTATATCACCAGAATAAACGTGAGATTTTACACAAAAGGACTAACGTTGTGGGTAATATTTATTATTATTTTTTAATTTTATCTTATTTTATTTTATTTTATTATGTTTATTTAGCTATATAGTTTTTTATAGATTTATTTATAACTTTTCGAACTTCCTGATCAAATTAAAATAGCTTCTTTTTTTTTTTTTTAAAACCGTTTCTCTGATACCACCTTTGTCACGACCCGACCCCAGGGGCTTAGGTTGGAATCGCAACTTACTAACTTATTCTATTTGTAGCACATTAAACTGCGCAAGCGGAAATAAAAATAACTAAACAGGGAATTACTCAATTTTACTATTTTAATAAAAGAAAATACATTTATAGGGCTTTTATTATTTTATTATTCAGTGACCGGCCCCGAGTAGAACAAAAGGAAGCAAAAATATAAAACAAAAACAAAAAAAGAAAAGAAAGACAAAATAGTAGTTCAACATCAATCCACGTGCGGGTTCCATTTCGTGAGGTTATGGGTTCCCCCTACATCTCGTCACCTGAAATGATAATAGCTATAAGCACACAACAGAGTGAGAAATATTATGCCAAGAGTACAGGGAATACAAAATAACCATAGATAGTTAGTTAAGCCAAAACATTTACAAAACTCAATTTGGTAAATAATCATTTAAATGGCAGAAACTGAAATACATAAATTATGAAAATAAATAACCATAACCACGGTACAGAACAAAGCAGAACAGAGGTCACAGAAGTGACAATCAGAACAGAGGTCAACGGATCCATGACAAACAGAGGACCACAAAGTGGCCAAACAGAGGCCAATGGTCATTTAAGTCTCCCAAGGTGTAGGACTCCCGTGGTGGTACTTACAAAACATAATTGTTTATAAGGTCATAGTCAAATATTCTTTAAAATTTAAACAAACATATCCATGGGTTTCATTTAAACAAATAGAGTTTAGAAATTAATCCACGTAACTGAAATATTTCTAAAACATAACTTGAATTAATATAACTTATAAAATATAACTTGTATAAAATAAATTATAGTAAGTCAAAACATATGTAAAATATATTATGGTAACTTAAGGTATTGTATAATTCACCTTAATATTGACTCTTAGCTCTAGCCCTACTCCACTATCACAACCTTCCTACTATAAGTTTCTTACTTTCAGTACCTACGTGCCTCTCTCTTTCTTTTTTTCCTTTCTTTTTTTCCTTCCACAGATTTGAGCAACTCCTCCCTATTTATAGGGAGGTAAGACCACTATCCGACCAATACGTGGCCGATCTGGAATCCTCCTTTGGATTGCTTCATAACTCACCTGGATTTACTCATTATAACCGTAGATTTATTCTTATCTTAGTAAATGTTTATGGTAATTACACTTTTGCCCAATAACCACATAAATAAATTAATCCCTAATTAATTTCACTTTATTGTATACCAACAAAAAATTAATTATTTATTTTGCTACCATACCCACTATTATTATTATTATTTTATTATTATTATTGTTATCAATATTATTATTTATTAACTCTTACTTTTATATTTATTTATCTATTATCTTTAACTTTAATTTGGCCCAACTAGTATTATAATTCTATATTTCTGTTAATTTGGCCCCAAATAATAATCCCTAATTAATCCCATATTTGATAACTCAATGCCAAATTAGATTCTGTATTTATTATTATTTATTTAATAATATATTATCACATACACTCACAATTATATATAACTATAAATATTTATGTGGTATTTAATTAAACGTTCAGGGTGTCACAATTGCCTTGCATTACCACCTGAACTATCCAATGTCCACAATGTGTTTCACGTTTCAATGTTTTGACGGTGTCTTCGAGATCCAGAACATGTTGCTGATTATGAGAACCTAGAAGTTCAAGAGGATCTCTCTTATGAAGAGTAACCAGTGCAGATTCTCGATCGTCGTAATCAAGTTCTCCGAAACAAGACCATATCGTTGGTAAAAGTCTTATGGCGAAATCATCGTATCGAAGAAGCTACGTGGGAAACGAAAAGTCAAATGCGAGCTAAATACCCACACCTCTTCGAAAATTAAGGTACGCCAAGTTTGGTGACAAACTTCTATTTAGGAGGGGAGAAATGTGACATCCTAAGTGTTTACTTAAATACCACATAAATATTTATAGCTATATATAAATATAATTATGGTTGTATGTGACAATATATTATTAAATAAAAAAATAATAATAACAATAAATATAAAATAAATATATGGAATGAGAATAATAATAATAGTAGGAAATAGTAATAATAATAATAATAATAATAATAATAACAACTATACTAATATGATAAGGCCAAACAACAATTACTTGGCAATTAATTAAGTAGATTGTAATCTCTCCAAGAGAGAAGAATAGGCTCCACCTGTGTCATTTAGTCTTAGGGGGAGTGAGTCACCATGTTTAAGCATCATGAGCGTGTGTATATATAAGAGGAGGGGGGGGGGAGGGGGTTGCGAAAAAAGTAAAGGAACGAGGGGAAAAGAAGAGAGAAAAATAAAGAGAGATAGAAAGGATGAAGGAAATAGTCTCGAGAAGCTAGCGTAAATAGGATGGAAATATAAGAATTAATATTAAGGTGAGTTATATTATACCTTAAGTTACCATAATATATCTTACGTATGTTTTGACTTGCCATAATTTATTGTATATAAGTTATGTTTTATAAATTATATTACTATTTCAATTATATGAATTATTTTATGAGCTCTATTTGTTTAAAATGGAACCCACGGATATGTTTGCTTAAATTTTAGAAAATATTTGACAATGACCTTATAAACAATTATGTTTTGTAAGTACCACCACGAGAGTCCCACACCTTGGGGGACTTAAATAACCATTGGCCTCTGTTTGGCTACTTTGTGGTCTTCTGTTTGTCATGGATCCATTGACCTCTGTTCTAACTGTCACTTCTGTAACATTTGTTCTGTTTTGTTCTGTACCGTGGTTATGGTTATTTATTTACATAATTTTCGTATTTCCATTTCTGCCACTTTGAATAATTTGTTTATTCAAATTAAGTTATGTAAATGTTTTAGCTTAACTAACTATCTATGGTTATTTTGTATTCCCTATACTTTTGGCATAATATTTCTCACTCTACTGTGTGCTTATAGCTGTTACCCTTTCAGGTAACGAGATGTAAGAAAGACCCGTAACTTCATGTAGTGGAACCTGAACAAGAATTGATGCTGATCCATTAATTTTTTTTTTCCTTTTCTTCATTTTATTTTATTTTTTTATTGAGGGCTGGTCACTGCATAATAAAAATAAATAAATAAAAGCCCTATAGATGTATTTTCTCTTATTAAAATAGTAGAATGAAGTAAATTTTCTGTTAAATTTTTTTTTTTGCCTTCACCTACGCCATTTAATTTGCTACAAATAAATTAGTAAGATGCGATTCCAACCCTAAGCCTTGTGATTAGGTCGTGACATAATGAATTAAACCGAGAAAGAACCAACTGAAGGAATAAGAAGCCTTGTTAGCCACTTGAATGTGTATAATGATACAATATGTATTGTGTTGTGTGCATTGTGATTGTAGGTCGTGAGTCGAGGATGGCACAACCATTTCAGGACGCTACGGTCAGTAACAACTTAGATGTATTTCCTAACTGATATGATATGCTCTGTTGAACGTTATATCCTGAAATAACTGAATGATTGTCTATTCTTCTGAAATGTAATGTGGTTTCTATATATTCACGTGGCCCTTACCCGGGGGTAACAATACCTTGGTTTATGTTCGTATGTTCATGTGGCCCTTACTCGGGGGTAATAATACCGAAGTCTATGATCATGTGGCCTTTCCTCGAGGGTAACAATACCGAAGTCTATGTTCATGTGTGGCCCTTGCTCGGGGGTAACAATACCGTAGCTTACATTCACGTGGCCCTCACCTAGGGGTAACAATACCATAGCTACATGTGCACACAGATCTTCGACTGTACCAATTAGAACCACCGTACTGGTATGCTTATACTGATATGACTGTTTACAAGTACTAATATGACTGTCTACAAGTATTGGTATGACGATTAACACATATTGATGAGATATGCTAGAAAAACAAGTACTGATATAATTGTCTACAAGTATTGATATGACGGGTGACACGTATTGATAAGATATGCTAAAAAGTTTGAATTACTAATTTGGAACATCATTCATTACCCTTTTACCTTATTGTTATTCACTGGGTTTTAGCTCACTATTTTTATGTATATGTATAGGTGAGCATTCTGGAGGACAGGTCTAGAAGGGGGTCTTTAGCCGAGCCACGTTTTGAGTGCCTCTGAGTTGGGACTAGGCCTGGAAAGCCGTTGGCAAGCTTTTGATTCTGATGTACACCTTTGACACGTGCATAAGTAATGCATAAGATGTTATGTTATAAGTTATGAATCGTTATGTGGTAAATTAACGTTTATATGTGTCCATATTTGTTCATATAGATGCACAGCTCATTGAAATATTGGTATTTTTGTATATTGCTTCTACTAGCCTCGATTATTTTTAATTACACAGGAAGGCCTTTGGTAATCTCGGATTACTGGCCGGTTACGACGCTAAACTTATAAGGGGCGGATTTAGGTCGTGACACTAAGCTAGCCTAGCCACTGCCACAGGAGAGAGAGAGAGAGAGAGAGAGAGAGAGAAAGAGAGATGGAGTGTGGGAGTGGGCTGCCAGTGGCAGTGCTGTGTGTGGCAAATGGTAGTGCTATAGCACTGCTATAATAGCATTATAGCAGCCGAAAAGAGAGGAGAGAAGAGTGAGAGAGAAAAATGGAGTGTAAAGAAACCAACAGTCATATTTCAAATCAACAAACCAACGGTCATAATTCAAACCAACGGATACAATTTAAACGGTAATATGTATATATTTTTTTTATAAATTTATTGTACTCTTTAAAATTACTATAAATATGCTTCATTTTTCAAAATAAATCTCACAACAAATAATTTCTCTCTCTCTCTCTCTCTCTCTCTCTCTTAAACTCTCTCAATCTCTCTTAAACTCTCAATCTCTCTCAATTCTCAATTAATTTTGAAGTGTCATCTCTAAGTGACAATTACAATTGTGCAACAAGAAACTTTTATCAGAATAAGCAAATTTCTATATCACATTCACCAGTCTGTAATATTAATTAGTTTAATTAAATTTATTAGCTACTCATTTTTTTTATTAATTATTTGTGCACATATATTAATTATTATTTTTTAGTGATTATATTTGCACATTATTTAAATTAATTGTTAATTCTTATATGTTATTTTACTTACATTACTATGGATCCTAATATGCCTAATGTTTATGTCGATGTTAATACATATACTACACAACATGAATCTATTTATTCTCCTTTTAATATCCATCTTCCAACAGTTAGATCATCATCTAGGAGCAGAAGTAGTAGTGTTTGGGAACATTTTGAAAAAATATCTATAAATAATCCTAATGATACAATTACATTTAAAGAAAAATGTAAATATTGTGCACATTTACTTAATATTGCATCTGCAGGGGGTACTAGTCATCTAAAAAGACATGCTAACAAACATTTACAAAGTTAACAACCTGATATTCGAAGTGAAATGCAATTAGGGGCTTCATCAACTGGTAATTTGCAAACATTTTCATATGATCCTATACGTGCATAAAATTCTGTAGTTGATTATATTATTAAAAAAGAACAACCTTTTACTACTAGTGAATGTCCCGATTTTACCGAAATGATTCACGAAAGTTTTGCACCACAATATCAAAGTTTTTCAAGAAATACTACTAAAAACAGGATTTTAAAGAAATTTGAGGATGTTAAAAGTGAATTATTTGACATCTTTAAAAATTGAATGGAAGAACTTGTTTAACATCTGATATGTGGTCAAATAATGGTTTCGAATATCAATGTAACACTATACATTTTATTGATAATGATTGGAAATTAAATAAAAGAATTATTTCATTTAAATTAGTTGAGCTTCCATACACTGGTCATTCGCTTGATGTACAAATAAGAAATGTATTATACGAATGAGTTTTACAAAATAAAATATTTAGGATTAATTTAGATAACGCATCATATTAAAATCAAACTGTAACTCATTTAAAATCAACTTTACAATTATTCGTTGATGGTGATTTATTTCATGTTCGTTGTTGTGCCCATATTTTAAATTAATTGTTAAAGAAGCTATGCATATATACGAGACTTCTGTACTTGTAATAAAAAATGCAATTGTTACTATTGTGTCCTCTGGTAACCGAATTTCGAAATATAGAAAAATTTATTAACGAGAAAATATATCATTTAAAAAATTAATTTTAGATGTAGATAGGAGGTGGAATTCAACATACAATATGTTAAAAATAGCTTGTAAATAAAGAAGAGTAATAGATTTATTTTTTGCAATAATATCAATAGGAGGGGTATTGACTCCCACAGAACTTAATTAGCGCCAAGTAGCCTTGTATAAAGGATTTTTAAAAGTTTTCGATACGTCAATAAAATTATTTTCTTATATATATATATTCTTATTTTACCATTTGTTTTACATATGCTAGCAAAAATAATTAAAGTTTTCGTAAAATATATAGGTAATGAATATTATGTAACCAATATTATTTCAATGAAAGAAAAATTTGATAAATATTTTGATACTTTGCCTCATCTATTAGGTTTAGCCATAATAATTGATCCTAAGCGTAAAGAAATTGGCTTATAAGAATTTTTAGAGCGTCTTTTCGCTGATCAAACACAGTTTGCTCCTATCATGCAAACATGCAATAAATTATTTGAAGAAAACAGGGCAGTTGCATCTATAAACACACCTACACACATTACATTAGCAGTCTCATCTTGAGGCAGGAGATTAAGTGTTTTTTCAGCAATAAAAAGTAGAAGAATATCTCAACATACAAGTGTAAGTAGTTTTGAACTACAATGTTATTTGAAAAGCCCGTCAGTGGATCATTCCGATGATTTTGACATTTTGGAATGATAGAAACAAAATGAAACTATTTGGCCTGTGGTTTCACAGATGGCTCGTGATATACTAACCATTCCTATTTCTACAGTTGTTTCGGAAACAACTTTTAGTACAGGTGGATGGGTGCTGAGCAATTACCGGAGCAAGCTTTCACCCAAAATGATTGAGACACTGATGATATTTAGAGATTATATGCATGCGCTTACAAGAAAACAAAATTATAGTGAAAATGAGCGGATTCAAAATGATTTGGATAATATATCATCGGGCAACGCGACTGAAATGTCTGTCTCCTTTGATGATTGATCAACAATTTATTTTTTACTATTTCATTTCATTTTTTTTTTTTTTTTGTATTAGATTATTGAGGTGGAGTATAATGCAAATGATTGGTAGGCTAGTAGATGCCAACCTAGTTAGGATGTACTTGACCTATAGTGATGCAATTGTTCTACCATCATTAGTAATCTACACCTAATTTATTTAATAATATCAATTTTTGTAATATTTTATTTCATTTTGAAATAAAAATTATTCATTCAATAAATGTTATATAAATAATTTAATATTGGGAATAGGTTTTTTTAGTAACTTTTGGATTTTTTGGCTAAAATATGATGTAAACAAAAACTTGTATGTTTGAGAAGAACTTTTTAACTTTTTCCGAAAAGAAGTGAAAAAAATAATATAAATAATTATTTTTTATACCCGTGACAATGACAATGACGGCATTGTACCCATGACAATGACGGCAAACTTGCAAGTATCAGTCATATTTAAATTATTAATTTTTTTTATTATTTTTTTTAAAATAGACTTGAACTTGAAAACATTTATAAGTTTATGGGTTTGCAGGCTTGTAGGTTTGTAGGTTTGAAAATAATTATTAAAACATTTATAGGCACAGTGTATAGGTTTGTAGGATAAAAATTGTAGGTTTTTTTTATTTTTTTAGTAACTTTTTGATTTTTAAACTAAAATTACCACTTGCCAAAATATCACTATGAAACATTACATAACCAAACAAAATATCTCATTCATCTTAACTAAAATACTCTAGTATAATTTTTTTTAAATTTTTTATTCCTAATATAACAAATTTAAAAAAAAAAACCCCGACTAGGCCCAAGGCCCTATTATGAGTGGGCTTGGGCTTGGGCTTGGGCATGGGCTCTACCTTTTGGCCCATGGGCCGGCCTGACCCGTTAAAAAGGTGGGAGCCCGCAAAGCTCGCTTGGGCCGGGCCATTATTACATTCTTAATTAATTGATATATTTGATATATCGATTTGGTATGTGGTGTATTATAAATGGATGTCATTTATTTATCAAAATGTTAGTAAAAATGTGAACTTATGTGTTTTGATATAAGAGGAATTCTAACTATTCTTTGGAAAAATGATTGTGAAATCGGTGTGCTGACCGATAACTCCGTAATGAAATATTATATGAGTAAAAATATTTCATGGGTAAAAGACGCTTTGATAATTGTCGACGTAATCACCAATACTAGATAAGACAAATAAGATGTAAATGTAATTATACAGTGATATTTTTATTCTATGTTAAGATTGAAATTAAGGGTTGCAGTAAATAAAAAGAAATAATGCATGGTTAAAGAAATATTATTTGACAAAGTGTTGTAGCCACAACCGGTATTAGCCATTTTTCCTTTGTACTGCAAAAGAAAATTATGAAGTCTAATTGTATTTTAGACAAATTAGTATTGTGATTATATTCACAAAGCAATTTACATCTTGTTCAGGCACGCCAATTAAAGATATATTCTAATTTACCTCAGAATTGTGGGGGTGTATTAACATTTTTTGTGTAATTATACATCAGCAAGAGAAATTAAGTTTCCTTAGAATGCTTAAAATGTAGGGGTGCTTGGAGAATTTTACCAAAGTAACGCTTCCAATAATAGGTCCACAAAGAATCTCAATTCTTTCTATAGAGCAAAGTTGAAGTAGAAGCAAAATGGTTTCATTAACTCATAAGGAACAATTCTATGTTTATTATTTAAATTTGAAAATGGGAGTGACATAGAGTAATGGTAAGTCTCAATCAAAGACTTAATACCATAGGACATTTGCTTTCAGTTGTGAATATTGTCTAAGGATAATATAATGGATCCACTAACTACTCAATGATATATAAGTGAGAAGGTCAAACGGAAAATAATAGCCGCTAAACAAAAAATTTGACCAGAAAGCAAATGAGGGAAAGTTCATCGAGGGGAATGTGATTAAAGCTTATTACATCAGAGATGACTAGAGATCCCAAGAACTAAATTCAAAGGGACAACTAAGTTATGTGTGGCTCGCCAGAAATCACTAAAGGAGTCTATCTCCTATCCATTCCTATGATGAGAGTGATACCTGCAACATGTGTTATATGTAGGGGACTTAGGGGTAAGCTATGCTTTTAATGATCACTTATATCTTGAAAACCCTAGAAGGGTATATCAAGAGGAGTATTCAAGGGACTCGAAATAAGGATCACCTATATGAGTGTAAAAGGGCCGCTTCTATGAGAATTAATAAGGCTAAATTTTCTAGAGCACTCATGAAACATCAGGACATGCCCAAGGCCAAAACGGGCACAACCGTGAGAACTAAGCTGTGTCTGGAGATATTCTGTGTGAATTCTATTGTCTAGGCTTACACAAACGGCTGTACAGTTCAAGGCATCACGTCCACTGATTAGCTAGTAAGTCCGATAGATTTTCACTAGGGAAGGTTCAAAGCCAAAAGCTACCTATCCCGATATAGGGTATTTCCTTAATGTACTCTCTCTTTGTCTGCATGTTGTTGCATGTCATTTCCGTAAATTTCATTCATGTGGAGGATTGTTGAAAAAATTGAATTAAAATTTACTCCAATAGTTGTGTAACACCCCCAAAAAATATATACCATATCAATATAATAAAAATCATGACTCATAAGAGATGCCGGAAATATACATTCAACATGTTCCATTTCATAGCTCAAATGTTTATACAAAAGAGATCTCACATGCGATTATACATTCATTGAAAACTAGTACATGAAGCTATAGCATGTAAAATCATTTAACCAAAACGAATAAAGGCCCTCAAGGGCTTACAAGTTCCAAGGCATAAGCCCAATTACACAAAATGGTCTCTCTGACCCATACATGTTTAGCTCTTGGGTTACAAAAATTTACAATCACAACAAAAAGTCTTGTGCTCTCATTCTTTTAACACAAGAAAAGAAAGAAAACCATAGGCTTTTCCCATATTTTTCCAAAACTCCCAATTTCTAGGGTTTTTCATTAAAACCAAACATCTCCCCATTTCCTTGGTGAAATCCCACCAAAATCAATTTTCTCGAATTAATGAAAGTGAAACCCTCAAGGATCAACTTAGTAACATTAGAAATTTTAAACCCTCTTTTGAAAAAAATAAATCTCTTAAAATCAAACTTTCAAAAAATAACTTCAAGAGAACTTTAAAATCAACATCAATCTAGCAAAACATGTATATATAACTCAAGGAAGTCCCTACCTCAATGTTTGATAAAGAAAGGAAATGAACCCTAGGGCCAAAATGAGAGATTTTTTTTCAATTTCCACTACACCAAATGAAGTCCTAGCTTTGATCTCTAAGATTTGTGAAAGATGAAGACTCTAGACCTAATGGATTACAAGGAATCAAAGATTTTTAGTGTTCGATGAGGGCTTTTAGAGAGAAGGAGGAGAAAAAGTGTTTTTAGAGAGAGAGGGATGTAAAAAAAATGAGATACATTCAGCCCCAAAAGAAAGAAAAAACAGAGCCCTCAGACTGCCCAGACTGCCGCACGTGCGGCGCCCTTTCCCGCACGTGCAGAGCACCTCCCCCGTACGTGCGGTGGTCCCTTCTCGCACCTCACTCCGCACCTGCTTATTAGACAGTATGCAACCTACCAAAACTCCTCCCTCCCGTGCGGGGCCCACACGTGCGGCCCTAGGTCCCGTACGTGCGGCCTTGGCCCAGTAGCCCAGAAATTTGTTTATTCGCTCCCGGACATTCCGAACTCAGCCGTACACCCTCCAAAACAAGTGACGCTCAACCCGGAATTAGACAAGGACCGGAATTTGAAAGAAAGCTATCAAACACCACAACTCAAAAAGGACAACATGAAACAATACGTAATGAACCCGGTCATCACAACCTCCCCACCATAGGAAATTTCGTCCCCGAAATTTAAACAAACCGACCAACTAAAGGGCTCTAACAATTATAACCATCTTAATCAATGTTCAACCAGCATTTACCATTCTCATCATCATCATTTCATCAAAACAACAATTTCTTATACTAGACATTCGAAATGGAACATCTTTGACAAAATTTTATTCCTTCACAATCTCATGCTTAGATTAACAATTCATATAACATGTGATCAACAATTTAACACTCTTTCCCTTCAACATTAGGGAACATTACAAATCAAATTAACTAAACATTTTCAAACAAATCCGGATACTTGGAGTGGACCTTTACTTCCCGTTCCCAAGTTGCTTCCTCAATGTGATGTCTCCACAACACCTTTACTAACGGTATGGTTTTGCCCTGTAGTACTTGCTCTCGGGTATCTAATATTTGGATCGGTCGCTCTTCGTAAGAGACATCCTCATCTACCTCCAAATCAACCCAATCTAGTACATGAGAAGGGTCGGGTTCGTATTTTCTAAGCATGGACACATGAAACACATTGTTAACCTCCGAAAGTTGTGGTGGTAAAACTAACCAGTATGTCACTTTCCCAATTCTCTCCAATATCTCGAAAGGTCCAATGAACCTCGGAGACAACTTGCCACTCTTGCTGAATCTCATTAAACCCCGCCTAGGTGAGATCTTAAGGAATACATGATCACCCACTCCAAAAGACAAAAGTCATCTCCTCTTATCGGCATAACTTTTCTGTCGGCTTTGGGTTGTAGCTAACCTTTTTCGAATGAGAGAAACTTTCTCGGTTGTCTCCTTAACAATTTCTGGACCCAACAACGGTGCATCCCCCACCTCGGCCCAACAAACTGATGGTCTACAATGTCGATACAAGGCCTCAAACGGTGCCATCTCGATACTAGCTTGATAACTATTGTTGTAGGCAAATTCAATCAACAGTAAATGCCTCTCCCAAGACCCCTTGAAATCGAGGACACAAGCTCTAAGCATGTCCTCCAAAATCTGAATGGTATGTTCCGACTGCCCATCGGTTTGAGGGTGATAAGCGGTGCTAAAAGTCAACATAGTTCCTAATGCCTCTTGAAGGCCCTGCCACAATCGGGCGGTAAAACGAGGATCCTTATCCGACACAATGGTTACAGGAACTCCGTGAAGTCGAACTATCTCTCTAACGTACAATTCTGCCAAGTGCTCAACTGAGTCACCAGTACGCATCGGAATAAAATATGTGGACTTAGTCAACCTATCAACAATCACCCAAATGGCATCGTTGCCCCGCTGTATTCTAGGAAGCCCAACTACAAAATCCATGGTAACGTGCTCCCATTTCCACTCGGCTATTGGTAAAGGTTGTAACAAACCCGCTGGTCTTTGTTGCTCGGCCTTCACTTATTGACAAGTAAGGCACTTCGATACAAAGGATGCGACATCCCGCTTCATACCCCTCCACCAAAACTAACGGCTAAGGTCACGATACATTTTTGTGCCTCCCAGATGTACCGCAAGGGGTGAGTGATGGAACTCCCGAAGCACTTCCTCTCTACCAGACTCAAGTACAAACAAACGGTCTAGATAACGCACACTCTGATCCGAGTGGATGTTCAAACCCTTCTCTTCCTTCCCGTTGGAGATTCTATCACGGATCAACTCCGCTTCACAATCCCTTCGCTGTGCCTCTATAACTTTACTAATCAAGGTGAGTTGAGCACTCAAAGTAAACAATGTTGCACATTTTTCGGACTCACCCAAGTGCAATTTAAACATGCCGATCTCACCCAACATAACCCACTCCCGAATGGCCACACTCGCCAAACTACTCACAGATTTCCGACTTAAGGCGTCGGCCACTACATTGGCCTTCCCTGGATGATAGTGTAACTCGAAGTCATAATCCTCCAAAAACTCCATCCACCTCCGTTGACATAAATTCAAGTCTTTTTGGAAAAGCAAATACTTTAGACTCTTATGATCAGAGAAAACTTCAAACTTCTCACCATACAAGTAATGCCTCCAAATTTTCAAGGCGAACACTACTGCTGCTAACTCCAAGTCGTGGGTAGGGTAATTCTTCTCATGAGTTTTCAATTTCCGTGAACCGTAGGCTACAACCTTTCCCTCTTGCATCAAAACGCAACCAAGCCCATCCCGAGATGCATTACAATAGACGGTATAGCCCAAACCTCTTTCCGAAATTATCAACATCGGTGCGGTAGTCAATCTAGTTTTAAGCTCTTTGAAAAACTCTTCACAAGCTCACTCTACACAAACTTAACCCCCTTTTCTAGTCAATCTAGTCAAAGGCACGGCTAGTCTAGAGAAGTTCCTCACAAAACGTCGATAGTACCCCGCCAATCCCAAGAGACTCCGGATTTCAAAAACATTTTTAGGTTGCTCCCAATCTTGCACAGAGTCTATCTTTGAAGAATCTACAGTTACCCCCTCTCTTGACACCACATGGCCCAAAAACTTCACCTCAGTGAGCCAAAACTCACATTTCTCAAATTTGGCATACAATTGATGTTTCCTAAGTAAATCAAGCACTACCCTCAAGTGAGCCTCGTGTTCCTCCTCGGAAGTCGAATAAATTAGGATGTCGTCCACAAAGACGACTACAAAATGGTCTAAGTATTCCCTAAAAATTCAGTTCATCAAGTCCATAAAGGAAGCCAGTGAGGGTTTTTAGAGAGAAGGAGGAGCAAAAGTGTTTTTAGAGAGAGAGGGATGTAAAAAAAATAAGATACATTCAGCCCCAAAAGAAAGAAAAAACAGAGCCCTCAGACTGCCTAGACTGCCGCACGTGCGGCGCCCTCTCCCGTACGTGCGGAGCGCCTTCCCCGTACGTGCGGTGGTCCGTTCTCAGACCTTACTCCGCACCTGCCTATTAGATAGTATGCAACCCTCTTAAACTCCTCCCTCCCACACGTGCGACCTCCTTCCCCCGCACGTGCGGCCCTGACCCAATAGCCTAGAAATTTGTTTGTTCGCTCTTAAACACTCCGGACTCGACCGTACACCCTCCAAAACAAGTGACGCTCAACTCGGAGTTAGACAAAGACCGGAATTTGAAAGAAAGCTATCGAACACCATAACTCAAAAAGGACAACAGGAAACAATACGCAATGAACCCGGTCATCACAAGTTGTGTCCCTTGAAATAGAAAAGTGTGTCCTTTTGAAGGGTCACAACCTTTCTAAAGAGTCACGGAGGAATCTATAAATTCCATCTCTTTCACTTCAATTTGGATAGAGAATTCATCATTTCTTCTTCATCTTTGCATTTATTCTTCATATTTTCCTGAGTCAAATTTTTCTATAAAGAGAGTGCATGCACAACGAAGTTCGCTAGGCTTGCAATAGTAGTGTTGCTATTGCAAGACATTGATCGTTGTATCCTGGGAGATAGACGTCCATTGAATCCTTACCACCGGTGGGAGGACGAATCTGTCTTAAGCAAAGAGTGTCACACACTCGACTCGATCAGGTTTTATCTATTTATGTATTGTAAGTTTTGTTACGTTATTATGTTGATTTATTTCAGTTTTGGTTTTGTCCAAAAATCGTTTACATATTTTTAAATTATATTTTTTATATAGTTTGGTACTATTTTTCTAACATAAACTTCTTAAAAATCAATAATTTTGGTTTTTAGGTCCCGTTTGGCAACCTTTAGTTTTAGCTAAAAAGTCAAAAACTCACTATAAATTATCATATCACTCTCTCTACATTTGTACAAAGCCAAAAAGTTACTAAAATATTATGTTCCCAGACGAGGCCTTAATAGATAATCTCATTCAGTATGTTTGGTTTCAGTTTTTTGAAAATTGAGTTTTTTATTTTTCATATTTTTTTTGTTTTTAGTGAATATTTTTTAAATTTTAAGTATTTTTTTTTTTTTTACTTTTTTAGATACACCTTACTTAGATGTATCTAAATAGTAAAATACTTGTAAAAAAATATTTAAAAAATTAATAAATACACAAAAATACTAAAAATGTACTAAATTTTCTTTTTTTTTTTTGTTGTTATATTTTTTGGTATTTAGTGTATTTTTTAAATTTTTTTTCACAAATATTATACTTTTTAAGTGTATTTATGTTAGGTGTGTCTAAAAATTAAAAAAAAAAATTACTTAAGATATTTAAAAAATTCATTGAAAATATTAAATTACGAAAAATAAAAAAGTAATTTTTTTTGAAAACTGTTTTCATAAAACCAAAACCAAACAAACATTACTAGCCAAAAAAAAAAATATATGAAAAAAAAAATAGGATAGTTGCATTCATAATTTAGGATAAAATGAACAAATATTAATAATTTAAGAAAATAATTGTTTTAATTATTAGTTTATAGACTAAAAAAGTATTAGTTTGTAAGGTAAAATAATATAAATGTGATAATTTGATGCGAAAACTTACAATTATATGACCAAAATAATTACTAACATATGGCGGGTATAAATCTTTGTGTAAAAAATAAAACAAAAGTTGCACCCAGGAAGATTCTCACAGTTCAATAAGTATTTGCCTCACTTCCTATTAAATGCTAATTTCCTCTAATTTAAAATGGCAAAACCAGATTTTGCCAAAATGAAAATCATACCACCAAATACACACTTGTCTGATTTAATTTTTCAAAAACTATTTGCTTGTTTTTTATTTTTCAAAAACACTTTTTAGAGAATTGTACTTTCTTATTTTTCTTATTTTTTTGTTTTTACTGATTTTTTTAATATTTTAAACAATTTTTTTAATTTTTAGACACACCTAACATAAATACACATACAAAGTATAATTTTTGTGAATTTTTTTTAAAAAAAATTCACTAAATACCAAAAATATAAAAAAATATATGAGAATTCAATATATTTCTCATATTTTTATGTATTTATTAAATTTTTAAAATATTTTTTCATAAATGTTTTACTTTTTAGATACATCTAAGTAAGGTGTACCTAAAAAGGGGAATTGACCCATAAATCCTAAAAGGTAGAATTGTAATCTAATAAGTCCCATATTTAATTTTGTACACCCAAAAGTCCCATTATTTGGGGGTGGACAGTTTTGCCCATGAATGAATTGTTTTTGATTTAGTGATATTATGTTTGATTGATGTGGGTGTATGTAACGTTTGGAAAAAGCTTACTATAGCTTTTTAAGAGTTTAATATTTGTCCACGTTTTTGATGACCCACACTGTGGTGGCCCACATCATTTCTTGAAGCCCATGTTTGAAGACAACCCATTATTTTGCAGAAAACACAACGTGGGGGTCCACGTTTTTATGACCCACGTCAATTTGCTGAACCATATTTTGGTGACCCACGTTGTACTGTAAGTCTATCCTGTGACCCACACGTTGGTGGGCCAAAACATTTTGGGAGCCAACGTTTGGGGGAGCACACATCATTTTCCATAACCACAATTTGATGGACCACATCAGTTTGGTCAACCACTTTTTGATGGCCCACATCAATTTGCTGAATCACATTTTGGTGTGCCCACATCATATTGCAAGTCTATCCTGTGAAGCCCCACATTTTTCGGCCATGGAGAGTGTTATCGGACTCGTCAATCGCATCCAGAAGGCATTTTCCGGCCATGGAGAGTGTTCCAATGGCAGACGGTGACAGCAGCAGGAGGACCGGTGTGGTGAAGTGGTTCAACGATCAAAAGGGATTTGAGTTCATCACTCCTGACGATGGTGGCGAAGATCTCTTCGTTCATCAATTTTCGATTCGATCTGAGAATTTTCGAAGCCTTGGAGATGGTGAAACTGTCGAATTCGTGATCGAATCAGGCGGCGATGAACGAACCAAAGCCGCTGATGTGACTAGACCCAATGAGGGGCCGGTTCAGGGAAGCACTCGCGGCGGAGGTACAGCGGCGGCGGCGGAGGTGGTGGTTGCTACAACTGTGGTGAGTCTAGGCATTTTGCCTGAGAATGCCCTAACGCTGCTCGTTGAAATAGGTAAAAAAAAAAAAAAGGGTGTTAAAGAGTGAATCTTGTGTGGATCGCAATGTGAACGACTATGGTGCTTTTATGGTTGTTCTTCGTTCTGTTCATCACACAATCTCTCTCTGTACGTGTATGTATTAGAGTTTGTGTTTCTTATGGTTATCTTTAGTTACCTTTGATTTGTGCTGTTGTTCATGATGTGTGGTTTGTAAAGGTATATATATAATCCAAAAAACGTTTCCAACCACATCAAAGAAGGGTACAGAAGATAGAAAATCCATTCCATAAAAAAAACAGGACTGGGACGTGTATTAATTTTAAAAAAGGACCTAATAGACTACAACTCTTCAAAATGGGAGTTTCCAATAATTTCCCCATCTGAAGTAAAAAAAAATACTTAAAATTTTAAAAATATTCATTAAAAACAAAACAAAAAAAACACGAAAAACAAAAAAACAAAAAACTCAATTTTCAAAAAACTTAATCCAAAAAACTCAAACCAAACACACATTATTTTTCAATCGCCTTACTAGAAGGAAGATTAGCATAATTAAGTAGTATAAGATTAAGGCAAAGTTTGGCAAGTTGAAAAAAAGTTAAAAAGTTAAAAAGTTACTCAAAAAGTTAAAAAGTTATCACTATTCACCAAAAGTCAAAAATTACGACTGCACAACTCTCAATCCTAATTTTCCCCTACACACTAATTTATACAATTTTTTAATACACATTTTTTCATAAAAAGTCAAAAAGTTAACCCAAGATGTTTGGCAAGTGGTTTTGGGGCTAAAATAGCCACAAAAGACAAAATAGGCTATTTTAGCCATAACAAACAAAACATCACATCCAACCCATAATCATTACACTCTTCTCTAAAAAAAAAAGTCAAAAAAGCCAAAAAGCCAAAAAGCTCTTCCCAAACCAAGCTTTTTAGCCCAGGCTAAAATAGCCAAAAAGTCAAAAAGCTAACCCACTTCCCAAACGGAGGCTTTTTTCCTCAACTTTTTAGTTCAAAAAGACAAAAAGTGTACTTATTTAGGACACTCCAAACAACTCCTCAAGTGTATTTTTTTTTTTTCTAAATCTTGAAGAAGTGATTGTAATTTATATTTTTTTAGATAAATTACACTAATCTCTACTCAAATTTGAAAAAAATATAATATCCATAATTTTAATATAATTACACTAATATTTCTTTTAATAAAGTTAAATGAATAGAGTATAAAGACACAAAAATAAACAAGAAAAATATAAATTTCAATATAAAAAATACAATAATATCATTTTTCTATCCGTTTAGCTAATGAATTATAAAAAAAAAGGGGAGTAAATGTTACACAAATTAAAATCTCAAAAAATTTGACGTCATTAAACTTGCTATATATTTTTTTTAAATTAATGCTTTGTTTGGTATACATTACTTTAGCACATCTTTTTAGGGATGGTAATGGGGATTAATGGGGTGGATATTAATTCATCATCTCCATTCCCCTATAATAAATTTTCCTCATTCCCCATGGGTACCACCCTCCCCATTTCTTAATGGGTTTGGATTTTCTCCAACCCACTTTAATCCCTATTTTTATTTTATTTTATTTTTTATATTTAATGTTAACAATCACTTTTTTTTTTTTAAAGGTTCACAACAAAAGCTAAATATACCTTCAATCTTTTTTTTTCTTTTTTAATATATTTAATGTTAACAACTCTTTTTTTTTTTTTTTAAGGTTCACAACAAAAGCTAAATATGCCTTCAATCTTTTTTCTTTCTTTTTTAATATATTTAATGTTAACAACTTTTTTTTTTTTTTTTTTTTTTTTTTTTTTTTTTTTTTAGGTTTTAGCTAAGTATACCTTCAATCTTTTTTCTTTCTTTTTTAATATATTTAATGTTAACAACTTATTTTTTTATTTTTTTTAAGGTTCACAACAAAAGCTAAATGTACATTCAATCTTATTTTATTTTATTTGGTTCAACAACAAAATCAAATACACATTAATTAATTAATTAAAAAGTTTGTTTTATAATAATCAAATATATAATTTTGAGACAATCAAATAAGTTTTAGTAATTGAAAAAAAAAACGTGGAAGAACGTGGAAGATTAAAAAAAAAATTACGACCATCTCTCTCTCTCACTCTCACTCTCACTCTCTCCCCTACATGTTATAAGAACATGTTTACAATGTTATAAGAGCTTGTTTGAAGAAATAAAAATGTTTTTTCAATTAAATTTTTACTAATTTCACAACACCATCACCACTATTCTCACATTCACTATCACACTACCATCACCATAGCCACTACCATCATCACTGCCGCCATCACCCCACTATTATGTCACAATCTCTACTTTCACCTTCGTTCCATCCACCACCACCAAATATAAAAAAATATATTTTTAATTTTTTTTATAAAAAATATTTTTCATTAAAAAATATTTTCTATCTAAATAAATGAAGCATAACATTGGGAAACAAGCTGATTTCAGTTAAATCTGTTCATAACTAAGAAAAATTATTTTATTTAAAAAAAAATTATTTAGTAAGACTTTGTATTCCTTTTTTGTTTTTCCACAAAATAAATCTTTGTACCCATGCTTTCTAACCAATCACGACTCATGCTTGTTTTGATTCTCTACAATTTCCTTATTTTCAAATACATTCATATATATATATATATATATATATATGTTGTATAAATTATGTGATAACATAAAATAAATAGATTCATACTCGTTAATTGAAATTTCAGAACAAGCAAACCATTCTGAAAATTACAATACATAACAAAATAAAATAACATAGAAAAGCAAACCGAAATTTACACTAGACAGTGTCCTTAATTTTTTTAAATAAATTAAAAAAATTCTAGATATGCATAAAATTTGACAAGAATAATGTGACAATGTTAATTAATGTGTATTTGATTTTATTGTTGAGCCAAATAAAATAAAATAAGATTGAATGTATATTTAGTTTTGGTTGTGAATCTTAAAAAAAAAATTAAAAAAAAAACCAAAAGAGAAAAGATTGAATGTATATTTAGCTTTGGTTGTGAATTTTAAAAATTTTAAAAAAAATGGTTGTGAACCTTAAAAATAAAAAAAAATAATAAAAAAAAAAGATTGGATGTATTTAGCTTTGATTGTGGATCTTAAAAAAAAAAAAAAAAGTTGGTTGTGAACCAGAAAAAAAAATAAATAAATAAAAGAAACAAAATTGAATGTATATTTACTTTTGGTTAAAAAAAAAAAAAAAAAACATATGGGAAATTAGTAGGTACCCATCCCCAACCCATCCCATGTGCATATTTAAAGAATATCACTTGCCCTACCCAATAGATAAGAAAAAAAGAGAAAAACTCATGTATTTAGGTTAGGTCTTCATGGATACCCACAGGATATCCATTGCCATCTATCTTTTTATCTTATTTAAGTTTAAGGCCTTGTTTAAGAATATGCTATTTTAATAATTTTTTTGACTTTTTATAAAAAGATGTTCAAAAAAATAGATAAAGTGATATGATAACGTATAGTAATTTTTAAATTTTTTAACTAAAATATATAATTGACAAACGAGATGTAAGACGGTGTAAAATATCGTCTAATTTACTAAAATCACACCAATCCACGTCAATCCGTACAACTCATCCGCTAACCACGATTTAATCTCTAAAATTTATAATCCTCCTTGAAACCGTTTAGATTCGCTATACTTAATATATATATATATTAATCTATAATGAATATCAAAATAAAAATGATTTGCATAGACAGCATGAAGCTGCAATCAATCAGCGCCACCGCCGCGATTCAAGCTTCCCTTCCCAAACACGACCTCAAAGGTCAATCCGTCGCGGTAAATGACTTCCATTCCTCGCCTTTTCCTTTCTATTTTTTTCCCTTGAAATTTAAGTTTTTTTTTTTTTGTTTTTTTTTGGAGCTCAAATTCATCGCTTTCAATGTTTCTTACAGTTTAAGTAGTTGCTTTAATGGGTATCTTTGTTGTTTTCCATGTGTTGGTTATTGGCAATTTGGACAAAACCTATTAATTTTTTTTTCTTCAAAAAGTGTGACCATTCTACCAGTTGCAAAAAACCATATTTTGTTTATGAGGGAAGGAGGGTGGATGGGGTGAACATACTTATTGGTAGCTTGACATGGGCTTGAGCAAATGTTGTGGAGAGAGACAGAGAGCAAAAATATTATATGCCAATTATTTTGGTATGGTGTTTACTGGGTCATTAGTGGGTATATTTAAAAAACAAATTTGATTTAAGAGTGTATTATGTTTGAATTGTAGGTTATAGGTTTAGGAAAATCTGGATTAGCAGCAGTGAGACTTGCTCTTGCAAGAGGTGCTTCAGTTCTAGCCATTGATCAGAATGAGAATTTGGATCCATTTGAGGTACATTCTATGACCTTATTTTCACTTATATTGAGTTGTTTTCTTACTTATCTTTATTGAGCACATCCCTATCCTTTCTGATATCGAAGTCATGAATGCTCTATTATTGCAGCGAAATCCCTTATTTGAGAAACATAATAGTGTGAAGACAATCCTTGGCCATTTTGATAACAACCTGCTTAAAGATGTGGATACAGTGGTTGTTTCCCCTGGAGTTCCTCCTGAAGCTTATAGCCTTTCGTCACTATTGCAATTAGTAAGCATGACTGGCATGTTTCCTACATTTTATCTGAAATGAATAATTTAAATATTCACATCGCTTTCTTTCATGTTTTAAGTTGACAGTGTTGTTTACGTCATGTGTGGTTGACTGGTTGTGTATGTATATTCTAGTTTGATAAATCATGCCTTTATATATGATTTTTTTAATTAATAAATAGAGAAAATTTAAACGAGTGCCAAGCTGCTGCTCTCATCAATCATTGGTTATGGACGCCTAGGCATAAATAATACAATAACATGTGATACTACAAGCACTCAGATCCACACTTTTGCACGTGAATTCTTGAATATTAAGCCACTTATGTATGCTTACTATTGTGAATGTTGTTTTAATGTTACCATGCTGGTTGGTAACCTTTCATCCTTCGAACATGTAGGGAAAGCGTGTAACATCTGAGTTGGATTTTGCTGCTGAAGTGCTTCCAAGATGCACTAAGATTTTAGCAGTGACAGGAACCAATGGAAAATCTACTGTTGCCACTTTTGCTGGACAGGTTCATTATTTTTGTTTTCTTGTTCTATCGACGTAGCTTGTTATAATACTTGAACAACTTCAGCAATGAAATAAACCAATTACTGTTTGCTAAGAAGGAATGTCATTGATTCATTGCTTTAATGTTGAGAATATGAGGGTCCCAAAGTCTAATTGCTAGCATAACCAAAGTTTCTTACTATTTCTAAAAGTTGCTCTACTATAAGAATCATTGGCTTTCTAGCCTTTCTTTGTACTGACATAAAATACCTTGGACACTGGAGACAGATGCTTAATCATTTGGACATTAAGACTTTTGTTGGGGGAAACCTGGGTATTCCACTTTCAGAAGTAGCTTTACAATGCTTAGAATCGACTCCTGAAAGCCCTGTGTTTGAGGCAAGTTCGGCTCTTCTTGCATTCTATTATCCTTCCCATTATATAGGCACTGTGATTTCCATTGTTACAGATTTTGGTAGTTTATCTTTATTGTTTATTTGTTTTGTATCTCAATGTCATCAACTTTGATTTCTCAAGGTCAGGATGAATTGGGGCTGCTATTTCTGAGTTCATTTAGAAACTTATTTCCAGGTTGCAGTGGTGGAGGTTAGCAGTTATCAGTTGGAAATTGCACATAAGTACTTCAGTCCTTCAGTAAGTGGATTTTTGGACTCTGGTTTATGTCCGTCCAGTTCTTTCTCCCCCTCCTTAATGATATCTTTGGCTATATTTCTAGGTTGCAGTGATCTTAAATCTCACTCCTGATCATCTAGAAAGACACAAGACAATGGAGAACTATGCACTGACCAAATGTCGCATTCTTTCTCACATGAGTAACAGTAAGATGGGCATTCTTCCCCTTGGTATGAAATTTTTCCCCCCAAGTGAATTCTCAATCTTCGCCCTGGTTCATCTATGTGACATTTCACATTCGGTTCTAATTTGATTATTTTACCAACTTTTTTCTAGCTTTTTATTCAAATCTTCTTGACCTAGGTGCTTTTTCAATAGATATTTTTTTATTAAGTAGTTTGAGAAAATATAACCAACAATTCCAGGGAAGGTAAAATAAGCTACTTTGCAGCTATGCAGAAAATAGTTGCATTATTGCATTTCATTGGTGTCAGACCCCTGACTGCCCCCTCCCCCTCCTCCCAACCACAAGCGAGTATTTCTAACATGAACCTTGTTTCATAGTGATTCTTGGAGATTGGGAAACCTCAAGTGGACCTTGAAGGAGACTGAGGGGTAGGGGTCCTTTTGTGATGATGAAGTACCTTTCCTTTGTCTCATGTGTTAGTCTTAATATTTTCTTAATATGAGGTTTGCTCATTTTGTAGTGCAGTTCACATTTAGTGCATTTTTTACATTCTATCATATTGTTCTGTCCAGGAAACCAGCATTTGAATGATGCAGTCAGGAGTTCTGCTAATGATTTTAATCTTGCTTGGATAGGAGCCTTTCCAGGTGTCAGAGTAAGAAAAATAAATCTCTTAAAATGCCTTATTTCCTCTGCTTGCTTTGTGTGTACAATGTCAGACTACCAAAAATAGTGGTCACCACTTCATTTCAGACAGTGACGAGAACTTTAGAATATACAAACCTGTTGAATGTAAAAACCTATAACTTACTCCACCTACCACTACCACCTACTACCACCTACCTACTCCACTCCATTAGTGCTCCACAAGAAGCAAGTGCTCCATTTACCCTAATGCTCCATTAAGTTGTTTAGTGCTCCATTTTAGGTTAATTTAATTCCTCCATTTGTAACTCATTCTCCCTATAAAAGAGAGATCATTCTCTTCATTGTAAATATACAATACACACAAAAATGTATATTGACATCAATCAATAATATCAATACATTAATTTCCTACATGGTATCAGAGCAATAGGTTAAGTTCCTAGTGTTCTTCGCCTTCTGGCGGGCGGCAACCTTTCCTTGGCCGCCCGCCGGACCTCAACCTATTCCACTTGTGTTTCTACACATACCTTCTTCCATAGCTGAGCTCTTACCCCTCATTTCAGCCTCTATAGATCACAAAGCAAACAGCAGCTTCAGCAAAATTATTCCCAGCTTTATGCTCCAGGGAGGTGATTTTACACTTGGTGGCAAACAGAGACAGGTGGCTTTATGATTACTCCTTTTCCTGGTGCCTGGCCACAGAAGCCTGGTTCTGCCATTTTTCCTTTCTTTGAAGTTCAGCCTGTCATAGTGGATGAGAAGGGCATTGAGATTGAAGGTGAGTGCAGTGGATATTTGTGTGTGAAAGGTTCATGGCCTGGGGCATTCCGAACTCTTTATGGGGATCATAAAAGATATGAAACTACTTACTTCAAGCCATTCCCAGGCTATTATTTCTCTGGTGATGGCTGCAGCAGGGATAAGGATGGGTACCACTGGCTTACCGGAAGAGTTGATGATGTCATCAACGTCAGTGGACATCGTATTGGCACAGCAGAAGTGGAATCTGCTCTAGTTTCACATCCCCAATGTGCTTAAGCCGCTGTTGTTGGTGTTGAGAATGAGGTTAAAGGACAGGGCATTTATGCATTTGTTACTCTGATCGAGGGGGTTGATTATAGCGAGGAACTCCAAAAAAAGTCTTAAGCTTACTGTGAGAAACCAGATTGGAGCATTTGCAGCTCCGGACAAAATCCATTGGGCACCTGGTCTTCCAAAGACAAGAAGTGGAAAGATAATGAGGAGAATTCTGAGGAAAATCGCTGCTAGGCAGTTGGATGAGCTTGGGGACACAAGCACACTTGCAGATCCGAATGTGGTTGAAAAGCTTATTGAACTTGCTGATCATTGAAACTTCCCAAATCTCAACTTTCCTTTAACTTTTTACTTATTTCAAATCTCCACTTTCTTTATTTTATTTCATCTTTCTTTTTCCATTAAAAAATATATATATATACCATATCGATTTGCACACCAAACCTTACCTTATTTTATTCATCTTGGAGATCAACCCCGATCACATTTTTACACTAAAAAAAAAAAAAAAAAAAAAAAAAAAACAAATCCAACCACAACCTACAACCACCACATCAACCAGCCTTACTTTTTCACCTCTTCAGTTGTTCTCTTCTTCTTGCCTTTGTCTTGGGCGGCCCTTGCCGGTACTGCCTCCGTGTTTCCCACGCCGCCGAGCACGTTCACTTCCCGTTGCTCCTCAACCGTCACATATGGCGGTCCTCCAAATCTGAGCATCACGGTGGCCTTCCGCTTCAGTTCCTTGTTTTCTGCCTTGAGCACACAGATCTCTGCTCGGGCATCCGTATACATGCGCTGGAGCAGAGCCAGTTGGGCTTTTACCTGCTGCACCTCATTGGTTCTACTCTGAAGCCGGTGTGACAGGTTGTTGACCGCAGTCATGGTCTCAACACATGACCTTAATGTATAATAATTGGCCTCAATATCAAATTGAGCTGCCATTATCTGCTCAACTGCCACCATCGGAAAGTTCAACGGCGCAAAACCAGGGGGGCTTGGTCCAGGGGTTCTTGGTTGAGGTTCAAGGGCCATATTCTGGGTTGTGGCCTCGTTGAGGTCAGGAAAGAGGGTAAGACCACGGGACGAAGAGGCTATATTCTGGGGAGCAGAACGGGAAGAAGAAGCCATTTTCTGGGCAACAAAGCAATACAACTCTCAGCAAACGAAGAGTTTTTTCGGAGTTTTTCACCAGGTTTTTTTGTCTAAGCCTCAGCCTCAACCTCCGTATTGTTTAAATAGGCAAGGCAGACCCGCGCCTCACGCGCCTCTCAGCGCAAAACGACAAAGCAGCGCGCTTTTTGATGGCTCGACTTTTGATGGATGTCGGGCACACCTTTTGATGGCACGCCTTTTGATGGCGCGCCTTTTGATGGCTCGACTTTTGATGGCTGTCGGGCACACCTTTTGATGGCACGCTTTTTGATAAAATTGGGCACGCCTTTTGAGGGTGCAACTTTTATGGGTCCGACAAGACTCTGTAAACTGTCCCGACTTTGATTCCGGTTAGCTTCTATATGGGTCCGACAAGACTCTGTAAACTGTCCCGACATTGATTCCGGTTAGCTCCTATAAGGGTCCGACAAGACTCTGTAAACTGTCCCGACTTTGATTCCGGTTAGCTTCTATAAGGGTCTGACAAGACTCGGTAAACTGTCCCGATATTAATTCCGGTTAGCTCCTATATGGGTCCGACAAGACTCAGTAAACTGTTTTCTACAACGGTCCGACATGACCCAGTAAACTGTTTTCTACATCGGTCCGACATGACCCAGTAAACTGTTTTCTACAACGGTCCGATATGACCCCATAAACTATCTTCTACAACGGTCCGACATGACCCCATAAACTGTCTTCTACAAAGGTCTGACACGACCATACAGTGTCTCCTATCAAGACTCTGTAAACTGTCCCGACATTGATTCCGGTTAGCTCCTATAAGGGTCCGACAAGACTCTGTAAACTGTCCCGACTTTGATTCCGGTTAGCTTCTATAAGGGTCCGACAAGACTCGGTAAACTGTCCCGATATTAATTCCGGTTAGCTCCTATATGGGTCCGACAAGACTCAGTAAACTGTTTTCTACAACGGTCCGACATGACCCAGTAAACTGTTTTCTACATCGGTCCGACATGACCCAGTAAACTGTTTTCTACAACGGTCCGATATGACCCCATAAACTATCTTCTACAACGGTCCGACATGACCCCATAAACTGTCTTCTACAAAGGTCTGACACGACCATACAGTGTCTCCTATCTTCTTTTATTTGTCAGATTATTTTTTCTTGTTTTGTTACTCTCTCCAAACTCAAGTTGGTTAGTTCCTAACCCCCTTGAGTTTGAGGGGGGCTGTTGAATGTAAAAACCTATAACTTACTCCACCTACCACTACCACCTACTACCACTTACCTACTCCACTCCATTAGTGCTCCACAAGAAGCAAGTGCTCCATTTACCCTAATGCTCCATTAAGTTGTTTAGTGCTCCATTTTAGGTTAATTTAATTCCTCCATTTGTAACTCATTCTCCCTATAAAAGAGAGATCATTCTCTTCATTGTAAATATACAATACACACAAAAATGTATATTGACATCAATCAATAATATCAATACATTAATTTCCTACAAAACCTATAAGCTTAGATATTGCTGATCTCAACTAGTCAAGCAAACTCCTTTATCAGTCACATTTTATGGTGGGCCGTAGACCATAAACACCAGCTTATAGAAAATAGTCCAGACAAAGTGCTGAGAACCTGTGCTCTCATTTGAGGCTTAGAATCCCATACAAAAATTTCTTCCTTATGTATTTTCGCATTTGTTTGAATTTTTTTTCATTTGCTGATATTAACATTGCATAATCATGTTACAAGATCAATTTGGAGGCAAAGGTTGCCAGCTTCAGAATTCCTGCAGTCCAAGGGTTTTCAGAACTACAATTGAGTGCATTGAAGACAATTGGGACACACAACTATCATAATGCCGCAGTGGCTGCATTATCTGTTATTGGACTGGATATTGGTATTGATGCTGAAGCCATCAGTTCAACAATTGGGAAATTGAAGGTTCCGCCTCACCGGATGGAAATTGGTGAGTTGAAGTATACAGAAGTCATGTAGTTTATGTTATTGAACTATGTTCATCATGTATCCTTTTGGGATCTAATTTTTGTGAAACTTTCCGAAGAAATAATTCCAAAGCATTGTCAGTCCTCTCTCTTTTTTTTTTTTTTTTACCAACTTGTGTTTATTTCCTTGTTCTTTGGGAGAGGAATATTTTTACTTGTGATTATGTCATACTGATCTCTGAAAAGCTTGATGTTATTAATGCAGTACACACAGATATTCATGGGGTAATATGGGTGGATGACAGCAAAGCAACAAATGTTGAAGCAACATACACTGGGCTGATGGGTCTTAAGGGACAAAAATCAGTCATCCTACTTGGCGGCGTTGCAAAGGTTGTAATGTTTCTATCATTCAGAAAACTCTGATCATTTTATTAATTGCATGCTTGTTAGTGGTTTCCATTTGCATAATAAGCTTAGTTGTGGCATAGCAAGATTTATGCCATCATGCACAATAAGAAATTTCCAGAGAACTTTTCTAGGTAATGGATGCTAGTATTTGCTGAATTACCTTTGGTTGAGTTTTCTTACATATGGTAATTGATGAAATGAAACTATGCGTGTTGATGTGAATGGAGGTGCTGGGAAATAGGTCTTGAGAACATCCTTTTCACTTGTGTTTTGGGTTGCCGTGACTCTGGAGTTTTTGAATTTCAAGAAAGTGGAATGGACATTGAACTATAACACTGCCCTTGTCATACGATTGGTTAACTCACACACACAGATCGCTCTTGCTTCTTGGATCCTGCACTCCTTGGGAAGAGAGTATTTGGTAAGAACACATATGCCAAATACTATCTTCCCAAGTGGTGGTTTTTTTTAACCCCATACAATATGAAAAATTTCACAAATCTCTTTTATATATAATTCAATGTTGGAACCTTTAAAATCGTGCCCCTGTTTTGCAGATTCGGCAAGGGTCTAGTGGTTTTGAGCGGCTTTTGGAACATCTGATATGCCATAGAGGAATTGTCACTGTATGTGATCCCTCCTTTCTTGATGCCTTCAAAATAGTTGTATGGATGCCCTTGCATCAAAATTATTTGGGTCATTTTGTATAAAAATGTCTAGATTGTTGTTTTTGATTCTGTAGATATTTTTACAGATAAGGATATGAATTATGACTAACATGGTAGCCCAATTTTGAATGAAGTTTGGATATTCAGGAATGATGATTCAAAAGACATTGTCCACCAATGGTTTGAGTATTCCTTGTATTAGAGCTACAAATCTGGAGGATGCTGTCAAACAAGCAAGGAGCATGACAACATCTGGTTTGTCTTTAACCACACAAGAACACATCAGAATATATTACTTGATATAGTCTACGGCATTGTTTTATGAATATATATTCTCAAAATGATTTCATCTGTAATTTCATGTATGATTCAAGCTATTGCATCATTTCGCTTAAGTGCAAACTAGATGGGGTCCTTTTGTGTTGTAGGTAACCTTGCTAATGCTTTCATGACTACAGTGGGGCAATACTGAATCCTAAACTGTATCTTACATATACCGTAACTCTTGGAAGTCGGAACACAATATTGAACATGTATAAAATATTTAGGAACATGTAAAAAATATGAAACACACTATTTCTGACCACTCTTGAAACATTATAATTTCTGTCCTGTTAATTTCTTCTGAATTCGTGTGTTTGTGGCATTGATTTCGATGGATGTAGGGGATGCAATTGTGCTGAGTCCGGGCTGTGCGAGTTTCGATGAGTTCAAAAATTTTGAGCACCGGGGGAGGGTTTTCCGGGAGCTGGCCCTTTCTTCAGAGTAATTTTGTCAGATTGAATTGCAGCTTTGTCTTTACACTGCTTGCTCTCTTTGCAGGTAATATAAGTACTGCATTTCAAAATGCTTGCAAATTATTGTAACAATAAACGAAGCCAAGTTTTGTCTCCACTCAATTGGGGTCTAACTAGATGAATCATTTTTCGTCATTCCGTTATATGCTCAATTAAATTAGTTTAACTATCTAGAACTTGGGAGTTTAGTGATTATTCAAGTTCTCCTAGAGTTATCTCTATTTGGGGACTGTGAAGTGAAGTTCCACATTGCCCGAGTATGAAAGTGATGTGCAATAAGGCCACCCTCACTCAACAAGTAAGTTTTGGAGTTGAATTGTACCCAAGACCATATAAAATGGTATTAGAACTAGGGATGGGCAGGGTGCGGGTTTGTAGCCTACACGTGACAAGTGCTACCGAGTGCATGAGGGGGTGTGTGAAGTGAAGTCCCATATTGCCTCGGTACAAAAGTAATGTGTAATAAAGGCAACCTCTTTTTTTTTTTTTTTAGATCAGCGAAAGTCAGTTATTAGTTATTAGATTAGCATCCTAGGGGGAGTTGAACCCCCAACCTCACCCTTGCGCACACCTAAGTGTTGCACCCATGCCACTAGGCCACAAGGCACCCTCACCTCAACAATTAGATTTAGAGATTAAAAGTTATACTCGGGACAAGTCATTTTGTCTGCCATATTAGGAATAAAATTTATGCTAATTGTTGAAGAATTTGATTTGTAATGGAACATAAAAGCAATGAGACAGCTTCAAGGTACAATATCAAAACTAAAGCTTTGGCTATGAAAATTACTCCTACAATAATATTTTTAATAATATTTACTTATTTATCCAAAAAAAAAATCCTACTGAAAATCAATGATGGATGTGTCTTGTGCTGTTCCTTGTACGGAGAATTTTTGGGCAGCTTATTGGAAATCCCAGAAATGACACTTCACGATGGACGCCCAATACCAACACAACTTCTCTTTTGCATTGTATGTTAGGGGTGAGCGTCATGTTGTGTTGGGTCGTGTTCGTGTCATGTCATCTCGGATTCTTATCAAATTTACCTCAGTACTAACTTGAACCGTTTATCATATCGTGTCATCATATCGTGTCATTTTTGGTCCGTGTTCAGTTCATGTTGTGTTAATGTGCCATGCCCTATTAACTAAAAATATCAAATATATAAAAAAAAAAATTAAATATTTATTCACAAGTTAAATTTAATGAAACTACTATTTATTAAATGAAATTATTTATAAAAATATTTGATTTCAACTTAATTTTATTTTTTTAATTTATAAAAAATTATATTTTATTATTATATTTTTTACTAGATTAATTCAAATAATAGACAAAAAATACATTAAATTCAATTAAAAACAAAAACAAAACTTATATTAAACTTAAAATCGTATTTTACATACTTTTTAATAAATTGGATGTAATTACGTATGAGATTAAAAAATGTCGTGTTACTCTTTAGTATAAATAATATTAAAATATGTGATTAATTTTTCATTATACAGGGTTATTCATGTGAATTTTGTATTATACTGATTTGGCACGAAACTGACTTATTTAATATTTGTATTATCGGGTCATGTTATATACGTGTTCATGTTAGAAAATAATCGATTCTAACCTGTTGATTTTGTGTACAGTTCGAGTCGTGTTGCAAATTCTCGCCCCTAATTGTATGTGAAGCTTGACATGAGTGTGAAAGGTCTGACAGTATAACACTGGTCCAAACAAACCTTAATATATGAATATATTCATCAACTCTTCCTCAATTTTTTTTTTAATCTCTGGTGACGCTGTTTTTCCAGGAAATGCCCATTGTCTTGCACGAAGAAATGAACAAGAATAGCCAGCACTCTCCTCTTGTTACCTACTTCGATTAGATCACAGTTGCCAGATATGAGCACACTTTAGCATCCATAGGCTGTCGCAGCGCTGGGAACACTGATTCTTTGCAGCAAGCAATGGCCTAAATCTGTTCAAATGTTATTCATTGTATTTTTTTTGAAGGATTAGAGATCTACCTAAAATAATGATTGTCATTTTACTTCGGTTGCTTTATAATTTCATTTTTATTTTTCACTTTTGTCTTTATTTGGGGGAAAATATTCTGGCTATTGCTGATATTGTGCCTGTTTGGCAGAACTTCAAAGCAGCTTATTTCAGCTTTCAGCTTAATTTAAGCTATTTTGATGTGTTTGGTTTAGCTTATAGCTTATAGCTTTTTGGAAGTCAGAAATTAACTTATTCTTTGAGTGGGGCAGGAGATGTTTAATTTATAAGTCAGAAATCAACTTATGTTCATAGTTATAAGCTATANAAAAGTGAAATTTCTAATTGTTCTAAAATTATTTGAATTATCAATTGAAATAAAATTTTAATATTATTAAAAATTATTAATTAATTTGATGATTTATTAATAAAATGACCTATTTATTATGACTTAGGGGTATAATGTAATTTTTAGAACTACAGGGCTAATTTGTAATTTAAGTAAACCGAGGGGGTGTGTTTGTAATGTACTCATAAATTTTTTATAATTTGAATAATTTAAAATAAAGTGTGGATGAGATAATGGATGTTTGGTTGTTTAGGGTTAGGGTGTAAGTTGTTTGATATAAGGGTAAATTACATTGGCATTTATTTCTGATGTTTATATTTATTACAGTTTTCCTCACTTTTTGGAAATTATATTCCCTCCTTGTGATGTAAAGTTTCATTACAGATTGTTCCCTTAATTAGTTGATTGTTAAGTAACTAATAGATTTTGTTGATGTTAGTAATTTAATTTTTTTAAATATCAATTTTGTCCTCACTAGATAAATTACATTGACACCCTTCACATTTTAAAAATTACAATTCCTCCTCAAGGTTTAAAGTAACATTATCAATTATCCCCTCGGTTAGTATTAGTTGAAAAAAAAATTATTTGGAAAACATTATTTGAAAAAAAAATTAATTGAAAAAAATTTTGTTAGTCAAATTTTTAAATTTTTGTTTAAAAGTCAACGTAAACTTATTTTTTTAATTTACGTTTTTTTCTCAAATTTACAAATTGAGACAACTATTTATAATCAAAAAAAAAATTACAAACAAATTTTATGATATTTTTTAAAAATTTTTGTAAATATAAATTGAAAACTGAAAACTAAATAATTACCAAACAGTTTTCAATGGTAAAAATGTCGTAAAATTAACAAATAATTTAATAAATTACCAACGTAAGAAATGACTTATCAAAAGATTCTTAGGTTATATATAGTTTGATTTTTTAAATTTTTTTTAAAAATTAAAAATTAATTTGGTTAAGAATAAAAAATAAAAAATAATTATCATTTTTATATAATTTTTATCTTTCAAGTGATTAGAAATAATTTTTTACAAATTAAATTATTTCTTCATATTTATTTTTATCAAATTAGTTTTTTTTTCTTTCTAAATGTCGGGGAGATTATATTAAATTGAAATCTCAGAGGTGTAATGTAATTTATCCTGTAAAGTATATGTAAAGATTAAGGATAATTTGTTATTTTAACTTAAAAGTTAACACCGTCAAATAATTACATTAACAAAGGGGGTCAGTGTTTTTGTCAGTGTAATTATGCAAATGTGAGGGGAAACTGTAATAAACATAAATCTCAGGGGATGGTAGTGTAATTTATCCTTAATATAATGAAAATGAGTGTTTAATGGTGGTAACTAATAAAAATTTTATGAATGTTTTATCCAAAAAATATAATTAAAAAAATAAAAAAAGAAGAAAATGTCTGTTCTAGGATTGTTTTGCCTATTAATGGAACTGTTACAGAAGAATCAAAAGCTTGCATTTAAAAAAATTAATAAAATAAGAAAATGATTTAGTTTCAAGCTCCACTTCTTGTATGAAAGTACATGTGTCATGCCTTAACCTTAATTTGCTTGGACTATTAAATGGTTGATTGTTGGTGTTTGTTCTTCTCAGATTAACTTTTCTGCATGTCCTCTCTATGTTTTATAAAATCAACTTTTGATGGAAACACACATTGTTTTGTTTTTCCAGATGTTCAGTCATTGGAAATTTCAGAAAAGAAGCCTCAATTGTCTATTCCAGAAAGTTCGGATAAGAGGATTGTGCCCATCAGACGACCCGACAGAGGGGGCACACTTGCTGTCAGGTCGACAAGGCTCTTCGCCAATCATTTTCCGGTCAGATTCAATCCGGAGAGCACCATAATGCACTATAATGTGGATATTAAGCCAAACACAACTCCAGGCAGTAGGGCTGCCAAGAGACCAATACCGAAATCTGATCTGCGTTTGATTAGGGAAAAGCTGTTCTCTGATGATCCCACCCGATTTCCTGAGCAAATGTCTGCTTATGATGGCGAGAAGAACATCTTCAGTGCTATGCCACTGCCCGAAGGGAATTCTGTGGTGGTGTTGTCTGGTGGGGAGGACGTGGCAGTCGCTCTTATACATTTACCATTCAGTTAGTGAATAAGCTGAAGCTTTCAAAGCTAAATGATTACTTAAGAGGAATGCTCTCATATATCCCTCGTGATATATTGCAAGGGATGGATTTGGTAATGAAGGAGAATCCATGTCAGCATAGGATCTCTGTTGGTCGAAGCTTTTACTCCAAAGAATTCAGGCCAAGAGATGACCTCGGCTATGGCATTGCAGCTTACAGAGGCTTTCAACAGAGCCTAAAGCCTACTTCCCAGGGTCTGGCTTTATGTTTGGACTATTCGGTGTTGGCATTTCGCAAGCGATTGCCGGTCATAGACTTCCTTGTGGAAAATGTTGAGGGTTTTCGAGTAAATGATATGAAAGGTCAAGAAGAGATGTAATGCGTGCATTAAAAGGATTGAAAGTTCATGTTACTCACCGTGTCACCAAGCAGAAGTACATTGTAGCAGGGTTAACCAATCAAAATGCACGAGATATGACATTTACTCTTGAGGATCCAGAGGGTGAGAATCCACCGAGGGAAATTGGCCTCATTGAGTATTTCAGGGAGAAACATAACAAGGAAATAAAGTATCAGGATATGCCTTGTTTGGATTTGGGAAAAAATAATAGAAAAAATTATGTGCCGCTGGAATTCTGTGTTTTGTTGGAGGGGCAGAGGTACCCAAAGGAGCAGTTGGATAAGGAAACAGCTCTGTTCTTGAAGAAAATATCACTGCCTCAGCCAAGGGAGAGAAAGAACACTATCTATGAGATGGTGCGTTCTCAGGATGGTCCCTGTGGGTACGTTTTTTATTTTATTTCCACTTAATCCCTCATTCTCTCTATATTTGGTAGCATAAAATATTGTGGGGTAGTTTCCATGTTGTTTCGTTTGTAGCATACTAATATTTTATGGCTTCCATTTTGTAGCACGATTATACTTGCCTCAATATTTTCCAGCATAATATGTTTGTTACATACTCAATATTGCATCTTTGAAATAATCTTTAATTTTCACGGTTCGCATTACAAGTCTCTACATGGTTAGAAAAAGTAAGGATGGCAGGTGAGTACTTTTATTTATGGATCCAAAAGAGTATGTCATGCCTGAATGCTTTGCAATTATAACGTTACAAGCCATACTTTTTTTTATTAAAAAAAAAAAATCCCCTTTCCCTCAATTTTTTAGCACTGGTTCTTCTTGCCCACTAATCCCCTATTGACAATCAAGTACTACTTTGGGAGTGGAACTTCTGGGTGGTTTACATTGCTGGTGCTTGATTACATAACATCAAGTGAATTTTTGGAGAAATTCCGTTGATCTTGAATGGAAATTCATTCTCTGTTTAGAACTCTTCATTGGACTAACAATGCTAAGGACCTGATGGCAGATAATAATCTGGTGCCAAATAATTCACTCACAAGTCACAGGTTCCATCTTACTGGAGGTAGCTTAACACGCACCATTTGTGTTTATAGGTTTTAGTATGCATCCCAATCATTAGCCAGGAAATGCTTACATTGATTTTTTACATTTGATCAAATTTTCTTATTTTGTGTGAATTGCGGGGTTGCATATACTGTCATCAAGCTCTTATAGTTGCTTTCTATATCCTTCTTTGTTCTTTATTACTTAATTTCATTTTATTTATGTAGGAGATTTCAATCCCCCTTCTTTTTTTTTTGGTTGTCTTGCAGAGATGTTTCTCAAAATTTTGAAATTGAAGTTGAGAAGAACATGACAAGAGTGTTGGGTCGTGTCATTGAGCCACCAGATTTGAAGCTAGGTACTCCAATGGCAATGTGAATGTTCTAAGAATTAATGACAGGGACAAGTGTCAGTGGAACCTTCTTGGGAAAGCAGTTGTGGGTGGCAAGCCACTCGAGCATTGGGCCTTGATAGATTTCAGTTCATATGATCGTTATAGACTGAATCCCAGTCATTTCGTTCAGAACCTGAGAAATAGATGCCGAAATCTGGGGATCGTGTTGAGGAGCCTGTGGTGCGTCGTTTCACCAACATGAATGAATTCTCAAGTATAGCTGCCATTCAAAAACTACTTCACAACGTAGTTGAGGAGGCAAGTCAGAAATGTAAAGGCCAACTACAACTTATCGTCTGTGTGATGTCTGCAAGACATGATGGTTACAAGTATCTCAAATGGGTGTCTGAGACCCAGATTGGAGTATTGACTCAATGTTGCTTAGTTGGTAATGCCAACAAAGGTAATGATCAGTACCTTGCAAACCTTGCTCTCAAGATTAATGGCAAGATTGGGGGTAGCAATGTGGAACTAAACGGCCCACTCCCGGTTTTGAGGGTGACGAACATGTTATGTTTGTGGGGGCCGACGTCAATCACCCTGGAGCATTTAATGCATCTTGTCCATCAATAGCAGCAGTTGTTGCAACAATCAACTGGCCTGCTGCGAATCGCTATGCTGCTCGGGTTTGCCCCCAGGAGCACAGGAAGGAGAAGATTCTGAATTTTGGGGCCATGTGTTTAGATCTAGTCAACACTTATGCTCGGCTCAACAAAGTCAAACCAAAGAAAATTGTGGTTTTCCGTGATGGTGTGAGTGAGAGCGAATTTGATATGGTTCTCAACGAAGAGTTGCAAGATCTGAAGAATGCCATATATGAGGGAAATTACCGTCCAACAATCACTCTTGTCGTCACCCAGAAGCAACACCATACCCGTCTGTTTCTTGAGAATGAGAGGGAGGGGGGTGCATCTGGCAACATGCCTCCTGGAACAGTAGTGGACACAACAATTGTTCATCCCTTTCAATTTGATTTTTATCTTTGCAGCCATTATGGAAACCTCGGGACAAGCAAGCCGACACACTATTATGTTTTGTGGGATGAGCATAACTTCACTTCTGACAAGTTACAGAAGCTCATTTATGACTTGTGTTTCACATTTGCTCGATGCACAAAACCTGTCTCGCTCGTGCCTCCTGTGTACTATGCTGATCTTGTTGCATACCGGGGAAGTCTGTTTCAAGAGGTCCTGAATGAGTTGCAGTCGCCTCCTTCAGTACCATCTTCTTCTGCTTTGACACCTGCTGTTTCACTTAACGAGAGGTTCTATACTCTGCACCGGGACCTCCAGAACGTTATGTTTTTCATTTAAGCAGCCATGTTGGCCGGCTCAAATTTCCTTTCCTTTTCTTATGAAGGAGAGGATATTTAAACTGTTGGAATATGCCCAAACGCAATTCAACCTCCTTTTCTAAGCACTAGTAAAGAGGTTTGTGCGTGAATCTAATGGGATTTCTTGTGTTACTTGGTACATGGCTCCATACCCTGGGGTTCATGTCTTTGTGCTGCCTGTTCTCATGGTTATGAACCATGTAAAACTAGAGGCATGGTATGGTCACCGATAACTTACTAGTACGGTGTGTTTTGTGGATCTGTTTTGTGTGTTTTGAGGTCTTGTTTAGTGTCTGTTTTCATGTATTTTAGCTGCTGTGTGTTTAAAAAGGAGCATATGATGTCCTGTGCTGGTTTGATTAGTGTTTCTGAATGTGTTGCTTAAACTATGCGTTTATGTTTTGTAATAAATAAATGTGTGCTTTTGCTTTGGATAAATTCCAGATTAGTTCTGTTTTTATTTAAATTTATCAACTGTGAACTTTGGTTCCATTTTGAAGGAGTAACAACGCTCGTTCTACATCATCTGGATGATGGGTTGGGGTGTGCTTAAGAATAAATTGTTGAATCTCATTTGTCATGTATGTCCTGCAAAGCAGCAAAGCCATAATACTAATCATAAATCCAATGGCTCCCAAAATTTCCTCCCTAACTCTCTTTCATGTAGATAGAATTTGTAAAGTAACTCAGTTTTTTTAGAGATTTCAGAATTTTAATTCTATTTGTACAGATAGCAATTTTTTCCCTTCTTTTTCTCAATCGAGTCGAGAGTGGGGTTTGATAATATTGGGTTGACTTGGGAATAAGGTGTGCCATGCAATTCACAATGTCAAGAAACTGTTGAACCTGTTTGGGGGTAAAAATTCCTTTTGGATTAATGTAAATCCAGCAACAAAACCAAATTTACAAGCCAATGCACCAAAAGCTTTGGCATTAGTGAAGAAAATATTATCATATATTACAGTCACAGAATTGCCCTGTTTGGTAGAGCTGTGGGAAAGTACTTATAACTTATTCCTAAACAGCTTATCTTTTTGGTGAAGCCGCACAGACTCGATCCAAACGGGATGATGATGCCCAGCTTCAACCAATCATATCTCCTCCACCCGGACTTGGATTTGGGAGATTCTTGAGTACAAAGTGAAGCCCCGGAAGTCTTCTTTCCAACGATGGTGGCCTCATAGCTTAACTCCAAGTATGCAATTGAATAAGCCCGATTCAGCGAGGGCTGCTCGATTCTTTCCTACCCGGATTCATGCCGAACTTCTTCCAGACCAGTTTTTCTCCTCTTCTCCTCTTCTCTTCAACTTCAAACCTCTAAGTAAGGTGTTTTGAAAGATTTTTCAAAGATTTCATCTCTCTTTCATTCATCTCCACTTTGTCCTTGCTCGATTTACCGAAAAGCGCAACATTTACCGAAATGCGATCGTCGGAACATCGTAGGAATTTTATTTCAAAAATGTTTTGAAAAGAGGGTTTTAAGGTCTAAAAACCATCCAAAAATAACTTGGTCCACAATGGGGTGTGAAGTTAAGATTTGTCTCTCTCCTTGCCGAAGAAACTGAACTTTTCCCCTGCACAGTTCTCATCACCGAGCAAACCATCAGTAGCGCCCAAGTCTTGAGGGCAGTCAAAAATGGGGTGTCTACACAACCCACAAACAGCTGGCCCAATCCGAGCTCAAGGAAGAACTTTCACTCCCCCTCCATATGAGCCTAACCAGTGCACTAAAAATCCTGATGGAAAGAGGGTATCTCAAACCCTTTTATCCCAACCTCTTCTTGACCCACTCCTTGCTAGACATAACCCTATCAAATACTGTGTATACCATCAGCAGTGCGGTTATGGCACCGATCGTTGTTACCGCCTTTGTCATGAGATTCAAAATCTCATCGACAACCAGACGATAGCTCCACTTTAAGACCCCAATGTTACCACCAACCCACTTCCCATCCATGACCAAGAATCTCCTGCCCACCTTAACCTCATCCATACACTACTTCCTACCTTCAACCCCAGCATATACATCACCCCGGCCCATTTATCTAAGCCTGAGGTGTCCATTGTTGAAAGCACTGATTTGTGCATGATGGATACACTCACTCTAGTTCGGACACATCAAGAGCGCCAAATGGCCGAACCCACTATTGTTGAGATGTTGAGAATGATTAAAGACCTTTAAGGAACGGTGGCAGATTTCACTTTTGGGGTTCCGACCCCGTCAAAGAATTCTCCAATCTAGGGACAAATTAAAAGTGGAATGGGCCAATCAAAAGCGAACATGGTCGAAGCAAGTTGCAAGAACAAGGTCGAGACAAGTATTGATCCCTATGCACATCTTTGGCGAGCTGTTGAGACTTTGAAGGTCAAAGGGTTGAACAAACAGTAAGTGCTTGTAGTTGTTGCAAAGACTGTGGATGACACGTTTATTGCTCAGGTTGAGAGCATTTTGAATTAGAGGGTAAGCCATGAAAAGGGATGCTTTACTAGAAACACCCCTCCTAATTCCAGTCCCAAGCCCATGCATACCCAGCCAATACCTACCAATCCCTTTGCCAATGTTTCTAAACCTAATGCTTCCTCATCCCAAAAACGGGCCTTCACTTATCTCCATATGAGCCCAACCCTCACCTTGAAGGTACTGATGGAGAAAGGGTATCTCAGACCGCTTAATCATTGACCTCTCCCACCTAGACATAACCCTACCCAATATTGCACATTCCATCAGCAGAATGATAATCATACTGATCGTTGTTTTCGCCTTTGCCATGAAATTCAAGACTTAATTGACAATAAGGTCATCACCCTACCCGAAAATCCCAAAGCTGTCAATAACCCTCTTCTTGACCACAGTAGATTGCCATCCCATAACATAAATCCCATCCATGGTTTGCCAACAACCAACATTGACCCTAGCCAGCATGGCCAAGGAGATGTGTGGGGACAACTAGGATAATTGTGAGGCTTAATCTGTGAGACTCAGTTTGAAAGTTTGAAATAAATCTGACTGGGTGTGGATGTTAGTATTACCGAATTGAAGGCTGGTTTGAACCCTCCCGTGGGCTACTTGAAGATGTTTTTGAATTCTGCAAATGGACGTGGAGAATGAAAACCCTTTTTGTCTCCAGGGTGCTAATTTTTTCTGAGTTGTGTCCTGTAAATAGTTGAGTTGTGAGTTTTATTTTCTTTATCTTTTCTCGTGTTGTTGCGTTAGTTAAGTCTTTTCCTTTGAGTTGCTTTTGTGTACCCTCAGGTCTTCGCTGTCTTTATAAGAAAGTGGGAGTCAAGTTTTTGATCATTTTTTTGTGCCTATAGTAATGCATGTGTGACCTTTTAAAATTAGAAAAAGCTTTGATTTTTGTTTTTGAATGAGATTCCGTTAATAAGCACGAGTGTTGAAAAGGATCCCCTAAATGGTTTGAATGGATTTTGAATTATTGGCGCATAGTCCTTCATGATTTCCAAATTTTAAATTGTTTCTTTTGCAAACTTGCGAAGATAAATTCAGAATTGTGCGGGTTATTCTACACTGTCTTACGGATTCTCTTCACCTTTGGGCGATCATTTTGGAAAACACAAAATGGCTTTCAGACCTCACAATTATAGAATTTCTTCCCCTGGTGTTTTCATTACTTCAAAAGGAAATGGATAAAAGAAACCAAAAAGAAGAAAAGAAAAGAGAAAGGAAAAAGAAAAGAAACCAAAAGAAAAAAGAAAGAGAAAAGAAGAAAAATAGAAGAAAAGAAGAAGGAAAAAAGAAAAGGAAAAGAAAAAGAAAAAGGAAAAGTCAACTGCCAACCCAGAGATATCCATTGGAATGAAATCCAATCAATTGTGAGGATGGGAACTTTTGTCTAAATTCGGGGAAGCCAATGCGAAGAAGGTACCACATTGCGAGAAGAACCAACTTTGAAAATGGAGCAAAAGAAAGGAAAAGAACATTCATAAGGAATGGAGAACCAAGTTTAAAGCAAGGTGAAGCCAGTTCCTGTGTTAGGGCAAGGATGACTGTTGATCAAATTCACCACAAATGTTGTAATGCTATCCTTGAGAGGCTCGCTAGGCGGAAAACCTAAAAGGGCGACCTAGGAAAAAGTTAGAGCATGAAAAAAGAGAAATCAAACAAATAGAGCTCGCAAGGTTGAAAACCTGAAAGGGCGACTTTGGCAAAAGTTAGAGCATAAAAGGAGAGTGTCAACACCCGAGTGAACCCTAACTATGAACTATGTTGACCTAATTCCCATATTGGGCTACGTAGGCAACTTCAATATGAAGTTCGATCTCAACCATATCCATCTCATCCATCTCAACCCAATCATCTTGCTTGATTCACATTGTTAGCTTCGCATCAATCCATGAGTTACACCGACTACTGTGCATATCACATGCTTACGTTGGGTAAGGAAGAACTAGCTTGAATCAACAAGTGGAGAAGTTTTCAATACTTAAGTTTATCAGTAGAATCTCTATCTTGAGCAAAAAGGGAATCAAAGTTAAGTTCAAAAAGGAACATAAGTAATACTAGGGGCACTATGAATGATCAGTCACCTTGAGTCTTTTTCTGTTTTTGGGTCAGTTATGAGTTTTGTTTTGTCGTGCCTGGTGTTTGTCTTAGTTTGTGCTCTGCATCGAGTCACCATTACCTGTTTGTCGCTCAAAAACGCTCTTCATCAAGTCACCCTAACGAGTTTGTCACTCAAAAGTTCAACAGAGTGGCATCGCCACAATTCCATACACGAATGTTCACCTTAGACTCAAAAACAAGTCCATGTGTGAAATTCATAAACAAACTGAGAGAGCCCATACAAGGGGCATCGCATTCATGATCATTGCAAAGTATATATGAGGAATTCGTCACTGTTTTGGAGGGGACTGGAGTAAGTTCTCAACATGTTGGGACAAAAGAGAAGCATGGGTTTGATTGGTTGGCACCTGTTCCAGGATTTGATGATCCCCATTACACGTGCCTGCATAATGTTAAAAAAAGTGGCTAGTGACCGGACACTAGGGGCAATTTTCAGTATATCTGATCAGGCCATCCATCGAACAAAGGGCATGAACCTAACCGGTGGCCAAGGATTGGACACTAAGGGCAATTTTCAGTGCATCTGATCGGATCATCAATTGAACAAGGGACATGAACCCAACCTTTATTTCAGTCTGCCAAAGCCATTTGTTGGACACTTTCCCCTGGGTTAGGGTGAGCTTACCTCTATGATGATTCTAATATGATTCAGCTTTCGAAAGTTGTCCCCAACCTTTTCAAAACTCTCTTGGGATTGTTATCTTCCATCTGATTAATACATGTGTTTTGTATTATACTTGAGTGTTCACGCACTCTAGTTAATTTGAACTGTGTGATTAGTTACTCTTGCTCTTGACTTTGTTCTGCACTTAACAGAGTTTTGTTGAGTTGCCTTCCTTTGTGTTACATTTCAATAAACTGTGGCAAGTTGCCTTGCACTCATTTCATAAGGTACATGACGCATTACTCTGAGTACTGCTCATTTCCTTTTACATACCATGCATCTTTCAGTTTGTATCGCACTGTTTTATATACCTTTAGTTCGCACTGCTTTGTATACTTTGTATCATACTATTTTGTGCATCTTGCATCGCACTATTTTGTGCATTCATACATCTTCGCTTTGTATCGCACTATTTTATGCACCCTCTCTTGCACTGTTTTGTGCATCTTGTATCGTACTATTTCGTGCATTCGTACATCTATCCCTTGTATTGCACCGTTTTGTGCACCTTGAGTTCGCACTGTTTTGTGCACCTTGAGTTCACACTATTTTGTGCACCTTGTATCGCATTGTTTTGTGCACTTTGTATAGCGCTGTTTTGTGCACCTTGAGAGCGCACTGTTTTGTGTACTTTCATAGCAATGTTTTATTCACCCCACATCGCACTGTTTTGTGCACCTCGCATCGCACTATCTTGTGTATTCATCTTATATAGCATTGTTTTGTGCACATTGCATCGTACTATTTTGTGCACCCTGTATCACACTGTTTTGTGCACCTTGCATCGCACTTGTGGAGAAGTGGTTTTGGGGATACTCTTCTAATCCTGGGGGACGCTTTTGATCGTCTTCTAGTCACCTAGAAAAGAATGAACACTCCGGTCGGGGGTGCCGGAATTAGCACTTCGACGGGCAAGTCAGTCTCACACTCAAGATTGCTTGTATTCTAAGTTAAGCACAATAATTTTCACCTACCTCCTTCTGGCTGATGTCTTCTCTATTTATATCCTTTCCCCTTTGGGCCTCGGGATTAGATCCATTTCCAACCTCCTATTCGACATATTTTATAATTGACCGATCTTTACTCGGCCCTTTCTTAATCGGCTATTTGGCCGAGTAGGGTTGGATTTGAGTTTTCGAGCCGATCGCCGAGTGCTTTGAATCTTGACTCCCAGATTCGACTATCCGGAATCACCACGACTCCCAATACTCGGCCCCCACAATTGCCCCCCAAACGCTCCACTAACGACAGTTGGCTGGAGTGTTTGGCTTTGAACTTCGAAGAGCCAGAGCCGAAATTTGGCGGCTGACCGCATTCCAACGCAAATGTCTCTGCACATGCTTCTCGGTTATCATTTCAACTTCCCGCCTCCTCGTACACTTCTATTTATTGTGATTTAAAATTTTGACGTTTTTTCAAATGCATACACGCTTTTAGACGCCCCGTCGCTGGACTGCTTTCCGAGCTACCTCTGTAACTTCCTACTCTTCTCTATCTCCTTCGCCTCTTGTAAGTTCTCTCATTCTTTGCTTTGAATCTCTTTCCTTGCTTTATTTTTTGGCTTAGCATAACCCTATTGACTGGGGAGAATGGCGAAACATTTAAAAGATCTCCTCTCACCGAATCGAATTTTTGGCTTCCGACGCCATTTTTCCATTCCTGACGACGTCCGTTTGTCATTTCTGGCAGACGGCACCCTCGATATGGAGAGGGCTAATGAAACCACGATCGTCTTCCGTCTTCTATCAATCGCAGAGGGTGGGATCCGTTTCCCCCTTCACCCACTCCTTAGGGCCGTGTTTTGCCATTGGGGGTTAATCCCTTCCCAACCCAACGTCAACTTCTTTAGAATCATGATGGGAAATTCATCGTCAGCGAAGGAATTGGCAGTACGCCGGAACTGGCGCATGAGCGTAGGAGCGCCTAGTGACTATGCTAGTTCGCGACGGAGTCGTAGAAACTGAACGAGGAGCGCCTTGGTATTTCGAATATCTGCTTTTATTTATTTGTTATATTTATAAAACTTCTTTTTCGGGACCTCATGGTTTTGCTTTTGCAGGAAATGATTTGAAGAAAGTCTTGACCTCGACTGACGACGCCGTCCTTTCAGAAATCAAGACTACGCTCAAGTATTTCGGCTGACGGAGTCTTCAGAAGCAGGGGAGGGCGGCCCACGTTTTGCTCCGCTACGAGCCGACTTATACGACCTTTTCGGCGGCGGAAAATATACCAATTCCGAAGGGTGAGGAGTTTCTTACTGCCCTTATCTTGACTGATTTCAGAAATTTGAGACAAGTCGGTTGCGAGGGATCAGATTCGGAGCGACCGGAAGTAGCTGAGGCCGACGAATCAAAAGAATCCAAAACTAAGGTTGACGAGGCTTTGAAATTAGCATTTGAAGAAGCCGGCCTCAGTTCGGCTGATCCTCCGTCCACTTCGGGTCGAGAGGACCGTTCACTTGACGATATTTTTCACGGTCTGGAGGATCTTCCCGTCACGCGTACCCAGAAGATATGGCTGGGTTGAGCCTCACTAAACTTTCTAAGAAGGCGAACGCAGAAAGGATGGCCGCGTAGCGAAGGGCGGAGGAGATTCGGGCTGCCGAGTCTCAGTTCCAGTCCTTGCCTGTTATTGAGGAGGGGACGGCAAAAGACGGAAGTACAGAGACGGAACCTTTTGTGCAGGCAAGTGTAGAAGCTGAGCAAAGGGTGGATAAGCGCCCTACCGATTTCGAGGCCGGCTCAGAGGAAGACCGCGCCGACAAACGACCTCGTTTGGAGGAGTCGGATGTGATTGTACCCTTTGTTGTTCAGCCCAAGATAAAAAATACGTCGATCTCCTCCAATGCTTCGGTGATCGGAGATCCAGCGGTTGCACTCAGCTTGGCGGCGTCCATTTCACTGCCAGCTGACAAGGCGGCTTTTCGGGCAGAGGCTGATCTAGTTGCAATTGCGTTGGCCGCGCAATCGACTCTTTTGGTATATAGCTGGACTTTGTCTTTTTTCTTTATGCATATATTATTTTGTTCTTAACTTCCTGTCTTACAGGCCGTTGGGAGGATAGCCGACATGGCCCGTCGCTATCACGAAGCCATCGAGCTAATTGGCCATTTACAAGCGGAGGTTGAGGGCCAAAGGAGTAGGGCGCAGACGGAGGGCATCTGTGTTGAGACCGAGATAGAGAGAGCCCACAATGCTAAAGAATTGAGGTCGGTCGCCGAGAAGAGGGCAGATGCGAGCGACGACGCGCTTAAATTGGCCCAGGAGGCGATCTCTAAATTGGAGGCTGAGTTGGAAGAGATGAAGGCGGCGAAGGAAACAGCCGACCTGAAGGTTTCCAGTGCATTCAATGCTGGGAAAAAATCTGCTTATGATGAATATGTAGACGAAGTCCCTAAATTTGAGAATCGGGGATTTAAATATGGCTGGCTCAAAGCCCTTGCTGCTGCTGATGTGACATTGGCTACGCCAATTCCATACGAGCAGGTGGATGTTCAGCCGCTGGAGTCCAACTCCGATGGTTAATTTGGGTGGCTTTTGTTTTTGTTTTAGGATTTACGTGTAATTTTCAGCTTTTTACAACTTTTTGTTTAGTAATTTTCATATGTAAAATGGTTACAATTTGTGCCCAATTTACTTAATGAAAATTCATTTTGTACTTTGCTGTTGCGAATGAATGGAATTGTTCGGTTGCTGTTGTGAATAAAAACATTTTGTATACTTGCCGACTAGATGATTAGGTCATTTTAAAAGCCCAAAATCAGTGCATGAAGTGGCTGTGGCACATATCAATCGGCATGAGGCCAAGGTGTTCGGCCGGATAGATTAATAAATCTGTCCTTGCCCCAGCCAATGCATGAACTCCAAGGCATTCATCTATAATTGCCGTTTAGATAACTAGGCCGTTTTGAAAGCCAAAATCAGTGCATGAAGTGGCTGTGGCACATATCAATCGGCATAAGGCTAAGGTGTTCGGCCGGATAGATTACTAAATCTGCCCTTGCCCCAGCCAGTGCATGAACTCCAAGGCATTCATCTATAATTGCCGTTTAGATAACTAGGCCGTTTTGAAAGCCAAAATCAGTGCATGAAGTGGCTGTGGCACATATCAATCGGCATGAGGCCAAGGTGTTTGACCGGATAGATTAATGAATCTGCCCTTGCCCCAGCCAGTGCATGAACTCCAAGGCATTCATCTATAATTGCCGTTTAGATAACTAGGCCGTTTTGAAAGCCAAAATTAGTGCATGAAGTAGCTGTGGCACATATCAATCGGCATGAGGCCAAGGTGTTCATCTATAATTGCCGTTTAGATAACTAGGCCATTTTGAAAGCCAAAATCAGTGCATGAAGTGGCTGTGGCACATATCAATCGGCATGAGGCCAAGGTGTTCGGTTGGATAGATTAATAAATCTGCCCTTGCCCCAGCCAGTGCATGAACTCCAAGGCATTCATCTATAATTGCCGTTTAGATAACTAGGCCGTTTTGAAAGCCAAAATCAGTGCATAAAGTGGCTGTGGCACATATCAATCGGCATGAGGCCAAGGTGTTCGGCCGGATAGATTAATAAATCTGCCATTGCCCCAGCCAGTGCATGAACTCCAAGGCATTCATCTATAATTGCCGTTTAGATACTAGGCCGTTTTGAAAACCAAAATTAGTGCATGAAGTGGCTGTGGTACATATTAATCGGCATGAGGCCAAGGTGTTCATCTATAATTGCCGTTTAGATAACTAGGCCGTTTTGAAAGCCAAAATCAGTGCATGAAGTGGCTGTGGCACATATCAATCAGTATGAGGCCAAGGTGTTCGGCCGGATAGATTAATAAATCTTCCCTTACCCCAGCCAGTGCATGAACTCCAAGGTATTCATCTATAATTGCCGTTTAGATAACTAGGCCGTTTTGAAAGCCAAAATTAGTGCATGAAGTGGCTGTGGCACATATCAATCAGCATGAGGCTAAGGTGTTCGGCCGGATAGATTAATAAATCTGCCCTTGCCCCAGCCAGTGCATGAACTCCAAGGCATTCATCTATAATTGCCGTTTAGATAACTAGGCCGTTTTAAAAGCCAAAATCAGTATCCGTCGTTTGGAGAGTAGCGTTAATGCGATTGCCTCGGGGTCGCTGCAGGCATTAGAAATAAATGGGCTCTTCGCGCCAATAACTTCGCTTTCTGTGTTCAGACGTAATTCAGGACAACTTGTCGCGAATGTCGAATAGAGTTTTCTTCAACAGCAGAGGCGAAGGTCGAACTTTGGCTGAGCTTGATACTGCAATGAATCGTGGCAGAGAAACTACCCGTGCGGAAAGTGGGGCGTCCAAAGAACGGGAAAAACATCAACCTTCAAGTCGTCGAAGCAGATCACCCCAAAAGGAGAAACAGCAACGGGGAAGCTCTTTGCGACCGTTGAGTTTTGCAGTTTTCGTGGGGAATAAACCGATGACGGAGGTAGACTCCAATATCAAGGACCTAGGGGTGGCGGTCGAGTTTGCTCGATAGATTTTTCCACCGGAGGTCCAGCAGTCGATGGTTGGACGACAAGATTTCGACGTATTTTGAGAGGGCATCCATGGGGCGGTGAAGGGGCTGTACACCGCCTATGAAATCGGCATACGCCTGCGCGGCGGGAGATAGAGAGGATGGACCAACGGATCCGCAGTTCGGAGGCTCGGGCGGAGAAAGCCGAACGCGAGCTTAGGGAGCTTAGGACGGCTAAATCCGCCGAGCTTCATGTGGCGGGTCAATCTAACCCGATCGTGGAGGAGAGGGTGACCCAACGGCTATTGAGTCATGCCATCGCCGATCGAGATGTGACAAACATGTTTGCCGTAGAAAATGCGAGGTCCAAGGGTTATGAGCAAGGCTTTCATATGGGCCGGAAGGTTGGGATCGACAAAACGAAAGAGAAACTAGTAGAGGAGGTCTGCCGCTGCGAGAATCGGGGCTTTAAGCACGGTTGGATCGCGGCACTTCAGGCCGCAGAGGCCTTTCGAGCAAAGGGTGTCGATTCGGCGTTGCCGCGGTACCGACGTAATCATTTGCCTTTTTTCGCCTTTGAAGTCGAAAAGAGCGACGATGAGGGAGACGCCACATAAAATATTCATTGTAATGTTCAAGCGCGGATTACGTCGAAAATTATGTAATTACTTGTCGAATGAATAAAATGATCCGTTTTTAATATTCCTGTTGGAGAAACATTATAATTTTTGCGTTGGCGTACTTATATTTGCATGTTTTGTGCTTTATTGGAGAAACATTGTTTGAATAAATGGTTTTTTGTCAGCTCGTCATCATGGAGCACTTCACTAAATATTTATTCAGCATGCATGTTACACTGCCAAGGTGTTGATAAGGCTCCGAATTCGGAGGCTTTATCGGCCCAACGACATCATGCGCTGAAAGGGCTCCGAATCCGGAGACTTTGATTGGCCAACCGTGATATCCACGAAGGGCGCTCCGAATCCGAAGGCTTTATCGGCCCAACGACGTCATGCATCGAAGGGGCTCCGAATCGGAGACTTTGATTGGCCAATTGTGATATCCACGAAGGGCGCTTCGAATCCGGAGGCTTTATCGGCCCAACGACGTCATGCGCCGAAGGGGCTTCGAATCCGGAGACTTTGATTGGCCAATCGTGATGTCCACGAAGGGCGCTCCGAATCCGGAGGCTTTATCGGCCCAACGACGTCATGCGCCGAAGGGGCTCTGAATCCGGAGACTTTGATTGGCCAATCGTGATATCCACGAAGGGCGCTCCGAATCCTGAGGCTTTATGACGTCGTGCGCCGAAGGGGCTTCAAATCCGGAGACTTTGATTGGCCAATCGTGATATCCATGAAGGGCGCTCCGAATCCGGAGGCTTTATTGGCCCAACGACATCATGCGCCGAAGGGGCTCCGAATCCGGAGACTTTGATTAGCCAATCGTGATATCCACGAAGGGCGCTCCGAATCCGGAGGCTTTATCGGCCCAACGACGTCATGCGCCGAAGGGGCTTCGAATCCGGAGACTTTGATTGGCCAATCGTGATATCCACGAAGGGTGCTCCGAATCCGGAGGCTTTATATCGGAACACTTTTCAACAAGAATCCTCGTATTACAAAAGTGGAGTTTGTACATGGCGAATTGTTTTAAAACTGAAATCATTCCCCATAGGTCGGGTTTAATGATAAAACTTTCGCAAGTGCGTCGAGTTCCAAGGCCGTGGAAGACTCCTTCCTGACATATCTTTCAGCCGATACGCCCCTGCTCCTGCGATAGAATCTATTTGATAGGGGCCATCCCAGTTTGGACCGAGTTTTCCATCAGCCGACTTTCTGTCAGCTGGAAGCACCTTCTTCAAGACCAATTCTCCTGGTGTGTAGCGGCGGAGCTGAACTCGTTGATTGTACGACTTTGCCAGCTGCTGCTGGTACCGTGCCATGGACGCAAGGGCACGGTCTCTTCGTTCCTCGATTAGAATCAAATCCAAAGCCAGCATCATGTCGTTTCGGCTCGTATCAAAAACTTGCGACTTGAGAGTCGGGTGGCCGATCTCCAGGGGTAAGATCGCCTGGTTTCCAAAGCATAAGGCAAACGACGTTTCTCCAATTGATCTCCTCGGCGTTGTCCGATGAGCCCACAATACACTCGGCAATTCCTCGACCCATTTGCCTTTGGCTTTCTCCAGCCTCTTCTTGATGCCGTCCAAGATGGATTTGTTAGAGGCTTCGGCTTGACCATTACTTTGGGGATAAGCCGGCGTAGAAAAATACGGCCGGATACCATACTTGTCGCACAGTTCTCAGTAAATACCACAATCAAATTGGGTGCCGTTGTCTGAGATAAGGGCTCTTGGAATGCCGAATCGTGTTATGATATTCCTCCACACAAAGCGCTTAACATCAATATCTCGAATGTGTGTTAATGCCTCCGCTTCGACCCATTTTGTGAAGTAATCTGCTGCGACGATCAAGTATCGCTTGTTCCCTGGGGCCCTCGGCAGTGGTCCTACGATATCAAGCCCCCACTGGGCGAACGGCCAGGGACTGGTGATGGAGTTCAACTCTTCTGCAGGCAAATGGGTTAATGGGGAGAACTTCTGGCACTGTTCACACTTTTTCGCATAACACACGGCGTTCGCTCTCATTGTCGTCCAATAATACCCCTGCGTTATAGCTCGATGGGCCAAAGAGCGCCCGCCAGAATGGGCACCACAATTGCCTTCGTGTATCTCAGTCAGGAGCTCCTCAACTTTGTCTGGGTGCACGCATTCCAAATATGGACCAGAGAGGGATTTTTTTTAGAGCCTTCCTTGCGGATCCAAGTAGTATCGCATGGCTTTGTTTCGCAGCTTGTGCGCTTCTTTCTTGTCCTCTGGGAGTTGCTCAGAAGACAGGAATGCAGCAATGGGATCCATTCAACTCGGGGCAGATTCTATAACGTTGATCTGGACTTCTCCGAAGGGCCAATGCTTGGCTCCGGGATGAAACCTACTTCGATGGTCTGTTTAATCTCTGAGTTGATGGCGGAGGCTAGGCAAGCCAAGGCATCTGCATGGGTGTTCTGATCACGTGTTATCTAGTTCAACTCATGATGGTCAAATTTTGCCAACAAGGAATTGGCCATTTTCATGTAGGCCGCCATGCGGTCGTTCCTTGCCGCGTACTCCCCCTTTAGCTGATTGATCACCAGTTTTGAATCACAAAACACAAGCAAGCGCCGAGCACCATGAACGTGTGCGTTCCGCAAACTGACTAGAAGGGCTTCGTATTCGGCTTCGTTATTTGATGCTTCGAAGCTGAGCTTGACGGCCTGCTCAATTATTGCACCGTCGGGAGACATGATCATAACTCCGGCTCTACTGTCCCGCTGATTAGACGATCCATCGCAATACAATTGCCAAATATCCCCAACATAAATCCTCTAGTTCGACTTCAGTCGAATTTCATCAGTCTTGAAGTCGGCCAGGCCCCCAGTAAATTCGGCGACAAAGTCGGCAAGCACCTGCCCTTGATTGAGGTTCTGGGTAGAAACTGAATATCGTACTGGCCAAGTTCCAGAGCCCACTTTGATACACGTCTGGAAGCTTCTGCACTGCGTAGTACTGACCGGAGGGGATAGTCTGTTAGCACCCCAATGTTATGCCCCTATAAGTAATGCATCAGCTTCCTTGCCGCCATGACTAGGGTTAGGATGAGCTTTTCCAGCGGAAGGTAGCGTGTTTCGGCGTCAACCATTGCCTTGCTCACATAATACACTAGCCGTTGCTCTCCTAGCTCTTCCTTTATCAGTACGACGCTGACGGCTCGGTCGGAAACTGCCAGATACAAAATGAGCGGGTCACCAAGAGAGGGCGTTGCCAAGAGTGGTACTGAACGGAGGTAAGTCTTAAGGCCGTTGAAAGCGGCTTCGCATTCGGCAGACCATTGAAAAGCCTTACTTTGCCGTAGTGTATGAAAAAATTGTTGGCAGCGATTTGTGGACCGGCTGATGAACCTGTTGAGCGCAGCGGCCATTCCCATTAACTTTTGAACCTCTTTTACTGATCGAGGGGAGCTAAGCTCCAGGATTGCTGTGATTTGCCTTGGGTTAGCTTCGATTCCTCGGTGGTTGACAATATATCCCAAGAATTTGCTAGAGCCGATTCCAAAATTCATTCCGTATTCCCGTAAGATGCCGAATGTTTCTTCAAGATCGGCTATATGATTCTGCTTTACCTTGGACTTGACCACCATATCGTCAATGTACACTTCCATTGTGCGGCCGAGTTACTTTTTGAACATGGTGGTGACTAGTCTCTGGTAGGTTGCCCCTGCATTCTTCAGCCCAAAAGGCATAACCTTTTAGCAATAGGTTCCTCTTGGGGTGAGGAATGCAGTTTTGTCCTGGTCCTCCGGATGCATGGCAATTTGATGGTAGCTTCTGTAGGCATCGAGGAAACTCATGCGCTGATGACATGCTGTTGCATCTACCAGTTGGTCTATCATTGGGAGAGGGAAACAGTCTTTGGGGCAGGCTTTGTTTAGGTCCATGAAATCAACACAGACTCGCCAGGACCCACTCTTCTTCTTCACAACCACAGTATTAGAGAGCCATGTGGGGTAGGTCACTTCCCTGATTGCCCCTGCATCAAGCAGCCGGTCAACTTCTTCAACGACGGCGGCAGTGTGCTCTGCGGCTGAACGCCGGCTTTTCTGAACGACCGGTTTGCACTTAGGGTCAACATTCAAACGGTGCTCTGAAACAGATGGGTCTACGCCCGACATTTCATATGAGGTCCACACAAATACATCAAGATTGTCGAGCATCAAGGATACTAGCTGCTGTCTGTCGGCTTGACTTAGGGAGGCGCTGACCATGAAGAACCTCTCTGGATTGCCGTCAATCTCAACTTGGTCTAGATCTTCCGTGGCTTTCTCATTTGGGAGCTGCCCGACATCGTCGAGGCTATCTCGATCCAGCACCTCAATGGAATTGATGTGCAACTCCTTTGGCGTATTTCCGAAGAGGAGATAACATGCTTGTGCGGATTGCTGGGAACCACGGATCTGCTTAATGCCATGTTCTGTCGGGAAGCGTAGAAGCTGATGATAGGTGCTTGGGACGGCCCGCATAGTATGCAACCAAGTTCGCCCCATGATGAGATTGTACGGCGAAGGAAGCTTGACGACTAAGAATTCCACATCCACTGTTCGGGAGCCCGCTCGGACGGGTAGTATGATTTTCCCCAACGGATATTCTGGATTTGCGTTGAAGCCGAATAATGGATAAGGAGCCGGAGACAGGTCTGATTCGTTGAAGCCAAGTTTGATGAAGGTCTTGTAATACATAACCTCCGAAGTACTTCCCTGGTCTATGAGAATGCGCTCGATGGTAAATCGGTTTGCGTGTAGTTTAATGACCAGTGGATTAGTGTGGGGGACTGTTATGCCGATAAGATCGGAATTGTCGAAGGTGATACTCGGAGCTTCACATGGTCGTTTTGCCGGCGTGAGTTGCTTCTGGGATACTGGGTGTGATTGAATTGTATGCACGGATGGGGACGTTGGCAAGCTGTATATCATATGAACGACACCAAGCGGAGGTGAATCCTGCCAAAGTATATTTGTTTTGGTTGCGCTCTTTTGGACGTGTTGCTGGGGCTGACCATCTTGGAACGACTCCTCAAGGTGATCTTTCAAAGTATAGCTACTGTCAATGTCACGACCGTGGTCTTTGCAATATGCACACCGCTTATCCCTTCTTCTCGTGTCGGGAGGTCCCACCATTTTTTACGGCCATTTGAAGAATGAGGGGGCCCACCTTACATGCAGACTCTCTTCGGAGGAACTGGAAACTTCAGATCGTCCTTTCTCCTTGGGGACCGGGGATAATAAGTCTGAGTCGCTATTAGCGTCGTGTCGTCGGGCTTGAGATCGTCGACCATCTGCCTTCACAAGTTGTTCCGGGGCTTGGCGTACAGCTCGTTTGGACTTTTCCACCTCCGAGGCCAAATCCTGACGGAGACGTTCATTTTCAGTGATCATGTTCGCCAATCTCTATTCGTTTTGCTTTGCTTTTTCCACGATCGCTTGCGTTGCCTCATGCTCCGGAGTTGAAGGTGAGGCGCAGTGCAAAGTGCGTCTGGCAGGGATGATCTCCGGGCCATGCATGTTTGTTGGAGTGAGGTCGTATCTCTGCGTGGTATCATCAGTGACCATTGGAGGGTCCTCTGTCACGCCCGCCATGGATATGCTTGAGTATTCCCACAGACAGCGCCAATTGTGGAGAAGTGGTTTTGGGGATACTCTTCTAATCTTGGGGGACGCTCTTGATCCTTTTCTAGTCACCTGAAAAAGAATGAACACTCAGGTCGGGGGTGCCAGAATTAGCACTCCGACGGGCAAGTCAGTCTCACACTCAAGATTGCTTGTATTCTAAGTTAAGCACAATAATTTTCACCGATCTCATTCTGGCTGATGTCTTCTCTATTTATATCCTTTCCTCTTTGGGCCTCAGGATTAGATCCATTTCCAACCTCCTATTCGGCATATTTTATAATTGACCGATCTTCACTCGGCCCTTTCTTAATCGGCTATTTGGCCGAGTAGGGTTGGATTTGAGTTTTCGAGCCGATCGCCGAGTGCTTTGAATCTTGACTCCCAGATTCGACTATCCGGAATCATTACGACTCCCAATACTCGGCCCCCACAGCACTATTTTGTGCATTCCCCTTGCATTGCATTGTTTTGTGCACTTCACCTCGCACTATTTTTGCACCTTGCATCACACTGTTTTGTGCATTCACCTTGTATCGCACTGTTTGTGCACCTTGCATCGCACTATTTTGTGCATTCACCTTGCATTGCACTGTCTTGTGCACTTATATCACACTGTTTTGTGTATTCACCTTGCATCGCACTGTTTTGTGCATTCACCTTGTATCGCACTATCTTGTGCATTTACCCTGTATCACATTGTTTTGTGTATCCACATGCATCACACTGTTTTGTGCACCTAATTTGCACTATCTTGTGCTCTCACTAGGTCTCGGAGACCTTAAATTCTCTTGAGGTGCAATTCCTTTTGTATTTGTCATGCCCGAATGGCTTCAGGCAATCTGGTATAGCCACCTAACTATGTTTGTAGTGAGTTCCTAAGAGATCAACTGAGACGGTGGAAACTAGAGTTCAAATGGCGACGCCTAGAATGCAAAGGTTTAGAATTTTCAAGACTAAAGTCTGGTTTAAATACCCAGGGGTGTATTCTCGGCTTGAAATCTGTATGGCAACCCCATAGGTTGAGGTAGCTTGTATGCGCCTCAATTTTGGATACTGAACCAACCTAGTCTGTCACCCTGTTAGAGAATAGGGAAAGTTGCAAACACAGCTAGGGAGAAAAGTAGTACCCGTGGTCTGGAAGTGCAAGATGAAGGAAGAAGAAGAGAAAACTCCCCAGTAGCATAAGGTGAGTCATCACCAATTGCCCTTGTAAGGTACTTTCACTTCCCAGCTATTACATCATATCCATTATTATCTATTACCTCTATCGCATTGCATATAACATTTATCGCATGCATCTACCCCATTGTCCATTACATCTATTACATCATACCATTTTATCGCCTGTATCCTTTCCATGTTAAGCTTAGTTTGGCATGTGCTCATATCTTTCCCTCGTTGAAACATGCTTCTGTCATGTGTAAGTACCCATGCTGCGCTGAGGCTAGTATTGAGGGTTTCGGCACCTTTTCTGTGTTAGACGTGGTTTGTTTTGTGTCCACGCCCTTTCTATGTAAGACGTAGTTCAATCTACGCCCCTTATTCACTTCATCCATTGTATTCATTGCATCATACTTTGTCTTGTTGCATTCAGCATTTAAGATCATTATCTTTCCTCTGCAGATCATTCCTCACTTATATTATACCACCCAATTACTTATACTTTTTCTCTTTCTACAAAAAACATAGTTTTGCATGTGGTCGCACCCCTTTCACGTTGAAACATAGTTCTGTTATATGTAAGCATCCATGTTGCATTGAGGCTAATATTGAGGATGTAGCTACTTAGCCTGTGTTAGGCATCGTTTGTCTCGTGCCCACACTTCTTTTCTATATAAAACGTAGTTTGATTTGCATCCCCATTTCTTTATGGTATTCGTGTGTTTTGCACTACTTGTGGTTTGATTGTTTCATTGCATTGCATATCATTTGCATCCTGCCCCTGAACTACACTGGTTTGATGCCTTGCAAAGGGATACGTAGGCAACCCTCAGGTTCAACCAACTGCATCTGCATTTTGTTTGTTTGCCCAAGTCTTACGGCTTTGTCAAATGGGTCATCTTCGGGCTTTGACATTCACTCGCATCATTTCATGACTATTCGAGCTCTGTCAAAGAGGGGTAACTGTAGACACCCCATTTTTGACTGCCTTTAAGACTTGGGCGTTTTATTCCAAACACCCGATGATGAAAGTTACACTGTGCAACCTTTTGAATTCTCAGCGAAGAAATTTGGATTCAAGCTTTAATCCTAAACTTTATACCCCATTTTGACCAAAACTATTTTTTAGACCTCAAAACCCTCTTTTTCAAAATATTTTCCAACTATTTATACGATGTCCTGAGGCTCGCATTTCTTTTAAAATATTGCACTTTTCAGTAAACCGAATATGGACAAAGTGGAAATGAATGGAAGGGAGGTGGACTCTTTGAAAAATATTTAAAAACATCTTAATTATAGGTTTGGAGTTGAAGGAAATAGGAGGGGAGGGAAGAAAACTAGTTTAGGAAGAAGTTGAGCATCAAACCGTTGAAAAAGAATGAGCAGCCTTCATTAAATTAGGCATATCTCTTTGCACACTTATAATTTAGATGTCATGCCCTATCATTGAAAAGTAGACTTCCGGGGCTTCAATTTAAACTCAAGAATCACCTAAAACCAAGTTCGGATGAGGGAGATATGCCCGTTTAAAGTCGGGCCTGAAATGCAGATTTTTGGAGCCGGCCGAGTCCATTTAGATCCGGCCGTGGCTCATTTAGAGTCGAGCGGCTTTCAATGAAAATTTGTCCAGAATGCCTTTTTAGACCCGGCCTTGCATTATTTGGTCTGGTAGTGCGTTTTTTGGAGCCGACCGACTGTTTTAGGAGTCGGCCGGCTCTCAATAACACCAAACAGACAATTGGCGAGAATGGGACAACTGGCTTTATTTGAATATATTTTTGACCAAATTAGTTCAAATTCTATAAATAGACCCTCCACATTCAGATTTTATGGTTGGAAGATTTTCCTAAAGGCTTTGAAGGAGATTAAGAGCTAAAACCATCCTCCTTGCTTCCGTTGATCTTCAAACATTCTTGAATAATACATACACCATTAGAGCTTGTTTTTGAAGCTTTTTGTTGAAGTTTCAAACCATATTTCATAAACTTGAGGGTGTTTGGAATCAAGTTTGATCAACAACCATACATACTCTTTAAAGAGGTATACTTCTTACCCATTTTTTCCTTTGTTTTTACTAATCATCTTCTTCATTTTTCTTGAGTTTGTGCACTGTTGGAGGCTACTTAAAAGGGCTGAAATATGTGATTTAATTCAAAAAAAAGTGGAGGGGTTAGACACCCCTCCTTAAGCTTTCTTGTCTAGTTTGTTCTCTTTTATTTTTGTTCACTTTCTTCACCTTTTTGAAGTAGTTTTAGCCGCTGTTTTGGGACTATTTTTGGGCTGTTTTTGTCATGACCTAAACCCGCCCCTATGGATAAGGTCATAACCGGCCAGTAATCATGAGATTACCTGCAGCCTCAAACATTTATTAAACATATTTGAATAGAAATAAGGGGCCAAACGAAAGCAGATTTAAAATTTTCGTCTAATAAGCTGTGTTTACATAGCAAAGCAAAACATTCCAGAAGTAGTCTATAATAACTCACACACATATGCATAGAGTTAACATCTTATATTCATCCAAGAACTTTCAGATATGCAGCCAGCCAAACAAAAACTTATTTACATAGGTGATCCAATGTGTTCACCAAAATAGCAAGAGAGTAAACGAAAGGTCAAAAGAACAAAACAAAGTCTCATGCATGAGACATTCGGGCTGACTCCTCAAACTGACGTGCTCTCACATTCTTCACTGAGGCTGGGTTTGAAACTCTCTTTGCCCACCTATATACACATAAATGAGAGTGAGCGAAAGCCCAGTGAATAATATCAAAATAAAGAAATTACATGAATAAAATACGTAACGGACATATCCAATGACCTTAGACCCATTCATGTTTCTATCTAATACATCAAATGGCCTCAAGCCCAAATATATCAAACAGCCTTGGGCCCAATTCATTCTTATCAAACGGCCTTGGGCCTAGTTCATCCATGTCAAACGGCCTTTGGCCCATTCATTTATGTCCAATGGCCTTTAGTCCAATCATTCATGTCAAATGGCCTTAGGCCCAACCATTTATGTCAGACGGCCTTTGGCCTAATCATTCATGTCAAACGGCCTTTGGCCCAATCATTCATGTCAAATGGCCTTAGGCCCAACCATTGATGTCAGACGGCCTTTGGCCTAATCATTCATGTCAAACGGCCTTTGGCTCAATCATTCATGTCAAACGGCCTTTGGCCCAATCATTCATCTCAAACGGCCTTTGGCCCAATCATTTATGTCAAACGGCCTTTGGTCCAATCATTTATGTCAAACGGCCTTTGGCCTAATCATTTATATCAAACGGCCTTTGGCCCAGTCATTCATATTATGTGCAGTTCATACTTGAGATCATAAGCATGTCGTAATCATAATCATATTCCAATGGCTTTATTCAATCATTGGCATAACGAATATCCAATTCAATTTAACAACTCCGTAAAACTCATACATAACTAAGCATTTGGAAAGTAGCATACTTCAATACATTCTTATTAAGATATTACTCACAGTGTTCTGCCGTAGGATTTGCCCTTGCGCTTGACCCTACACAATTTACAACATATCGGGTCACAAGCGGTTCAATCCGTTCTCAATTTGTTAATTTTTCTTAAGCCTCTTTCTTATCCTTTAACTCATTTACAATGTTCAATGCATGCCTAAGAGTGCTTAGAAATGGAAGAGAACGGAAAAAAAAGCATAAAACAACTTTTTAAAATTTCTGAAATAGGGCTCTCCGCTAGAGTGCAGGATTGGTCGCTCGAACGGACTGCAAAAATCTGAGAAAATACTGGTTGCATGATTTTCACGCTCGAGCGAGGTTTTTGATGCTCAAACGAGGAGCCTTGCAAAACAGGGTTTGCTTGAGCGCACACTTTGTCGCTCGAGCTACAGTACAAATCTCTACAAAACTTCTGGGGGCTACTATTTCACGCTCGAGAGAGGCTTTCCTCGCTCGAGCAGACCAATCGAATTCTGGGTTTTCCAGTAAACTATTTAAGCTTCAAAACACAACCCCAAAGGCTTCAAAGTTTGCAAATCAGTGCCAAATCATATAAAACATTGTGTAACACAAAACCTTAGATAATTAGAAACCAAATGTCCAAAATCATGGTTCATTTCCAAAATCATTCCAAATTCTCCTCATCAATTTCAAAACTCATGCATTCAACCTCATACAAACATCATATCTTCATCAATCATGCATGCATGTTAATTTTTGACTCCAATTCTATTTCAAATGGTACAAATGATACTTATAATCATGAAGCTCATGAAAATTATACATACATGTATGACTTGATGCTATATTCTTTATGTTTCAACAATCATCTTCTAAATACAAACATGAGTCTCTAGGATTAAGCTTCACACCATGATAATTCTTACATACATGTGTATATTGACTTCAAATTCATCATGTATAGCTTAATTCTTGTTCTTTATTACCAATTCTCTTTTGAATTCATATAATCACAACTCAAACTCATGAATCAAGAGTTGGGTACCCACCTAAAAGCTCCAATCCCCCAAAATTCAGCCAATTCCTTGAGTCCATTTTCCAATTCCCAAGCTTTGAGCCAAAATTCACAATTTGAGCCATCTTCTCTCTCTAGAGTATACTTCAGATTTTTGAGCTCAAATGGAGGGTTTAAGTGTGTTTGGCCCTTTTCTATACTAAGTGGTTAGTTTAAACTAATCCATCTTAATTAACGTTAATCAATTGAGCCTAATTCAATTAGTTTAATCTAATTATTTTGATTCGAATCAATTTTTAATTAAACTTCATCGTAGGCTCTAAACATCATGCTAAGCACAAAAATACAATCAATTTCACTTTTTGATATCTCTACAGCCTTCAATTTAAATTCTATAGTAGAAAATTAAATAGATTTTCCTACAGTGAACAGATAGGAATTCAAAAACACATATAATCATATAAATGGCACTCAAAATCATATTAAGCACATAATCACAATCATAATCAAGATTAATTAACATAATACGGGACAAGGTTATCACAATCTTCCCCCCTTTAGGAAGTTTGGTCCTCCAAACTTATTTTACCTCCGTCCGGAAATAAATGTAGATAACGTAGTCGCATTTCATCCTCCTTTTCCCATGTGGTGTCCTCCCCATAATGTTCTTTCCATTCTACTTTCACCATTGGGATGGACTTGTTTCTCAACTATTTCACTTGTCGATCAATGATTCGTTCTAGCCATTCTTCGTATTCCATGTTTTCATCCAGAGCTATCCGGTGGTAATCAATCACATGAAACGGATCGTGAAGATAACCCCTTAACATTGATACATGGAACACATTGTGCATTTGCTCGAATCCCGGTGGCAAGGCAACTCTGTAAGCAACTGGACCAAGTCTTTCTAGAATTTGAAACGGTCCAATGTAACGGGGAGACAATTTACCTTTCTTACCAAATCTCAACTGGCCTTTCATCGGAATCACACGAATAAATACATAGTCGCCAACCTCATACGCAAGAGGTCTTCTTCGAACATCCGCATAATTCTTTTGCCGGCTTTGTGCTGTCTTGAGCCTTTGTTGGATTATTTTAATCTTCTCCGAAGTGTCTTGCACAATTTCGGGCCCAAGTAAGGCTCTATCTCCGACTTCTGTCCAACAAATTGGTGATCTACACTTTCTACCATACAAAGCTTCGTAAGGTGCCATACCGATGCTGGAGTGGAAATTGTTATTGTATGCAAATTCCGCCAGTGGCAAATAGTCCTCCCAACTCCCTTGAAAATCTAAAGCACACATTCTGAGCATATCTTCCAAGGTCTATATTGTCCGTTCTGATTGCTCGTCTGTTTGTGGATGAAACGCGGTACTAAACCTCAGTTCTGTTCCCATAGCTCTTTGCAAACTTTTCCACAATCTGGATACAAATTTCGGATCTCTATCCGAGATAATAGATTCTGGAACCCTATGTAAACAAACAATTTCATCAACATATATGGTGGCCAATCTATAAGCATCAAAAGTAGTCTTCACATGTAGAAAATGTGCAGATTTAGTCAGTCTATCAACTATGACCCAATTAGAATCCATACCTCTAGGAGTTCGAGGTAGGCCAACAACGAAATCCATGGTCACATGCTCCCACTTCCATTCCGGAATAGGGAGAGGTTGAAGCAAACCACCTGGTTTTTGATGTTCAGCCTTAACTTGTTGACATTGAAGGCACTTGGACACACATTCGGGTTTGAAACCTCAATACTTCATCATCAACACTGAATTCTGGTTTTGGTTTCACTTCCAACTCGTTGATAATTTTCTTGAGGAACTCATCCTCTTTTTGTTGCTGCTTGACTTCATTAACTAATGCTGGTTCGACTGAAATGGCTGCCATCAACCCAGCTTGTTCTTGTAACACAACTTTGATTTCAGCTTTCTCAAAATCTTGCAAGATTTCTTTTTGTTCCGTGAGTAGGCAAGCTAGGTTCCCCGTTGATTTTCTACTTAATGCATCGACAACTGTATTGGCTTTTCCTGTGTGGTACTGAATCTGAAGGTCATAATCTTTTATTAGTTCAAGCCATCTTCTTTGTCGCATATTCAACTCTTTTTGAGTAAAAAAGTACTTCAAACTTTTGTGATCTGTGTAGACATCGCATTTTGCCCCATACAAGTAATGCCGCCAGATTTTCAAAACAAATACAACTGCGGCCAATTCCAGATCATGTGTTGGGTAGCTCTTCTCATGTGGTTTTAATTGTCGGGAGGCATAAGCAATTACTCTTTCATTCTGCATTAATACACAACCCAAACCTTTATAAGAAGCATCACTATATATCTCAAAGTTTCCATACCTGAGGGCAATGTCAAAACTGGTGCAGTGATTAGTCTTGTCTTCAATTCTCAAAAGGCAATCTCTACGGAGGTTCATCGTCAAGGCATAGGCTCTCTTTCATGCTACGAATCACTTCTGGTTTGATATTGCTTCTCGTTTAGTGGACTTAACCATCACTTTGGACAAATTGATTAAAGAATGGCAATGACTAATAAAATTGGCCTAAAATCAATAGAACCGACATAAAGAAAATGTTTAAAGTTGGTTGGATTTGGCCGGACGTTATGCCGAGTCCATCATTCTGAGAATTGTCACTTATCAATCCATGATACATGTCTACTTTTCTCTTTGACCCTTCATGCTAGGAGGGAAGGGTGGTTTTCCATTGTATTTATTAAATTTTGTCCAAAAATGCTTGAAATCATCAAGCCATCAAATTGTGCTTATTGGTGGTTTTGGACTTGAAGCCGCACTTTTCTTGAGATTTCCATGACAGAGAAGGGCAGAAGGGACAAACAAGTACTAGAAAGGCTCTGTCTACATTGTTCTCACCTTAGAGCACAAAACTTTTTTTGGCCTAAAATTTAGTGCGCAGCCGACACTTTTTTGGCCTGGCCGGAGCTCATTTAGGGCCAGTCGGCTCCCAATTTTTGGCAAGCAGTGAGCTTTTGGCAGAAACAGAGGGCAGTGGTTGAGGGTGAGATAGAGCAATCTGGGCAGACATAACAGCTTCTGGGCATTGTGCATGCGATCATTGTCCTTCATGGTTGCTTGGATTAATATTTTCATTAGCATTGTTGTAATTATCATTGGTGTAATAATTCTTATTGTTGTAATTATTATCATATCTTTGTTGTACTTTTGGTTGTTTATGGTTAACACCCTTGTTGTAATAACTTAGATAGCTAGTTGATAACTTAGATATCTAGTTAGTAGTTAGTTTGGTTAAAGTAATTCATCTATTTGAATTTGTAATAGTTAGTTTAATCTGGACATTTGGACACTCATTTGAACCCTCTTGCATGAGGGCAAAATATGTAATAATTGTGTATGTCTTCCAACCTCACTTCTTTCTCCCTTTTGTTTACCCGCTTATAATGGTAGCATAGGGCATCATGTTTCCTTAGCATTTCCCATGTTTGCATAAACTTGTCTTGCATGCATTAGGGCTTGGCTCATCATACTAACCGATATCAATTCCAAATTCTTACTCAAATACGTGATTTATCACATGGCTTGAATTGAATCATATACCATGCTCATAGCTGAGCTTATTAAAAATTGCATAATGTGTGCGTTGCATTAGTCACATTGCATCGTTTAGGAACATGCATGTTTTCTAGTCCTTGTGCTTTATTTAGCTTACCTTAGAGTAGTAGGTAAACACTTATCGCTTTCGCATATTGCATAAGTGTGATTGTTGCCATGCCAAGCATAATACCATGAGGCTAATTGCTTAAGTGATATAACTCTTTGAATGCCTGTGGATAAAGGCTAATTGCTAAAATTGGGATAAGTTGATTAATGTACATACAAACTTACCTTTTTCAAGTGTTGCGCATTCAAACCAGTTTTCAAACAAACATGACATCAAAATGTTTCAACTTTTGCAAAATTAGTCTATACTTGTGTGCATCACATAGTAAATTAACTAATAATTGGAACAAGAGCATATAATGTAAATAAGAATCACATCATGATTAGTAGAGGTCGATCTTTGATCAGGCGAGTGGGGTGCTCAATTCATGACCTTCCCCTCTTATACCTAAGTTCCTGAGCTAAGATACTTTGGTGATGATGGATAAGTGGCCTTTGGCACGAGTCTCGGATTTTCTAAATTTTCCAAAAATATTTAGGCGGTGACTCTATATCTGGCAAAGCAGTTCATTTTTGGCATTTTGATTCAAAATTGATTTTTCAAAAGATTTGTCGGATCTAGACTCATTTGTGTTTATCTATTTCATATGGCACTTGTGAAATCAGATTTAGAACCATGAGAGTCTAAACTGTAGGGCTAGTTGTATCTGAAAGGAGTACGAAAAGCAAGCCACACCTCTCCTCTTACAATGTTATTTTGGGAAGACCGTGGTTGCACGCAATGAGGGTTGTTCCCTCAACACTACACCAGCTGTTGCGATTTCCAACCAAACAGGGGATTGAGGAGGTTAGAGGGGATCAGATACAAGCAAAAAATTGCTCCATGGTAGCAATGAAGTCCACCTGCAACATACGGGAAGCAGGGACAGTGGAAATCGAGGACGAGGACATGGAGGTCCTAGATGATGTCGACAAAGAACTGACTGACAAGAGTGAGGAAGCTCTGAAGAAGATTCTGGTCCAAGAAGGTGATAAGGAGAGCTTCTTCCTTCTCAGCTTAGCCTTAACCGATAAGGAGGAAAAGGAGTTGGAGACTTTTCTACGAGTAAACATAGAAATGTTTGCTTGGACGCCCTACTAGATGCTTGGCATTGACCCTGAGGTCACTTGTCATAAGCTCAATGTGGACAGGTTGGCTAAACCTGTCATCCAGTGAGCAAGGAAGCCGACGTTAATACATGTGGAGGCAGTCGAGGAGGAAGTGGACAAGCTGTTGGAAGCCAAGGCCATTCGGGAGGTGAACTACTCTACCTGGCTGTCTAACACAGTGGTAGTGAAAAAGAAGAACGATAAGTGAAGGATTTGTATGGGCTTCACCAGCCTGAATAAGGCTTGCCCCAAGGACAGTTCCCACTACCCAAGATTGATCAATTAGTAGATGCCACTTCAGGGCATGTGAGGATGAGCTTCCTGGACGCGTATAGAGGCTACCACTAGATAACAATGTATGCCCCAGATGTAGAGAAGACAACATTCATCACCCCGAACGGACTCTATTGTTACAGAGTGATGCCTTTCGGGTTGAAGAATGCAGGAGCAACCTACCAGAGGTTAGTGACCAAGATGTTCAAGCATCTGATTGGGAGAACAGTAGAGGTCTACATTGATGACATGGTTGTGAAGACCAAAGAACCTGGGAACCATCTGGCCGACTTGAAGACAGTTTTTGACATCCTAAGAACATATCGGCTCCAGCTCAATACTTCGAAATGTGCATTTGGAGTTAGATCCGGTAAGTTCCTGGGATACTTGGTCACCAGAGAAGCATTGAAGCAAGCCTAGATCAGATTAGGGCTATTCTTAACTTGAAGAGCCTGACATCAGCCAAACAGGTCCAAATTTTGACTGACAAGGTAGCAGCCCCGAACAGGTTTATCAATTGAATTTCTAATAAATGTAAATCATTTTTTCAATTGTTGAAAAATGCCACAAATTTTTTGTAGATAGAAGAATGCGAAGTTGCCCTTACGAACTTGAAAAAGTACCTGACAACTGCTCTAGTTTTGTAAACTTCAAAACCTGGAGAAGAACTATTCCTGCACTTGGCGGTATCAGACCACGCTATTAGTGCGGTGGTGATTCGCGAAGAGATGGGGGAATAGAAGGCAATATACTACGTGAATAAGACCTTGGCAAGTGCAGAAACCAGGTACCTGCCCTTAGAGTAGTTAACATTAGCCCTGGTGATGGCTTTCAAAAAATTGAATCACTACTTCCAAGCCTACAAGATTGTGGTGCTGATTGAGTATCTCCTGAAGTCCCTGTTGCAACATGGAGATCTGACAGGTAGAGTAGCCAGATGGGGAGTGGTGCTAGGCCAATACGACTTGGAATTCAATTCTAGAACAGCAATCAAGGGCCAGGTTCTGGCCAACTTTGTGACCGAGTTTACTCCTGGTGCCATCCCAAGGCGGGCTTCGATGAGTCGCGATTTAGGACATTTAAAAGAACAAGAGGAAACCCAACTAGAGCCAAAGAATCCCACACCAGCAGCACAGAAGAAGGAAGATAAGCTAAAGCCATGCGATATCTACATTGGAGACTCCTTCTGGCACTTCGTTGATGGCAGTTCCAACCGACAATGAGCAGAGGCGGGAGCAGTGTTGGTATCGCCAGATGGGTGAATGATAGAGCAGTCTATTTATTTAGGGTTCAAGGCCTCAAATAACGAAGCAGAGTATGAGGCGTTGATTGCGGAGCTGAAACTAGCAACGACCATGGGAGCCGATGAGGTGGTAGTCTTCTGTGACTCCCAGCTTATTGTGAATCAAGCAACGGACGAGTATGCAGCTTGAGATGAAAGGATGATAGCCTATGTCAAGGAGGTTGTTAGGCTGCTAGCACTGTTCGAGAATTGCCGGCTATAGCAGGTTAGCCGAGATAATAATAGTCACGTCGATGCCTTGGCCAACCTAGCTGGCGCAATAAAATTATGTGAGGCAAGAATAATAATGGTTAATTATTTGTCAAGCCCAAGCGTAGAGCCCCTTATCACAGAAAAGAGGCATACAAAATTAGGTTGAAGTCAGCCAGGTTTTCCCTAGCAACAGAATGACACTTGTACATGAGATCCTTCATTGGACCTTTGTTGCAATGTGTACACCTCTCTCAGGTAGAGGACTTTTTATATGAGATCCATGAAGGAGTTTGTGGAAGCCATGCAGGGGCAGGTCACTTGCCCATAGAGCCATATCCCAGGGATACTGGTGGCCATACATGCAGAAGGATGCCGAAGCTTATGTCAGGAAGTGTGAGAAGTGTCAAAGGTTTGCACCTTTGATACATCAGCCATCAGCAAATCTGAACCCAGTGTCCAGTCCTTGGCCGTTTTTCCAGTGGGGCATGGACCTAGTAGGACAACTGCCCCAGGCAACTGGACAGAGAAAGTTTCTGCTCATAGCCATAGACTACTTTACAAAGTGGGTAGAGGCTGAACCCCTTGCGAAGATTCGAGATATTGATGTTAAGAACTTTATCTAAAAGAACATAATCACCAGGTTTGGGATCCCAAGGGCCATTATAGCAGATAATGACACCTAGTTTGATAGTAAATTGATCAAGAGCTTTTGTGCAAAGTATAAGATTAAGAACTATTACTTTACTTCTAGTTTTTCCTAGAGTAATGGTCAGGCAGAAGCATCCAACAAGGCCATCCTAGATGGGATCAAGAAGAAGCTGGAAGCAGCTAAGGGAAAGTGGGTGGAAGAATTGCCCAATGTGCTGTGGGTATATTGAACTATGCCGAGAAGATCAACTGGGGAGTCTCTTTTTGCCATGGTATATGGCACTGAAGCAGTCATTCCACTGGAAGTCGGCATCCCTGGAATCAGAACCCAGGGAGTGGTGAATGGAACCAATGAGGCATTCCTTGTCCGAGATTTGGATCTGTTGGAAGAAAAAAGGGAGAGAGCAGCAATTTGACTGGGGCCATACCAACAACAGCTTGCTAGGGCTTATAATAAGAAGGTCAACCCAAGGGAGTTCAAGGTTGGGGACCTTGTCCTTAGAAAAGTCGTCGGCAATAAGAAGGATCCCAAGGAGGGCAAGCTTGGCCCAAACTGGGAAGGACCATATCACATCATTTCAGTTGTCGATAATGAGGCACATCGACTGGAAGACAGTAATGGCAAAGAGTTGCTAAGACCCTGGAAAACTTATAATTTGAAGTTTTTCTACCACTAGTTTTTGTTTTTTAAGATTTATGTAATGATTTTATTAGCCGAAGTTTTAATAAAATGTTAGCTCGATTTTGTTTTTGTAATTATTGTTGAAAAACTTGTGTGATAGGACTGAAATAGTCTTATGACGATGTTCCCATGGTGAACATGACGAATAACTTAGACTTATTATATGGCAGAGTTGAATTAAACTTGCCATACGATAGAGTTAACTAAGTTGGCGATATTTCTGAATGAAACATGACGAATAACTTAGACTTATCACATGGTAGAGTTGAATTATACTTACCATATGATAGAGTTGAACTAAGTTGGCGACGTTTTCGAATGAGACATGACGAGTAACTTAGACTTGCCGTATGGTAGAGTTGAACTAAGTTGGCGATGTTTCTGAATGAAACATGATGAGTAACTTAGACTTGCCACGATGGCAGAGTTGAACTAAGTTTGATCTAGTCTGGTTAACAGAAATACCGAGGTAGAAAACCTCGGCTAAGTTTTGTTTGAATCAGACTTCAGCAACAATAGGAGATACGTGCTTAATGTGAACATAAGTGGTACTTAGGTTCACATTAGGGGACAGGAATGAGGAATGAGCTTGACACTTGTTAAAATTTTGGAAAAATTCACAAGTCGGAGTCAGCCGAGGCAACCAGATGAGGGGATACCCGAGGTATTTGTCACACGAGATGACCAGCCAGGTTGTCAAGCTTGGAATGGTTGAAAAGGTGAAGTCTTGATTAAAGACAACAAACACAAGTAAAGAAATAACACTTGTTGAAAGTTATTTAAAGAATTTTTATAAAGTGCCAATTGGCCGAAATCACAGCGATAGATGCACTCGAGATAAATTGGATCCGAGGTGATACTTGTTCGAAGTAATTATACGTACTTGAGAGATGTGCAAAATTATTCTAAGCGTGGAAGCATACAAGACAGATAAAGCATAAGGGAATAGGCATTCAACACTTAGAGAAAAAGAAGACTTGCATTCAAGAGATGGAGTTTTGGATTATAGCAAAAGGCACATTGGCTAATCAAAAGCAAGCATTGTTCACAAGCAAAAGATTACAAATACTGAAAATAGAACATTAGAATAGATAAACAGAAAGATTGTCAAACAAGATAGTAAATAAGGGACTTTGGAAGGGGGGAACTAAGTCCTTACCCTAGTCATCCTTAAAAACTTCATGGCGTAGTGGGAAAAGGTGGAGCTCATCGTCTGGTGCAAACTCCCAATTGTCTGAGACAATCAGGTAGTCGTCTATCGTGCCCTTATTGGAGTCTGGAATATCGGCTATCAACTTGTACTGTGTAGATCTCGGCTTAAGGTAGTATGTGTAGCCAGTGTTGGTCTTGAGGCCACACATAATGTAACAATATTGGATGTCAGATAGGCTGATTCTAGCATTCTACCGGCGTGCCAATTTGGCAATGCCATTGATGATCCTAAAGGAGTTAAAGGGCAGTTGCATGGGATTGAGTTTATAGTAGTGGAGGACTTCCCTGAAAAGAATGTCGAGGGGAAATCTGACTCCGCCCTCAATGATGGAGACTACGAGAAAGGGCATGTAGTCCTTCCCAAGCATGATAGAGTCATCCTCTCCAGCCAACCGAAGTTGAATGTCGGCTGGAATGGAAAACTCTTGCCTAAAGTATTCTAGTTTGGAAGGGGTGTTTACTCTCCACCTAAACATACGCATTATATCGGCTACAGAGGGTTCAGTAACAAATTTTTTAAGTAGCTTGGTAAAGGGTCAAGAACCTCGGCTATACGCTAAAGAAAGGGTTTCTGGTAGCCTAGGTAGGGTTCTTGTTTTAGTTTGCCTAAGGCAGAGGGTTCTAAAGCAAATCCCAAGCCTAGGGCTACAGAAACAAAGAATCGAAAGCAAGAATCTAGAAATTGTACCAAAAGACCAGAAAAGGAAACATGATTCAGAAACGAGAAAGAGATAGAAAACATGTACATTGAACAACAAGATTTGATGCGTGCAAAGGTAATGTGGAAGAACCACAAGCAGTGCAAATGACACTCAAGAAAAACATGAACAAAATAATCAAAGGCAATGACAGATTAAAGCATTCAATAGCAACACCGAGGTGGTTTCAGATATAGTACAGAGCAATATCTAAAGCATTAGGGCAAATCACAAATTTACAAATTCAAGATCATCGCATGAAAAATGGCATATTCAGGGACTAAAGTATGAAATTTGATACAAGGAATTGGTTCATAATGACTAGAACATGAAAATGCAAGATAAACAGAGCACAAGAATGAGTACAGATTCAAGGGCAATACATGATACAATACAAGTATGTGGCAAATTCAAAAAGGAAATATATTAAAGAACAAAATGACTAAAATTGAAAGAAATTAGGAACTCACCGATTGGGGCTGAGAACGAAAACATTAGTTTGAGGTTCGCCGAAGTTAGACGGTGACGAAAAGTGAAACAGGACAGTAAATACTTCGCCGGAAGTGGTAAACGGAGTGGTTGTAGAGAGATCAAGAACACATCAATGGAGGATTTGGGAGTTTAGAGAGAGAAAGTCTGAGCAAAGAAAGAATGCGACAAAGAGAAGTAAAGACACAGAGAGAGAAAGAAGGAGTTTTGTCGAAAACACGAAAATGCGACAAAACGAAACGAGGTACCTTGGGCAATGTGCCTATCAGGTAGCGTAGGCAAAATCGACGTGACTTGATGGCGCGTGCCAGGTACGAGCCAGTAGCTGTGTGAAGCCCCCGAAATATGCATTTACTTTTAAGACCCTAATGATGAATTATTTTCTTAAAGCCCTCGATTACTTGAATTATTTCGAATCTTGTCGGTTAGCAATTTTATTTTATTTTATTTATTTATTTATTTATTTTTTTTTTTTTTCAAAACAGAAATTTTCCTAGCCGGATTAGGTTCCCTAACCTAATTTAATTCTACATAAATTACATGTATTCAACACCAAGCCCTTAATTCGTTGATTGCTCGCAAATTAAACCCTAGAGTCGAAAACGCATCACGGACGAAACCATACAAACCCTAATCGACCCTGGAAGCTTAGAAATCAATTATAACACTCTAATATTAATTATTTAACTCTTAAATTTTAGATTAATTGCTCTAAACCCTAACTTCCGGATTTTACAGTCTTCATTCAGTTATTTACCTTTAAATTCAAAACAAGATAATACAAACTGAATTATTTTTTTCCTAGACACTAATTTATTAACTCTTCACTTGAAATAGATATTTTAATTAAGCCCAAGCCCTCACATTTTTATTAAATCACAAATTGACCTCAAACAAGTACCATCATATATTTATATATATACACTTGTACCCTAAAATCTTTTTTAACATTATGTTTTACAATTTCCAAGATTTGTACACCAAATAAATAAGAAAATCTTCCCAAATTTTGAGGACATGACTAGGCATCATCATTATACTATAGTACAAACAAATCCCTTGAATCTTGGAGCAATAATGACTTTAGTATCAATAAAGATTTGCTATGAGTATTTAAATTAGCCCTAAATCTAACTAGATCATAAGTAAATACATAAATAAGATTCCAATACATGAGTTTAATTCCAAGCCCTCATTTCTTTTATTAAGCATTACCAAAAAAAAAAAAAAAGTACATGTACCCTAATGTTATTAGTACCATCAATCTTGTAAGATATATATATATACACATCTTGAAGAGTGTGCTCTAGGACCAAAACAAATAAAATAATAACCCATCACACTCCTAGGGAAGAGTGAGAAACCAATTTCCAAGAACCATCATGATGGAATTCTAGAAATACACAACCTAATACCTAGACCTAGGATGCTAATTCCCAAAACTAGTTTCATTACAACCAAGTGTTACCTAATCCTTGAGTAAACCACTCCCCAAGTCACTTCTATTCATTTGAACTTCAAACAAATCCTAAACTTTCCATCCATTTTCAACTAGTGGGCATTTAGGACATTTTGCATCAAAACTTGTCCATAAATACCAACACCCCCTAGCTTGCAAGCACATATAACACACCACACCCACACACACATTTTGGCTAGAGAGAGAGAGAGGAGAGCAAGGAAGAGAAGTCTAGGAGAAGAGGAGGAAGAAAGAAGAGAGCTTCCTTGTGCAAAGCTTAGTAGGTAAGCCACAACACAACCTTCTCTTTCATTTTCCTTTTTCAAATACATGTTTCTAAGGGTTCTAAATAATGTTTTCAAATATGTTATTGATGAGTTACTTGTGTTAAAAATGCTAAAAGTTGAGCATTGATTCCATCTCTCTTGTATCTTTCCCATTTTGGCACAAAACCACCTTCTTTTCTACCAATCTCTCAACTTTTCAAGAGCACTCTTTCAAACAAATTTTCTGAGTTAAACATGTGATACTTAGTATATTTTCTTCACAAAAGAAATGAAACTTTCCCATGGTGGAACCCCCTTTTTATAATTTTTCTTGTTTTGGGCATTCTACCTAAAAATCTGTTTTTGCAGCCCACTTTCAAAAATTCCAGAAAAATGTACAAAAATATTCTGAACCTCCATTTTATGTCAAAACCTCCCTTAAGGAGTTAGCTTTCAACTAAAATTGGTTTCATCAAAAAAACATTAAGCGTTTTGAAAGAAAATCAAGTTTTCGTAACGGTCGACGGATCTGGACAGATTCTGGACAGCGCTGGACTATTTTCTAAATAACTTAAAATCTGGAAAAGCAAACCCATTTCCGAAAAATGTTCTAGAAACTAGATCAAATTCTCTACAAACCATAGGAAGACCGAGTTCGGTGGATGATCTAAAGTAGTCCTTTCGTATTAATCTTCACGTGATGTTAAATCTGGAAATTTGTTATGTATGGATGTTTTGTGCCCTTGTATTCATGAAAATGTTTAATGGCTTATGATCATATCTTGGCAAGATGTTGTATGTGCATGTTATGTTATTTATCTTTCTTATCTTGAGGATGCATGCTTATGTGGATATTATTATATTGTTTAGTTGGACTAACCTTGACTTAAAACACTTAATTCAACGGGAAACCTAATTGGGTGGGTATTGGGTTTTCGAACACTTGAGTTATGAAAAGATGATAATATGTGGTATATGGATTATTGGGATGCGTTCCCTATTTGAAGTTAAAGTCTTGCGCAAGTGGTTTTCGGAACCCTTGAACGGAGCGGTTGTATTCGGACCCTAGGTAGCTTGGTGTGAGGAGGGATTTGGGCAAGGCCCATTATTACCGTCTCTTTTGAGGCCCTGCGGTTGGCGCTACGCGGTATATAACCGTTGGTAGGCATCCGAGGTTAGTTCTGCAACAAAGCAGCAAAAGAGGGGGCATACCGAATAATCCACGTCCGATTCTTGTGGTTGGGAGGACGAAATCTCTTTGGGGGATTTCTAGATTACTGACATCTAACCTAACCATTTATTTATTTATTTATTGGAGTATCATGCTTTACTACTTGATGTTATATTTTGTGATTGTGTATTGGACTAGGAAAAAGAGGCGGGGTGTGTGTGTGTTTACTGGGCATTCAAAGCTCACGGCGTGTCATGCCAGGTGCCGAAGAGGAGCTTATAGCTGGAGACGACAAACCCGAAACCTTCGAAGACTTTTGGCTATCTTAGGAAAGTTAGAAACCCCTTTTGATATTTTGTAAGACTCATATGAAGATTTAAGTTTTCTCTTGGGATGTAATGTAATGGATCAGGCTTTTGAAATTAATGATATTTGAGGTTGTTATGTACTTATGTTCTATATATTGATATGTATGAACCTTATTGTTGCTTATGAGACCTTGTGTCAATACCTTTTAAGATCTGTCAAAAGGGTAGTGCGCTGCCTAAGAAAGCCGGACTTAGAAGGGAGGCTAATTTGACTCCTCCGGCGATCTGGGATCTTACTTGGTTATTGACCATAGGACTCATTAGTGACTCTCCCTTAACTGCAACCTATAGTGTAGATTCGGGGCGTCACAAGCTGAGGGACATGTGGAGGAAACAGTTGAAAAGACTATGCGTGACAGCTCATGCGCAGTTAGAACTCTTGAAATTCTTAAAGTAATGAGGTAATAACCTTGACTAGAGGAGCGATCTCGGTTGAGACGCTTAAAGAACTTGATTCTTGGCTCTTGGTCCTTAATAGAGTGGGCAGTAAAGTCTTGGTTACTTGAAGCCGACGAGTCATGATCTCGGTCTAAAAGAAGAATGAATTTTTAGTCGACATTTAGTGTGGGCAAACGAGGTAAGTTCCATCACCTCAGGTTGCCGAGGTAATAGAACCTAGGGGCAATTGTGGGGAAAGATTTTGTGAATGACAGCACGTGGCTAAGGTGACGCCGAAGTGTCAGCCGAGGTGCCACGTGGCCTAGTCATGCTGTCGAAATGATCTCGGCTAGGCCGAGGTTATCTGCGGAGATACCGAAATCTGAGATAAACGGATAAGGGACAAGAGTCCTAGAATAGGGGAAGATCTCAGTCTGGATAAAGATAAGGCTCAAAGAGAGTTTATCTCTATCTAGCTGAGTGTCCAGGATGAGCATTGAGCCTGAGTCCATTGAAGTAAGGCTTTTAAAGGGATCAAGTCACTGCTGGTTATAAAAGTAAGGCACCCTCGTGGGTCAAAGGTAAGTTCTTTCTTGTGAGTTTAAGCACTATTTGCTATCTATGAGAGATATTGTTTACTGACTTGATCGTCGGAGTGTCCCCGGGTGGACGAACCACTGCGGTATTTTCATCTTCTTGTTACAGGTTATTGGGCTTAATCTATTCTGCAGGTGCTCTCCAGTGAGTTCCCCTTCTGATTGTGTGGTCGGATATCAACACTCACAACTCGAAATATGGGATTTTACAAACATTTCAAAAGAAGTGCAAAAATGACTTGAAATATGAAATTATTCAAACATTCCAAAAGGATGTAAAATTCTTCAGATATTTCAAAAAGAGTACAAAACTTCCTTAGTAAGTTTTGGACAAATGTATAATTTCAATAGGTAACACTCCACCAAAAAAAAAAAAACTCTCTATTGCACTTTTTCCAAATGTAACATTTTAATATAACACAAAAAAACTTCTTAATGTACTTTTTCCAAATAAAATACTCCATTGTAACACTCCAAAAAAAGATGTGGGATTCTTAAAACCATTCCAGAAGGAGTTTAAAAATTTCCTAGTACATTTTGGGCATAAATATAATTTCAAACTATGAGTATTACGTTTGGAAAAAATTCTCTAAAGAGTTTTTTAGTATTTTTGTATGTGTTACATTGGAGTGTTATGTTTGAAAAAAGTATACCAACGAGTTTTTTTGTTTGTTATGTTTGGAAAAAATATACTAATTTTTTTTTTAAAGTGTTACATTGTTATATTTAGGAAAAGTACACTAAGGAGTTTTTAGTATGTTACATTATAGTGTTACGTTATTGGAGTATTATATTAAAATGTTATATTTTTTTTCATAATGTGATATTTGTTTCAAAATGAGAGAAAATTCAAAACCTCTATAGTGCGAATTGCCTAAATGTATAATTTCACATTTCGAGAAACTCACTTTTATTCCTCAAAAATTAAACCCAAACGTATAAGTGACTATCATTTTGTGTAATTTTCACTTTAATAGGACCTTTGGGTTCATAAGAAAAAATGAAAGATTAAACAATTTACAAGATCATATTTTGAAATTTATTAAACTTTACCCTTTGTTAATATATGTGAAAATTATATAAAAATATTAGTACATGAAATATGAATTAAAAATTTAAATTATTATTATTATTATTTAATTATTTATAGATGCTAAGTAGACACTCAACTTTTATACTTCCTCCGTCCCAAAATAATAATCTCATTTGAGAAATCTAACTTTTTTGGTAATACAATCATTACACTTTTAAAAATATTAGGTTTCGTTTGGTACAGTTTTGTAAATATGATTTGAGAGTATGAGTTGTATTTTGAGTTTGTGAGTTGTGGAATTATGATTTGAGTGTAGAAAATTTGTTTGGTTATGGTTTTTGAATAGAGTGTTGAAAGTTTGATTTGACATGTGAAGTAAGAAAATTTGTTTGGTTATGAGTTTTAGAAAGGATTTTCAAAACTTAATTCAGATTGTTATAACTCATAACAAAACACACTACTTTCACACTATTGAAAATTCTGATCAACACTCATAACCAAACTCTTTTTAAAATTCAATTAAAAAAATTTATTATTAACAGAAAATAACATTAATCAAATTTTTAATTGAAAATACTACGAAGGAAATAATCTTTTTTCAAAATAAATATTCAAAAAATTTAAATCATATATATTTAAATAGTTTAAATAATCTAAAAAATTTAATAAGTAAAAAATTAAAATAAATATTCAAAAAACTTAAATCGTAAAAATTTAAATAATTTAAAATGTTAATATTTTAAATTTAAAAACAACTCTATACTCAAATCGTAACCAAACACATAAAACAAAACTCAATTAAGAAATTATTTTTAAAACTCATAACCAAACATATAACTCGAAACTCCATACTATTTTCACAACTCTATACTCAAATCGTAACCAAATACATAACAACAAAATTAAAATATTTAAAAATATTTTTATAAAATAGAGTTTGGATTTATTTTTATAAAATATTTTATATTTTTAAAAATTAAAATCGTAATATTTTGAAATTAAAATATTTAAAAATATTCAAAAAATTAAAAAATTAAAAAAATCGTAACATGTTTAAATATTAAAATATTTAAAATCTTAACAAAATTAAAATATTTTTAAAATATTTAAAATATTTAAAAAATTAAAATATTGATTTGAATTGAGTTTTGAAAAGAGTTTTGAATTATGTATTTGGTTATGAGTTTTGAAAAGTAATGATTATGTTTTGATTTGAGTTTTGAGAAATGGGTATAGAATTATGATTTAGAAGCTCAAAACAAACAACATACTCAAATCAATGGGTGGAACTATGATTCGAAACTCTTACCAAACGGAGCCTTAATTTTTCAAAATTACCCTTTGATAGTACATGTTTTTGGGAATATTAATTGTCATAATTGTATTTTTTGTGTTATTAATAAATTTAAAAGGAGGGTAAAATAAGAAATTCATATTATTTTAGTCCTTAATTTTTGAAAATGGACTAATATTTTAGGACAATGAAAAATAGAATAAGGAACTAATATTTTGAAACAGAAGGAGTAGTAATAAAATGTCCTAATAACTTCTCACTTTACAAGTTAGAAGTAGCAGATTAGTTTTATTTTTATTATTATTATAAAAAAAAAATTTGACATTGTTCATTAAATTTATAGGTTGTTTGGAAAATAAGTATATTTTTTGATTTTTGGTGAAAAGATGTGCAAAGTGACAAAGAAGTGATGTATTCAAAATAAGAGATGATGTGATTTAAATAAGATAAAAAAAAATTAAAAATGTGCTAAAATAGATTATATCAAACAACTCCTTAAATTTGATATATATTTGTTAAATATGTAAAAATTATACAAAATATATATTGAAGTATATGAAATATGAATTAAAATTTTAAATTTTTGTAGAAGCGGATAAGTAGGTACTCAACTTTTATATAAAATATTAAGTTTTAATAAATAAAATATCCTAATAACTTCTCTATAAGTCAAAAGTAATGGATTAGTTTCGTTCAATTTTAAAGGGTAAAGTGGAAAAGAGGAAGCGTTTAGAAAATTCCAGAAGGATGATGAAAATGGAATGTATATTTAGTGCCGTTTTGGGAACCTTTCCAAAACACTACGTTCTCAGCCCAAAATCAAAACGCTGAAGTGTAATAAAAACGCTGAACCACCATTTGGGAAGAGCTGGAAACGCAACTTCTTTGTTTACCAATCTACCCTTATATACCAACATGTTGTCCCTTGCAGTAGCAGATCACACTGATATCTCATACATTGGGGCCTAGGGCAAAACGAAGCAACATTTGCGAACTCCTTCAGCTGCTTCATTCTGCGAACTCCTCCTTCAAGCGGCGCCGTGTAACTCCTTCGAACAACCGACGACCTTGTTGTCCCCCGCCGAAGCTGCCGCCGGATTCGTCGTCCACGTCCTTGCCTTCGCCGGATCTGCACCATCAGGTATGCCGAAAACCCTATTCCATTTATTATCGCAAGTAGTGGCGGACCAATTTTTGGGGCCTAGGGCAAAACGAAGCAACATTTGCGAACTCCTTCGCCTTCGCCTTCGCCGGTTGTCGTTTTTGTTTAAAATGTCAGTGGCTTTGTGTTATATTATGGCTTAGATTGTTCTCATAAGGGGCTTCTTTGCAGGATCTGTTAGATTGGGATGGTTTACGAAAATGCAATTTGTGGCACTTGCATACTGTATAATTTCATGCTCTTGTTCTATACTATTCATTCATTGGGGATGTCTCTGTTCTGGGATTTTCGGTTTTGATGAAAATTAAGAAACTTTCTTTGTGTTTTGAATTGGGCCAATTGATGGTTGATTCAATTTTTCTTGTTTTTGTTGGAAATCAGTGGCTTTGGTTTTATGTCTTGTACATGTAGTTGATAAAATTGCAGGGTCTACATTGTTCTCATGAGGGGTTTCTTCATAGTATTCGTTAGATTCAGCTGGTTTAGCTCAAATTGGTTAGCTTAATGCCCTATAGATAAATTCTACATTACTACTTGCAGAGTCTATTATTGCTGAGACTTGTCTTATATACTATATCAATATATATGGTTGTTGAGCAGGAAAATCTTATGCTTCTGATACAATTCAATTAAATTTTTTTATACATGATGTGGGTTGGAAGCTTATGGACTAATTCAATGAACTCTGGGCTTAGCAAAGCTTTTATGTGTCTTTCGTATGGAGCACGTACATGAATCTATTTCTGCCTTCAGACTTTATCACCTGATATGCAAGTGGAAATGTTGAGCTATGTATGAATGGCACGATAAACAATTTATGTAGCATTCTTCAAATCGTTTTAAATGTTATCATCAGTTTTTTTCCTAATTGACAAACCCATTGCTGTGAATGTAATAATTATTTATCCATCACACAAAAAACTATGCCATTGCAATGAAAATCTAACACAAATTGCATTCAAAGATATAAAAAATTACCTAACCATTACCTAACCATTGTGTCTTTCTTCATTACCATTAGTTCATTACCTAACCATTGTGTCTTTCTTTTGTCAATGATCTTGTGGAGGTTCCATGATCTATCACAGTGCATTCATAAACAAATACAAATTCCTAAATTCAAAGTGTAGGTTGTTCACGTATTAACCTAAATTCAAAATCAACTTGTTTCAGTTACTGTCTTTCATTCCGCACAGTAGATTATATTAGTTCAATTTATAACATGAACAAAAAAAACAAATGAGTATACAGATGGCGTCCTCCACGTCAAGTGCCACTTCATCATGGCCACCAAGGATGTGTGATTGTGGGTTTGGACACTGCGTCGTAAAGATATCAAGATCCATCAAAAACCCTGGTCGTGCGTTCTACGTTTGTCCTAAAACTACGGTGTGTTTGTGTTGCCACTCTCTTATGCACTTAGTCACAAAACTCGTCGTTCATTTGTGGTTGTGTCGTATAGTATGCATGCTAACTATTTACTACAATTTTGTCCAGCAGAGATGTGCGTCGTGGGTTAGTTGGTGTGACGAGTTTCGCAGCACTAGCTTGCGTACTGACCAGCCACATAATGATGTCGATCAGGGGTTACGAGTGAACGTTGCGCGCATAGATCAGAGCCTACGTATGCTTAGGACCGTCGTCGGTTTTTTGTGCGTCGTTGTTTTGGTATTGTTGTTTCGGATGTGATGTATTGACATGGATATTTTCTGCATAGTTACTTTCTGTATCACATATGTATGTTGCTGTCAGTTAGATGTTTTGGTCCTGTTACATCAGATTCCCCAACGTGTAGTACAAACGGACTTTGTCTTTCGAAAAGTGTTGTACTGTTTTGTGCTTCTTACTGCAGTAACCGTGTTTACGTACTTAATTTCACTTTTGGCCATGCAAACAATATGTACTGTAGCATTAATTCTTTTCTGATATTGCATTGTAAATGTTACAAGCAGGACAACAGTACTCATGGCAACAAACCGAACATCACCCGTGCCCCTTCAAAGTATCGAGTAACGCTGTCACAGCAACCCAACTCCAGCCTGTCCACAAATGCCAATTCGACAGCGACAATACAAAGCTGTTTCTTCAACTCATTATTGCTGAAATGGAAGGCGGTAATCGACAACCGTGCGGATTGTCCATGGCAGGGTATAAGAACGTAGCAAACAAATTTCTAGAGAAAATCAGCCTACAACATTCAGCCAAACAAATGAAAAACAAGTTTGACAACTTGAAGAAAGATTGGGTCGCCTGGAAGAAGTTGGAGAATGCCAGCCACGGCTTGACAGGGCTTGGGTACGACCATGAGACGGGCTTGATCACTGCACCTGACCATTGGTGGGCGAAAATGTAAGCGGTATGTTCTCACTAAAAAGTTATGGTACGAGTTACATTGATTGTTTTCTAATTACATTTCAAGCTGTAGTAAAACATATATGTTTTCTCCTTCACAAATGAACAACCGATGTGCTAAATTCAGGAGTAAGCCTCTAGAGCACGTGGATCTCATGGAGCGGGTGTACTCTGGCGCAGCAGCGACTGGGAAACATGCATGGACTCCAACAGAAGTGCAAGATGATGCTGTTGCTGCGACCAATGCCATAGACGTGGATAGCGGGATGGAACCTCTTAGTGCAGGCACACCACCATAGCCGAGCCATGACACTGTCGGGGAGAACGTGGTTGATAGTAGCCTATTTGAGGATGCTCCCCCCCCAGTCAGCCGTGGACGGATCAGGCAATCCAAAACGGCGCAAGCGGGCAACGCCTGGTACTGTTGCTAGCAGCATGGACAATCTCGTGGAAGTTGTGAGCAAACAAAGTATGGAGCTAAAAATCACGCAATATGTTGTCACAGGTAAAGGTGATAACATAGTGGGGGAGTGTCTTGCACGGCTTATGAGCACGCCTGGATTAGAGACAGGTGGTAAGTTGTTCTCATTCGCATATGGCATAATGGATTCACTCGATAATCGGGACATCATCATGGCCCTCCCCCAGAATTGCATTGTCAACTGGTTGATTGAGAAGCGTGCCTGTACGCCGGCCAATGTTGGCAGGGATCGTGAAGGGGGGACACGGCCATTCGGGAGTGGTGGTGCTGTTGACTTTGACTAGGCCTTTGTGGTTGGATTGTCATGTTACTATTTGCTTATCATGAGATACTAGTATGTTATGTGTGTTTGTATGGTGTTTGTTGACTTTTTTTTTTTTGGAATGGTGAAGTCTGGAGACAGTTTGCATTTCTTTTATTTTTGTGTAGACGTGTATGTATGCTTCTGCAGGACTTTGCAGGGTTATTTCGGTTTGTTGTGCTTCTATTTTGGTATGGACGTGTATGCATGATTCTGCAGGACTTTGCAGCCGATATGCGAGTATACACTCCTTTGTTGTGTTATTATTTTCGTGTCACATGCTTCTTATGTTATGCACAAGTTCTGTCCAGGGAATGTACATACAACTTTTTACAGGGTTTTTTGTACTCCTTTGTTGTGTTATTATTTAGGGAATGTACATGCAACTCTTTGCATGCTTTTTTTTCGTTTGCATAATTGACACAACGAACTCTTTGCATGCTTTTTTTAAGTTATTGATTCAAATTATTTAATAGTGCCAGAGAAGTACTTACATTTCAATAATTTCCAAAATTATTTTAGCATGTGGGTGCTTCTTATTTTAATGCAAACAAAAATAAGATGCATTCTAATTACATTTCTTGAATTGACTTATTTATTATTTATTAATTTTATTTATTGTGTAAACTTATTTATTCAAAATTTTGAATATAGGCAGAAAAGTACTTACATTTAAATAAGTAAAAAAACTATTTAGTTATTGGGTGCTTCTTAATTTATTTATTTAATGCAAAAAAAAAAAAAAAAGGATGAAAAGTAGTTACATTTCTTCAATTGACTTATTTATTCTTTATTAATTTGATTTATTGTGTACACTTATTTATGCAAATTATTTCATAGTGCCAGAAAAGTACTTAAATTTCAACAAATAAAAAAATTATTTATTTATTTTTTGCTTTTTATTTATTTAATGCAAAAACATTTTACTAGTTTCATTAATTTATTTATTTATAGTTATCTTCATGTACAATTATTTGATTCCAAAACAGTTCACATGAAAGATTCAAAAAGTGGATGTGGCATACGTCCAAAAGCCAACAATCCTAAAGGTAGATGCTTATATGCAAGCATGCAAATACAAATTGTACAAACCTGCAAAAAAGAGAGCATTCACATGGTTTTTGTTTGGTGTACTACGCTTTTGACAATCACATGCCCACAGTTGCCTACGTTATGCATGCTCATTGCTTATGCTTCAGCAGGAGTGTTATATATCATGGACTTGTGCAACGAAATGTTGGCAATTAAAAGTTACAACTAGTAGTTCTTTTTTTCATATAAATTGCAACGTCTATGGATGCAGAAGAGGGTACTAGCTCGGGAGTCGTACGCAATGGCCAAATAAATGCTTGGATACGAGAGACGATCGGAGAAATGGAGTCAACGCCATCAATGATTTGGATGGAAATTGCTCGCGTTGCCAATGAGTACGCGTATGTTGACAGGACTCTGTTTCACACATCCGCATTGACTGGTAGCATGTGGATGCAGGAGATGCTTGGAGGAAGGAATGAAGCATTTCAGCGAAATTTTCGGATGTCACAGGAGGTGTTCTTGATGTTGTGCAAGACATTAGTTGAGGATTGCGGCCTTCCAGTACCACAGCGTCCGCATGGTATAGACGTAGTTGAGAGTGTCGACATGTTCATATTCGTGTTACGGGACTTCACGAGTTGGGACATAGAAGACCGTTTTCAACACTCGGGGGAAACAGTCTGGCGTCATGTAATGCGAGTTCTTAAAGTGACGAAGTTGTTCACGAGAGCACACTGCCGACCGACAAGGTCACAACACAGTAGACATCCGTACTTGGAGTCCCGACGAAAATATTTCCAATTCAAAGTGAGGGTATTTATTTTTGGCCCATTTCATTATGAGTAGTACCAACTTTTGGAAAGTAAGGCAAACTTATTTTGGGTAGTAGCATTAAAACATATTTATGATGATGTGTGAAATTTTAGGACTGTATTGGCGCGCTTGACGGCACACATGTGGAGGCACATCTCCCGCCTCAGGAGGCACTGCCATATTTTGGCCGTAAAGGACGACACGCGCAAAACATACTCGCCGCGTGTGATTTCGATTTGTGTTTTACTTTTATATCTTGCGGATGGAAGGGAAGTATGCATGACAGTAGAGTTTTTAACGAAGTAACACAGGACCCAGCAAAACAATTCCCTATGCCAGAGGATGGTAGGATGAACCTGTAATATTTTTTTTGTTTGTATTACTTGTGTATTTGATATTTCTAATCGACCACCGTACTAATGCGAAATTATCGACATGCAACCAGGAAAATATTACCTTGTTGACGCGGGGTACAATAACCAAAAAGGATTTTTGGCACCGTATAAGGGATGTCGATACCACCAGGAAGTGTTTCGCACAACAGGACGGCCAAAAAATACAAACGAAATTTTCAACACGGTGCACTCCTCCTTATGGAGTGCAATTGAACGTACGTTTGGCGAATGGAAAGCACGATGGGGATTCCTACATAACATGCCGCGATATGATTTCGGGAAAGTGCAGGTGCCATTGGTTGGGGCTTCAATGGCGATACATAATTTTATACGCCGCAACTCGAGCGACGATGAAGCATTCAACAAGGTTGCGAATGCAGAGAATTTTACATTCAACGGCATGCCAAATGTTGATGGTCTTGGTGACGAGGATGATGGTGAACCAGAGGGCGACGATGACGTACATATGAACGCAGTGAGGAAATCAATACGAAATGAATTAGTGCGACATCGGCGTGAACTTGGGTTGTAAATCCTGTTCGGTCTGTACGAGGTGATGACAAATGAAATAAATGTGTAAAACTGTTGAAAGTGTCAAAAAAATGTACAGTTCTGTTGGTAAGTTGCAGATTCTTTTCGGGCATTTACCAAATTGTAATGTGGAAATTAATTAATGTAAGAGCGCAATTTGTTGCGAAAAATTAAGAAAATAAATATGCCATTCAATAATAATAATAAAAATAATTAACAAAACTGTCATAATAATTTGAAAAAAGTTGGTACTGGTATTTTGGTCTTTTGCAACAAGAGAATGGATAATTTGGTAATTGTTTGTATTAAAAAAATAATACTCTCACTAATAAACTTGTAAATAATAAAAAAAAATTCGTAAAAAACAGAATAATAAATTTGTAATAATTAAAAGTTATGGTAAAATTTGGAAATTGTAGAATATATAAAAAATAATACATTTAGTAATAAACTTGTAATAATAAAAAAAAATTGTAAAAAAGAGAATAATAAATTTGTAATAATTTCTTGTATTTGGTCAAATTTGGAAATTGTAGAATATATAAAAAAACAATACATTTAGTAATAAACTTGTAATAATAATAAAAAATTGTAAAAAAGAGAATAATAAATTTGTAATAATTAAAAGTATTTGGTAAATTTGGAAATTGTAGAATATATAAAAAACAATACATTCAGTAATAAACTTGTAATAATAAAAAAAAAAAAATCGTAAAAAAGAGAATAATAAAATTTGTAATAATTAAAAGTATTTGGTAAAATTTAGAAATTGTAGAAATAAAATAAAATTGTAATAAGTAAAGCATATTTCAAAATTGTAGAGCATATAAAAAAGGACTACAATTTGTTGCAGATTCCTGGTGGGAGTTACGTTGGAGACACTGTTCACGTACTAAAGGGCATAATCGTAATTTTTTGTAAAAGGTAAGGGTATTTTCATCATTTTGCAGTGATTTGACACTTTTAAAAAATATTAAATCAAAAATAAAAAAAGTCAACTTTTTACCAACTTCTCAAATCATATCCAAAAAAGCCAAAAACCTTGATAAAAAGCCAAAAATTAGCTTTTTACCAACTTCTCAAAACAACCTTTAATTGTTATAAAAATTTGTTAAATCTATATATTTAAATTTTTGTTCTTAATAATATTACTACTAATGATGAATAAAAAAGTGCTAGTGATTTGACACTTTTAAAAAAATATTAAATCAAAAAAAAAAAAGTCAACTTTTAATAACTTCTCAAATCATATCCAAAAAAGCCAAAAACCTTGATAAAAAGCCAAAAATTAGCTTTTTACCAACTTTCTCAAAACAACCTTTAATTGTTATAAAAAATTTGTTAAATCTATATATTTAAATTTTTGTTCTTAATAATATTACTACTAATGATGAATAAGAAAGTGCTAACCACCCCCTAATGATGCTTAGTGCTGATGTATTCTATAAGGAGTGATTTGAAACGTTGGTTAAAATTTGATTTTTTTAGTTTTTTGTGTGTAAAAACAAATTTGAATGATCACCCTCCACTTTCGTCTATTGTTTGTAAATATTTTTAATAAAAAAATGTTAGAGCATTCGTTATTAAGAATTTTTATAAAAAATTTTTATTTTAATAAATAGTCATAAATAAATCACATTATTTCTTTAATATATATATATAAATCTTGTTTTTCTATTATCCCACCATTTTTTACTCCTACTTTTTTTTCTTCTTCTATAAGGTAGAAATTGCGAGGAAGTGGGGGTACTCATTGATGAGTAATGTCCTTATGCGTCATAATCGTGGAAGCGTGAAGATGGTGAAGTGATTTCGTGTTTCTTACGCATTATGGTTTCGTTTTTTATTTTTTTTTAGACTAAATAAAAAGGATTCTGTGGTGTCATCACTGTCCCGTGGGCCTTGATTTCGGGATAATCGGTTGTCAGTCAGAAATTAACCCCCACCAAGTGAGAGACCCACCACCGAGGCACCAATGGAGCTCAACTATACGCCACAGGCCGCTGAGGGTTTGAACCGGAGTACAGAGGCACCAATAGAACTCAACTATACGCTACAGGTTGCCGAGGATTCGAACCGGAGTACAGAGGGGGGTTCTCAAAGAGACCACTTCCACCTCTCCCCAAGATTCGATCCTGGGTCATGCCTGTGGAGACGAGTTGTTTTCTCCACCAGGCCACCACCCCCGGTGGTCATTATGGTTTTGTTTGAAAAGTTAATTATTGTAGTAGATTATTTAATTTTTAGATATTTTAATATGTTAAAATATTTATGTTTAGGAAGATGATTGAATTTTTTTGTAGTTAGATGTGATATTTATGAGAGAAAAATGAAATAATTCTGAATTTCCTATGACCATTTCTTTTTTCTTATTTTAAAACTTATTTAATTTGTTTATGAATTTAAAAAAAAAAAAAAAAAACCTTAAAATTAACTTCCCAAAACTCCCCTATGTGCTCATTCATATGTTTCCCATTCATTAATAAAGTACAAGAATTATTCCCCTGAAGTATATTGAGAGGGTGAGTTTGGATATGATTTATTTTTTGACTTTTTAATTTTTTATGAAAAGATGTATAGAAAAATAAATAGATAATGTGATAAAACTAAGACAATATCGAATAAGCAGTTTATTTGGCTTGTTGCCAAAGTCACACTTAGAACATCTACATCAGCCTCAACAAATGTAAATTTTGGTTAAATATAATTAACAAATTACAAAATTCTTACTCCTTCAACTTCAACAAGTTAGTTTTTGATTAATTTTGTTACAGTACATCGCTACATATAGCGATACACTATTTTATCATTTATTCTTAAAAATGACTAGACATCTTTCCCGTCATCCTGCCGAACATTCTGCCGAACAACTGGCTGCTGTACAAAATTTTTTATTTTTTTTATTTTTTTAGAAATATGAACTACACAAATATATCCTATACACTTTGTATGTCTGACCGGACAACTGGGCATTTTTTTTTAATATGAAACTGCATATATAGCAATACAAAATTAACTTTTTTCTATACTGTTTTGGCTACTTTTTAGCAATATAAAATTAATATTTTATAAAATTTAATTTTAGAATAGAGAGTCTGATATAGTGTATACAAACAAAAATGCTAGCCAAAATAGAGAAGTAGATTTTTAGTTATAATTTGACTAAAAATTAGTTGAAACTGATATGAATGCTCTTATTGAGGTTAAAACAAAATAGTAACAAACCTTATAATTTTAAAATAATTGTATCGTGTCTTAAAGGGTTTGGGGTTACCGTTGTGTAGTTTATTAGGCCTATTTTGAAACTCATTTCGATAATTTGAAATGTTCACTTTTTAGAACATATTGATTAGAACATACTTTGGGAAGATGATTTGTGGCTAAAATAGTCACAAAATACAAAATAGACTATTTTAGTCACAACAAACAAAACATCACATCCAACTCATAATCATTACACTCTTCTCTCACAAAAAAAGTCAAAAAAGTCAAAAAGTCCTTCCCAAACCAAACTTTTTAGCCCAGGCTAAAATAGTCAAAAAGTCAACCCACTTCCCAAACCAACCCTTTAAAAAATTAAGTTGATCAAAATCGATACATCTTTCCTCAAATAAATAAATAAATAAGAGTAAATTACAAACACACTCCCTGAGATTTACTTAAATTACAAATTATCCTCTGTAGTTCTAGAAATTATATTATGCCCCTAAGGTTTCTAATTTCATAACAAATAGGTCTTTTTATTAATAAATTATCAAATTAATTAACAATTTTTAATAATGTTAAAATTTTATTTCAATTAATAATTCAAATAATTTTATTATTGTATAGGTAAATAGTTAGAAATTTCACATTTTCAATTAATTATGTTAAATGAAAAATTCTGACAGAGAGGTATTTGTAATTTTTCAAACCACAGGGGGCAATTCGTATTTTAAGCAAATCTCAGGGGGTGTATTTGTAATTTACCAAGAAATAAATAAGAGTAATGTGATGAAAGGGCTAACTGATATTTGATTAATTTGATTTTTTTTTTTTTAAATAAAAAGTGAGCAAGACGGATAAGCGAAATGAATCTCAAAATAAGCTTAATAAATTGCACGTGGATTAAAAAAATATTATTATTTTTTACATGAAAATATATATTTTTATTTGTTTATTATTATATTTTCAAATAATTTGCATTAATTCCTGTCTATGTTTTTTTATTAAAAAAATATCAATATAATTATATTAAAACTTTATCAATATAATTATATTAAAAATTTTCATTAATGCTCATAAAAAATTAGTGTAATTTACTTTCTTTATTTTTTTATAAAAATAAAAGCAAAATGATAATATAAATGAATATGATTGGAGGGACATATGTCAAAATTCCCAACTCATGAGATTTTTTATTTATAACTATTTATTTATTGTATTTAATGAAAAATAGACTCAAGTAAGACATCTGACGTGAAAAACAGAAATGAGCCGTAGCTCGAATTGGTTGGCTCGAATTGGCTCGAAAGAGGGAGAGAAGAGAGGAAGAAGAGAGGAGAAAGAGACAGAGGAGAAAGAGGGAGAGAAGAGAGGAAGAAGAGAGGAGAAAGAGGGAGAGAAGAGAGGGAGAAGAGCCAGCACCACCGCCACCGCCGAGGATCGTCGCTGCTCGTCGCCGGCCGTCGCTGCTCGTCGGCTCTGCCTCGCCTCCGCCCCCCCCTCCCGCCTCCAGTCCCTCCTCCTCCTCCTCCCTCCTTCCTCCTTCCTCCTTCCTTCTCTTCTCCTTCTCTGCTTTGATTCGAACCAATTTTGAGCTCTACCTTTCGAGCTACGTAGCACTACCGCGTGAAAAAATATGAAAAATGAGGAAGACTCTTATTTTTGGGCACTTTTACCACTTTTAAAGTGATGTAGATTAATCACATATTTATTTTTTATTTATATTTTTTCTTTCCTGAACTAATTACAAGTGAATACAAGTTGTAAAAATTGTGTTTTTTGAGTCTCAATCATTACTGGGAAAATAAGTCAAAAACGGTTATGTAGGAAGAGTTCTGTTTTTTTTTTTTTAAATGCGGGGTCACCATGGCGTAATCTTGGTACTTTCTCATGTTTATGGTCAACATGCGGTTCAAGGCAAGTTTGGCAACTAGTTAGATTTAGCTTAGGAATTTTATTTTAAAGATAAAAAATTAAGAGTTATTATAAATTATCATTTTATTTTTTTTTTAAATTTAAAAAATAAGAAAAGAATTAAACTCTGAACACTCTCTAAGGATTGTTTTGAGAAGTATTAAATAAATTGATTTTTTTGCAGACCAAGCCCCGATGGAAAATATTTGTGAGTCTTTTTAAATAATCTAAACCGTTTATATTATAAGATTCGTTAAATAAATTATTTATGTAAAAAATAAAATTGATTGAAAATCTATAACTCTATAACAAGAACATATTTGTTTTTTAAAAAATAAACGGTTAACATGATCTTAATAATTTTTATAAAATAATTTGAATCTGATCATGGGGTTACGAATTTCTGATTAATTTGATTTTTTAAATGAATAATATACTCGACGAATTCTATAATATAAACGGTTTGAATTATCGAAAAAGACTAAAGAAAATCCCCCCACCGAGACACCACATGTCACAACAGGATCCCCGAATCTCTTTTTGATTTATTACAAAAAGACTTACAAAAAGTAAAAATGTTATATAACTCAAATAAGTTAAAATGTTAATAGATAGGCTTATAAATCACTTCTCAAAAGAGGCTTAAAATAACCCCTCCCAAAAAAAAACAAAAAAAAAAAAAAACTAAACCTTATTATAAAAAAAATTAACTTTCCTTTTTATTTTTTTTATATATATTTTTATAAATATTAACTAAAATAACTAATTTTCAAAATAATTCAAACTATCGGTTAGCAATATATTAATAAATTTTACTAAACACTAGAGGGTGTGTGGGCTGCACGCTAAATGATGGGGCATCTTTGCACATCACTTGTTTCTTCTGTGCAATTTCCTCTGTCTATTGCAAAATTCTATTTTATATACGCTACATTATTGTAAGGGAAATGCTGGTAGGTGCACATTTACCATTGGCACCTTATTATAAAAATAATTAATTTTATTATAAAATTTTATAATATTAAATACAAGATATGAAATTTTATCATAAAGTGTCGTAATAAAATGTTTAGCTTTTTGTGATTGATATTGTAAAAGTTTGTGACGTGATTATGATATTTTTTATTATGTTAATTGAGAGGGGAGTTTGCGCCGAGCAAACTGGCCGAGCTAGTTGTGACTTGGGCCTTGCCGTGGGATTATGCGACCGAGGGTGGTTTGGATGAGGTTCTAGATCGTGGTTGAGTTAGCCCAAGGTCCAGAAGTTGGACCGAGCTAGTTGTTCGGCGTGGATTCTTTGCCGAGCTAGATGAAGTGACGATTCTTCCGATAGGACTAGACGCACCTGTTGCATACCAAGGCCGAGCAAGGTCAGCAAGGACGAATGAGAGCACGAATGAAAAAGTTGGCTAGATGCCCTAGATCTTGACCGGTCGAGAGTAATGCGGTTCCAAAAAGCGCGTCAATACTGTTTAGCGGTTTGGCCAATGTTGTTTGGCAGTATTGACGCCCACACGTGTAAATAATAGAGAGGGCAGTACAACCACACATTCAGGAAAGGACGAACAGAGTAGCGCATAGAGGCTATATAGACTAAGCGGCGCCTCCATACAACAGGTCTGAATTTTTGGCTACTGAGGGCTCGATCTCCCTTTGGTCTTCTCTCCCTTCCTCTCTCTAGAAGTGTTCTAACTTAACCGTCGGAGGGGTATTCCGGCACCACACCCCTGGGTAGCTCACCGTCGTTGTGTTCTCAGGTTAATTGGAGTGAAGCGCAGCTTGGACACGAGGAGTACGAAGAGCGACGAATATTTCCTTCCCATACAATAATTTATAATGATATTACGCATTTTGTAATTAGCATTACAAAAATTTGTGGTGAAATTACACATTTTGTGATAGGATGACATTTCCCTTATTGTAAACAAATAATTATGGAATTGTTGATACTCAAATTTATGGATAAATTTTTTTGTGTATTTCATCAAAGTGAATGTTATGGTTATAAATTTATAATTAATAAAAATCATGTCAATTAATAAAATGTCAATGTACCATTCAAATTTTTGTCCTTTTTTCCTGAAAATTTTATGAATAATTTTCTATTAAAAAATTGTTTGCGTTGAGTTTCATGTTTGGCAATGCAATCTTCCCAAAAAATTAGCTCCACAAAAAATACATTAATTACTTGCAAAGTTTGGTCTACTACTCCACTGACAAGCCATATATATTTTTCTTTTCTTTTCTTTTTTTTTTTTTAATTTATAACAGATTCAAGAGTTGGCTCACATTGCCTGATCGATCGGCTCAGGATCCCAAGATTAGTCGAGATACGACATTTTGAAGGGGTGCTGACCCGAACATTTGGTTATCAAAAAAAAAAAAAAGTAAATGGGCCAACCTTCAAATCTTAACTCAAGTTCAACCAAGCTTCATTTGAGAGGGATTTTATTTGAACTCAAAATATGTCTTAGTACGTCTAATTTAAATTCATAAATTTTAATTTATATTATATTAGCCCTGTTTGGTGCAGCTTAAAAGCTACTTATTTCAGCTTTCAGCTTAATTTAAGCTATTTTGATGTGTTTGGTTTAGCTTATAGCTTATAGCTTATAGCTTTTTGGAGCAGTCAGATTCTTTGGTGGAACTAGATGATATCTTATATTTTTAAGTCAGAAATCAGCTTAGTGGACAGGAGATGCTTAATTGTCATAAATCAGCTTATGTTCATGTTATAAGCTATAAGCTGTTTAGGCATAAACTATAAGTACTTCTCCCACGCTCTACCAAACAGGGCCATTATATCTTAGGGCAAATTACATATACCCCCCTCGAGATTTAGCAAAATTACAGATACCCCCCTGAGGTTTGAGAAATTATAGATACCCCCCTGAAGGTACTATTTGCATAACAAATTAGTGGGCAAATTGTTATGAAAATATAAATCTCATGGGGTAATTTGTTATGAAAATATAAACCTCAAGGGGGTATCTGTAATTTAGCTAAAGGTATATGTAATTTGCCCTATATCTTAATATGAATTTACTAATAAGGACAATACAAATTAAATCTTAAAATAAATTTTTTTTTTTTTCCCTATGGTACATCCTAATCAATTATTCTTATTCAAATCTTTGAATCTTCTTGCTCAAGAGATCAAAGTTATTTCTTCTTCTTTTTCTTTTTATTCATCTTCTTCTTCTTCTTTCTGACACTCCAATACACCCTACCCAAACTCACCATCATAATCAACATCATTGTTTTTTATTATTTTGAAATCTTAAATCCCAGAAGAAAGTTTGAACAAAATCAAGCAATGGTTGAAAGTAATAATCAAAATAATTTTTTGAAACAACCCATCAAAGAGCAGGTAAGTGTTCATATAGGGGTTTCACAATTTTTGTAGAGTACTATCAATTATTTTCTATATCGCTTTTTTGACAAAAATTAAAGGGCCAAGTAGTTAGATTAACAATAACATATCACTGGAGTTATTCTTATTTTGTCATTTAAATAGTTTATTATTTAAGAACTACTCTTTCTTGTTAGTACCTGATGCTTATAGTATGTTTGGTTGATGCTTATGTGCTTATAAGTTTGATTTTTGCTTTTCCACGAGTATTCTTGTGGATAATTTATCATGTAAAATTTGAATTTGATAAGTTTGTGCGTAGTTAAAATTTTGACATAATAATTTTGATGATAATTTATTGAATGAATCTCACTAAATAGAACTTTTGGCCCTGCCACTATAGATAAATTTATTATTTATTACTTTTAGCTCTGCCAACCTTTTGGATCTCCATGGTTGATGTTAAGAAAAAAAGGACGTCTATTTTCTCGCAATCTCCATTGAGGTTAAGTTTCTCTATCAGTTTTCGTTGCATTCAAATTTATATATTAGTTTGTAATTAATTATTTTAATATTTAGTTTCATTTTATCAATTTTTTATTTTACATAAAAGCCAATATTCAATCAATTTTTCATCATTATTGTTCAGTTCTGAAAGCCCAAACAAATTCAATTTTTTTGGTTGTACACTGCCAAACAATGTGACAATATTCGGCTTCGTATGTCCAAACATTGTCACCCTGTTCATCTTTATTTGTCCAAACAATATAAATAAAATATGACTTTTTTTCCTTTGTTTGACCTTGTATGTCCAAACAATATGACTTTGTTCTTTTACTGTTTTCATATAGAATTCCATTTTAGAGAATGTAGAGCATGCTGCATACATGTTAAATTACACTGGTGAATTTACCACATACAAGGTAGGATTACCATTGCCAATTACTTCTTTTATTAATCTTTAAATTTATATTGTACTAACTATAAGCTAATATGGTTAATGTAAATATTTAAGAGCAGAAAAGCAATGATTTACTGGGTACGCGATGTTGGCAAGAAAAATGGTTTTGTTATAATTGTGAAATATTCAAATTCTGGTGGCGGTCGTTGGACACCAAGAATTAAACTAGCATGTGAAAGGAGTGGAAAGTATAGACATAAAAAGAAGGTGAAAGTTTATTCTCATGATGAGAATGCTAAGATGACCGAGACCAAAAAGTGTGAATGTCTATTCTTGCTAAAGAGTGAGAAATTAAGCACTAACAACGATTGGATGTTGCATGTAGTATGTGGAGTGCATAATCATCCAACTACGAATCATCTTGAAGGGTATTCATATTTGGGGAGATTATTCGTGGATATGTCTAAAAATATGGTGAGACCAAAAGATATTTTAGTTACATTGAAATAGAGGGATGTGTTGAATGCAACCACAATAAAGACAATTTATAGTGTGCGTCACAGATTTAAAGTGAAAAAGAAGGTCGTGAGATCACAGATGCAACAACTGTTGGGGAAGTTAGCAGAGCATGAATACATTGAATGGCATAGATACGAACAGAATAGCATGGTTGTCACTGACCCCCTTTAGGCTTATCCATTCAGCTTAGATTTGTTTTATGCATTTTCACGTGCCTTGATTATGGATTGCATGTATAAGACCAACAGGTATGGTCTTTCCTTACTTGCGATTATAGGTGTGACTTTCACAAATATGACATTTTAGTAGCTTCAGCATATTTACAGTTCGAGTGCACTGATAACTATGCATGTGCTTTGAATATATTACGTGGTCTCATGAACAAGAACTAAAAACTATTGAAATAGTGAAATTCATTGTTGAGTGAGTTTCTTCTTTTCAGAACTTGAAATTGGAAAAGAGGTCGCTGACGAGTGAGTAGTTGTAGAGGTGGTAGTAGTAGGGGTGAGAGGTGGTGAAACGACGAAATTGGAAGGTTGTGGGGCTACGATGGTGGCTAGTGAGGATGGTCGTAGTGGTGGGTGCCCATGACGATGGCCGAAATTGGAAAGCAAGCAGTAAAGGCTAGTGGTAGGTGATGGTGCCAAAAAATGTGTATTTAGGGTTTAAACATATTGTTACCCAAAAAGCAACCTAAGAGGGGGGTGGATTAGGTTTCTACAAATTAAAATTAATAATACCCGAATAAAATTAACTGCTAGTACAACAAATTATTAACAAGCACAATGATGAACTTAGTAGTAAATGATCAAGCAAAATAACAATGAAGTATAACTAACATATATGGTAAATCAAATGATTAGCACATGAATATTAGATAGCTATAGCAGTAGTAGGAAAGTAAAGAGATTAGGAAAAATGAGACAAATAGATTTATAGTGGTTCTGCTTCAACCAAGCCTACATCTACTCCTCAAGCTTCACTTGAGATTTTTCACTATCTTCTAGCTTCACAGGGGTGCTAGCAACCTCTTTACAAATGGAACAATCCTCCACGGATTTTACATAGACTTCACAAGCCTAAACCCTTGCAAATCTTAGGTGATTCACAATCACTCTTAAGATTTCAAGAATACAGTATTTGCAACACTTTTACAAGATGAAATGGTATTTTTGCTTTCAAAGAAAGCTTACAATAAATATCGCTCAAAGATAGATATATAAAATGAAGCTTTGATTTTTTGTAAATCTCACACAGGAAAGATGAGCTTAATGTTATAAGGCTTAGTGTATAATTTCTGAGAATAGATGTGAGTGATTATAGATCAAAGAATATTTTCAGATTTTTTTTGTAAGTTGTTTACATTAGAGGCTTTGGTATATATAATGAAAATTATAGCCGTTTATAGTCGTTGTAGTCATTTGAATTTATAGCCGTTTATAGCCGTTGTAGTCATTTGAATTTATAACCATTTATAGCCGTTGTACTTCCATCATTACCATTTTGAATATCTTCTACTCCATCATTACAAATTTGAATATCTTCCATTTGAACCTTTTGAACCTTTTGGCCTTTTGAATATTTATAACCGTTTATAGCCGTTGTACTTCCATTAGTACTAATTTGAATATCTTCTACTTGAACATTTTGAACCTTTTGGCCTGCTGCTGTGCTAGACTGTTTGAACCTTTGTTTTGAGCTGTTTGAATTCCTGATTTAATCAAATATTAAGTACATTCTAACAACATTTAGGATAAAGGTTTAGGTGGAAATAATGTGACAAAATAATTTTTGATTTTATTAAAACATAAAATCATCAAAATAAATGTTGATTATATTTTTCTCTTTCAAATAAATCATCAAAATAAATTTTGATTCTATTTTTCTCTTCCAAATAACTTAAAACATAATTAAATAAATCATCAAAATAAATTTTAAATTCTATTTTTCTCTTTCAAATAAATTAAAACATAATTAAATAAATTATCAAAATAAATAAGTCTAACACATAAGTCCAAAATAGTAATTTGATAAAGGGATAAAAATGAAATAAAAAAAATTATAAAAATAGTGTGCACGGAAAGATTTGACGATGTATAAATAGAATTTCTCCTAAATTATTTACTCATCGTGACAACCACTATTTCTCCGCTAATACCATACTCGTCATTGTCATTGCCGTTTCCTTCACTTGTATCACCACCACCACCAATATACAAATTAAACGAAAATTGTATATATATGTATATATAAAGAAGAATTTAATATTTTACATATTAAATAATTTATTTTAATTTATCACCTAAATTTTATCAAACAAATTTTTAAATTTATCATATAAATGAATACGATTGGAGGAACACGTGGAGGACGAAGTTCTCATCTCTAGTGGATTTTTTTTTTTTTTTATATATTTTTATAATAAAAATGGAGAATCGTAGAGATGCGTAGTCGTAGCGTGGAATGTGATTAAAGCGGTTATATACGGAAGAGTTGTTTTCTTCGGCCATGGGATCGTCTAAGCGTATTCTATGGGTTTTCCCTTGTTATTGCTAACATGTACCTGGAGTACCAGTTAACAATATTAAGAATTAAAAAAAGAAAAAGGCAAAAAGAAAAAGGGATAGGTAACAAAAATATAGGTAAAGTTTGGCAATTGTTATTTTATTTTGTATTTTCTTAGAATCTGAAAAAATTAATATATGAGGCCTCGTTTGAGAACATGCTATTTTAGTAACTTTTTGACTTTTTACGAAAAGATGTGCAGAAAAGTAGAGAGGTGATGTGACTAATTTTAGTTGGCTTTTTGACTTTTTGGCTAAAATAGTCAGTCCCCAAACGAGGCTTCAGTATATATATGTTGACTTTTTAGTTTTATCTTATTTTTTAGTCTAAAATAAAACAATTTATTCAACTAAAATCAAGTACAGAATTAACTAGTCATATCATGCTCTCAATCATCAAATTCACGAATTTTAAGAGGTTTGGAGGAAGCTAATATAGTAAAAAATCACTATCAAAACATTACAAAAAAAAAAAAAAAATTTCTACTCTTTTGTATGTTTTTAAAAAAAAAATTAAAATAATCAATTTCTAAATGACCTCTAAATGAACTTTGTTTTAATCATGAATAGACAGGAGGAAAAGTACAACGATGACGTAATTGTGAGCAGAAAAAAAAAAAATGAGAAGAAAATGGAAGGAAAATTTCTTTTTAGAGGGTGCTTGCAAGTTGAATCGAGTTGTACTTCATCTCTCAGCCAACCAAATGGAATTGAGTTGAGAAATTCTACCTGTTTGCGACCCCCCATAGTTTTAAAATCGACCAAACAAGTTGAGTAGATTGACACGTGGATACAGATTAAGTTGGTGGATTGGGTCTTACTATTTTAATTAATTATTTATTTAGGTGTGGGGAAGTGGTTTGGAAATACTCTTCAGATCTTGGAAGACGCCAATGATCCTCAGCTAGTCACCTGCAAAGATACAAATACTCCGGTCGGGGTGCCGGAATTAGCACTCCGACGGACAAGTCAGCTCTTCTACTCAAGAAAGCTTGTTGACTAAGTTTTTAGAAGTGATTCTTACATACCTTTACAAATCTGAAGCTCTTGTATTTATACCCATTCTCTGGGCCTCGGGGCCAGAGTCTACTTTTTATTTATTATTCTTTCATTTGTCCTGATATGCCTTCTCAAGTCTATTCGGCCTTAAGAACGTATTCGGCGTCCCAGTTGAGCAGAATGGAGCCGTTCAGTTCCCGGCTCCTCGGGTATACCAGATTTCGTTCCTCTATTCGTTCGGCTCCCACAATTGCCCCCCAAGCGTTCTGTCAATGACAGTTGGGTGAAATGCTTGGTTCCGATGTTCAAATACTCTGAACCGAAGTTTGGGGGTTAGACTTATCACGCGGACGTTTAATTACTCCCCCTTTAATCGTCATCTCAACTTCCCGACCCTTCGTACACGCCTATTTATTATGATTTAAAATCTGATGTCCTTTCGAATCCGTGTTCTATGACGCTGGTTGCTGGGTTGCTCTTCGAATCGTCCTTGCAATTCTTCCGTCTGTGATACTCTCTTCATTTTTGTAAGTTTTCCTCTCCCCCGCTCTGAAGCTTTTCCTAGTTTGTTTATTCCGTCGCATGTTCTTATAGACAGTAGGTTATGGCGAAACATTTGAAAGACCTCCTTTCGTCAGATCGAATTGTTGGCTTTAGACGCCATTTCTCTATTCCTGACGATGTCCACCTGTCGTTTGTGGCGGACGGCACTCTTGACATGGAGAGGGAGGAAAAAACCACGATTGTCTTTCCCCTTTTGTCAATCGCAGAGGGTGGAGTCCGCTTTCCCCTTCACCCGTTTCTGAGGGCTGTTCTTCGCCATTGGGATTTGATCCCTTCCCAACCCAATGTGAATTTCTTTAGAATTATAATGGGGGTCGTAGCGCTGAACCGTTGCCTTGGAATTAATCTTGGCATTCCTGCCATTCGGCACTGTTATGCTTTGGCCAAGTCCTCTGGTCGGCACGGGCGTTACTTCCTCAGAGCTAAGGATACAGATCATCAGTTAATCACTATGCTTTCCAGCTCTGGGAAACGAGTTGATGACGTCATGGTCGTTGTCCGTGGCAACTGGGAGTTCGGCGAAGGGGAGGATCGTGTCGATCCTATTCCTAGACGTAGGGGCGAACCAGGTCGCCGAATGCTCTCTTGCTTGTATTGTGTGCTCATATTTGCCATACCCTGTTTTCTTGAGTCTTACGGCTTGTCTTGTGCAGGGAACGATTTAAAAAAAAGTCCAAGCTTCAACTGACGACGCCGTTCTTTCGGACATTAGGATTGCTCTTAGTTATTTCGGCCGTCGCAGTCTTCATAAGCAGGGAAGAGCGGCTCACGTTCTGCTTTGCTACGAGCCTACATATACAACCTTTTCGGCTGCGGAAAACATACCGATTCCGAAGGGGGAAGATTTTCTCGTCGCTCGTATTTTGTCCGACTTCAAAAACTTGAGACAGGTAGGTTTTGAAGGGTCCGATTCGGAGAATACTGAAGTATCCGATACTGCCAAATCAGATCAGTCCGAGGCCGAATCTGAGGAGGTATTGGATTCTGCCGATCCTCCCTCTACTTCGGGGCGGGGGAACCTTTCTGTTGACGACGTTCCTCAACGTACAGACAATCTTCCCATCTCGGGATCCACTAACATGGCTGGGTTAAGCCTGACAAAGCTTGCTAAGAAGGCGAATGCGGAGAGGTTAGCTGCACGGCGAAGAGCGGAGGGCCTTTCGACCGAACCGCCCACCAGTGAATCTCAACATTCCCTCCCAGTTACCGAATCAAAATCCTTGGGAGTTGTTGAGGAGGCGGCAACAAATAAGAATGCCGAATCCGCATTGGTTGGGAAAGCCGTTCAGGATGTTGAGGGAAAGGCGGAGAAACGCGCTAGGGATCGTGAGGTCGGTTTAGAAGATCACGGCGGCAAACGTCCTCGAATGGGGGGATCGAGTGAGGTTGTGCCCTTTGTGATTCGACCGATGGTAAGAAACATGCCGGTTCCTTCGGATGCCTCGGCGCGTAAAGACCCAGAGGTCGCGTTCGGCGTGGCAACGTCTTTGTCGTTGCCGTGTGATATGGAGGCTTTCCAGTTGGAACCGGATTTGAATGCGACAATGTTAGCCGCGCAGTCGGCCCTTTTGGTGCGTATTCTGACTTTTCCTTCACTTCATCCAAACATTGTTCGCGTTACGTTTTCTGAATTTTTCTTTTGCAGACCGTTGGTAGGATAGCCGATGTAGGCCGCCGTCATCTCGACGCCGTCAAGCAGATTAGTCATTTACGAAAGCAAGTTGAGGGTCAGAGGAAAAGGGCCGAGGACGAATTTCTAAGAGCGAACCAGGAAGCTTCTCGGGCAGAGGACGAGGTAGAGAAAGCTCGTCATGCGGATAAGTTGAGAGCGGAGGCCGAGAAGAAGGCCGACGATATGGAAGCTGCACTTGGCTTGTCCCAAAAGGCAGTTGCCGGCCTGGAGGCTGAGTTGGCTGAAATGAAGGCGGCGAAGGAGATTGCCGATTCAAAAGGTTTCGAAGCCGGGAAAGAGGCTGGACTCGCCGAGTATGTGGACCAGGTCTCTCGGTTTGAGAATCGGGGCTTCAAACATGGTTGGCACAAGGCCCTTGCTGCAGCTGGAGTTTCGCTGAATATGCCAATACCGTATGAGCAAGTGGACATCGATCCGTTGGAGACTGATTCCGAGGGTTGATCTTTACGATACGCAATTGTTATGATTTCGAGAAAGTACTTTTTCCGTTTGTTTTTGTTATTTTGTATTTGTTTATCGGACATTTTTCATGTTTTTCATGCGGGTTGATATTATAAAAGTTATGATACAGAAATGGACGTCGATACTTTTTTGTAGTTATAAAATGTTATGAATTCTGCTCAATGTGCTGATGTTTCCGTAATTTTATGGTGATATTTCTTAATAGATCTAAATCTGCCCTTGCCTTGGCCAGGGCGCGAGCGTGAAGAGCCTAACGGTTCATACTCGTGGGCTGGCCGAGGCATCTTGAAAAGGTGGCCGAGTAAAACGGGCCGACTAGATTAATAAATCTACCCTTGCCTTGGCCAGGGCGCGAGCGTGAAGAGCCGAACGGTTCATACTCGTGGGCTGGCCGAGGCATCTTTGAAAAGGTGCCGAGTAAAACGGGGCCGACTAGATTCATAAATCTGCCCTTGCCTTGGCCAGCGCGCGAGCGCGAGCGTAAAGAGCCGAATCGGTTCATACTCGTGGGCTGGCCGAGGCATTCTTTGAAAAGGTGGCCGAGTAAAACGGGGCCGACTAGATTAATAAATCTGCCCTTGCCTTGGCCAGGGCGCGAGCGTGAAGAGCCGAACGGTTCATACTCGTGGGCTGGCCGAGGCATCTTTGAAAAGGTGGCCGAGTAAAACGGGGCCGACTAGATTAATAAATCTGCCCTTGCCTTGGCCAGGGCGCGAGCGTGAAGAGCCGAATCGGTTCATACTCGTGGGCTGGCCGAGGCATTCTTTGAAAAGGTGGCCGAGTAAAACGGGGCCGACTAGATTAATAAATCTGCCCTTGCCTTGGCCAGGGCGCGAGCGTGAAGAGCCGAACGGTTCATACTCGTGGGCTGGCCGAGGCATCTTTGAAAAGGTGGCCGAGTAAAACGGGGCCGACTAGATTAATAAATCTGCCCTTGCCTTGGCCAGGGCGCGAGCGTGAAGAGCCGAACCGGTTCATACTCGTGGGCTGGCCGAGGCATTCTTTGAAAAGGTGGCCGAGTAAAACGGGGCCGACTAGATTAATAAATCTGCCCTTGCCTTGGCCAGGGCGCGAGCGTGAAGAGCCGAACGGTTCATACTCGTGGGCTGGCCGAGGCATCTTTGAAAAGGTGCCGAGTAAAACGGGGCCGACTAGATTAGTAAATCAGCCCTTGCCTTGGCCAGGGCGCGAGCGTGAAGAGCCGAACGGTTCATACTCGTGGGCACGCGGATCATCGTCCGACGTTTGGCGTTCGGTCATACGACGCTGCCTTGGGCGCTGGGGGAGCTGCGTATCTCGAAATAAATGGGGTAAGTTCGTACCAAGGGTCCTATTTATTTGGGTACAGGGTTGAGCCAATACTGGGGAAGGACCAAGATTGGCTGAATTCAAACGTCGAAATGTATCGCAGCAGCGAGCCCACTGGTAGGGGAAGAAGAGCGTCCAAGGATCGGGAAAAACAGCAGCGCCTTAGTCGTCGAAGCAGGTCCCCGGGAAAAACAGCAGCGCCTTAGTCGTCGAAGCAGGTCCCCTCGGGGAGGTTCCCCATGCCCGCGACCGGGAATCGAGGTGGACGCGACGTCGCGACCAATTAATTTTGCGGTTTTTGTGAAGAATAAACCGATGACAGAGGCGGATTCCATCATTAAAGATCCAGATGTGGCAGTCGAGTTTGCTCGACAGATTTTTCCACCGGAAGTCCAACAATCGATGGTTGGTCGTCGTGATTTCGAAGTGTTTCGGGACGGCATACATGGGGCTGTAAAGGGGTTGTATAATGCTTATGAAATTGGCATGCGTCTGCGTGAAATGAGACGACATTGAGAAAAGGACGAAAGGAATCGCGGTCTGGAAGCTCGCGCGAAAAAGGCCGAGAGTGAGCTTCGGGAGCTTAAGAAGGTTCGAATGGCTGAGCCGGCGACGGGGGTTGATAAAACCAAGACAGGACCTTGTGAGGAAGTTTGTCGATGCGAAAATCGCGGTTTTAAGCATGGCTGGATCAAGGCCCTTTCAAACCGTGGAAGTTCCTTGGGTCCCTAGGCATAGATTCGGCTTCACCCTTATACCATCGACATTACCTTCCCTATTCCGAATTTGAAATGGAGAAGAGCGACGATGAGGAGGCCGATTAACTAGAGTGTAATGCAACAACAGGCTTCACTATGAATTAAATAGGCTTTCATTTTCAATGTCCATCTTTGATCGTAAAATATTTTGGTTGTAAAATATTTCTAGTTCAAACGTGTCGATTCATTTTATTGGAATATTTAGATTTTGATTAGAATATTGTGCACTGCATGGTATAAAACTTTCAGAAATGCATTAGTCGGCCCTAAGGCGTCATACACCAAAGGGGCTCCGTATCCGGAGACTTGTTTTGGGCCAATCGTGACATCACGAAGGGCGCTCCGAATCCGAAGACTTATTCGGCCCTAAGGCGTCATGCCCCAAAGGGCGCTCAGAATCCGGAGACTTGTTTGGGGGCCAATCGTGGACATTCCACGAAGGGCGCTCCGAATCCGGAGACTTATTCGGCCCTAAGGCGTCATGCCCCAAAGGGCGCTCCGAATCCGGAGACTTATTCGGCCCTAAGGCGTCGTGCCCCAAAGGGCGCTCCGAATCCGGAGACTTGTTCGACCCTAAGGCGTCGTGCCCCAAAGGGCGCTCCGAATCCGGGCCAATCGTGACATCCACGAAGGCGCTCCGAATCCGGAGACTTTCGGCCCTAAGTATCGTGACATCCACGAAGGGCGCTCCGAATCCGGAGACTTATTGGCCCCTAAGGTGTCGTGTGCACCAAGGGGCTCGAATCCGGAGACTTGTTTTGGCCAATCGTGACATCCACGAAAGGCGCTCCGAATCCGGAGACTTGTTGGGCCAATCGTGAATCACGAAGGGCGCTCCGAATCCGGAGACTTATTCGGCCCTAAGGTGTCGTGCACCAAAGGGGGCTCCGAATCCGGAGACTTGTTTTGGGCCAATCGTGACATCCACGAAGGGCGCTCCGAATCCGGAGACTTATTCGGCCCTAAGGTGTCGTCTTGCACCAAAGGGGGCTCCGAATCCGGAGACTGTTTGGCCCAATCGTGACATTCACGAAGGGCGCTCCGAATCCGGAGACTTGTTTGGGCCAATCGTGACATCACGAAGGGCGCTCCGAATCCGGAGACTTATTCGGCCAATCGTGACATCCACGAAGGGCGCTCCGAATCCGGAGACTTGTTTGGGCCAATCGTGACATCCACGAAGGGCGCTCCGAATCCGGAGACTTATTCGGCCCTAAGGTGTCGTGCACCAAAGGGGCTCCGAATCCGAGACTTGTTTGGCCAATCGTGACATCCACGAAGGGCGCTCCGAATCCGGAGACTTGTTTGGCCAATCGTGACATCCACGAAGGGCGCTCCGAATCCGGAGACTTATTCGGCCATCGTGACATCCACGAAGGGCGCTCCGAATCCGGAGACTTGTTTTGGCCCTAGATGTTGAGCTCAAACATGTAAAACACGAAACCTGCATTACAACGACATGTGTACAAGTATCAAGCCCACAGGTCGGGTCATTGATAAAATTTACGTAGATGTGTTGAATTCCACGGCCGTGGCAGGCTTCTTCCTGACATGTCTGAGAGCCGATATGCCCCTGCGCCTGCAACGGAATCTATCTGATAGGGGCTGTCCCAGTTCGGACCAAGCTTTCCATCGGCTGGCCTCCGGTCGGCTAGCAGTACCTTCTTTAGGACCAGTTCTCCTGGATTGTAGCGGCGCAACTGAACTCGCCGATTGTATGACTTAGCGAGCTGTTGCTGATAGCATGCCATGGATGCTAAGGCGCGGTCTCTTCGTTCTTCAATTAGAACCAGGTCCAGGGCGAGCATCATGTCATTTCGGCCTGTGTCAAAGGCTTGCGATCTCAAAGTTGGTAAGCCGATCTCTAGGGGTAAGATTGCCTGGGTTCCGAATAAGGCAAACGGCGTTTCTCCGGTAGATCGTCTTGGCGTTGTACGATGGGCCCACAGTACACTCGGCAACTCTTCAACCCATCTGCCTTTGGCATTTTCCAGCCTCATTTGATGCCGTCCAAGATGGATTTGTTTGAAGCTTCCGCTTGACCGTTACTTTGGGGGTAGGCTGGCGTAGAGAAGTAAGGCTCAATATCATATTTGTTGCACAATTCTCGGTATACGCCACAATCGAACTGGGTACCATTATCCGAGATCAATGCTCTTGGAATGCCGAATCGTGTAATGATGTTCCTCCACACGAAGCGCTTAATGTCGGAATCTCGTATATGGGTTAGAGCCTCCGCTTCGACCCACTTTGTGAAGTAATCGGTTGCTACGATTAGAAATCGCTTGTTCCCTAGGGCCCTCGGCAATGGTCCTACGATATCAAGTCCCCACTGAGCAAACGGCCAGGGGCTTGTGATAGAATTCAAAGCTTCTGCCGACTGATGGGTTAGTGGGGAGAACTTTTGGCATTGTTCGCATTTCTTGACATAATTTTCTGCGTCGGCTCTCATCGTCGGCCAATAATATCCCTGTGTTATCGCCCGATGGGCCAGGGAGCGTCCCCCCGAATGGGCACCACAGCTGCCCTCGTGTATCTCAGTGAGCAGCTCCTCTACTCTGTCCGGGTGCACGCATTCCAAGTATGGACCAGAGAGGGACTTTTGTAAAGCCTCCTTGTGGATCTAAGTAGTACCGTAGGGCTTGTTTCGCAGTTTGTGTGCTTCTTTTTTGTCCTCTGGGAGTTGCTCAGAAGAAAGGAATGCAGCAATGGGGTCCTTCCAACTTGGAGCGGATTCTATAATGTTGATGTGGGTTTCCTCCGGAGGGCCGATACTTGGTTCCGGGACGAAACCTACTTCGATGGTACGCTTGAGCTCGGAGTTGATGGCGGAGGCTAAGCAGGCCAGGGCATCCGCGTGTATATTTTGATCACGTGTTATTTGGTTTAGTTCATGATGGTCGAATTTCGTCAGCAAGGAGTTAGCCGTTTTCATATAGGCCGCCATACGCTCGTCTCTTGCCGCGTACTCCCCCTTCAGCTGGTTGATTACCAATTTTGAGTCACAAAACACCAACAGCCGCCGCGCGCCGAGCAGATGTGCGTTCCGCAGTCCGGCTAAAAGGGCTTCGTATTCGGCTTCGTTATTTGATGCTTCGAAGCCGAGCTTGACGGCCTGCTCAATTACTGCGCCGTCTGGAGACATAATTACGACGCCGGCGCCGCTGCCCCGTTGGTTAGACGATCCATCATAGTATAATTGCCAAATGTCCCCAACATAAATTCTCCAATCTGGCTTTGACCGAACTTCGGCCTTTGGCTGGACGTCATCAGGCTTGAGGTCGGCAAGCCCTCCTGTGAATTCGGCAACAAAGTCGGCAAGCACCTGCCCCTTGATTGCAGTTTTGGGTAAAAACTGAATGTCGTATTGGCCGAGTTCGAGAGCCCACTTCGAAACACGCCCTGATGCTTCTGCATTCCGTAGTACTGATCGAAGGGGATAGTCTGTTAGCACCCTAATGCTATGTCCTTGGAAGTAATGCATCAGTTTTCTTGCTGCCATGACCAAGGCTAGGACGAGTTTTTCCAGCGGTAGGTAGCGTGTTTCGGCATCCACCATTGCCTTGCTCACATAATACACTGGCTGTTGCTGCCCTTCCTCCTCTTTTAATAATACGGCGCTGACGGCCCTGTCGGAGACTGCCAGATATAGAATGAGGGGGTCACCGGTGGCGGGTGTTGTTAGAAGAGGTACTGTCCGGAGGTAGGTCTTGAGCCCGTTAAAAGCTGCTTCGCATTCGGCGGACCATTCGAAAGCTCTGCCCTGACGTAGTGTCTGAAAGAATTGTCTGCAGCGGTCTGTAGATCGGCTGATGAACCTGTTGAGTGCAGCAGCCATTCCCATCAACTTTTGGACTTCTTTCACTGAACGGGGGGAACTTAGTTCCAAAATTGCTGTGACTTGCCTCGGGTTGGCTTCGATTCCTCGGTGGTTGACGATATAACCCAGGAATTTGCCGGAGCCGATCCCGAATGCACATTTGGAAGTGTTTAGCTTCATTCTGTATTTGCGTAGGGTGTTGAATGTCTTTTCAGATCGGCTATATGGTTTTGTTCTTCTTTGGATTTGACCACCATGTCGTCGATGTATACTTCCATAGTGTGTCCGAGCTGTTCTTTGAACATCGTGGTGACCAGTCTTTGGTAAGTTGCCCCTGCATTCTTCAGTCCAAAAGGCATAACCCTGTAGCAGTAGGTTCCTCTTGGAGTGAGGAATGCAGTTTTGTCCTGATCATCCGGATTCATGGCGATCTGATGGTAGCCCCTGTAGGCATCGAGGAAACTCATGCGCCGGTGGCGTGCCGTCGCATCGATGAGTTGGTCAATTCTCGGTAAGGGGAAGCAGTCTTTGGGGCAAGCTTTGTTCAGATCCGTGAAATCGACGCACACTCGCCAAGTTCCATTTTTCTTTTTCACCACCACTGTGTTGGAGAGCCACGTGGGGTAGGTGACTTCTCTGATTGCCCCGGCGTCAAGCAATTTGTCAACTTCTTCTACAACGGCGGCGGTGTGTTCTGCGGAGGATCACCGGCCTTTCTGAATGATCGGCTTGCACCGGGGGTCAACATTTAGATGGTGCTGTGAGACTGACGGGTCTATTCCCGGCATCTCGTATGGAGTCCACGCAAAGACGTCGAGGTTTCCGAGTAAGAAAGTGATCAGCTGCTGTTTGTCGACCTGGCTCAGAGAGGCGCCGATCATAAAAAACTTTTCCGGGCTTCCATCAATGTCAACCCGGTCTAAACCTTCCGTGGCCTTTTCGTTTGGTTGACGCCCGACGTCATCCAGGATCTCTCGACTGGGCACTTCAATGGAGTTTACTTGCAGTTCCTTCGGCGTCTTGGCGGCGAGAAGGTAACATGCTTGCGCTGACTGTTGAGAGCCACGGATCTGCTCAACGCCGTGTTCCGTTGGGAAACGTAGCAGCTGGTGGTAGGTGCTTGGGACGGCCTGCAGGGTATGCAACCATGATCGCCCCATGATGAGATTGTACGGCGACGGTAGCCTGACGACCAAGAATTCCACGTCCACCGTTCTGGAGCCAGCTCGAACGGGTAGACTGATCTTTCCCAATGGGTACTCCGGGTTGGCGTTGAAGCCGAATAGTGGATAAGGAGCTGGAGTCAGATCCGAATCGTTGAACCCGAGTTTGACGAAGGTTTTATAGTACATAACCTCCGAAGTGCTTCCCTGGTCGATAAGGACGCGTTCGACGGTGAACCTGTTTACGCGTAGCGCGACAACCAGAGGATCTACGTGAAGGAGTGTTACGCCGCTCAAATCAGAGTCGTCGAAGGTGATGCTTGGCGCTTCTCGGAGCCGGGGTCGCTTTGTTGGTGTGAGCTGATGCTGGGGGCCTGGAAGTGACTGGATTGCATGTATAGTCGGGGCTATCGGCAGGCTGTATATCATATGTACGGTGTCAAGCGGGACGCCTCTTGGGCGACGTGCGTCCTCTATCACCTCCTCAAGGTAATCGGTTAAGGCACGGCGACCGTCGGCATTGTGCTGTTGGCCTCGAGGTCGTTGAGGACCTACCCTTGGGAATCGCTCAGGAACCTTGAGCCTTGCCCGTTTGGACTTTGCTTTTTCTAAGGCCAAATCGCGGCGAAGGCGTTCGTTCTCAGTGATGATGTTGTCCAAACTCTGTTGGGTCTGTCTGGCTTGTTCTATGGTTGCTTGCATCGTCTCCTTCGTTGAAGTCGTTGGTGAGTTAGAGTTCGAGGCGCGTCGTTGCGCGACGGTTTCCTTTCCGAGCGTATTTGCCGGAGTGAAGTCGTCTCTCTGTGCGGTCTCGTCGGTGGCTATCGGAGGATCTTCAGTCACGTCTTTCATGGATATATTTGAGTATTCCCACAGACGGCGCCAATTGTGGGGAAGTGGTTTGGAAATACTCTTCAGATCCTGGAAGACGCCAATGATCCTTAGCTAGTCACCTGCAAAGATACAAATACTCCGGTCGGGGGTGCCGGAATTAGCACTCCGACGGACAAGTCAGTTCTTCTACTCAAGAAAGCTTGTTGACTAAGTTTTTAGAAGTGATTCTTACATACCTTTACAAATCTGAAGCTCTTGTATTTATACCCATTCTCTGGGCCTCGGGGCCAGAGTCTACTTTTTATTTATTATTCTTTCATTTGTCCTGATATGCCTTCTCAAGTCTATTCGGCCTTAAGAACGTATTCGGCGTCCCAGTTGAGCAGAATGGAGCCGTTCAGTTCCCGGCTCCTCGGGTATACCAGATTTCGTTCCTCTATTCGTTCGGCTCCCACATTAGGGTATGTTTGGTTTGAGTTTGGGAGATGTGTTTTAGAAAAAAATTTCCAAAAAATGGTTTGGTTTAAGTTTTTCTCAAAAAATTTCCAAAATCACTCTGTCTCTTACACATCAATCAATCACTTTTTCTCTCTCCTCTCTCATTCTCAATTACTTTTTCTCTCACACACATCTACTCAAATCATCCCAAACTCCCAAAAAATATCAAATCATCCCAAACTCCTAAAAAAATAACTCTCCCAAAATATACAACCAAACAAACCAAAAAAATTTCTAAACTCTCTCCCAAATTTTTTTCAAAAATAACTCTCCCAAAAACAAACCAAACAAGCCCTTAGTTTCTTAATTATTTTTTCTTCATAGTTTAGGCTCTTTTTTTTTTCTTCTCATTTTTTGTTAGAAAAACAAAAACTTATGTTTGGACTTATTTTTTTTTTAAAGAAAAAAAATATCATTTTAAATACTCTAATAAATAAATATAATATATTAGAAATAAGTAGATATATTAATTTGTTTAAATTAAAAACCTAATCTATGTAGTTGGGTGAGATTTGAAATCCTATATATCCACTACTTTTTCAAAAATTATATTTACTTGCTCATTGTATCAAAATCGTCAATTTCAATCACTCAAACCATCACTTGTCAAAGAGACTTGATCTAACGGTTTAGATTCCCCCTTGATTATTCTCTAGAGACAATTACAATAACAATGCCCAAAGTATAAATTCCCATACACTTTAATTCTCAAACTTTTAATTATTCTAATTCATATGGCCAGGCTTGAATGAAAAATGTGAATCATTTTTGCAAGAGGGTAAGATAAAATTTGATTTAAGGATCGGAAATAAATGTGTATCATATCCTTACTTAAAAAATAAAAAATAAAAATGAAACGAAATTTAAGTGAAAAAAAATATGATTGTTAAAAATTTAGTGAATGGTGTGATTGAATGAAAAAATTCTCTCCTTCAATTTGATAAAGAATTGGTGAAATTGTTGCAACATACATTTAACAAAATCTTGCGAGGATGCAGATTTGGTAATATAATTGGAAAATACCAGAACAAATGAAAAATTAGGAAAATACGTGAGCGCACACAAGCAACCCAACCCAACCCAAAGATGTAGCACTAAAAACGAAACTAATCATGAAATTTATCCAAGAAAAACCACACATTTATTTATTACAAAACATAAAATATAGTTTGAACAACACAAATTCAGAAACACAAAGCAAGCCTAGTTCTTGTTGTTCATATTTTGAAATTAAATAAATAGATTTATGAAGAAATCAAATTATATACCAAGAACATATGCTGATAATTACAACTAAATTTCAACAGAAATACACAAAACAATAAAAGGGTAAAGAGACGAAACCGAAGCCTGCACGGAAGCAGTTTCCTTAAAACAGATTTCGCCGCCTCACGGGTCTAGTGCTTGAGGAATCCCGGCGTCTGTCTCCCAGGATACGACGGTCAAAACCAGCTACGGCAGAAGCACTCTCTGTCTAGCTTAGCGAACAAAACAGTGGCAGTACTCTCTCAATATAGGAACTTTCAGGCAAACTGACTTGTGAAATGGAAGCAAAAATTTTTGTGTATGAGACTTGACAGGAGGGTCTCAATTTATACATGTATAGGGGAGAGAGGAAGAGCCTCCAGCCTTTATGGCTGGTCATAATGCACCATTAACCTTTGCAATAAAGGCAGGAGTTACAAACCCCATTAATGCTCTATTAAACTCTGTAATAAAGGCAGGAGTTACAAACCTCATTACCTCTTTCATGAAGCTAACTTCATGAGGCAATTTCTCATTCAAATCTCAATGGTTTTTGGCCATTCTATCTGTGGTGTAAAGATCTCAATGCAAAGTATCTAGACCCACTTGGACCCAACACAAAAGATGGTTGGGACCCACTTTAATATTTAATTAAAGTCACCAAAAAACCATTTTTTCCAACAATCCCCCACATGAATAAAAATTGACCGAATGACTCAACAAACGGACACCGTTCAACAATAATGACTCGGAGAGAGAGTACAACGGACTAACCCCGACATCAGAGAAGGTAGCTTTTGGCTTTGAACCTCTCCCAGTGAAAATCTATCGAGTTTACTGGCTGATCAGTGAATATGACATCTTGAACTGCTCTGCCGTTTATGTAAACTGAGACAATAGATCTCACACGGGAATTACTCCTACCACCATTCTGTTCTCACTGGTGTGCCCTGTGTGGCCCTGGACACTAGCCTGGTTCAGCGAGTGGTTTCAAAGAATCTTGGCCTCCCAATTCTTCTAGAAGCGGCCCCACTTCACACTCACATAGGTGACTCTACTTGAGTATCCTGCTATACTCAGCTCAACAGCTTAACACACTAGAGTCATTAAAAGCTCAGCTTAACCTCTACACTTGCAGGTATCACTGATAGAAGGAATGGCTGGAGGTTTAACCTCCTCAGTGACATACCACCGTTACACGCAATTAGGTTGTCCCATTGAACCTAGATCTTGGGATCTCCAGTCAACTAGGTTGGGTTTCCATTCCGGTAACTTTCAAAGGCCTCAACCCCATTCCTTTTGACGACGTTTTGACTAACACTCGATTTAACCCTTTGGTTAGCGGATCCGCAATGTTGTCCTTAGACTTTACATAGTCTATAGAGACAACTCCATTCGAGAGTAGTTGTCGTATGGAATTATGTCTACGACGGATCCATTCGAGAGTAGTTGTCGTATGGAATTATGTCTACGACGGATATGTCTAGACTTTCCATTATACATATTACTCTGTGCCCTACCAATTGCAGATTGACTATCACAATGAATACAAATAGCAGGCACAGGTTTAGACCAACGTGGAATATCTTCAAGGAAATGGCAAAGCCATTCAGCTTCTTCCATTGCTTTATCCAAAGCAATAAACTCTGATTCCATCGTTGATCTAGATATACACGTTTGCTTGGAAGATTTCCAAGACACGGCTGCTCCACCAAGAGTGAACACATATCCACTAGTGGACTTTGAGTCTTTTATATCTGATATCCAATTTGCGTCACTATAGCCTTCAAGCACCGCTGGATATCGAGTATAATGCAGCCCATAATCCCGAGTATAGCGTAAATACCTTAACACCCGCACAATGCCCTTCCAATGAGAAGCATCGGGATTACTTGTGTATCTACTAAGCCTGCTAACCGAGTAAGCTATATCGGCCTAGTACAAGTCATCAGATACATTAAACTTCCAATTACCCGAGAATATTCTAACTGTGAGACACTTTCATTATTATTCTTGGTAAAATGTAGACTTAAGTCTACAGGTGTCGATGACACACTCGTATCTGATCCACTAAACTTCTCAAGTATCTTATCAACATAATGAGACTGAGATAGTACAATTCCGTCAGAGATTCTGGTAATCTTAATTCCCAGAATAACATCTGCAATGCCCATATCTTTCATGTCAAACTTAGAGTTTAACAACTTCTTGGTAGTTTTGATCATTTCATCGTTACTACCTATAATGAGCATATCATCAACATATAGACACACAATGACATAACCTCTGTCAGTGTCTTTGACATAAACACACATGTCACATTCGTTGATTCTAAACCCACTTGACAACATTACGTTGTCAAACTTCTCATGCCATTGTTTAGGCGCTTGCTTCAAACCATACAAAGATTTGACAAGTTTACAAACTTTCTTGCTTTGTCCTGGAGCTGAAAACCCTTCAGGTTGCTCCATGTAGATTTCTTCATTCAAATCCCATTTAAGAAAGTTGTCGTTACATCCATCTGGTAAATTTCTAGATTGCGCAAAGCAGCAATAGCAATCACCATCCGAATGGATGTTATCCTAGTAACAGGTGAGTACGTATCAAAGTAATCCAAGCCTTCTCGTTGCCTGTACCGTTTGATAACGAGCCTCGCCTTATACTTGTCAATTGACCCATCGGCCTTCATCTTTCTTTTAAAAATTCATTTTCAGCCTAAAGGCTTACAACCTGGAGGTAAATCTACCAACACCCAGGTGTGATTTTGTAAGATGGAGTCAATCTTACTTTTGATCGCTTCTTTCCATCAAGGACTCTCAGGAGAAGTCATAGCTTCGTGGAAAGTTTGAGGTTCTCCCTCTAACATATAAGTCAAGAAGTCCGGACCAAAGGACTTTGTAGTCCTTGCCCTCTTACTCTTTCTTGGCTCATCTACATCTTTAGCTTGATCACGCAAGTGATCATTTGTTTGATTAGCTATGTGATCATTGTCACCTTCAACCTCTTTCATGGAACTCTGAATCCCTTCTTGGAGACGACACGGAAATACATTTTCAAAGAAAAATGCATTTCTTGATTCCATGATAGTATTCTTGTGTATATCTGGAATAGCAGATTGAACCACAAGAAATCAATATGCACTGCTATATTGTGCACAACCGTTGAATACACAGTCAACGGATTTTTAGGCTTATCCTAACCCTCTTGGGTTTAGGTATTTCCACCTTTTGCATGACACCCCCACATTTGTAAGAATTTATAAGAAGGCTTAACGCCTTTCCATAACTCATACGGGATCTTGTCCACTTCGCTTCAACACAAGTTTCACACTTGTGTTTCGTCAAAACAACCTTGTCGGACTCAAAAACCATGCGAAAGTCCGGAACATACAGGACTTCGTTTAAGGGGGGCTTCTCCCTCATTCCAGAAAATTTTCCATGCTCAATGACATTGGCATTCACTGAAGAGGTACTCCCTCCTTTCTTTCTATTATCCTTCTCAATTCGGAGTTGAATAATTAAGTCTTCTTTGTAGAATTTATACAAAGTCTTAAACAAATCCTTGTGTCACAATGATTATGAAACTCTCAAAATCATATCACAGTAAATACATTCCCAGAATGTCATCAACCGAATTAGGCACCCAAATATATTTGGTCCAACTTATCACTCTGAAGCCAATAGTCTTACTATTAGGAAACACAAATCCAGTGTTCAATAGTCTACTATTCGGAACTTCATAACATGGCCAGTAGTCTTATCACTAGAAATCACTAATTTCTCAGCATGTGGTCAGTAGACTTTCTACTACTAGGAATCACAATGTCTTAACCTGTGATCAGTAGTCACTTTACTACTAGGAATCACAACGTCCTGACATAGGATCAATAGACTCTTTCATTACTAGGAATCATCATGTCTTGACATATGACCAGTAGCCTCTCTACTACTAGGAATCATCATGTCTTGACATGTGATCAGTAATCTGTTCACTACTAGGAACCACAATCTCATAACTGTGTAGCCAGTGGTCTAACACCTCCTAGGAACCACCAGTTTTCTATCTTTGTGATTAGTGATCTTGTACTCACTAGGAGCCACCAATTTAAGAATATATTTAGAATTTAAAAATTCAAAATTATATTCACCCACCCTAACGGGTTGTCTCATCTTTGCTTTCAAGCAAAGTCACATAGCAATCATAAATGCTATAAATAACACAAGGATACCATACTAATTGCCTCTGATCAATTCAGAAATGTTATCATGCAATCTTATGATTTCCTTTAATCATACTTGATCTCTTAAGATCTTCCTTTAAGAATCTCGCAAGGCTAAGGTTGTCAGGTGGAACAACATTTCTTTTTGTCACCTTTTAAAGCCATTTCTGAAGCATCACAACAGAATTTCACTTCTGTGATTCCAGAAATTAAAATTAACCCTTAGAAAATCCCTCAGATGGAAATTTAATTCAAAACTAGTTTCACCATTTAACCTAGAATCGAACATGGTCAGGAATGTTCCTAGGAAGACTGGAGGGGTCACATCGGTCTTACTTAAAACCCAGTTAACCTTTTGACAAAACATCAAAGAGCATGTTGACTCCTAGTCCATAGGAAACAATTTTAAAATTAAGATTTCCAGGAGATAAACCAGGTTATAACAAACCAATTTCCAAGCAAATAAAATTTGCTACCAGAATTACACCACTCATAAAAGTTAACCGGTACTCCCGGAACTGAGCCCATGAAAGTTAACCGGTACTCCCGGAACTGAGCTCATGATTTCTGAATAAAAATCAGAGATATTTTAGCTAATGCTAAAATTTGGTTTCTTTTTTCAAACCAAAACACTTTGGAAATAATCAGATTATAACCAAAGACTTTCTCCAAACTTGGTTTTTCAACACTTTGGGAATAAAATGATTAAACCCAAAGACTTCCTCAAACCCTAACGATTTGAAATCAAATCCGTCTTAGTTGTCATTTTTGAACAAATAAGAACTCCTCTTTAGCCAAGGGTAAACACTTTGGTTTCTATTACAGAAAACCAAACCAAGTTCCAAACTTACAAGCAATTTGAAAATTGCTACAATCAAATACATGCATATAAAATGCTTCTAATAATACAAGCAAATAAAACTTGCTGCTTCAAATTGGTAAACAAACCAACTAAATCTCTGAAACCCTCTTGGCTGTTGCTCTCTAGCAAACTCAAACCTTAAGACACTTTAGCTGAAGCCATCTGGCAAACTGTAGCCCTCCGTCTAATGCATTCTTTGCAAACTTCACATGTTCTCATGCTCTCTAGTAGAAAATGAAGCCCTCTGGCTTAACTCAAACTCGTGCCCTCTGGCAACTGGGTAGCCTTCTGGCTGAATATTTACTTATAACCCAAAACTTCAATGCTCTTGTAGAAGTGTAGCCCTTTGGCAAAAAATTTCTTCAAATATAAAGGAAAATAAACCAATCCAATTGAGGATTATAAGTAGTCCATACAATTCCTTTCTACGCTTAGGTATACCTACAAAGAGAGTTAGTAGCAAACGACAACATAATATAAAGCAACTAATCTAAAGCAATTGTACATACAATCAAATATTATTTAACCTTCTAGCAAATCATAGAATAGCAAAATAACTAAGGAATTAAGATACTATACCAGTTACAAAACCTTATAACTTCTATATTAAATTAAAAATTAATTGCCATAAATTATATAAGAATTTAATTCACAATAACCATGTAAATAAATATAGGCAAGTTACACAAATTTTATAACTCCAAAGAACTACATTTAATTCAAACTTTAATTCATCCAATTAAATCACACACTATTCATGGAAATAAAACCACACATTACAAATCTTAAAATTTATATAAGAATTATTAAATAATAAACATGGAAATAACTTATGTGTATAACTCTAGAAAACTAGAAGCAATTTCACATGCAAATTAGATAGTAAAGCTAGAAGCATGCAAAACCAAGATATACATATGCAACATTAGTCAAATAGGATGAAACCAAATAAGTAGCATGCAGTTTATGTAAATAATTTGAATTGTTTATATGTAATAAACTAATAACCAAGCACTTCAAGTCAAACCTTAAAATTCATGCAAATCATAGAAGGGGAATGATGAACCATGCGCAGAAAATAAGATCAGAGTAATACAATTAAGTATACAAATTATGATAGAGCATTCTAATTAAACTAAGCAATTAGAGAATCACATTGCATAATTTACAATCATTGAAATAGGGAGCAATTCCGCAACCGTTCCTAGTAACATTATACAATTGTCTATATAAATCTATTCGATCAATTTCATAGAAAAAATATAAAGGATATCTGTTTTAAGCTTGTTGTTCATATTTTGAAATTAAATAAATAGATTTATGAAGAAAAAATGGTTTTTTGGTGACTTTAATTAAATATTAAAGTGGGTCCCAACCATCTTTTGTGTTGGGTCCAAGTGGGTCTAGATACTTTGCATTGAGATCTTTACACCACAGATAGAATGGCCAAAAACCATTGAGATTTGAATGAGAAATTGCCTCATGAAGTTAGCTTCATGAAAGAGGTAATGAGGTTTGTAACTCCTGCCTTTATTACAGAGTTTAATAGAGCATTAATGGGGTTTGTAACTCCTGCCTTTATTGCAAAGGTTAATGGTGCATTATAACCAGCCATAAAGGCTGGAGGCTCTTCCTCTCTCCCCTATACATGTATAAATTGAGACCCTCCTGTCAAGTCTCATACACAGAAATTTTTGCTTCCATTTCACAAGTCAGTTTGCTTGAAAGTTCCTATAGTGAGAGAGTACTGCCACTGTTTTGTTCGCTAAGCTAGACAGAGAGTGCTTCTGCCGTAGCTGGTTTTGACCGTCGTATCCTGGGAGACAGACGCCGGGATTCCTCAAGCACTCGACCCGTGAGGCGGCGAAATCTGTTTTAAGGAAACTGCTTCCGTGCAGGCTTCGGTTTCGTCTCTTTACCCTTTTATTGTTTTGTGTATTTCTGTTGAAATTTAGTTGTAATTATCAGCATATGTTCTTGGTATATAATTTGATTTCTTCATAAATCTATTTATTTAATTTCAAAATATGAACAACAAGCTTAAAACAGATATCCTTTATATTTTTTCTATGAAATTGATCGAATAGATTTATATAGACAATTGTATAATGTTACTAGGAACGGTTGCGGAATTGCTCCCTATTTCAATGATTGTAAATTATGCAATGTGATTCTCTAATTGCTTAGTTTAATTAGAATGCTCTATCATAATTTGTATACTTAATTGTATTACTCTGATCTTATTTTATGCGTATGGTTCATCATTCCCCTTCTATGATTTGCATGAATTTTAAGGTTTGACTTGAAGTGCTTGGTTATTAGTTTATTACATATAAACAATTCAAATTATTTACATAAACTGCATGCTACTTATTTGGTTTCATCCTATTTGACTAATGTTGCATATGTATATCTTGGTTTTGCATGCTTCTAGCTTTACTATCTAATTTGCATGTGAAATTGCTTCTAGTTTTCTAGAGTTATACACATAAGTTATTTCCATGTTTATTATTTAATAATTCTTATATAAATTTTAAGATTTGTAATGTGTGGTTTTATTTCCATGAATAGTGTGTGATTTAATTGGATGAATTAAAGTTTGAATTAAATGTAGTTCTTTGGAGTTATAAAATTTGTGTAACTTGCCTATATTTATTTACATGGTTATTGTGAATTAAATTCTTATATAATTTATGGCAATTAATTTTTAATTTAATATAGAAGTTATAAGGTTTTGTAACTGGTATAGTATCTTAATTCCTTAGTTATTTTGCTATTCTATGATTTGCTAGAAGGTTAAATAATATTTGATTGTATGTACAATTGCTTTAGATTAGTTGCTTTATATTATGTTGTCGTTTGCTACTAACTCTCTTTGTAGGTATACCTAAGCGTAGAAAGGAATTGTATGGACTACTTATAATCCTCAATTGGATTGGTTTATTTTCCTTTATATTTGAAGAAATTTTTTGCCAAAGGGCTACACTTCTACAAGAGCATTGAAGTTTTGGGTTATAAGTAAATATTCAGCCAGAAGGCTACCCATTGCCAGAGGGCACGAGTTTGAGTTAAGCCAGAGGGCTTCATTTTCTACTAGAGAGCATGAGAACATGTGAAGTTTGCAAAGAATGCATTAGACGGAGGGCTACAGTTTGCCAGATGGCTTCAGCTAAAGTGTCTTAAGGTTTGAGTTTGCTAGAGAGCAACAGCCAAGAGGGTTTCAGAGATTTAGTTGGTTTGTTTACCAATTTGAAGCAGCAAGTTTTATTTGCTTGTATTATTAGAAGCATTTTATATGCATGTATTTGATTGTAGCAATTTTTAAATTGCTTGTAAGTTTGGAACTTGGTTTGGTTTTCTGTAATAGAAACCAAAGTGTTTAGCCTTGGCTAAAGAGGAGTTCTTATTTGTTCAGAAATGACAACTAAGACGGATTTGATTTCAAACCGTTAGGGTTTGAGGAAGTCTTTGGGTTTAATCATTTTATTCCCAAAGTGTTGAAAAACCAAGTTTGGAGAAAGTCTTTGGTTATAATCTGATTATTTCCAAAGTGTTTTGGTTTGAAAAAAGAAACCAAATTTTAGCATTAGCTAAAATATCTCTGATTTTTATTCAGAAATCATGAGCTCAGTTCCGGGAGTACCGGTTAACTTTCATGGGCTCAGTTCCGGGAGTACCGGTTAACTTTTATGAGTGGTGTAATTCTGGTAGCAAATTTTATTTGCTTGGAAATTGGTTTGTTATAACCTGGTTTATCCCCTGGAAATCTTAATTTTAAAATTGTTTCCTATGGACTAGGAGTCAACATGCTCTTTGATGTTTTGTCAAAAGGTTAACTGGGTTTTAAGTGGGACCGATGTGACCCCTCCAGTCTTCCTAGGAACATTCCTGACCATGTTCGATTCTAGGTTAAATGGTGAAACTAGTTTTGAATTAAATTTCCATCTGAGGGATTTTCTAAGGGTTAATTTTAATTTCTGGAATCACAGAAGTGAAATTCTGTTGTGATGCTTCAGAAATGGCTTTAAAAGGTGACAAAAAGAAATGTTGTTCCACCTGACAACCTTAGCCTTGCGAGATTCTTAAAGGAAGATCTTAAGAGATCAAGTATGATTAAAGGAAATCATAAGATTGCATGATAACATTTCTGAATTGATCAGAGGCAATTAGTATGGTATCCTTGTGTTATTTATAGCATTTATGATTGCTATGTGACTTTGCTTGAAAGCAAAGATGAGACAACCCGTTAGGGTGGGTGAATATAATTTTGAATTTTTAAATTCTAAATATATTCTTAAATTGGTGGCTCCTAGTGAGTACAAGATCACTAATCACAAAGATAGAAAACTGGTGGTTCCTAGGAGGTGTTAGACCACTGGCTACACAGTTATGAGATTGTGGTTCCTAGTAGTGAACAGATTACTGATCACATGTCAAGACATGATGATTCCTAGTAGTAGAGAGGCTACTGGTCATATGTCAAGACATGATGATTCCTAGTAATGAAAGAGTCTATTGATCCTATGTCAGGACGTTGTGATTCCTAGTAGTAAAGTGACTACTGATCACAGGTTAAGACATTGTGATTCCTAGTAGTAGAAAGTCTACTGACCACATGCTGAGAAATTAGTGATTTCTAGTGATAAGACTACTGGCCATGTTATGAAGTTCCGAATAGTAGACTATTGAACACTGGATTTGTGTTTCCTAATAGTAAGACTATTGGCTTCAGAGTGATAAGTTGGACCAAATATATTTGGGTGCCTAATTCGGTTGATGACATTCTGGGAATGTATTTACTGTGATATGATTTTGAGAGTTTCATAATCATTGTGACACAAGGATTTGTTTAAGACTTTGTATAAATTCTACAAAGAAGACTTAATTATTCAACTCCGAATTGAGAAGGATAATAGAAAGAAAGGAGGGAGTACCTCTTCAGTGAATGCCAATGTCATTGAGCATGGAAAATTTTCTGGAATGAGGGAGAAGCCCCCCTTAAACGAAGTCCTGTATGTTCCGGACTTTCGCATGGTTTTGAAGTCCGACAAGGTTGTTTTGACGAAACACAAGTGTGAAACTTGTGTTGAAGCGAAGTGAACAAGATCCCGTATGAGTTATGGAAAGGCGTTAAGCCTTCTTATAAATTCTTACAAATGTGGGGGTGTCATGCAAAAGGTGGAAATACCTAAACCCAAGAGGGTTAGGATAAGCCTAAAAATCCGTTGACTGTGTATTCAACGGTTGTGCACAATATAGCAGTGCATATTGATTTCTTGTGGTTCAATCTGCTATTCCAGATATACACAAGAATACTATCATGGAATCAAGAAATGCATTTTTCTTTGAAAATGTATTTCCGTGTCGTCTCCAAGAAGGGATTCAGAGTTCCATGAAAGAGGTTGAAGGTGACAATGATCACATAGCTAATCAAACAAATGATCACTTGCGTGATCAAGCTAAAGATGTAGATGAGCCAAGAAAGAGTAAGAGGGCAAGGACTACAAAGTCCTTTGGTCCGGACTTCTTGACTTATATGTTAGAGGGAGAACCTCAAACTTTCCACGAAGCTATGACTTCTCCTGAGAGTCCTTGATGGAAAGAAGCGATCAAAAGTAAGATTGACTCCATCTTACAAAATCACACCTGGGTGTTGGTAGATTTACCTCCAGGTTGTAAGCCTTTAGGCTGAAAATGAATTTTTAAAAGAAAGATGAAGGCCGATGGGTCAATTGACAAGTATAAGGCGAGGCTCGTTATCAAACGGTACAGGCAACGAGAAGGCTTGGATTACTTTGATACGTACTCACCTGTTACTAGGATAACATCCATTCGGATGGTGATTGCTATTGCTGCTTTGCGCAATCTAGAAATTTACCAGATGGATGTAACGACAACTTTCTTAAATGGGGATTTGAATGAAGAAATCTACATGGAGCAACCTGAAGGGTTTTCAGCTCCAGGACAAAGCAAGAAAGTTTGTAAACTTGTCAAATCTTTGTATGGTTTGAAGCAAGCGCCTAAACAATGGCATGAGAAGTTTGACAACGTAATGTTGTCAAGTGGGTTTAGAATCAACGAATGTGACATGTGTGTTTATGTCAAAGACACTGACAGAGGTTATGTCATTGTGTGTCTATATGTTGATGATATGCTCATTATAGGTAGTAACGATGAAATGATCAAAACTACCAAGAAGTTGTTAAACTCTAAGTTTGACATGAAAGATATGGGCATTGCAGATGTTATTCTGGGAATTAAGATTACCAGAATCTCTGATGGAATTGTACTATCTCAGTCTCATTATGTTGATAAGATACTTGAGAAGTTTAGTGGATCAGATACGAGTGTGTCATCGACACCTGTAGACTTAAGTCTACATTTTACCAAGAATAATAATGAAAGTGTCTCACAGTTAGAATATTCTCGGGTAATTGGAAGTTTAATGTATCTGATGACTTGTACTAGGCCGGATATAGCTTACTCGGTTAGCAGGCTTAGTAGATACACAAGTAATCCCGATGCTTCTCATTGGAAGGGCATTGTGCGGGTGTTAAGGTATTTACGCTATACTCGGGATTATGGGCTGCATTATACTCGATATCCAGCGGTGCTTGAAGGCTATAGTGACGCAAATTGGATATCAGATATAAAAGACTCAAAGTCCACTAGTGGATATGTGTTCACTCTTGGTGGAGCAGCCGTGTCTTGGAAATCTTCCAAGCAAACGTGTATATCTAGATCAACGATGGAATCAGAGTTTATTGCTTTGGATAAAGCAATGGAAGAAGCTGAATGGCTTTGCCATTTCCTTGAAGATATTCCACGTTGGTCTAAACCTGTGCCTGCTATTTGTATTCATTGTGATAGTCAATCTGCAATTGGTAGGGCACAGAGTAATATGTATAATGGAAAGTCTAGACATATCCGTCGTAGACATAATTCCATACGACAACTACTCTCGAATGGAAGTTGTCTCTATAGACTATGTAAAGTCTAAGGACAACATTGCGGATCCGCTAACCAAAGGGTTAAATCGAGTGTTAGTCAAAACGTCGTCAAAAGGAATGGGGTTGAGGCCTTTGAAAGTTACCGGAATGGAAACCCAACCTAGTTGACTGGAGATCCCAAGATCTAGGTTCAATGGGACAACCTAATTGCGTGTAACGGTGGTATGTCACTGAGGAGGTTAAACCTCCAGCCATTCCTTCTATCAGTGATACCTGCAAGTGTAGAGGTTAAGCTGAGCTTTTAATGACTCTAGTGTGTTAAGCTGTTGAGCTGAGTATAGCAGGATACTCAAGTAGAGTCACCTATGTGAGTGTGAAGTGGGGCCGCTTCTAGAAGAATTGGGAGGCCAAGATTCTTTGAAACCACTCGCTGAACCAGGCTAGTGTCCAGGGCCACACAGGGCACACCAGTGAGAACAGAATGGTGGTAGGAGTAATTCCCGTGTGAGATCTATTGTCTCAGTTTACATAAACGGCAGAGCAGTTCAAGATGTCATATTCACTGATCAGCCAGTAAACTCGATAGATTTTCACTGGGAGAGGTTCAAAGCCAAAAGCTACCTTCTCTGATGTCGGGGTTAGTCCGTTGTACTCTCTCTCCGAGTCATTATTGTTGAACGGTGTCCGTTTGTTGAGTCATTCGGTCAATTTTTATTCATGTGGGGGATTGTTGGAAAAAATGGTTTTTTGGTGACTTTAATTAAATATTAAAGTGGGTCCCAACCATCTTTTGTGTTGGGTCCAAGTGGGTCTAGATACTTTGCATTGAGATCTTTACACCACAGATAGAATGGCCAAAAACCATTGAGATTTGAATGAGAAATTGCCTCATGAAGTTAGCTTCATGAAAGAGGTAATGAGGTTTGTAACTCCTGCCTTTATTACAGAGTTTAATAGAGCATTAATGGGGTTTGTAACTCCTGCCTTTATTGCAAAGGTTAATGGTGCATTATGACCAGCCATAAAGGCTGGAGGCTCTTCCTCTCTCCCCTATACATGTATAAATTGAGACCCTCCTGTCAAGTCTCATACACAGAAATTTTTGCTTCCATTTCACAAGTCAGTTTGCCTGAAAGTTCCTATAGTGAGAGAGTACTGCCACTGTTTTGTTCGCTAAGCTAGACAGAGAGTGCTTCTGCCGTAGCTGGTTTTGACCGTCGTATCCTGGGAGACAGACGCCGGGATTCCTCAAGCACTCGACCCGTGAGGCGGCGAAATCTGTTTTAAGGAAACTGCTTCCGTGCAGGCTTCGGTTTCGTCTCTTTACCCTTTTATTGTTTTGTGTATTTCTGTTGAAATTTAGTTGTAATTATCAGCATATGTTCTTGGTATATAATTTGATTTCTTCATAAATCTATTTATTTAATTTCAAAATATGAACAACACCTAGTACAAGACATCATATGCTCCTGTTTAAACACACATAATAGTGAAAAAAGCACGAAAATAGACACCAAACTAAGACCTCAAAACATACGGTACTGACTAGTTACCGGTGACTTTTACCATGCCTCTAGTTTTACATGGTTTAAGAATCATGTTCGTGTCGCACACGAACATGATTTTCAGCACCATGAGAAAAGGCAGCACGAAGACATGAACCCCAGTATGGAGTCATGAACCAAGTGTTTACGCATGAAATCCCATTAGATTCACGCACAAACTCCTTTTCTAGTTGCTTAGGAAAGGAGGTTGAATTGCGTTTGGGCATTTCCAACGGTGAACAGTTTAAATCTCATCTACTTCACTACTGAGAGAGAATGAAATGAGATTTTTTGAACGGCCATGTTGTCCGCTTCAAATGAAAAACATAGTATCCTTGAGGTCCAGGTGCAGAGCATGGAACCTCTCATTAAGTGAAGCAGCAGAAGATGATGACGACGCCGATGAAGATGAAACTGAAGGGGGCGGCTGAAACTCCATGACAACCTCTTGATACTGACGTCCCCGGTACGCAACAAGATCAGCATAGTACACCGGAGGGACGAGCGAGACAGGCTTGGTGCATTGAGGAAAGGTGTAACACAAATCGTATATGAGCTTTTGTAACTTATCAGAAGTGGACTTGTTCTCATCAAACAAACAATAGTAGTGGGTTGGCTTGCTAGTCCCAAGATTTCCATAATGGCTGCACAGATAAAAATCAAACTCAAAGGGATGAACAATTGTCGTGTCCACAACTGTTCCCGGAGGCACATTGCCAGATGCTGCCCCATCCCTCTCATTCTCAAGAAACAAACGAGTCTGGTGCCGCTTCTGGGCAACAACGAGAGTGATCGTAGGACGGTAGTTTCCCTCATATATGGCATTCTTCAGATCCAGTAACTCTTCATTAAGAACCATATCAAATTGGCCCTCACTAACCCCATCACGAAAAACAACAATCTTCTTCGGTTTGACTTTGTTGAGCCTAGCATAAGTGTTGACTAGGTCCAAACACATGGGCCCAAAATTCACAATCTTCTCCTTCCGGTGCTCTTGGGGGCAAATCCGAGAACATAACGATTGGCAGCAGGCCAGTTGACTGATACCACAACAGCTGCAATTGATGGACAAGACGCATTAAATGCTTTAGGGTGATTGACATCAGCCCCCACAAACATAACATGTTCGTCACCTTCGAAACCGGGGAGCAGTCCGTTCAGTTCTACATTGCTACCCCCAAGCTTGCAATTAAGCTTTAGAGCAATGTTTGCAAGGTCCTGGTCTTTACCTTTGTTTGCAATATCAACTACGCAACATTGAGTCAATACACCAATCTGGGTCTCAGAAACCCATTTGAGATACTTGTAACCATCATGCTTTCCAGACATCACACAGAAAACAAGTTGTAGTTTGCCCTTACAATTCCTACTTGCCTCTTTAACTACACTGTCAAGCAGTTCTTGAATGGTAGCTAAACTAGAGAATTTGTTCATATTGGTGAAACGACACACAACTGGATCCTCCACTTGGATCCCCAGATTATAGCATCTAGCTCTCAGGTTGGGAATGAAACGGTCAGGATTGAGTTTATACCGATCATTTGCAGTGAAATCGATCAAGGCCCATCGATCGAGTGGCATGCCTTCCATTACTGATTTCCCAAGAAGGTTCCACTGACACTTATCCTTGTCAGTAATTCTTAGTGCCACCGCACTGCCTGTGGAAGAACCTACCTTCAAAACAGGTGGGTCCATGCCACGACCTAACAATCTTTTCATGTCCTTCTTCACTTCAATACCAAAATTCCGAGCAACATCTCTGCAAGACAAAGAAAATAAGAAATAAAAAAGATTGAAATCTCCTACATAAATAAAAGAAAATTAAGTAATACAGAACAAACGCGGATATATAAATCAACTATAAGAGTATTAAGACAGTATATGCAGCCAATTCACACAAAAGAAGAAAATTTTATCAAATATAAAAATCAATGCAATCATTTTCCAGCTGTGGTGTTTTAAAAATAAAAAGAATCATTCACAACCTAACATTTGGGGGGCAATTTTATTATTATTAGATAAGTAATCAAGGTCAACACCAATTTTCTCCAAAATTTCACTTGATGTTATGTAAATGGAGCACCAAACAATGTGAAACACCACCCTGAAGTTTCACTCCCAAAGTAGCATTTGATTGTCAGTAGGGGATTGGTAGGGAAGGAGGTGTGCTTAAAAAATGGGGGAAGGGACTATTTTTTATTTTTTTGAAAAAAAAGAAAAAACTCATTAAATACAACACATGAATGTTTCAGCATTCAAACTTAATATACTCCTTTGGGTTCATAAATAAAAGCAACCATCTACAAACCTTACTATAATTCTTGATAATACAGTTCGTTCTTGGTGGATGGGTCGGACTGGTCCAAGTTCTTCAAGCTCAGGTCCAAATGGTCAAGCCCACCAAGTAACCTGCAAACAAGTTCAACGGGGAACGGGGTAGTCCCCCAGTGAACCCTCCGACGAGCAAATTAGTAGAGGAAGTAGAGAATGTAGAGAGAGAGAGATGGGAGATAGAAAGCTTAACCTTCTTCTTGTCTTCAACGTTTGCTTATATCCTTTGGTAATCATTTCGCTGTCTTTTCCGACCTGCCCTCCTCGCCGAAAGTCTATGCTGTAGCTTACCTTGTTCAAGGTAAGGGGGTCTTGTTCCGACGGGGAGGTGTTGTCGTAATAAATGTTGTGATGGGCTGTATTAATGGTGATGTGCAGTGGCAATAACTTTGCAGATCTTTGTCTGCTGATGTGGCTCGTCCTTCGCCTGCCATGTGTCTGAATGCCATTGGCTCTTTATGCCATGCTGGAATCCAACTGTTCTGGACTTCATCGGCTGGGTTATGTATTGGGCTCCAATTGATGGGCTTGGGTTGTTTATAGTGGTTCATGGCCTTTGTGGGCCTGTCCATGTCAATTCTCACAGTTCGCAATAGAAGTCTACTTGAAAATAATCCTTAATATATTTTTTTGATTCATAAATTTTTAAGTGTTTATTTTCTATCAGTTAGTCATGGTTTTAGGAAAAAAATGGTTTAGTTATTAGTTATGGGTGCAAACAAGTTTGTTATAGACAAGGATAACAATTTGCCATTATCAATTTCAAAACTTTCAATCCTTATAATTTTTTTGAACACCAGTTACCTAATTTACAAAATAAAATTAAAAAAACCATCATGTCTTACCAGAAGAGAATTGGTTTTTTGGTCATTATGCAAATGCCCCAAAATAAAAAATAAAAAATAAAATAAAAACCATGAAAACAAAAGGTATTAAGGCAATGTTTTTGGAACTAATAGTAGGACCAAAAAAAAATGAAAAAGATAGAAAAAATAAAAGGGTAGATTAAATAAGAAAACATACCCACAATGACCATCCTCTGATCGCACCATCCCACAGATAGTGTCCATTCTCTCCCTTGGATGAGCCAATGATATTTGCTTCAAGGAGAGAGCTTGATCCCTATAAAAATGCTCCTTCGGATACCTCTGCCCTTCCACCAAAACACAGAATTCCATAGGCACATAATTTTTTCTATTACCTTTGCCCAAATCCACACAAGGCATGTCCTGGTACCTTGGTTCCCTGTTATATCTCTCCCTGAAATACTCGCTGTACGGGGAGCAAATATTCCGGCAAGCCCGCACTCCTTTCTCCCAAGCTCTTGTCTGTCCGATCGACCTGCGAGCACAACGGCGGTGAGCTACCCGGCGGTGTGTGGCCGGAAAACCCCTCCAACGATCAAGTTAGAACACACACACAGGGATAGAGAGAGAGAGAGGACTGAGTTATGTTTAGTGTATATCTCACCAAAATGTCATCTATCAAGCATGGGGGGCACAGACTCGCTTATATACATTCTGCGCCCCAAATCTACTCCCATTAGTCTCTCGACACGTAGTGCTGCTATCCCATCTGTCAACACAAATCCAGCAATCACCACCTAACCAAACTGTTAGGATATATCGGCGGAGCTCGGCAGCCCGGCGGAGTCACCTCGGCCTTCCACACTAGAGTTGACCTTCACGACCGTGCTCCTCTCGCTGAGCTCAATGACGACCGAGCTCGGTTGCATTCCGGCATAGCCGAGCTCAAGACTGGTCAAGCTGGTAAACCGAAGGCCTTTCCAGCCGGGCTAAACGCGCGAACCATGGAAACCAGAGCGTCTGGCAATCATCTCGGTCGAGCAACTCAGGCAGCTCGGTTGAACATGGTCCTGGGCCTCCACCGAGCAAAACCTTCTCCGGCCAAGCCCAAGCTATCACGGCCCCAAACATGCTCGGCCTAACCCAGGTCGGCCCAAATATGCTAGGACCACATACAGCCCGGCTAGAACCGCGGCCCAGGCCGAGATTGTGAAATCTCCCTCACAATTGCCCCTTAATTCTGTCCGCATTTGCGTGATCGGAATTATATTACAAGGTCGGGCTAGATTTTCTACTCAGTGGTTCACTTTGCTCGGTTTAGAAACTTCAAAGTTGGCAAGCTAGGCCCGCTCCGCGACTTCTTTCTTGGCGAGCAAGATCAGCTCAGCAAGGAACTCCAAGGTCAGCGAGCAAGGTCCGCTCGGCGACTTCCTTCTTGGCGAGCAACATCAACTCGGCAAGGAACTCCAAAAAAAGGCGAGCAAGATCTGCTCCGCGACTTCCTTCTTGGCGAACAACATCAGCTCAGCAAGGAACTCTAAAGAAGGCGAGCAAGGTCCGCTCCGCGACTTCCTTCTTGGCGAGCAAGATCAGCTCGGTCAAGGAACTCCAAAAAAGGCGAGCAAGATCCGCTCCGCGACTTCCTTCTTGGCGAGCAAGATCAGCTCGGCAAGGAACTCCAAAGAAGGCGAGCAAGGTCCGCTCCGCGACTTCCTTCTTGGCGAGCAAGATCAGCTCCGTCAAGGAACTCCAAAGAAGGCGAGCAAGGTCCGCTCCGCGACTTCTTTCTTGGTGAGCAACATCGGCTCGGCAAGGAACTCCAAAGAAGGCGAGCAAGGTCCGCTCCGCGACTTCTTTCTTGGCGAGCAACATCCGCTCGGCAAGGAACACCAAGGTCGGCGAGCAAAGTCCGCTCCGCAACTTGCTTCTTGGCGAGCAACATCAGCTCGGCAAGGAACTCCAAAGAAGGCGAGCAAGGTCCGCTCTGCGACTTCTTTCTTGGCGAGCAACATCCGCTCGGCAAGGAACACCAAGGTCGGCGAGCAAGGTCCGCTCCGCGACTTGCTTCTTGGCGAGCAACATCAGCTCGGCAAGGAACTCCAAAGAAGGCGAGCAAGGTCTGCTCCGCGACTTCTTTCTTGGCGAGCAACATTAGCTCGGCAAGGAACACCAAGGTTGGCGAGCAAGGTCCGCTCCTCGACTTGCTTCTTGGCGAGCAACATCAGCTCGGCAAGGAACTCCAAAGAAGGCGAGCAAGGTCCGCTCCGCGACTTCTTTCTTGGCGAGCAACATCCGCTCGGCAAGGAACACCAAGGTCGGCGAGCAAGGTCCGCTCCGCGACTTACTTCTTGGCGAGCAACATCAGCTCAGCAAGGAACTCCAAAGAAGGCGAGCAAGGTCCGCTCCGCGACTTTTTTCTTGGCGAGCAACATCGGCTCGGCAAGGAACTCCAAAGAAGGCGAGTAAGGTCCGCTCCGCGACTTCTTTCTTGGTGAGCAACATCCGCTCGACAAGGAACACCAAGGTCCGCTCCGCGACTTCTTCCTTGGCGAGCAACATTAGCTCGGCAAGGAACACCAAGGTCGGCGAGCAAGGTCCGCTCCTCGACTTGCTTCTTAGTGAGCAACATCAGCTCGGCAAAGAACTCCAAGGTCGGCGAGCAAAGTCCGCTCGGCGACTTGCTTCTTGACGAGCAAGATCAGCTCGGTCAAGGAACTCCAAAGAAGGCGAGCAAGGTCCGCTCCGCGACTTCCTTCTTGGCGAGCAACATCAGCTCGACAAGGAACTCTAAGGAAGGCGAGCAAGGTCCGCTCCGCGACTTCCTTCTTGGCAAGCAACATCAGCTCGGCAAGGAACACCAAGGTCGGCGAGCAAGGTCCGCTCTGCGACTTGCTTCTTGGCGAGCAACATCAGCTCGGCAAGGAACTCCAAAGAAGGCGAGCAAGGTCCGCTCCGCGACTTCTTTCTTGGCGAGCAACATTAGCTCGGCATGGAACACCAAGGTCGGCGACCAAGGTCCGCTCCTCGACTTGCTTCTTGGCGAGCAACATCAGCTCGGCAAGGAACTCCAAAGAAGGCGAGCAAGGTCCGCTCCGCGACTTCCTTAGAGTTCCTTGTCGAGCAACATTAGCTCAGCAAGGTCGCTGCCGACCACGTCGCTCGGTAGGAGAAGGGCCTTGGAGAGGTCAAAGGCGAGAAGATGTTCCTTGTCGCCCTTCACGGAAGCTGTTGCCAGGATTTCTTTACCCCGGTGTTTGAGCTGCGGTCGCCACGTTGGCGTTGGGTCTACGGTGACGGTGGGTTGCTCGGTAGTCAGCTCTTCAACTAGCTTGGCAGAGGGATCTATGCGAGGCCTTTTCCCAGCACGGCAGGTTTCTTAGCTGGCTTGCCCGGCTGCTGGAGATGCCAACGCCACCACGGCGCCGCTTGATTGGCCAGCAGCTGGAGCGCGGGTGATGATGCTCGGTATCTTGGCGGATGTTGCTGTGAGGAGGTTCTTGATACGACTTCGTTTTGCCATCTCTTCTTCTTCAGTTAACCGGATTAGGGGCACGTCCGGTAGTGTTGGGTCTGGAGGAGGCGACGGAGCACGGAGAAAGTCTGTGACCTTACTCCGGCGTGGAGCTGAGTATCTGTATGTGGGAGTGTAGCCGAGCAGCTCGTTACAATCCCGGTGGTGGTAGCGGAGCACGGTCCGAATGGCTTCTTCGTTGGGGTAGCGGTAGTTGGCTTGTAAGGCTTGGATCGCTGCAAAGGAAAGTAGAAAAATGGCTAAGTACAGAGTATTGAAGAAAAGTAATTGACCGAGCAGGTTAGCACGGCTTACATGTTTCACCGAAATTCTTGCTAATGAACCAGCCCGGTATGTCGGCTGGTTCATAGTTGCCGGACACCCAGAAGAAGTCGTCATCGTGCAAGTCTTTATCTGGGGTACCGGTCACTATTTTTTCTTTGCCCGGCCTAATCTTTAGGTAGTAGGCGAGGCCATTGCCGGTGTGCCCAAGGGTATATTGTCGCAGTATCTCGGCTAAACCTAATTTTGTGCCTAGCCGGTTGTTTAGCTCGTGCATGCCATTGATTATTCGGTAGGTGTTAGTTGAGACTTGGGTGGGTGCTAGCCCGGTGCGGCGTAGGAATTCGGTCATCAGTGGGTTGACCGGGAAGCGGAGGCCTCCTTCAATTATGGACAGCACGGTGAAGGGGCACTGGTCTAGTCTGCCCCAAGGGGTTGTCTCAATCTCGGCGAGCTCTAAGTGAACATTGGCCGAGATACCGTACTCTTCCCGAAACGCAGCCAAGGCAGCCGGAGTGTCAACAAGGAAACGGAAGCGCCCCATGTGTGGCCAGCTGGATTAGCTCGGCTGAGGTGGTTTGGCACAGACTGGTGTTTTGATGGCTGCTCGGTCTTTAAGAGCCTCAATATTTGGTCAGTGGTCCCCTTGGACTGTAGGAAAATGATGGCAATTGTAAGTGTGAGCACGGTCGCGCAAAACGAGCTTGACTTTAGCTCGGTATGAAGAGTGCCAACCACCTCGGTCGTTAAGGTAAACTAAGGAGCTCGGTCGCTCAAGCGGACTAGATGTTAGCCCAGTCGAGCGGCCAAGTTCCCAGCTTACCCCGATTTCTGCTAAGGTTTTGACAAACTGGTGATTTGCTCGGTCTGAGGGATTTTTGGGATCAAAGGAAGGCCTGGAGCCCGATCCGCCTCAGATCTTCAGTGTTCATCAGAGAAAATGAAGAACAACAAAGAAACTAGGGGCAAGTGAGGGTTTTGGGAAGGGTATGTCCTAAAACCTACGGATTTTGTGTCCTAAAAGGAGAAATATAAAGTGAAATAGCAATGACAAGATTTGAAGGACTTACCAGTTCAGGGCAATGGCTACTTCTTCGAACTCGAACTCAGGAATGACAAAGAAGGAAAGGGCAGGAGCTCTGGATCGTTGAAGAGGAAGGAGAGTCAGTAAGAAGGGGCTGAAGTGAAATGAGGCATGTTTATAGAAGAGGAAAGGCCGCCAAAAATTTGAATGCCAACGAACGCGATGGTTGGCAGCTCGAGGCCAATCAGTGCATGACACGTGTCCCCGTTAATGGCAGCGTCAGAGTTGAAGAGATAGGAAGGTCAGACGAGGCGTCGACCGAGCAAGTCAAGAGACAGAACGTCAGACGAGGCGTCGACCGAGTGAGAGGGGAATTCATGAGCTGGAAATGGGCCGTGACTAAGGCCGAGCAAGTTGAAGGCCCAAGCTTGTATTGGGCCGGGATAACTTTTGGATGTGCCCGGAGTTGGGGCTGCTCGGCCTAAGACCGAGCTACTTTGACCTGCACAGGTGGTAACCGTGCTACTAGCGTTGCTCGGTCAGAAGGCACGCACCTTTGGCTCGGCAGGAAGGCTTGTGCCCGTAGCTCGGCAGGAAGGCCTTTGGTTGACCGGTATGACCAATCTCGAGCTCGGCTTCGTCGGAATGCAGCCAAGCACGGCTAGAATGGAGCTCCGCTATATGAGCACTTGGGCATGAAGTGCAACATAGCCGTTGGCAGCCGAGATGCTGCAGCCTGGCTGCCGAGCTCCCAGTAGAATGGGCTGGCAGTTTGGTTAGGTGGTGTTCAGCAAGATTTGTGCTGACAGATGGGATAGCTGCACCACGTGTCGAGAGACTAATGGCAGTGGATTTGGGGCGCAGAAGGTATATAAGTGAGTCTGCGCCCCCCATGCTGAGACAGACGAACATTTTGTAAAAAACACTTACACTCAACTCTCTCTCTCTCTCTCTCAATCCCAAGGTGTGTGCTAACTTGATCGTCGGAGGGGTTTTCCGGCCACACACCACCGGGTAGCTCACCGCTGTTGTCCTCGCAGGTGGTCGGATAGAAACGGAGCTTGGAAGAAAGGAGTACGGGCTCGCCGGAATATTTGCTCCACGTACACTCGCCGAGGCTAATTTCCCTGGATGGATTCTCACCCTCTTAATCTTCCAAAGTGAATGTAATATCTCGCGTATTTTGATCACTGAACCCTGCTATAGTGTACTTCTGGTTGGTCAGACGGTGAGTTACATGAACTTTCGATCCTTTCAATACATGCATTACCTCTCGCATTACTTCTCTTCTCAACGTGCTCACATCATGTAGTTGGAAACCCTGTTTGGTAAGGAAGTCTAGGACTGGCAATTGCTTGGGAAATGGCAACACCGAAGAGTCCAAACATAGAGCTGGACCCTGGGCAGTGGCCTTTAGGCTCTGTTGAAAGCCTCTGGAAGCTGCAATGCCATAGCCAAGGTCATCGTTTGGTCTGAATTCTTTGGAGTAAAAGCTTCGACCAACAGGGAACATATGCCTACTAGGATTATCCTTTATTACCAAATCCATCGCTTGAAATACTTCGCGAGGGGCATTCGAGAGCATTCCTTGTGAGTAATCATTTAGCTTCGAAACCTTCAGCTCATTCACTAACTCAATAGTAAATCTATAAGAGCGAGGCGCAGTGTCCTCTCCACCTGACAACTCTACATAGAACATCCCAGTGGGTAGTGGCACTGCACTGAAGATGTTCTTCTCTCCATCATAAGTAGATATTTGCTCGGGAAATCGAGTGGGATCAGAAGAAAATAGTTTGTCCGTAATCAAACGGAGATCAGATTTCGAAATTGTCCTCTTTGCAGCGAGACTGCCAGGAGGCATATTTGGTTTGATATCCACATCATAGTGCATTATGATGCTCTGTGGATTGAATTTCACTGGAAAGTGGTTCGCCAAGAGCCATATATTCCTGAAAGCAAGTGTGCCCCCATTGTCAGGTCGTTTTATGGGAACAATCTTCTTCTCCGAACTTCCTCCCAGAATAGATGATGACGGCTTCTTTTCTAAAATTTCCAATTCCTTAATATCTTGGAACAACAAAACAAAGAAATGCTAAGTCAAATCTGAGGATTTCCATATTTTTTCAAGGTAATCTAAGGTTCACAGATTTTTCATGATCATTTTTATGAAAAAATTTTCATGAACCCTAACATTTCTCTTTATGAAACAAAATTAAAAGATCATATGTAACAAAGGTATATTTTTGTAGATTGTGTTTAACAACCGTTTTCGATTGAGTTGCATTGAAATTAAAGATGAAATTAATAACCAAATGATTCAATAAACAAAACTGACTATAGTTTAGGAGATAAAACTGAAAATCAACAATTAAAAACAAGATGTAAAAACTAAAATCTAGGCCAAGACTAAGAGAGATCTACCAGGAAGAGCTTGTTCAGGAAGCTTCCGAGAAACAGGCTGAGACGAGGACTGACCAGCAACAGAGCTCGCACTCCATGGTTGCCCACTCCACTCTCCACTTGTTAGCCCCACCCCGATACCTTGAACTTGCTGCAATGGCGTTGGTGGCCTGTAAGCACCACCACCACCTTGATTCTAACCCTGCTGAGGAGGACCCCGAGCCATAGCCCCTCCTCTTCCACCACCACCTTGACCCTTCCTCTTCCTCCACCACCACTGTTTCCGCCTCTGCCGCTGCGATTACCGCCATTGTAGTTGCGTCCTCCGTTTCTCGTCATTGTTAGATGTTTAGATAGATCAGCGAATTCTTGCTTGTTTGCTTTGCTTTGCATGCAGTTTAGAAGAGGCAGGTATTTATAGTGTGAAGAGGCAGGTATTTATAGTGTGATGTGAGGGAGAAGTGTGTGTGTGTGCTTGGAAATGAAGTTACCAAAATGCCCTCATGGCTTGGGGCCTAAGTTTTCAACAGTGAGTGGTATAAAGGTTAGGGAATAATCTAGGTGAATCTAGAAGGATCCATGAAAATAAAGAGCCTATTTTATTTTATTTTTTATTATTATAATTTAGTTCATAATTGTGATTTAAAAAAAAATAAAATTCTGCACATTGTTTATTTAATTTAGTTTTGGTATATATATTTGTTTTTTTTTTTTTTTAGATCGGCATATATATTTGTTAAATATGTGAAAATTATATAAAAATATATTAAAGTACATGAAATATAAATTAAAATTTAAAATTATTATTATTTAATTATTTATAGATGCTAAATAGATACTTAACTTTTATATAAAAAAATATAGTAAGTTTTAATAAATAAAATGTCCTAATAATTTCTCACTTTACGAGTCAAAAGTAGCAAATTAGTTTTATTTTTATAAAAAATGTAATATATAATTTTTTTTAATTTAGTTCATAATTGTAAAAAAAAATGTTTGACATTGTTTATTGAATTTAATTTTGATATATATATTTGTTAAATATGTGAAAATTATACAAAAATATATTAAAATGTATGAAATAAGAATTAAAATTTTAAAATTTAATTATTAATTAATTATTTATAGAAGCAAAGTAAGTAGGTACTCAACTTTTGTATAAAAAAATATAGTAAGGCCTTGTTTGGCATGATGTAAAAAAGTCAAAAAGTCATTATCCTATTTAAGTTACATCATCTTATTTAAGTCACATCACCTTTCTAACACATCCTTTCAAACCCAACCCATACCCAATACATATTTCATAAAAAATTAAAAAATACATTTATTTAAATCATCCCAAACCACCCCTAAGTTTTAATAAATAAAATATCCCAATAACATTTCACTTTACAAGTCAAAAGTAATGGATTAATTTTGTTCAAAAGTAAAGTGGGAAAGAGGGAAGTGTCCGGAAAATTCCAGAAGGATCGATGAAAATGGAAGGAATATTTAATTATTATAAAAATATATAGTAAGTTTTAAATCATTTGCATTAATTCTTATTCATTTTTTCTTATTAAAAAAATATCAATATAATTATATTAAAGTTTTTCATTATTGCTCATAAAAATGAAAACAAAATGATACTTCCTTCATCCTAAAATAATAGTCTTTTTTGAAAAACTCAATTTTTTTTGATAATATAGTTATTACACTTTAAAAATATTAATTTTTTAAAATTAACTTTTGATATTTTATTTTTTTGAGAATATTAATTGTCATAATTGTCCCTTTAGTGTTGTTAATTAATTTAAAAGAAATGTAAAATAAAATATTTATATTATTTTATTCTTTAATTTTTAAAAAAGAGATTAATATTTTAATATAATAAAAAATAAAATAAATAACTAATAATTTATGAGGGAAGGAGTAACATACATGAATATGATTGGAGGGACAAAGTTAAAAACGGTTGTGTACGGAAGAATTCTTTTTTGTTGCGTGGGAATATTATGAGGGTTCAAAGTCCAAAACGGTTATGTACGAAAGAATTCTTTTTTTCTTGGATGTGGGGTTACCATGGCGTATTCTTTGGACTTTCCCATGTTTATTTCTAACATGTGCTCCAAGGCAAGTTTGGGAACTAATTTTGAGAAGATGGTAAAAAATTAATTTTTTAATTTTTTAATTTTTTTAATTAAAAAAGTTAATTTTTTTATTTAAAATAATTTAATTTTTTAAAAAAAGTCAAAAATTTAAAAATTCACATTTTTATCAACTTCCCAAAACACCACAGATTTTGTTTAGACTCTGTTTGATTATAAAAAATATAAAAAAAAAATTAGTAGAAAGTGGAACCGAAAGAAAATAAATAAAAAATATATATTTTTCATAAATATTTAATTAAGATGAAAATTTTACAAGAAAAAAAAATTAAAAAATTTAGTTATAAATAACTCACATTCAATTTTTCTTGTGTTTTTTTACAAGAAATTAAAAATTAGTTACAATGTTAATATAAGTTGTACAAGAAAATTAGTTTTCTTCTACTTTCTATCACTTTCAAGCTAATCAAACTCATAAAAATTATTATTATTTTTTTTCTCTTTTTCCCTCACTTTCTACCTTTTTCATTTTAAACAAATTGAGCCTTACAGATTTTATTTGGGAGAATTATAGTATAGTGGTATAGAGAAAAAAATTATAAAAACACATGGGGTGCAAGTCATTTTATGGTGAGGTACAAGTGAAAAGTTCTAGGAGGTGAAAGTGTTACTTGCACCCTTCCATGCTTGTGTAGAAATTGTTTTTTATGTCCCATTGGGATGTAATTCTTCCATCATACATATTTTTTTTTTTTTTTGATAACTCAGGTATCCCCAACCCGCTGATTTTAAGGGAAGTCAGAACTAATCCTGAGGGCCCTGAAATTAACGACCGGGCAAACCTCCAGTGGCCTCAAGGGGTGACTCGAACTCGAGACTTGTGGATTTTATCCTCCAGACATATATATATATATATATATTGTGTTTTTCTTTACTTAAGTAGCATATTCTAAATGTTTTTTTTTTTCCTTCTAAAAAAGCTATAGTATGCATTTTTCATTTACATATAAAATTCTATACAAATTCAATTTCAATTATAATAACCAATTTTATACTCCATATATATAATTATAATTTAAGAAATACTTAATAATTAAAATTTAATTATTATGATATAATTTTATTTGAGAAATACTTATTTTTAATATATATAATTATAATTTAATTATTATGATATATATAATTTAATTTAAATTTTATATACCTATATACAATATGTATGAATAATTCAAAAAGAATATTAAAGAAAAAATCAATACTCTACATAATTAATTTATGTATTTTCTTTTTAATCCAATCACAACATATTTATATTTAATCTTTTAAATAAATTTTGTATAGTTCTATTTTTATATATTTTTATTATCCAAATAAATATAAAAATAAAAATAAATAATTAGAATGACATATAGTTTTATATTACTAATTATCTTTCTAATTTAACTATTGTTTTTAATATCAAAATGAGTGTTTATTTTATATTTTATAATTTAATATATATATATATATATATATCTTATAAAATCATTATATGACAATTATATTTTTCTAGCACTATACAACTAAAATTATCAAAATCAATAAATAATTTTATTAAATTTATTATATATAAGTACTTGAGTACTTTTATAGAATAATAAGGTTAAGATTATTAACATAAATAATTTAAATTAAAAATTTATTTTAAATTAAAATTAATATTATTCTTTTATAAGATATATATATATATATATATATATATCATAATAAAATATCATTACAGTAATTAAACTTAACTCCATTGTAATTTTACGTTAGATATCATATTTCTAAAAGTGATTTATATACATGTATACCATCCAATTTGATATTAATTGATTAAAATAATGGAACTCAATACTCTTTTGTTACGCTTTTAGAAAAGAAATTAACAAATGTCAAATGATAAAAAGTGTGGAGTATTATTTTAAAATATAATTATTCATTAAAAATGATTATGGATATTTAAGGCACCTATTGATGTCTCTTGAATAATTCTTAAATAGAAATTTTGAATTTATAGTATTACTGATAATGCACTTTTATGAGCTCTGTCAGAAAGATATGCAAAAATAATTTGGTTGAAATAAAAAAATTTTGCGATCATTATGATATGTCACATAATCAGAACCCTTTTGAGAACTGAAATTATTAAGATTATAGAGATTTTGTACTTGATTCCCTTCGAGGATACTGTTTATTATTTGAATTTGTAATTTTTTATGTATCAATGTGAATAACTATTATGATCTTACCAATATAAACATAAATTCTACTTTTGAGTCAATCCACCTTAAGCACTTTTTTTGTGTAATAAAATAATTAAATATTCTTATATAAAAGTATTATAATAGATCATAATCAATCATCACTCGAAGTATAATTAAAAATCCGATGCACCGCTTTATATATAAGCAAAAATATAGGAAATTAGCAAAGCGCTTTTAGATTAATAACCAAAATAATACATCATGAGTTATAACTAAGTCATAATTTGAATAATATAGAATTTATCATTGTTTTTTTTTTATTTTTTCATTTTTTTTTTATTTTTTGGATACATGTGGAATTCATGATTTTTGATAAATTTGATTAATATAAATAAGCATTTGATTTCAGGTTGAGAATATTTTTAAACTTTAAAATAAATTATTTTTATGAGCTTTTTACATAGGATCACACTGTACCTCGACTTTTCGTGTTCCTTTCGGAAGATGATAAGCCCTATAGTATCGGACTCCCGCGGTTCTGAATCTAATCTCACAAGTATAATATGAAATAGATAAACACCAAAGAGTTCAAATCCGACAAATCTTTTGGAAAATCGATTTTGAATCAAATTGCAAAAAATGAAGTGTCACTACAAGAAAAAGCAGTTTTCACGACCAAAAATTGAATTTTCGTCGTTGAAAGTAGGACAATTGGCGACTAAAATGGAATTAGTCGCCAAAAGTGAACATTTTTGGCGACTAAAACAGTTTAGTAGCCAAATGCATAGTTATTGGCGACTAAAATCAATTTCGTAGCCAAAAGTAGGGGTTTTGGCGACTAAAATTCAGTTTAGTCGCCAAAAGTGGAGATTTTTGGCTACAAAAAAAATTAGTAGCTAAAAGGAGGGGTTTTGCCGACTAAAACTCACTTTAGTCGCCAAAAGTGGATGTTTTTGGCTACTAAAAAAAATTAGTAGCTAAAAGGAGGGGTTTTGCCGACTAAAACTCACTTTAGTCGCCAAAAGTGGCCTAAAATTTTTTTTAGTAAATAATTTATTTTTTACATAAATTATATTGAATTAAAATAATTATATTTATATATATTATTTTGTATTAATACCGGTTAATATACTATATAAATAATATATATTGCATATATATTCATGTGAAGTTGTAGTGGCATAGTGGAGGGAGTGTGTTGCAAAAAGGCTTGGAATGTGGGACGTTGGTTTTCCAAACTCAGGAAAAGCAAAAAAAAAGTGGGTTTTTTTTTTCGCCGGAAACACCTTTGGCGACTAAAAATTTAGTCGCCAAAACTCTTTATTTTGGTGACTAAACCGTTTAGTCGGCGATTGAGTGACTATTGGCGACTAAATTATTAGTCGCTAAAGACCTGATTTCCAAAAGTGTAAAACACTATTGGCGACTAAATTATTGGTCGCTAAAGACCTGTCTTTTGGCGACTAAACAAGTTTTAGTCGCCAATACCTACGCCGACCACGTATACGCGACAAATGTGGCGACTAAAGAATTTTGTCAGGGAAAGTCAAATTTCGACTTTCGGCGACTAAAAACAGACTTTTGGCGACTAAAAATTTAGTCGCCAAAAGTGATTTTTCTTGTAGTGTGTTTTGCCAGATACAGAGTCGTCACCTAAATATTTTTTGGGAAATTTAGGAAACCCATGACTCGTACCAAAGGTCACGTGTCCGTCATCACCAAGATTGTCTCGGCTCGGGAACTTAGGTACGAGAGGGAAAGGTCATGAATTGAACACCCCCGCTCGCCCGATCAAAGATCGGTCTCTACTAATTATGATTTGAATCTTATTTACATTATATGCTCTTGTTCAAATTTATTAGGCTAACTTACTATGTGATACACACACAAGTATAGATTATTTGCAAAAATTGGAACAATTTGATTTCATATTTGTTTGCAAAATTATTTCGAATATGTACCACTTGAAAAAAGTGATCGTATATGTACATTACTCAAATTATTCCAATTCAAGCAACTAGCCTATGTACACTACTCAAATTATTCCAATTCAAACAACTAGCCTTCATCCACAAGCATTCAAATAGTTTATTACTTAAGCAATTAGCCTCATGGTGAACATGCTTTGACATGGTAACAACCACACTCATGCAATATGTTAAAACAAATAAAAGCTCACCTAGTACTCCAAGCCAAAAAAGATGACAAAGTTAGAATAGTGCATGATCCTAACTATGTGATATGACTAATGCAACACATGCGATATGCAATTACTAGGCTCGACTACTAATATGACATATGAATCAATTTGATAGCATGCGGTCTAAGCACATATTCAAAGAATGTTTAACTAACAATACAAGTTAGAATGATGCGCCAAGCTCAATGCATGCAAAACAATGGATGCAAGGCATGAGAGATGCTAAACAAAATATGATGCCTTAAACTAACCATCATAAGCAAGTAAATAAAAGGGAGAAAGACGTGGGGTTGGAAGACATACATATTATTACAACTGTGCCCTCGCATAGGAGGGTCCGAATAAACTAACTAGCTAAGCTAATTATTACGAATTAACTAACTATTACAAAACAAATTAATTAATTATTAAAAGCCGAATAAACTAACTAGCTAAGCTAATTACTACGAATTAACTAACTTTTACAAAACGAATTAACTAATTATTACAAGCCAAATAAACTAACTATGCTAGTTAGTTATTACAACATCACAATTAATGAACTACTCTAGCTAATTAGTACATTAATTTAGAACTAACGAAGTAAGTACACTAATTAATTAATTACAAATTAGAATTAACTAATTAATTACAACATGAATACAACACAAAAGCAATAAATAAGCTAACTAATCTACCTCGGGAAGCGAGGAATGCTCATGCATGCATGGATTTCCACCCGAAAAACCCACTGTTCTGTTGCCAGAATGCTTCTGTTGCACATAGAACATCTTTTCACCTTAGCCCCTACTTTGTTCTGTTCCAAAAAGTTGCTGCTCAATTTGACAAAAGTAGCCGACAGGCCAGAAGTAGTGGCCGGCCGGCCACAAATGGTAGCCTGCCGTCCAAAAATAATGGCCTGCCGGCCACTGAAGCTTGGTTCCTCTTGCTGCAACAAAAACATACAGAGCACAAGCAAGGTATTCTCAAGGTATGTTTGTACACCTTACCCCTTCTTATCATCAAACAGCATCAAAGGAGTGGCAAGCTCAATTCACAAACCATCAATCGATGCAATTTCATTGCATGATGGCCTATGAACCAAGGTGTACAATTTCAATAAATGCAACATAAATGACTCTCAAACCTCCTCCCTATCATGGATTGATCAAAGGAAGTAGTTAACCTTAGAAACTTGAACCATTTCATCACTAGCAAGTATGAAATGCCTCAAGTTTCCATGTGTTTAAGTAACGTCCAATTGAACACCAAATTGCTTATTATTTGCATCATTTTTAGTCCCAATTTTATTACTCCATTTTAATTACTAACCATTCCTTAGTTAATTGAGTCCAAAAGTGAGCTTTAAGTCCTCTAATGGAAAGAAATATCAAACAAAGAGTTGCTTTAGACATGAAAGAGACACCATGTCGTTGGTAATGAACCCCCAAAGGGATTAAATCATTAAGCACAATATCTCAATCTCATGCTTAAACAAACACTTGGTTTGAAACAACTTTCAAAGCAAAGAAAAAGCCAAGAAATGAGGGAGGTTGCAGAGGTGATCACAAGTATGGAAAACAAGAAATAAATACTATCAACTCAAATAGATTGGTAGCTAAAGCCTAAACCACCAAACCTATGAGGACTATTACACTACAAGCATGCTATACAAAGCTCAAATGCAAGGCGCATCATTTAAACTGCATTGCCATTTCAATAATTTTTTGAATACGTGTTTAAACCACATGTTATCAAAATGATCCATATGCCATATTAGTAGCCGAGCCTATTAATTGCATTATTTGCATTTGTTGCATTAGACACTTAACATAGTTAGGAATCATGCATTTTTCTAACTTTGTTTTCTTAGCTCGGAGCACTAGGTGAGTCTTTATGCTTTAGCATATTGCATAAATGTGAATGTTGCCATGAGACTATGTACTTAAGTGCTAAACTGCTTGAATGCCTGTGGATAAAGGCTTGTTGTTTGAATTGGAATAATTCAACAAATGTGCGTTTTAAGCCCACTTTGTTGAGTGGCAAATCATGTTTTAAGCCTACTATGTTTGGTGGCAAAATCCGTAAACTTTAAGCCACTTGAGGTGACAAATTCAAACCATTTTCGCAAAACAAACATGAGTTGAATTGTTCCAAATTGAGCAAACTAGTCTATACTTGCATGTGCACATCACATAGTAAAACTAGCCTAATAACCGGAATAAGAACACATAATGTTTATAAAAATCATATCATGATTAGTAGAGGCCGATATTTGATCGGGCAAGCGGGGGTGCTAAATTCATGACCTTCCCTCTTCGTACCTAAGTTCCCGAACTGAGGCAACTTTGGTGATGACGATACGTGGCCTTTGGCACAAGTCAAGGTTTTCTAAATTTTCCTAAAATAAAATATTTAGGTGGCAACTCTGTATCTGGAAAAGCAGTCCAATTTTCGTATTATTTGATTTAAAATCGATTTTTCAAAAAGATTTGCCGGATTAGACTCTTTGGTGATTATCAGTTTCACATTGCACTTGTAAGATTAGATTCAAAACCATGGGAGTTTAAACTGTGAGGCCTTCTTTTCAAACCTTCTGAGAGAGGGGAGCGAAAAAGGCGAGCCACAGCTCCCAAGTTGCTTCCTCAACCCCGTGATGTTTCCACAATACTTTAACCAAAGGAATTGTCTTGCCTTGCAAGACTTGGTCCCGTCTATCCAAGACTCTCACCGGTCTCTCCTCATATGAGGCATCCTCATCTACCTCTGAGTTGGTCCAATCCAATACATGTGATGGATCCGGCTCATACTTCTGAGGCATACTAATGTGAAACATGTTATGCACTTCGGAAAGTTGTGGCGGCAACACCAAACAATAGGCAACCTCCCAAATCCGGTCAAGGATCTCAAAAGGACCTATAAACCGAGGGGATAACTTGCCACTCTTCCCAAATCTCATCAAACCCCGCCTAGATGATATTTTCAAGAAAACATAATTACCCACTTCAAAAGACAAAAGCCTCTTCCTACGGTCAACATAACTCTTTTGGTGACTCTGGGCTGTAACTAATCTATTACGAATAAGTGCAACCTTCTCTGTTGTTTCCCGTACCAACTCTAGGCCCAACAAAGATGCATCACCTATCTCGGCCCAACACACTGGAGATCTACACGGTCGGCCATACAAGGCCTCAAATGGTGCCATGCCGATACTCGACTGGAAACTGTTATTATAGGCAAACTCCACTAAGGGCAGGTGCCTCTCCCACGACCCCTTGAAGTCAAGGACACAACCTCAAAGCATATCCTCTAGGATCTGAATAGTACGCTCGGACTGGCCATCAGTTTGAGGATAGTAAGCAATGCTAAAGGTCAATCTAGTACCCAAGGCACTTTGTAAGCTCTGCCACAACCGAGCTGTAAAACGCGGATCTCTATCTGAGATAATCATCACAGGGACCCCGTGCAATCTCACTATGCCCTAATGTAAAGGTCCGCAAGATAATCTGCCGAATCACTTACACGCATAGGAATAAAATGCACCGATTTGGTCAACCAATCAACTACCACCCCAATGGCATCGTTACCCTATTGAGTCCTCGGAAGGCCCATAACAAAATCCATCCTAACATGCTCCCACTTTCACTCAGCTATAGCAAGGGTTGTAATAAACCCGCTGGCCTCTAATGCTCGGCCTTCACTTGCTGACAAGTAAGGCATTTCGATACAAACACGGCCACATCCTTCTTCATACCTCTCCACCAAAATTGACGACTCAGGTCGTGATACATCTTCGTGCCTCCCAGATGCACTGCAAGGTGTGAATGGTGAAACTCTCAGAGTACTTTCTCTCGGCAAGACTCCGGCACGAACAAGCAGTCACGGTATCTCACACTCTAGTCGAGATACACAGTCAAGCCCTTCTCTATCTTCCCACTGGTGATCTTCTCCCGGAGGGATTCTACCTCTAGGTCACCCTTTTGTAGGTTGCAGACTCAACAGACTCGCCCAGATGCAAGTCAAATTCACCAAGAGTACCCAACATTTCCCATTCTCTGATGGCGATACAAGCTACACTGCTAATCGATTTCCTACTCAAGGCATCGGCTACAACATTGGCCTTCCCCGGATGGTAATGCAACTCAAAATCATAATCCTCTATGAACTCCATCCACATTCTCTGCCTCAAATTCAAGTCTTTCTATGTAAACAGATATTTCAGACTCGTATGATCCGAAAACACGAATTTCTCACCATACAGATAGTGCCTCCAAATCTTTAAGACAAAAATCACTGCTGCTAACTCTAAGTCGTGAGTGGGGTAATTCTTCTCATGGATTTTCAACTGCCGTGAGCCATAAGCTACTATATTTCTCTCTTACATTAACACACAACCCAAACTTTCCTGTGAAGCATCACAGTATACTAAATAGCCCAAACCCCTCTCCGGAATAATCAAGACTGGAGCGGTAGTAACTCTAACATTAAGCTCTTGGAACAACTTTTCACAAATCCCACTCCATACAAATTTGACCCATTTCCTCGTCAATCTAGTCAAAGGCAAAGCTAATCTGGAGAAATCATTCATAAACTAACGGTAATACCCGGCCAATCCTAAAAAACTACGGATCTCGAAAGCAATCTTAGGCTGCGCCCAATCTTGCACTGCCTCTATTTTGGATGTATCTACAGTCACTCCTTCCCCAAATACCACATGGCCTAAGAACTTAACCTCTTTTAGCCAAAACTCACATTTCCTGAACTTAGCATGCAGCATATGTGCTCTAAGCAACTCAAGCACCACTCACAAGTGTTCCTCGTGCTCCTCTTCAGAGGGTGAGTAAATCAGAATGTCATCTACAAAGACGACCACAAAACAATCTAAGAACACTTGAAAGATTCGGTTCATCAAGTCCATAAATACAGCCGGTGCATTGATTAGCCCAAAAGGCATCACAAGAAACTCATAGTGGTCATACCGCATACGGAATGCCGTCTTCGAGATATCCTTCTCCCTTACTCTCAACTGATGGTAACCCGATCTCAGGTCTATCTTAGAGAAACAACGAGACCTTTTTAACTGATCAAACAGGTCATCTATACGTGGCATTGGATACTTGTTCTTAACAATTACCTGGTTCAACTTCCAATAATTGATACAAAGTAGCAAGGCTCCATCTTTCTTTTTAGCAAAGAGAGTCAGTGCTCCCCAAGGCAAAGTACTAGGGCGGATAAAACCCTTATCTAGTAATTCCTGGAGTTGAATCTTTAACTCACTCAACTCAACAGGCGCAAACCGATACAGTGCCATAGAAATCGGTGTCGTGCCAGGCACTAAATCAATAGAAAACTCGATCTCTCGGTGGGGTAGTAAACTAATAAGATCCTCGGGAAAGACATCCGAGTACTCACAAACCACTCTTGGCAACTCAACCCGGGTTCATCACACTCACTACTCAAAAAGCTAGCGAGAATACAATTAAGTTCACTTCGCTCTCACAGATCATATACCGATGATAAGACTCTATCCACCCGGTCTCCCAAGAAATAAAAGCAATCACCGCTCAAGGTACATACAGTAACCCTCTGACGATAGCAATTTATAACAGTCCGGTATAACGATAACCAGTCCATACCCAAGATAACATTAAAACTAGTCATATCAAGCAAAGCAAATGCAAATAGAAGTCGACGACCGACGACCACTATGTCACAACCCCGATACCCCTGTTTTAGAGTGACCTCACCACCAATAGGTGACTCTACACAAATAGGAATGGCAACGGGACGGGCCGGGGCAGGGGGTCACATTTCCCGTCCCCGATCCCCAATGGTGAAAATTTCCCCGGTTCCGGCCCCGGCCCTGATCCTCGATAAGGAACCTATCATCCTCCCCGGCCCCGTCCTCTAACGGGGATCGGGTTTCCCCGACCCAGAAAATCCCCGGCCAAAAAAAAAACAAAACAGTGGCTCTCATCATCATCAACATCAACAACTATATCTATATGTGTACATATATATATATCAGATTGGAAGAACAGTGAGAGAGGACTAGAGGGCGACCAGTGGCGGTGGATCTCTGTCGCTGATATATCTCCGTCGCGGCTCAGATCTGGAAGAAGCTCTCCGTCGTGGCTCAGATCTGGAAGGAGCTCTCCGTGGCTTAAATCTGGAAGGTTCCATTCGTCTCTCACAGAGAGTAAAGGAAGAAAAAAAAGAGAGAGAGAGAGTTTTCATTCTTGACCATTGACCAAGTCTTGAGTTGAGAACCTGGGAGCCTAAACATATATATATATATAATAATAATATAAAGCAGCCTAAACTTATATATATATATATATGGGACTTCGGGGATGTTTCGGGCCGGGGCCAGGTCTGGGGAAGCTATCACCGTCCCCGGCCCAAAAATTATCGGGGATTAAATTTTTAATACCATTCCCGGCCCTATGGGGATAATTTTCGGGAAAAATCCGTTCTAATCGGGGTCGGGGGATCGGGTCCCCGTCGGGCCGGGTTTAAATTGCCATCTCTATACACAAATAAGAGATGCTAACTATGCCAACTCCAATCCCAAAACCAGCGCAAATGCAGAAGATATAAAGGAATGGGATGCACCCATATCAATCAACACACTAGCAACTGAATTGCAAAACAAGAAGGTACCTCTCACAACTAATAAAGTCGGTACAAGATCTGGCATGGTAATAGCAGACATGCGCCCTGTTGGCCTTTGATCTACCTGCTCACCCCTCAAAGCATAAGACTGTTGCACCGACTGAGTCGAAGAGGCTCCCTGATTGGCCCTTGAGGCCTGTGCTAATTGTACTAGCTGGTGACTCAGTGTCTGCCTCGAGCTAGACACACCAGGTGTGCCACCCAACTATGGACAAAATCTCTTCAAGTGCCTCGTCTGCCCACATTGATAACAAGTAAACGACTGGCCTCTACCCTGACTCTGGCCTTGAGAACGAGCCGAAGATGAAGCTGCTCGCTGCCCTCCCCCCTCTGCGGGTAAGATGGAGACATGTGGCCCAACTAACCACATTTGAAACAAGTGATGTCTCCCTGACCATCTCTCCCAGAACCCGAACTCGGCACTAGAAAAGTAGACCTCGAATGCGCTCCTTCGGACTGCTGGAAGTTAGAACCCCTCTACTTCTTACTGCCCCCCTGACCATCCTAACTCCTCCTGGAGTCCCTCATTCTCTCCTCCTCAATATGCATGATAGTCTCAAGATGAGTTGCAGCCTCCACAAGGTGCCCGTAGTCCCTAATCATGGATCCGACCACTCTAAACATGAGCCCGGTCCTCAACTTCTTCTCGAACTCCAAACACCGGCACTTCTCTGTCACCACTAACTCTAGTGCAAACCTCGACAAACTAGTGAACGTGGTTTCAAACTCAGCCACTGATGTGTTCAACTGCTTGAGCTGAGAAAACAGATCCCTCAACTTCTCTCTGACTGTAGCGAGTAAATACTTGTCTTGGAAGGCGTCAACAAAAGCCTCCCAAGTCCCTCCAATGCGCCCCGTGCATACTTCCACCATTGATCCGCGTCTCCTTTCGGCTGGAAAGACGCCAAGGTCACTCTCAAACCTCCGTCCTCGATGTTGAGCATCTCAAACGTCTTCACCATCTGTTCTAGCCACTCATCGGCCTTCAGTGGCTCCTTGGGATCACTCAAAAACTCGTCTGGATTCGACCGGAAGAACTCTATCTTCAAGAAAGATGGCCCTGCCTCAGCTACTTGGGCCTGGACTTGATTCTCAACCTTGAGCATGTCCATGGATTCCCGCAAAGCTCCGGCCATCTCATGGGCTAAGGTGCCCATGGCCTGCTGACTAACCGGTTCGGCCACATCGGCCTGACCAACTCCCTCCTCCTGCGCCGAAATTTCATCCGGTATAGGCATCTCGCGCCTAACGCGCCTACTGTGCCTACCACCACTACGTCCACGTCCTCACATCGTAATAAAGGTAACGAAAGACATTAGCAGAGTTACAAATGTGCCGAAGCTAATTCACTCACGTCTTAATTTTTTAGACACCTGTAATTCACTCCACATAAGCATATAGTCACATAAACACATACGAATTTTATTCCTAGATAATGAATGCCCCGCGGCGTTGCTAGAGTTCCAACTAGAAACAACAGTGATCAAGTACTCTTCTAATAGGACTTCCAGAAACCCATAGACCCAATCAACATCTCCGGAACTAAATCCCAGACTCATAAAATCACATAACCATGTTATCATATAAGAACATATCATTCAGACCTAAGTCTCTAACAAGCGAGACAAACCCATTGTGGTACTAACCACTTCTCATGTACCCAAAGTATTCAAATTCGCTACACTCTGATACCAAGTTGTCACGCCCCCAAAATATAATACAAATAATCCATTCCATAAGATCAATGAACATAATAGAAGTGATATACTTTCATTCATCAAAGTTTATATTACAAAAGGTATTACATGCATTATACTTTCATAAATATTCATTCTGAAACTGCAGTATGTAACACTAGTTAATAACAACAAAATAAATGCCCTACGAGTTTACATCTTTCCAAGACATAACTTGGTTACAACAAAAGAGAGAGTCATAAGCTCTTTACATTTAAATCCCTTGGTGTAAATAAACATTTAACATGTAAATAACAAAAGAGAGATTCAAGCTCCTAGGTCCTCCCAAGCTAGGTCCTTAGAAGAAGCATATCACCAGTACCTGAAAATGGTTTTTTAAGTAGGGTGAGCCAAAGCCCAGTAGGAATAATCTAACACAATATATGAGATTTAACTAAGATATAAGTGTCAAGTAAATATATTCAATACTTATGACCGAAACACATCTTCTTCACATGGTTACATGATATCAATATTTATATCTAGATTCATTCCCATTTATTCATTCCAAACTAGTTTAATTCATTTCAATTCATAGACCACGCTTATGATTCTCCAAATAACTCATCTGAGATTACAACTCAATGGTTTTCAATCAACATAACAAAGATATAGACACTTCAACCTTCCCATTTTATAGAAATTTCGACTGCGGGATCGGCACCCATATATACATGAGATTTCGGGACTTTCACCCTGGACACTCTGACCAACTTAATTTTCAATGGAGTCCATCCCTTATCTCTTCCCAAAACATGGAGTACATCCCCTTTTTCCTCCCAAAACATTATACATATACAATGCATTAAAGACATCGTCATATTCAATGACATAGTTAAGTGATTAGTTTCAATTCTCCTAATCCTCATGCAATTTCTACAACAATCATAGCTATTCTCCACTGGTAGCCCAATACAGATATTTCTAAACAGATATACAATCTTTATAACAGATAATTTATCAAATTCCCATAGGTGAGTGATTAAACAAATCCAACTACACCATTCATTTATACATCCTCCCAAATTCACATTTCTTATCTTAATTCCATTATTTATATAAAATAATTATTCAACATATATTAGGGCAAATTTCTCCATTTTCAAACATTGACCCAAAGGCTAAAATCAACTATTTTAACACAAGATACCCTCATATCCAAACCCCATAGTCAATTATATAACATCACATGGAAACCCCTCTTTCTAAAGCATGAACCCAAACCCTAGGTTTTCTCCAAACACGCCAAATCTCACCATGCATACATAACAACAAATAACTATGTTGAAAACCATAACAAAGTGTAGAATATCCCTACCTCCAAAAGAGAAGATGAGTCAAGTAATAGAGAAACTCCAAGAACGTCGAAACCCACTTCTATTCAGATCAAAATGTAGATCTTGATGAGCTCTACCTTTTTCTCAAAGGCACTAGGGTGGAAGGAAGGATCAATGGATCTAGATGAAATCTAAGAGAGAATGTGAATTATAGAGAGAGAGGCTTAAGAACAAGCTTTTAGGAGAGTTTTAGAGAAAGAGAGATATGAAAAAGTGATTCAAAATGTCATCTTCTCGAACTGTTATACACGTATTCCGCTCGAGCGTGGAAAGCCCTATTCGACCGTCAGACAAAAGGTTCCGCTCGAGCGTGAAAAGTGGCGCTCGAGCGTAAAATACGCACTTCCAGAAGTTTTGCAGACGAAGGTCCCCGCTCGAGCGTGAAAGTAAACGCTCGAGCATCCAATGCACTCTCCCAGTATTTGCAGACCTGCAAAAATATTGAGAGTCGACAATTCCTGCTCGAGCGCAAGAATGGCCGCTCGAGCGGAGAGCAAATTTGTGAAGCCCGCTCGAGCACAAGGGCCAAAATCTGGGCAATACAGGTTTTGAAATACAAGTAACCAACCTGTTCCAAGAACACATTTACAACCCGATAACCAAAATAAGGGAAAGACAAGGGGAGCAAGATATGAACAACCATTCTAAACCCTATCAACCTGAGTCCGGAATACAATAAATAATGGGTCAAAACTGGAATCGCTATAAGGGCTCAAACTAAGAGTTGCTTTGGGTATGAAAGAGACATCATACCATTAGTAATGAACCTCTAAAGGGATTAAACCATTAAGTATGACACCTCAATCTCATGCTTTGTAACAACCCTCATCACTGATCACTGATTAATTGCCGATTACTGCTAAACTGAGAATGATTATAATTGACAATTGAATTGATTGAAATACTGAACTGACTGATTGACTGTATCTGTTTAAGTGCATTCTATCTGTTGATCGTTTGATTATCTGTTCATGTCTTTGTGTTTAAACTGCAAATTGAAGGCCTTATCAACGGCCGAATCTGAAATTGATTGATGTTCTATGTTCATTAGAATTTATATGATTTTATGGTGTATTTAATTGAAAATTGATTTGGTATGACTAAATTAGATTAAATATTGATAAAATTCACAAATTAGACTTAATTACTATTTTGCCACTTAGTGGCCCACTATCTAAACCTTTTTGAAGCTTTGTTATACACTTAGCAAACATTTCCTCAGCTCATTTTGAGAGCATAGCCGACCATAGAGAGAGAGGAAGTGAGAGAGTGAGTTCATATTGCTTCATCTTGAATTGGCTTGAAAGACTTGAAGAAATTGTAGGAGATTTGCCTTCTTGAGCCTCTAGACTTGTATTTGAGGACCTAGGTAAGGAATTCAACCTCTCATTGTTGTCTTTAAGTTGATTCTTGCATGATTCATGTCAAATTGTAGAGCTAAGGCATGATTTAGTTCTAGCATGTTGAATGGAAGCTCATTCCATGCATGCATGTGCACATTGAAGAGTTTTGAGTTGTTTTTCATGGCAAAAGGTTACATACATGCTCATATTTATGTTTAAGTCCATGATTTCATCTTATTTTGAAAAGAATGAGCTCATTAGAGCATGTATTGAAGCTTTAAAGTGGTTTGAATTCATGCATGCCATATTTGAATATTGTTCATGAAATTTGGTTTGAGGATGAGTTTAATTAAACACCCTTGGGCCTTGGCTTTTTACAATTGACCTTTGAAATATAATATATCATGTGTTTACAAGTGTTTTTCCAAAAAATGGGCCCAAGAGGATCGAATTTGGTGTTTGAAAACATGATTTTGAACTTGGAGCTCAAATCTGGATTTTCCAGATTTTGGTCCTCCGCTCGAGCGGGGAGAACGGCGCTCGAGCAGGAAATTCGAGCTCACAGTACTTTGCACTGTTCATCAGTCCGCTCGAGCGAAGGAATGTACGCTCGAGCGGAGGATTGGGTGACACGCTCGAGCGGGCGTCGAGCGGGCGACGAGCGTGAATTTCACCTATCCAGTACTTTTTGGTCCGCTCGAGCGGGTAAGTTGACGCTCGAGCGGGGACCTTTGTTTGCCTGTCCGCTCGAGTGGAGTAACCTACGCTCGACGGGACCCTGTTTCACTGAAAATTCTGAAAATGCTTTCTGAATACATCTTTGCATCCTCATCCCATCCTAGGCATTCTTAGGCCTAGTTTAAGACATCTTAATGAGGATATAGATGTAGAACACACCGAGGCAATTATGGATTAAACTATTATTATCCTTCCCAACTGTGTAGCTTAGTGTGTGTGTTCGATCTGTTACTGTGTAGGGTTGGCTTCCGTGGAGACGCTCTAGCCTACTGTAGCCCTCTGCGAGTAACAATTGTATAAAGATATGTTCAAAATGATTATCTTCTGAATACTGAACTGTACTACTTTCTGAACTGATACTGTTAATTGAATGAATGTATGTCGTATATTCTGAACTGTATTGTGGCATCCTTAGCAATTACTGTTACTGACTGTTACTGTTACAGAGATCTCTGTCGGTTCCCTCGTTGGAACCACTACTGTTTACTGATTGATGGCCATCATTGACTGTTCGGTCTTTAAGACCTACTGTTTACTGTACTGCTATGCTAATGGATGTACCACATATGACTGAATGACTGAAATACTGTTTAATGAACTGTTTTCATTACTGTAAGGATATTCATTCTAAACCTCTTTACGCATTGTGTTATTCACTGGGTTTTAGCTCACTGCTCATATATATATGTAGGTGTACAGGCACCAGACCAATGCTAGAAGCATCGGGGTAAACTCCAGTTTTGTCAAGCCAACCACTGTGCCTCACTGCGAGGTTCTGAGCCTGCCAAGCTATGGCTTAGGGGTGTTTTTATTTCCCCGTCTGTCTCTGTACTGTTTTTGTAATACTGTATAAACTGGCAGCACTGCACTGTACCGTTAAATAGGGATTAAGTCCCTGTCCTGACTGACTGTAAATGTTGTACATACTGTTTTGTCACTGCCTGTATAAATGTATGAAAAGTCTTTTTGCATGCAGACTGTCACAGCTCATTAGACATTGTTTTATTACTGTAATGGCTTCCGCCGTGCCCCTGTACTCTGTTTTACTGTATTACTGTTAAGCAGGCCTTTGGTAATCTCGGATTACTGGCCGGTTACGGTGCTAAACCCATAAGGGGCGGGTTTGGGTCGTGACATGCTTAAACAAACAAGTAATTTAAAACCACTTGCAAAGCAAAACAAAAGCCAAGAAAGGAGGGAGGTTGCAGAGATGATTAAGAGTGATCACAAGTATGGAAAGCCATAAATAAATGCAATCAACTCAAACAAGATGGTGTCTAAGGCCTAGAACACCAAACCTATGAGGACAATTACACTACAAGTATGCAAAGCAAAGCTCAAATGCAACAAATACTTACAAACAGTCCTAAAACATGCTAAAATTAAGACAAAAATAGCTAGATTAATAAGCTAAAACATGGAGCATGCTAGGCTAGTAAGCAAAACACAAGGAGGGGAGGCTAACCCCTCCAATTTTGGACTTCAAACCATGATTTTAGCCACTGAAATAACTCTGAAAATCAGTGTTTAAAAGCTCAAAAAAAGATAGTGCAAAAGTGGGAAACACAAAGGTAAAGGCCTTGAGAACAAGGTGTAAAGAAGAGTGAACCACCCCTCAACCTTTATTGGCCTTAAAACCCAAGTTTCAGCCCAAAAATATAGAATTTTTACAGCCCAAAAATAATTAGAAAACAGCAAGAAAAATAGTGATTACAATAAGTAAAATGGCAAAGCTTTATACCTCTTGAAGAGAAGAAACAATTTCAAGCAATAAAATAAGACCAACACACCCTCAAGAGCTCAAACAAGGCTCAAAGGTACCTCAACTTGAAGATGGAGAGGTTTGGTTAAGAGTGTATAGGCAAAGGTTAAGAAATTTGCTAGAGAGAGAATTGTAGAGAGAGAAAGAAAAAATTTTGCTCCAAAACTTTTCTAACCCTAAAGCAAGAGGAGAGGCTCTCTTTATATAGAAAACATGAATTTTCCTCATAAACATCCAGCCATACACGTGGGAGCAGATGTATGCATCTGTGCAAACAGCTGGCATAACTGTCACAAAAATATCTGCAAAAGACATTGATGGTCGGCTGGCCATCACTGGTGGCCGACAGGCCTCAACCAAGAGCAATGGCCGGCAGCCCAAAGAGGTGGCCAGCAGGCCACCAAGGGTTGCAGGCTTAAAGATCAAAGGTTTTGGTCTAAAAACAAGGCAACAAAGGTGTAGGATTTGAAAGGCTCAAAGTTGTGGCATTCCGCTGAGGACTTCGAGCACTTGACAAGCATATAGACTCATCATCGGGTGTGCAAGCGATGACATCCAAGTCATAAGGACCGTCAAAAATGGGGTGTCTACAGTTGTCCCTCATTGACAGAACTCGGAGTCATGAAATGATGTGAGTGAATGTCAAAGCCCAAAAATGACCCATTTTGACAAGGCTATAAGACTTGAACAAAAAATCAAGACAGAAATAAATGGTTGCGCCCGCAAGCTACCTACGTATTCCTTTGCAAGGAATAAAACCAGCGTAGTTCTGGGGCAAGATGCAAATGATATACACAAAAAACTTTGAAAGTTGGACTCACACGCTTCACGAAGCTAGCTGTTTTGAAAACTTATGATCATGCAAGATGATGCAATAAGCAATAATAAATGCAAAAAGCAAGATAACATAACAACATATGAATGAGCAGCTTCAAGCTTAAAACCGACACAGATTTCATGCAAAAAGATCTAAAACACAATTTGACCACGCCAAAACACGAGACGAGAAAAGAAAACACCGCTCAGGGTTGCGTTTCATGCATCCTGAGAAATTGAGAAACGAAAACCACTCGAGGTCACGTTTCACGCCTCCCAAGACAAAAACAAAAACGTCCAGGGTCGCATGTCACACGTATTGAGATACAAGAGAAACCGCTCATGCTCGCGCTTCACTTATCCCAAGATAAAACATGCCCAGGGCCACCCGTCATGCATCCTGAGATACTCTAATCAGGCTGAAATCGTGAGAAGAGGAGAAAAGCTACTTGGGCTCGCGCTTCATGCGTCTCAAGATAAAACACGCCCAGAGCCGCGCGTCACGCGTCCTGTGATAAAACACGCCCACTACCGCGCGTCACACGTCCTGAGATATTTAATCACGCTGAAATCATGAGAACAAGAGAAAAGCTGCTCGGGTTCGCGCTTCATGCATCCCGTGATAAAACACGCCCAGAGCCGTTCGTCATGCGTCTTGAGATAAAACACACCTAGGGCTATGCTTCCCTCATCTTGAGATAAAAGAGAAACCGCTTGGGCTCACGCTTCATGCGTCCCGAGATACAAGCCGCCCAAGGTCGCGTTTCACGCATCCTAAGAAACAAGAAAAATCTCTCGGGCTCGCGCTTCACGCATCCCAAGATAAAACACACCCAAGGTCATGCTTCATGTATCTTGAGATAAAAGGAAAACCACTCGGGCTCGGGCTCGTGCTTCACGAATCCCGAGATAAAGCACGCACAAGGCCGCGTTTCACGCGTCTTGAGATACAAGAAAAATTGCTCGGGCTCGCACGTCACGCGTCCCGAGATAAAACATACCCAAGGCCGTGCTTCATGTGTCTTGAGATAAAAGAGAAACTGCTCGGGCTCACGCTTCACGCATCCAAGATAAAGCATGCCTAGGGCCGCACTTCACGCGTCCTGAGATAAAAGAGAAACCGCTAGGTCTCACGCTTTATGCGTCTCGAGATAAAAGAAAACTGAGAGGTGTGCCATAGATGCACAAAATGAATGAGTGCGATATAGTGAACGAAGTGAACGTGTGCGATAGATGCAAAAAGTGAACAAGTGCAATAGATGCATAAAATAAACGTGTGCGATAGAGTGATAACGCATATTCCATGCAAGATGGTCAATCGACGCTTAACATTAATTGAAGGCATATTGTATGCAAGAGCATGTTCTATGCATGAAATAAGAGCATATTCTATGCATGACTGACAACGTGTTCTACGCACAAATCATAAATGATGCAAAACACGAATGCAGCATATATATATGCGAAATGCATATTCTATGCAATAGAAAAGAACAAAAGCGGTAATTTGACAAAACGAATCAAATGATATTCGATGGGACCTTCTGATTTACCTCTCAGAGAAATTACAACCTGTTCAAAAGGATACACCTCATTCATAGTAGCAAGCGGGACATGTTCGCACCGGAACGCAGCTGCAAGCTCCCAAAACCAAACCTTCCACACACTACTTAGAAAGTAGAAGAACATGACAGCACCAGGACCCACTTAAGAGTCACTGGCCACCTGCCGGCCACCAGGAGAGGCTGCTGGCCTCCTATCGGCCATCAAGACACCTTGCTGGCCACCAATAGTGGCCTGTCGGCCACCGATGGCAAATTCGGGGCAAAAATGTCATTTTGCTTCAGGTCTTTAAGTACAAGCCTCAAGGCTTCATTTCCTCACTTCTCTGAGGCTGAAATTGCTCTCCCTCTCTCTCTAGACATTTTCTCTCTCTAGATCCGTGCTTTATACGCATTTTCCAACGCCCCAAACACTTTTTTCGCAAAACACCAAGATGAACAATAGAGGATGCATGAAATCGATGTTGAGAATTCTAAATTAAAGAAATTAGTTACTTCTCTTTCAAATGATGTGGATGTTTTAAAAATGAAAAATGCTACTTTGAAAAATGACTTTATGTCTATTGCCAATGAGAAAAACATTTTGAAAAACAATGTTGAGGATTTAAACAAAACTCTTGAAAATTTTGTAAAAGGAAAAGAAAACCTCAACAAGCTTATTAGAAATAAAAAATGTGTTTTTAACAAAGTAGGCATTGGTTTTGATCCTCCTAAATCTTTTATGAGATTAAATGTTCTTGAGACTAATCCCTATGGACCCAAGAAAGTATGGGTATCAAGAAAGAAATCAAGATATTTTGTAGATGGAATCTCAAAGAACACCAAGGACTTCGAGAGGAAGTGCACAACAAGTGTGTTCAATCTAAAGAGCAAAATCAGCCCCTACAAGAAGAAGAATAATGATGAAATGAAAATCACCGAGATGAACAATAGAGGTAATGTACGGGTGAAGATTCCAAAGAGGTAAATGAAGGTATAACTCCTAACACACCTTTAAGCTTAAAGTTCTATATTCTTTAAGATGTGATTTGTGTACAATAGGTTGTGTCTAATCATTGCTTCCATGTAACCTAATTGTACTAAGTTTGCTAAGTCATGTTCTGCTAATTTCTTTCAAACCTTCATTGAACTCAAAAATGAGAATTATATTATTTTGATGAATGCCTATTAGAATATGAATGATTTATGTATTCATTAACATTGTATATCATGTCATCCATTGCTATGAAAAAGAGATAAGAAGTGATAAATATTTTTTGTGAGCATACTTTTCACATATTATATATGACTTCATACTAATATGTTAATTCCTTTTTGAGTCATATCTTTGTAGAATCAATTTTGATGTCATAGCATGTTTTTGAGATGTATACTATCTATATTTTGAATTGTACATTTATGATCTCAAGAATATGCTCAATATGAAAATTTCATGCTTATATGCTTTACATTGGAATATTTGAATGAGTTATGAAATTCGTTGATTATGATCCATCAACAATGTCTAAATGAAAAGAAGTATCATACGTTTGTAGAGACATTGCATCTATCCTTTTGAATACCTTTTGAATATGGATTATATTAGAATACATCTCATGAAATGCTTTTGATTGATAAATTGTTGAATTAATTGTTTATAGCATTTATGTTGTGTTCCACATTGAGTAAAATGTTTTATCACACTTGAGTATGTGGATTGAATTGATGAAAATGCCTCTTGATAATGTTATGTGATTAAATGAGATTGTTACATCATTTTTTAATAAAACAAAGAGCATAACACTATTTTCTTATGCATATTATGCTATGTGCTACAATTTGAAAATTCTGAAAAATAGCATTCTAATTTGATCATTGAATTATTTTTCACCTTTTGAGTTTGTGATAAGAAGTGATTTGTGCTGTATTTTTATTGAGTAATAGTGATTGTTCTATGAATGCTATATTCACACAAATCACATTAGAAAATGGTAGCACCAACTTAGGGGGAGCAATCATTTTACTAACATACTTGTTAAATCCTTTTGAGATGAACTCCTCATGAAAGAAAATTGAAGATTGAAAAGCTTCCATCTCTTGAACATAAGGTATGCCTCATATACTCTCTTAAGCTTTTGAGGTAAAAATTCTATCTTATATCCCTTGAGCTAATATTGTTATTACTTTGATATGGAAAATATTGATTACGCTTCATATGATTTGCAATGTATACTCTTTGATAATGCTCTTATCTAAAAATCATGCCTATGCTTAAATGTGTGGTACGTATTGAAATTTATGATTTTTCTTGGCATATGGATTGCTATACCTTGAACATGCTTCATTTTTTTTTTGAATTACATTAGCTCCATGAGATATTGAGTTTAACCTATTATGAGTAATATTTGGTATTCTACATAATACTTGAGCTATGATTGTTAAATCTTCTTGATTGCATATTAGTATTCTTGGTAGATTGCATGTTGGTATCATTTTGGCATCCTTATTGGTAATATTTGGCATCCTATTTGATATTATTGAGGAGAACATTTCAGTTATGAGCTTTCATTTATCATATCTCCTATTGATTTTGCCAAATGAAACTAGGGGAAGAATTTAAACTTTAGATTCTATTCTATTTTTGATATCACACTTTGAGCTTGCACCTCACATATTTTTTTTTAATTATCTTGTATAAAATCTGTATGCTCTTGCTCAAATCGATTATTAGATCATGCTCAACTGCTTCACATATACTTTTAACAATTTGGTATCTCCTTGGCTCTTGTTTGAAAATAGATTGAAATAGCATGAATTCTTCATGATGGATAAGCTCATTGATTCATTGTTGTCATATTATCTTGTTACAACAGCATGTATGTCTCATTGTTGCCATTTTTTTTTCTGCTTTTTAATTTCATTTTTCAGTACTTAAATATAAAAACAAAAACAAATCAAAATACAAATATTTACATTAAAAAAAAAAAAAAAAAAAAAACACCCTTCATTTTTTTTACGACCATACGCCGATCAACATAAATATATTTACATAAAAACAAAAAACAAAAAAAAAAAAAACCTTCATTTTTTTTACGGCCATACGCCGATCTTACTTACTCGCCTTTTCCACTGATCTCTTCTTCTTTTTATCACCTTGGGAGGCCCTTGATGGCCCTGCCCCCGTGCTTTCGTCGGGAGCGAGTACTCCCCGCCGACTATCAAACGCCAAGAACGACGTTGCTCCAAATCGAGCCATGAAGGTGGTCTTCCATTTAAGCTCTTTATTTTCGACCTTCAGTGCGCCTATCTCTGCTCGCGCATCCTTGTACATGCGCTGGAGCAGAGAGAGTTGGGCGTTGACCTAATGGAGCTTACTCGTCCTATTTTGCAGTCGGTGAGCCAATTTGGTGATCGCAATCACCGTCTCCATACAAGACTGCAGTGTGTAATGATTGGCTTCTATGTCAGATTGAGCTGCCATGATTTGCTCAATCGACATCATAGGAAGGTTAGGCAGAGGAATGACAGGAAGAGTAGGAGTAGGGGTACTTGGTCCAGCAAAACTTATGGGATCATTCAGGTCTGAAAACAGAGTGAGGGGACGGGATGAGGAAGCCATGGATTAGAGGTGAGAGGTGTCAAAGAACTGAGTTGCAGAGAAATAGAAGCGAGCAGACTGAGGTTTGGCCTCCTCCGTTCAGTTTCTTTGTCTCTTGATGAGGAAGAAGAAACAGAAGAGAGTGGTGAAGAAGAGATAGAAGAAAATGTTGAAGAAGAAAATGGAAGAGTGTATGATTAAGAAGAAGGCAAAAGAGAAGAAGACAAGAAGGGAGAGGGAGACGAGGCGAGTACAAATCGAGGCCTGCTTTTGTCGGCCAATGACGCAAAAGTGAGGCCGCGTGTCAAACGCGTTTATCGAAGGAAAAAGAGAGACGCAGGAGAGTTATATATGTATATATATGTTTTGATTATCTATTTTTTGATACCATTTTCCTCCTCCTCCTCCAGATTCTGACACATGATTTCCTTTTGATAATGTCACAGGGGGAGAAAACTTATGATGTTATGATGTTATGTATTATGGTATTATTTTCAAATTATGGTATTATTTTCAAACTAATATGATATTATGTATTTATAGTTTGATATCTTAGTCTCATATCATGTCTCTAATTAAAGCTTATTTATTACACATGTGCTAACCTATGTATTTAGAAATGAATTCAGGGAGCATGACTTGAGAGGGAGCTTTTCTTACTCCCAAATCAAATCAAAACATCATTGTATGCCATCATAAAAAATGGGGAGATTGTTAGACTTATTTATTTTGATGATTTATTTAATTATGTTTTAATTTATTTGAAAGAGAAAAATAGAATCTAAAATTTATTTTGATGATTTATTTAATTATATTTTAATTTATTTGAAAAAGAAAAATAGAATCCAAAATTTATTTTGATGATTTATTTAATTATGTTTTAAATCCAAAATTTATTTTGATGATTTATTTAATTATGTTTTAATTTATTTGAAAGAGAAAAATAGAATCAAAATTTATTTTGTCCCATTATTTCTCATCTAAACCTTTATCCTAAATGTTATTAGAATGTATATAATATTTGATTAAATCAGGAGTTCAAATAGCCCAAAATAGAGGTTCAAACAGCCCAGCACAGCAGCAGTTCAAAAAGTTCAAAAGGTTCAAGTGGAAGATATTCAAATTAGTAATGATGGAGTGGAAGATATTTAAATTAGTAATAATGGTGCACAACAGCTATAAACGGCTATAAATTCAAATGAATACAACGACTATAAACGGCTATAAGTTTCATTATATATACCAAAGCCTCTAATGTAAACAAGTGACAAAAAATCAAAAAATATTCTTTGATTTATAATCACTCACATCTATTCTCTGAAAAATTCTCTAAGAAATGTTCTTCAATTTTTGTTTACATCCTCTCTCAGAAATTATACACTGAGCCTTATAACATTAAGCTCATCTTTCTGTGTGAGATTTACAGAAAAATCAAAGCTTCATTTTATATATCTATCTTTGAGAGATATTTATTGTAAGCTTTCTTTGAAAGCAAAAATACCATTTCATCTTGTAAAAGTGTTGCAAACACTGTATTCTTGAAATCTTAAGAGAGATTGTGAATCACCTAAGATTTGCAAAGATTTGGGCTTGTGAAGTCTGTGTAAAATCCGTGAACGATTGCTCCATTTGTAAAGAGGTTGCTAGCACCCCTGTGAAGCTAGAAGATAGTAGAAAATCTCAAGCGAAAGCTTGAAGAGTGGATGTAGGCTTGGTTGAAGCCGAACCACTATAAATCTGTTTGTCTTCTCTTCCCTAATCTATTTACTTTCCTACTACTGCTATAGCTATCTAATATTCATGTGTTAATCATTTGATTTACCCTGTATGTTAGTTATACTTCATTGTTATTTTGCTTGATCAATTACTGCTAAGTCCATCATTGTGCTTGTTAATAATTTGTTGTACTAGTAGTTAATTTTATTGGGGTATTATTAATTTTAATTTGTAGAAACCTAATTCACCCCCCCCCCCTCTTAGGTTGCTTTTTGGGTAACAATATCAATAGGAGGGGTACTGACTCCCACAAAACTTAATTGGCGCCAAGTAGCCTTGTATAAAAATTTTTTAAAAGTTTTCGATACTTCAACAAAATTATTTATATATATATATATATTCCTATTTTACCATTTGTTTTACATATGCTAGCAAAAATAATTAAAGTTTTCGTAAAATATATAAGTAATTAATATTATATAACCAATATTATTTCAATGAAAGAAAAATTTGATAAATGTTTTGATGCTTTGCCTCATCTATTAGGTTTAGCAATAATAATTGATCCTAAGTGTAAAAAAATTGGTTTACAAGAATTTTTAGAGTGTCTTTTCGCTGATCAAACACAGTTTGCTCCTATCATGCAAACATGCAATAGATTATTTGAAAAAAATAGGGCAGCTGCATCTGTAAATACACCTACACACATTACATTAGCAGTCCCATCTTGAGGCAGGAGATTAAGTTTTTTTCAGCAATAAAAAGTAGAAGAATATCTCAACATACATGTGTAAGTAGTTTTGAACTACAACGTTATTTGGAAAGCCCGTCAGTGGATCATTCCGATGATTTTGATATTTTGGAATGATAGAAACAAAATGAAACTATGTGGCCTGTGGTTTCACAGATGGCTCGTGATATACTAACCATTCATATTTCTACAGTTGTTTCGGAAACAGCTTTTAGTACAGGTGGATGGGTGTTGAGCGATTACCGGAGCAAGCTTTCACCTAAAATGATTGACACACTGATGATATCCAGAGATCATCTGCATGCGCTTACAAGAAGGCAAAATTATAGTGAAAATGAGTGGATTCAAAATGAGTTGGATAACATATCCTCGGGCAACGCGACTGAAATGTCTATTTCCTCCGATGATTGATCAACAATTTATTTTTCACTATTTCATTTCATTTTTGTTTTTTAGATTATTGAGGTGGAGTATAATGCAAATGATTGGTAGGCTAGTAGGTGCCAACCTAGTTGGGATGTACTTGACCTATAGTGATGCAGTTGCTCTACCATCATTAGTAATCTACACCTAATTTATTTAATAATATCAATTTTTGTAATATTTTATTTCATTTTGAAATAAAAATTATTCATTCAATAAATGTTATATAAATAATTTAGCATTGGGAACAGGTTTTTTTTAGTAGCTTTTGGATTTTTTAGCTAAAATATGATGTAAAAAAAAACTTGTATGTTTGAGAATAACTTTTTAACTTTTTACGAAAAGATGTGAAAAAAATAATATAATTAATTTTTTTATACCTGTGACAATGACAATGACGGCATTGTACCCGTGACAATGACGGCAAACTTGCAAGCATCAGTCATATTTAAATTATTAATTTTTTATTATTATTTTTTTTAAAATAGACTTGAACTTGAAAACATTTATAAGTTTATAGGTTTGCAGGCTTGTAGGTTTGAAAACAATTATTAAAACATTTATAGGCACAGTGTATAGGTTTATAGGATAAAAATTGTAGGCTCTGTTTGTTTGTGTTTTCAAATTAACTTTCAACAGGTGAACTCCCGCTTGACATTTGGATAGGTAGTTCAAAATACAATTCCGCGTGTTAATTCAAATTACAGTTTGAAAACCCGTTTGGCAGCTTGTACTTCAGTTCTCCACTTTCAACGTTTCTGCCTTCTTCCTTTTTTGATCTGAAAAGTTTCCATGTCCTTCTCCATCGTCTCTGAAAATTTCACGTGAACCTCATCTTTCTTTCTCTTTTGATCTGAAAAGCTTCCATGTCCTTCTCTATCGTCTCTGAAAATTTCACGTGAACCTCATCTTTCTCTTCTCCATCGTCTCTAAAAATTTCACGTGACCCTTATCTTTCTCTGTATCAGACATCAGCACTTAACATTCGTCACGGGTAGGCTTCACTCATTTTATAAATAATGAATCCACCCAACCCGCTCCCTACTGGTATCATCTTCCACAAATCGACTGACTTACATTTCTTCCCGTAACAATTGGTCGATTAATAAAATGTGAATAGGCTTGTTCATGATGATATGTTAAAAAATCATTATTTGGATTGTCATGATGTTGTTGCTGTGGTTGATGTTGTACAGGGTTTGAGGATTCACCGCGTTTGGGTCTGGTCCGTTTTGTTCTTGGCATGATGACTGCAAGAGTGAAAGAAAAATGCATGAAAAATGTATATTAAAACATATGAGTTAAGAAAAATTTATGAAAAATATATCAAAAACAGTATAATGTTAGTGTGAAAAAATGGAACAGATATGAAAAAAAGGAACTGATCGGCAATAGATAGGAAACTGATCGGCAACAGATAGGAAACTGAGTGGTGGCAGATGGGATGACCGGCCGGTTGACCGCCTGGTTGTCCTAGTCCGGCTACCTGTTCTTTGACTATCTGATCTGATCTTCGAAGCTACTCTGAATAAAATATGAAATGTGAAGCTAATATGAACTGGATGAAACTAACCTTTAATTGAAATCTTCCTTCTTCCTTGACACGGATACACTGAATTTAATTAATGTTCTTCTGTGATGGAGCTGAGATGATGAAGATGGTGTTCTTCTGTGATGGAGCTGAGATGGTGAAGATGGTGTGGTTAAAGGAATGAGGATTCAGATTTTATAAAAATGCTGAGGTTCAGAAGGTTCAGGTTGATTATTTTTTTTTTTACTTTTTATTTCTTATCTATTATTTTTTTATAATATTATTAATTTGTTAATAATATTACATCTGAACACACAGCTGCATCGTCTGCATGGTGTCCGTTTTTCTTTAGCCCAGTGCTGAACACACAGCTATGATATAATAGGGGGTAGGTAGTAGATAAGTGAAATTACTATATTACCCTTTTTATTTTGTTCTTCTCATTTAAATCAAGAGGGACAAAATAGACATTTCGCATGCCACTTCACCCCAATTATATGAGCTTCACGGGTGCCTTTCATGAAGTACAATAATGCATGGTCATGGTCAATCTGTTACGACTTTATTAGAAAATTAATAACGTGTAATAAATGAGAAAAAAAATTGATAGTATTTTGTAAGGTTTACATTATGATTTGTATTTTAAAATATTAAACTTAGTGTATTTATGTTAATTTTTATTAATATGTATTCTCAAAAGTTGTTGACTTTAACAAAATTTTAGAAAAAATTTAAAAAGGTATTGTACAAAATGAATTGATAAAAAAATTAATTGACACAAAATAATTGACATAGATTTATTTTAAAATGAAAACATAATTTGGAAAAAAAATTATTCAAAAAAATTACTGAAAAAAAATTACTTGAAAAAAAAATCAATTTTTAATTTCAGTATTTTAAAAATAGTTTGGTTATTACTGTTATAAAAAATACGGATATCGATATATGAGTTGTGTGTTTAATTATAAATTATTGATTGAATTAAGTTTTGAAAACTATTTTCAAAACACATCACCAAACAAATTTTCTTATTTCGCATATCATATCAAACTTTCAAAACTTAATTCAAAATACATCTTCAAAACACATTTCAACACTCTATTTAAAAATCATAACCAAACAAATTTTCTACACTCAAATCATAATTCCACAACTCACAAACTCAAAATACAACTCATACTCTCAAATCACATTTACAAAACTCTACCAAACGCTACCGTAGGCTTTTTGATTTTTTTAGTGACTTTTTGACTTTTAAACTAAAATCACCACTTGCCAAAATATCACTATGAAATATTACATAACCAAACAAAATATCTCATTAATCTTAACTAAAATACTTTAGTATAATTTTTTTTTAGTTTTTTATTCCTAATATAACAAATTAAAAATAAAAAAATAAAATAAAATAAAATAAACCCACTAGGCCCAAGGCCCCAGCCCAAGGCCCTATTATGAGTGGGCTTGGGCCTGGGCCCCACCTTTTGGCCCATGGGCCGGCCCGACCCGTTAAAAAGGCGGGAGCCCGCAAAGCTCGCTTGGGCTAGGCCATTATTACATCCTTAATTAATTGATATATTTGATATATTGATTTGGTATGTGGTGTATTATAAATGGATGTCATTTATTTATCCAAATGTTGATAAAAATGTGAACTTATGTGTTTTGATATAAAAGGAATTCTAACTATTCTTTGGAAAAATAATTGTGAAATTGGTGTCCTGACCGATAATTCCGTAATGAAATATTATATGAGTAAAAATATTTCATGGGTGAAAGACGCTTTAATAATTGTCGACGTAGTCACCAATACTAGATAAGACAAATAAGATGTAAATGTAATTATACAGTGATATTTATATTCCATGTTAAGATTGGAATTAAGGGTTGCAGTAAATAAAAAGAAATAATGCATGGTTAAAGAAATGTTATTTGACAAAGTGTTGTAGCCACAACCGGTATTAGCCATTTTTCCTTTGTACTGCAAAAGAAAGTTATGAAGTCTAATTGTATTTTAGACAAATTAGTATTGTGATTATATTCACAAAGCAATTTACATCTTGTTCAAGCACGCCAATTAAAGATATATTCTAATTTACCTCAGAATTGTGGGGGTGTATTAATATTTTTTGTGTAATTATATATTAGCAAGAGAAATTAAGTTTCCTTAGAATGCATAAAATATGGAGGTGCTTGGAGGATTTTACCAAAGTAACGGTTCCAATAATAGGTCCACAAAGAATCTCAATTCTTTCTATAGGACAAAGTTGAAGTAGAAGCAAAATGGTTTCATTAACTCATAAGGAACAACTCTATGTTTATTATTTAAATTTGAAAATGGGAGTGACATAGAGCAACAGTAAGTCTCAATGTAATCAAAGACTTAATATCATAGGACATTTGCCTTCAATTGCAAATATTGTCTAAGGATAATATAATGGATCCACTAACTACTCAATGATATATAAGTGAGAAGGTCAAACGGACAATAATGGCTGCTAAACAAAAGTTTGATCAGAGAGCAAATGAGGGAAAGTTCATCGAGGGGAATGTGATTAAAGCCTATCACATCAGAGATGACTAGAGATTCCAAGAACTAAGTTCAAAGGAACAACTAAGTTATGTGTGGCTCGCCAGAAATCACTAAAGGGGTCTATCTCCACATTCCTATTATGAAAGTGATATCTGCAACATGTGTTGTATGTAGGGGACTTAGGGTAAGCTATGCTTTTCATGATCACTTATATCTTGAAAACCCTAGAAGGGTATATCAAGAGGAGTATTCAAGAGACTCGAAATAAGGATCACCTATATGAGTGTGAAGGGGCCGCTTCTATGAGAATTAATAAGGCTAAATTTTCTAGAGCACTCATGAAACATCAGGACATGCCCAAGGCCAAAACGGGCACAACCGTGAGAACTAAGCTGTGTTTGGAGATATTCTGTGTGAATTCTATTGTCTAGACTTACACAAACGGCTGTACAATTCAAGGCATTACGTCCACTGATTAGCTAATTAGTCCGATAGACTTTCACTAGGGAACGTTCAAAGCCAAAAGCTACCTATCCTGATGTAGGGTATTTCCTTAATGTACACTTTCTTTGTCTGCATGTTGTTGCATGTCTTTTTCGTAAATTTCATTCATGTGGAGGGTTGTTGAAAAATTTGAATTAAAATTTACTCCAATAGTTGTGTAACGCCCAAAAAAATATATATATACCATATCAATATAATAAAAATCATGACTCATAAGAGATGCCGGAAATATACATTCAACATGTTCCATTTCATAGCTCAAATGTTTATACAAAAGAGATCTCACATGCGATTATACATTCATTGAAAACTAGTACATGAATCTATAGCATGTAAAATCATTTAATCAAAACGAATAAAGGCCCTCAAGGGCTTACAAGTTCCAAGGCATAAGCCCGGTTACACAAAATGGTCTCTCGGACCCATACATGTTTAGCCCTTGGTTTACAAAAATTTACAATCACAGCAAAGAGCCTTGTGCTCTCAAAACATATTTCCACACCCTAATTTGGCAGGTTCACCACGTCCTTTCCTGTACCAAAACCCATAGGGGTGAGCATAAAGCCTAGTAGAGATTCCTTACAAAGTATATACAGTTATGCAAACTTCCAATGTTAAATGCAAATGCAAATGCCATGCAATGCCATCTTAAAGAAAATTTCATTTCATACTCTTCTTGAAAATCACCATGTTTCAGTAACAGTTTGCAATCTCAACAATTTCCGAAACTTCCAATTTTAATCAATAGGGGCGGTAAATATGACTCTGGTAATCCCTAGGTTGGTGTCTGCAAGTAGGCTTTACAAGTACTACCAAATACCCGACTTTACCGGTTGCTAACTGGAAGGGAAGTGGTACTTCCTCCGCGCGTGTTTTCGGTCTTTCACCCTGGACACTCAGGCCAACTTATCAATTCATCTACACCTCCTAACCGGACTTACCAACGTATTTACCCCATACACATTTCCGTAGTTTTCATTACAATATATATATTCCTTTCTTGAAGTAATTGTTTCCAATCTAAATTCACAATGCATAATAATTAATTGAATGAGTATGCAATGCAATGATTATCCATGCTTCTTAGCATTTCTCCATTTTCAAGTATCTCAACAAAAACATCAAAACAATCACATTTCCCATTTCCTCTCTTCAATGTTATTTCACAAAATAACCATATGCCATCAACACATAGCAACAATTTCTCATCATGCACAATTTTCAATAATTGAGTCTCTTCAAGCCTATATGTAATGTTTTCGAACATCAATTTCCAAGATTTTACAATTCTCATAATCCATCATACACAACAATTTGTCGTCTCACAACTATACAATTCCATGTATTTAACAATAATTTTTAAAATAAATTCTCAATTCTCATATATCAAGAAGATTGCCACTTTGCAAACCATATTATGAAATCTACACTCATTCATTCTTTTAACACAAGAAAAGAAAGAAAACCATAAGCTTTTCCCATATTTTTCCAAAACCCCCAATTTCTAGGGTTTTTCATTAAAACCAAACATCTTCCCATTTCCTTGGTGAAATCCCACCAAAATCAATTTTCTCGAATTAATGAAAGTGAAACCCTCAAGAATCAACTTAGTAACATTAGAAATTTTAAACCCTCTTTTGAAAAAAAAAAAATCTCTACATTCTTGAGCTAAAATCAAACTTTCAAAACATAACTTCAAGAGAACTTTAAAATCAACATCAATCTAGCAAAACATGTATATATAACTCAAGGAAGTCCCTACCTCAATGTTTGATGAAGAAAGGAGATGAAACCCTAGGGCCAAAATGAGAGATTTTTTTTCGATTTCCACCACACCAAATGAAGTCCTAGCTTTGATCTCCAAGATTTGTGAAAGATGAAGACTCCAGACCCAATGGATTACAAGGAATCAAAGATTTTTAGTGTTCGATGAGGGTTTTTAGAGAAGAGGAGCAAAAGTGTTTTTAGAGAGAGAGGGATGTAAAAAAAATGATATACATTCAGTTCCAAAAGAAAGAAAAAACAGAGCCTTCAAACTGCCCAGACTGCTGCACGTGCGGCGTCCTCTCCCGCACGTGTGGAGCACCTCCCCCGCACGTGCGGTGGTCTCTTCTCGCACCTCACTCCGCATCTTCCTATTAGACAGTATGCAACCCTCCAAAACTCCTCTCTCTCGCACGTGCGGCCTCCTCCCTCCGCACGTGCGACCCCCATACCGCACGTGCGACCCTGACCCAACAGCCCAGAAATTTGTTTGTTCGCTCCCGAACACTCTGAACTCGGTCGTACACCCTCCAAAACAAGTGATGCTCAACCTGGAGTTAGACAAGGACCGGAATTTGAAAGAAAACTATCGAACACCACAACTCAAAAAAGACAACAGGAAACAATACGCAATGAACCCGGTCATCACAAGTTGTGTCCCTTGATATAGAAAAGCGTGTCCTTTTGAAGGGTCACAACCTTTCTGAAGAGTTATGGAGGAATCTATAAATTCCATCTCTCTCACTTCAATTTGGATAGAGAATTCATCATTTCTTCTTCATCTTTGCATTTATTCTTCATATTTTTCTGAGTCAAATTTTTCTATAAAGAGAGTGTATGCACAACAAAGTTCGCTAAGCTTGCAATAGTAGTGTTACTATTGCAAGACATTGATCGTTATATCCTGGGAGATAGACGTCCATTGAATCCTTACCACCGGTGGGAGGATGAATCTGTCTTAAGGAAAAAGCGTCACACACTCAACTTAATCAGGTTTTATCTATTTATGTACTGTAAGTTTTGTTACATTATTATATCGATTTATTTCAGTTTTGGTTTTGTCCAAAAACCGTTTACATATTTTTAAATTATATTTTCTATATAGTTTGGTACTATTTTTCTAACATAAACTTCTTAAAAATCAATAATTTTGGTTTTTAGGTCCCGTTTGACAACCTTTAGTTTTGGCTAAAAAGTTAAAAAATCACTATAAATTATCACACCACTCTCTCTATTTTTTTACACATCTTTTTTGTACAAAGCCAAAAAGTTACTAAAATATTATGTTCCCAGACGAGGCCTTAATGGATAATCTCAATCAGTGTGTTCGGTTTCAGTTTTCTGAAAATTGAGTTTTTTTATTTTTCATTTATTTTTTGTTTTTAGTGAATATTTTTTAAATTTTAAGTATTTTTTTTACTTTTTTAGATACACCTTACTTAGATATATCTAAATAGTAAAATACTTATAAAAAAATATTTTAAAAAATTAATAAATACACAAAAATACTAAAAATGTACTAAATTTTCGTTTTCCTTGTTGTTGTATTTTTTGGTATTTAGTGTATTTTTTAAAGATTTTTTTTTACAAATATTATACTTTTTAAGTGTATTTATGTTAGGTGTGTCTAAAAATTAAAAAAAAAATTACTTAAGATATTAAAAAAATTCATTGAAAATATTAAAATATGAAAAATAAAAAAATAAAATTTTTTGAAAACTGTTTTCTGAAAACCGGAACCAAACAAACATTACTAGCCAAAAAAAAATAGGATAGTTGCATTCATAATTTAGAATAAAATGAACAAATATTAATAATTTAAGAAAATAATTGTTTTAATTATTAGTTTATAGACTAAAAAGTATCAGTTTGTATGGTAAAATAATATAAATGTGATAATTTGATGTGAAAACTTACAATTAGTACATATGACCAAAATAATTACTAACATATGGCGGGTATAAATCAGTGTAAAAAAAAGTTGCATCCAAGAAGATTCTCACCGTTCAAGAAGTATTTGCCTTACTTCCTATTAAATGCTAATTTCCTCTAATTTAGAAGAAAAATGTTTGAGGGTCCGAAATTGTTTGGCTCGAAATTGGCTCAAAACTCAAAACGTCGTCATTTTTTATTCTCTTACCGGTAACATGTAATAATAGTCTCTTACTGGTAAGATATATTACAATTCTCTTACCGGTAAGATAATCCAAAACGACGTCATTTTGGATTTGGGACAAATTCGAGCTCGAAAATTTCGGACCCATTTTGCCAATTTAAAATCATACCACTAAATACACACTTGTTTGATTTAATTTTTCAAAAACTATTTGCTTGTTTTTTATTTTTCAAAAACACAGAAAATTTTACTTTTTTATTTTTCATATTTTTTTGTTTTTACTAAATTTTTTTAATATTTTAGGCAATTTTTTTTTTTAATTTTTAGACACCAACCTTGCTGCATACCCCCAGTGGGGTCGCACCCCCAGTGAGGTGGCGCGCCCCCACTGGCTGAAACCCAAAAAAAAAAAAAAAAAAAATTGTTTTTTTTTTTGGCCAATCCCGGAGTGACATCTCACTGGGGGTCGACCCCCAGTGGGGTAGGAAGCATTTTTCTTTTAGACACACCTAACATAAATACACATAAAAGTATAATTTTTGTGAATTTTTTTTTAAAAAAATCACTAAATACCAAAAATATAAAACAAAAATATGAGAATTCAGTATATTTTTCGTATTTTTATGTATTTATTAAATTTTTAAAATATTTTTTTCTTTTTAGATATATCTAAGTAAGGTATATCTAAAAAAGTTTAAAAAAAAATACTTAAAATTTTAAAAATATTCATTAAAAACAAAAAAAACACGAAAAATAAAAAAACTCAATTTTCAAAAAATTTAATCCAAAAAACTCAAATCAAACGCACATTACTTTTCAATTACCTTACTAGAAGGAAGATTAGCATAATTAAGTAGTATAAGATTGAGTGTATTTTTTTTCTAAATCTCGAAAAGATGATTGTAATTTATATTTTTTTGGATAAATTACACTGAATTCTACTCAGATTTGAAAAAAATATAATATCCATAATTTTAATATAATTACACTAATATTTCTTTTAGTAAAGTTAAATGAATAGAGTGTGAAGATACAAAAATAAACAAGAAAAATATAAATTTCAATATAAAAAATACAATAATATCATTTTTCTACCCGTTTAGCTAATGAATAATAAATAGAAGGGGAGTAAATGTTACACAAATTAAAATCTCAAACCGTTGGTCGTAATTATATGAAAATTATTAAACTTGTTATATATATTTTTAAAATTAATGCTTTGTTTGGTATATATTACTTTAGCGCATCTTTTTATCTTATTTAAGTTTAAGGCCTCGTTTTAGAATATATTATTTTAATAATTTTTTAACTTTTTACGAAAAGATATGCAAAAAAATAGATAGAGTGATGTGATAACTTATAGTGACTTTTTAACTTTTTGGCTAAAATATATAGCTGACAAACAAGGTCTAAGACTGTGCAAAATACCGTCCAATTCACTAAAATCGCACCGATCCGCATCAATCCGTACAACTTATCCACTAATTGCGGTTTAAACTTTAAAATTTATAATCCTCATTTGAAACCGTTCAGCTCCGCTATAATTAATATATATATATATATATATATTTAATCTATAATGAATATCAAAAAAAAATGAGTGTAAGAAAGATTTAATATGTAAAATTTATTATAAATTAGTAGTTCTATATATGAAAAATATTAAATAAAATTAGTTTATGTTATATATATAAAAAAATATTATGCAAATTAGTGTTATATGTTATGCAAAGACTTGATAATTAGTTAAAATATTTTTCAATCATTTAATCTGTTCAAAATCGCTCAAACAACAATTTACTAATCTATTAATCCGTCATTTGATTTATAATTTTACTCTTAAATTACCCGAATCACATTGCACACATTTCTATTTAAATTACGTTATCTTTTATTTAAATCATATCATATCTCTATTATATTTCATATCTTTTTATAAAAAATAAAAAATTATATTTACGCCACTTCAAACAAATAAAAACGTGAGTGCAATTTATTTATTTATTTCGGCTCGTCGTCACCTTACCCCCTGCCTCTCTCTCTCTAGTTTGTGTTGCATAGACAGCATGAAGCTGCAATCAATCAGCACCACCACAGCGATTCAAGCTTCCCTTCCCAAACACGACCTCAAAGGTCAATCCGTCGCGGTAAATGACTTCCATTCCTCGCCTTTTCCTTTCTATTTTTTTCCCTTGAAATTTAAGTTTTTTTTTTTTTTGTTTTTTTTTTTGGAGCTCAAATTCATCGCTTTCAATGTTTCTTACAGTTTAAGTAGTTGCTTTAATGGGTATCTTTGTTGTTTTCCATGTGTTGGTTATTGGCAATTTGGACAAAACCTATTAATTTTTTTTTTCAAGTGATACCATTCTACCAGTTGCAAAAACCCATAATTTTTTTTATGAGGGAAGGAGGGTGGATGGGGTCAACATACTTATTGGTAGCTTGACATGGGTTTGAGCCAATGTTGTGGAGAGAGAGAGAGATGAAGCAAAAATATTATATGCCAATTATTTTGATATGGTGTTTACTGGGTCATTATTGGGTATATTTAAAAAACAAATTGGATTTAAGAATGTATTATGTTTGAATTGTAGGTTATAGGTTTAGGAAAATCTGGATTAGCAGCAGTGAGACTTGCTCTTGCAAGAGGTGCTTCAGTTCTAGCCATTGATCAGAATGAGAATTTGGATCCATTTGAGGTACATTCTATGACCTTATTTTCACTTATATTGAGTTGTTTTCTTACTTATCTTTATTGAGCACATCCCTATCCTTTCTGATATCAAAGTCATGAATGCTCTATTATTGCAGCGAAATCCCTTATTTGAGAAACATAATAGTGTGAAGACAATCCTTGGTCATTTTGATAACAACCTGCTTAAAGATGTGGATACAGTGGTTGTTTCCCCTGGAGTTCCTCCTGAAGCTTATAGCCTTTCATCACTATTGCAATTAGTAAGCATGACTGGCATGGTTCCTACATTTTACCTGAAATTAATAATTTAAATATTCACATCACTTTCTTTCATGTTTTAAGTTGACAGTGTAGTTTACGTGTTGTGTGGTTGACTGCTTGTGTATGTATATTCTAGTTTGATAAATCATGCTCTTATATATGATTTTTTTCAATTAATAAGTACAGGAAATTTAAACAAGAATTGCCAAGCTGCTGCTCCCATCAATCATTGGTTATGGATTCCTAGGCATAAATAATATAATAACATGTGCTACTACGAGCAATTAGATCCACACTTTTGTATGTGACTTCTTGAATATTAAGCCACTTATATATGCTTACTATCGTGAATGTTGTTTTAATGTTACCATGCTGGTTGGTAACTTTTCATCCTTCGAACATGTAGGGAAAGCATGTAACATCTGAGTTGGATTTTGCTGCTGAAGTGCTTCCAAGATGCACTAAGATTTTAGCAGTGACAGGAACCAATGGAAAATCTACTGTTGCCACTTTTGCTGGACAGGTTCATTATTTTTGTTTCCTTGTTCTTTTGACGTAGCTTGTTATAATACTTTTCAACTTCATCAATGAAATAAACCAATTACTGTTGGCTAAGAAGAAATTTCATTGATTCATTGCTTTAATGTTGAGAATATGAGGGTCTCAAAGTATAATTGCTAGCATAACCAAAGTTTCTTACTATTTCTAAAAGTTGCTCTACTATAAGAATCATTGGCTTTCTAGCCTTTCTTTGTACTGACATAAATACCTTGGACACTGGAGACAGATGCTTAATCATTTGGACATTAAGACTTTTGTTGGGGGAAACCTGGGTATTCCACTTTCAGAAGTAGCTTTACAATGCTTAGAATCGACTCCTGAAAGCCCTCTGTTTGAGGCAAGTTCGGCTCTTCTTGCATTCTATTCTCCTTCCCATTATATAGGCACTGTGATTTCCATTGTTACAGATTTTGGTAGTTTATCTTTATTGTTTATTTGTTTTGTATCTCAATGTCATGGGCAACTTTGATTTCTCAAGGTCAGGATGAATTGGGGCTGCTATTTCTGAGTTCATTTAGAAACTTATTTCTAGGTTGCAGTGGTGGAGGTTAGCAGTTATCAGTTGGAAATTGCACATAAGTACTTCAGTCCTTCAGTAAGTGGATTTTTGGACTCTGGTTTATGTCCGTCCAGTTCTTTCTCCCCCTCCTTAATGATATCTTTGGCTATATTTCTAGGTTGCAGTGATCTTAAATCTCACTCCTGATCATCTAGAAAGACACAAGACAATGGAGAACTATGCACTGACCAAATGTCGCATTCTTTCTCACATGAGTAACAGTAAGATGGGCATTCTTCCCCTTGGTATGAAATTTTTCCCCCCAAGTGAATTCTCAATCTTCACTCTGGTTCATCTATGTGACATTTCACATTCGGTTCTAATTTGATTATTTTACCAACTTTTTTCTAGCTTTTTATTCAAATCTTCTTGACCTAGGTCCTTTTTTAATAGATATTTTTTTATTAAGTAGTTTGAGAAAATATAACCAACAATTCCAGGGAAGGCCAAATAAGCTACTTTGCAGCTATGCAGAAAATAGTTGCATTATTGCATTTCATTGGTGTCAGACCCCTGACCGCCCCCTCCCCCTCCTCCCAACCACAAGCGAGTATTTCTAACATGAACCTTGTTTCATAGTGATTCTTGGAGATTGGGAAACCTCAAGTGGACCTTGAAGGAGACTGAGGGGTAGGGGTCCTTTTGTGATGATGAAGTACCTTTCCTTTGTCTCATGTGTTAGTCTTAATATTTTCTTAATATGAGGTTTGCTCATTTTGTAGTGCTGTTCACATTTAGTGAATTTTTTACATTCTATCATATTGTTCTGTCCAGGAAACCAGCATCTGAATGATGCAGTCAGGAGTTCTGCTAATGATTTTAATCTTGCTTGGATAGGAGCCTTTCCAGGTGTCAGAGTAAGAAAAATAAATCTCTTAAATGCCTTATTTCCTCTGCTTGCTTTGTGTGTACAATGTCAGACTACCAAAAATAGTGGTCACCACTTCATTTCAGACAGTGACGAGAACTTTAGAATATACAAACCTATAAGCTTAGATATTGCTGATCTCAACTAGTCAAGCAAACTCCTTTATCAGTCACATTTTATGGTGGGCCGTAGACCATAAACACCAGCTTATAGAAAATAGTCCAGACAAAGTGCTGAGAACCTGTGCTCTGATTTGAGGCTTAGAATCCCATACAAAAATTTCTTCCTTATGTATTTTCGCATTTGTTTGAATTTATTTTCATTTGCCCATATTAACATTGCATAATCATGTTACAAGATCAATTTGGAGGCAAAGGTTGCCAGCTTCAGAATTCCTGCAGTCCAAGGGTTTTCAGAACTACAATTGAGTGCATTGAAGACAATTGGGACACACAACTATCATAATGCCGCAGTGGCTGCATTATCTGTTATTGGACTGGATATTGGTATTGATGCTGAAGCCATCAGTTCAACAATTGGGAAATTGAAGGTTCCACCTCACCGGATGGAAATTGGTGAGTTGAAGTATACAGAAGTCATCTAGTTTATGTTATTGAACTATGTTCATTATGTATCCTTTTGGGATCTAATTTTTGTGAAACTTTCCGAAGAAATAATTCCAAAGCATTATCAGTCCTCTCTCTCTTTTTTTTTTTTTTACCAACTTGTGTTTATTTCCTTGTTCTTTGGGAGAGGAATATTTTTACTTGTGATTATGTCATACTGATCTCTGAAAAGCTTGATGTTATTAATGCAGTACACACAGATAATCATGGGGTAATATGGGTGGATGACAGCAAGGCAACAAACATTGAAGCAACATACACTGGGCTGATGGGTCTTAAGGGACAAAAATCAGTCATCCTACTTGGCGGCGTTGCAAAGGTTGTAATGTTTCTATCATTCAGAGAACTCTGATCATTTTATTAATTGCATGCTTTTTGGTGGTTTCCATTTGCATAGTAAGCTTAGTTGTGGCATAGCAAGATTTATGCCATCATGCACAATAAGAAATTTCCAGAGAACTTTTCTAGGTAATGGATGCTAGTATTTGCTGAATTACCTTTGGTTGAGTTTTCTTACATATGGTAATGGATGAAATGAAACTATGCATGTCGATGTGAATGGACGTGTTGGGAAATAGGTCTTGAGAACATCCTTTTCACTTGTGTTTTGGGTTGCTGTGACTCTGGAGTTCTTGAATTTCAAGAAAGTGGAATGGACATTGAACTATAACACTGCCCTTGTCATACGATCGGTTAACTCACACACACAGATCGCTCTTGCTTCTTGGATCCTGCATTCCTTGGGAAGAGAGTATTTGGTAAGAACACATATGCCAAATACTATCTTCCCAAGAGGTGGTTTTTTTTAACCCCATACAATATGAAAATTTTCACAAATCTCTTTTATATATAATTCAATGTTGGAACCTTTAAAATCGTGCCCCTGTTTTGCAGATTCGGCAAGGGTCTAGTATGCCATAGAGGAATTGTCACTGTATGTGATCCCTCCTTTCTTGATGCCTTCAAAATAGTTGTATGAATACCCTTGCATCAAAATTATTTGGGTCATTTTGTATAAAAATGTCTAGATTGTTGTTTTTGATTCTGTAGATATTTTTACAGATAAGGATATGAATTATGGCTAACATGGTAGCACAATTTTGAATGAAGTTTGGATATTCAGGAATGATGATTCAAAAGACATTGTCCACCAATGGTTTGAGTATTCCTTGTATTAGAGCTACAAATCTGGAGGATGCTGTCAAACAAGCAAGGAGCATGACAACATCTGGTTTGTCTTTCACCACACAAGAACACATCAGAATATATTACTTGATATAGTCTACGGCATTGTTTTATGAATATATATTCTCAAAATGATTTCATCTGTAATTTCATGTATGATTCAAGCTATTGCATCATTTCGCTTAAGTGCAAACTAGATGGGGTCCTTTTGTGTTGTAGGTAACCTTGCTAATGCTTTCATGACTACAGTGGGGCAATACTGAATCCTAAACTGTATCTTACATATACCATAACTCTTGGAAGTCGGAACACAATATTGAACATGTATAAAATATTTAGGAACATGTAAAAAATATGAAACACACTATTTCTGACCACTCTTGAGACATTATAATTTCTGTCCTGTTAATTTCTTCTGAATTCGTGTGTTTGTGGCATTGATTTCGATGGATGTAGGGGATGCAATTGTGCTGAGTCCGGGCTGTGCGATTTTCGATGAGTTCAAAAATTTTGAGCACCGGGGGAGGGTTTTCCGGGAGCTGGCCCTTTCTTCAGAGTAATTTTGTCAGATTGAATTGCAGCTTTGTCTTTACACTGCTTGCTCTCTTTGCAGGTAATATAAGTACTGCATTTCAAAATGCTTGCAAATTATCGTAACAATATTACTAAAGCAAACGAAACCAAGTTTTGTCTCCACTCAATTGGGGTCTAACTAGATGAATCATTTTTCGTCATTCCGTTATATGCTCAATTAAATTAGTTTAACTATCTAGAACCTGGGAGTTTAGTGATTATTCAAGTTCTCCTAGAGTTATCTCTATTTGGGGACTGTGAAGTGAAGTTCCACATTGCCCGAGTATGAAAGTGATGTGCAATAAGGCCACCCTCACTCAACAAGTTTTGGAGTTGAATTGTACCCAAGACCATATGAAATGGTATTAGAACTAGGGATGGGCAGGGTGCGGGTCTGTAGCCTACGCATGACAAGTGCTACCGAGTGCATGAGGGGGTGTGTGAAGTGAAGTCCCATATTGCCTCGGTACGAAAGTAATGTGTAATAAAGGCAACATCTTTTTTTTTTTTTTAGATCAACGAAAGTCAGTTATTAGTTGTTAGATTAGCATCCTAGGGGGAGTTGAACCCCCAACCTCACCCTTGCGCACACCTAAGTGTTGCACCCATGCCACTAGGCCACAAGGCACCCTCACCTCAACAATTAGATTTAGAGATTAAAAGTTATACTCAGGACAAGTCATTTTGTCTGCCATATTAGGAATAAAATTTATGCTAATTGTTGCAGAATTTGATTTGTAATGGAACATAAAAGCAATGAGACAGCTTCAAGGTACAATATCAACACGAAAAATGCTTGGGAGCACTAAAAAGGGAGCACTAGGGGAGCACTAATGATGTGGCAGTGAGCCTCGCCCACTTTCTATGTCTTGTTTTTTTTTTTTTTTTTCCATTCCCAATGCATTAGTGCTATTAGTGGTGCATTTTTTAATAGTCTAAATCATTGTTGAAAAAAAAATCCTACTGAAAATCAATGATGGATGTGTCTTGTGTTGTTCCTTGTAGGGAGAATTTTTGGGCAGCTTATTGGAAATCCCAGAAATGACACTTCACGATGGACGCCCAATACCAACTCAACTTCTCTTCTGCATTGTATGTTAGGGGTGAGCGCCGTGTTGTGTTGTGTGGTGTTGTGTTGTGTTGGGTCGTGTTCGTGTCATGTCACCTCGGATTCTTATCAAATTTTTCTCAGTACTAACTTGAACCGTTTATTATTTTGTGTTACCATATCGTGTCATTTTTGGTCCATGTTCAGTTCGTGTTGTGTTAATATGTCATGTCCTATTAACTAAAAATATCAAATATATAAAAAAAAAATTTAAAATTTATTCACAAGTTAAATTTAATGAAACTAATAATTATCAAATGAAATTATTTATAAAAATATTTGATTTCAACTTAATTTTATTTTTTAAATTTATAAAAAATTATATTTTTTACTAGATTAATTCAAATAATAGACAAAAAATACATTAAATTCAATTAAAAGCAAAAACAAAACTTATATTAAACTTAAAATTGTATTTTACGTATTTTTTAATAAATTGAATGTAATTACGTAAGAAATTAAAAAATGTTATGATACTCTATAGTATAAATAATATTAAAATATGTGATTAATTTTTCATTATACGGGTTATCCGTCTGAATTTCATATTATACAGATTTGATACTAAGCCGACTTATTTAATATTCGTATTATCGGATCGTGTTATATACGTGTTCATATCAGAAAATAATCAATTCTAACCTGTTAATTCTATATACGGTTTGAATCGTGTCGCAAATTTTCACTCCTAATTGTATGTGAAGCATGACATGAGTGTGAAAGGTCTGACAGCATAACACTGGTCCAAACAAACCTTAATATATGAATATATTCATCAACTCTTCCTCACTTTTTTTTAAAAATCTCCGGTTACGCTGTTTTTCCAGGAAATGCCCATTGTCTTGCACGAAGAAATGAAGAAGAATAGCCAGCACTCTCCTCTTGTTACCTACTTCGATTAGATCACAGTTGCCAGTTATGAGCACACTTTGGCATCCATAGGCTGTCGCAGCGCTGGGAACACTGATTCATTGCAGCAAGCAATGGCCTAAATCTGTTCAAATGTTATTCATTGTATTTTTTTCTAAGGATTAGAGATCTACCTAAAATAATGATTGTCATTTTACTTCTGTTGCTTTATAATTTTATTTTTATTTTTCACTTTTGTCTTTATTTGGGGGAAAATATTCTGGCTATTGCTGATATTCTGTGATTGTAATATATGATAATATTTTCTTCACTAATGCCAAAGCTTTTGGTGCATTCGCTTGTAAATTTGGTTTTGTTGCTGGATTTACATTAATCCAAAAGGAATTTTTACCCCCAAACAGGTTCAACAGTTTCTTGACATTGTGAATTGCATGGCACACCTTATTCCCAAGTCAACCCAATATTATCAAACCCCACTCTCGACTCAATTGAGAAAAAGAAGGGAAAAAATTGCTATCCTCTGTACAAATAGAATTAAAATTCTGAAATCTCTAAAAAAACTGAGTTACTTTACAAATTCTATCTACATGAAAGAGAGTTAGGGAGGAAATTTTGGGAGCCATTGGATTTATGATTAGTATTATGGCTTTGCAGGACATACATGACAAATGAGATTCAACAATTTATTCTTAAGCACACCCCAAACCATCATCCAGATGATGTAGAACGAGCGTTGTTACTCCTTCAAAATGGAACCAAAGTTCACAGTTGATAAATTTAAATAAAAACAAAACTAATCTGGAATTTATCCAAAGCAAAAGCACACATTTATTTATTACAAAACATAATCGCATAGTTTAAGCAACACATTCAGAAACACTAATCAAACCAGCACAGGACATCATATGCTCCTTTTTAAACACACAGCAGCTAAAATACATGAAAACAGACACTAAACAAGACCTCAAAACACACAAAACAGATCCACAAAATGCACCGTTACTAGGGTGACCATACCATGCCCCTCTAGTTTTACATGGTTCATAACCATGAGAACAGGCAGCACAAAGACATGAACCCCAGGGTATGGAGCCATGTACCAAGTAACACAAGAAATCCCATTAGATTCACGCACAAACCTCTTTACTAGTGCTTAGAAAAGGAGGTTGAATTGCATTTGGGCATATTCCAACAGTTTAAATATCCTCTCCTTCATAAGAAAAGGAAAGGAAATTTGAGACGGCCAACATGGCCGCTTAAATGAAAAACATAACGTTCTGGAGGTCCCGGTGCAGAGTATAGAACCTCTCGTTAAGTGAAACAGCAGGTGTCAAAGCAGACGAAGATGGTACTGAAGGAGGCGACTGCAACTCATTCAGGACCTCTTGAAACAGACGTCCCCGGTATGCAACAAGATCAGCATAGTACACAGGAGGCACAAGCGAGACAGGTTTTGTGCATCGAGCAAATGTGAAACACAAGTCATAAATGAGCTTCTGTAACTTGTCAGAAGTGAAGTTATGCTCATCCCACAAAACATAATAGTGTGTCGGCTTGCTTGTCCCAAGGTTTCCATAATGGCTGCAAAGATAAAAATCAAATTCAAAGGGATGAACAATTGTTGTATCCACAACTGTTCCTGGAGGCATGTTGCCAGATGCACCCCCCTCCCTCTCATTCTCAAGAAACAGACGGGTATGGTGTCGCTTCTGGGTGACGACAAGAGTGATTGTTGGACGGTAATTTCCCTCATATATGGCATTCTTTAGATCTTGCAACTCTTCGTTGAGAACCATATCAAATTGGCTCTCACTCACACCATCACGGAAAACCACAATTTTCTTTGGTTTGACTTTGTTGAGCCGAGCATATGTGTTGACTAGATCTAAACACATGGCCCCAAAATTCAGAATCTTCTCCTTCCTGTGCTCCTGGGGGCAAACCCGAGCAGCATAGCGATTCGCAGCAGGCCAGTTGATTGTTGCGACAACTGCTGCTATTGATGGACAAGATGCATTAAATGCTCCAGGGTGATTGACGTCGGCCCCCACAAACATAACATGTTCGTCACCCTCAAAACCAGGGAGCGGGCCGTTTAATTCCACATTGCTACCCCCAATCTTGCCATTAATCTTGAGAGCAAGGTTTGCAAGGTACTGGTCATTACCTTTGTTGGCATTACCGACTAAGCAACATTGAGTCAATACTCCAATCTGGGTCTCAGACACCCATTTGAGATACTTGTAACCATCATGTCTTGCAGACATCACACAGACAATAAGTTGTAGCTGGCCTTTACATTTCTGACTTGCCTCCTCAACTACGCTGTGAAGTAGTTTTTGAATGGCAGCTATACTTGAGAATTCATTCATGTTGGTGAAACGACGCACCACAGGCTCCTCAACACGGATCCCCAGATTTCGGCATCTGTTTCTCAGGTTCTGAACGAAATGACTGGGATTCAGTCTATAACGATCATATGAACTGAAATCTATCAAGGCCCAATGCTCGAGTGGCTTGCCACCCACAACTGCTTTCCCAAGAAGGTTCCACTGACACTTGTCCCTGTCATTAATTCTTAGAACATTCACATTGCCATTGGGAGTACCAAGCTTCAAATCTGGTGGCTCAATGACACGACCCAATACTCTTGTCATGTTCTTCTCAACTTCAATTTCAAAATTTTGAGAAACATCTCTGCAAGGCAACCAAAAAAAAAAAAGGGGGATTGAAATCTCCTACATAAATAAAATGAAATTAAGTAACAAAGAACAAAGAAGGATATAGAAAGCAACTATAAGAGCTTGATGACAGTATATGCAACCCCGCAATTCACACAAAATAAGAAAATTTGATCAAATGTAAAAAAAATCAATGTAAGCATTTCCTGGCTAATGATTGGGATGCATACTAAAACCTATATACACAAATGGTGCGTGTTAAGCTACCTCCAGTAAGATTGGGAACCTGTGACTTGTGAGTGAATTATTTGGCACCAGATTATTATCTGCCATCATGTCCTTAGCATTGTTAGTCCAATGAAGAGTTCTAAACAGAAAATGAATTTCCATTCAAGATCAACAGAATTTCTCCAAAAATTCACTTGATGTTATGTAATCAAGCACCAGCAATGTAAACCACCCAGAAGTTCCACTCCCAAAGTAGTACTTGATTGTCAATAGGGGATTAGTGGGCAAGAAGAACCAGTGCTTAAAAATTGAGGGAAAGGGGATTTTTTTTTTTAATAAAAAAAAGTATGGCTTATAACTTTATAATTGCAAAGCATTCAGGCATGACATACTCTCTTGGATCCATAAATAAAAGTATTCACCTGCCATCCTTAAAGGTTTTCTAACCAAGTAGAGACTTGTAATGCGAACCGTGAAAATTAAAGATTATTTCAAAGATGCAATATTGAGTATGTAACAAACATATTATGCTGGAAAATATTGAGGCAAGTATAATCGTGCTAGAAAATGGAAGCCATAAAATATTAGTATGCTACAAACAAAACAACATGGAAACTACCCCACAATATTTTATGCTACCAAATATGGAGAGAATGAGGGATTAAGTGGGAAAAAAAAAATAAAAAACGTACCCACAAGGACCATCCTGAGAACGCACCATCTCATAGATAGTGTTCTTTCTCTCCCTTGGCTGAGGCAGTGATATTTTCTTCAAGAACAGAGCTGTTTCCTTATCCAACTGCTCCTTTGGGTACCTCTGCCCCTCCACCAAAACACAGAATTCCATCGGCACATAATTTTTTCTATTATTTTTTCCCAAATCCAAACAAGGCATATCCTGATTCTTTATTTCCTTGTTATGTTTCTCCCTGAAATACTCAATGAGGCCAATTTCCCTTGGTGGATTCTCACCCTCTGGATCCTCAAGAGTAAATGTAATATCTCGTGCATTTTGATTGGTTAACCCTGCTACAATGTACTTCTGCTTGGTGACACGGTGAGTAACATGAACTTTCAATCCTTTTAATGCACGCATTACATCTCTTTTTGACCTTGTCATATCATTTACTCGAAAACCCTCAACATTTTCCACAAGGAAGTCTATGACCGGCAATCGCTTGCGAAATGCCAACACCGAATAGTCCAAACATAAAGCCAGACCCTGGGAAGTAGGCTTTAGGCTCTGTTGAAAGCCTCTGTAAGCTGCAATGCCATAGCCGAGGTCATCTCTTGGCCTGAATTCTTTGGAGTAAAAGCTTCGACCAACAGAGATCCTATGCTGACATGGATTCTCCTTCATTACCAAATCCATCCCTTGCAATATATCACGAGGGATATATGAGAGCATTCCTCTTAAGTAATCATTTAGCTTTGAAAGCTTCAGCTTATTCACTAACTGAATGGTAAATGTATAAGAGCGACTCGCCACGTCCTCCCCACCAGACAACACCACCACAGAATTCCCTTCGGGCAGTGGCACAGCACTGAAGATGTTCTTCTCGCCATCATAAGCAGACATTTGCTCAGGAAATCGGGTGGGATCATCAGAGAACAGCTTTTCCCTAATCAAACGCAGATCAGATTTCGGTATTGGTCTCTTGGCAGCCCTACTGCCTGGAGTCGTGTTTGGCTTAATATCCACATTATAGTGCATTATGGTGCTCTCCGGATTGAATCTGACTGGAAAATGATTGGCGAAGAGCCTTGTCGACCTGACAGCAAATGTGCCCCCTCTGTCGGGTCGTCTGATGGGCACAATCCTCTTATCCAAACTTTCCGGAATAGACAATTGAGGCTTCTTTTCTGAAATTTCCAATGACTGAACATCTGGAACAACAAAACAATGTGTCAAATCTGTGAGTTTCCATCAAAAGTCGACTTTATAAAGCATAGAGAGCATATGTAGAAAAGTTAATCTGACAAGAACAAACACCAACAATCAACCATTTAATAGTCCAAGCAAATTAAGGTTAAGGCATGACACATGTACTTTCATACAAGAAGTGGAGCTTGAAACTAATCATTTTATTATTTTATTAATTTTTTAAATGCAAGCTTTTGATTCATCGGTAATCAAGTTACTAATGGTAACAGTTCCATTAATAGGCAAAACAATACTAGAACAGACATTTTTCTTCTTCTTCTTTTTTTTTTTTAATTATATTTTTGGATAAAACAAGTAAATTATTCATAAAATATTTTTATTAGTTATACCATTAAACACTCATTTTCATTATATGAAGGGTAAATTACACTGACACCTCTTGAGATTTATGTTTATTACAGTTTCTCCCTCACATTTGGAAAATTACACTAACCCCCTTTGTCAGTGTAATTATTTAACGGATTTAACTTTTAAATTAAAATGACATATTTACCCTTAACCCTTATATATACTTTAAAGGGTAAATTAAATTTACACCCCCTGAGGTTTCAATTTAATACAGATCCCCCCGACATTTAAACAAAAAACTAATTTAATAAAAATAAATATGAAGAAATATATTTAATTTGTAAAAAATTATTTCTAACCACTCGAAAGATAAAAATTATATAAAAATAATAATTATTTTTTATTTCTAAACCAAATTAATTTTTAATTTAAAAAAAAAAATTCTAAAAATCAAATCATACATAATATACGAATCTTTTGATAAGTCATTTCTTACGTTAATAACTTATTTAATTATTTGTTAATTTTACGACATTTTTACCATTTGAGACTTATTTGGTAACTGTTTAGTTTTCAGTTTTCAATTTATATTTACAAAAATTTTTAAAAAAATCATAAAAATTTATTTGATAATTTTTTTGATTTATAAATAATTGTCTCAATTTGTAAATTTGAAGAAAAAATATAAATTCAAAACATGAGTTTACGTTGATTTTTAAACAGAAATTTAAAAATTTGACTAACAAAATTTTTTTTCAAATAATTTTTTTCCTAATTAATTTTTTTTTTCAATAAATTTTTTTTTAACTAATACTAACTGAGAGGGCAATTGGTAATGCTATATTTAAAAAAATTAAATTACTGACATTAGCAAAATCTGTTAGTTGTCAACTAACTGAGGAAGCAATCTGTAATGAAACTTTAAATCTCAAAAAAAGGATATAATTTTCAAAAATGAGGAAGAATCGTAATTAAACAAAAGCTTCAAAGACTTCAAAGAGTGGCAATGTAATTTACCCTTATATTAAACAAATTACGCCCTAACCCTAAACAACCAAACATCCATTATCTTATCCACACTTTATTTTAAATTATTCAAATTTTTAAAAAATTATGGATAAATTACAAACACATCCCCTACGGTTTACTTAAATTACAAATTGCCCCTGTAATTCTAAAAATTACATTATGTCCCCTATGATTTTTAATTCATAATAAATAAGTCATTTTATTAATAAATCATCAAATTAATTAACAGTTTTTAATAATATTAAAATTTTATTTTAATTAATAATTCAGATAATTTTATTATTGTATAAGTGAACAGTTAGAAATTTCCCTTAAGGGGTTGTTTGAGATGTTCTAAATAAATGTACTTTTTAATTTTTTATAAAATATGAACTGATTTGAGGTGATATGATAGAAAAGTGATGTGACTTAAATAAGATGATATAACTTAAATAAGATTGTAACTTTTCAACTTTGTGACTTTTTCAACTTTGTGACTTTTTTGGTATATGACAAACAAGGCATAATTCTGTTAAATAAAAAATTATGACATGAAAATATTTGTAATTTTTCAAACAAAAGACAAATCATATTTTAAACAAAACGCAGGGGTGTATTATACCCAAAATTTATCCATCAAATTAAACTTTAACTATTGGTTTATAGATTTGGGAGGAATTTGACAAAAGAAAAAAAAGATGAGTGAAATGTGAAAGGCAATACATTTTACAAACATTTTTCTTTTTTTATGTCCAAATATCTAAAATATTAGTGTATTTTATTCACATTTTATTTCTTTTTCTTTTTCTTTTTCTTTTTCCCTTTCTTTTCTAAGAGGTGATTTAAAATGTTCTGCATACTTTATGATTTTTTATAAAAAAGAAGATAAAAAAAAGTAAAATAAAAATAGGTAAAAATATTGAGGAGATATTGATAGAGGTTGATTGATGTTGGTATAAAAATAAAATAAAAAAATACATTTTTTTAGTAGATGTCCAATACTTTACTAAATCTTTTCCAAAATACCTCAACCAAACACACAGCGTAAGTGTTACTAATTTGACAACCATTTTCAATCGAATTACATTATCATTAACAATTTAATGCTAAAATTAAAATTTTTTAAATAAATAAAGTAGAGAGATGTATGTTAATAGAGATCTACCAGGAAGTTGTACAGGAAACCTATGAGGAGCAGGTACAGTCTGAATCTGATGAGTTTGAGACGACGACGACTGACCAATCCATGGTCTCCCACTCCACACTCCTTGACCTTGCTGTGGACCCCACTGTTGACCACCGCTCTGTGAAGGACCCCAAGCCCTAACTTCTCCTCTTCCACCACCTTGATTCTGACCTTGCTGTGAAGGACCCCAGGCCCTAACTTCTCCTCTTCCAACACCACCACCACCACCACCACCAGCAGAAGGACCCCAAGCCCTAACTTCTCCTCTTCCACCACCACCACTGCCACCACTTTGATTCTGACCTTGCTGTGAGGGACCCCAAGCCCTCCCCCTTCCTCTTCCGCCGCCGCCGCCGCCGCGAGCGCCACGATTATAGTTACGTCCGTCTCTCTCCATTAGACCTGAGATCAGCGAAGACGACAATTTTTTACGAATTTTACGGGTGAAGTAATGTGGGTTGGTCTTGTACGAATTTATAGGTGGTGAAGTGGGAGGAGTGGCAGTTCAAAAAATGAGTTGGGAGGAGTGGCGTTGAAATGACGAAAATGTCCTATTGACTTGGTGGCAAAGTTGTCAACAGTAATAGGCTTGGTGGGAAAGTGGGAAGAAGCTGGGTGAGTCCAGAATGTTCGATGGAAAATAGGAAGGTCATTTAATTCTTGTAAAATAAGTTAGAGTAAATGTTTTTTAATTATTAAACTAGTTCTTCATATGAAATGTGTAAAAATAAATAAAAATATTTTTAAATGGATAAAAACATAATTTTTAATACTTTATCTGTCTCAAAATATTATTATGTTATTTTATTTTTTATTATCTCAAAATATTAGTCGTAATTCAAAACTTAAGAATCATAATAACATGAATTTTTTGTCTTTTCTTTAAACTCATTTAATATTAATATTTTTAAAATGTAATAATTATATTATCAAATTGTTGTTTTGAAAATTTAATATTTTTAAAATGTAATAATTAAACTATCAAAAAAAATTAAATTTCTCAAATTTTAGGACGGAATGAGTATTTTGTACCCATTTCATCACTCTCCATGGATAATTATGGGGTGATTTGAAAAGTTGGTTAAAAATTAAATTTTTGACTTTTTTGTCCTTTTGTATAAAAAATGTGAAATGTGATTTGATCCAAAATAAATTAAAAATTAAAAGTTAGTTTTTATCTAGCTTTCCAAATTGTCCCTAAAGATTGTTTGGGAAGTGTTAAATATATTTTTTGATTTTTTATAAAAAAAAAAAAATGTGCTGAAAATAAAAAGATGTTATGACCTAAAAAAATTTTAAAAATATGCTATTAATGTTGATATAGCAAGAAAAATATATCAAAATATATTAAAATATGTAAAATATTAGCATTATTAATTCTTGACAAATGTTGAGTTGTCTATCATTAGAAAAACGAACTGCTTTCATCTCATTTGTATGATTATATTTTTTAAAGAAAAATCATACATATTTTAAATTTTAATGAATGAATATTAATACATTATATTGTTTTGTTTTAATATGTATAATATCAATTTTTTTTTTCTTCTGATATTCAATTATTATTATCACTCTTTAACGGGATAGAATAGATCACCATTTAATTATCACTATTTAATACGGGATAGAATAGATCACCATTTAATTATCACTATTTAATGGGATAGAATAGATCACTATTTAATGCGATGGAATAGAATATGAACTGCAACGAAGAGGCGGACCCATTGATGTGTTGCGTAATGTTCGTTACATCATCAACGTTGATGTGTGAAAAATTTAAGCCTATTTTAAAATGACGATTAAAAGTTGATTTTTAATTTTTTATTATTTAAAATGTGTAAAAAATATGAAAGATAATCTGATCTAAAATAAGTTAAAAGTTAGAAAATGATTTTTAATAATTTTTTCAAAATGTCCCTAATAATAATAGATAATGTTGTTATATTTGTGAAATCTCTTATTTTTAATGTATTAATATTTTAGTGAGAATGATTAGTGATTTAAGCCTCCGTTTGGGAAGTGGGTTGGCTTTTTAGTTTTTTGACTTTTTTTGTTATTAGCCTGAGGCTAAAAAGTCTGGTTTGAGAAGGACTTTTTGGCTTTTTTGACTTTTTGACTTTTTGGTGAGGTGTCTTCCTGTTCATTTACCAAAGTGCCCTTGTTGTTGTTGTTGTTTTTTTTTTTTTTTTTTTTTTCTTATTTTCAGTTTGGATTTGGCTTTTTTTGCTTTTTTTTTTTTTTTTTTGATTTTGGGTTTGAATTTGGCGTATTTTGCTTAAATTTTTTTATTTTGGATTTTATTTTGGCGTATTTTGGTAAAATATTTCTTTTTTTATTTTTTTATTTTGGGTTTGGATTTGCCGTATTTTGCTTTATTTTTTTTTATTTTTTTAAAATTTATGTTTTTGTCATTTTTATTTTTTTATACATTAATTAGTTCTTGTTTTTTAATTTACGTTTTTTGCCTTATTTATTTTTATTGGTATACAATAACATTTTTTTTATTTATGTGTTTAATTTATTTGTAAATTACGTGGCGAATGGTAATTTATGTTTTTATGTTTTTTTTTTTTATATATTTTTGATGTGTTTTATTTCAAAAATGGGTTTTCATGTGTTTTATTTATTTATAAATTACATAGCAAATGGTAATTTCTATTTTTTTTCTTTTTGGATGAGGCTTATTTTTGTCGTTCTTTTTTTTTTTGAATTTACGTTTTTGTAATTTTTTAAATATTTTTGAATGAGGCGTATTTTTTTTAAAATAATTTATGTATTTTAAGTTTTTTTTTTTGCAAATGGTTTTTTCATGTGTTTTTTATTTTATTGTTATTTTAATTTTTTTTTCATTTTCTGTGAAATGATAAAAAGTGAAATTTTATTTTATTGTCCTGCCTATTTTAAATAATTTAATTTTAATTTTAATTTTAATATTTAAATAATGTAAATAATCTAAAAAATTTAATAAGCAAAAATTTAAAATAAATATTCAAAAAATTTAAATCGTAAAAATTTAAATAATTTAAATATTCAAAAAATAATTTTAACAAAAAAATTTAAATAATTTAAATATTCAAAAAATTTAAATAATTTAAAATGTTAATATTTTCAATTTGAAAACAACTCTACACTCAAATCGTAACCAAACACATAAAATAAAACTCAATTAATAAATTATTTTTAAAACTCATAACCAAACACATAACTCGAAACTCCATACTACTTTCATAACTCTACATTCAAATCATAACCAAATACATAACAAAAAAATTAAAATATTTAAAAAAAAATTTATAAATAGAGTTTGAATTTATTTTTATAAAATATTTTAACAAAAAACAAGAAAATGTTTTTAATTTTTTTTTTTTTCAACTTTCTTTATTTTTTCCTGTGAAAAGGATTTTCTTGGAAAAAGTTTTTTTTTTTTTACTTTTCATGTGCTGAGGCGTTGCCCATAATTCATGTGGGGTAATTTTGTAAATTTACGTTGCCCTTGATTGTTGCCCAGCACCTCACAACTTTTTGTCCTCACTTGGCTAATTGAGCCTGTTTTGTCCTCACTTGGCTAAAATAGCCCAACCTTCCCTTCCCAAACACAAAAGTATTTTACTGATTTATTAAACTCTACATTTAAACAAATTTTTTCAAATCATTAAAGGGTTGGTTTGACATCACCTAAAAAATTTAAAAAGTCAAAAAGTCATTAAAAAAGTAAAAAAATTTATACTATTTACCTCTTTTTTGGCGGGAAATCTGTCCATTGAAAAAAAAAAAAACACAGTGCTGCACAAAACTGTGCAGCCACAACTTTCCAAGTGAAAAAGAAAACGTGGCACACTTGTAGCCACCCATTCCAATAAAAATAAATAAATTGAAAAGTCCTTAGTGTCTGTGCAGCGCAATATTGCTGCTTGTGTCTGCGAGAGTAATTTCGTAATTTTGCAATTTTATACATATTTTAATACACATTTTTTCGTAAAAAGTCAAAAAGTTATTTCAAACCACCATCTTTTTTTCCTCTACTTTTTAGTCCAAAAAGTCTAGTGTTGTTTGGGATGACCTAAATAAGTGCACTTTTTGTCTTTTTAAGAAAAGATGTGCAAAAAAATAGAGAGGTGATGTGATGGAAAAAAGATAAAAAGATGGATTATTTTGTGTATGCCAAACTTGGCCTTATTTAGGACATCCTAAACAACCCCAAACCCTAACCCTTATAATTTAGATACATTATATTTGGACCTCTAAGGCTTCGTTTGGGAAGTGAGTTGGCTTTTTGGCTTTTTAGTTTTTTTGGCTATTTTAGCCTGGGGCTAAAAAGCCTGATTTGGAAAGGCTTTTGGCTTTTTTGATTTTTTTTTTTGTGAGAAATAATATAATGATTATGGATTGGATGTGATATTTTGTCTTATTGGACTAAAAAACCTATTTTGTTTTTTGTGGCTATTTTAGCCAAAAAAACCACAAAACTCACTTCCCAAACATAGGCAAAAAATCCGATCAAACAAAAAAAAAACATAGGCTAAGAAAACAAAGAATTGTGTACACTTTGAACATAGATTGTTAAGGAAGTTTTGAAAGATTATTGAAGGCTTGATGGATTATTGATGAACCTTTGAACATGAATTATTAGGGAAGCTTTGCACATGGATTATTGAGGAAGCTTTGATGGATTCTTGAGGAAGTTTGGATAGATTCTTGAGGAAGCTTCAAAAAAATTATGGAGGAAGCTTTTGAACTCTATAAATATACCATTTCCCTCCACATTTTGGAGCAAACAATACATTTTAACACCCCAAGGCTGAGAGAAGATGAGAGTTATAGATTTTATCAACCTTACATACCTTATACTTTAGGAAAAGAAAAATATTGGTTTCAAAAGAGATACCTTTCATTCAATTATGGATCACTTATTTATACAAGAGGTATCCTACAATAGCTCTAACAGTGCTAATCTACTCTAGGAATACAGATATTTACTACTAACAATACATATTTACTTCCTTATCTATTCCACCAATCTTGGGATATATTTTTTATCTTTTCAACACTCCCCCTCAAGTTGGAGAGTGGATATCAAGAACTCCCAACTTGCGTATCATGGTTGAGAAAGCGTCCTTTCCCAAAGGCTTGGTGAACACATCTGCAAGCTGATTTGCTGAAGCAACATATTTGGTGACAACTGAACCATCTTGTATTTTGTCGCGAATAAAGTGACAATCGATTTCTATGTGTCTGGTCCTTTCATGAAAAACAGGATTAGCTGCTATGTGCAAGGCTGCTTTGTTGTCACAATGTAATGCTGCTGGTTTTGGATGAAAAATGCGTAGATCCTTCAACAATGATCGTAACCAAGACAATTCACAACACGTACCCGTCATTGCCCTATACTCGGCCTCGGCTGAAGAGAGAGATACCGTCTTCTGCCTTTTTGTTCGCCAGGAAACAAGAGACGATCCCAAGAAAATACAATAGCCCGTGGTTGATCTACGAGTTGTCGGGCAACCAGCCCAATCAGAATCTGAAAAAGCTTGCAATGATAAATCATTCTGAGAAGGAAAAAATAAACCTTGTCCTGGACTGCATTTTAAATAACGTAAAACACGCAAGGCAGTTGCCATATGTGGTTTACGTGGTTCATGCATGAACCTACTTAATACATGTACTGAGTAAGTGATATCGGGCCGTGTAATAGTCAAATAAATCAGACGTCCAACAAGCCGCCTATATTGAGATGGATCTCTAAGTAATTCTCCCTCCTGTGAAAGTTTTGAAGTTTGCTCCATGGGAAAGTCTACTGGTTTAGCACTCAACAATCCACCATCCTTGATAATATCCAAAGTATATTTTCGCTGAGAAATGGAAATGCCTTTCTTTGAACGAGAAACTTCAATTCCCAAAAAGTACTTTAAATCTCCCAAGTCTTTAATGTGGAAACGACTATGCAAAAATTGCTTAAGAGCAGATATGGCAGTTAAATCATTACCCGTTATAAGGATGTCATCAACATAGATCAATAATGCTGTAAAAGACTTGCCATTCTGACATGTAAATAATGAATAATCTGCTTTAGATTGAACAAACCCAGCTGCATGAATAGCTGTAGAGAACTTAGCAAACCATTGACGGGAAGCTTGCTTGAGGCCGTACAAAGATTTGTGAAGGCGACATACCAAGTTCTCCCCCTGTCGCTGAAGACCAGGAGGCGGAGCCATATAAATTTCTTCATGGAGATCACCATGAAGAAAAGCATTGTGAACATCAAGCTGATGAAGGGACCAATTTTGGGCAGCTGCTAGAGCCAACAAACAGCGAACAGTAACCATCTTGGCAGTGGGAGAAAAGGTGTCATGATAATCAATACCCTCCAGTTGTGTATAACCTTTTGCGACCAAGCGGGCTTTATAACGCTCAATGGAGCCATCGGAGTAGCGCTTGACTTTGTAAACCCACCGACATCCAATAGGTTGTTTGGCCGGGGGAAGAGGAACAAGAGACCAAGTTTTATTCGCTGCTAAAGCTGCCAATTCAGATTGCATTGCATCACGCCAATGGGAATGAGAAGAAGCCTCTGTATAAGATGTAGGTTCAATATCTTGAGTGAGAGCTGCAACAAAGGATCTATGTGATAGTGAGAGACGGTGAGGAGATAAAAAATTGCAAAGAGGATACCGTGTACCTGTGGAGTGACCAGACGACGAAGACAACGTTGGTAAGGGAGACAATACTTGATTGCAAACATAGTCTTGTAAGCGAAGAGGACGGGAATGAGGGCGCTCAGAACGACGCAAGGGCTGTAAAGGAGAAGGGTTAGTGAAGTTAGGAGGGATTACGCTTACAGGAGAGGAGGCTGGGGTCGGAAGCACGGCTGGCACCGGGTCAAGGGAAGATGGCAGCAGATCTGGTAACGGTGGAGACTGCGGGGTAGAAAGAGAGCCAGAAAGTTCAGATACGCAATGAGGTAGAACCGGGACAGGAGAGGAAGAAATGGGTGGACTAGAGGTGGTCTCATAAGGGAAAACAGATTCATGGAAGACAACATCACGACTGGTGAAAATTTTGTGAGTGGCAAGGTCATAGAGTTTATAAGCTTTCTGCCCATCCGGGTAACCAAGGAAAACACAACGTTTGGCTCGTGGAGCAAACTTATGGGAGGCGAGCACATCGGTGGCATATGCAAGGCATCCAAAAACTCGAAGATGAGAGTAAGAAGGAACCTTGCCATATAGACGCTCAAAAGGAGTTTGACGAGAGAGAAGTGGTGTGGGCAAACGATTAATGAGATGAACAGCGGAGAGGACACATTCTGCCCAAAAACGAATGGGAAGAGAGGATTGAAAACGAAGAGCACGAGCGGACGCAAGAATGTGGCCATGTTTGCGTTCTACAACCCCATTTTGTTGGGGGGTAGAAGTACAAGAGCGTTGGTAAATGGTGCCATGGGTTTGAAAAAAATCTCGCATAGCAAAAAATTCCAAGCCATTATCAACACGAATGGTGGCAATTGTGGTACCAAATTGAGTGCTAACATAGGAGAAGAAAGTAGTAAGGCAAGTCTGTGTGTCACTTTTGTGTTGTAAAAAAAAAACCCATGTGAAACGAGAATAGTCATCCACAATAGTTTAAAAATATCTAGCACCAGAAAGAGAAGGAATTCGATAAGGTCCCCAAATGTCACAATGGATTAATTCAAATGGTCGAACAGACGAAATACTACTGACAGTGAATGGTAAACGACGCTGCTTGGCAAGAGCACAAGCATCACATAGCTTATTGAACTGGAAAGGAAAATGTAATAAATTCTTGGCCATAAAATCTAATCTTGCAGAAGATAAATGGCCCAATCGACGATGCCAGAGGGTGGTGGCTGAGGAATCATGAGAACATGGAGAATGACGGGTGGTGGCTGCTAAGGTCCGACTTTGGTGGGGTTTCTCTGGAGTGAAAGCAACCAAGTAATAAAGTCCGTCTTGTTGTCTACCCAAACCAATCGTCATCCGCGTCGTCAAGTCCTGCAAAATACACCAAGAAGGGAAAAAAGTCACTGAACAGTTGAGATGTTTGGTAATTCGACTAACTGACATCAAGTCTACTTTAAAAGATGGTACACCGAGTACATTCGGCAATGAAAAATCTGAAGTTAAAGGTAAAGTTCCTGTAGAGGTAATTGGTGCTGATTCTCCACTCGGCATGACAACTGGCAGCAATGATGTGTTTGGGCAACTATTGACGAGCAAATTTGGTGATGAAGTGACGTGATCAGTGGCTCCACTATCAATAATAAATCGATGAAGATGTAATGGAATGGATGATAAACCTGAAGGAACACCAGCCGTATGGGCCTGAGGAGGAACAGAGGATGTGGTTTCTTTACCATTCATAACAGACAGTATCTGCTGGAATTGTGAATCAGAGAGCCCATGTATCACCGATTGCATTTCCTGCATGGTTGGTCCGTCCGTCACATTATTTGCTGATGATTGGTTGCCATTGAACTGTTTAGGATGATTTATTCCTTGAACAGATTTGGTTGAATGATGTTTGGGATGTCCTGGTGGATACCCATGTAACTTCCAACAAGTATCTCGCACGTGGTGATCTTGGTTGCAATAAGAACAGTGCAATGGTTTGCGATTGTTGGAACGAAAAGTAGAGTTCTGCCGAACAGCTAGCATGGTCGGCTCACCTCTGCGAGCAATCATTGCTGCGGTCTCTGGTATTTCACATGGAACACTTAAACTGCGTTGCTTTTCTTCTTGAACAATATTTGAATAGGCCTTAGTTACATCAGGCAATGGATTCATTAAGAGGATCTGTCCTCGGATGGCGCTGTAGGATTCGTTAAGCCCCATCAGAAATTGCATGAGTTTGCGTCGTTGATGGTCCGCCCCACAAGTGCAAACGGTGGCTTGATATGAACCAAGTTCATCCCATAATCCTTTCAACTTGGTGTAATAAGCTACAACAGTCAATTGACCTTGAGTGAGACATGCAATATCTCTCTCAATCTGGAAGATTCGTGGCGCGTTGCTTTGTGAAAAACGGTCACGGAGATCCTCCCACACTTCTTGGGCAGTGTTGGAGTAGATTACGCTATCACTAAGATTCGTCGTAAGAGAATTAAGGATCCATGAAAGGATCATATCATTGCACCGTCTCCAAGATGCGTAATCGTCCGGCTTAGTTTCCTCCGATGGTATGGTAACAGTACCATTAACGAAACCCAACTTGGATTTTGCATTCAAAGAGATGGACATTGCTCGACACCATGTTGAATAATTATCCCCATTGAGGGGTTTGGAAACAAGCACCATTCCGGGATGATCAGAATGATGGAGGAAAAAAAAATTGGCAGAGTCAATCTTGCTGCCATCAGGAAATGTTTGCTCGTTCACCATGATGAGAAATGGTAATAAAAATAGGAAGAGAGATAGAGAGCTAGGGCTTTTCAACCTTGCTCTGATACCATGTAAAACTAGGAAAAGAAAAATATTGGTTTCAAAAGAGATACCTTTCATTCAATTATGGATCACTTATTTATACAAGAGGTATCCTACAATAGCTCTAACAGTGCTAATCTACTCTAGGAATACAGATATTTACTACTAACAATACATATTTACTTCCCTATCTATTCCACCAATCTTGGGATATATTTTTGATCTTTTCAACAGATTAGCTATCTTTGGAGATTTATAGAAAAATATCAAAATTAGAGGGTTGGTGATAGAGGAAATTAATTTGAGGTAATTTGGGTGTTATACAATATGCTTTTTATAAAACTCTTTGCAAGGAGTTTCATTTTAATTACCTTCAATTTGTAAATCCTTTTGATTATTTTGGTCATTTGATAAATTCCGTGAAATTATTCTGCGTTGATATGTCTAATTACTCTGGTCATTTGATAAGTTTTGTAAAGTTATTCTGGGTTGAAAATGTTGATTTGTCTGACTAAATAAAATGAAAATTCTCCATACATGGATCGAGTGGACTCTGCTAATAACTTGCACCAATATACCTAGATAAACGGTTATGCTTTGGTAAGGTGTGTGTGGCCGGTCATTAGTCATGTACTGAGTATAATCGAGTATTTAGTCCTAGGAAAGTTATTATATGTTGAGTGGATTTGTCTATACAATTTGGTAAATTGCTTGGTAATATCGTGCCATGTTATAAATTGTTAGATTCTTGTTAATTTATTCTTTATTCGAATATTGTTATTCCTATTGTATTGTATATTTTACAAATTAATTTATTTTTTAGGTGCGGAGCAATTAGTGGAGATCGGATTGAAGTTCTAAAGAGATTATTTGAGTTTTGAGGCCCACCACTCCATATATTATTTTAGAGACATTTGTGAAAATTATTTATGTAGACGATTTATATATTTGAGGTTATTAGTTTTTTGAAAATTGTAATCTGAAGTTGATTTAATTTATTAACGGTCTGAAAGTTGGGGCGTTATAATATTATTTGTAAATTTAATTATCACAAATGGTATAATTTAATATTATGAGAATCATAATTATAAAAAAAAAATTATAATCAAATATCACATTATGTCACAATCAACAGCACAACATAACTAAAATACAAAAGTCAAAACCAAATGTGCATATAGAATTTATCAGTAGTAATATAGCCATAACCAAAATACAAATGCCAAAACTAAGCCTCCGTTTGGGAAGTGGGTTGGCTTTTTGACTTTTTGGCTATTTTAGCGTAGGCTAAAAAGCTTGGTTTGGGAAGGGCTTTTTGGTTTTTTTGACTTTTTTTGTGAGAGAAGAGTGTAATGATTATGGGTTGAATGTGATGTTTTATTTGTTGTGGCTAAAATAGCCTATTTTGTTTTTTGTGGCTATTTTAGCCCCAAAACCACTTGCCAAACACCACCTAAATGTGCATATAGAATTTCTCAATAGTAATATAACCATAACCAAAATACTCTCACCAGTAATATAGCTATAACCAAAATACAAAAGTCAAACTTAACGGTATGTATAGATTTATTTGGCATTAGTTTTTTAGGTTAAACTAGTCACAAAAGACAAAAATAAATTAAAAAGTCAATAAGATAAAACGTCACATGCCAAACGGTAGCATAATTTCTCAATAGTAATATATGTCACATATCAAATACAATATTATTTTTTTTTAATTTTTTAATCAATTAATATAAAATTGTAAGTCCTATCTCCATATATCATTACGTTCTACTTCTATTGCTATTACTATTAGGGTTTGACATAGAATTATTTGACTCGTGAAAAGCATCCAAATCGAATCACCTTCACCTATTTGGACGGTTTTACATAATCATTAGGGTTGGATATGGATTTGAATTTTTCTGTTTTGCGGATTGTAGGAGGGTCGCGGGTTTTACTCGCAGCAGCCCGCCCGCATCTATATATATATATTTTAATCTGGACCGTCAGATTTTCTTGGAAGTTTTTGTAAGTGTGTAATCTTAATTTTCTCTTCTCTCACTTACTTGCAAGTAAACAAATATTTTGCTACTTATTTTGCATTGCAAGTGTGGAAACCCAACAAATATTGGTAAATTGTAATAAAATTAATAAAAGGGTTTATTCGTGGTTGTACTTATTGTTTTTCACTAGTCACTGAGTTCAGTAAATAATAATGATTTCATGATAAGAAATATGTGATTTTATGATCCTTTATTTAAAAAATGATGGAAAAAAGCTCAAAAAGAATATTTTAAAAAATGGAAAAAAAATAAGTCCAAAAATAATTTTTAAAACAAAAATCCAATCCACAAACTGGCCGCACATTTGCGAACTTTATTCGCACAAACCACAATCTGTACTGCGAACGGTTGTGGATTCAATTTTTCTCATACCGCAGATACACGAGTAGGTCCAAACCTCAAACAAACCGTCAAAAATCAATTCACAAGCACCCATAATTACTGTTAATATCATTTCACCCTCACTATATCGCTGTCATTGCTGCCTTTGACATCCATTACACGAATTTGTTTAGCGTATCCTTAATAAGTGCACTTATTCCTCCATTGACGCAATAATTGCCATTGACATTGCTTCCACTTCCATCACAAGTACATTTTAAAAATATTATACAGAAAAATTATATTTTAAAATTAATATTTTGCTTATCAGGTAATTTAGATTCTGGTTGGGAACCTCATTTATTGGCTATTTTTTTCTTTTTTTGATTTTTTGTTTATAGTGTATTTTTTTTTTTAATTATGTAAAAAAATTACCTTTTCGATTCATTTTATCTAGACGAATCTAAAATTTTAATTTTTTTTTTTTTTGAAAAAGTCCAAATAAGTTTTTTTCTTTTCTTTTTTTTTTTTTGCAATTATTTTTAAAAAAATTAATTTTTTGATTTGTCTCTTTTAGTTGAATCTAGAAGTCTAAAACATTTTATTTTTTAAAAAAAATTCTACTATAAACAAAAATAAGTAAAAAAAAAAAAAAATACCAAATAAGGGCTATTTTGGGAAGATGGTTATAATCAGCTTTTTGGTGAAAAACAACTTATAAGCAGCTTTTTTGTGAGAGAGGAAGTGAGTTATAATCTGGGAAGTGGATTATAACCCACTTCCCAAAACACCAACTTATTTTAATTTATCACCTAAATTTTATCAAATAAAATTTTAAATTTATCATATAAATTTTAAATTTATCATCAAATTGTCTATTTAATCCATGAATTATTGATTGAATCGATTTAGTTCTTAAAGTACATTAATCAAAGTATGTTTAGTTCTTCAACTATCGATTGTGTCTATTAGATTCCTAAAGTATATAAATCAAAATCTATTTAGTTTCTAAAAAGATTACAAAAATAAAATATATGCTCACACATATTATAAATTAGTAAAAGACCCTCCTCAATTAAGATTTTATTACAAAAAAAAACTTTAAAATTTTTATTTTGTCTTTAAAAGGTATTTTATTTCGTTGTATATTTAAATTAATATTGAGTTTGATTTTTTAGCCTTGCCAATAAATTATATGAATATTAGATATACTGAACACGTAGAATTAGATAATTTAAATAATAACACTTCTTTATAAATAGTGATAGAACAAAATAATAAATTAATTAAGTAATAAAAAGAACTTAGCAAAAAACTTGAAAACAATCAATTAGAAACTATAAACGAAATCTGACATATTTGGGATGACCTAAATAAGTGTACTTTTTGTATTTTTATAAAAAGATGTGCAGAAAAGTAGAGATGTGATGTGATGGAAAAAAGATAAAAAGATGGATTATTTTATGTATGCCAAACTTGGCCTAAACACATATCCATTGTAGAAGATAAGTAACAAAATACTTTAGATAAATTCTCTTATCCTTATAAAAGAAATTCAATATATGGATTAACGTCCACTTTTCAAAGACATAATAAAAATTTAAAATTTATTTTAAATAAAATTTTAACTAGATAGGGTCCTTTAATTATTTATAATATTTATAAACTTATATTATATTTTTATAATATTTTTAAGGACTAAATAAGTTTGAATTAAATAATTTAAAGATTTAATAAATTCAATTAATAGTTTAGGAACTAAATAAATTTTAATTTATATACTTTAAAGATATAGTAGACACAATCAAGAATTCAAAAATTAAATAAATATTTTGATTGGAGTATAGTGTAATTAACCCAAATAAATATGATTGGAGGGATACGTAAAGAACGAAATTCCCAACTCACCATATTTTATATTTACGGTAATTATAAATACACTTTTTGAGATTTGCTTAAAATATAGATTGATTTTTGTATTTTGAAAAATTTAAAATACCTCCTTATTAAAAAAATTTATTTAATAGAATTAATTGAAAAAATAAAATTCATAATCACTCTCCTATACAATAATAAAATTATTTAAAGTATTAATTGAAATATATTTTTAATATCATTAAAAATTGTTAATTGATTTAATAATTTATTAATAAAAACGTCAATTTATTATGAAATTAGAAAGTTCACGAGATAAAATATAATTTTCATAACTATAAGAGGTGATTTGTATTTTAATAAAATTTTATGAATGTATTTATAATTTACTCTTATATTTAATAATAAAAATATCGCCCCTTATATTTACGCGTAGAAGCAGCGTGGGATGTGAATATGTGGACAAAGCGGTTAGTACAGAAGACTTGTTTTCTTCGGCTGTGGTGGGGTCATCGTGGCGTATTCTTTGCGTTTTCTCTTGCTATTTGCTAACAACATTTGTCCAAATAATTTTAAAAAATAATGATAGGTTCAAGTCAGTTTAATTTTAAAAAATAACTATAAACCAATGATAAATTTTATTAATATTAATAATTAAAATTATAAATATTTATATGTATATATGTGTAATTTTTTTTTTCAAATTACCATTCACAAGTAGCTTTTCACAAAAACACTTATAGGTAAAGTTTTGCAATTGTTAAAAAAATGTGAATGCTAAAAGAGAAAAGTTTCGTAGCTCGAAACTTTTCAGCTCGATTGGCTCGAAAACTCAATCAAATATATTTTTGTCATATTTTCTCTCTCTCTTCTCTCTAGGTTGAAAAGAAAAGAAAAGTGAAAGTAGAAAAGAGATTTGGGTTGAGGTTTGATTACCAGTAAAGAGCCACACCATCGTCAACATTTTGATGAGTAGCAAAGTTGATTGAAGCTCTATTGTTCTCTATATGTATGTATATATATATGTGTGTGTGTGAGAGAGAGATAGAGTTGGGGAGGCTGAAGGCAAGTATCGAAGTGCGAAGCAAGTTAGGAAAGAGGAGTAGCAGAGTTATTATTGCCTAATTTGTGGACAAACTTTTTATGGTGCACTCTACAACAATCTTGCTTGGTATTGTTGTACGTTGCTGGTGAAAGCCTGAAACTGTGCTACCTTGATAAAATTTTCAGCCAAATCGTCTCTGTAGGTAGCAGAGGATAGGTTCAAACAATTGGAAGAGAAAGAGGGTGAGACATTGATTTCTCTCTCCAAACCCCACCTAGTGAGATGGTGATAAATGTTCTTCACAGATGGGAGAATCAAACCCATGTGGTGTTGTTGATTTGTGTTGCAAAGGATGGTGTGTCCGACAACAATGGTGGTGATTTTGGTGGCTGGGTAGTGGGCTAACACATGGGTTCTGAGCCATGTCTCAGCCACAATCACTGAGTCGATCACTACTTACAGAAACATCCACAGGAACACCTGTGTGAGACAGTGATTGAAGGACCATTGGAGATGGGTCATGGAGAGTTAGGTGTTATGTTTCCTTTCTTCTTTTTTTTTTTTTCAAATGAAATGTGTGGGGCGTGGGAGTTGAGTTCAGCATACGCCCATAGCAGATAGAAAGTCAAATTCGGGCCATTCGAGCCTCATACTTTCGAGTTATGTAGCGGACCTGATGTTAAAATTTGGGTGAATGATGTGATCGAACTTGATTTAGGACTCGTTTGACAATTTAATATTTTAGTTTAAAATTTAAAAAGTCATTAAAAAAATTAAAAATTAATAATTTATATCAAAAAGTTAAAGATTTATTTTTTGTACATCTTTTCGTAAAAATATCAAAAAGTTATTTCAAAGCCTTTGTTTGGGATGTGGGTAGATTTTTTGAATTTTTGACTATTTTAACCTGGGGTTAAAAAGCCTTCGACTTTTTTGACGTTGTGAGACAAAAAATGAAATGATTATAATTTGAATGTTATGTTTTATCGGGCTAAAAAGCTTATTTTGTCTATTTTAGCCCAAACATGACATGCCAAACAAAGCCTAATTTTTTTTACCTTATATTTTAATCAAAAAACAAAAAAGTTACTAAAATAGCATGTTCCTAAACGAGGTTTTAGGTTTCGTTTGACAACTCACTGTTTTAACTTAAAAATAAAAAAATTAATAAAAAATCTATACAGAAAAAGTTAAAGATTTCATTTTTTCTTTACTTTTTGTACATTTTTTTCATAAAAAATTAAAAAGTTATTATCAACATACTAATTTTTTTTATCTCATATTTTAACTTAAAAAACTAAAAATTTAATAAAATAACGTGTTTCCAAACAAAAAAATCCTTTCTATTTGATAAAAGAAAATTGGTGAAATTGTTGCGACATACATTCAGCAAAAGCATGCAAGTATGGAGATTTGGTTATATAATAATTGAAAATACCAGAACAAATGTATATGAAAATTCAGGAAAACAAGCGCGCACACATACCCAACTCACCATCCAGGAATTATAATTATCACATTTGATTTCAGATTAAAAAATAGGAAAATTTACCCATAAGTCCTAGTTTTTGAAAAGTTGAACCATTTAGTCCTAAAAGTTTTCTTATGCTCAATTTAGGCCAAGTTTGGGAAGACTAAATAAGTGCACTTTTTGTCTTTTTTGACTAAAAAATTGAGATTGAAAATATAGATGTTTGGGTTAACTTTTTGACTTTTTATGGAAAAATGTGTAATAAAAAATTGTGAAAATTGATTTTTAGAGGAAAATTTGAATTGGGAGTTGTGCAGCCGTAATTGTTGACTTTTGGTGAATAATGTTAACTTTTTAACTTTTTGAGTAACTTTTTGACTTTTTGGATTATTTGGGAGTACCCAAACAAGGCCTAAGTCTCATTTGCACATCAATCTAATGTTCGAAACATTAATCTGATGTTCGAAATCTAATGTTTGAAACATTAATCTGATGTTTGAAATATTATAATGGGACCTTTCAGTCTATAAGAAAACTTTTAGGACTAAACAGTGTATAAGTTATTAATTTGGGATTTATTAGTGCATCAATATCACATTTGAATTATAATTATTTTAATTTTTTTTAAAAAAATTAAAAAATCTATCATAAATAAAACTTTTTAATTCTAAATTAAAATAGTCCAAAAACTTAAAAAACTAACTCAGAGAACTGTGTTTTTTTCTTTTTGTTTTTTTGGTAAAATGGAACTTCATAAATTAAAGAGGAGAATACAGAGTTCCTGAGGTAATGAATATGGTCAACCCTAAATATGGTCAACAATCAATGTGGGATGCCAACATTATTCATAGAAAACATTATGGTAATTGTTTCACCGGACCAATGTTTGAAAATAATTTTATGGTAAAGGTCTTGACAATTCAGTTACATGTTCCTTTCCAATCAAAACTTTTAAAAAAAAAACCACTGATTCATTTCTATAATAAATCAATTAATTGTAACTTTAATAATTGATAAAATGTTTTATTTCCTACAATAAACTCTCTTCAATACATGACCCAAAACACATCCAACTATGGACTATTTTGGAAAAATAATTATAATCAGCTTTTTAGTTAAGCTTTTTTGTGAGAAAGGAAGTAAATTATAATATAGGAAGTGAATTATAACCCATTTCCCAAAAGACGCCTATTTCAACTCAATCTAGTTAAGACATGGAACAAAATAACCAAACCTTTAGTATATCTATACACTTAAAAAAACAGACGAAAACAGGGTACTCAAATGACAGAGGGTGTGTATGGTTTGTATTTTGAAACATATTTCTAAAAAAAAAATTCAAAAACATATTTAATTATAAAATTTTTCAATATTTTTTTTAAAATTACTTTCCTCTTTATTACATATTAATCAATTATTTTTTTTTTCTCCTCTCTTTTTCAATCACTTTTTTTTTTTTACACATCTACTCAATTATAATAAAATATTAAATCATTTTAAACTCCCAAATTTTAAAATTATTTTCAAAATATACAATCAAACAAATCAAAAAAATTTCTAAATTCTCTTCAAAAAATTTTGTTTGAAAATTTATCTTAAAACAAAAACTAAACACATCTGAGACTTCTAAACAAAGGCCATATCAGATGCGGCAGACAACCATAAACCAGACATAGAAATGAACACAAAATTCACAAAAATGGACAAACCAGACACAGAAATGAACACAAAATTCACCAAAATGGGAAAAATTTTACAAGACTTGCTGGTGGAGACCACTTCCCAAAAATCTTGCTCATTCATATACCTTATATGTTCATAAACTCATTGGTCCAAAAACACCTGCTAAGGGGAAGTAGGCCTCCCCTGTACGCATTGGCTGGTGTTATGAACCAAAGGCGTCTGTTGATCGATGCTTGTCTCATATGCCTTTCTTGCTGGAATGAAAAATGTGCAAATTATCAGTCACATGAGATGCTTGATTAGCTAGTAATCTGAGCAACCATTGGCCTCGCAGTTACACAGATGATTCATGCAATTGTTGCATTCCATTATAGGTACAAGATTAAAAGTGTCCACTAAAGTTGCAGCAATAAGCATGGAGTTCAGATATAAGTGGAGAAGGGACAGTGTCTAAGAATATGGCATGGAGTTTCCGAAGCAATATGACAAATAGGGCAAGTATATCAGTGGTAATATTATGTCTGTGGAATAGGAGAGACTTGGTGATGATCCTTTGGCGTACGACAAGCCACAAAAAACTGGAATCAAACTTGACAGAGCATTTAAATTTATCATAAAAACAAAACTAATCATGAAACTTATCCAAGCAAAACCACAGATTTATTTATTACAAATCATAAAACCATAGTTTGAGCAACACAAATTCAGAAACATAAAGCAAACCCAGCAGCAAAAAAACCTGAAAACAGACTAAAAAAGGATCCCTTAATCACTAAAGAAGACCTCAAAACACAGGGTACTGACTAGTTACCAGTGACTCTTTCCATGCCTCTAGTTTACATGGTTTTAAGAAGCTGATTCGTGTCGCACACGAACATAAATGATTCTCAGACAACATGAAGACAAGAACCCCTGTGGTATGGAGTCATGAACTAAAGTGTCTGCTCAAAGATGAAATGAAATTCCATTAGATTCACACACAAACTCGTTTCCATTAGATTCACACACAAACTCGTTTACTGGTTGCTTAGGAAAGGAGGTTGAATTGCGTTCCGGGTACATGATGACAACGATGAAGATGAAACTGACGAAGGCGGCTGAAACTCCATCAGAGAACCGATCCACGATTTTTAGGGTCGCGGCAAAAGCACAAACCCTAGATCTAGAGAGAGGAACATCACGGCGATGGATTGGGTAAGGTCGCCGGAGTTGGGATGAGCAGCGACCGACGATGGTGGCTGGGCGGTGGTGGTGACAGAGAGAGAGGGCTTGCGGCAACGATGAAGATGAAACTGAAGTTTAGATCCCACAAACCCTAGATCTAGGGTCACAGCAAAAGCACAAACCCTAGATCTAGAGAGAGGAACATCACGGCGATGGATTGGGTGAGATCGCCGGAGTTGGGATAAGCAACGACCGACGATGGTGGCTGGGCGGTGGTGTTGACAGAGAGAGAGGGCTTGAGGCGGCGGCTCCGGATTGGGGCTGACAGGAGCTGGTGGGGGTGGTTGATGAGGGTCACCAAAGAGTGCCGCCGGCGGTGGAGGGGTATGGGTGCCGGCGAAAGCAAAACCACATCGTTTTGCTATGCACTACATGATGTCTTCAACCCACCACCGCCACCTCTGCCGCCGTCGCCGGAGCGCACCACTATCACGGTTATAGTTACGGGTACCACAACTCAGTTTCTAAAATTTTTCCGGAGTTTACGGGTCGTGAAGAGTGGGTTGGTTTTGTACGCATTTTATAGGTGTGAAGTGGGAGGAGTGGCGTTGAAATGACGAAACTGCCCTAATGACTTGGTGACTACGTTTTCAACAACAATAGGCACTAATAGTGGGAAAGTGGGAAGAATCTGATGAATCCACAGTATATAAATGATATTTTAATGGCTTTTTTTTGAGAGGTAGGTTGATTTTTAATTTTTTTAGTTATGTTAACTTGGACTGAAAAGTTTGATTTAAAAAGGACTTTTTAAGTTTTTGATTTTTTTGATTTTTTTTTGTGAGAGAATAGTGTAATGATTATGGGTTGCATGTGATATTTTATTTTTTATGACTAAAATAGCATATTTTATCTTTTGTAACTAAAATAGTCAAAAAAATTCCAAATCTATTTTCCCAAACGAAGCCATGAATAAATGATATTTTAAAAAATGTTAGGAATTTTTAGTATATGAATATAGGATTTACATAATATGTGAATCTTATGTGTGTCTCACTTCATATAAAATGTTTGATAAAAATATTGATAAAATATTTAAAATTCATAACATTATTCTTTTAACTTCCTCCAATTGAATAAAAAATATAAATGCAAAAGTGAAATTAATTATGATGCTATTAGAAAGTTAATTTTTTTTCGTACGTACATAAATATCCATGTTTTCATAAGACTATTTTTTAAACTACAATGGCATATGATAATTTTTTTTAAAAAAAACTATATACTCCATCCGTCCCAAAATAATGGTCCATTTTGGGGAATCTAACTTTTTTTAGTAGTACAATTATTATTTTTGAAAAAAGTTAATTTTCCAAAATTATCCTTTTGATAGTACATTTTTTGGGAATATCAATGTCATAATTGTACTTTTTATATTGTTTATTAATTTAAAAAAAGGGCAAAATAGGAAATTTATATTATTTTTGTACTTGATTTTTGAAGAGGGACTAATATTTTGGGACAATAAAAAATGAAATAAGGGACTAATATTTTGGGACGGAGGGAGTATATATTTTTAACGGTTTTAATATAATGATAACCCCATCAACATTTATGAAAGTAATAAAAAAAAATTATTTGATTTAATTTTTAGAATTTGTATTTAGAATTTATTTTTTTAAAAATTATAAATTAGTTTGACAAAAATAAATATAAATATATATTTGAATTTAAAAAAATTATTTTATGTTTCAAAAAAAAAATTTTAATAAAAATTCACTGAACTAAATTTTAATTTTAATTTTTTTTTGAAAAATATATTCAAAAAACTCAATCAATATATATGTATATATGGAGTTTGATAAAATACATTTGAAGTATAGATTGGTACTAATGAGGAACACATATTTAAAGGAAAAATGATATTTTGGTCTTATTATTTTGAAAATTATTTCTATATCAAAAAAGAAAAAGAAAAAGAAAAACAAGGAGGATATTTTGGTTTTATTATAAAAAAATAACTATTTAATTTAGACATTATTTAAGTTTTTACAATTTTCTGTAGTAGTGGAAATAGTTGTACCTATTTAATACTTCTTTAACATCTGCCCTTAGGCTACATGTTAACAAAAGTTTTAATTATTGTATAAATTATGTTAGGATGTGTAAAATAAAATATATTAAAATTTGAAAAAAAATAGATATTTTAAATTTCAATGAATGAATATTAATACATTACATTATTTTGTTTTTATTTATTTATGTATATCAGTTTTGTTTGTCTATTATTCAATTATTATTATTAATTTAAGGAAAAAAAATTTCAAATTATTAATAAATTTGATAAATATTAAAAAATAAAATCGTACTTTTTAATTTCTCTTTAATTTAATGGGGTTAGAAAATGCAAGGAAGAGACAGGAGTCATTCATATGTAATGTTTGTCACGTCATCAATGTGGATGTGTGAAATAGAAAAGAGTAATGTTAGGGATCATGAAAAATATATCATGAAATATATCATGAAAATTTTTCATCCCTTGATTAGTCTTGATTAGTGTGTGATATTTTATTGTATGGGTAATCTAAAGGTTGAGAATCTTTCATGATAATATTCATGATATATTTTTCATGATCCCTAGCATTACTGAATAGAAAAATACATGATACATCTAATTTATTATTTTAAAAATCATTTTTAATGATGTATTTAATAAATATTAAATTTTGATTTATCAAATATTTCATTATGTGAGGTTTAATCTCAATATCATATTATTAAAGATAATTTAAAAATAATAAATTAAGAGATATAACATTGTTAAAAAAATGAACAGAGCAGATACAAACCCCCTCAGATTTCCCCCCCACCACCCCACACACACGTGGGAGTTGGTGAGTGGGGAAAAAGAAAAAAAAGAAAAAAAAAATTTCAACCAATGAGAGGCAGAGGGAGTCGTGGGGTGGCTGCCAAAAGGGGGTCTCTTTTTTGAAAAATGAAGTGGTCATGTTTGGTGCTTCACGCAAAAAATTATTCATTACCAACAGTAACATCAATCATAACATGTAATGTCCCATTTTATTTCTTCATCTCTCAATATCAAATTATGAGTTTCACATCTACTACTAATCACAAATATCATGAGGGTACTTATCCATGCCATTCACTACACCAAATAATTGCTCCCTACAAGCACATTTTGTTAATTTTCATGATTTTTATTTATTTTATTTGGGTGAACCTAATCTAAGGGGAAAAAATGAATGGGATCACCTCAATACCCCAAATATGGTTTGAATTCGCAACCATCACTATAGAAGTTGGAGTGGAGGCTATACCATTGTGATAAAAAGTCATACATACGGGTAATTGTTGTTCATTAGGTGGTGATTAATATTTATTATATATGTGTATTAAAATTTATATTTTTAATATGCTAATAAAATTAGATCAATATAACAAATTAACGTCATTTTATTTTTTTTAGGAATAAAGATTGAGAGTTCTAAAGAGAGCTCTAATGATGTGACAAAGAGTGAGACCCACATGTGATGTGATGTGTGTGTCTATATATATATATATATTTGTCACATCACTAGAGCTCTCTATTATTATTATTATTATTTTTTAAATGTTCTAGACTACTAATCCAAGAGCTCTAATAACTCTAATATTGGTGTGAGTCTCACATGATGGGATGTTTTGGTCTTGTATCTTTTATTATTATTATTATCATTATTATTTAGTGTTCCAAAATTAGTAGTACTAATCACGATTTATTTATTTATTTATTTTTTATTTATTTATTTTTTTAAGATAGATATAGATAGACATCCCTGACATGATATTTAGGTTACAACTCAAGTGAAGATAGTTAATAAATAGGGGGGAATTACAAGTTAGTATATTTAAAAAAAAAAAAAAATTCAAATCAATGATAAAATTATGAATATTATTAATTAAAAGTGACACTTGAAATATAAATTAAAAGTTAAGGAGATTTGAAGTAATAATATTATTGAATTTATAAATATTTATGAGTATCGACCTGCATATTTATAATTTCACCACCACCACCATATTCGTTGATTTCATTACCACAAGTTCTCTACACTGCATAAACTTTTCCACTTGAATATTTTACAAAGATCCCCCTTACCCTTATGTGTAATTACCCCTAATAACTATAATTCATATTAAGTGACACTTGAAATATAAATTAAAAGTTAAAAAGATTTGAAGTAATAATATTATTGAATTTATAAATATTTATAAGTATCAACATGCATATTTATAATTTCATCACCACCACTATATTCGTTGATGTCATTACCTCCAGTTCTCTACACTACTTCTCCACTACTATCACCATCATTCTACTATCACTACACTAGAATTGATGTTTTACCAATTTTTTACATCCACTAAATTATGGCACAACATCTCAATACACCCCATTTTCTTAACACACATCACACAGATTTTTAATTTTTAAATTTTTTTTTTCACTTTACGCCATTAATTTTCTAAAAATCCTAAATTACCCTAATCTTCTTCAACTCTTTAACTGTCTATCCCAAATCCTAACCCTAATGTCCCAACCATCACTGCCAGTCTTCACTCACTCTCTAGTTGTCACCTACTCTGCACATCTCCTTTCGCCGCCGTCTTCCCAACGCCCTTAGGGCTCTCTCTCTCTTTCTCTCTCACGTGCGTGCACGCACGTACACGTGTGCACACCCACGTGAGTAGTGGAGAAGAATAACGGGGTTAGATCGCGATGGCGAAGGTGGAAAATAGAGTGTTCACGATGGAAGAAGTAGAAGACAAGGCTATTCGCAGTGGTGAGGAACGCAGGTGGGAGAAATGAGAGGGATTTGCTGTAGGGAAAGGGGTCACTGGCAAGTGAGTGGTTATAAGGGTGGTGGTAGCAGGGGTGAGAGGCAGTGAGACAATGAAGTAGGAAGGTTGTAGGGCTGAAAGGTGGCTAGCGAGGATGGTCGTAGTGGTGGGTGCCCGTGACGATGGCCAAAGGTGGAAAGCAAGCAGTGAAGGCTGGTGGTAGGTGATGGTGCCAAAAGATGTGTATTGAGAGTTAAGGTTTAGACATTTGTTAATAGTAATTTGATAAAAGGGATATAAGCGTAATAAAAAGAATTATAAAAATGGTATGTACTGTGAGATTTGATGGTATATAAATAAAATTTCTCCTAAATCATTTACTTACCGTGACAACCACTATTTCTCCACTAACACCATTTCCATCATTGTCATTATCGTTTCCTCCACTTGTATCACCACCACCACTAATATACAAATTAAACAAAAATTGTAAGATAAAAAAAGAAAAAGAAAAAAAGAACAATTTAATATTTTCCATATTAAATAATTTATTTTAACTTATCACCTAAATTTTATCGAATAAATTTTTAAATTTATCATATAAATGAATATGATTGGAGGAACACGTGGAGGACGAAGTTCCCAACTCAGTGGATTTTTTTTCTTTTTTTAATAATAAAAATGGAGAAGCGTAGAGACGCGTAGTCACAGTGTTGATTAAAGCGGTTATGTACGGAAGAGTTGTTTTCCTTGACCATGGGGTCGTTGTGGCATATTCTTTGGGTTTTCTCTTGCTATTGCTAACATGTATTTGGAGTACCAGTTAACAATATTAAAGAATTAAAAAAGAAAAAGTGATAGGTAACAAAAATATAAGTAAAGTTTGGCGATTGTTATTTTATTTTTTATTTTCTTAGAATGTAAAAAAATTAATATGTTCAATATATATGTTGATTTTTTAATTTTCTTACTTGATTTTTTAGTCTAACATAAAGTTGAAAACAATTTTTTCAACTAAAATCAAATGCAAAATTAACTAGGCATATCATGCTCCCAAGCATGAATAATCAAATTCACGAATTTTAAGAGGTTGTTTGGAGGTAGTTAATATAGTACAAAATCACTATCAAAAAATTAATTTTTTTTCCCTACTCTTTTAAATGTCTTTTTAAAAAAATAAAAAAAAAATTAATTAAAATAATTAATTCTCAAATGATTTCTAAGCCTTCGTTTGACAATGACTTTTTTAGTTAGCTTTTTGACTTTTTTAATCTGAGACTTTTTTGTTCGTTTGGTATTATTGATTGGCTTTTTTGGCTTTTTAACTTTGGAGTAGTGAATTTTTTTTTTGACTTTTTGTGATTTTTGACTTTTTGTGATTTTCTAATTTTTTTTTTATCTTTTTGTGATTATTTAGCCAAAAATAAAAACCAAACACCACATAAATGAACTTTGTTTTAACCATGAGTAGAGGGGAGGAAAAGTACAACGAAAACGTAATTGTGAACGAAAAAAAAAAATGAGAAGAAAATGGAAGGAAAATCTCCTTTGGGGTGCTTGCGAGTCGAATCGGGATGCATGTCATCTCTCATAAGGATGGATCTAGGGGGGACGGAGGGGGGCGGCCGCACCCTCAAAAATTTGAAAAATATCATATATTATATTAGAAATTTTAAAATAATTTAAAATTATAGGAGTTCGCATCCCCAAATTTGTTTTAGATAATTTTTAAATTATATAGAGTAGCCCCCTCAATTTGTAGTTTGATAAACATGTTCAGTGCTACTTGTGCAGTCCTAAGAAACATAATTAATTGAAGATACTTATTCAAAAATTTAGAGAAGATGGATGGGTTCCATTGTTGGAGAAAATTAAATTATTTTCTAATAATCATGGTATACAGATTCTTGATATGAGTTGTCCTTATAAAGGAGGCCGAGGTCGGTCTCATTCTGAAAGAGATCAACTCACTATGGAACATCATTTTCGAGTTGAACATCATTTTCGAGTTGATATTTTTATGGTTACAGTTGATTCTCAGTTACAAGAATTAAACAATAGGTTTAAGGAAGATGTAACGGAATTGCTTGTTCTTAGCTCAGCTTTGGATCCTAGGGATGGTTATAGATCATTCAAAATTGAGGATATTTGCAAACTTGCAAATAAATTTTATCCCATGGATTTCTCCGAGCAAGAAAAATTGCATTTGAAATATCAGTTGGAAAATTATAAGCTTGATATTTTCATACTTCTCGAGTTTCAGAAGCTGTCAACCATTTCTGAGTTGTATCAAATGTTGGCAAAAACAAAAAAGTCGACAAGTTATCTTCTTATTGATAGATTGATCTGCCTTGTGTTGACTTTACCTGTTTCAACTGCTACATCAGAACGTGCATTTTTAGCTATGCAACTCATTAAGTCTAAATTGCGCAATAGGATAGAAAATGGTTTTCTGGCTAGTTACTTGATTATGTACATTGAAAAAGACATTGCTTGAGGGTTTGATGTGGATTCTATCATCCATGCTTTTGATATTATGAAAAAGCGTCGAGTTCAATTGAAGATGCCTAATTTTAGTAAATAAATGCATGTAGAAATAGTTACTACTTTTTGTAAGTGAATATGGGCAAAAAAATATTCTCAATTGTATAATCATCTTTTGGTACTCAACTATGTTGACAAGGAATATATAGTTCAATATTTTATCGTAACATTATTGATTTTTTTTTCATGTTAGTAGAAATTGGTATTGAACTTCAAATTTTATTTGTTAGAGGTTAAACGTACTTTAGCCCCCCCAAAGTCATAATCCTGGATCCGTCCCTGATCTCTCAGCCAACCAAATGGAATTGAGTTGAGAAAATTCTATCCGCTTGCAACCACCCATAGTTTTAAAATTGACCAAACAAGTTCAGTAGTTTGACATGTGGATACAGATTAAGTTGGTGGATTGAGCCTTACTATTTTAATTATTTATTTATTTATTTTCTTAATTATTTTTCTTCATAGTTTGGGCTTTCTTTTGGCTTTTATTTTTTATTTTTCCTCATTTTTTGTTAGAAAAACAAAAACTTATGTTTGGACTTATTTTGTTTTTTTTTTCAAAGAAAAAAAATCATTTTAAATACTCTAATAAATAAATATAATATATAAGTAATCAGCAGATATATTAATATTTTAATTAAAAACTTAATTTATGCAGTTGGATCATGTTTGGAATCCTATATATCTGTTGGCTTTTTTGACTTTCGAAGGTTAATTATGTAATTTTAAACATGCCAGTAAGGATCAATAAGTCCTTATAGAATTTTAGTTGCCAACCAATTATTAGACAATTGTGTTTGAAGTTCTTTCAGTCTCAATAAAAAGGATTTTTACTAGTGGCTTGTTTTAAGAGAAATTGATAATAATAACAAGTTGAGAACAATTCAGAAACTGAATTTCATTAAGTAAATGAGAATTTACAATGAAGTTACACTGACCCAGCTTTGACGAGGTTCACATCAACAAACTACTTGAAAACTACTCATAGGAAATAAAATGCAGTACATAAATTGAAGTGTTGAAAATGTAAAGAACTGAAAAATGTAAAATTGGAAAGAAAAACGAAGTAAATAAACTGGTTTTTAAATTTGCGTCTAGGTCCTTCATTTTGGGGCCTTCTCTTCTATTTATACTCTCTAATGGTAACCGTTGAAGTGGGGTTCCAACTATTGAAATGTCCTCCTATGATTGCTGATCATACTCTCTCACAGTTTAACCACACTACGCCATTTCTTGCAGTTAGGCTTATCTTCTGAATTTGAATTTGAATTTGTGAGTAACCGTTAGGCCACGTCATCTTGCACCTTCTAGTTGTTCCAGTTTTGCGTAGACCCATTAATACTAATATGAACTGCCACGTGTCTGTTTTTGACTGGAGGCTTGTGTTAACTCCCCGAATTACCCTTTGAATGCCATGTGTCAAGCTACGACTAGCTTTTACAAAATATATAGCCAACATTACCCCCCCCCCCCGCACTAATATGCCCAATACTTGGTGATATTAGTGGACTAGCACATTTTACTCATATCCTAGGACGTGCATGGTCTTGGAAGTGTAACCCTTTTGAACAGTGAAGCAATGAACTTCATTAAATACCAATGCTCTGAACCTCTACTATCTGTGCAAACAGAGAGTCCTTTCATTATCTGTGTGATACGGAGGGACTGATACATCTCCAATGGCCAATCCCCAATTTTCCTATATTGATTGAGTATACGAGGAGGCTTTGGAAAATGATTACAGACCTCGAAAGAACTTTAATGCATTTATTGGCTACACTTATCTACATTTATACAAGTTATGGAAGTTTTTGCAAATTACCAACCTTTGGACCAAGAATCTGTCAACTACAAACCTCTGGACCAAGAATTTGCAAAAATAGACCTTGGAAGCTCCTCTTCTTCCCCAAAAACTTTCTGCATGGCACGAAATTGCTTTTTCATCTTCTAAAAGTACTGGCTCGAGTACTTGGTCACCACCAGCTCAACTTCAAATAAGGGAACGGATTCATCACAGATTTGTTGAATTCAATGATCCCCTTTTGGTTTCTCTTTTCTGGTATACCCCTACATACCCATTGATCACAATCGCTGTCTGGAGGACAACCTGCTTTTGGCATGGTACACTTCCTCTATGCCAACGAGGATAGTACAACAAACTCCCCGTCCCACTGAAGCACTGAGATTCAGTCCCTCATTTTTAGCCAAAAAGGTAAAGTTATGCTCTTCTAACTGGCTCGAATGTGTTAATAACCCTCAGTTCTCCTATTCCTTTGTGATGGACCCCCTCTACACCCCCTCTTCCTTAGAACCCTCAATAGATGGAGGAACTGAAACTCAGCCTTTTCGAGGGTCGATATTTCTCCACCGACCAACCTCCAGTTCCTCTAACTGCATTTAAGCAATACAAAGCTCAACTTTTGCTCGCCGCCTTCTCTCACTTGCCCTTCAAAGTTCTTGGGAATGAGATTCCTCTCAAGAATTTCCAATGTTCCTGTGACATTATGACTCGAGGTCATGTCCTTAACCCTATAGCCTATACCGAACTCCACGCCTTTTTGGACCAACTTCCTCTCCTCCTCCATTGGTACAAAAACTCTTTGGCCATCAATGATTCCTTGGATAAAATCACAACCAATCGAATTCAGACTCAGTACGAGGCAGAGAACCTTCTTGAAGAATATGATGCCTTTAAGAACAAGGACTCAACATACTGGGAAGATTTAGACATGTAGGAGATGGAGCAAAGCCTGAAAGAGACGGAGTTCGAGGTGAATGCCGAATAGTTTTTCCACCAAATAAGAGCATATAAGCTACAACAACCCAGCTTAGATAGAGTAGAAGATACAATAAAGAAAGAACACAAGTTCATAGAACATTGCTGGATTAAATTTAATGAACTTGTCACTTTTTCTATTCCTTATTACTACGAAATTGAATTTGTAGCCAAGTAGACCTTTCCAATGTAATTATTAATAAAACTAGGTTTTTTTCCTTTTTTTTCCAACTCTTATTTTGCATGGTCTGATCTTATGTTCCAATTGCATGACTGCAACCTTATTTCTTACTTTATTTATATAACAATCTTGGATTAACTAATTTTTGCTTCGAAGCCTGGTTTGAATATTTCCAGAGTATGGAATTTCTCTTGCGGATGACAATTTTTGTCCTAGGCTTATCCCAATTACATGTTTAACATAATCTCGTATAAATAACAGCTTTGAATTAACCAATTCTTGCTCTGAAGCCACCTTTAAGTATTCTGACGTATAGAATCATTCTTAAAAGTAGTAATGTTTTTCCCAAAAAGGTTCATTTTGACAGAAAATACAAGAGTGAATTTTCAGATAAAAGTAAGTCTTTTGGGTTTTGACATTTTCACTTTACTTGACCAAGTACTAGCTTCTCAGTATTTATTTACTTTGAAGTCCAAAACATCAGGCAAGAATCATATTCAAGTTGCAGAGTACTACAAAGACTCCTTCGAAGGACTTCATCTTTCACAGAAAGCCTAAGAATATGTCTTTGAACCCTTCGAAGCAAATTAACCCCTATTATTCTCGAGTTTAAGGCATAAAATCTGCTTCGAAGTCAACTACCTACTCTTGGAGTCCTACTGAATGTTTGACAATTGGCTTCGAAGCCAACTCCTTGTTTTAAAGACCTTGGGGAGAAATTGGCTTCGGAGCCAAATATATTTTTGAAGCCAAGCTGAGTACTTGAAATATGTTTCCCTCCCAAAATTTATTCTCTGAAAGAGACTCTCTATATTGTGTTTTCAGGACCCCTTGTGTTTTAAGACAAAGGCTTTAAATCCTCATGGGTCTAAAACAGTCAAGTAATTACTTTGGGTCCATTTGACCCACTTAGGCTGACTGGGTAATCTTTTTGGACAGAAAGGTTTAAAAACTCATTCTTCTCATGCTTTTGACTTACTCATTTGCCCAAAGAAAATCCCTTTCCCCTCCTATTGCTCTCGATTGCCGTTTTTCTTCTCTTTTTATACTCAACCTCCTTGCCTTTCTCTCATTCCTCTTGTTCCTTTCATCAATGGCTTATTCCTCTTTGAAAGTACCAGTTGTTGAGCGTGTGAGTCCGTCTGTAGCTCTAAGGAGAGTTATCAACGAAAAGTGTGAGAAGTATAGAGCTGGTGAACGAAGTACCGTTGATGGACGCATCCTTATTCCCCTTCACCATGTTCAAGGAGAGTATGTACTCGGACCCATTTTCAAGGAAGCCCTACTCAGCTTCCTGCCCTATATCTTTGCTTAGAAGATCACTGCCTCCTTTATGAGGGTGGCCTTAACTAGGGGAGCCGGAGGTTGAACTGACCCCACTGCTGCTAGCTTACATTGAGGCTTGAATGAGAGGAATGGTATGATCGAGTTGTTCCTGCTAGGATGCTGAACCTTCAAGAACTCTGTCTACTTGACGCCCTTCAATTAGCCAGGTTTTCTATTTCTGAAGACCTTTTCCTCATACCTGCTGCACTTTGTTTTTGGAATCTATCTTTCAATTTTTTCCAATGCCGATTTGGCATGATGGCTCCTACTGTTCTCGACATATGCCATCTCTTAGGGCTATCACCCATTGGCACTCCTTTTGGTCCTGGTTATCCTGACCTTAATGTGCCTTTTTCCATTCCCTCTTTGAACTCTTCCTTTAGTGACTTTGCAAATTTTGAAAACCAAAAGGAGGGCCCTGTAACAGACCAAGAGTTTTTCTCTTTTCTCCTATATTGGCTTTGCAAATTTTTATTCTTCACTTCTTCTCAGAGAATTATGCCTGAGTTCGCCTCTTTTGCTAAGGCTCTTGCTTCGGCGAAAAAGATAGCCTTAGCTCCATATGTTTTAGGCCATGTATATAGAGCTTGTTCTCAGTTTTGTGAAAAACCTTTGGATGCCAACCAAGGAAGACCACTCTAGATATTGCAACTTTAGCTTTTTTCCTACTTCATTGCTTTACACTCCAGGTGTCTAAGATTTTTGGTACCAGACCCTACTACTTATGGAGTAAAATATGCTAGAGTTTCACTTTACCTTTCCAGCTTTGCATATTACTTTACTTTCTTCCACCAACTCCCAGCTTCTCCCTTTGCCTCATTCTTTTGCCCTTTTGCGCTTGCGGCCAATATATGGCCAACATGGTTGAAGAACTTTTTCGCTAACAGAGTGTCACGACCCAAACCCGCCCCTATGGGTTTAGCACCGTAACCGGCCAGTAATCCGAGATTACCGAAGGCCTGCTTAACAGTAATACAGTAATACAGAGTACAGGGGCCTGGCGGAAGCCAATACAGTAAATAAACAATGTCCAATGAGTTGTGACAGTCTGTATGCAAAAAGATTTTTCATACATATATGCAGTCAGTGACAAAACAGTATGTACAATATTTACAACCATTCAGAACAGGGACCTAATCCCTATTAAACAGTACAGTAACAGTCTATACAGTCATTACAAAACAGGACAGAAGGGGGAAAACTAAAACACCCCATAGCCTTTGCTAGACAGGCTCGAAACCTCGCAGTGAGGCACAGTAGTTGGCTTGACAAAATTGGAGTTTACTCCGACGCTCCTAGCCGCGGTCTGGTGCCTGTACACCTACATATATATATGAGCAGTGAGCTAAAGCCCAGTGAATAACATAATGCGTAAAGGGATTAAGAATGAATGTCCTTCAATATTGAAAACCGTCGTTTCAATCAGTATATCAGTTGTTCAGTGCAGTAAACAGTCATATGTGGTACATCCATTAGCATAGCAGTACAGTAAGCAGTAGGTCTAAAAAGACCGAACAGTACAGTAGGTCTTGAAAGACCGAGCAGTCAATGATGGCCATCAATCAGTAAACAGTAGTGGTTCCAACAAGGGAACCGACAGAGATCTCTGTAACAGTGACAGTAAACAGTAGTTGCTAAGGATGCCACAATACAATTCAGAATATAGGACATACATTCATTCAATTAACAATATCAGTTCAGAAAACAGTTCAGTTAAACAGTCAGAAAACATTCTCAATTGAACATATCTTTACACAATTGTTACTCACAGAGTTCTGGGCTACAGTAAACTAGAGCGCATCTCCAGTCGCCAACCCTACACAGTATACAGATTGAACACACACTAAGCTACACAGTTGGGAAAGATAATAACTTAATCCCTAATTTGCCTCGGTGTGTTCTACATCTATATCCTCATTAATATGCCTTAAACTAGGCCTAAGAATGCCTAGGATAGGATGAGGATGCAAAGATGCACTTTAAAACATTTTTCAGAATTTTCAGAAAACAGGGGATCCGCTCGAGCGCAGGTTACTACGCTTGAGCGTAAAGGCAACAAAATACTCCGCTCGAGCGCGAGTTATTCCGCTCGAGCGGACTGTAAAACATGCCAAAAGTACTGGATGCTCGAAAATCACGCTTGATGGGCACTCGATATCCGCTCGAGTGTAAGATACAAGGTCACGCTCGAGCGTCAATTATTCCGCTTGAGCGGACTTCAAAACAGTGCAAAGTACTGGGAGCACGAATTTCCCGCTCGAGCGCCACTTTCCCCGCTCGAGCGGGAGTCCAAAACCTGGAATTTCCAGATTTGAACTTCCAAGCTCAAATCAAGTTCAAATGCACGAATTTCGATCCTCTTGGGCTAATTTTTGGAAAACACTTCAAAACCCATAATATTACATGTTTCAAAGATCAATTTGATAAATCAAAGCCCAAGGGGGTTTCAATTAAATCCAATTTCAAACCAAATTTCATGAACATGATGAACATGGAACATGCATGGATTTAAATCAATTCAAAGCTTTAAATACAAGCTCAAATGAGCTAACTCTTACAAAAACATGATGAATTCATGATATATTCTCAAAACATGGACATGCATGTGAGGAATTATGAACTACAACCTCAAAACTTCAATATATATACATGCATGCAACAATTAAGCTCTCAACTCAACACCATTGAACCAATTCATACCTTAGATCACTAAAGACTCATGAATCATGCAAGAACAAACTTGAATACACAATTAAAAGGATAAATTCCTTACCTAGGTCCTCAAATACAAGTCTAGAAGCTCAAGTGATCACAAGCTCCCCCAATCTTCTCAATTTACAAGCAAAACAAGATGAATCAAGTTGGATCACTCTTTTCCTCTTACTCTCTCTCTCTAGTCGGCAATAACAAGGGAAATGGCTGATGAAATTGTGTTGCTTCTAATGTAGTGAGTTCAAAAAGGTTTAGGTAGTGGGCCACTTAAGTGGCATTATGGTAATTAGTCCAACCTATGCAATTAACTTATTCTAATCTAATTTAAACGTATTAAATCACATTTCAGATAAATATACCATAAAATCATATAAATTCCAATGAACATGAATCAACAATCAATTTCAGATTCGGCCGTCGATAAGGCCTTCAATTCGCAATTTAAACACAAAGCATGAACAGATAATCAAACAGTCAACAGATAGACATACAATTAAACAGATATACTTAATCAATTCAGTTCCAGATTTCAGTCAGTCAGTTCGGTATTTCAATCAGTTCAATTACTTATCATAATCAGACTCAGTTTAGCAGTAAATAGTAGTCAATCGGTAAACGGTGGTGAGGGTTGTTACACAGAACCTGCTCCCAACCTCGACATAGGGACACATGGGCCTCTATCTTAACTCCTAGGGAGCTCTTTGTTGGCACCTTGCACCCTCGAGCTTAGAAGTGCATAGCTGAAGCTTACTGCCCTATTCAATTTGCTAGGCAATTTGGGTTTACTCAGGGGATCCCTATCCTTCTTTGTAGCCAAACTAACCCAAACCTTGCAATTAGAGAGTTGAAAATTCCAAGAACTAGGCTGGATGAGGCAATCTCTAAGTTTATACAAGACTTTATTGAATTTCAATTCACCCCCTTCCTCCCACAAGGTACTGCATTGAAGAGGTACCAGAATTGGTGGAGAGCCAATATGGAGGTACATTTGGCCGTTTCCCCTCAAGATCTGTTGGTGGGGCTAGACGTGCCTTCTTAGGCCAAGCCTAAGGGGACTAGGATTATCACTTCTTCTATTGCTCCTGCTATCCCAGCTCCTACTACTGCTACTACCAAGACTGCTTCTGCTATGCCATTCACTTCTCTTACAGTCACCAAAGCTACTTCGAAGAAGGGTATGCACTTCTGCTTTTCCTTTCTCTTTCCTTTTATGGTGTCCTGCTTATCACTTATAGCCTTTAACTGGTGCAGGAACCTCATAGGAAGATTCTCCTTAGAGGGCTCAAGCCTTAACCATTCTTAAGGGTAAGCAACACCAATAAAAGAAAAGAAAATTTTTCTTGATCCTGAAGAAGATATACTTGAAAATGAGGAAACAGAAAAGGAACAAGAAACACCACTTAGGAGGAGGAAGAAAATGATAGTTTCTCATTCTGTTCTCACTAAGGATCCTACTTATAGAGCAGCTGCCAATGTAGTAGAAAAGGAACAATCCAAAGAACTTATCGTTTTCCAGAGTCTGAGAAAATGAGGCAGCAGCAAATACTAAGGAATGAAGCTGCTGCTGCTGATGCATCATAAAAGGAGGCCTCAAGGAAGAAACACACTGCTGGGTATTATACTCTTCGTAGTTCTCTAATTATCACCACTACTACTTCTGAGGCTGGTAATCTCCCTTCGTCCTTTTTTGGTACTTTTCCTTACCAGGACTTTAGCATTAACTTAATAATTCCTTCTTATTGTCACGCAATAGTAGTTGTTTCAACTCCTCCTTCTTCGACATTGGCTTCCTCTGATTTGCTCATAAATGTAAGGTTAGCAGAGGCAACCTCAAAAAGGCAAAAGGAGATTAATACTGAAGAGTTAATGAATGCAGAGCCCATCCAAATGATACTTCCACTTCCTAGCTCTACACTTCTTATGCCTTTTTTGAGGCCAAGCATCCCAATTTCCTTATGCCTAGGCCTAACTCCATATTTGCCCCATTTAACCTTTGCCTCAAACCAATATGCTTCTCCTATAGTCCTAGTTGCCCCTCTTCCTATTGAGAGCACTCCAACTATCACTTCTCCTTCAGTGGTAATAGGCCTCCCCAAAGATGACACTGACAGTTCATCAACTTCTTTCCAACCATCCAGCTTCAGTCTCTCTTTTTTAGACTTGCTGGTGGCCAGGACTATTGACACTGCTAGAGAAACTGCTACTCCTTCACCTATCCCCATGCTTCCATCTCTTCCTTTAACTATTGAATCCTCTGTACTGATAATGTCAGAGGAAGAGATAGACATCTTTGAGGCTCAACTGGCCAACTTGTTCGAAATGTCTTCACCAACTTGAGTACCAAGCACTGAGGCTGAGCCATTGATTCTTGCTGACTCCTTGTTAGAGATTATTGAGAGCTCCTCCACTGCTGCTGAAGCCTCCTCGCTTCGGGTGGACTTGGCATTTGCCTGGATCTATTGCAAATATTCTCGAGGATTCCATTTGAAGCCTTACAAAGGCCTATCATCAAGAATGGTTTCCTTAAATGTTGCTAGGTCTTTAAGCAATCCAGCATGGCTTTCTCAGGCCACTTATCTCAGGCAGTAGCCACCATAGAATTTTACCTTAATATTTGTCAAATAGCTAAGGTTACAAAAGAAAAATTGTTGAAGGACAAAGAGTTTGTCTCCCATATCCATGCTGAAGTATTTGAATTGAAGGGACAACACTCATATGCATCTCAGTTTCGATCCTAACTCTTGGAGAAGAATGCTTAACTAGAAGATGAGCTAGCAGCTGTCAACCTAGCCCTAGATCGAAATGCCAAGAAGCTGCAAATTACTAACCAAGGGTTAGCTGACAGAAAACAAGACATGGTTACAGCCATTCAGTTGTTCCCATCCCTTAGGAGTGGAGAATCAATTGTAAGGAAACAACTGAAACATTGTATTGATTTTGGGGCCAATTTGTGGCTGCATGTACTTAATTCTTTGTGAAATAAAAACCTTATTTATTAATTGAGTGTTTTATGCTCTTTTGTTTATCTTTACTTAGCATTTCTCACACTTCTTGTGTTTCTCACACCGTTGGATAATAAGGTTTTAAATAATTGCCATTGATTTTCTTGGGATATACATATCCATTTAGATTTCTCAGATGGTATACTCCCCCAGGCAATACTCTGTGAATTTGATATGGTCCTTCCCAATTAGGTGACCATTTACTAAATTTATGGCTTTTAATTCCTATTGGAAATGTTGTTTTCCATACCAAATCACCTTCATCAAAGCTAATATACTTGACTTTCTTGCTATAACTTTTGGCTGCCCTTTTCTTTTGGAAAAGAATACTATTTAATGTCAAAATTCTAGCTTCATCTACATTCTCTAATTCTAAGAACATGCTTTGATGATACTGCTTAGAAGCTAATTGGTCTTGGCATTTCACCCTCAAGGACTTAATGTTAATCCCCACAGACAATACTGCATCATGTCCATATACTAAGGCATAAGGAGTGATTCCTGTACTTGACCTTGGAGAAGTCCTATAAGTCCATAGCACATCCAACAACAAGTTATGCCAATCCCTAAGATTGTCTTCCACAACTCTTTGTATTCTTTTTTTCAAGGATTTGTTAGATGACTCAGCTTGACCATTTGCTTGTGCATAATAAGGGGTGGAATTAACAAAACTAATTCCAAATTCTACTGCGAAAGATTTTACCATCTTTCCATCAAATATAGTCCCATTATCTACAATTATGGTCTGTGAGATGCCAAACTTGTGGATTGAATCTTTAATAAATCCAATAACTTCAGTCTGATCTACAATCTTATAAGGCTTAGCTTTTACCCATTTAGTGAAGTAGTCAGTGGCCACCAGAATGAAACAATGTTGTTTTAAAGAGGGTGGATATATTTTCCCTATCATATCCATTGCCCATCCTCTAAATGGTCAAGGCTTCACCACTGTATGCAAATCAGTTATTGGCACATGCCTTATCACACCATGCTTTTGGCATGTTTGACAGCCCTTTGCATACTATATACAGTCTTTAAGGATGATTGGCCAATAATAGGAATGCCTTCGAAGCAACCATCTCATCTTTACACCAGGCTGATGGGCACCACAAATGCCTTCATACACCTCAGCCATGGCTATTAATGCCTCTTTTTGCCCTAGACATTCTGGTAATAGCCCATATGTTTCTCTTTTGTAAAGAGCATTGTCATACACTATGTACTGCATAGACTGTAACTTAAGTTTCCTGCTGGCTTTTGAAGATGCACCAGCCAAATACTGTATGATTGGGTTCCTCCAATCTTGATCTTACAAGTCATTATGGTTCACTTCCAACATGATACTCCTTTCAACCAAATGCGGTATTAATATCTGATATGTTACCTGACTTATGTCCAATTGAGTATTATCAATTTTTCTGAAATTCAAAGCCTTATGAGCTACATCATTGGCTTTGTTATTCATGAATCTTGGGATATAAGTCACATTTGCTATCTGAAATTGGGAAAGCAAATGTAGTGCAACAACATAATATGGCAACATACTTGCACTTTGACATTTAAAAATTCCTTTTACCTGGTTGATTACCAGCTGTGAATCTCCAAATATGTCAACTGTGTGAATCTGTAATCCAATGAGTATTTCAAGCCCCATTACCAAAGCTTCATACTTAGCTTGGTTGTTTAAACAAGTAATTTCACCAACTCTGAAGCCATGAGTGGTTTCTATCCTCTGTGGTGACTTAATCACAATGCCAATTCTAACCAGGCCATTGGCTTTTGACCCATCGAACCACATTTGCTATGGTTCAATATTAACTAAACCAAGATCCATCACCTCTTGGTTTTCTGTTTGGCATAGATGGTCTGCCAAAAATTTGGCCAACACCTGTCCTTTTACTGCCTTTTGGGGAACATATTTTAGATGAAACTCTAATAGAGCTAAAATCTATTTGCCAATTCTTCCTCTTAGCATTGGTCTAGATAACATATATTAAACCAAATCTGTGGTTGCAATTACCAAGACAACAGCAGGCAAAAAATAATATCTTAATTTCATTGCTGCAAAGTACAATGCTAGGCATAGCTTTTCTACAGTTGAGTATTTACATTCACAAGAATTTAAAAACCTACTAATGTCACGACCCAAACCCGCCCCTAAGGGTTTAGCGTCGTAACTGGCCAGTAATCCGTGATTACCAAAGGCCCAGTAATAACAATTGTACAATAAAGGGGCTAGCGGAAGCTTGTAAATATTAAAATAGAATGTCCAAAGAGCTGTGAGGACTTAACTGAGTAACACAAGTTTCATATACTGATATATGCACAAACACTTAAGTCCATAAGACGTTATATACCAAAAAAATAAAATAAAACAGATGTTAGGGAATTCAATCCCAAAGCCAAAACGATTTATACAACATTCATTTGACTTCATATGAGAGCACCCAAAAACAAGCCTTGACATTAACGGTTTGGAACCTCGCAATGAGGCACAATAGGTTGGCTTGACAAAACGGGTTCAGGTTGATGCTGCTAACTTTGCTCCGGTGCCTGACCACCTACATAACAAACTGTGAGCTAAAACCCCGTGAATAACAAATGTGTAAAGGGGTTAAGAATGAATGTCCTTTCAGTAATTAAAACAGTCAATTACATTTGTAGATCAGTTATTCAATCAATGTCTCATATTTCATGTCATATCAATTATTTAGAAATCATAGCAGTCATACGTGGTACATCCAATAGTAGTACAGTACACTAGGTCTTAGAAGACTGAACAATCAATTGATAGCCATCAAACAGTAAACGGTAGTTCCAAAATTTGGAATTGACAGAGATCTCTATAATAGTAGCAGTAACAGTAATAGTAGCAGTAGCAATAGCAGTAACAGTAACAGTAATAGTAACATTAGCAGTAACGGTCAGTTGCTATGGATGCCACGAGTATAGTTAATAAAATAGGACAAACATTCGTTCAGTAAACAATATCATTTCAGAAAACAGTGCAGTTAATTATTCAAAAAATAATTAGAATTGAACATAGCTTTACAACATTGTTACTCACAGTGGGCTTCTCGAAACACGTGCTACAATGCACTAACGGTGCGGTGTCCGACCTAAACAACAAACAAGTTCAAGCACAACAACTCAATACACAGTCCCCTCGTTCAATCGATTCGTTGTTTACTTAATTGGTTTTCATTCATTGTTTACTCATTCTGTTTTATCATTTGTTCTACACTTTCTTGGTGTTCATGAAATGCAATGCATATGAGAAATACGTTTAAATCATGTAAACAGGGGCCCAAAAGGTGAAAAAGTGGAGCGAAAAACAAAATCGGGACTGTCCTTTACAGCCGCACGTACAGGGGTTCTTGCTGCACGTGCGAGACTATCTCCGCATGTGCCTCCCGCACTTGTAATTTAAGCAGAATGCTTGCTCACACTGCCCTATTTTCCGCACGTGCGGGGCTCCAAGCCGCACGTGCGGCTTTGGATGAAAAACTGTTTGAAATTCTATTCAAATTTGCAGCTCACATTTGTATCAATACGACCTCATTCCACACATTATAAGTCCAAAAAATTCTTCAAAAACACTTGAATTCACAAGTTCTAACTTCAAACAAAAATGCATGGGTTTAAAACAACCTCAAATTGTCATGAAGAAATCAAACCCTCATTTTGTTATGTAAATGTATAAACCATGCAAGTGTAAGCTCTAAAATTCAAACTTCCATGGAAGTCCTTCTCAATTGATTTGCATGTGTGTGGTATAGAATCTTTTTTTTTATCACACCCAAAACTTAGTTCATAATCATAGATGTTCCATAACATATTTAAATTTTGAATAAAACTCTTTCATTATATTACATGCATGGGTTAGAGATCAAAATCAAGTCAATGTCTAATTTCAAACCCACAAATTCTAAAACATGAATTGATCTTCCAAAACTCTTAACAATTCATGATGCATGTACAATTGAAACTCAATTTCATGTTAAGACAACTAAATTCAAACCCAAAGTGATTAATTTCTATAAATTTGAACATAGCTCCAATTCCACATTTTCTTTTTAATTACATAAAATTGACTTCAAGCTCTTTCTATTTTCCTTCAAAACATGAAATTAAAGTTATAAATTTCTTAGAAAATCATTTGCATGCATGAAACATTTATCAAAATCCAACCAATTTTACATAATCAAGCTCAAACCATAATTAAAATCTTGAATTGCTCTAATTTAGATTTTTATTAATTTTTCTCATATCAAATCCAAATTCAAACTCATAAAACATGAATTAAAATCTCAAAACCTTGAAATTCCATGATGCATGTAAGGTAGAATTCAAATTACATGGAAGAGTAAAGAAATTAAACTCAAATAATGAAATTCCTAAGTGATTTCTTTGATTCTTCAACTTAATGTAATTTCTTCATTCTTTTCTTAATTTCTTTTTATTTATATGAAATTGTACCCAATTCCTTCTTGATTTTAGTTGTTAGATAACTAATCTATAAGAATCAAGCTTGAAATCCTTACCTATGGTCTTGATTTGTTGGGTTTGTTGTTAAACTTTGAGTCTCTCCTTACATTTTTCCTTTTTCTTCTTTCTCTTGAATTTGATTCAAGTCCTCATCCTTTCTCATTCCCAGATTTTCCAACACTCTCACATTTCCTTTGTCCTTAACTTCAACTCACTCTCTCTCTCTCTCTCTCTCTCTATTTCTCACGGTTTATGCCCAGCACATAGAAAGGAAGTGAAGTTCCTACTCTCTCTCTCTCCTTATCTTCACACTTATACACACACACAGAGAGCTTTCTTTGCACACACAGATTTCACTGCACACCCACCTCCAAATACATCCTCAATTCTAGACCATTCTATAATTCAATTTATGATTAGGATTGATTTAATTAAGTAACACTTAATCTAAATAAATCTTGATTAACACATAATTAAATTAATCATAACTAATAACTAATTAATTAGTCTAATTGACTTCCCTTAGAGCCCAATTAATTATATTTAAATTTATCAATCTGAATCAGATTTTTAATCGAACTCTCAAAAGGCTTTAAATATCGAATTAAATTTATTTCCATCCATAACTTTAGTTTCTCACAACATTAAGGTCTTTAATTTCAAATTAAACTTCAAAGTCTTCGTCAATAAATTACATACATATTCAATTGAACACCTCAATTGAATACTTCACAAATAAATTTAATTCATAATAACCTTAATTCCCAATTTTCAGAACTTAATTAGTTCCAATTTGGACCCAATTAATCAAATCTCAATTTTATAAATCTGAATTGAATATTTAATTAAACTCCCATATGGTCTGATACTTGAAAGTAAAATAATTCAATTCACCATTTGTACTTTCTTGAGCCATTTAGGCTTTGAATTTCTAATTTCAAAATAAATTCTCAATAGAATTATATATGAATCAATCTCTATAATTTTCGTAAATCCCAGATTAAATTAGAATAATTGGCAATTAAATTTCAAATCTCCTTAATTAATTAAGTGCTAATCATTATACGTGGTGGGGTCGTTACAACTAAGGTAATAAATTGCTTGTTCCTTGCCTTCTTCAATGTCCTGAGCTAGAAAAACTACCAATGAATCTTCTGCTGCAGCAATGTATAACTTCAAAGGCTTGCCCTTCCTTGGTGGTATTAACACTGGAGGCTCGACCGAATAGGCTTTGATTCCTTCGAAAGCAGCTTAATGCTCAGTTGTCCACACAATCTCTTCTTCATTTTTTAGCTTTAACAAAGAAGAAAATATTTTAGTTTTCCCTGTAGTATTAGAAATAAATCTTCGAAGAAAATTAACCTGTCCAAGGAATTTTTGTAATTCTTTCTTACTTGATGGATGTTTGGCCTTAATGATGGCTTTGGCTTTATTCTGATCAATCTGTATTCCCTTATTGTGCACTACATACCTCAAGAAGTTTCTAACTGATACACCAAAAGCACATTTGAGAGGATTAAGCTTCAACTTGAACTTTCTCATTTTTTCAAAAACTACTGTCAAGTGAACTAAGTGTTCCTCCATAGATTGGGACTTCGCAATAATATCATCAATGTAACACTCAAGGTATTCTCCAATGAGATCATGAAAGATGGTATTCATTGCCATCTAATATGTTGCCCCAACATTCTTTAAACCAAATGGCATTTTAACCCATTCGATGGTGCTAATATTCCCAAGATACCTAAATGCTTTCTTGTGGACATCCTCTTCTGGAATACAGATCTGGTTATAACCAGAATGTCCATCCATCATAGACAAAATCTTGTGCCCTGCTGAACTGTCCACCAATAGATCAACTATAGGCATGGGGTATTCATCTTTTGGAGTTGCTAAATTCAGATTTCTAAAATCGATGCATACCCTCATCTTGCCATTTTTTTAACCACAGGTACAATATTAGACAACCATTCAATATACTTGGCTGTTCTAATAAAGCCTGCCTTAAAGAGCATAATAATCTCCTCTTTCACCTTTTGAAGCACTTCAGGGCTCATCCGTCTTAGCTTCTGCTTGTGTGGTTTAAAATTAGGCTTCATAGGAAGCCTATGTTCCACTAATGACCTGTCCAGTCCAGGCAGTTCATTATAAGACCATGCAAAACAATCCTTATACTGCTTTAGGACTACCAACAATTGGTTCCTGTCAATAGGATTTAACCAAGCAGTGATGTAGATAGGCTGCTGAACAGAACCTTTCCCTAGGTTAACTTCCCCTAAAGGGTCTTGCAGTTGAGCACTTACTGATGCTTCCCCTTTGACTTCTTCAACCTTTAAAGCAACTTCTTCATTTTGTTCTACTTTTATTTACCCTGGTTTAACATCCTTGCTTTCTTCCTCATAGACAAAATCTGTCCATAAGACTTCCTCTTCCTATATTTCTTGGACTTTTGTATCAATGTCCAATGCACAGTATTTATCAAGGACCAAAGGTCTGGCCTTTTGTTGACTACAACCAATCATCATGGCTTCTTTTCCTTCTCCTTGCACCTTTTGGACTATTAATTCAACGTCCAATGCTACGAATTTGATTAGAGCCAAAGGATTGGCTTCTTGATCTTGATCTTTTTGCCTACAACCAGGCATCATTGTCATCTTTGGTGACGAACTCTTTATCAGCACTCTCCTGCACTAAGTGCTTCAGGTGTGCTACTTCCTCATCAGCCGTTACTTCGGCTGTTCCATCAAGCTTCCTCAGCACACTGAGTAGCATAACTCCTTCAGTGTATAGCTTAGCCTTAGCAAAATCCGCACATGCAATAAAAGGTTGCAGATTCGCATTGATTTCCTCTGTTTCCCCATTGTCCAGTGCTATCATCATTTTCTAATGTAGAGAGGAAGACATATATTTGTTGGTGTGTATCCAAACCCTGCCAAGCAAAGCATTATAATTGGCATTACTGTCTATAACAAAGAACGCTGCCATGCAATCTCTGGTTCCCACATTTAAGTTGATGGGCAAAATGCCCTGAGCCATTTGCTTATCCCTAGCAAAACCAACAATGGTTGTGCTGGTTGGGATCAACCTAGGATCTCTCTTCCTCAACTTCTTCAAAGAAGACCTTGGAAGTAGGTTCACCGCTGCTACATTGTCCATCAACACCTTATTCATTTGTATCTCATCAAAGTAAGCCTTGATATACAGAGGCTTAACATGCTGAGTCATAGACATTGTAGGGTACTCAAAAGGGTATGAAAGGTTGATACTCACCTTCTCACTTTCCTCATCAGTTTCCATGGGCTTTGCTACCTCAGACTCATCCTGAACCATGTTGGTCTGTGAATCTTCACTGGAAACTGGGATAGGGTCATCTTCCTGACCCTCCTGATTTCCTTTCTCAGCTTGGAATTCCTGCGACAACACATAGACCATATTGATTGGCATCGGAGGGAATGAGCCAAACTGAACCACTGGCTGTACTTGTTCCTCTTCTATATTGGCCTACTCTGTTGCTTTAGAGGCATTTTCCATGCTGTATTCTGGCACCTCTGTGCTAGCAAGTTCTTTCGAAACAGCTTGCTGGTGGTTTGTTTCTGTTGATGTAATAACTAGACCCTCTTATATGCATTACATCTTTCGTTATATGAGTAATTACATGCTTAATGTGAAATTCCATGTGGAGTTGTGCTTATATATGTGAATTATTTAATTATGATACTATATCTGTCGGTTATTGGAAAAATCTGTTGAAATTGAGACATTTGGATTGGAATTTGGAAGCCTTAGAGGCGCAGTAACCCAAAATTTACTTTACCGTTATGATTAACATGATTTTTGGGATATTATGTGCAGTTTTATAAAAATTTGATTCGTAATGAATTAAATTAAGTTAATTAGACTAACCCTAGTTAACTTTACTTTGTGGGCTCATATAAGTGTGAGTCTTAGTTAAATATAGGAGACTGTGAGTTGAAACAACACTAAGCTCAAAGAACCCAAAACAAAAATATCTCCTAGTAGAGATTTTAGAGAGAGAGAGAGAGAGAGAGAGAGAGAGAGATGAGATTAATCAAGGTTGGGGAATTAAAGAACTTGCTAAGGAAGATTTGAAGACTACAACTTAAAGTGAGTGTAAATCACTAGTAAACTCTCAATCCTTCTTCAATTGTCTTGAATCAAGCTTTGAAATGGAATTTGTCTAGGGTTATGAGTTATGAGTGATCAACTTTCATAAGTGATTATGTATCTCTTAGATGTGTGTAATGGTGAAGTTGATTTTTCTATATTATGTTTAATTTGCATTGGCTTGAGAGCAATTATGTATAATCCTACCCTTTTTGTATGCTTGAGTTTATGTACATATGGATATATATATATATATATATGTTTATATGATGAAAATCAAGGAATCTTGGATTGGAGGTGTAAAGATCCAACTAAACCAAGTCTTGATCTTAATAGGTTGGAATCTTATGTTATTGTGTTTATATGTTATGTTCTGGAAGTGAATTTACTTGGATTTGGCTATTTGATTATCTCTTGAAAGCTTAAAATTGTGACTTTTCGGACTGCCCAGAATAGAGCCAGAACCGCACGTGCGGGGCCCATGGCCGTACGCGCGGGATGCATAGCCGCACGTACGGAAAACAAGGGAAACAGATTGAGGTATATTGCAATAAAAGCACGTGCGGGCCGCACGTGCGACACACTTTCCCGCACGTGCAGTGGGGACTTCTGCATGTGCGGCTAAAGGTGGAAAATTCTGTTAATTTCTTTTGCTATTTTCGACCCTCTGAATGTGTTAATATGTCTATTTGATGCTTCTGTAATGCATTTAATTGAGTGAGACTTAGCGAATCGAACATTTGATAAACAGAGAAGACTAAAGAAAAGTGATGTACTTACGAGTTGTGTGCTATGTGTAGGGCACGTGCAGGAGGGGACCATTGTTCATCTGCATCACAGTGAGTAGTAGTAGTGTATCGATATGTTTAATTCACAAATTGTGCTCATACCTTATCTACTTTGTTAATGAATAACTTGTGATACATAAGTTATGTTGGATAGACTACTTGACATAATTGAACAATGGCATATGAGATGAACCCAAGGTCGTTTTGTTTCAGTATTATATTGGGCCTAACGCTGTTCTGTATTGTATTGGGCTTAAGGCCGTTCTATATTATATTTGGCCTAAGGCCGTTCTATATATCTTGGGCCTAAAATTGTTCCGTATGATATTGGGCCCGAGGTTGTTTTGGAAGGAGTTCATGACTAAGACAAGCACATGACTTCTGCATGTATTATGCTCAATCACGTGAACCTTACTACATTGCTATTATTCACTGAGCCTTGCTCATTCTATATGTATGTGTGTTATGTAGGTAATCAATCTGAGGGACAACCCTAGGTCAACCCAGGAGCCTTTTGCTGGATCATTTTTGTCGAGCCACCCGAAGTGGCCTTCTGCTTTATTTTGAGGAGATCTATATGGTGGCATATTTTGTTAAATCTTTTAAATGACTTGTCTTATATTTAACTTTCAGGTTGCTACTCCTTTGTATAGACTTAAACGTGTAATTTCAATGGGTATAAATGATATATGAACATGTTATGTACCTATGTATGTTATGATGTATCAAGATCCTGGCATTTAGACACAGCTCAATGGATGTTTTATTTTAATATTATATTTGTTTCCGTTCAGGCCCTAAGGTTGAGTAAAACGCGAGGAAATTGGGTTAAGGCCTAAGTTGAAGCCGGTCATGTCCAAACTTTTAGGGGCAGGTTTGGGTCGTGACAGTTGACTTGTCAACCAAGAAATTTTGTTTAGCCATGAAGTCCTCGAGCATCCCATCTTCAGCCAATATCTTCTCTTGGCCTTCTTCATCTGTTTCATCATCACTTTCCATTAAGGCTTTCTCAAGGCCTGTCAGATTGGTTTTCTTTTTGGCTTTTAGTTCAGCATAAACTTTGGCCAGTTGTTCTCTGCTGGCACTTCTCTTAATCTGAGGAGCCAGTTTTGGCCCTTTTCTTTCCTCTGTATGGCCTTTTGGCTGCGCCATGGAAGTACTCTCTCCACTTTCTTTCAAATCCCTTTGGTACTAGGTATACCTTCTTTGGATCTTTGTCCTTTGCGATCTGGAGATCACTGAAACCATGTTTGGTTCCCTTGACTTTGGGTTCTTGAGTAATACCCAGTTATTTGGAGCCACCAAGGGAGGCTTAATCATTCTTCCCTGATCTCTAAAACCCTTTCTTTGGGTAGGCTTTTCTTTAGGTTTGTTTTGCATAACAAACCAGTTTGGAACCCTTGGGACCCATGAGCCAACTGGTCTGGCTGCTGGTTCTGTTGTCTCACTCTTTGAAGCAGTCTTCGAAGTAGTCCTCGAAGCAATCCTTGCGGGCCAATCATTAGTCCTGGTCCCATGCCTTGCATTGAACCCATGCTTCCTTTCAGGCTGGTTGTCTACCCTGTAATAATTGGGTGGCTTAGTTTCATACAGAGGCCTCTTACCCTTTGATTGTATCTTGGTGTCTGGTGGGCCGACCAAAGATGAATGTTGTCTAGGGCCAGTTGAATATGGCCTTTTGTTATAAGTGCTAGCTAGTTTTCGATCTCTTAGCACATCTTTATAATACTATTTCCCATCAATTGGGAGACCCCTTAACCATTTGTAGCTTAGCCTACACCTGGGACACATCCTCTGCATCACAGCTGCTTCGAGAGTGTCATCATCCGTTGCTTTTTCACTAGAGCCATCCTTCTGGCCTGCAAAGCTTTGTCCACTGACTGGTGAACTTTTTGCGTCCCTGAAAATAGCCTGGCTAGCCACGTGCATCTACACATTGACTTCTTCTAATTCTTTCAAGGAGAGGTTCTGGAAGTTAGGTATGCCAACATTGGCTGCTTCTTCTCCAATCTCTAGAAATGGGTCGCTGTCAATTCCCATGACTGTTTCTATCTTGGTTAGAAATTTTAGCCTTTCCTTCTAGATTTGTTCTTGGATTCTGTCTCGAAAAATGATGCAGTTTTTAGTTGAGTGGTCCAAGAATTGTGCCATTTACAGTACAATTTTCCTTTAATTTCTTCAAAAGTTGGGATTTTCACTCCCTTTAGTAATTTTAAGAAATGTGCTGCAAGCAAATGATAAAAAATGTCATTTGCTTTTGTTATGTCAAAAGAATATTTCCTATGAAGGTCTTTCTTATAATTAAAGTGCTGGTCAATTGTGGTGTCTTTTTGAATTAATGCTTCACAGGTCATAGGTTCTTTTCCTATGATCTCTGCTGCATCAATTTCATAGTTTGGGTCTTTGTAGTAAGTTTCATAAGATGCATTGTTTCGATCTTATTCTTCTTCGAGCAAGGTTTCATACCTAGAAACTTTATAAGTTAATTCTACTAAGTCTCGAAACACAGTTGCATCAAACTTTTTTCGAAGCCTAAACTCCAACCCATTTTGTGCCAATCTTACAAACTCAAGCTCTGGTAGAATGACTCTACACTTGTTTTTTGCCCTTTTAAATCTCACAATGAATTAAGCAGCCTTCTCCTCAGGCCTTTGGCTCAACCTTGCCAAATCTGCCATAGAAATTTCAGGTTTTATTTAAAAAAATTGGGCGTGAAACACTTTTTCCATCTGTTGCCAAGTTTGGATAGAACCAGGTGTAAGGTTTATATACCATGCAAAGGCTGTCTCAGTTAAAGAATTTGGAAAAAAGTCTTAATTTTATATAGTCATTATTAGCGAACTCACTACACTAGCTTGTGAACCTAGTAATGTGTTCTACTGTTGACTGGTTTTTATTTCCATAAAAGAGAGTAAAATCTGGTATTCGAAACCCCCTTAGGTACTCATGGACCTTATCTACCCACTCTGGGTAAGGCTTTCTGTATACAGGAGTTTAGACCCCCGAGCCATGGGTCCACACATCTCCCTACCAATATCAGTGATTTGGTCCTTGTGAACCATATTTTGTGCTAGTTGAACCACAATTGAAGGAACAAATACAGGGTTTGGTGGAACTCCATGTGCCTGAGGTCCTCTTGGTCCATACTGAGGCATATTGAGGGTTGGTTGCCTTTGTTGTACCGGTTGATGTTGAGGATATGGCTGGTCTCTTGGGCCTTGCCCCGCGAAAAGCGCTCGAGAAGGAGCAGGTGTTGTCTCTCTTCCAACTGCAGGAAATCCCTTCAACCCCCCTGGTGTGAATTCAAACATGGGATTTGTGAACATGCGTGCACCAGGCATGGTTTCAAACATAGGATTTGAAATTACCCTCATGCCATTCCCCTGTGTTAGTCCAGACCCACCAATTTATATGGCTTCGTTGGTATATAATGGCACATTTTGATTTGCCAATGATCTTGGAGGAGCTTCATATCATGACTGGGGCACACGTGATGATCTTTCATGATTTTGGTTACTAGTTTGGCCATTAGTTTGTCCATTATTTTGCATATGCTGTTTATCTCGAGCCAATCTTTGTACATTGTCTTCACCCTGCCTTATGGCAGTTGGTTGATGAGAACTCATTCAATTCAAAAATGATGTTGCCCATCTTTCCATGGTAAGCATTAATTGTTGTCCATAGCATCTACCAAACCTCCCTATAGATTAATTGGATGGGCAGAAAGGGCATTCGATGGTCCAGTTTCATGGCCTTGTCCAATGTTTTGGACATGTATTGCATACTCTGAAGTGTTGGTCTATTCGACCACTTGTGGAGGATCTGATGAAACAGGTGCATCCAAAGGACGTGATATTCCATTATCCTTTGGGTTTAGTGCTTCTACCTCTCCCTCGACACCCTCTTTTAGGCATTTATTTTCTCTTTGTCTCCGACGTCTAGCCATTTTAACGGGTCCCACTGGGTGTGTCAAAAATATATGTTGGCTTTTTTGGCTTTCGAAGGTTAATTATGTAATTTTAAGCGTGCCAACAAGGATCAATAAGTACTTACAGAATTTTAGTTGTCAACCAATTATCAGACGATTGTGTTTGAAGTTCTTTTAGTCTCAATGAAGAGGACTTTTACTGGTAGCTTGTTTTAGGAGAAATTGATAATAATAACAAGTAGAGAACAATTCAGAAACTGAATTTCATTAAGTAAATGAGAACTTATAATGAAGTTACACTGACCCAGCCTTGACGAGGTTCACAACAACAAACTACTTGAAAACTACTCCTAGGAAATGAAGTGCAGTACATGAATTGAAGTGCTAAAAATGTAAAGAACTGAAAAATGTAAAACTAGAAAGAAAAACGAAGTAAACAAACTGGTTTTTGGATTTGAGTGTAGGTCCTTCATTTTGGGGTCTTCTCTTCTATTTATACTCTCTAAGGGTAATCGTCGAAGTAGGGTTCCAACTATCGAAATGCCCTCCCATGATTGCTGATCATGCTCTCTCACAGTTTAACTCCACTACGCCATTTATTGCAGTTAGGCTTCCCTCATGAATTTGAATTTGTGAGTAATCGTTAGGCCACTTCATCTTGCGTCTTCTAGCTGTTCCAGTGCTGCGCAGTTCCATTAATACAAATATGAACCGCCTCCTGTCTGTCTTTGATTGGAGACTTGTGTTAACTCCCCGAATTACCCTTTGTATGCCACGTGTCAAGCTGCAACTGACTTTTACAAAATATACAACCAATAATATCCATCAACTTTTTAGAAATTGCCAAAAACATATTTACTTGCCGCTGTATCAAAATCGTCAATTTCAATCACTTAAATCATCACTTGTCAAAGAGACTTGATCTAATAGTTTAGATCCTCCCTTGATTATTATCTAAGGATAATTACAGTAACAATGCCCAAAGTATAGATTCTCATACACTTTAATCCTCAAACTTTTAATTATTCTACTTTATATAGCGAGGCTTGAATGAAAAATGTGGATCATTTTTGCTAAAGGGCTAGATAAAAATTGATTTAAGGATCGAAAATAAATGTCCATCATATCCTTACTTAAAAAATAATAATAAAAATAAAATAAAATTTAAGTAAAAAAATATGAATGTTAAAAATTTAGTGAATGGTGTGATTGAATGAAAAAATGTGGTGTGGTTGAATGAAAAAATTATATCCCCTTCAATTTGGTAAAAAAATTAGTGAAATTGTTGCAACATACATTTAGCAAAATCACGCAAACAAATGAAAATTCAGAAAAATAAGCCTGGACACACCCAACCCAATCCACCCAACTCAACCCACCAACCAGAAGATGTAGAACTTGTGTTTACTCGTACAAAATGCAATCAAACTTCACAGAGCACTAAAAACGAAATTAATCATGAAACTTATCCAAGCAAAACCACACATTTATTTATTACAAAACATAAATCATAGTTTGAACAACACAAATTCAGAAACACAAAGCAAACCTAGTACAGGACATCATATGCTCCTGTTTAAACACACATAATATTGAAAAAAGCATGAAAATAGACACCAAACTAAGACCTCAGAAACACGCAGACACTAAACAAGACCTCAAAACACACGGTACTGACTAGTTACCGGTGACTCTTACCATGCCTCTAGTTTTAGCTGGTTTAAGAATCATGTTCGTGATGCATACGAACATGATTTTCAGCACCATGAGAACAGGCAGCACAAAGACATGAACCTCGGTACGGAGTCATGAACTAAGTGTTTAAACATGAAATCCCATTAGATTCACGCACAAACTCCTTTACTAGTTGCTTAGGAAAGGAGGTTAAATTGCGTTTGGGCATTTCCAACGGTGAACAGTTTAGATCTCATCTACTTCACTACTAAGAGAGAAGGAAATGAGACTTTTTGAATGGCCATGTTGGCCGCTTCAAATGAAAAACATGGTATCCTTGACGTCCGGGTGCAGAGCATAGAACCTCTCATTGAGTGAAGCAGCAGAAGATGATGACGACGATGAAGATGCAACTGAAGGAGGTGGCTGAAACTCCATGACAACCTCTTGATACTTACGTCCTCGGTATGCAACAAGATCAGCATAGAACACCGGAGGGACAAGTGAAACAGGCTTAGTGCATCGAGCAAAGGTGTAACACAAGTCGTATATGAGCTTCTGTAACTTATCAGAAGTGAACTTGTTCTCATCAAACAAACAATAGTAGTGGGTTGGCTTGCTAGTCCCGAGATTTCCATAATGGCTGCACAGATAAAAATCAAACTCAAAGGGATGAACAATTGTCGTGTCCACAACTGTTCCTGGAGGCACATTGCCAGATGCTCCCCCATCCCTCTCATTCTCAAGAAACAAACGAGTCTGGTGCCGCTTCTGGGCAACAACAAGAGTGATCGTAGGACGGTAGTTTCCCTCATATATGGCATTCTTCAGATCCAGTAACTCTTCATTAAGAACCATATCAAATTGGCCCTCACTAACCCCATCACGAAAAACAACAATCTTCTTCGGTTTGACTTTGTTAAGCTTAGCATAAGTGTTGACTAGATCCAAACACATGGCCCCAAAATTCGCAATCTTCTCCTTCCGGTGCTCTTGGGGGCAAATCCGAGCAACATAGCGATTGGCAGCAGGCCAGTTGACTGATGCCACAACGGCTGCAATTGACGGACAAGATGCATTAAATGCTTCAGGGTGATTGACATCAGCCCCCACAAACATAACATGTTCGTCACCTTCGAAACCGGGTAGCGGTCCATTCAGTTCTACATTGCTACCCCCAAGCTTGCAATTAATCTTCAGACCAATGTTTGCTAGGTCCTGGTCTTTACCTTTGTTTGCAGTACCAACTAAGCAACATTGAGTCAATACACCAATCTGGGTCTCAGACACCCATTTGAGATACTTGTAACCATCATGTCTTGCAGACATCACACAGACGATAAGTTGTAGTTGGCCTTTACGTTTCTGACTTGCCTCCTCAACTACGTTGTGAAGTAGTTTTTGAATAGCAGCTATACTTGAGAATTCGTTCATGTTGGTGAAACGACGCACCACAGGCTCCTCCACACGGATCCCCCCATTATAGCATCTAGCTCTCAGGTTGCGAATGAAACTGTTAGGATTGAGTTTATTACACCGATCATTTGCAGTGAAATCGATCAAGGCCCATCGATCGAGTGGCATGTCTTCCATAACTGATTTCCCAAGAAGGTTCCACTGACACTTATCCTTGTCAGTAATTCTTAGTACCTCCACATTGCCTGTGGAAGAACGTACCTTCAAAACAGGTGGCTCCATGACACGACCTGACAAACTTGTCATGTCCTTCTCCACTTCAATCCCGAATTTGCGAGCAACATCTCTGTAAGACAAAGAAAATAAGAAATAAAAAAGATTGAAACCTCCTACATAAATAAAAGAAAATTAAGTAATACAGAACCAACGCGGATATAGAAATCAACTTAAAAGTATTAAGACAGTATATGTAGCCAATTCACACAAAAGAAGAAATTTTATCAAATATAAAAATCAAAGCAAACATTTTTCAGCTAAGGTGTTTTAAAAATAAAATGAATCATTCACTACCTAACATTTGGGGGTAATTTTATTATTACTGGATAAGTAATCAATATCAACACCAATTTTCTCCAAAATTTCACTTGATGTTATGTAAATGGAGCACCAAGCAATGTGAACCACCACCCAGAAGTTCCACTTCCAAAGTAGCATTTGGTCATCAGTAGGGGATTGGTAGGGAAGGAGGTGTGCTTAAAAAATGAGGGAAGGGACAATTTTTTTTTTATTAAAAAAACTCACTTATATAAGTTTATAATTGGGAATTAAATGCAACACATAAATGTTTGAGCATTCAAACTTAATATACTCCTTTGGATTCATAAATAAAAGCAAGAATAATACTAAGGATCATGAAAAAAATATCATGAAATGCTTCATGAAGATTTCTCATCCTTTGATTAGTGTGTGATGTTTTTTTATATGTATAGTATAACTGTGAAGAATCTTTCATGATCATTTTCATGATATTTTTTTCATGACATAATTCTCACAGTTCGCAATAGAAGTCTACTTGAAAATAATCTTTAATATATTTTTTGGATTCATAAATTTTTAAAGTGTTTATTTTCTATCAGTTAGTCATGATTTTAGAAAACAAATGGTTTAGCTATTAGTTATAGGTGAAACAAGTTTGTTATAGATAAGGATAACAATTTGGAATCATCAATTTCAAAATTTTCAACCCTTATAATTTTTTTGAACGCCAGTTATCTAATTTACAAAATAAAATTAAAAAAATACCATGTCTTAACAGAAGAATTGGTTTTTCGGTCATTATGCAAATGCCCCAAAATAAAAAATAAAATAAAAAGAAATAAAATAAAAACAATGAAAACAAAAAGTATCAAGGCAATGTGTTTGGAACTAATAGTAGGACCAAAAAAAAAAAAAAAAAAAGAAAAAGAAAGAAAAAATAAAATGGTAGATTAAGGGGTTGTTTGGGATGATCTAAATAAGTGTACTTTTTGACTTTTTATGAAATATGAGTTGGGTTTGGGTTGGGTTTGAAGTGATGTGTTAGAGAGGTGATGTGACTTAAATAAGATGATGTGACTTAAATAGGATAATGACTTTTTGACTTTTTTCAAATATGCCAAACTTTGCCTAAATAAGAAAACATACCCACAAGGACCATCCTCAGATCGCACCATCCCACAGATAGTGTCCATTCTGTCCCTTGGACGAGCCAATGATATTTGCTTCAAGGAGAGAGCTTGATCCCTACACAAACGCTCCTTCGGATACCTCTGCCCTTCCACCAAAACACAGAATTCCATAGGCACATAATTTTTTCTATTACCTTTGCCCAAATCCACACAAGGCATGTCCTGATCCCTTGGTTCCCTATTATATCTCTCCCTGAAATACTCGATGAGGCTAATTTCCCTCGGTGGATTCTCACCCTCTCGATCTTCAAGAGTGAAGGTAATATATCGCGTATTTTTATCACTGAACCCTGCTATAGTGTACTTCTGGTTGGTCTGACGGTGAGTTACATAAACTTTCAATCCTTTCAATACATGCATTACCTCTCGCATTACTTCTCTTCTCGACGTGCTCACATCATTTAGTTGGAAACCCTGTTCCGTAAGGAAGTCTAGGACTGGCAATTGCTTGCGAAATGGCAACACCGAAGAGTCCAAACATAGAGCTGGACCCTGGGCAGTGGCCTTTAGGCTCTGTTGAAAGCCTCTGGAAGCTGCAATGCCATAGCCAAGGTCATCGTTTGGTCTGAATTCTTTGGAGTAAAAGCTTCGACTAACAGGGAACATATGCCTACTTGGATTGTCCTTCATTATCAAATCCATCGCTTGAAATACTTCACGAGGGGCATTCGAGAGCATTCCTTGTGAGTAATCATTTAGCTTCGAAACCTTCAGCTCATTCACTAACTCAATAGTAAATCTATAAGAGCGAGGCGCGGTGTCCTCTCCACCTGACAACTCCACATAGAACGTCCCAGTGGGTAGTGGCATTGCACTGAAGATGTTCTTCTTGCCATCATAAGTAGGTATTTGCTCGGGAAATCAAGTGGGATCAGAAGAAAATAGTTTGTCCGTAATCAAACGGAGATCAGATTTCGAAATTGGCCTCTTTGCAGCGTGACTGCCAGGAGGCATGTTTGGTTTGATATCCACATCATAGTGCATTATGATGCTCTGTGGATTGAATTTCACTGGAAAGTGGTTCGCCAAGAGCCATATATTCGTGAAGGCAAGTGTGCCCCCATTGTCAGGTCGTTTTATGGGAACAATCTTCTTCTCCGAACTTCCTCCCGGAATAGATGATGACGGCTTCTTTTCTGAAATTTCCAATTCCTTAATATCTTGGAACAACAAAACAAAAAAAATGCTTAGTCAAATCTGAGGATTTCCATCAAAAGTTGATTTCATAAAATTAAAAGATCATATGTAGCAAAGGTATCTACAATTATTAAGGTTATCCTAAATATTAGCTAAGTCTGTATATTTTTGTGGATTGTGTTTAACAACCATTTTCGATTGAGTTGCATTGAAATTAAACATGAAATTAATAACCAAATGATTCAATAAACAAAACTGACTATAGTTTAGGAGATAAAACTGAAAATCAACAATTAAAAACAAGATGTAAAAACTAAGATCTAGGTTAAGACTAAGAGAGATCTACCAGGAAGAGCTTGTTCAGGAAGCTTCCGAGAAACAGATTGAGACGAGGACTGACCAGCAACAGAGCTCGCACTCCATGGTTGCCCACTCCACTCTCCACTCGTTAGCCCCACCCCAATACCTTGAACTTGCTGCAATGGCGCTGGTGGCCTGTAAGCACCACCACCACCTTGATTCTGACCCTGCTGAGGAGGACCCCGAGCCCTAGCCCCTCCTCTTCCACCACCACCTTGACCCCTTCCTCTTCCTCCACCACCACCGTTTCCACCTCTGCCGCTGCGATTACCGCCATTGTAGTTGCGTCCTCCGTTCTCGCCATTGTTAGATGTTTAGATAGATCAGCGAATTCTTGCTTGTTTGCTTTGCTTTGCATGCAAGTTAGAAGAGGCAGGTATTTATACAGCAATGCTAGGTATCATGAAAAAAATTTCATAAAAATAATCATGAAAGCTTTGTGACCTTTGGATTACACTTAGAATAAAGCACCACACACTAATCAAGGTAATCCAAGGATCATAAATCTTTCATGATCATTTTCATGATAAAATTTTCATGATCCCTAACTTTTCTCGTATTTATAAGTGAGATGTGAGGGAGGAGTGTGTGTGTGCATGGAAATGAAGTTACCAAAATGCCCTCATGGCTTGGGGCCTAAGTTTTCAACAGTGAGTGGTATAAAGGTTAGGGAATAATCTAGGTGAATCTAGAAGGATCCATGAAAATAGAGAGCCTATTTTATTTTATTTATTATTATTATAATTTAGTTCATAATTGTTAGTAAAAAAAAAAAAATGCTGCACATTGTTTATTTAATTTAGTTTTGGTATATATATTTGTTTTTTTTTTTAGATTGGCATATATATTTGTTAAATATGTGAAAATTATATAAAAATATATTAAAGTACATGAAATATAAATTAAAATTTAAAATTATTATTATTTAATTATTTATAGAGGCTAAATAGACACTCAACTTTTATATAAAAAAAAAAAATATAGTAAGTTCTAATAAATAAAATGTCCTAATAATTTCTCCTTTACGAGTCAGAAGTAGCAAATTAGTTTTATTTTTATAAAAAATGTTATATATAATTTTTTAAATTTAGTTCATAATTGTAAAAAAAAAAAAATGTTTGACATTGTTTATTGAATTTAATTTTGATATATATATATATATATATATATTTGTTAAATATGTGAAAATTATACACAAATATATTAAAGTGTATGAAATAAGAATTAAAATTTTAAAATTTAATTATTAATTAATTATTTATAGAAGCAAAGTAAGTAGGTACTCAACTTTTGTATAAAAAAATAGAGTAAGTTTTAATAAATAAAATATCCCAATAACATTTCACTTTACAAGTCAAAAGTAACGGATTATTTTGTTCAAAAGTAAAGTGGGAAAGAGGCCGGAAAATTCCAGAAGGATCGACGAAAATGGAAGGAATATTTAATTATTATAAAATAATATAGTAAGTTTTAAATCATTTGCATTAATTCTTATTCATTTTTTCTTATTAAAAAAATATCAATATAATTATATTAAAGTTTTTCATTATTGCTCATAAAAATGAAAACAAAATGATACTCCCTCTGTCTTAAAATAATAGTCTATTTTGAAAATTTCAATTTTTTTGGATAATATGATTATTACACTTTAAAAATATTAATTTTTTAAAATTATCCTTTGATATTATATTTTTTTGAGAATATTAATTGTCATAATTGTCGTTTTGGTGTTGCTAATTAATTTAAAAGAAATGTAAAATAAAATATTTATATTATTTTATTCTTTAATATTTTAATATAATAAAAAATAAAATAAATAACTAATAATTTATGAGGGAAGGAGTAACATACATGAATATGATTGGAGGGACAAAGTTAAAAACGGTTGTGTACGGAAGAATTCTTTTTTGTTGCGTGGGAATATTATGAGGGTTGAAAGTCGAAAACGGTTATGTACGAAAGATTTCTTTTTTTCTTGGATGTGGGGTTACCATGGCGTATTCTTTGGACTTTCCCATGTTTATTGCTAACATGTGCTCCAAGGCAAGTTTGGGAACTACATAGATTTTGTTTAGACTCTGAGACTCCCAGGCAAGTTTGGGAACTGCATAGATTTTATTTAGACTCTGTTTGATTAAAAAAAAAAAAAATAGTAGAAAGTGGAACCGAAAGAAAATAAATAAAATATATTTATTTTTTTTATAAATATTTAATTAAGATGAAAATTTTGTAAGAAAAAAAATTAAAAAATCTAGTTATAAATAACTCTCATTCAATTTTTCTTGTATTTTTTTTTACAAGAAATTAAAAATTAATTACAATGTTAATATAAGTTGTACAAGAAAATTAATTTTCTTCTACTTTCTATCACTTTTAAGCTAATCAAACTCATAGAAGTTAATTTTTTTTTCTCTTTTTCCCTCATTTTCTACCTTTTTCATTTTAAACAAATTGAGCCTTCCAGATTTTATTTGGGAGAATTATAGTATAGTGGTATAGAGAAAAAAATTATAAAAATATATGGGGTGCAAATCATTTTATGGTGGGGTACAAGTGAAAAGTTGTGGGAGGTGAAAGTGTTACTTGGACCCTTCCATGTTTGTGTAGAAATTTTTTTTATGTCCCATTGGGATGTAATTCTCCCATCATACATATATATATATATATATATAGTGTTTTTCTTTACTTAAGTAGCCATTCTAAATGCTTTTTTTTTTTTTTTCCTTCTAAAAAAGTTATATCAGTATTTTTTATTTACATATAAAATTCTATACAAATTCAATTTTAATTATAATAACTAATTTTATACTCCATATATATAATTATAATTTAACAAATACTTAATAATTATAATTTAATTATTATGATATAATTATATTTGATAAATACTTATTTTTAATATATATAATTATAATTTAATTATTATGATATATATAATTTAATTTAAATTTTATATACCTATATACAATATGTATAAATAATTCAAAAAGAATATTAAAGAATAAATCAATACTCTACATAATTAATTTATGTATTTTCTTTTTAATCCAATCACAACATATTTATATTTAATCTTTTAAATAAATTTTGTATAGTTCTATTTCTACGTATTTTTATTATCCAAATAAATATAAAAATAAAAATAAATAATTAGAATCACATATAGTTTTATATTACTAATTATCTTTCTAATTTAACTATTGTTTTTAATATCAAAATGAGTGTTTATTTTATATTTTATAATTTAATATATATATCTTATAAAATCATTATATGATAATTATATTTTTCTAGCACTATACAACTGAAATTATCAAAATCAATAAATAATTTTATTAAATTTATTATATACAAGTATTCAATTACTTTTATAGAATAATAAGGTTAAGATTATTAAAATAAATAATTTAAATTAAAAATTTATTTTAAATTAAAATTAATATAATTCTTTTGTAAGATATATATATCATAATACAAAATATCATTACAGTAATTAAACTTAATTCCATTGTAATTTTACGTTAGATATCATATTTTTAAAAGTGATTTACATATATGTATAGTATCCAATTTGATATTAATTGATTAAAATAATGAAACTCAATATTCTTTTGTTACGCTTTTAGAAAATAAATTGACAAATGTCAAATGATAAAAAGTGTGGAGTATTATTTTAAAATATAATCATTCATCAAAAATGATTTTGGATATTTAAGGCATCTATTGATGTTTCTTGAATAATTCTTAAATAGAAATTTTGAATTTATAGTATTACTGATAATGCACTTTTATGAGCTCTGTCAGAAAGATATGCAAAAATAATTTGGTTGAAATAAAAAAATTTGCGGTTATTATGATGTGTCACATAATTAATCAGAACCCTTTTGAGAACTAAAATTATTAAGATTATAGAGATTTTGTACTTGATTCCCTTTGAGGATACTGTTTATTATTTGAATTTGTAATTTTTTATATATCAATGTGAATAACTCTTATGGTCTTATCAATATAAACATAAATTCTACTTTTGAGTCAACCCACCTTTGGCACTTTTTTTGTGTAATAAAATAATTAAATATTCTTATATAAAAGTATTATGATAGATCATAATCAATCATCACTTGAAGTATAATTAAAAATCTGATGCACCGCTTTATATATAAGCAAAAATATAAGAAATTAGCAAAGCGCTTTTAGATTAATAACCAAAACAATATATCATGAGTTATAACTAAGTCATAATTTGAATAGTATAGAATTTATCATTGTTTTTATTATTTTTTTTTCAATTTTTTTTTTTTAATACATGTGGAATTCATGATTTTTGATAAATTTGATTAATATAAATAAGCATTTTATTTCAGGTTGAGAATACACATTTTTTTAAACTTTAAAATAAATTATTTTTATGAGCCTTTTACATAGGATCACACTGTAACTCGACTTTTCATACTCCTTTCGGAAGACGATAAGCCCTACAGTATCGGACTCCCGCGGTTCTGAATCTAATCTCACAAATACAATGTGAAATAGATAAATACCAAAGAGTCCAAATCCGGCAAATCTTTTGGAAAATTGATTTTGAATCAAATTGTAGAAAATGGAGTGCTTTTCCAGATATAGAGTCAACACCAAAATATTTTTTGGAAAATTTAGGAAACCCATGACTCTTGCCAAAGGTCACGTGTCCATCATCACCAAGATTGTCTCGGTTCGGGAACTTAGGTACGAGAGGGAAAGGTCATGAATTGAACACCCCCGCTCGCCCGATCGAAGATTAGTCTTTACTAATCATGATGTGAATCTTATTTACATTATATGCTCTTGTTCTGATTTATTAGGCTAACTTACTATGTGATGCACACACAAGTATAGACTATTTGCAAAAATTGGAACAATTTGATTTCATGTTTGTTTGCAAAATTATTACGAATATGTACTACTTGAAAAAGTGATCGCATTTGTACATTACTCAAATTATTCCAATTCAAGTAACTAGCCTATGTACATTACTCAAATTATTCCAAATCAAGCAACTAGCCTTCATTCACAAGCATTCAAACAGTTTATTACTTAAGCAATTAGCCTCATGGTGAACATGTTTTGACATGGTAACAACCACACTCATGCGATATGCTAAAACAAATAAAAGCTCACCTAGTACTCCAAGCCAAAAAAGATGACAAAGTTAGAATAATACATGATCCTAACTATGCGATATGACTAATGCAACACATGCGATATGCAATTACTAAGCTTGGCTACTAATATAGCATATGAATCAATTTGATAGTATGCGGTCTAAGCACATATTCAAAGAATGTTTAACTAACAATACAAGTTAGAATGATGCGCTAAGCTCAATGCATGCAAAACAATGGATGTAAGGCATGAGAGATGCGAAACAAAACATGATGCCTTAAACTAACCATCATAAGCAGGTAAATAAAAAAGAGAAAGACGTGGGGTTGGAAGACATACACATTATTACAACTGTGTCATTGCGCAGGAGGGTCTGAATAAACTAACTAGCTAAGCTAATTATTACGAATTAACTAATTATTACAAGCTGAATAAACTAATTAGCTAAGCTAATTACTACGAATTAACTAACTTTTACAAAACGAATTAACTAATTATTACAGGCCGAATAAACTAACTATGCTAGCTAGTTATTACAACATCACAATTAATGAACTACTCTAGCTAATTAGTACATTAATTTAGAACTAACGAAGTAAGTACACTAATTAATTAATTACAAATTAGAATTAACTAATTAATTACAACATGAATACAACACGGAAGCAATAACTAAGCTAACTAATCAACCTCGGGAAGCGAGGAATGCTCATGCATGCATGGATTTCCACCTAAAAAACCCACTGTTCTGCTGCCAGAATTGTCACGACCCAAACCCGCCCCTAAAAGTTTGGCATCGTAACCGGCCAGTAATCCAAGATTACCAACGGCCTTCCTGTACAAAACATAAATAATCGAGGCTAGCGGAAGCAAAGACAAAATGCCATAAGTCCAATGAGCTGTGCATCTATATGAACAAATAATTACATGCAAAAATGTTAATTTACCCACTTATATTACATAACGTATAACAAAATATCTTATACAAAACATGTGTACGAGTCAAATGTGTACAACAAGAACAAAGCTTGCTAATGGCCTTCTAGGCCTAGCCCCAGCTCGGAGGCACCCAAAACACTTGGTAGGCTTCAAAACAGTGGCTCGGTTCAAGACTCCGTCTAGGCTTGGCTTCTAGAACGCTCACCTATACATATATATAAAAACCATGAGCTAATGCCCAGTGAATAATATTAAAGTAAAGGGGTTAGTGAACGAATTCCACTTATAACATATCCGTAAAACAAATCATGTCAAAACATAACATAATGGTACATCTCACAAGACATAACACATATCGTCTTTCGACTAGAGTAATCGGTTCGGGATACCGATTAAATACATATCACCACAATGAAGTGGCTAACGAGATCTCGTATCACATGTATGTCATGGACCCGCACTAATGTGCCGTCCCCTATGACTTGGGACTATCCGTGGATGCCACATTAGATTCGCAAATAGGATATTCGTTCACATACTCAAGATAGCATTTCGAGAAAACATAGCTTATCGATAACAATGGAAACATAATTTATATCAACATATCCTTACAAAAATGTTACTCACAGTGGGCTTCCAAAACCGGTTGCGCGGTCTTCAAGTCTTGACCTACAAATACAAACATTCATAGCACAATTTTTTAACACACGTCGACATCGAGTTAATTAGTTGATTCTTAACTTTATTCGGTTATTCAGGACTCGGTTGTTCAATTAGTTCTATTCTTTTCTTACTTTATTTCATGCTTATGAGATGCTAATGGATGTAAATGACATGTGAAAACCGTGAAAATGAAGGCCCGGAAGTCAGAAAACGACAAGAGAACAAAATCGGAAAATCTGCACTGTTTGGCCGCACGTGCGGTGGCCTTGGCCGCACAAGCAGTGGAACTGTAGAATGCATTTTGGCCAAAAACAAGGTTGGTCGCTCGAGCATGGCCCAGGTCGCTCGAGCGGTCTAGGTGAAAATCCAGTCCGAAATTCTGCTTTGAAAGGGAACCTCCTCTTTCGCAAAATCAACCTCAAATTCATGAAAATCAAGGCCCAAAACTCTAGAAAACAACTTGAAATAAACATCATAACTTCAAAGCAAAACTTAATGTTTCATGTAAAGGGTCGAAATCTTGAATTTATGGGCAAAATCAACAACTATACACATGATAACAAATTCATGGGGTTTTATCCTCCATTTGCAAAATCATGCAAGAAGACAGGCTTATGAACATGAATTAGATGATGTGAAGCCATGCATGGAATATTATGAACCATCTCCCTTCAATTTTTGCCATATGAGCTCATAATGCTCTCTAGGTCAAAATACAACACAACACCCTCAATTACACATAATTCCTCTTAATTCAATTTAATTTCCATGAGATCATGGGTGTATCAACCCTATGTCAAGAAATTAGAAGGAGATTCTTACCTTAGATAGTTAATTGGAGAAGATTTGGCTCAAGTTCGTTCTTCCTCCCTTTCTTTCTCTTGATCTCTCCTTCTCTAGAACTCTCTCTCCCAAATATCTTCTTTTTTGTTGAGCCAAATAAAGGCTCATATATATATATATATATATATAAGTGTCTAAAGGTTGAGCCAAACATGGCTTAGCGAATCAGACAAAATTAGTTTCCAATTAAACTTCCCAAATGGCTCTAAAAATTCCCAGTAACATATCTATGTGCTCAATTTCGGTTTCTGAACCCATTACGGTCATCAATTTCAGTCCCAAAGTTGTAGCCTCAACATATATTTTTCCAATTCAAACAGATATTCTCCAATTACTTCATATTATCGCATAATTAATTAAGGATAATTATGATATGCATTTTGGGGCCGTTACAAGAATGCTTCTGTTGTACAGTAGAATATCTTTTCACCTCAGCCCCTGCTCTATTCTGTTCCAAAAAGTTGTTGCTCAATTTGACAAAAGTGGCCGGCAGGCCAGAAGTAATGGCCGGCTGGCCACAAATGGTAGCCTGCCATCCAAAAATAGTGGCCTGCCAGCCACTGAAGCTTGGTTCCTTCCGCTGGAATAGAAAGCATACACAGCACAAACAGGGTATTCTCAAGGTATGTTTGTACATCTTACCCCTCCTTATCATCAAACAACATCAAAGGAGTGGCAAGCTCAATTCACAAGCCATCAATCGATGCAATTTCATTGCATGATGGCCTATGAACCAAGGTGTACAATTTCAATAAATGCAACATAAAAGATTCTTAAACCTCCTCCCTATCATGGATTGATCAAGGGAAGTGGTTGATCTTAGAAACTTGAACCATTTCATCACTAGCAAGTATGAAATGTCTCAAGTTTCCATGTGTTCAATTAACGTCCGATTGAACACCAAATTGCTTATTATCTTGCATCAGTTTTAGTCCTAATTTTATTACTCCATTTTAATTATCAACCATTCCTTAGTTAATTAAGTCCAAAAGTGAGCTTTAAGTCCTTTAATGGAAAGAAATATCAAACAAAGAGTTGCTTTAGGCATGAAAGAGACACCATGTCGTTGGTAATGAACCCCCAAAGGGATTAAACCATTAAGCACAATATCTCAATCTCATGCTTAAACAAACATTTGGTTTGAAACAACTTTCAAAGCAAAGAAAAAGCCAAGAAAGGAGAGAGGTTGCAGAGGTGATTAGAGGTGATCACAAGTACGAAAAGTAAGAAATAAATACTATCAACTCAAATAGATTGGTGGTTAAGGCATAAACCACCAAACCTATGAGGACTATTACACTACAAGCCTGCTATACAAAGCTCAAATGTAATGAACAACCAAAAATAGTCCTAAAATAGTCTTAAAACATACTGGAATTAAGACAAAAATAGCGAGAACAATAAGCTAAAACTTGGAGCAAGCTAAGCTGGTAAACAAGCACAAGGAGGGAAGGCTACCCCCTACATTTTTGGGACTTCAAAACTTGGTTTTAGCCACTGAAAAAGCTCTTAATTCAGTATTAAAAAGTTCAAAAAAAGTTGACAAAGATGTGGGAAATACAAGGGCAAAGGCCTAAGAAATGAAGTACAAAGAAGGGTGATCCATCTCTCCACCCCTAATTGCCTTAAACCACAAGTTTCAGCCCAAAAATACAGAGTATAAACAGCCTAAAAACAATCCAAAAACAGTAGGCAAAATAGCAAATAAAGCAAAGAAATAAGCCAAGACTTATACCTCTTGAAGAGGAGAACCCTTTCCAAGTATTAAACCAACACTTACACACCCTCAAGAGCTCAAAGTAAACTCAAAGTACCTCAGCTCAAAGACCACAAGGTTTGGTTTAGAGTGTATAGGCAAAGGCTTAAGAATTTGCAAGAGAGAGAGGGAATTGTAAATAGAGAGAGATATTTTTGCTCTAAAATTTCCAACCCTCAAAAATTGAAGGGGAGGCCTTCTATATATAGAAAAACATGAAACTCTCTCAGAAATATCAATACATACACGTGTAGGCAGGTGCATGTATCTGTAGAAACAGCTAGCACAGGTGGCCAAAATATCTGCAAAAATACACAAGTGGCTGATAGGCCACAAAAATGGCTGGTAGCCTACATTGGTGGCCGACAGCCTACAATGGTGGCCGGCAGGTCCTAGGGTTTTTAGGCTTGAAAAACTGCTTTTTTGGTCCAAAGACAAGGCAAAAGGTGTGCAGGGTTTGAAGGCTCAAAGCTGTGGTATTCTGCTGAAGACTTCGAGCACTTGACAAGCATATGCAAATTCATCATTGGACGGCAAGTGGTGGCGCCCAAGTCGTGAGGGCGGTCAAAAATGAGATGTCTACACACACATACAGTGATAAAAAATTTCTTCAACCATTAGCAAATTTGTTTGTATTTGGCTTTCAATTGTTAAAATTTTCTAAACATAAGGTATTAAGACTCAAAATTAATTTTTTATTTTAAAAATAAATTCTTGTACATCGCACGACTAACCTACTAGTTTTATTTTAAAGTAAAAAAATTAAGAGTCATTATAAATTGTCATTTCACTCTTTCTATTTTCTGAATATTTTTTTCAAAAAAATTCAAAAAATAAGAAAAGAAATAAACTCCAAACACCCTAAAATAGTCAAAAATCTAAAATTGATTATAAAAAAGTCAATTTTCTGTCAATATTTATATATATATTTTTCGTAAAATACTAAAAAAGTGGTCATAATCAACCAGTCAATAAACTACTTATTTAGGTAGTTCCAAAAGAGGCTATAATCTAGTTCATAATTGTTAAAAAAAAAAAAAAATGCTTCACATTGTTTATTGAATTTAGTGTTGGTATATATATTTGTTAAAGGAAAATTTATTTATAAATTCCATCTTAAGGAATGGTGATCCGTCTAATCCTAAAAATTTTCTTATAGACCATGTAGTCCCATTGATTTTAGAAAAGTAAATTTAATATATTATTTGAACATTAAGTTTACGGTTATATCTTTATTTCTATTTTGTTTCTTTCTTGGATCAAATTTGGGATGGATTTTTATATGGGAATCTGTTTTATTTGGAATGACTCGTATGGGGAAAGATTTTGTGAATGACAGCACGTGACTAAGGTGATGCTGAAGTGTCAGCTGAGGTGCCACATGGCCTGGTCACACTGCCGAGATGATCTCAGCTAGGCCGAGGTTATCTGCGGAGATGCCGGAATCCGAGATAAATGAATAAGGAACAAGAGTCCTAGAACGGGAGAGGATCTCAGTCTGGATAAAGATAAGGCTCAAAGAGAGTTTTTCTCTATCTAGCTGAGTGTTCATGATGAGTATTGAGCCTGAGTCCATTGAAGTAAGGCTTCCAAAGGGATCATGTCACTGTTGGTTGTAAAAGCAAGGCACTCTCGTGGGTCAAAGGTAAGTTCTTTCTTGTAAGTTTAAGCATTATTTGCTATCTGTGAGAGATATTGTTTACTGACTTGATCGTGGAGTGCCCCCCGGGTGGACGAACCACCGCGGTATTCTTATATTCTTGTTACAGGTTATTGGGTTTAATCTATTTTGCCGGTGCTCTCCAGTTGAGTTCCCCTTTTGGTTATGTGGTCAGAAATCAACACCTATAATTTGGCGTCGTCTGTGGGAACTTAAGGAGAATAAATAGCCAATAACGGGCAGGAAGAGAAGATTGGGGACGACATCCACAGTGAGAGTTATGAACATGCAGATCCCAACATCGGAGAGGAAAACCATAACGAAGGAGCACAGGATCCGAATCTTAGGGAGAAAGACGTCAGCAAGGAGGGTAATGTCCCAAAGAAAGCTGGCCGAGATGAGTATTACAACGAAAGCAACCTCCAAGTGTGGAAGGATAGATGCTTAAAGAGGAACGGCGAGATGAAAAGGATGGCAAACAAGTTGGCAGACCTACAATTGGTTGTCAACTTCATGATGCAACCATTGTTCCCATTGCAGGACACGCCAATACCAGCGGCCAAGACTGATGCCCAAAAATGGGGACAGAAAACAATCTCAGTAGTCCCACAGCATAGCAAGGAAAAGCAGCGCTCACATCGGCATTCATGGGATGTCAGGCGAGTAGAGTCAGTAAAAGGTGAGTAGTAGAAGACACCGCGAACCAAGGGGACCTATGTCAAAGAACTTCGGTATATCCAAGGGAAGGGCCTTTGTTTTGATACAGCGAATGAAGAGAACCAAAAGGACGCACAATGACATTGGAAGTAGCACACCAAAAAGGTTAAAATCTATTGATAACCAAGCTCCCGATCGAACGAAGAAGGATTTGAGAGATTACCTCCAAAGGAAGCGACTCAACACCGAGATCACATCCCCTCATCAAGTCGAGGATGCCGTTCTCGGTGGATTTGGATACGTTTGAGGCCCCAAAAAGGTTCCACATACCGAGGTTCCAAATTTATAATGGTAAGTCTGATCTGAACTTTCATGTTGGTTTATATTTGAATTCAATGGCTTTGTGGAGTGGAAATGAGTAGTTGTTATGCAAGGTGTTCCCCTCATCCTTTAGAGAGATCGCATCGGATTGGTTCCATAAGTTGCCGAAAGGAACTATGAAGAGTTGGGAAGGCCTGGTCGAGATGTTTGTGGCTAGGTTTGTTACGAACAAGTTGCAATCACTAAGGGTAGACTCCTTGCTAGCTTTGAACATTAGCGAGGGTGAAAGTCCCTAGGCTTATGCCAAGAGATATTATGAGGTATTCAACCGAATTTCGGCCTGTAACCAGGAGTTGCCAGTCGTATCATTAAAAATGGCCTGGATGATGAATACCCACTTCGAAAATTATTGGCAAAGACCCTACCAAAAAGTATGGAGGAGCTCATGGCACGGAATGAGAAATATGCTAGAGCAGAAGAGGATACACTAGAAATGAAGACACCAAAGCAAGAGAAGAGAAACGACTCACCGAAGCGAGGCCGAGGTAATTCCGGTGCAAACAGGCAGGAGATAAGGTTGAGGGCTGCACAGGTAGTCACCACCGTATTCAGGATCCTAATCTACAAAGTTCTGGAAAGGATCAGGAACCAGCCGTATTACGGAGCGCCGGAGAAAATCCCTGGCGAGTTTATGGAAAGGAGCATTGGGAAGCACTGTGCTTGCCACAATGAGGATGGGCACTTGACTTAGGGGTGCAGGGCCCTGAAGACACACTTGGAGGATTTGGTTAGGCAAGGTCACTTGAGAGACCTAGTAAATGAGGCCAGGACAAGGGAAAAGCATGCAAGGCTTCCCCAGGCACCAGCAGCACCACCTTCACCACCACCACCACAGTAAGTAGATGGACCTTAGGTGATCAATGTGATTCACTCGAAGGTCAATGAGAATGATGTACGAGGAGAGACCTAGAGAGTAAGGCACCTACAACATATGTATCAAGTCTAGTAAAAGAAGCCTAGGACAAACGAGCACTAGGGACCAATGATTTCTTTTATCGAGGCTGACCTGGATATGGTACAACATCCACACAATGATGCCCTGGTGATAACACTAAAGATTGGAGAATGCCAAGTGAGGCGCATACTAGTTGATTAAGGCAGTTCTTGTGACATCATGTATGTTGGATGTTATAAGGAGTTTGGCCTTTACCCAGATGATCTAGAACAATTCGACAGCTCAATGGTTAGATTCAACGGAACGCCGACATGGCCTCTAGGAGCCACGAATTTGGAGGTGCAAGAAAGCACCAAGAAGGTAAGCACGGTGTTTACAGTAATTGACACCCCCTTGTAGACACCCTATTTTTGACCGCCCTTAAGACTTGGGTGCTTTATTCCAAACACCTGATGATGAAAGTTATACTGTGCAATCTTTTGAATTCTCAGCTCAGAACTTTGGATTCAAGCTCTAATCCCAAACCTTATACCCCATTTTGACCAAACTATTTTTTAGACCTCAAAATCCTCTTTTTGAAAATATTTTTTCATATGTTTCTACGATGTTCCGAGGCTTGCATTTCGTTTAAAATATTGCACTTTTCGGTAGACTGAGTAAGGACAAAGTGGAAATGAATGGAAGGGAGGTGGAATTTTTGAAAAATATTTAAAAACATCTTAGTTATAGGTTTGGAGTTGAAGGAAATAGGAGGGGAGGGAAGAAAACTAGTTTAGGAAGAGTTGAGCATGAAACCATTGAGAAAGAATGAGCAGCCTTCACTAAATTAGACATATCTATTTTCACACTTAGAATTTAGATGTTACGCTACCACCAGTGGAAATTATACTTCCGGGGCTTCAATTTAGACTCAATAATCACCTAAAACCGAGTTCGGATGAGGGAGATATGTCCGTTTGAAGTTGGGCCTAAAATATAGATTTTTCGAGCCAGCCGGGTCCATTTAGATCCGGCCGTGGCTCATTTAGAGCCTGCTGACTTCAAATTAAAATTTGCTTAGAATGCCTTTTTAGACCTGGCCTTGCATTATTTGGTCCAGTCGTGGGTTTTTTGGAGTCGGCCATCTGTTTTGGGAGCTGACCGGCTCTCAATAGCGCCAAACAAGTAGCTGGCGGAAATTGGATAGTTGGCTTTGTTTGAAGATATTTTCGACCAAATTGACTCAAATTCTATAAATAGACCCCCTGCATTCAGATTTTAAGGTTGGAAGATTTTCCTAAAGTGTAGACGTCCCCGAACGCATCCCGGGGAGGGTGCGACTCCCCCCCATTCTAGTTCGCTTGCGGGTCTACTACAGTTCGAAGGACTCAAATGTCACGGTTCTTAATCTTGAACCAAAGAGTCCAAATCTGGCAAATCGTTTTGAAAACAGATTTTTTGAAAGAAGTGCCAAACATGGACTGCTTTGCCAGATACAGAGTCGCCACCTAAATATTTTATTTTTGGGAAATTTAGGAAACCCTGACTCGGTGCCAAAGGCCACGTGTCTGTCATCACCAAAGTTGCCTCGGCTCGGGAACTTGGGTACGATTGGGGAAGGTCACTTCGTGAGCACCCCCGCTCGCCCGGTCAAAGACCGGCCTCTACTAACCATGATATCTATTTTTGAAAACATTGTGTGTTCTTATTCCGGTTATTAGTCTAGATTTACTATGTGATGCGCACAGCATACAAGTATAGACTGAGTCGCCTGAATTGGAACAAAACATTTCATGTTTGTTTGTTTGAAAATGGTTTGATGGTGCTACCCGCAGGTAGGCTAAGACGTGGATTTGCCACCCTCGGGTGGGCTTAGAAAACATGATTTTGCCACTATCTAGTGGGCTTAAAACAAACATTTGATGAATTGTCCCACTCCAAGTAACCCAACCTCCACCCACAGGCATTCAAGGCAGTTATATCACATAAGCACATAGCCTCATGGTAAGCATGCTATTCATGGCAGTCACTCACACGCATGCAAGGATGCTAAAGCATAAAACTCACCAAGTACTCCAAGCCAAAACAGAAGCTCGTTAGAAATCCATGCATGATCCTAGATACACAGAATTGCCTAATGCAACACATGCAAAGATGCAAACTATAGCAGGCTCGGCTTTTCTAAACATGGCATATGAAATGCTACCACTAACACGTATTCAATTTGGAATTGAAATACAAATGCAGTTTGTATGATGCGCCGAGCCCGGTGCGTGCAGAACAGATGAATGATGCAAACATGCTGTCATATTGTATGCTAATTGAAATATGCCCTGTATCTAACCATCATAAGCGGGTAAATAAAAGAGAAGAAAGACGTGGGGTTGGAAGACATACATGACACTCACCCACACTTATTACAATTATGCCCTCGCGCAGAGAGTCCGAATAAATAATACATTCCCGAATGAAAGAATAGTACAGTCCAAATAATACAGTCCAAATAATATACAAATTCCTAATTAATTTACAAATTAACTAAGAAAATAATAAAACTGGCATGCAAGCTAGGGACTGCCTTGATTCTGCTCCGGATGATGGAATGATGCATGTTTGGGCTGCTTTGCGCGGAAATCCACTGGAATGCCCCAATTAGCCTCTGTTTTGCAATGATTCTTGAAAAGCGCGCCAAGCCTCGGAAGACCGCTGATTCTTGATATGCTGCAATAGAGAGCAGGAAAGGGGCATAGCAATGTATTTTCACAAATGTATGCATGTCTCGATCCTCGTACCACCAATCACGCATCTCGATGCATAATGGCCGAGGAGCCGAATTGCACAACTCAATATAGAATGAATGCATATGAACACTACAACAAAACCTAACTCCATCATGGATAATCCGGAGTGTCGGTGACTTGGGAATTGAGACACGTTCCGTCACTCGGAGTACGGAACGCACCCCGTTTCCCGTGCCCGGGCTAACTCCTATCCCGAACATGATGCAACATGTATGATATGCATGAAATGCAACTAAGATACAATCCTAACATACACAATGTTATTGAATGGCATACACGCTATACGAGGTGGTACACAACCGAGCATACACAATGCTATGGATGAAATGGCATACGCAATGCAATATGGGCTTACACCAACATGAGAGAGCCTCAGCCACACTCACATAAGAGGCCATCAGATGAAAACAAGACACCTTGAAATGCGCGCATGCGTGCACGCAAACCGAGGACGGACCCTCAGGCACCGAAATGCCACTCTAATGAGACATGGCAAGGACATGGAATATGGTATGCAAACATGCAAAAATCAGTAGCAAAATGAGGGGGAAAACAGCCCCGAAACTCGGTAAAATGAAACCCGATGCATGGAATGACCCCGAAACATGGATTTTGGTGCATGAAATGGCCTATAGCTATACAATGCATACATAATTTGAACATGTAATGAAAAGACAGAAGTAAGGCAGCCCCGAGACAAGCATTTTTATAGTTCAAAACATGGCCAATCAGTAAGCACAAGTAGGGCTAAGAGGGCATGTAAAAATGGCTCCGTAAAGGAGGCAATGAAGCAAGTGGTAGATGCAAAGCCCAAACAGAAAAATACCCTTCTACAATACTGAAGAGGGACCAAAAATATGGCTATTTACAGTAGACAACAAGCCCCAAATCAGTATACAAACATGCTCAAAATGCAATGCAAGATATAGGCCAACAAAGGGGTATAACATGAAGTATACAAAAAATTCATCAAACAGCCAAAGACCCTTAATGAAACATGTAAAGGGGGTCAAAATATGGCCACTTTTAGTTCTGATCATGGCCTAAAAACAGAAGCAAGGTGAGCTAACAAAGCATGCAAAAATAGGGACCAAAGAGGGGTGATGAAGCAAGTGATACATGGAGGTACCAAACAAGGTTGAGCCCTTCTTCAATGTTGAAGAGGCGCTCAAAATAGGCCTAACTACAGTTTACATCATGCTCAAAAACAGATTACACACATGCTAAAAATGCCATGCAAAACAATGGCATACAAGAGGGTATTGAAACAAGTGCACAATGGGGGGCTCAAACAGGGTTGAGCCCTTAAACAAACATGAATAATGACTCAAAAAAATGACCCTTTCAGTTAGGGTCGGAGCCTAAAACAGTAAGAAAGATGGCTAAAAAATGAGGCAAAATAGAGCTAGAAATGAGGGAAAATGGACTTGCCCTTGTAGACCAACCCTTTTGTTGCTTCTTGGACCAAATTGCAGCTCCCTTGGCCTCTGAAAAACTCCTCCAAGCTGCTGAGATGGAGTAGTGGTGGTGGTGCTTGGTGGTGATGAAGAAATGAGGTGGAACTTGGGATTTTTGAGAGAGATAGAGGGAGATATGTATGTATATGCTCAAAACAATTTTTCCAACCCTTGAGAGAGAGCTGGGAGGCCAGCTATATGGACAAGAATGGGGGAGAAATGGAGGGAAAAAAGTGGAGGGAATTGGCATCAATTTTCCCTCCAAAAAAAGTTCCCTCCGGATGCAGTTTTTGGAGGGAAAACAATGCACAGCTGTAATGTACTCCCTGTAAGGAAGCTGGCCGGCCAGTTATCAAAGCTTCAGGTGGCCGGCCGGCCACCCCCTATGGCCGGCCAGCCAAGGGGCAAAATGGTCTAGAGGAATTTTTGGCCGGCCACCACAAAAAGGTGTCCTCCCATGTGTCCTCAACAAAACCCTATGGTTGAAAATTGGCAACTGTAAGACAGGAGAGACAACAAGCCACTTTTAGGAGGGGTTCAAAAGGTCCAGGTTGAATTACTGGCTGGCCATAAACTTTTAGGGTCCTCCCATGTGTGTACAACACAAATATGTGGTTTGGGTGTGAAGATAGTGGCCCTAGGGTGGTCAACATTGGCTCGGAAGTGAGAAAAACGGGCGTCGGAGGGCGCCGGAGGAATATAACTGGTTGCTGAGACAATTACTAGCCTCCCGCCCTTCTGTGACCTTCCTGGTGATAAAACAGAGGTACCTGCCAAAAATAAACGAAAACCGATGCAAAACGAATGTTCGGGGGCCAAAACACGCAGTTCGGGGTCCCGAAAATAGGCTGTTAAGCACTGAAAGTAGCATTCGACCACGAAGTGGGTTTCTCAGGCCTCAGTGTCCCTCAAAGGGGAGTAAATGAGATGCATGCCAACAACCGGAGCAATCGGAGATGGTTAGGCGGTCCCGAACCGAGGCACACGGCCTGACGACTCCGAAAACCGGGAACCGGGCTCCGAAATGGGCAAAATGGCCTACGGCCACGAAATGTAGCCTATGGCCACTGAGAGATGATCTACGAGACCTCTCCCTCCCCTCAGGAAGAGAAAACAGAGAAAATTGAGCTTGGTTCGCAAACCGAGGCAAGGCACAGAAAAGTCCAGAAGTTCGGAGGCAAGGCTCACGGCTGAGACTCCGCAACCTCAGAACGAGCACAATATACAATATCACCAAGCGCTCAATCGGTGACGTCTGAGTCTTAAGGTCGGTCAAAAATGGGGTGTCTACATAAAGGCTTTGAAGGAGATTGAAAGCTAAAACCATCCTTTTTTCTTCCTTTGATCTTCAAACATTGTTGAACAACATATATACAATACATACACCATTAGAGCTTGTTCTTGAAGCTTTTTGTTGAAGTTTCAAACCATATTTCATAAACTTGAGGGTGTTTGGAATCGAGTTTGATCAACAACCATACATACTCTTTAAAAAGGTATACTTCTTACCCATCTTTTTCCTATGTGTTTACTAATCATCTTCTTCATTTTCCTTGAGTTTGTGCACTGCCGGAGGTTACTTAAAAGGGCTGAAATATGTGATTTAATTCATAAAAAGTGAAGGGGTTAGACACCCCTCCTTAAGCTTGCTTGTCTAGTTTGTTCTCTCTTATTTTTGTTCACTTTCTTCACCTTTTTGAAGTAGTTTTAGCCACTATTTTGGGACTATTTTTGGACTGTTTGGGGGCTGAAATATGTGATTAAAAGTTGCAAAAAGTGGAAGGGTTAACCACCCCTCCTTAGGCTTTGTTCCATAGCTTTTTCTATATTCTTTTTATTTAATTTCTCTTACTTTTGCCACTATTTTCTTGGCTTACAAACTAATTTTCAGAGTTTAAAAAGGCTGAAAAACATGGTTTAGAAGTCCAAAAAGTGGAGGGGTTAGCTACCCCTCCTTGGTCTTGCTTATTAGTTTGATGTCTCCTTATTCTTACCTATCTTTTATGCGCTTTAAACATGCTTTAGCTACTGTTTATTGTATATTAGGGGCTGTTTAGGGGCTGTCCTAATTTATTAAATTAGTTTATGCTTTGAATATCTAGCATGACGTGTTGTAAGTCCTCATGGCTTTGGTTGTTTAGGCCTTAGCACCGAGTCATTTGAGTTAATGGCTTTTCTTTACTTAGTTTTCATATCAAGAGTCTCATCCTAATAATCAAGTTCGCACAATCATCTTTGCAACCTCCCTCTTTCTTTTCTTTTGTTCAAAAGCTATTTCAAAAGATTGATGTTTATTCAAGGCATGGGAAAGAGACCTATGCTCAATAGCTTAATCTCTACGGAGGTTCAACGTCAAGGCATAGGCTCTCTTTCATGCTACGAATCACTTCTCGTTTGATTATTGTGCCTTATGGTTGCTTGGATTAATATTTTCATTAGCATTGTTATAATTATCATTGGTGTAATAATTCTTATTGTTGTAATTATTATCATATCTTTGTTGTACTTATGGTTGTTTATGGTTAATACCCTTGTTGTAATAACTTAGATAGCTAGTTGACAACTTAGATATCTAGTTAGTAGTTAGTTTGGTTAAAGTAATTCATCTATTTGAATTTGTAATAGTTAGTTTAATCCGAACACTTGGACACTCATTCGAACCCTCTTGCACAAGGGCAAAATATGTAATAATTGTGTATGTCTTCCAACCCCATTTCTTTCTCCCTTTTATTTACTGACTTATAATGGTAGCATAGGGCATCATGTTTCCTTAGGATTTCCCATGTTTGCATACACTTGTCTTGCATGTATTAGGGCTTGGCTCATTATACTAACTGATATCAATTCCAAATTCTTACTCGAATACATGATTTATCACATGTCTTGAATTGAATCATATACCATACTCATAGCCAAGCCTATTAAAAATTGAATAATGTGTGCGTTGTATTAGTCACATTGCATTGTCTAGGAACATGCATGTTTTCTAATCATTTTGCTTTATTTGGCTTACCTTGGAGTACTAGGTGAACACTTATCGCTTTTGCATATCGCATAAGTGTGATTGTTGCTATGCCAAGCATAATACCATGAGGCTAATTGCTTAAGTGATATAACTCTTTGAATGCCTGTGAATGAAGGCTAATTGCTAAAATTGGGATAAGTTGATTAATGTACATACAAACTCACATGTTTCAAGTGACGCATATTCAAACCAGTTTTCAAACAAACATGAAATCAAAATGTTCCAACTTTTGCAAAATTAGTCTATACTTGTGTGCATCACATAGTAAATTAGTTAATAATTAGAACAAGAGCATATAATGTAAATAAGAATCACATCATGATTAGTAGAGGTTGATCTTTGATCGGGCGAGTGGGGTGCTCAATTCATGACCTTCCCTTCTTGTACCTAAGTTTCTGAGCCGAGACACTTTGGTAATGATGGATAAGTGGCCTTTGGCAGGAGTCTCAGGTTTAATTTCCCAAAAATATTTAGGCGGCAACTCTATATTTGGCAAAGTAGTCTATTTTTGGAATTTTGATTCAAAATTGATTTTTCAAAAGATTTGCCAGATCTGGACTCATTTGTGTTTATCTATTTTACATTGCATTTGTGAAATTAGATTCATAACCACGGGAGTCCAAACTGTAGGGCTAGTCGTATCTGAAAAGAGCACGAAAAACAAGCCACAGTTTTTGGCGACTCCACTGGCAATTTAGAGAACTTGACTTGAACTTCATGATGTGAAATTTTATCTACCTATATATGTTCTTTGCATTGCATTTGCATTGGTGCTTATAAATCACTGTGTTTTCCATCTGTTATTCTTGGACGGTTTGCCGGAGGCTTGCCCAAAAAGTTTGCCAAAAGGCTGATCGGTCATGGGCTCTGCCATTTTGGAAACACAACCCTCGGATCTGGATTACCGCTATACCGCTTGATTCTCTTTTCACTTCTCGGTGTTAGGTGTGAGAGGTATATTAGGTGATCTTGTCGAGGTACCTCGTTTGACCAAATCGGCCTAAGTACATATAGTCAGCCTTAGTGACTTTTCAAACATAGGACAGGATGCTCGCCCTATTCAGGATGTTGTGATACCGTTTGTTTGAATAGTAAAGCTGTAGAGCACTCCAAAGCTAAGATAAGGAAACCCTAAAATCTCATAGGGGTATTTTGAATGCTTTTGTGCAAAATGTGAAATCTTTGGCAATGTGTGATGCAATCCTTGGAGAGTCTTAATCTTGAGGTGATTCCTTTCAAACTTAAGGGTCATATCAGAATCAGAATTTGGGTCAAAATCCAGGGGTTTGTGTTTGATATGGTGGAAAAATATCAGAACCAGAACCAGGGCCAAAAATTGTATCTTGCTTTGTTTTGACCAGCATACCCAGTATCCTGATCTGATAGGGCATTTGTTTTTAATGCTAGGTTTGTCTGAGCCAAAGAAGGAGCCATAACCAACTTAGCAAAGGCCAAGCCCAATCTAACCCAAAAACCCTTAACCCATCACAGTCCATCCAATCCCAGAAAAAACCCATTTAACAAAGGTCCAATCCATCTGATCCCCAAAGTCCAACTCACAAAAGATCCATCCAATACCAAAAGACCCATTCTAAAAAGCCCAATCCAGTCAAACCCGTCTCGACTAATCCATTGCAGATACATCAAGTATAATCGGGGCAAAATCCTTGTTGGTTAGCTCTCAGCTTACACCCATCTATTTCCTCGATTGCCAACTCAGCAGACCCGTTATGGCATAGAGTCCAGAAAAAGTTGTGGCTATGATAACGACCCTAAATCAGGGAATTACCATACAAGATGAGACCAATGTTGAAATGCAACGCCCATCTGGGGCATCTACCACACATCCAGTCCCGGGTCCCCAGTCGAACTTTGATCCACCTCTACCAGTTGAAGATTTGCAAGGTCCAGATCCTCGAGAAGGGTTGGTTCAAGCTCAAGTATTCAAACCCTTGGTGCAGCCTAATGAGGGCCTTTTTTCCCTTGATATTAAAGATCTCGACCAGACCTTGTTAAAAATTGCTAACCTTGAGAAGCAATTCAAAAAGGCACAGGGAATTAGCTCCATACCCGACATTGAGGATAGGTACATCGAGGCTGCCGTAAGGCTCCCAAACAGATTCAAAATGCCACACATTGATCGTTTCAACGGGTCTGGAGATCCTATGGTACATATCCAGCTTTTCATGGATGCCCTGAAACCGATGGGTCTAACTAAGCCTCAAAAACTCTCTTTGTATTGAAGAACCCTGTCAGGTATAGCAGCCACTTGGTACGCCAAGTTGGAGGATAAAGTGAAGCAAAATTGGGATTTGGTTGAGGCATTTGTCAATCAGTATTCTTACAATACCCAAATTGAAATAACTACCTAAGAGCTTGAAGCAACCCACCAGAATCCTAAAGAACTGTTTATGGAATTTGTTACAAAGTGGAGAGCAAAAGTAGCACAAATGACAGATCGACTTTCTGAGAGGGACCAAGTACGAATAGTGGTACAGAACCTTGAGCCTGATATGTTACAAAAGTTAATAGTCGCGCCACTATTCACTTTCAAAAATTTGCATGAATTAGGGATTCAAATTGAAAGTGCATTTAACAGAGGGATTATTCCTAGGGCAAGCGAACCAACAAGGAGGGTGTTTTCTGGGCGTACCAATGCTAGCAGTAGCACTATTCCCAAACCCACTGAAATCAATACCGTTGCCGCCACTCCCAAAATTGCCAACCCATTTGCCAATACCAACCCACAAACAGCTAGCCCAACTCGAGCTCAAGGAAGAACTTTCACCCCCCTCTATATGAGCCTAACCAGTGCATTAAAAATCCTGATGGAAATAGGGTATCTCAAACCCCTTTATCCCAACCTCTTCTTGACTCACTCCCTGCTAGACATAACCCCATCAAATACTGTGTATACTATCAGCAGTGCGGTCATGGCACCGATCGTTGCTATTGCCTTTGTCATGAGGTTCAAAATCTCATCGACAACTAGACGATAGCTTCACCTCAAGACCCCAATGTTACCACCAACCCCCTTCCCATCCATGACCAAGAATCTCCTGCCCACCTTAACCTCATCCATACACTACTTCTTACCTTCAACCCCAGCATATATATTACCCCGGCCTATTTATCCAAGCCTAAGGTGTTCATTGTTGAAAGCATTGATTTGTGCATGATGGATACACCCACTCTGGTTCGGACACATCAAGAGTGCCAAATGGCCGAACCCATTACTGCTGAGATGTTGAGAATGATTGAAGACCTTCAAGGAACGGTGGCAGATTTAACCTTTGGGGTTCCGACCCTGTCAAAGAATTCTCCAATCTTGGGACAAATTAAAAGTGGAATGGGCCAATCAAAAGTGAATATGGTCGAAGCAAGTTGCAAGAGCAAGGTCGAGACAAGTATTGATCCCCATGCACATCTTCGGCGGGCTATTAAGACTTTAAAGGTCAAAGGGTTGAACAAACAGCAAGTGCTTGTAATTATTGCAAAGACTATGGATGACACGTTTGTTGCTCAGGTTGAGAGCATTTTGAATCAGAGGGTAAGCCATGAAAAGGGATGCTTTACCAAAAACACCCCTCCTGATTCCAATCCCAAGCCCATAAATACCCAGCCAATACCTGCCAACCTCTTTGCCAATGTTTCTAAACCTGATGCTTTCTCCTCCTAAAAACGAGCCTTCACCCATCTCTATATGAGCCCAACCCTCACCTTGAAGGTACTGATGGAGAAAGGGTATCTCAGACCGCTCAATCCTTGACCTCTCCCTAACCCTCTCCCTAACCCTCTCCCACCTAGACATGACCCTACCCAATATTGCACATTCCATCAGCAGAACGGTCATCATACTGACCGTTGCTTTCGCCTTCGCCTTCGCCATGAAATTCAAGACTTGATTGACAATAAGGTCATCACCCCACCTGAAAATTCCAAAGCTATTAATAACCCTCTTCCTGACCACAATAGATTGCCACCCCATAGCATAAATCCCATCCATGGTTTGCCACAACCAACATTGACCCCAGCTAGCACGGCCAAGGAGATGTGTGGAGACAACTAGGATAATTGTGAGGCTCAATCTGTGAGACTCAGTTTGAAAGTTTGAAATAAATCCAACTGGGTGTGGATGTTAGTATTACCGAATTGAAGGCTGGTTTGAACCCTCCCGTGGGCTACTTGAAGATGTTTTTGAATTCTGCAGATGGACTTGGAGAATGAAAACCCCTTTTGTCTCTAGGGTGTTGATTTTTTCTGAGTTGTGTCCTGTAAATAGTTGAGTTGTGAGTTTTATTTTCTTCGTCTTTTCTTGTGTTGTTGCATTAGTTAAGTCTTTCCTTTGAGTTGCTTTCGTGTACCCTCAGGTTTTCGTTGTCTTTCTAAGAAAGTGGGAGTCAAGTTTTTGATCATTTTGTTGTGCCTACAGTAATGCATGTGTGACCTTTTAAAAATGAAAAAAGCTTTGATTTTTGTTTTTGAATGAGATTCCATTAATAAGCACGAGTGTTGAGAAGGATCCCCTAAATGGTTTGAGTGGATTTTGAATTATCGGTGCATAGTCCTTCATGATTTCCAAATTTTAAACTGTTTCTTTTGCAAACTTGCAAAGATAAATTCAGAATTGTGCGGGTTATTTTACACTGTCCTGTGGATTCTTTCACTTTTGGGCGATCATTTTGGCAAGCACAAAATGGCTTTCAGACCTCACAATCATAGAATTTCTTTCCCTATTGTTTTCATTATTTCAAAAGGAAATGGATAAGAAACCAAAAAGAAGAAAAGAAAGAAGAAAAGAAAAGAGAAAGAAAAAAGAAAAGAAACCAAAAGAAAAAAGAAAGAGAAAAGAAGAAAAATAGAAGAAAAGAAGAAGGAAAAAAAAAAGGAAAAGTCAACTGCCAAGCCAGGGATATCCATTAGAATGAAATCCAATCAACTGTGAGGAAGGGAACTTTTGTCTGAATTCGGGGAACCCAATGCGAAGAAGGTACCACATTGCGAGAAGAACCAACTTTGAAAATGGAGCAAAAGAAAGGAAGAGAACATTCATAAGGAATGGAGAACCAAGCTTAAAGCAAGGTGAAGCCAGTTCCCGTGTTAGGGCAAGGATGACTATTGATCAAATTCACCATAAATGTTATAACGCTATCCTTGAGAGGCTCGTTAGGCGGAAAACACGAAAGGGCGACCTAGGCAAAAGTTAGAGCATGAAAAAGAGAAATCAAACAGATAGAGCTCACAATGTTGAAAACACGAAAATGTGACTTTAGCAAAAGTTAGAGCACAAAAGGAGAGTGTCAACACCCGAGTGAACCCTAACCATGAACTATGTTGACCTAATTCCCATCTTGGGATACGTAGGCAACTTCAATATGAAGTTCGATCTCAACCATATCCATCTCATCTACCTTGACCCAATCATCTTGCCCGATTCACATCATCAGATTCACATCAATCCATGAGTTACACCAACTACTGTGCATATCACATGCTTGCGTTGGGTAAGGAAGAACTAGCTTGAATCAACAAGTGGAGAAGTTTTCAATACTTGAGTTTATCAGTAGAATCTCTATCTTGAGCAAAAACGGAATCAAAATTGAGTTAAAAAAGGAACATAAGTAATACTAGGGGCACTATGAATGATCAGTCACCTTGAGTCTTTTTCTGTTTTTGGGTCAGTTGTGAGTTCTCTTGTGCCGCGCCTGGTGTTTGTCTCAGTCTGCGCTCTGCATTGAGTCACCATTACCTGTTTGTCGCTCATAAGCGCTCTTCATTGAGTCACCCTAACGAGTTTGTCGCTCAAAAGTTTAACAGAGTGGCATCGCCACAATTCCATACACGAATGTTCACCCCGGACTCGAAAACAAGTCCATGTGTGGAATTCATAAAAAAACTGAGAGAGCCCATACAAGGGGCATCACATTCATGATCATTGCAAAGTGTATATGAGGAATTCGTCACTGTTTTGGAAGGGACTGGAGTAAGTTCTCAACATGCTAGGACAGAAGAGAAGCATGGGTTTGATTGGTTGGCACCCGTTCCAGGATTTGATGGTCCCCATTACACATGCCTGCATAATGTTAAAAAAGGTGGCTAGTGACTGGACACTAGGGGCAATTTTCAGTATATCTGATCAGGCTATCCATCAAACAAAGGGCATGAACCCAACCAGTGGCCAAGGATTAGACACTAAAGGCAATTTTCAGTGCATCTGATTGGGTCATCAATTGAACAAGGGGCATGAACCTAACCTTTATTTCAGTCCGCTAAAGCCATTTGTTGGACACTTTCCCCTGGGTTAGGGTGAGCTTACCTCCATGATAATTCTGATATGATTCAGCTTTCGAAAGTTGTCCCCAACCTTTTCAAAACTCTTGGGATTGCTATCTTCCCTCTGATTCATACGTGTGTTTTGTATTATACTTAAGTGTTCATACACTTGGTTGATTTGAATTGTGTGATTGGTTGCTCTTGCTATTGACTTTGTTCTTCACTTAACAGAGTTTTGTTGAGTTGTCTCCCTTTGTGTTACATTTCAATAAATTGTGGCAAGTTGCCCTGCACTCATTTCATAAGGTACATGACGCATTACTCTGAGTAATGTTCATTTCCCTCTACATACCATGCATCTTTCAGTTTGTATCGCACTATTTTGTATACCTTGAGCACTATTTTGTACACTTTGTATCGCACTATTTTGTGTACCTTGCATCGCACTGTTTTGTGCATTCATACATTTTCACTTTGTATCGCACTATTTTATGCACCCTATCTCGCACTGTTTTGTGCATCTTGTATCGTACTATTTTGTGCATTCGTACATCTGTCCCTTGTATCACACCGTTTTATGCACCTTGAGTTCGCACTATTTTGTGCACCTTGTATCGCACTGTTTTGTGCATATTGTATAGCATTGTTTTGTGCATTCACTTTGTATCGCACTGTTTTGTGCACCTTGAGTTTGCACTGTTTTGTGCACTTTCATAACAATGTTTTATTCACCTCACATCGCATTGTTTTGTGCACCTTGCATCGCACTATCTTGTGTATTCATCTTACATGGCACTATTTTGTGCACCCTGTATCCCACTGTTTTGTGCACTCCACATCACACTGTTTTGTGCACCTTGCATCGCACTATTTTGTGCATTCCCTTGCACCGCACTGTTTTGTGCACTTCACCTCACACTGTTTTATGCACCTTGCATCGTACTGTTTTGTGCATTCACCTTGTATCGCACTGTTTGTGCACCTTGCATCGCACTGTTTTTTGCATTCACTTTGCATTACACTGTCTTGTGCACTTGCATCGCACTGTTTTGTGTATTCACCTTGCATCGCATTGTTTTGTGCATTCACTTTGTATCACACTGTCTTGTGCATTTACCTTGTATCGCACTGTCTTGTGCATTTACCTTGTATCGCACTGTTTTGTGCATCCACATGCATCACATTGTTTTGTGCACCTCATTTGCACTGTCTTGTGCTCTCACTAGGTCTCAGAGACCTTAAATCCTCTAGAGGTGCAATTCCTTTAGTGTTTGTCGTGCCCGAATGGCTTCAGGCAGTCTGGTATAGCCACCTAACTGTGTTTGTAGTGAGTTCCTAGGAGATCAATTGAGACGGTGGAAACTAAAGTTCAAATGGCGACACCTAGAACGCAAAGGTTCAGAATTTTTGAGACTAAAGTCCAATTTAAATACTCAGGGATGTATCCTTGGCTTGAAATCTGTATGGCAACCCCATAGGTTGAGGTAGCTTGTGCGCCTCAATTTTAGATTCTGAACCAACCTAGTCTGTCACCCTGTTGGAGAATAAGGAAAGTTGTAAACATAGCCAGGGAGAAAAGTAGTACCCGTGGTCTAGAAGTGCAAGATGAAGGAAGAAGAAGAGCAAACTTCCCAGCAACATAAGGTGAGTCATCACCAATTGCCCCTGTAAGGTACTTTCACTTCCCAGTTATTACATCATATCCATTATTATCTATTACCTCTATCACATTGCATATAACATCTATCGTATGCATCTACCCTATTGTCCATTACATCTATTACATCATACCATTTCATCACCTGCATTCTTTCCATGTTAAGCTTAGTTTGGCGTGTGCTCATATCTTTCCCTCGTTAAAACATGGTTCTGTCATGTGTAAGTACCCATGCTGCGCTGAGGCTAGTATTAAGGGTTTCAGCATCTTTTCTGTGTTAAACGTGGTTTGTTTTGTGTCCACGCCCTTTTTATGTAAGACGTAGTTCAGTCTACACCCCTTATTCACTTCATCTATTGCATTCATTGCATCGTACTTTGTCTTGTTGCATTCAGCATTTAGGATTATTATCTTTCTCTTGTAGATCATTCCTCACTTATATCATACCACCCAATTACTTGTACTTTTTCTCTTTCTACGAAAAACATAGTTTTGCATGTGCTCGCACCCCTTTCACGTTGAAACATAGTTCTGTTATATGTAAGCATCTATGTTACGCTGAGGCCAATATTAAGGATGTAGGTACTTAGCTTGTGTTAGGCATCGTTTGTCTTGTGCCCATACTTCTTTTCTATATAAAACGTAGTTTGATTTGCATCCCCATTCCTTTATGGTATTCGTGTGTTTTGCACTACTTGTGGTTTGATTGTTCGTTGCATTGCATATCATTTGTATCATGCCCCTGAACTATGCTGGTTTGATTCCTTACAAAGAGATACATAGGCAACCCTCAAGTTCAACCAATTACATCTGCATTTTGTTTATTTGCCCAAGTCTTACGACTTTGTCAAATGGGTCGTCTTCGGGCTTTGACATTCACTCACGTCATTTCATGACTATTCGAGCTCTGTTAAAGAGGGGTAACTGTAGACACACCATTTTTTACTACCTTTAAGACTTGGGCGTTTTATTCCAAACACTCGATAATGAAAGTTACATTGTGCAATTTTTTGAATTCTCAGCGAAGAAATTTGGATTCAAGCTTTAATCCTAAACCTTATACCCCATTTTGACCAAAACTATTTTTTAGACCTCAAAACCCTCTTTTTCAAAATATTTTTCCAATTGTTTCTACGATGTCCTGAGGCTTGCATTTCTTTTAAAATATTGCACTTTTCGGTAAACCGAGTAAGGACAAAGTGGAAATGAATGGAAGGGAGGTGGGCTTTTTGAAAAATATTTAAAAACATCTTAGTTATATGTTTGGAGTTGAAGGAAATAGGAGGGGAGGGAAGAAAACTAGTTTAGGAAGAAGTTGAGCATCAAACCGTTGAAAAAGAATGAGCAGCCTTCACTAAATTAGGTATATCTCTTTGCACACTTATAATTTAGATGTGATGCCCCTACCATTGAAAAGTAGACTTTCGGGGTTTCAATTTAGACTCAAGAATCACTTAAAACCAAGTTCGGATGAGGGAGATATGCCCGTTTGAAGTCGAGCCTGAAATGCAGATTTTTAGAGCCGGCCGGGTCCATTTAGATCCGGCCGTGGCTCATTTCGAGTCGGGCGGATTTCAATGAAATTTTGTCCAGAATGCCTTTTTAGACCCGGCCTTGCATTATTTGGTCCGGCCGTGTGTTTTTTGGAGCCGGCCGGCTCTCAATAACGCCAAACAGACAGCTAGCGGGAATTGGACAACTGGCTTTATTTGAAGATATTTTCGACCAAATTGGCTCAAATTCTGTAAATAGACCCTCCGCATTCAGATTTTATGGTTGGAAGATTTTCCTAAAGGCTTTGAAGGAGATTAAGAGCTAAAACCATCTTCCTTGCTTCCTTTGATCTTCAAACATTCTTGAACAATACATACACCATTAGAGCTTGTTCTTGAAGTTTTTTGTTGAAATTTCAAACCATATTTCATAAACGTGAAGGTGTTTGGAATCAAGTTTGATCAACAACCATACATACTCTTTAAAGAGGTATACTTCTTACCCATCTTTTTCTTTTGTTTTTACTAATCATGTTCTTCATTTTCCTTGAGTTTGTGCACTGCTGGAGGTTACTTAAAAGGGCTGAAATATGTGATTTAATTCACAAAAAGTGGAGGGGCTTAAGCTTGCTTGTCTAGTTTGTTCTCTCTTATTTTTGTTCACTTTCTTCACCTTTTTGAAGTAGTTTTAGCCATTGTTTTGGGACTATTTTTGGACTTTTTTTGTCATGACCTAAACCCGCCCCTATGGATAAGGTCATAACCGGCTAGTAATCATAAGATTACCTGTGGCCTCAAACATTTATTAAACATATTTCAATAGAAATAAGGGGCCAAACAGAAGCAGATTTAACAATTTTCGTCCAATGAGCTGTGCTTACATGGCAAAACAAAACATTCCAGAAGTAGTCTATAATAACTCACACACATATGCATAGAGTTAACATCTTATATTCATCCAAGAACTTTCAAATATGTAGCCAGCCAAACAAAAACTTATTTACATAGGTGATCCAATGTGTTCACCAAAATAGCAAGAGAGTAAATGAAAGGTCGAAAGAACAAAACAAAGTCTCGTGCGTGAGACATTCGAGCTGACTCCTCAAACTGACTTCCTCTCACATTCTTCACTAAGGCTGGGTTTGGAACTCTCTTTGTGCACCTACATACACATAAATGAGAGTGAGCGAAAGCCCAATGAATAATATCAAAATAAAGAAATTACATGAATGAAATTCGTAATGGACATAACCAACAGCCTTAGGCCCATTCATGTTTCTATCTAATACATTACATGGACTCAAGCCCAAACATATCAAACAGCCTCGGGCCTAATTCATTCTTATCAAACGGCCTCAGGCCCAGTTCATCCATGTCAAACGGCCTTTGGCCCATTCATTTATGTCCAATGGCCTTTGGCCCAATCATTCATGTCAAATGGCCTTAGGCCTAACCATTTATGTCAGAGGGCCTTTGGCCCAATCATTCATGTCAAACGGCCTTTGGCCCAATCATTCATATCAAACGGCCTTTGGCCCAATCATTTATATCAAACGGCCTTTGGCTCAATCATTCATATCAAACAGTCTTTGGCCCAATCATTTATATCAAACGGCCTTTGGCCCAATCATTCATATTATGTGCATTTCATACTTGAGATCATAAGCATGTCGTAATCATAATCATATTCCAACGGCTTTATTCAATCATTGGCATAACGAATATCCAATTCAATTTAACAACTCTATAAAACTCATACATAAGTGAGCATTTGGAAAGTAGTATACTTCAATACATTCTTATTAAGATATTACTCACAGTGTTCTGCTGTAGGATTTGCCCTTGCGGTTGACCCTACACAATTTACAACATATCGGGTCACAAGCGGTTCAATCCGTTCTCAATTTGTTTATTTTTCTTAAGCCTCTTTCTTATCCCTTTAACTCATTTACAATGTTCAATGCATGCCTAAGAGTGCTTAGAAATGGAAGAGAACGGAAAAAGGAGCATAAAACAACTTTTCAAAATTTCTAAAACAGGGCTCTCCGCTCGAGCGCAGGATTGGTTGCTCAAGCGGACTGCAAAAATTTAAGAAAGTACTGGTTGCATGAATTTCACGCTCGAGCGAGATTTCTGACGCTCGAGCAAGGAGCCTTGCAAAACAGGGTTCGCTCGAGCGCACACTTTGTCGCTCGAGCTACAGTACAAATCTCTACAAAACTTCTGGGGGCTACTATTTCACGCTCGAGCGAGGCTTTCCTCACTCGAGCGGACTAGTCAAATTCTGGGTTTTCCAGCAAACTATTTAAGCTTCAAAACACAACCCCAAAGGCTCCAAAGTTTGCAAATCAATGCCAAACCATATAAAAACATTGTGTAACAAAAAACCTTAGATAATTTGAAACCAAATGTCAAAATCATGGTTCATTTCCAAAATCATTCCAAATTCTCCTCATCAATTTCAAAACTCATTCATTCAACCTCATACAAACTTCATATCTTCATCAATCATGCATGCATGTTAATTTTTGACTCCAATTCCATTTCAAATGGTACAAATGATACTTATAATCATGAAGCTCATGAAAATTATGCATGCATGTATAACTTGATGCTATATTCTTCATGTTTCAACAATCATCTTCTAAATACAAATATGAGTCTTTAGAATTAAGCTTCACACCATGATAATTCTTACATGCATGTGTATATTGACTTCAAATTCATCATGTATAGCTTAATTCTTGTTCTTTATTACCAATTCTCTTTTGAATTCATATAATCACAACTCAAACTCATGAATCAAGAGTTGGGTACCCACCTAAAAGCTCCAATCCCCCAAAATTCAGCCAATTCCTTGAGTCCATTTTCCAATTCCCAAACTTTGAGCCAAAATTCATAATTTGAGCCCTCTTCTCTCTCTAGAACCGTCCCGCTCTCTCTCTTTAGAGTATACTTCAGATTTTTGAGCTCAAATGGGGAGTTTAATTGTGTTTGGCCTTTATATATACTAAGTGGTTAGTTTAAACTAATCCATCTTAATTAAGGTTAATCAATTGAGCCTAATTCAATTAGTTTAATCTAATTATTTTGATCCAAATCAATTTTTAATTAAACTTCATCGTAGGCTCTAAAAATCATGCTAAGCACAAAAATACAGTCAATTTCACTTTTTGACATCTCTACGGCCTTCAATTTAAATTCTATAGTAGAAAATTAAACAGATTTTCCTACGGTAAACAAATAGGAATTCAAAAACACATATAATCATATAAATGGCACTCAAAATCATATTAAGCACATAATCACAATCATAATCAAGATTAATTAACATAATACGGGACAAGGTTATCACAATCTTCCCCCCTTTAGGAAGTTTGGTCCTCCAAACTTATTTTACCTTTGTCCAGAAATAAATGTGGATAGCATAGTCGCATTTCATCATCCTTTTCCTTTCCATTCTACTTTCACGATTGGGATGGACTTGTTTCTCAATTGTTTCACTTGCTGGTCAATGATTTGTTGTGGCCATTCTTCGTATTCCATATTTTCATCCAGAGCTATCCGGTGGTAATCAATCACATGAAACGGATCTTGAAGATAACCTCTTAACATTGATACATGGAACACATTGTGCATTTGCTCGAATCCCAGTGGCAAGGCAACTCTGTAAGCAACTGGACCAAGTTTTTCCAGAATTTGAAACGGTCCAATGTAACGGGGTGACAATTTACCTTTCTTACCAAATCTCAACTGGCCTTTCATCGGAATCACACGAATAAATACATGGTCGCCAACCTCATACGCAAAAGGTCTTCTTCGAACATCCACATAATTCTTTTGCCAGCTCTGTGCTGTCTTGAGCCTTTGTTAGATTATTTTAATCTTCTCCGAAGTGTCTTGCACAATTTCGGGCCCAAGTATGGCTCTATCTCTGACTTCTGTCCAACAAATTGGCGATTTACACTTTCTTCCATACAAAGCTTCGTAAGGTGCCATACCGATGCTGGAGTGAAAGTTCTTATTGCATGCAAATTCCGCCAGTGGCAAATGTCTGATTGCCCGTCTGTTTGTGGATGGAACACGGTACTAAACCTCAGTTCTGTTTCCATAGCTCTTTGCAAACTTTTCCACAATCTGAATACAAATTTCGGATCTCTATCCGAGACAATAGATTCTGGAACCCCATGTAAACGAATAATTTCATCAACATATATAGTGGCCAATCTATAAGCATCAAAAGTAGTCTTCACAGGTAGAAAATGTGCAGATTTAGTTAGTCTATCAACTATGACCCAATTAGAATCCATACCTCTAGGAGTTCGAGGTAGGCCAACAACGAAATCCATGGTCACATGCTCCCACTTCCATTCTGGAATAGGGAGAAGTTGAAGCAAACCACCTGGTTTTTGATGTTCAACTTTAACTTGTTGACATTGAAGGCACTTGGACACATAGTCTGCAATTTCCTTCTTCATTTTGGGCCACCAATAGCTTTGCTTTAAATCCCGATACATTTTGTTATTGCCCGGATGCATGGCAAACACCGACTTGTGAGCTTCATCTAGGATTCTCTTCTTTAGTTTCGGAATGTTCGGGACATACATTCGGCTTTGAAACCTCAATACTTCATCATCAACACTGAATTCTGGTTTTGGTTTCACTTCCAACTCGTCGATAATTTTCTTGAGGAACTCATCCTCTTTTTGCTGTTGCTTGACTTCATTAACAAATACTGGCTCGGCTGAAATGGCTGCCATGAACCCAGCTTGTTCCTGTAACACAACTTCGATTTCAGCTTTCTCAAAATCTTGCAAGATTTCTTTCTGTTCCGTGAGTAGGCAAGCTAGGTTCCCCGTTGATTTTTTGCTCAATGTGTCGGCAATTGTATTGGCTTTTCCTGGGTGGTATTGAATCTGAAGGTCATAATCTTTTGTTAATTCAAGCCATCTTCTTTGTCGTATATTTAACTCTTTTTGAGTAAAGAAGTACTTCAAACTTTTGTGATCCATGTAGACATCGCATTTTGCCCCGTACAAGTAATGCCGCCAGATTTTCAAAACAAACACAACTGCGGCCAATTCCAGATCATGTTGGGTAGCTCTTCTCATGTGGTTTTAATTGTCGGGAGGCATAAGCAATTACTCTTCCATTCTGCATTAATACACAACCCAAACCTTTATAAGAAGCATCACTATATATCTCAAAGTTTTCCATACCTGAGGGCAATGTCAAAATTGGTGCAGTGATTAGTCTCGTCTTCAATTCTCGAAAGGCAATCTCTATGGAGGTTCATCGTCAAGGCATAGGCTCTCTTTCATGCTATGAATCACTTCTCATTTGATATTGTTTCTCGTTTAGTGGACTTAACCATCACTTTGGACAAATTGATTAAAGAATGACAAGGACTATTAAAATTGGCCTAAAATCAATAGAACTGACATAAAGAAAATGTTTAGAGTTGGTTGGATTTGGCCGGACGTTATGCCGAGTCCATCGTTCCGAGAATTGTCACTTATCAATCTATGATACGTTGATAAGACTTGGTGCGTGTCTACTTTCCTCTTTAAGCCTTCATGATAGGAGGGAAGAGTGGTTTTCCATTGTATTTATTAAATTTTGTCCAAACATGCTCGAAATCATCAAGCCATCAAATTGTGCTTATTGGTGGTTTTGGACTTGAAGCCGCTTTTCTCTTGGGATTCCCATGACAGAGAAAGGCAGAAGGGACAAACAGGTACTAGAAAGGCTCTGTCTACATTGTTCTCACCTTAGAGCACAAAACTTTTTTTGGCCTAAAATTCAGTGCGCGGCCGGCACTTTTTTGGCCCGGTCGAAGCTCATTTAGGGCCAGCCGGCTCCCAATGTTTGGCAAACAGTGAGCTTTTGGCAAAAACAGAGGGCAGTGGCTGAGGGTGAGGCAAAGCAATTTGGACAGGCATAACAGCTTCTAGACACTGTGCATGCGATCATTGTGCCTTATGGTTGCTTGGATTAATATTTTCATTAGCATTGTTATAATTATCATTAGTGTAATAATTCTTATTGTTGTAATTATTATCATATCTTTGTTGTACTTTTGGTTGTTTATGGTTAATACCCTTGTTGTAATAACTTAGATAGCTAGTTGACAACTTAGATATCTAGTTAGTAGTTAGTTTGGTTAAAGTAATTCATCTATTTGAATTTGTAATAGTTAGTTTAATCTGGACACTTGGACACTCATTCGAATCCTCTTGTACGAGGGCAAAATATGTAATACTTGTGTATGTCTTCTAACCCCACTTATTTCTTCCTTTTGTTTACCCGCTTATAATGGTAGCATAGGGCATCATGTTTCCTTAGCATTTCCCATGTTTGCATATACGTGTCTTGTATGCACTAGGGCTTGGCTCATCATACTAACCGATATCAATTCCAAATTCTTACTCGAATACGTGATTTATCACATGTCTTGAATTGAATCATATACCATGCTCATAGCCGAGCCTATTAAAAATTGCATAATGTGTGCGTTGCATTAGTCACATTGCATTGTTTAGGAACATGCATGTTTTCTAGTCATTTTGCTTTATTTGGCTTACCTTAGAGTAATGGGTGAGCACTTATCGCTTTGGCATATTGCATAAGTGTGATTGTTGCCATGCCAAGCATAATACCATGAGGCTAATTGCTTAATTGATATAACTCTTTGAATGCCTATGGATGAAGGCTAATTGCTAAAATTGGGATAAGTTGATTAATGTACATACAAACTCACCTTTTTTAAGTGACGCACATTCAAACCAGTTTTCAAACAAACATGAAATCAAAATGTTTCAACTTTTACAAAATCAGTCTATACTTGTATGCATCACATATTAAATTAGCTAATAATCGGAATAAGAGCATATAATGTAAATAAGAATCACATCATGATTAGTAGAGATCAATCTTTAATCGGGCGAGTGGGGTCCTCAATTCATGACCTTCCCCTCTCATACCTAAGTTCCTGAGCTAAGATACTTTGGTGATGATGGATAAGTGCCTTTGGCACGAGTCTTGGGTTTTCTAAATTTCTCAAAAATATTTAGGTGGTGACTTTATATCTGGCAAAGCAATCCATTTTTGGCATTTTGATTCAAAATTGATTTTTCAAAAGATTTGTCGGATCTAGACTCATTTGTGTTTATCTATTTCATATTGCACTAGTGAAATCAGATTCAAAACCACGAGAGTCTAAACTGTAGGGCTAGTCGTATCTGAAAGGAGCACGAAAAGCAAACCACATCCCTCCCCTTACAATGTTATTTTGGAAAGATCGTGGTTGCACGCAATGAGGGTTGTTCCCACAACACTACACCAGCTGTTGCGATTCCTAACCAAACAGGGGATTGAGGAGGTTAGAGGGGATCAGATGCAAGTAAAAAATTGCTCCATGGCAGCAATAAAGTCCACCTGTAACATATGGGAAGCAAGGACAGTGGAAATCGAGGATGAGGACATGGAGGTCCTAGATGATCTCGGCAAAGAACTAGCCGACAAGAGTAAGGAAGCTCTAAAGAAGATTCTGGTCCAAGAAGGTAATGAGGAGAGCTTCTTCCTTCTCGGATCAGCCTTAACCGATAAGGAGGAAAAGGAGTTGGAGACTTTTCTATGAGTAAACATAGAAATGTTTGCATGGACGCCCTACCAAGTGCTTGGCATTGACTCTGAGGTCACTTGTCATAAGCTCAATGTGGACAAGTCGGCTAAACCTGTTATCCAGTGAGTAAGGAAGCCGACGTTAATACATGTGGAGGCAATCGAGGAGGAAGTGGACAAGTTATTGGAAGCCAAGGCCATTCGAGAGGTGAACTACTCTACCTGGCTGTCCAACACAGTGGTAGTGAAAAAGAAGAACGGCAAGTGAAGGGTTTGTGTAGGCTTCACCAGCCTGAATAAGGCTTACCCCAAGGACAGTTCCTACTACCCAAGATTGATCAATTAGTAGATGCCACTTTAGGGCATGGGAGGATAAGCTTCTTGGATGCGTATAGAGGCTACCACCAGATAGCAATGTATGCCCTAGATGTAGAGAAAACGACATTCATCACCCTGAAAGGACTCTACTGTTACAGAGTGATGCTTTTCGGGTTGAAGAATGCAGGAGCAACCTACTAGAGGTTAGTGACTAAGATGTTCAAGCATCTGATTGGGAGGACAGTAAATGTCTACATTGATGACATGGTTGTGAAGACTAAAGAACCTGGGAACCATCTAGCCGACTTGAAGATAGTTTTTGACATCCTAAGAACATATCGGCTTTGGCTCAATGCTTCGAAATGTGCATTTGGAATTAGATCTGGTAAGTTTCTGGGATACTTGGTCACCAGGAGAGGCATTGAAGTAAGCCCAGATCAGATCAGGGCCATCCTTAACTTGAAGAGCCCGACATCAGCCAAATAGGTCCAAATTTTGACTGACAAGGCAGCAGTCCTGAATAGGTTTATCAGTTGAAGTTCTAATAAATGTAAATCATTTTTTCAATTTTTGAAAAATGCCACAGATTTTTTGTGGACAGAAGATGCGAAGTCGCCCTTACCAACTTGAAAAAGTACTTGACAACCGCTCTAGTTTTGTAAACTCCAAAACCTAGAGAAGAACTATTCTTGTACTTGGCGATATTAGACCACGCTATCATTGCGGTGGTGATTTGCGAAGAGGAGGGGGAATAGAAGGCAATATACTACGTGAGTAGGACCTTGGCAAGTGTAGAAACCAGGTACCTGCCCTTGGAGAAGTTAACACTAGCCTTGGTGATGGCTTTTAGAAAATTGAATCACTACTTCCAAGCCCACAAGATTATGGTGCTGACTGAGCATCCCCTGAAGTCCCTATTGCAGCATGAAGATCTGACAGGTAGAGTAGCCAGATGGGCAGTGGTGCTAGGCCAATACGACTTGGAATTCAGTCCTGGAACAGCAATCAAAGGCCAGGTTTTGGCCAACTTTGTGGCCAAGTTCACTCCTGGTGCCATCCCAAGGCGGGCTCCGATGAGCCGCGGTTTAGGATGTTTAAAAGAACAAGAGGAAACCCAATTGGAGCCAAAGAATCTGACACCAGTGGCGCAGAAGAAGGAAGAGAAGCTAAAGCCCTGCGATATCTACATCAAAGACTCCTTCCGACACTTCGTTGATAGCAGTTCCAACTGGTAATGAGCGGGGGCAGGAGCAGTGTTGGTATCGCCAGATGGGTGGATGATAGAGCAGTCTATTCATTTGGGGTTCAAGGCCTCAAATGAAAAAGCAGAGTATGCGGTTGATTGCGGAGCTGAAACTAGCAACGACCATGGAAGCCGATGAGGTGGTAGTCTTCTGTGACTCCTAGCTTATTGTGAATCAAGCAACAGACGAGTATGTAGCCCGAGATGAAAGGATGATAGCCTATGTCAAGGAGGTTGTTAGGCTACTAGCACTATTCGAGAATTGCCGGCTACAACAGGTTAGTTGAGATAATAATAGTCATGTCAACGCCTTGGCCAACCTAGCTAGCGCAATGAAATCAGGTGAGGCAAGAATAATAATGGTTGATTATTTGTCAAGCCCAAGCGTAGAGCCCCTCATCACAGAATATGAGGCGAGCCCTACTCTGGACTCCCGAACCCTCTTCTGTGCCTTGCCTCGGTTTGCGAACCAGACTCAGTTTTCTCTGTTTCTTTTCCTGAGGGGAGGGAGAGGTCGGACGTAGACCATCTCTCAGTGACTGTGGGCTACATTTTGTGGCCGTAGGCCATTTTGCCCATTTCGGAGCCCGGTTCCCGGTTTTCGGAGCTGTCAGGCCGTGTGCCTCGGTTCGGGACCATCTAACCATCTCTGATTTCTCCGGTTTTTGGCATACATCTCATTTACTCCCTTTCGAGGGACACTGAGGCCTGAGAGACCCACGTCGTGGCCGAATGCCATTTTCGGTGCTTAACAACCTATTTTCGGGACCCCGAACTGCGTGTTTTGGCCCCCGAGCATTCGTTTTGCATCGGTTTTCGTTCATTTTTGGCAGGTACCTCTGTTTTGTCACCAGGAAGGTCACTGAAGGGTGGGAGGCCAGCAATTGTCTCAGCAACCAGTTATGCTCCTCCGGCGCCCTCCGACGCCCGTTTTTCTCACTTCCGAGCCAATGTTGACCACCCTAGGAGCATTTTCTTCAAGCCCAAACCACATATTTGTGTTGTACACACATGGGAGGACCCTAAAAGTCCATGGCCTGCCAGTAATTCCATCTTTCGCTTTTGAACCTCTTTGAAAAGTGGCCTATTCTCTCTCCTGTTTTAGAGTTGCCAATTTTGAACCACAGGGTTGTGATGAGGAGACCTGGGAGGACACCTTTCTCTGGTGGCCGGCCAGAAAATCTTCTTGACCATTTTGCCCCTTGGCCGGCCGCCGGCCACCTGCAACAAAAATAGGTGGCCGGCCATGTTCCTTGGGATGTGTGCTTTACAGCTGTATAGCTGTTTTCCCCCAAAAATATCTGTATCCGGGGGAAGACTTGAGGAGGAAAACTTGGTGTCATTTTCCCTCCACTTTGGCCCTCCTTTCTTGCATATATAACCAGCCTCCAAGACTGGTTTGAGGGTTACAAAAATTTCCCTAAGAGCCTTGCATACATCTCCCTCCATTTCTCTCTCATTTTACTTCAAAAATCACCAAATCCTACCCTTTTCTTCATCACCACCTAGCACCACCACCACTACTGCATTCCAGCAGCAAGGAGAGGATTTCCAGCAGCTAAAAGGCAGCAAATTTGGTCCAAGAAGCAAGAAAAGGGTGGTCTTCAAGGGTAAGTTGTCATTCCCCTCTTTTATAGCTCATTCTTGCCTCATTTTTCTACCCTATTTTCTTACTGTTTTGAGCTCGACCAAAACTAAAAGGGTCATTTTTTTGAGCTATATTCCATGTTTCATTAAGGGCTCAACCCTGTTTGAGCCCCCCATTTGGTACTTGCTTCAATACCCTCCTAAATGCCATTATCTTGCATGATATTTCTAGCCTATGTGTGATCTGTTTTTGAGCATGGTATAAACTGTGATTGGGTTTATTTTGAGCCCCTCTACAACATTGTAGAAGGGCTCAACACTGTTGGGGGCCTCCATGTTGTACTTACCATTATACCCCTCTTTGGCCCCTATTTTTGCATGCTTTGTGGGCTTGTCTTGCTTCTGTTTTTAGGCCATGATCAGAACTGAAAATGGCCATATTTTGACCTTCTTGGCATATCTTATTAAGGGTCTTTGGCTGTTTGGTGAATGCTTTGTATACCTCATGTTATAGCCTCTTGTTGGCCTATCTCTTGCATTGCATTTTGAGCATGTTTGTACACTGATTTGGGCTTGATAATCTACTGTAAAAAGCCTTATTTTGGGACCCTCTTCAACATTGTCGAAGGTTCCCCACTTGTTTGAGATCCCCATATATCAGTTGCTTCTTTGCCCCCTTGTTGGCCTTAATCTTGCATTGCATTTTTAGCATGTTTGCATACTGTTTTGAGGTTTTTCATCTACTGTAAATGTTCATATTTTTGGTCCCTCTTCAGTGTTGTAGAAGGGTATTTTTCCATTTGGGCTTTGCATGTACCACTTGCTTCATAGCCTCCCTTACGGAGCCATTTTTGTATGCCATCTTAGCCCTACTTGTGATTGCTGTTTGGCCATGTTTTGTACTGTAAAAATGTGAGTTTTGGGGCTGCCTTGCTTCTTCTTTTTCATGTCATGTATCAATTATGCATGTATTGTATAGCTACAAGTCATTTCGGGTGCCTAGTTTTGCATTTCGGGATCATTTCATGCATCGGGTATTACTTCGCCTCATTTCGGGGCTGTTTTGCCCCTCATCTTGCCACTGATTTTTGCATGTTTGCATATCATATTCCATGTCTTTGCCATGTCTCATTAGAGTGGCATTTCGGTGCCTGAGGGTCCGTTCTCGGTTTGCGCGCCCGCGGGCACGCATTTCGAGATGTCTTGTTTTCATCTGATGGCCTCCTATGTGAGTGTGGCTGAGGCTCTCTCATGTTGGTGTAAGCCCATTATTGCATTGCGTATGCCATTTTACCCATAGCATTGTGTATGCCCGGTTGTGTACCACATCGTATAGCGTGTATGCCATTCCATGACATTGTGTATGTTAGGGTTGCATATTAGCTGCATTTCATGCATACCATGCATATTGCATCGTGTTCGGGATAGGAGTTAGCCCGGGCACGGGAAATGAGGCACGTTTCGCACTCCGAGTGACGGAACGGGTCTCAATTCCCAAGTCACCGACACTCCGGATTATCCATGATGGAGTTAGGTTTTGTTGTAGCATTCATCCGCATTCATCCTATATTGAGTTGTGCAATCCGACTCCTCGGCCATCATGCATCGGTATGCGTGATTGGTGGCACGAGGATCGAGGCATGCATATATTTGTGAAATATATTGCTATGCCCCTTTCCTGCTCTCTGTTGCAGCAAAATAGAGAATCAGCAACTTTTCGGAGTCGGGCACGCATTTCGAGAAACATTGCAAACAGAGGCTAATCGGGGCATCCCAGTGGATTTCCGCGCAAAGCAGCCCAGCATACATCATTTCATTATCCGGAACAGAAGCGAGGCAGCCCCTGGCTTGTATGCCAGTTTACAGCTTTCTTAGTTTAATTTGTTAATTAATTTAGAATCTGTATATTATTTCGGACTGTATACTTCGGACTGTAATATTCTTTTATTACTTCGGACTGTATTATTTATTCGGACCCTCTGCGCGAGGGGATAACTGTAATAAGTGTGCGTGAGTGTGATGTATGTCTTCCAACCCCACGTCTTTCTTCCCTTTTATTTACCCGCTTACGATGGTTAGATATAGGGCATATTTCGATTAGCATACAGTATGACGGCATGTTTGCATCATTCATCTGTTTTGCACGCACCGGGCTCGGCGCATCATACAAACTGCATTTGTATTTCAATTCCAAATTGAATACGTGTTAGTTGTAGCATTTCCATATGCCGTGTTTAGAATAGCCGAGCCTGCTATAGTTGCATTATTGCATGTGTTGCATTAGGCATTCCTGTATATTTAGGATCATGCATTGATTTCTAATCAGTTTTCTGTTTTTGGCTTGGAGTACTCGGTAAGTTTTATGCTTTAGCATCCTTGCATGCGTGTGAGTGTTGCCATGATAGCATGCTTACCATGAGGCTAACTGCTTATGTGATAACTGCCTTGGATGCCTGTGGGTGGAGGTTGAGTTACTTGAATTGGGACGATTCATCAAATGTTTGTTTTAAGCCCACTAGATAGTGGCAAAATCATGTTTTCTAAGCCCACCTGAGGGTGGCAAATCCGCGTCTTAGCCTACCTGCGGGTAGCACCATCAAACCATTTTCAAACAAACAAACATGAAATGTTTTGTTCCAATTCAGGCGGCTCAGTATACTTGTTTGCTGCGAGCATCACATAGTAACCTAGGCTAATAACCGGAATAAGAACATACAATGTTTTCAAAATAAGATATCATGGTTAGTAGAGGCCGGTCTTTGACCGGGCGAGCGGGGGTGCTCACGAAGTGACCTTCCCCAATCGTACCCAAGTTCCCGAGCCGAGGCAACCTTGGTGATGACAGACACGTGGCCTTTGGCACCGAGTCAGGGTTTCCTAAATTTCCCATTAAAAAACATTTAGGTGGCGACTCTGTATCTGGCAAAGCAGTCCATGTTTGGCACTTCTTTCAACAAAATCTGTTTTCAAAACGATTTGTCGGATTTGGACTCTTTGGTTCAAGATTAAGAACCGTGACATTTGAGTCCTTCAACTGTAGTGACCCCAGTATGAACGGAACGGGACTTAACCCTCCCGGGGCGTTCGGGGACGTCTACAGGTGGTCGGCAGCCTATAATGGTGGCCGGTAGGTCCCAGGGTTTTTAGGCTTGAAAAACTGCTTTTTTGGTCCAAGGACAAGAGAAAAGGTGTGTAGGGCTTCAAGGCTCAAAGCTGTGGCATTCTGCTGAGGATTTCGAGCACTTGACAAGTATATACAAATTCATCATTGGGTGCGCAAGTGGTGACGCCCAAGCCGTGAGGGCGGTCAAAAATGGGGTGTCTACACACACATATAGTGATAAAAAATTTCTTCAACCATTAGCAAATTTGTTTGTATTTGGCTTTTAATTATTAAAATTTTCTAAACATAAGGTATTAAAACTCAAAATTAATTTTTCATTTTAAAAATAAATTCTCGTACATCGCACCAATAACCTACTAGTTTTATTTTAAAGTAAAAAAATTAAGAGTCATTATAAATTGTCATTTCACTCTTTTTATTTTCTGAACATTTTTTCAAAAAAATTCAAAAAATAAGAAAAGAAATAAACTCCAAACACCCTAAAATAGTCAAAAATCTAAAATTGGTTATAAAAAAGTCAATTTTCTGACAATATTTTATATATATATATTTTTCGTAAAATACTAAAAAAGTGGTCATAATCAACAAGTCAATAAACTACTTATTTAGGTAGCTCCAAAAGAGGCTATAATCTAGTTCATAATTGTTAAAAAAAAAAATGCTTCACATTGTTTATTGAATTTAGTGTTGGTATATGTATTTGTTAAAGGAAAATTTATTTATAAATTCCATCTTAAGGAATGGTGAACCGTCTAGTCCCAAAAATTTTCTTATAGACCATGTAGTCCCATTGATTTTAGAAAAGTAATATATTATTTGAACATTAGGTTTACGGTTGTATCCTTATTTCTATTTTGTTTCCTTCTTGATCAAATTTGGGATGAATTTTTATATGGGAATGTTTTATTTGGAATGACTCGTATGGGGAAAGATTTTGTGAATGACAGCATGTGGCTGAGGTGCCACGTGGCCTGGTCACGTTGCCGAGATGATCCCGGCTAGGCCAAAGTTATCTGCGGAGATGTTGGAATCCGAGATAAACGAATAAGAGACAAGAGTCCTAGAACGGGGGAGGATCTCAGTCTGGATAAAGATAAGGCTCAAGGAGAGTTTATCTCTATCTATCTGAGTGTCCAGAATGAGTATTGAGCCTGAGTCCATTGAAGTAAGGCTTCTAAAGGATCATGTCACTGTTGGTTATAAAAGCAAGACACTCTCGTGGGTCAAAGGTAAGTTCTTTCTTGTAAGTTTAAGCACTATTTGCTATCTATGAGAGATATTGTTTACTGACTTGATCGTCGGAGTGCCTCCCGGGTGGATGAACCACCGCGGTATTCTCATCTTCTTGTTACAGGTTGTTGGGCTTAATCTATTTTGTCGGTGCTCTCCAGTTGAGTTCCCCTTTTGGTTGTGTGGTCGGAAATCAACACCCACAATTTGGCGTTGTCTGTGGGAACTTAAGGAGAATAGATGGCCAATAACGGGCAGGAAGAGAAGATTGGGGATGGCATCCACAGTGAGAGTTATGAACATGCAAATCCCAACATCGGAGAGGAAAACCATAATGAAGGAGCACAGGATCCGAATCCTAGGGAGAGGACGTCGGCAAAGGGTAATGCCCGAAGAAAGCTAGCTGAGATGAGTATTATAACGAAAGCGACCTCCAAGTGTGAAAGGATAGATGCTTAAGGAGGAACGGTGAGATGAAAGCGATGGCAAACAAGTTGGCAGACCTATAATCAATTGTCAACTTCATGATGCAACCATTGTTCCCGTTGCAGGATATGCCGATACGAGCGGCCAAGACTGATGCCCAAAAAGGGGGACAGAAAACAATCTCAGTAATCCCGCAGCATGGCAAGGAAAAGGAGCGCTCACATTGGTCTTCACGGGATGTTAGGCGAGCAGAGTCAGTAAGAGGTGAGTAGCAGAAGACATCGCGAACCAAGAGAACCTATGTCAAAGAACTTCAGAAGGCCAAAAGGACGCACAATGACATTGGAAGCAGCGCACCAAAAAGGCTGAAATTTGTTAATAGCCGAGCTCCCGGTCGAACGAAGGAGGATTTGAGAGACTACCTCCAACGGAAGCGACTCAACGCCGAGATCACATCCCCCCGTCAAGCCGAGGACGCCGTTCTTGGTGGATTTGGATACATTTGAGGCCCCAAAAAGGTTCCACATGTCGAGGTTCCAGATTTATAATGGTAAGTCTGATCTGAACTTTCATGTTGGTTTATATTTGAATTTAACGGCTTTGTAGAGTGGGAATGAGCAGTTGTTGTGCAAGGTGTTCCCCTCATCCTTTGGGGAGATCGCATCAGATTGGTTCCATAAGTTACCGAAAGGAACTGTGAAGAGTTGGGAAGGCCTGGCCGAGATGTTTGTAGCCAGGTTTGTTACGAACAAATTGCAACCACTAAGGGTAGACTCCTTGCTGGCTTTGAACATTAGCGAGGGTGAAAGCCTCTGGGCTTATGCCAAGAGATATTATGAGGTATTCAACCGAATTCTGACCTGTAACCAGGAGCTGGCAGTCGTATCATTCAAAAATGGCCTAGATGATAAATGCCCGCTTCGAAAATTGTTGGCAAAGACCATACCAAAAAGTATGGGGGAGTTCATGGCATGGAATGAGAAATATGCCAGAGCAGAAGAGGATATGTTAGAAACGAAGACACCAAAGTAAGAGAAGAGAAACAGCTCGCCGAAGCGAGGCCGAGGTAATTCTGGTGCAAATAGGTAAGAGACAGGGTTGAGGGCTGCACAGGCAGTCACCACCGTATTCAGGATCCCAATCTACAAAGTTCTGGAAAGGATCAGGAACCAGTCGTATTACAGAGAGCCAGAGAAAATCCCTGGCGAGTTTATGGAAAGGAGCATTGGGAAATACTGTGGTTGCAACAATGAGGATGGTCACTTGACTCAAGGGTGCAGGGCCTTGAAGACACACTTGGAGGATTTGGTTAGGCAAGGTCACTTGAGAGACCTAGTAGATGAGGCCAGGACAAGGGAAAAGCATGCAAGGCTTCCCCAGGCACCAGCAGCACCACCTCTACCACCACCACCACAGCAAGTAGATGGACCTCGGGTGATCAATGTGATTCACGCGAAGGTCAATGAGAATGATGTACAAGGGGAGACCTAGAGAGTAAGGCACCTACAACATGTGTATCAGGTCCAGTAAAAGAAGCCTAGGACAAACGAGCACTAGGGACCAATGGTTTTTTTTTACTGAGGCTGACCTGGATATGGTACATTATCCACACAACGATGCCCTGGTGATAACACTAAAGATTGGAGAATGCTAGGTGAGGCACATACTAGTTGATCAAGGCAGTTCTTGTGACATCATGTATGTTGGATGTTACAAGGAGTTTGGCCTTTACCCAGATGATCTAGAATAATTCGACAGCCCGATGGTTAGATTCAACGGAACGCCGACATGGCCTCTAGGAGCCACGAATCTGGAGGTGCAGGCAAGCACCAAGAAGGTAAGCACGGAGTTTATAGTAATTGACACCCCCTTGTAGACACCCCATTTTTGACTATCCTTAAGACTTGGGCACTTTATTCCAAACACCTGATGATGAAAGTTATACTGTGCAATCTTTTGAATTCTCAGCGCAGAAATTTGGATTCAATCTCTAATCCCTAACCTTATACCCCATTTTGACCAAAACTTTTTTTTAGACCTCAAAACCCTCTTTTTCAAAATATTTTTTCAAATGTTTCTACGATGTCCTGAGGCTTGCATTTCGTTTAAAATATTGCACTTTCCGGTAAACTGAGTAAGGACAAAGTGGAAATGAATGGAAGAGAGGTGGAATTTTTGAAAAATATTTAAAAACATCTTAGTTATAGGTTTGGAGTTGAAGGAAATAGGAGGGGAGAGAAGAAAACTAGTTTAGGAAGAAGTTGAGCATCAAACCATTAAGAAAGAATGAACAGCCTTCACTTAATTAGGCATATCTATTTTCACACTTAGAATTTAGATGTTAGGCTTCCACCATTGGAAAGTAGACTTCTGGGACTTCAATTTAGACTCAAGAATCACCTATAACTGAGTCCAGATAAGGAAGATATGTCCGTTTGAAGTCGGGCCTGAAATACAGATTTTTAGAGCCGGCCGGGTCCATTTAGATCCGGCCGTGGCTCATTTAGAGCTGGTTGACTTTAAATGAAAATTTGTTCAGAATGCCTTTTTAGACCTGGCCTTGCATTATTTGGTCTGGTTGTGGATTTTTTGGAGTCGGTCGGCTGTTTTGGGAGCTGACCGGTTCTCAATAGCGCTAAACATGCAGCTGGCGAAAATTCGACAGTTGGCTTTATTTGAAGATATTTTCGACCAAATTGGCTCAAATTCTATAAATAGACCCCCTGCATTCAAATTTTAAGGTTGGAAAATTTTCCTAAAGTGTAGACGTCCCCGAACGCATCCCGGGGAGGGTGCGACTCCCCCCCATTCTAGTTCGCTTGCGGGTCTACTACAGTTCGAAGGACTCAAATGTCACGGTTCTTAATCTTGAACCAAAGAGTCCAAATCTGGCAAATCGTTTTGAAAACAGATTTTTTGAAAGAAGTGCCAAACATGGACTGCTTTGCCAGATACAGAGTCGCCACCTAAATATTTTATTTTTGGGAAATTTAGGAAACCCTGACTCGGTGCCAAAGGCCACGTGTCTGTCATCACCAAAGTTGCCTCGGCTCGGGAACTTGGGTACGATTGGGGAAGGTCACTTCGTGAGCACCCCCGCTCGCCGGTCAAAGACCGGCCTCTACTAACCATGATATCTATTTTTGAAAACATTGTGTGTTCTTATTCCGGTTATTAGTCTAGATTTACTATGTGATGCGCACAGCATACAAGTATAGACTGAGTCGCCTGAATTGGAACAAAACATTTCATGTTTGTTTGTTTGAAAATGGTTTGATGGTGCTACCCGCAGGTAGGCTAAGACGTGGATTTGCCACCCTCGGGTGGGCTTAGAAAACATGATTTTGCCACTATCTAGTGGGCTTAAAACAAACATTTGATGAATTGTCCCACTCCAAGTAACCCAACCTCCACCACAGGCATTCAAGGCAGTTATATCACATAAGCACATAGCCTCATGGTAAGCATGCTATTCATGGCAGTCACTCACACGCATGCAAGGATGCTAAAGCATAAAACTCACCAAGTACTCCAAGCCAAAACAGAAGCTCGTTAGAAATCCATGCATGATCCTAGATACACAGAATTGCCTAATGCAACACATGCAAAGATGCAAACTATAGCAGGCTCGGCTTTTCTAAACATGGCATATGAAATGCTACCACTAACACGTATTCAATTTGGAATTGAAATACAAATGCAGTTTGTATGATGCGCCGAGCCCGGTGCGTGCAGAACAGATGAATGATGCAAACATGCTGTCATATTGTATGCTAATTGAAATATGCCCTGTATCTAACCATCATAAGCGGGTAAATAAAAGAGAAGAAAGACGTGGGGTTGGAAGACATACATGACACTCACCCACACTTATTACAATTATGCCCTCGCGCAGAGAGTCCGAATAAATAATACATTCCCGAATGAAAGAATAGTACAGTCCAAATAATACAGTCCAAATAATATACAAATTCCTAATTAATTTACAAATTAACTAAGAAAATAATAAAACTGGCATGCAAGCTAGGGACTGCCTTGATTCTGCTCCGGATGATGGAATGATGCATGTTTGGGCTGCTTTGCGCGGAAATCCACTGGAATGCCCCAATTAGCCTCTGTTTTGCAATGATTCTTGAAAAGCGCGCCAAGCCTCGGAAGACCGCTGATTCTTGATATGCTGCAATAGAGAGCAGGAAAGGGGCATAGCAATGTATTTTCACAAATGTATGCATGTCTCGATCCTCGTACCACCAATCACGCATCTCGATGCATAATGGCCGAGGAGCCGAATTGCACAACTCAATATAGAATGAATGCATATGAACACTACAACAAAACCTAACTCCATCATGGATAATCCGGAGTGTCGGTGACTTGGGAATTGAGACACGTTCCGTCACTCGGAGTACGGAACGCACCCCGTTTCCCGTGCCCGGGCTAACTCCTATCCCGAACATGATGCAACATGTATGATATGCATGAAATGCAACTAAGATACAATCCTAACATACACAATGTTATTGAATGGCATACACGCTATACGAGGTGGTACACAACCGAGCATACACAATGCTATGGATGAAATGGCATACGCAATGCAATATGGGCTTACACCAACATGAGAGAGCCTCAGCCACACTCACATAAGAGGCCATCAGATGAAAACAAGACACCTTGAAATGCGCGCATGCGTGCACGCAAACCGAGGACGGACCCTCAGGCACCGAAATGCCACTCTAATGAGACATGGCAAGGACATGGAATATGGTATGCAAACATGCAAAAATCAGTAGCAAAATGAGGGGGAAAACAGCCCCGAAACTCGGTAAAATGAAACCCGATGCATGGAATGACCCCGAAACATGGATTTTGGTGCATGAAATGGCCTATAGCTATACAATGCATACATAATTTGAACATGTAATGAAAAGACAGAAGTAAGGCAGCCCCGAGACAAGCATTTTTATAGTTCAAAACATGGCCAATCAGTAAGCACAAGTAGGGCTAAGAGGGCATGTAAAAATGGCTCCGTAAAGGAGGCAATGAAGCAAGTGGTAGATGCAAAGCCCAAACAGAAAAATACCCTTCTACAATACTGAAGAGGGACCAAAAATATGGCTATTTACAGTAGACAACAAGCCCCAAATCAGTATACAAACATGCTCAAAATGCAATGCAAGATATAGGCCAACAAAGGGGTATAACATGAAGTATACAAAAAATTCATCAAACAGCCAAAGACCCTTAATGAAACATGTAAAGGGGGTCAAAATATGGCCACTTTTAGTTCTGATCATGGCCTAAAAACAGAAGCAAGGTGAGCTAACAAAGCATGCAAAAATAGGGACCAAAGAGGGGTGATGAAGCAAGTGATACATGGAGGTACCAAACAAGGTTGAGCCCTTCTTCAATGTTGAAGAGGCGCTCAAAATAGGCCTAACTACAGTTTACATCATGCTCAAAAACAGATTACACACATGCTAAAAATGCCATGCAAAACAATGGCATACAAGAGGGTATTGAAACAAGTGCACAATGGGGGGCTCAAACAGGGTTGAGCCCTTAAACAAACATGAATAATGACTCAAAAAATGACCCTTTCAGTTAGGGTCGGAGCCTAAAACAGTAAGAAAGATGGCTAAAAAATGAGGCAAAATAGAGCTAGAAATGAGGGAAAATGGACTTGCCCTTGTAGACCAACCCTTTTGTTGCTTCTTGGACCAAATTGCAGCTCCCTTGGCCTCTGAAAAACTCCTCCAAGCTGCTGAGATGGAGTAGTGGTGGTGGTGCTTGGTGGTGATGAAGAAATGAGGTGGAACTTGGGATTTTTGAGAGAGATAGAGGGAGATATGTATGTATATGCTCAAAACAATTTTTCCAACCCTTGAGAGAGAGCTGGGAGGCCAGCTATATGGACAAGAATGGGGGAGAAATGGAGGGAAAAAAGTGGAGGGAATTGGCATCAATTTTCCCTCCAAAAAAAGTTCCCTCCGGATGCAGTTTTTGGAGGGAAAACAATGCACAGCTGTAATGTACTCCCTGTAAGGAAGCTGGCCGGCCAGTTATCAAAGCTTCAGGTGGCCGGCCGGCCACCCCCTATGGCCGGCCAGCCAAGGGGCAAAATGGTCTAGAGGAATTTTTGGCCGGCCACCACAAAAAGGTGTCCTCCCATGTGTCCTCAACAAAACCCTATGGTTGAAAATTGGCAACTGTAAGACAGGAGAGACAACAAGCCACTTTTAGGAGGGGTTCAAAAGGTCCAGGTTGAATTACTGGCTGGCCATAAACTTTTAGGGTCCTCCCATGTGTGTACAACACAAATATGTGGTTTGGGTGTGAAGATAGTGGCCCTAGGGTGGTCAACATTGGCTCGGAAGTGAGAAAAACGGGCGTCGGAGGGCGCCGGAGGAATATAACTGGTTGCTGAGACAATTACTAGCCTCCCGCCCTTCTGTGACCTTCCTGGTGATAAAACAGAGGTACCTGCCAAAAATAAACGAAAACCGATGCAAAACGAATGTTCGGGGGCCAAAACACGCAGTTCGGGGTCCCGAAAATAGGCTGTTAAGCACTGAAAGTAGCATTCGACCACGAAGTGGGTTTCTCAGGCCTCAGTGTCCCTCAAAGGGGAGTAAATGAGATGCATGCCAACAACCGGAGCAATCGGAGATGGTTAGGCGGTCCCGAACCGAGGCACACGGCCTGACGACTCCGAAAACCGGGAACCGGGCTCCGAAATGGGCAAAATGGCCTACGGCCACGAAATGTAGCCTATGGCCACTGAGAGATGATCTACGAGACCTCTCCCTCCCCTCAGGAAGAGAAAACAGAGAAAATTGAGCTTGGTTCGCAAACCGAGGCAAGGCACAGAAAAGTCCAGAAGTTCGGAGGCAAGGCTCACGGCTGAGACTCCGCAACCTCAGAACGAGCACAATATACAATATCACCAAGCGCTCAATCGGTGACGTCTGAGTCTTAAGGTCGGTCAAAAATGGGGTGTCTACATAAAGGCTTTGAAGGAGATTGAAAGCTAAAACCATCCTTTTTTCTTCCTTTGATCTTCAAACATTGTTGAACAATACATATACAATACATACACCATTAGAGCTTGTTCTTGAAGCTTTTTGTTGAAGTTTCAAACCATATTTCATAAACTTGAGGGTGTTTGGAATCAAGTTTGATCAACAACCATACATACTCTTTAAAGAGGTATACTTCTTACACATCTTTTTCCTTTGTGTTTACTAATCATCTTCTTCATTTTCCTTGAGTTTGTGCACTGCTGGAGGTTACTTAAAATGGCTGAAATATGTGATTTAATTCATAAAAAGTGAAGGTGTTAGACACCCCTCCTTAAGCTTGCTTGTCTAGTTTGTTCTCTCTTATTTTTGTTCACTTTCTTCACCTTTTTGAAGTAGTTTTAGCCACTATTTTGGGACTATTTTTGGACTGTTTGGGAGTTGAAATATGTGATTAAAAGTTGCAAAAAGTAGAAGGGTTAACCACCCCTCCTTAGGCTTTGTTCCATAGCTTTTTCTATATTCTTTTTATTTAATTTCTCTTACTTTTGCCACTATTTTCTTGGCTTACAAACTAATTTTCAGAGTTTAAAAAGGCTGAAAAACATGGTTTAGAAGTCCAAAAAGTGAAGGGGTTAGCTACCCCTCCTTGGTCTTGCTTATTAGTTTGATGTCTCCTTATTCTTACCTATCTTTTATGCGCTTTAAACATGCTTTAGCTACTGTTTATTGTATATTAGGGGCTGTTTAGGGGCTGTCCTAATTTATTAAATTAGTTTATGCTTTGAATATCTAGCATGACGTGTTGTAAGTCCTCATGGCTTTGGTTGTTTAGGCCTTAGCACCGAGTCATTTGAGTTGATGGCTTTTCTTTACTTAGTTTTCATATCAAGAGTCTCATCCTAATAATCAAGTTCGCACAATCATCTTTGCAACCTCCCTCTTTCTTTTCTTTTGTTCAAAAGCTATTTCAAAAGATTGATGTTTATTCAAGGCATGGGAAAGAGACCTATGCTCAATGGCTTAATCTCTACGGAGGTTCAACGTCAAGGCATAGGCTCTCTTTCATGCTACGAATCACTTCTCGTTTGATTATTGTGCCTTATGGTTGCTTGGATTAATATTTTCATTAGCATTGTTATAATTATCATTGGTGTAATAATTCTTATTGTTGTAATTATTATCATATCTTTGTTGTACTTATGGTTGTTTATGGTTAATACCCTTGTTGTAATAACTTAGATAGCTAGTTGACAACTTAGATATCTAGTTAGTAGTTAGTTTGGTTAAAGTAATTCATCTATTTGAATTTGTAATAGTTAGTTTAATCCGAACACTTGGACACTCATTCGAACCCTCTTGGACAAGGGCAAAATATGTAATAATTGTGTATGTCTTCCAACCCCATTTCTTTCTCCCTTTTATTTACTGACTTATAATGGTAGAGCATAGGGCATCATGTTTTCTTAGCATTTCCCATGTTTGCATACACTTGTCTTGCATGTATTAGGGCTTGGCTCATCATACTAACTGATATCAATTCCAAATTCTTACTCGAATACATGATTTATCACATGTCTTAAATTGAATCATATACCATACTCATAGCCAAGCCTATTAAAAATTGAATAATGTGTGCGTTGTATTAGTCACATTGCATTGTTTAGGAACATGCATGTTTTCTAATCATTTTGCTTTATCTGGCTTACCTTGGAGTACTAGGTGAACACTTATCGCTTTCGCATATCGCATAAGTGTGATTGTTGCCACGCCAAGCATAATACCATGAGGTTAATTGCTTAAGTGATATAACTCTTTGAATGCTTGTGAATAAAGGCTAATTGCTAAAATTGGGATAAGTTGATTAATGTACTTACAAACTCACCTGTTTCAAGTGACGCATATTCAAACCAGTTTTCAAACAAACATGAAATCAAAATGTTCCAACTTTTGCAAAATTAGTCTATACTTGTGTGCATCACATAGTAAATTAGCTAATAATTGGAACAAGAGCATATAATGTAAATAAGAATCACATCATGATTAGTAGAGGTCGATCTTTGATCGGGCGAGTGGGGTGCTCAATTCATGACCTTCCCCTCTCGTACCTAAGTTCTCGAGCCAAGACACTTTGGTAATGACAGATAAGTCGCCTTTGGCCGAAGTCTCAGGTTTAATTTCTCAAAAATATTTAAGTGGCGACTCTGTATTTGGAAAAGTAGTCCATTTTTGGCATTTTGATTCAAAATTGATTTTTCAAAAGATTTGGCTGATCTAGAGTCATTTGTGTTTATCTATTTCACATTGCATTTGTGAAATTAGATTCATACCACGGGAGTCCAAACTGTAGGGCTAATCGTATCCAAAAGGAGCACGAAAAACAAGCCACAGTTTTTGGTTACTCCACTGGGGATTTAGAGAACTTGACTTGAACTTCATGATGTGAAATTTTATCTACCTATATATGTTCTTTACATTGCATTTGCATTGGTGCTTATAAATCACTGTGTTTTCCATCAGCTATTCCTGGACGGTTTGTCGGAGGCTTGCCCAAAAAGTTTGCCAAAAGGTTGATTGGTCATGGGCTCTGCCATTTTGGAAACACAACCCTCGGATCTAGATTACCCCTATACTGCTTGATCCTCTTTTCACTTCTCGGTGTTAGGTGTGAGAGGTATATTAGGTGATCTTGCCGAGGTACCCCTTTTGACTAAATCAGCCTAAGTGCATATAGTCAGCCTTAGTGACTTTTCAAACATAGGACAGGATGCTCGCCATATTCAGGATGTTGTGATACCATTTGTTTGAATAGTAAAGCTGTAGAGCACTCCAAAGCTAAGACAGGGAAACCCTAAAATCTCATAGGGGTATTTTGAATGCTTTTGTGCAAAATATGAAATCTTTGGCAATGTGTGATGTAATCCTTGGAAAGTCTTAATCTTGACGTGATTCCTTTCAAACTTAAGGGTCATATCAGAATCAGAATTTGGGTCAAAATCTAGGGGTTTGTGTTTGATATGGTAAAAAAATATCAGAACCAGAACTAGGGCCAAAAATTGTATTTTGCTTTGTTTTTACCAGCATACCCGGTATCCTGATCTGATGAGGGCATTTGTTTTTAATGCTAGGTTTGTTTGAGCCAAAGAAGGAGCCATACCCAACTTAGCAAAGGCCAAGCCCAATCTGACCCAAAAAGCCTTAACCTATCATAGTCCATTCAACCCCAGAAAAAACCCATTTAACAAAGGTCCAATCCATCTGATCCCCAAAGGCCAACTCACAAAAGATCCATCCAATACCAAAAGACCCATTCTAAAAAGCCCAATCCAGTCAGACCCGTCTCAACTAATCCATTGCAGATACATCAAGTATGATCGGGGCAAAATCCTTGTTGGTCAACTCTCAGCTTACACCCATCTATTTCCTCGATTGCCAACTCAGCAGACCTGTAATGGCACAGAGTCCAGAAAAAGTTGTGGCCATGATAACGACCCTAAATCAGGGAATTACCATACAGGATGGGACCAATGCTGAAATGTAACGCCCATGTGGGGCATTTGCCACACATCCAGTCCCGGGTCTCTAGTTGAACTTTGACCCACCTCCTCAGTTGAAGATTTGCAAGGTCCAGATCCTCGAGAAGGGTTGGCTCAAGCTCGAGTTTTCAAACCCTTGGTGCAATCTAATGAGGGCCTTTTTTCCCTTGATATTAAAGATCTCGACCCAACCTTGTTAAAAATTGCTAACCTTGATAAGCAATTCAAAAAGGCAAAGGGAATTAGCTCCATACCCGACATTGAAGATAGGTGCACCGAGGCTGCCGTAAGGCTCCCAGACAGATTCAAAATGCCATACATTGACCGTTTCGACGGGTCTGGAGATCCTATGGTAAATATCTGGCTTTTCATGGACGTCCTGAAACTGATGGTCTGACTGAACCTTAGAAACTCTCTTTGTATGGAAGAACCCTGTCGAGTATAGCAGCTACTTGGTATGCCAAGTTGGAGGATAAAGTGAAGCAAAACTGGAAAGATTTGGCTGAGGCATTTGTCAATCAGTATTCTTATAATACCCAAATTGAAATAACCACCCAAGAGCTTGAAGTAACCCACCAGAATCCTGAAGAACCGTTTGTGGAATTTGTTACAAGGTGGAGAGCAAAAGTAGCACAAATGACAGATCGACTTTCTGAAAGGGACCAAGTGCGGATAGTGGTGCAGAACCTTGAGCCTGATATGTTACAAAAGTTAATAGTCGCGCCACTATTCACTTTCAAAAATTTGCATGAATTAGGGATTCAGATTGAAAATGCATTTAACAGAGGGATTATTCCTAGGGCAAGTGAACCAACAAGGAGGGTGTTTTCTGGGCGTACCAATGCTAGCAGTAGCACTATTCCCAAACCCACTGAAATCAATACCGTTGCCGCCATTCCTAAATTTGCCAACCCATTTGCCAATACCAACCTGTAGACGTCCCCGAACGCCCCGGAGGGTTAGGTCCCGTTCCGTTCATATTGGGTTCACTACAGTTCGGACTCAAATTGTCACGGTTCTTAATCTGAACCAAAGAGTCCAACTCTGGCAAATCGTTTTGAGAAAAAAACAGATTTTGAAAAGTAGTGCCAACATGGACTGCTTTGCCAGATACAGAGTCGCCACCTAAATATTTTTAAAATGGGAAATTTAGGAAACCCTGACTCGGTGCCAAAGGCCACGTGTCCGTCATTACCAAAGTTGTCTTGGCTCGGGAGCTTGGGTACGATCGGGGAAGGTCAGCTATGAGCACCCCCTTTCGCCCGGTCCGAAGACCGGCCTCTACTAACCGTGATATCCGATTTTGAAAACGTTATGTGTTCTTATTCCGGTTATTAGCCTAGAATTACTATGTTATGCGCACAGCAAACAAGTATAGACTAGATTGCCTAATTGGAAATAAGCATTGCATATCCGTTCGTTTTGAAAGCGTTTCGGAATTTGCTACTCGCAAATAGGCTAAAACACGGATTTCAACGAGTTTTTTCAACTCAAGCAATCCAACCTCCACCCACAGGCAATCAAGCAGTTATATCACATAAGCAGCTAGCCTCATGGTAATTATGCTGTCATGTTAACATTCACACGCATGCGATATGCTAAAGCATAAATACTTACATCGTACTCCGTGCCAAAACAAAAACTAGTTAGCAAACATGCGTGCCCTAGTTCATGTTAGAGTGACTAATGCATCGCATGCAGAGATGCAATCTAGACAGGCTCGGCTATCCTAAGCATGGCATGTAGAATGCTACAAATAACACGTATTCAATTTGGAATTGAAATACGATGCAGTTTGTATGATGTGCCGAGCCCGGCGCATGCAAAACAGATAAATGAATGCAAACATGCTATCATACTGTTATGCTAATTTAAATGTGCCCTAATCTACCATCATAAGCAGGTAAATAAAAGGGAAGAAAGACGTGGGGTTGGAAGACATACACCCACTTACGCACACTTATTACAATTGCGCCCTCGCTCGGAGGGACCGAATAAATATTACAGTCCGAATAATAAATAAATTAATTATTACAAAATTTCTAATTATTTAACAAATAAATGCAAAAAGGAAAGTGGCCACAGCTGCCCGCCTCGGGATGCGCGAATGATGCATGCTTGAGCCCGCCTTGCCCGGAAACCCGCACCATGTCACTGTTGCCTCTGTTTTTACTGCCCTGCTTCTCTTAAAAATGCCAAAGTTCTGGAACTGGTTCCCTGCACGCTTTAGAACACCATCGGCTGAATAGAATATCCACCGGCCGTGTACAATATCCATCGGCTGGAGGTAAGGCTATCGGCACTAAATAAATGGCCGGTCGGCACTGAATGTTGCCGGTCGGCAGAAACTTCCCTTGAAGAGCAGCAAACCAGCAGCCCTTGGTCCAAGTTTCTAAGCTTCTAACTTTGCAAAAGGCCTCCCAAGTGCTGGAATGGAGGATGGAGGTGTTGTAGGGCAAATGGTGCAAGAACAAAGGTGTTTGGAGGCTTGGATAAGATAGATATAGAGGGTGTATGTATGTATATCAGATATATATCTCTTCCCTCTAGTTTTTTGCTCCAAAATCTCCAACCAAAACAAAGGAGAAGGGACCTCTCTTATATAGGCAATGCTAAGCTTCTAAGACAAGCTTCAAAGGGTCAAGGGGTCTAAGGGGAGGTCAAGGCTTATTGGAGAAGCTTGGACAGCTGGTAGGCTTCTTGAGGAAGCCAAGACAAGGGGTCAAGGCTTCCTCAAGAAGCCTTGAGCAAAGGGTGCAAAAGAGGGGTCCAAAGGTGGTCAAGGGCTCAAAATAGCAACATATATGCACGAGGGAGAGTGCTGGTGCATTCCAACTGGCACAGCTGGGATGCACCAGGCTTGGAGGGTGCAAAGGGTGCAAACGGCCAGAAAATTTGGTCGTCGGCCAAAATAAAGTGCCGGTCGGCATAATATTTTGCCGGTCGGCAAAATAGATTGTCGATAGATGATTCCAAGGTCAAAAAATGGCCGGTGGGTATGCAAATTGAAGCCCCGGAAGTTAGCTTTCCAATGGCGCAAACCTTGCCTCAAATTCCTCCTATGAAGAAAGTTATGCCCTTTTTGGTGAAGCCGCACAGACTCGATCCAAACAGGGATGATGCCCAGCTTCAACCAATCATATCTCCCCACCCGGACTTGGCTTTGGGAGATTCTTGAGTACAAAGTGAAGCCCCGGAAGTATTCTTTCCAACGATGGTGGCCTCATAGCTTAACTCCAAGTATGCAATTGAATAAGCCCGATTCAGCGAGGGCTGCTCGATTCTTTCCTACCCAAATTCATGCCGAACTTCTCCCAGACCAGTTTTTCTCCTCTTCTCCTCTTCTCTTCAACTTCAAACCTCTAAGTAAGGTGTTTTGAAAGATTTTTCAAAGATTTCATCTCTCTTTCATTCATCTCCACTTTGTCCTTGCTCGATTTACCGAAAAGCGCAACATTTACCGAAATGCGAGCGTCGGAACATCGTAGGAATTTTATTTCAAAAATGTTTTGAAAGAGAGGGTTTTAAGGTCTAAAAACAATCCAAAATAACTTTGGTCCACAATGGGGGTGTGAAGTTAAGATTTGTCTCTCTCCTTGCCGAAGAAACTGAACTTTTCCCCTGCACAGTTCTCATCACCGAACAAACCATCAGTAGCGCCAAGTCTTGAGGGCAGTCAAAAATAGGGTGTCTACAGTTGCCCCTCTTTGACAGAACTCGGAAGTCATGAAATGACAATGAGTGTGAATGTCAAAGCCCAGAGACGACCCATTTTTGACAAGGCCGAAGACTTGGACAAACAAAATATAGATGCAGTTGGTTGAACCCCGCGGGCTGCCTACGTATCCCTTTGCAAGGAATCAAACCAGCGTAGTTCAGGGGCAGGATGCAAAATGATATGCAGGAAGACGTTGATAATTGGACTTATACGCTACGCGAAGCCGGTTTGAAAATTGGACTTATACGCTACGCGAAGCCGGTTTGAAAATCCAAGATTTATGCAAAAACACAGTGTGCACAAGACAATGTGATGCAGAGTGAATGCACAAAACAATGCTAAGGAGATGCACAAAACAGTGCGAAGCAGGTTGGAATGCACAAGATAGTGCACTAACAAGATGCACAAAATAGTGCAATGCAAGAGTGAATGCACAAAACAGTGCTATACAGGTGCACAAGAGAGTGCGATGTGGCATAGATGCACAAAACAGTGCGATGCGCAAAATAGCGCGAATGAAATGTAATGCACTAACAAGTGCAGGTAAGGTGCGCAAGATAACGCGATAAAATGCACGTACAATGCAAGTAAAGTGCACAAAATAGTGCGATGCGCAAAATAGTGCGAATGAAACAATGTAATGCACAAAACAGTGCGATGCGCAAGAAAGCGCGAAAGTAAATTGCACAGAACAGTGCGATACGCTAAACAGCGCGAGTGCGATGGAATGCACAAGATAGTGCGAGTGAGATATAGCATGTAAGTGCACAAGATAGTGCGATGCGCAAGAAAGCGTGAGTGCACAAGACAGTGCGATTGAGGTGCGCAAGATAGCGCGAATGAGGCGATGCACAAGATAGTGCGATTGAATGCACAAGACGGTGCGATACGCAGAATAGCGCGATTGAATGGATGCAAAATGCAAGTAAGGTGCACAAAATAGTGCGATGCGCAAAATAGCGCGAATGATGAATTACACAAGATAGTGCGATGCGCAAAATAGCGCGAATGAGACGTAATGTAAAATGTAATGAAATGCACAAAATAGCGCGATGCGCAAAATAGCGCGAATGAAATGTAATGCACAAGACAGTGTGATGGAGGTGCGCAAGATAGCGCGAAGATGTGATGCACAAAACAGTGCGATACGCTAAACAGCGCGAATGATTTGAAATGCACTAGACAGTGCGATACGCTAAACAGCGTGAGTGATTTGAAATGCACAAGATAGTGCGATACGCTAAACAGCGCGAGTGAGATACAACCACAAGATGCACATGACAGTGCAAGTGAGATACAAAGTGTAAGTGCACAAGATAGTGCGAGTGAGATAAAATGCACAAGAAAGTGCGATAAAATGCAACTTCTATGCAAGTATGGGGCATTTTCCATGCAATATTGAAAGCAAGCATATTTTATGCATGAATCATAACGATGCGCGGCACACATGCAACAACAGTGTATATGAAAGTTCATATTCTATGCAATAGAGGTGCATCAAATATGTACTCTGGTGTTTTCGATTTACCTCTCAGAGGGTTTTGCAACACACTCAGCTCGAAAAGGGTACACCCTGTTCATATTGGCAAGAGATAACATCTGCTGCTGCTTTAATTGCCGTTCTGACTTGAAGCAGGCTTACACTTGAGGTAGAGGCGCACTCATACTTCGGTAGCATTGACAAGGCCTGAAGAGGTACATCCGGAGTACAATCACGGAATTTGCTAAAGGTGAAACACACTCAGATGCTTCAATTTTCCCTCTTTTCTTTTGCTTTGTAGTCTGGAACCCATATTGCTTCAGATAGGTCCGGGTTTTACTGTTCTCACATGACCTGGGTTGAACCTACGGTTTTATGAAAGAACAAATACTGTTTTGCACAAATGTGGGGAATGGCACAACACTCTGAGCACACCACAAATCATTTTTGAAATTTGAGAAAATGAGTTTTCGACCGGGTATTGAGCCTACAACTGAACACAGCGAAAAAGACTCAATAACGGAAAACAAAAGGTAACAACCTAAACACAAACACAGACATTTGAAACGACTCAAAACAAGAATTGAGACAAACAAAACGACTGACGCGACGCACAGACGTGTTGCAAAGACAAGAGACTTCTTAGTTCACAAGGAGCCAGTTTCTCTAGGTATTATTTCCCACCCTTTCTTATTTGTGACTCTCACATCACTCGGCCCTCAAGCTCGGTTTTTCTCTCAAAACCCTTTTCTCGCTTTTTCTCTCAACGCACACCTCTCTATTCTTCAATCCCTCATTTTTCATCCATCCCCTGGGTGGTTGATGGATAGATATGAAGTTGCGAGCTCTTGCCCCTAGCATCCTGCTAGATTTTTGTTCACAACAGTGAGTTTCTCCCACAGAGGGGTTGTGCTACAACTGGGTGTGTAGCAAATCTGCAGCTACCATCGGTTGATGATGCCCTACTGGGGAGTTTGGACGTGGTTAGATCTGACCAGATGAGGAAGTGGAAGATCTTGATCCATTCCGGTTTGTGCTTCGCACTTGGCTTGATACCTCGTTGCTTGGAGGATGAGAGAGCTTTCAGCCCTTCGTTTAGCTTCAGTTGTGCCCTTTTCTGGAAGGTAGATTGCCCTTCTTGGCGAGTATGTTGAAAATGGGGGAAAGACAGGAAGCCTAACTCAACTGTGCCCCTAGTTCATTATTTTGACCATTTTTTTTTTAGGTTTCTACTAAAACCATTTTGACCAACATGAGAGTTAGATTAACATGCTTGTTCGATTTTCTGATTTGAAATCATGCAAGTCAGGCTATGAGCACTGAAAATTTTCCTTTTTTGGGTCCAAGAAAAGGTCCAGTTTTGGAAAATATGAAATAATTTTCGAGAGACTAGTCAACCTCAGTAAAAATTCTCAAAAATTATTTTTGCAAACGGCCAATGCTTAACAAGCACGGAACCTATTCTTAAGACGCACAACCTCAGGTCTGTAACAAAGGAAAATCTGCCCCTTATCTGAAGGACATTACATGGCAACGGAAAGTTGCCCCTTTGTGAATGGCACGGCGGCGCATTGAATGGCAACGGAAAGTTGCCCCTTGTTTGGATGGCACCGCAGCTCATTATAGTCAGTCCTCATGGTGATGATTATAACCGAACTCTCGGATACAGAGAAGGCAAGGATGGTCAAAACATTACATGGACATAGTTGAATTCGAAGGGTTTTATGGCTGGACTTCAGAATGAAGTTGCCTACGTATCCCAAACATGGGAATCAAGCCTTACGTAGTTCGGGGTAGGTACACTCGGGTATTAACCTCTCCTTTTTAGGCTCTAACTTTTGCCAAGGCGCCCAATGCAGGTTTTCAACCTTGCGAGCTTTGTTTTTCTTTTCTTTTCATTTTCATTTCTTTTCTTCTTTTTTTCTTTTTTTTCATTCTTTGCATTTTTTTTTTTTTCTTTTTTCTCTCTTTTTTTTTTTTCTTTTTCCTTCTTCTTTTTTTTTCTAGCTTTTTCTTGCTCTAACTTTTGCCTGAGTCGCCCTTCCGGGTTTTCGGCCCAGCGAGCCTCTCAAGGGTAAAAGTGTAACAAGCCCATGCCAAATGGTTTTGAGATTGAAGCCCTCTGTATCCAGGAGAGTGGCTGTTGATTTGCAAGAGGACTCATCTTCGGCTCTTCGAGCACATCTGATATCTTTGCCCCTAGTTAGGGAGGGGCTTTTGATTTAGCTTCACAAGCTTCCTTTGATCATTTCTGATATTCTCTGCCCCTAGTTCATAGGCTGCTTCTGATCTGGCCACACAGGTCTCATGTTGCGGTTGACCGTTGAACATTCTGAGTAAAGTTCAAGGTTTGAAGCAAAGGGGTTGAGTCTCAAGGCTGAGAGCGATCCTAAGCTGCACAATCTCAAGAGTGATTCCACACAGGTCTTTGCAGGGCCGCGCAAAACATTTTTTTGAAAGTTTTTTAAGAAAGCGACAAGTCGCTCGCGCTGAAGACAGTGTAGGACCAATCTGGATCAAAGCTAGGGTCCTTCTCAGTACTCACACTAACAAGCATGATTTCATTCATTAAGGGTTTAGCATGTCTCTCTTTCTCTCAATTGATCAAATTTTTACAAACCCCGAGGAATTCCTCATCTTCGTTTTCACCGTAGTGTCCAAAAGTTTTGAAAAACTCAGGTCATTACACGACTTCAAGGCACAGAAAAGACAGAGTTCTTAGTCAAATATTGTCATCTCATTCAGAACTTCTGGTACAACTAGCACAAGGCAGAAGCGAACACAAGAATGTGAAAAATCACTGCTGTTCATTCAAATCTGTTGGTGTAACTGGCTCCAGCAGAAACAGACTCAAACAAATGAAAAGACAAACGCAAAACAAAAGGGTGATGCCCGAGGTAACACCCCGGAATCACCCGACCTTTGTACAACAGGACTGACTCGATACAACGGCAGAGACAGACTCAAAACAAAACTACAGAACTGACTTCAACACCCAAGTCAGAACTACAAAACTAGCATTCACAAATGCTCAAAACAATGCGTGCCATACACCACATCTGAAATAAACTGAACGTCGCCCGCAGGTGGTTCATCCCCCGATCACAGTCACATTATCCGCCACAGGTTCACTGATCAAGTGCCGATAGACTTTGCAAGACTGGTACGTTGATGATCTTGTTGTCAATCAGATCTTGTATTTCATGGCGAAGACGGTAACAACTATCAGTGACGTGGCCAACTTGTTGATGGAAGGCATAATACTTGGCCGGATCATGGGAGGGGGAAGTTTATCTGGCAGTGGCCGCAGCTCTAGGGGTTTCAGATCCCCCTTTCTACTCAGGACCCTCAAGGCCGTTGATAGAACATGCATGGTGGGGTGAACACCCTCTGGCCCCGAGGTGGGTATTTTGAGGTTTGTGGCTTTTTGCTGGATGCACCAGCAAAGGGATTGACAGGCGCTGACTGGGTTTGCTGATCTCTTCCGAGCACGGGATTAGAGTTGAAAGGAACATTCCTGGTACAACGGCCCTTCTCCCGGCTTGCCCCTTGATTCAGACTGCCCCTAACTTGAGTGGCGAAAGTGTCATCCACAGTTTTTGCCATAACTGTGAGGACTTGCTCTTCGTTTAATCCCTCGGCTTTCAAAGCCTCAACAGCCAACTGAAGATGTTCATGGGGACTAATGCTTGCCCCTGCCTTGTTCTTATCACTGGCCTCCACTTTGCTAAGAGGTTGGCCTTCTTCCAATGCAGCCCGTCCCAAGGTTGGGGAGCCTCTTGACATGAACTCCTTGGTATGTGATGCGGTTGATGACGGGGCCAAAACTCCGAAGGCCAGATCTGCCACAGTTCTTTGAAGATCTTCGATCATTCTCATCAGCTCAGAAGTAGTGGGTTCATGGGTTTGGGATGATTGGGGTTCAGATGCACCCATCATGCATAAGTCCAGGCTCTCTGGGGTAAATACATTAGGCTTGGGTAGATGGACTGGGGTGATGTATACGCTGGGGTCGTAAGGGACGGCCAGTGTGTGGATTAGATTGAGATGTGGATGAGGTATTTGGTCATTGGGGGCTGAAGGTGGAGCTATCGTTCAGTTGTCGATGAGATTTTGGATCTCATGACGAAGGCGGTAGCAACGGTCGGTGCCATGACCGCGCTGTTGATGGTACACACAGTACTTGGAGGGGTTATGTCTGGCTGGGAGTGGGTTTAGAAGGGGTCGGGGTTCTAGGAGTTCTAGGTGACCTTCTTCTCGCAGCTTTTTCAAAGCTTGAGAGAGACTCATGTAAAGAGGATGAAATTTTCGGGCTTGGGGCTGAGTTGAAGTGGTTGGTTTTTGGCCATTGAGGGAGGTGGTGATAGTGCCTACTTCTGAGCATTTCGCAGTTGTGCTACCATCAGTAGTAGCATTGGGACTGCGAGCAACATTCCTCTTCAAAGGCTCATTATCTTCTGCAAGGATCCCTTGTTTGATGGCATCATCGATTTGAACCCCCATTTCATGAAGGGCTGGAAAGGTAAATAGAGGTAGAACGACCATCTTTTGCAGCAACTTGCCATGCAGATTCCGAACAATCATCCTGATCTGATTTTTGTCGGAAGGTTTTGTAATCATCATTGAGGCCTTTGCTCTCCATCTCGTCACGAACTCTGAGAAACCCTCCTTTGGCCCTTGGCAGGTGACTTCAAGATCACGAGTGGTGACCTCAATCTGTGTGTTGTAGGAGTATTGATCACTGAAGGCCTCAGCCATCTCTTCCCAATTCTGTTTCACAGAGTTCTCCAATTTCGCATACCAGATTGCGGCTATCCCAGACAAGGTTCGGCCGAATAGTGACAATTTCTGGGCTGTGGTCAAATCCATTGGTCTCAGAATATCAGAAAACAGGTCGAGGTGCACCGTTGGGTCTCCAGAACCATCGAACCGATCAATATGTGGCATCTTGAACCGATCCGGTAATGTCACCATTGAGTCGGTATAACCATCATCTATATCAGGAATAGAGTGGGCCCCCTGAGATTTTTTAAACAATTTCTCAAGCTTGCCCACTTTCAATGCTGTGGGGTCCGTCTTGAACTCAAAGAGAGGGTCTGGTAGGTTGGTGGGTGTTTTAGATAGCTGGGGTAGAACCGGGGGCGGAGCTGGCCCGACTGGAATGTCCGCATCTGCCTGGACATTTGGTGTCTTTCCGGGTGTTGGAGCTCCTGGTGGTGGAGGAGCTTGATGCGAAGCAGATGCTCCGGTTTGCTACTCTAGCCTGGCAATTGTCTCTGCCTGTTGGGCTATGACCACAGCCTGTTGCTTGGCGAATTCCGCTTGACGGACAGCGTCTTGCTGCATGGTTTTCATACTATCCTGGAGTTGGCGCACCATCTCTTCCAACTCGACATATCGTCCTGATCTGACTGAGCAACCGGTATATCTGTGTCTGCAGTAGGCTCGGAAATCTCAACCCGACTGCTTAAAGGTCACTGATCTGGTAGCTGTTGTACTGGTGGTCTGTACCTGACTAGCCTACTCTGGCCCTGATTACCCTTGAACTGAGTCTCTGACCTGACAAAGTCTATCAGCACAAATCCAATGTACCCGGGGGATAGTGGAGCCTTCTGAAGCTATGGTTCCAGGACTACCTAGCAAAAGAGAAAACAGACAGCATCTCAGCTCAACTTCACTGGAACGGATACGAGCAAAGCTGAACAACTGTATTCTATTACTGATCACTATTCCCCAAATATCTGTCCCAAAACTGATACCCTCAGGTAAAACTGATTCCTCAAATGCTGATGCTCGCAGGCCTGATGTTCAAACTTGTAAACTGATACATGCATTCCCTGTAGAGATACACTCTGAAAGCACATAGCATATAAAAGAGAGCCAAAAACACCCCTATGTTGGGGTAGGGTTTCCCTGTCTTATTTTGTCAGGAGCTAGGGTTTCACTACGCACGCAGTGGTTTCAAACAACCTATCAGGTAAGCAACCTGTCCTAGTTTGGAATGGTCACTATGGATTCCGAATATGCACTAGGTCGAATGGTCGAAAAGGGTGCCCCGGTAAAAATCGGGGTTTGTGTTCCCATACTGGCAGAGCCTGCAACCGGTCAGCCTTATGGAAATGCCTTGACAAGACAAGCCTCCGGCAAACCGCTCAGGAATAACAGATGGCCAACACGGTGTCCTAGGCGCACCAATGTACATGCAATGCAAAGAAACACATAGATGAAATCAAAACAGGGTATCACGAGTTCGAGTCAAGATCTCTAAATCCCCAGCAGAGTCGCCAGAAACTGTAGACGTCCCCGAACGCCCCGGGAGGGTTAGGTCCCATTCCGTTCATATTGGGTTCACTACAGTTCGGACTCAAATTGTCACGGTTCTTAATCTGAACCAAAGAGTCCAACTCTGGCAAATCGTTTTGAGAAAAAAACAGATTTTGAAAAGTAGTGCCAAACATGGACTGCTTTGCCAGATACAGAGTCGCCACCTAAATATTTTTAAAATGGGAAATTTAGGAAACCCTGACTCGGTGCCAAAGGCCACGTGTCCGTCATTACCAAAGTTGTCTTGGCTCGGGAGCTTGGGTACGATCGGGGAAGGTCAGCTATGAGCACCCCCTTTCGCCCGGTCCGAAGACCGGCCTCTACTAACCGTGATATCCGATTTTGAAAACGTTATGTGTTCTTATTCCGGTTATTAGCCTAGAATTACTATGTTATGCGCACAGCAAACAAGTATAGACTAGATTGCCTAATTTGGAAATAAGCATTGCATATCCGTTCGTTTTGAAAGCGTTTCGGAATTTGCTACTCGCAAGTAGGCTAAAACACGGATTTCAACGAGTTTTTCCAACTCAAGCAATCCAACCTCCACCCACAGGCAATCAAGCAGTTATATCACATAAGCAGCTAGCCTCATGGTAATTATGCTGTCATGTTAACATTCACACGCATGTGATATGCTAAAGCATAAATACTTACATCGTACTCCGTGCCAAAACAAAAACTAGTTAGCAAACATGCGTGCCCTAGTTCATGTTAGAGTGACTAATGCATCGCATGCAGAGATGCAATCTAGATAGGCTCGGCTATCCTAAGCATGGCATGTAGAATGCTACAAATAACACGTATTCAATTTGGAATTGAAATACGATGCAGTTTGTATGATGTGCCGAGCCCGGCGCATGCAAAACAGATAAATGAATGCAAACATGCTATCATACTGTTATGCTAATTTAAATGTGCCCTAATCTACCATCATAAGCAGGTAAATAAAAGGGAAGAAAGACATAGGGTTGGAAGACATACACCCACTCACGCACACTTATTACAATTGCGCCCTCGCTCGAGGGACCGAATAAATATTACAGTCCGAAAAATAAATAAATTAATTATTACAAAATTTCTAATTATTTAACAAATAAATGCAAAAAGGAAAGGTGGCCACAGCCGCCCACCTCGGGATGCGCGAACGATGCATGCTTGAGCCCGCCTTGCCCGGAAACCCGCACCATGTCACTGTTGCCTCTGTTTTTACTGCCCTGCTTCTCTTAAAAATGCCAAAGTTCTGGAACTGGTTCCCTGCACGCTTTAGAACACCATCGGCTGAATAGAATATCCACCGGCCGTGTACAATATCCATCGGCTGGAGGTAAGGCTATCGGCACTAAATAAATGGCCGGTCGGCACTGAATGTTGCCGGTCGGCAGAAACTTCCCTTGAAGAGCAGCAAACCAGCAGCCCTTGGTCCAAGTTTCTAAGCTTCTAACCTCTGCAAATGGCCTCCCAAGTGCTGGAATGGAGGATGGAGGTGTTGTAGGGCAAATGGTGCAAGAACAAAGGTGTTTGGAGGCTTGGATAAGATAGATATAGAGGGTGTATGTATGTATATCAGATATATATCTCTTCCCTCTAGTTTTTTGCTCCAAAATCTCCAACCAAAACAAGGAGAAGGGACCTCTCTTATATAGGCAATGCTAAGCTTCTAAGACAAGCTTCAAAGGGTCAAAGGGGTCTAAGGGGAGGTCAAGGCTTATTGGAGAAGCTTGGACAGCTGGTAGGCTTCTTGAGGAAGCCAAGACAAGGGGTCAAGGCTTCCTCAAGAAGCCTTGAGCAAAGGGTGCAAAAGAGGGGTCCAAAGGTGGTCAAGGGCTCAAAATAGCAACATATATGCACGAGGGAGTGTGCTGGTGCATTCCAACTGGCACAGCTGGGATGCACCAGGCTTGGAGGGTGCAAAGGGTGCAAACCGGCCAGAAAATTTGGTCGTCGGCCAAAATAAAGTGCCGGTCGGCATAATATTTTGCCGGTTCGCAAAATAGATTGTCGATAGATGATTCCAAGGTCAAAAAATGGCCGGTGGGTATGCAAATTGAAGCCCCGGAAGTTAGCTTTCCAATGGCGCAAACCTTGCATCAAAATTCCTCCTATGAAGAAAGTTATGCCCTTTTTGGTGAAGCCGCGCAGACTCGATCCAAACAGGATGATGCCCAGCTTCAACCAATCATATCTCCTCCACCCGGACTTGGCTTTGGGAGATTCTTGAGTACAAAGTGAAGCCCCGGAAGTCTTCTTTCCAACGATGGTGGCCTCATAGCTTAACTCCAAGTATGCAATTGAATAAGCCCGATTCAGCGAGGGCTGCTCGATTCTTTCCTACCCGGATTCATGCCGAACTTCTCCCAGACCAGTTTTTTCCTCTTCTCTCTCTCTCTCTCTCTTCACTTCAAACCTCTAAGTAAGGTGTTTTGAAAGATTTTTCAAAGATTTCATCTCTCTTTCATTCATCTCCACTTTGTCCTTGCTCGATTTACCGAAAAGCGCAACATTTACCGAAATGCGAGCGTCGGAACATCGTAGGAATTTTATTTCAAAAATGTTTTGAAAGAGAGGGTTTTAAGGTCTAAAAACAATCCAAAATAACTTTGGTCCACAATGGGGTGTGAAGTTAAGAGTTGTCTCTCTCCTTGCCGAAGAAACTGAACTTTTCCCCTGCACAGTTCTCATCACCGAACAAACCATCAGTAGCGCCCAAGTCTTGAGGGCAGTCAAAAATGGGGTGTCTACAGTTGCCCCTCTTTGACAGAACTCGGAAGTCATGAAATGACATGAATGAATGTCAAAGCCCAGAGATGACCCATTTTTGACAAGGCCGAAGACTTGGACAAACAAAATATAGATGCAGTTGGTTGAACCCGCGGGCTGCCTACGTATCCCTTTGCAAGGAATCAAACCAGCGTAGTTCAGGGGCAGGATGCAAAATGATATGCAGGAAGACTTTGATAATTGGACTTATACGCTACGCGAAGCCGGTTTGAAAATTGGACTTATACGCTATGCGAAGCCGGTTTGAAAATCCAAGATTTATGCAAAAACACAGTGTGCACAAGACAATGTGATGCAGAGTGAATGCACAAAACAATGCTAAGGAGATGCACAAAATAGTGCGAAGCAGGTTGGAATGCACAAGATAGTAGTGCGCTAACAAGATGCACAAAACAGTGCAATGCAAGAGTGAATGCACAAAACAGTGCTATACAGGTGCACAAGAGAGTGCGATGTGGCATAGATGCACAAAACAGTGCGATGCGCAAAATAGCGCGAATGAAATGTAATGCACTAACAAGTGCAGGTAAGGTGCGCAAGATAGCGCGATAAAATGCACGTAGAATGCAAGTAAAGTGCACAAAATAGTGCGAATAAAACAATGTAATGCACAAAACAGTGCGATGCGCAAGAAAGCGCGAAAGTAAATTGCACAGAACAGTGCGATACGCTAAACAACGCGAGTGCGATGGAATGCACAAGATAGTGCGAGTGAGCTATAGCATGTAAGTGCACAAGATAGTGCGATGCGCAAGAAAGCGCGAGTGCACAAGACAGTGCGATTGAGGTGCGCAAGATAGCGCGAATGAGGCGATGCACAAGATAGTGCGATTGAATGCACAAGACGGTGCGATACGCAGAATAGCGTGATTGAATGGATGCAAAATGCAAGTAAGGTGCACAAAATAGTGCGATGCGCAAAATAGCGCGAATGATGAATTACACAAGATAATGCGATGCGCAAAATAGCGCGAATGAGACGTAATGTAAAATGTAATGAGATGCACAAAATAGCGCGATGCGCAAAATAGCGCGAATGAAATGTAATGCACAAGACAGTGCGATGGAGGTGCGCAAGATAGCGCGAAGATGTGATGCACAAAACAGTGCGATACGCTAAACAGCGCGAATGATTTGAAATGCACTAGACAGTGCGATACGCTAAACAGCGCGAGTGATTTGAAATGCACAAGATAGTGCGATACGCTAAACAGCGCGAGTGAGGTACAACCACAAGATGCACATGACAGTGCAAGTGAGATACAAAGTGTAAGTGCACAAGATAGTGCGAGTGAGATAAAATGCACAAGAAAGTGCGATAAAATGCAACTTTATGCAAGTATGGGGGCATTTTCCATGCAATATTGAAAGCAAGCATATTTTATGCATGAATCATAACGATGCGCGGCACACATGCAACAACAGTGTATATGAAAGTTCATATTCTATGCAATAGAGGAGCATCAAAGGGGTCTAAGGGGAGGTCAAGGCTTATTGGAGAAGCTTGGACAGCTGGTAGGCTTCTTGAGGAAGCCAAGACAAGGGGTCAAGGCTTCCTCAAGAAGCCTTGAGCAAAGGGTGCAAAAGAGGGGTCCAAAGTGGTCAAGGGCTCAAAATAGCAACATATATGCACGAGGGAGTGTGCTGGTGCATTCCAACTGGCACAGCTGGGATGCACCAGGCTTGGAGGGTGCAAAGGGTGCAAACCGGCCAGAAAATTTGGTCGTCGGCCAAAATAAAGTGCCGGTCGGCATAATATTTTTCCGGTCGGAAAAATAGATTGCCGATAGATGATTCAAAAGTCAAAAAATGGCTGGTGGGTATGAAAATTGAAGCCCCGGAAGTTAGCTTTCCAATGGCGCAAACCTTGCATCAAAATTCCTCCTATGCAGAAAGTTATGCCCTTTTTGGTGAACCGCCGCGCAGACTCGATCCAAACGGGATGATGCCCAGCTTCAACCAATCATATCTCCTCCACCCGGACTTGGTTTGGGAGATTCTTGAGTACAAAGTGAAGCCCCGGAAGTCTTCTTTCCAACGATGGTGGCCTCATAGCTTAACTCCAAGTATGCAATTGAATAAGCCCGATTCAGCGAGGGCTGCTCGATTCTTTCCTACCCGGATTCATGCCGAACTTCTTCCAGACCAGTTTTTCTCCTCTTCTCCTCTTCTCTTCAACTTCAAACCTCTAAGTAAGGTGTTTTGAAAGAATTTTTCAAAGATTTCATCTCTCTTTCATTCATCTCCACTTTGTCCTTGCTCGATTTACCGAAAAAGCGCAACATTTACCGAAATGCGATCGTCGGAACATCGTAGGAATTTTATTTCAAAAATGTTTTGAAAGAGAGGGTTTTAAGGTCTAAAAACCATCCAAAATAACTTTGGTCCACAATGGGGTGTGAAGTTAGATTTGTCTCTCTCCTTGCCGAAGAAACTGAACTTTTCCCTGCACAGTTCTCATCACCGAGCAAACCATCAGTAGCGCCCAAGTCTTGAGGGCAGTCAAAAATGGGGTTTCTACACAACCCACAACAGCTGGCCCAATCCGAGCTCAAGGAAGAACTTTCACTCCCCCTCCATATGAGCCTAACCAGTGCACTAAAAATCCTGATGGAAAGAGGGTATCTCAAACCCTTTTATCCCAACCTCTTCTTGACCCACTCCTTGCTAGACATAACCCTATCAAATACTGTGTATACCATCAGCAGTGCGGTCATGGCACCGATCGTTGTTACCCGCCTTTGTCATGAGATTCAAAATCTCATCGACAACCAGACGATAGCTCCACTTTAAGACCCCAATGTTACCACCAACCCACCTTCCCATCCATGACCAAGAATCTCCTGCCCACCTTAACCTCATCCATACACTACTTCCTACCTTCAACCCCAGCATATACATCACCCCGGCCCATTTATCTAAGCCTGAGGTGTCCATTGTTGAAAGCACTGATTTGTGCATGATGGATACACTCACTCTAGTTCGGACACATCAAGAGCGCCAAATGGCCGAACCCACTATTGTTGAGATGTTGAGAATGATTAAAGACTTTAAGGAACGGTGGCAGATTCCACTTTTGGGGTTCCGACCCCGTCAAAGAATTCTCCAATCTAGGGACAAATTAAAAGTGGGAATGGGCCAATCAAAAGCGAACATGGTCGAAGCAAGTTGCAAGAACAAGGTCGAGACAAGTATTGATCCCTATGCACATCTTTGGCGAGCTGTTGAGACTTTGAAGGTCAAAGGGTTGAACAAACAGTAAGTGCTTGTAGTTGTTGCAAGACTGTGGATGACACGTTTATTGCTCAGGTTGAGAGCATTTTGAATTAGAGGGTAAGCCATGAAAAGGGATGCTTTACTAGAAACACCCCTCCTGATTCCAGTCCCCAAGCCCATGCATACCCAGCCAATACCTACCAATCCCTTTGCCAATGTTTCTAAACCTAATGCTTCCTCATCCCAAAAACGGCGCTTCACTTATCTCCATATGAGCCAACCCTCACCTTGAAGGTTGACTGATGGAGAAAGGGTATCTCAGACCGCTTAATCATTGACCTCTCCCACCTAGACATAACCCTACCCAATATTGCACATTCCATCAGCAGAATGATAATCATACTGATCGTTGTTTTCGCCTTTGCCATGAAATTCAAGACTTGATTGACAATAAGGTCATCACCCTACCCGAAAATCCCAAAGCTGTCAATAACCCTCTTCTTGACCACAGTAGATTGCCATCCCATAACATAAATCCCATCCATGGTTTGCCAACAACCAACATTGACCCTAGCCAGCATGGCCAAGGAGATGTGTGGGGACAACTAGGATAATTGTGAGGCTTAATCTGTGAGACTCAGTTTGAAAGTTTGAAATAAATCTGACTGGGTGTGGATGTAGTATTACCGAATTGAAGGCTTGGTTTGAACCCTCCCGTGGGCTACTTGAAGATGTTTTTGAATTCTGCAAATGGACGTGGAGAATGAAAACCCTTTTGTCTCCAGGGTGCTAATTTTTTCTGAGTTGTGTCCTGTAAATAGTTGAGTTGTGAGTTTTATTTTCTTTATCTTTTCTCGTGTTGTTGCGTTAGTTAAGTCTTTTCCTTTGAGTTGCTTTTGTGTACCCTCAGGTCTTCGCTGTCTTTATAAGAAAGTGGGAGTCAAGTTTTTGATCATTTTTTTGTGCCTATAGTAATGCATGTGTGACCTTTTAAAATTAGAAAAAGCTTTGATTTTTGTTTTTGAATGAGATTCCGTTAATAAGCACGAGTGTTGAAAAGGATCCCCTAAATGGTTTGAATGGATTTTGAATTATTGGCGCATAGTCCTTCATGATTTCCAAATTTTAAATTGTTTCTTTTGCAAACTTGCGAAGATAAATTCAGAATTGTGCGGGTTATTCTACACTGTCTTACGGATTCTCTTCACCTTGGGGCGATCATTTTGGAAAACACAAAATGGCTTTCAGACCTCACAATTATAGAATTTCTTCCCCTGGTGTTTTCATTACTTCAAAAGGAAATGGATAAAAGAAACCAAAAAGAAGAAAAGAAAAGAGAAAGGAAAAAAAAAAAAAAGAAACCAAAAGAAAAAAAGAGAAAAGAAAAAAAAAAAAATAGAAGAAAAGAAGAAGGAAAAAAGAAAAGGAAAATCAACTGCCAACCCAGAGATATCCATTGGAATGAAATCCAATCAATTGTGAGGATGGGAACTTTTGTCTAAATTCGGGGAGGGAAGCAATGCGAAGAGGTACCACATTGCGAGAAGAACCAACTTTGAAAATGGAGCAAAAGAAAGGAAAAGAACATTCATAAGGAATGGAGAACCAAGTTTAAAGCAAGGTGAAGCCAGTTCCTGTGTTAGGGCAAGGATGACTGTTGATCAAATTCACCACAAATGTTGTAATGCTATCCTTGAGAGGCTCGCTAGGCGAAAACCTAAAAGGGCGACCTAGGAAAAAGTTAGAGCATGAAAAAAGAGAAATCAAACAAATAGAGCTCGCAAGGTTGAAAACCTGAAAGGGCGACTTTGGCAAAAGTTAGAGCATAAAAGGAGAGTGTCAACACCCGAGTGAACCCTAACTATGAACTATGTTGACCTAATTCCCATATTGGGCTACGTAGGCAACTTCAATATGAAGTTCGATCTCAACCATATCCATCTCATCCATCTCAACCCAATCATCTTGCTTGATTCACATTGTTAGCTTCGCATCAATCCATGAGTTACACCGACTACTGTGCATATCACATGCTTACGTTGGTAAGGAAGAACTAGCTTGAATCAACAAGTGGAGAAGTTTTCAATACTTAAGTTTATCAGTAGAATCTCTATCTTGAGCAAAAAGGGAATCAAAGTTAAGTTCAAAAAGGAACATAAGTAATACTAGGGGCACTATGAATGATCAGTCACCTTGAGTCTTTTTCTGTTTTTGGGTCAGTTATGAGTTTTGTTTTGTCGTGCCTGGTGTTTGTCTTAGTTTGTGCTCTGCATCGAGTCACCATTACCTGTTTGTCGCTCAAAAAACGCTCTTCATCAAGTCACCCTAACGAGTTTGTCACTCAAAAGTTCAACAGAGTGGCATCGCCACAATTCCATACACGAATGTTCACCCTAGACTCAAAAACAAGTCCATGTGTGAAATTCATAAACAAACTGAGAGAGCCCATACAAGGGGCATCGCATTCATGATCATTGCAAAGTATATATGAGGAATTCGTCACTGTTTTGGAGGGACTGGAGTAAGTTCTCAACATGTTGGGACAAAAGAGAAGCATGGGTTGATTGGTTGGCACCTGTTCCAGGATTTGATGATCCCCATTACACGTGCCTGCATAATGTTAAAAAAAGTGGCTAGTGACCGGACACTAGGGGCAATTTTCAGTATATCTGATCAGGCCATCCATCGAACAAAGGGCATGAACCTAACCGGTGGCCAAGGATTGGACACTAAGGGCAATTTTCAGTGCATCTGATCGGATCATCAATTGAACAAGGGACATGAACCCAACCTTTATTTCAGTCTGCCAAAGCCATTTGTTGGACACTTTCCCCTGGGTTAGGGTGAGCTTACCTCTATGATGATTCTAATATGATTCAGCTTTCGAAAGTTGTCCCCAACCTTTTCAAAACTCTCTTGGGATTGTTATCTTCCATCTGATTAATACATGTGTTTTGTATTATACTTGAGTGTTCACGCACTCTAGTTAATTTGAACTGTGTGATTAGTTACTCTTGCTCTTGACTTTGTTCTGCACTTAACAGAGTTTTGTTGAGTTGCCTTCCTTTGTGTTACATTTCAATAAACTGTGGCAAGTTGCCTTGCACTCATTTCATAAGGTACATGACGCATTACTCTGAGTACTGCTCATTTCCTTTTACATACCATGCATCTTTCAGTTTGTATCGCACTGTTTTATATACCTTTAGTTCGCACTGCTTTGTATACTTGTATCATACTATTTTGTGCATCTTGCATCGCACTATTTTGTGCATTCATACATCTTCGCTTTGTATCGCACTATTTTATGCACCCTCTCTTGCACTTTTTTGTGCATCTTGTATCGTACTATTTCGTGCATTCGTACATCTATCCCTTGTATTGCACCGTTTTGTGCACCTTGAGTTCGCACTGTTTTGTGCACTTATGTTTCACACTATTTGTGCACCTTGATCGCACTATTTTGTGCACTTTACTTGCAGACTGTTTTGATGCAGCTCTTGAGCACCACTGCACTTGTTGTGCATTACTTTCATTCGCATGCTTTTTCACCCACATCGCACTGTTTTGTGCACTCTATGCACATCGCACTACTCTTGTGTTCACCTTTATAGCACTTGTTTTTGTGCACACCTTGCATTGCACTGTTTTGTGCACTCTTGTTCAGCGCTGTTTTGTGCATTCCTGCTCGCACTTGTGGAGAGAAGTGGTTTTGGGGATACTCTTCTAATCCTGGGGGACGCTTTTGATCGTCTTCTAGTCACCTAGAAAAGAATGAACACTCCGGTCGGGGGTGCCGGAATTAGCACTTCGACGGGCAAGTCAGTCTCACACTCAAGATTGCTTGTATTCTAAGTTAAGCACAATAATTTTCACCTACCTCCTTCTGGCTGATGTCTTCTCTATTTATTATCCTTTCCCCTTTGGGCCTCGGGATTAGATCCATTTCCAACCTCCTATTCGACATATTTTATAATTGACCGATCTTTACTCGGCCCTTTCTTAATCGGCTATTTGGCCGAGTAGGGTTGGATTTGAGTTTTCGAGCCGATCGCCGAGTGCTTTGATCTTGACTCCCAGATTCGACTATCCGGAATCACCACGACTCCCAATACTCGGCCCCCACAATTGCCCCCCAAACGCTCCACTAACGACAGTGGCTGGAGTGTTTGGCTTTGAACTTCGAAGAGCCAGAGCCGAAATTTGGCGGCTGACCGCATTCCAACGCAAATGTCTCTGCACATGCTTCTCGGTTATCATTTCAACTTCCCGCCTCCTCGTACACTTCTATTTATTGTGATTTAAAATTTTGACGTTTTTTCAAATGCATACACGCTTTTAGACGCCCCGTCGCTGGACTGCTTTCCGAGCTACCTCTGTAACTTCCTACTCTTCTCTATCTCCTTCGCCTCTTGTAAGTTCTCTCATTCTTTGCTTTGAATCTCTTTCCTTGCTTTTATTTTTTGGCTTAGCATAACCCTATTGATTGGGGAGAATGGCGAAACATTTAAAAGATCTCCTCTCACCGAATCGAATTTTTGGCTTCCGACGCCATTTTTCCATTCCTGACGACGTCCGTCTGTCATTTCTGGCAGACGGCACCCTCGATATGGAGAGGGCTAATGAAACCACGATCGTCTTCCGTCTTCTATCAATCGCAGAGGGTGGGATCCGTTTCCCCCTTCACCCACTCCTTAGGGCCGTGTTTTGCCATTGGGGGTTAATCCCTTCCCAACCCAACGTCAACTTCTTTAGAATCATGATGGGAATTATCGCTCGGGAATTCGGCGAAGGCGAGGAGCGCCTTGATGTATTCCTAGACGGAGGGGGAGAACCAGGTGGTCGAATATCTGCTTTTATTTATTTGTTATATTTATAAAACTTCTTTTTCGGGACCTCATGGTTTTGCTTTTGCAGGAAACGATTTGAAGAAAGTCTTGACCTCGACTGACGACGCCGTCCTTTCAGAAATCAAGACTACGCTCAAGTATTTCGGCTGACGGAGTCTTCAGAAGCAGGGGAGGGCGGCCCACGTTTGCTCCGCTACGAGCCGACTTATACGACCTTTTCGGCGGCGGAAAATATACCAATTCCGAAGGGTGAGGAGTTTCTTACTGCCCTTATCTTGACTGATTTCAGAAATTTGAGACAAGTCGGTTGCGAGGGATCAGATTCGGAGCGACCGGAAGTAGCTGAGGCCGACGAATCAAAAGAATCCAAAACTAAGGTTGACGAGGCTTTGAAATTAGCATTTGAAGAAGCCGGCCTCAGTTCGGCTGATCCTCCGTCCACTTCGGGTCGAGAGGACCGTTCACTTGACGATATTTTTCACGGTCTGGAGGATCTTCCCGTCGCGTACCCAGAAGATATGGCTGGGTTGAGCCTCACTAAACTTTCTAAGAAGGCGAACGCAGAAAGGATGGCCGCGTGGCGAAGGGCGGAGGAGATTCGGGCTACCGAGTCTCAGTTCCAGTCCTTGCCTGTTATTGAGGAGGGGACGGCAAAAGACGGAAGTACAGAGACGGAACCTTTTGTGCAGGCAAGTGTAGAAGCTGAGCAAAGGGTGGATAAGCGCCCTACCGATTTCGAGGCCGGCTCAGAGGAAGACCGCGCCGACAAACGACCTCGTTTGGAGGAGTCGGATGTGATTGTACCCTTTGTTGTTCAGCCCAAGATAAAAAATACGTCGATCTCCTCCGATGCTTCGGTGATCGGAGATCCAGCAGTTGCACTCAGCTTGACGGCGTCCATTTCACTACCAGCTGACAAGGCGGCTTTTCGGGCAGAGGCTGATCTAGTTGCAATTGCGTTGGCCGCGCAATCGACTCTTTTGGTATATAGCTGGACTTTGTCTTTTTTCTTTATGCATATATTATTTTTTCTTAACTTCCTGTCTTACAGGCCGTTGGGAGGGATAGCCGACATGGCCCGTCGCTATCACGAAGCCATCGAGCTAATTGGCCATTTACAAGAGGAGGTTGAGGGCCAAAGGAGTAGGGCGCAGACGGAGGGCGTCTGTGTTGAGACCGAGATAGAGAGAGCCCACAATGCTAAAGAATTGAGGTCGGTCGCCGAGAAGAGGGCAGATGCGAGCGACGACGATGCGCTTAAATTGGCCCAGGAGGCGATCTCTAAATTGGAGGCTGAGTTGGAAGAGATGAAGGCGGCGAAGGAAACAGCCGACCTGAAGGTTTCCAGCGCATTCAATGCTGGGAAAAAATCTGCTTATGATGAATATGTAGACGAAGTCCCTAAATTTGAGAATCGGGGATTTAAATATGGCTGGCTCAAAGCCCTTGCTGCTGCTGATGTGACATTGGCTACGCCAATTCCATACGAGCAAGTGGATGTTGAGCCGCTGGAGTCCAACTCCGATGGTTAATTTGGGCGGCTCTTGTTTTGTTTTAGGATTTGCGTGTAATTTTCAGCTTTTTACAACTTTTTGTTTAGTTAATTTTCATATGTAAAATGGTTACAATTTGTGCCCAATTTACTTAATGAAAATTCATTTTTGTACTTTGCTGTTGCGAATGAATGGAATTGTTCGGTTGCTGTTGTGAATAAAAACATTTGTATACTTGCCGACTAGATGATTAGGTCATTTTAAAAGCCCAAAATCAGTGCATGAAGTGGCTGTGGCACATAAATCGGCATAAGGCCAAGGTGTTCGGCCGGATAGATTAATAAATCTGTCCTTGCCCCAGCCAATGCATGAACTCCAAGGCATTCATCTATAATTCCGTTTAGATAACTAGGCCGTTTTGAAAGCCAAAATCAGTGCATGAAGTGGCTGTGGCACATATCAATCGGCATAAGGCTAAGGTGTTCGGCCGGATAGATTACTAAATCTGCCCTTGCCCCAGCCAGTGCATGAACTCCAAGGCATTCATCTATAATTGCCGTTTAGATAACTAGGCCGTTTTGAAAGCCAAAATCAGTGCATGAAGTGGCTGTGGCACATATCAATCGGCATGAGGCCAAGGTGTTTGACCGGATAGATTAATGAATCTGCCCTTGCCCCAGCCAGTGCATGAACTCTAAGGCATTCATCTATAATTGCCGTTTAGATAACTAGGCCGTTTTGAAAGCCAAAATTAGTGCATGAAGTAGCTGTGGCACATATCAATCGGCATGAGGCCAAGGTGTTCATCTATAATTGCCGTTTAGATAACTAGGCCGTTTTGAAAGCCAAAATCAGTGCATGAAGTGGCTGTGGCACATATCAATCGGCATGAGGCCAAGGTTTTGGTTGGATAGATTAATAAATCTTCCCTTGCCCCAGCCAGTGCATGAACTCCAAGGCATTCATCTATAATTGCCGTTTAGATAACTAGGTAGTTTTGAAAGCCAAAATCAGTGCATAAAGTGGCTGTGGCACATATCAATCGGCATGAGGCCAAGGTGTTCGGCCGGATAGATTAATAAATCTGCCATTGCCCCAGCCAGTGCATGAACTCCAAGGCATTCATCTATAATTGCCGTTTAGATACTAGGCCGTTTTGAAAACCAAAATTAGTGCATGAAGTGGCTGTGGCACATATTAATCGGCATGAGGCCAAGGTGTTCATCTATAATTGCCGTTTAGATAACTAGGCCGTTTTGAAAGCCCAAATCAGTGCATGAAGTGGCTGTGGCACATATCAATCAGCATGAGGCCAAGGTGTTCGGCCGGATAGATTAATAAATCTGCCCTTACCCCAGCCAGTGCATGAACTCCAGGGTATTCATCTATAATTGCCGTTTAGATAACTAGGCCGTTTTGAAAGCCAAAATTAGTGCATGAAGTGGCTGTGTGACATATCAATCAGCATGAGGCTAAGGTGTTCGGCCGGATAGATTAATAAATCTGCCCTTGCCCCAGCCAGTGCATGAACTCCAAGGCATTCATCTATAATTGCCGTTTAGATAACTAGGCCGTTTTAAAAGCCAAAATCAGTATCCGTCGTTTGAAGAGTAGCGTTAATGAGATTGCCTCGGGGTCGCTGCAGGCATTAGAAATAAATGGGCTCTTCGCGCCATAACTTCGCTTTCTGTGTTCAGACGTAATCAGGACAACTTGTCGCGAATGTCGAATAGAGTTTTCTTCAACAGCAGAGGGAAGGTCGAACTTTGGCTGAGCTTGATACTGTAATGAATCGTGGCAGAGAAACTACCCGTGCGGAAAGTGGGGCGTCCAAAGAACGGGAAAAACATCAACCTTCGAGTCGTCGAAGCAGATCACCCCAAAAGGAGAAACAGCAATGGGGAAGCTCTTTGCGACCGTTGAGTTTTGCAGTTTTCGTGGGGAATAAACCGATGACGGAGGTAGACTCCAATATCAAGGACCTAGGGGTGGCGGTCGAGTTTGCTCGATAGATTTTTCCACCGGAGGTCCAGCAGTCGATGGTTGGACGACAAGATTTCGACGTATTTTGAGAGGGCATCCAGGGGCGGTGAAGGGCTGTACACCGCCTATGAAATCGGCATACGCCTGCGCGGCGGGAGATAGAGAGGATGGACCAACGGATCCGCAGTTCGGAGGCTCGGCGGAGAAAGCCGAACGCGAGCTTAGGGAGCTTAGGACGGCTAAATCCGCCGAGCTTCATGTGGGGGTCAATCTAACCCGATCGTGGAGAGAGGGTGACCCAACGGCTATTGAGTCATGCCATCGCCGATCGAGATGTGACAAGCATGTTTGCCGTAGAAAATGCGAGGTCCAAGGGTATGAGCAAGGCTTTCATATGGGCTGGAAGGTTGGGATCGACAAAACGAAAGAGAAACTAGTAGAGGAGGTCTGCCACTGTGAGAATCAGGGCTTTAAGCACGGTTGGATCGCGGCACTTCAGGCCGCAGAGGCCTTTCGAGCAAAGGGTGTCGATTCGCGTTGCCGCCGGTACCGACGTAATCATTTGCCTTTTTTCGCCTTTGAAGTCGAAAAGAGACGATGAGGGAGACGCCACATAAAATATTCATTGTAATGTTCAAGCGCGGATTACGTCGAAAATTATGTAATTACTTGTCGAATGAATAAAATGATCCGTTTTTAATATTCCTGTTGGAGAAACATTATAATTTTGCGTTGGCGTACTTATATTTGCATGTTTTGTGCTTTATTGAGAGAAACATTGTTTGAATAAATGGTTTTTTTGTCAGCTCGTCATCATGGAGCACTCACTAAATATTTATTCAGCATGCATGTTACACTGCCAAGGTGTTGATAAGGCTCCGAATTCGGAGGCTTTATCGGCCCAACGACATCATGCGCTGAAAGGGCTCCGAATCCGGAGACTTTGATTGGCCAATCGTGATATCCACGAAGGGCGCTCCGAATCCGGAGGCTTTATCGGCCCAACGACGTCATGCATCGAAGGGGCTCCGAATTCGGAGACTTTGATTGGCCAATTGTGATATCCACGAAGGGCGCTTCGAATCCGGAGGCTTTATCGGCCCAACGACGTCATGCGCCGAAGGGGCTTCGAATCCGGAGACTTTGATTGGCCAATCGTGATGTCCACGAAGGGCGCTCCGAATCCGGAGGCTTTATCGGCCCAACGACGTCATGCGCCGAAGGGGCTCCGAATCCGGAGACTTTGATTGGCCAATCGTGATATCCACGAAGGGCGCTCCGAATCCTGAGGCTTTATGACGTCATGCGCCGAAGGGGCTTCAAATCCGGAGACTTTGATTGGCCAATCGTGATATCCATGAAGGGCGCTCCGAATCCGGAGGCTTTATTGGCCCAACGACATCATGCGCCGAAGGGGCTCCGAATCCGGAGACTTTGATTAGCCAATCGTGATATCCACGAAGGGCGCTCCGAATCCGGAGGCTTTATCGGCCCAACGACGTCATGCGCCGAAGGGGCTTCGAATCCGGAGACTTTGATTGGCCAATCGTGATATCCACGAAAGGTGCTCCGAATCCGGAGGCTTTATATCGGAACACTTTTCAACAAGAATCCTCGTATTACAAAAGTGGAGTTTGTACATGGCGAATGTTTTAAAAACTGAAATCATTCCCCATAGGTCGGGTTTAATGATAAAACTTTCGCAAGTGCGTCGAGTTCCAAGGGCGTGGAAGACTCCTTCCTGACATATCTTTCAGCCGATACGCCCCTGCTCGCGATAGAATCTATTTGATAGGGGCCATCCCAGTTTGGACCGAGTTTTCCATCAGCCGACTTTCTGTCAGCTGGAAGCACCTTCTTCAAGACCAATTCTCCTGGTGTGTGTAGCGGCGGAGCTGAACTCGTTGATTGTACGACTTGCCAGCTGCTGCTGGTACCGTGCCATGGACGCAAGGGCACGGTCTCTTCGTTCTCGATTAGAATCAAATCCAAAGCAGCATCATGTCGTTTCGGCTCGTATCAAAAACTTGCGACTTGAGAGTGGTGGCCGATCTCCAGGGGTAAGATCGCCTGGTTTCCAAAGCATAAGGCAAACGACGTTTCTCCAATTGATCTCCTCGGCGTTGTCCGATGAGCCCACAATACACTCGGCAATCCTCCGACCCATTTGCCTTTGGCTTTCTCCAGCCTCTTCTTGATGCCGTCCAAGATGGATTTGTTAGAGGCTTCGGCTTGACCATTACTTTGGGGATAAGCCAGCGTAGAAAAATACGGCCGGATACCATACTTGTCGCACAGTTCTCAGTAAATACCACAATCAAATTGGGTGCCGTTGTCTGAGATAAGGGCTCTTGGAATGCCGAATCGTGTTATGATATTCCTCCACACAAAGCGCTTAACATCAATATCTCGAATGTGTGTTAATGCCTCCGCTTCGACCCATTTTGTGAAGTAATCTGCTGCGACGATCAAGTATCGCTTGTTCCCTGGGCCCTCGGCAGTGGTCCTACGATATCAAGCACATTTCATGATCTTGTTATTTATTCATTCCTTATTTCTATGAGCTTGAACTTGTACCCAAAGAGGGTCATTCGATGTAATTGCCTTTTCTTAATACAAAAAACTAAGACGTTTGGCATTATTGATTTTGCCTTCCATTCATCTTCAAAAGCAATTTTAGAACTTCTTTGAACAAACTCATCCTTCGAAACTGGACACAATTGTTAAAACACTAGGATCAGCACGAATTCTTCCAACTTTTGGAATAAAATTGACAATTTTTCTGATTTTCATTTAGAATCAGTGCTTGAATTTAGCAATCTTATCCTTCGAATATAGATCTAATCAATTCAATAAGGATGCTGAGATGAATTTTCCAATTTATGGACTATGGTTACCAACTCTTGTTGATTTTGTTTAGAATTGGTGCCTTCGAATTTAACAATCTTTCCCCTCAAAGCCTGTTTAATCATAACCAAAATATAGTTATGGTTAAGTACTGACTAGTTTTGCAACAGTCCATACTTATAAACAATATGGAAACTGCTCTTGGGGTATACTGTTTAACCGAACAAACAATTCTTGGTATATACAAACCAACTATTGGTTTAGATGTTTTCGACAACTATTTACTTCTTTAAGGGTCCTCAAGCTTTGCCTCAAGGGTATTACTTTTGTTAAGAAACCTATTACAGGTACTTGATCTCTTCGAAGTAAATCCATCTTGAATATTCTTACATTTTTAAGCATGTTGTAGTATACTTCGAAGCTGACTTCTGTATTTCGAAAGCCGTTGTTGTTTGATTTGGCGCCAAAATCTGGTTTCGAAGCCAAATATCTTGCTTCGAAGCTGGCATCACCATCTGGAATGTGCTCTTCCCTCCAAAAACTATCAATATTGGATGAGACTCCTCGTATTCGTACTTTAGTAATGTAACGACTTATGGGATATATTTTCCGGACACAAAGGCTTTTAAAACCCTTTGTTTCGCGTTCTGGAATCACTTACGCTCTAAACGTACAAACCCTCATCAGTCTTCCAACTTCTCTCTACTCCCTTCTTTCTGAAAAAGAAAAAAGCATACTATCAATGGCTTCTTCTTCACCAAAAGTGCCAGTCATAGAGCGTGTGAGCTCATCTGTGGCCTTGAAAAGGCTCATTGATGCAGAATGTGAGAAGTACAAGGCTGGGGAGAAAAGCGCTATCGATGGGCGTATCTTTGTTCCTCGTCGCCATGTGCAGCAAGACTACGTGCTCGGGCCCATATTCAAGGAGATCCTTACTGAGCTCCCAGCCCTATATCCTCGTCTGGAGAACCAATGTCTCCTTTATGAAGGTGGTCTCGACTGGAGGAACTGGAGAATCATCGCCCTCACCGATGCTGGCCCACGGTGAGACCGGAGTGGCAAGAAGAATAGTATGACCGGGTCATCCCTGCTAGGACACTGGACCTTCAAGAGCTCTGCCTTCTCGATGCTCTCCGACTATTAGGGTAACTATCTCAGAGGACCTTTCCTAGTTCCTGCTGCCTTATGTTTTTGGAACCCCATCTTAATTTCTTTCAATTAAATGTGGGATGATGGCCCCTACTGTTCTTGATATTTGCTATCTACTAGGAGTATCCCCTATTGGTACCCCATTACACCAGATTTCCTGACCTTAGCAGTCCCTTTCTCCCCCCCTCTCTTAACTCATCTTACAGTGATTTTGTTAAAGCTGAGAATAAAAGAGAGGGCCTGGTAACTGATAGGGAATTCTTTTCCTTCTTGTTGTTTATTGGCTTTGCAAATTCCTCTTCTGCACCTCCTCCCAAAGAATCATGCCTGAATTTGCCCCTCTTGCCAAAGCCTTTGTTTTGCAAAAAAGGGTAGCCTTGGCCCCATATGTTCTAGGCCATGTATATAGAGTTTGCTCCCTCTTTTGTGAAAAACCCTTAGATGCTAATCAAGGGGGGCCATTCTGGATCCTTCAACTTTGGCTTTTCGCCTATTTTTCTGAATTACAATCCAAATGCCTTAAATTTTCTGGGCTACACTCTTCACCCATGGCATAAAACTGGCCAATGCTTCACTCTCCCTCCACTTTTGCCTTTTATTTCTCTTTCTTCCATCAACTACCAGCCCCCTCCTATTCACCTTTCCGTCCTTCGAACCCAGCATTGGTCCAACTTGGTTGAATAATTTCCTAAGTGACAGGTTTGTGCCTCGCCTGCTCACAAGGATATATGGGCTTCCCTTCTGCTTCCTAGAGAGCTATTCATCGGGACTACGAACCCAGAGCTTATAAATGCATAGCTGAGCCTTATTGTCCTGCTCAATTTGCTAGACAATTGGCTTCACACAAGGGTCCCAATACCTCTCTGCAGCAACACCAATTTGAGCCTTACTAGGAGAGATTTGAAGGTTCGGAGGTCGAGGCTAGAAGAGGCAACCTTCAAATTTATAGATGACTTGGCCAATTTTGAGGTAACCCCTTTCATTCCTCAAGGTACCGTTGAAGAGATACCAAAATTGGTGGGTGAGCAATATGGAAGTCTATTTGGCCATTTCACCTCAAAACCTACTAAAGGTGTTGGATGTGCCCAAGCCCAAGGGAACTGGAACTGTTACTTCTTCCACTGTGCCTCTTCCAACCCAGTCCATTCCTGCTGCCTCAACTCCTCTTAAAGTCACTCGGGCTGCTTCGAAGAAAGGTATATACCTTTGTTTTCTTTCCTTCGACTTTCTCTATGATGCTGGTTATCTTATTCTTAATTCTTCCTCTGTGAAGGTGGTCAACAGCAAAAGAAGAGGAGACTCCTTGAGCTAGAGAAGGAAGTATCTGAGGTTCAAGTAGAGGAAGAAGAAGAAGAAGAAGATCAAGAGCAGGAGTCTCCCTTGAAAAGAAAAAAAGTGATTGACTTGGTTCAACAGAAGAAGACTGCTAGAGAAGTAGAAGAGGAGCTCTTTTCTAGGGAATCCGGATCTCAGACTGAAGAAATTGAGAAGGAAATTGAGAAGGAGCCGACAATATCAACAGAGAAAAAAGAGAAGAAAGATAACTGTCTCTCCTTCTGATTTCGTCGAAGACTCCGATTCCGAGACCATTGCCGAAGCAATAGAAAAAAAAGAAGGAAAGTGGCTGCTTCAGCTACTAACTTGGTTGAAGATCCCGTCCACGAAGCAGCTGCTAAGGCCGTAGAACAAGAGTATTCCAAGGCCATAATTGTCTTCGAGAGGGCTGAGAAGAGACGGCAGCAACAATTTCTGAGGGATGAAGCTGCTGCTGCTGACGCACTACAAAGGGAAGCTGCAAGAAGGCAACAGACTGCCGAACATTACTCTCTTCGCAGCTCTCCCATCAGTGCCAGCGCTTCTGGAACAAGTAATTTCTTTCATGCCTCTATTCTTTTCTTGTCGAATCTTTAATATTGAGACTTGACATTACTTCATATTTCTTTGCAGCAATAACCACTGAGCCTATCCCTCAATTTACTTCTCTTTCGAGCCTTGCTCCTCCTCCTCCAAGGAAATTCCAATTGCTACCTCTTCTTCGAAGGCAGCTAATTCCCCAATTGAGGGTGCTGGGAAGTTCTCCAACTCATAATTCATCACCTTTGCCTACTTCCAGCCCCTCCTCGCTTGATTCATTGGTGGCTAAGACCATAGAGACTGCCAAAAATGCTCCATCCATTTCTCCTATCCCCATGCAGTCCTCTGTGCCTTCCACCACAACTCTCTCTGCGCCTCTCATGTCTATGGATGAGGTTGATGTCTTCGAAGCCAGACTAGCTAGTCTCTTCGACATACCCTCTACCTTTCCAACATTCAATGTTGAAGCTGAGCCATTAGTTTTAGCTGACTCCTTGCTGGAAATTTTTTAGAGCTCTTCTTCCTCCAGCAGCAAGCCTTCTGCACCTTTGATAGACCTGGACACATGCCTGGATCTGTTGATTTCTTTTTCGAGGATTCCTTTCGAGGCTCTACAAAGGCCTATAATCAGAAATGGGTTCCTTTAATGCTGCAAAGTTGCTGAGCAGTCCGGCATGAATGTTTCAAGTCACCTATCTCAGGCAGCAGCACTGTCGATTTTTACATTAGCATTTGTCAGGCTGCCAAGGCTGAGGATGAGAAATTGGCTGGCGACCAGAGTTTTTTTCCCACGTACATACTGAAGTGTCAAAGCTTAAGGAACAACACTCCTCTGCCTCCCACTTTCGAGTCCAGTTGCTGGAGAGGAAAGCTCAACTTGAAGAGGAGCTATCTGCAGTGAATCAGGCCTTAGTCCGAACTGACACTAAACTGCAAATTACCAACCAAGGACTGGCTGATCGAAAGGAAGAATGGCTGCAGCTATTCGACTGTTTTCAGCATTTACCAATAGGAAATCTGTTGTACAAAAACAATTAAGACACTGTAATGATTTTTGGGCCAATTTGTGGCAAAATGTACTTAATTCTTTATGAAAAGCAAATTTTTGTCTATCATTTAAGCAGTCTTATGTTCTTGTACTTGGTGTTTATTTTATTCCTTGTGTTTCCCAAATGGTTGGAAAATAAGGCTTCAAATATCTACCATTAATCTTTTGGGATGTATATACCCATTCAAATTTCTCAAATGGTATGCTCCAAAAGGCAGAACTCTATGAATTTGATATGGTCCTTCCCAGTTAGGTGACCATTTGCCAAACTTATGGCTTTTAATTCCTATTGGGAGTATTGTTTTCCATACCAAATCACCTTCATCAAAGCCAATGTGTTTGACTTTCTTATTATAATTCTTGGCTGCTTTCTTCTTTTGCAAAGAGAATGCTATTTAATGCCAAAATTCTGGCTTCATCTATGCCTTCTAATTCCAAGCACATACTCTGATGGTATTGCTCAGGATTTAGCTGGTCTTGGCATCTTACCCTCAAAGATTTAACATTAATCTCCACAGGTAACACTGCATCATGCCCATATACTAAGGCATAAGGAGTGACTCCTGTGCTTGACCTTGGGGAAGTTCTGTAAGCCCACAAAACATCCAACAACAGGTTATGCCAATCCCTAGGATTATCTTCCACAACCTTTTGTATTCCCTTTTTCAAGGATTTATTGGATGATTCAGCTTGACCATTGGCTTGTGCATAATAGGGTGTGGAATTAACAAGGCTAATTCCAAATTCTGCCACAAAGGACTTCACCATTCTTCCCATCGAACACAGTCCCATTATCCACAGTTATAGTTTGTGGGATGCCAAATCTATGGATCAAATCTTTAATGAACCCAATGACCTCTGTCTGGTCTACAGCCTTGTATGGCTTGGCTTCGACCCACTTAGTAAAGTAATCAGTGGCCACTAGAATGAAACAATGATGCTTCGAAGAAGGTGGGTGTATTTTCCCATCATATCCATAGCCCACCCTCTGAATGGCCAGGGCTTCACTACTGCATGTAGGTCAGTTATGGGCACATGCCTTATTGTGCCATGCTTTTGGCATGCCTGGCAACCCTTTGCATACTCTATGCAGTCTTTAAGGATAGTTGGCCAATAGTAGGAATGCCTTCGAAGCAACCATCTCATCTTCACACCAGGCTGATGAGCACCACAGATGCCTTCATGAACCTCAGCCATAGCTGTTAATGCTTCTTTTGGGCCTAAACATTCCAGCAATAAGCCATCTCCCCCCCTTTTGTAGAGAGCATTCCATATATCATATATTGCATAGACTGCAATTTAATTTTCCTGCTGGCCTTCGAAGATGGACCAGCCAAGTACTGCATTATTGGATGCCTCCAATCTTGTTCTTGTAAGTCATTATGATTGACTTCCAAGACCACATTCCTTTTATTCAAAGGTGGTATCAATTTCTGATATGTTGTTTGGCTTATGTCCCTTTGGGCATTATCCCTTCTCTTGAAGTTCGAAGCTTTCTGAGCCACATCATTAGCTCTATTATTCAAGAATCTTGGAACATGAGTTACATTTGCTATTTGAAATTGAGAAAGCAGATGTAATGCAACAACATAGTATGGTAAAATACTTATGCTTTGACACTTGAAAATCCCTTTCACTTGGTTAACCACCAATTGAGAATCTCCGAAAATGTCAACTGCATGAACTTGTAATCCAATAAGAATTTCTAGTCCCACTATTAAGGCTTCATATTCAGCTGGTTATTGGAACAAGTAGCTTCATCCACTCTGAAACCATGTGTGGTTTCTACCCCTTGTGGAGATTTAATCACAATACCAATTCCAGTTAAGCCATTGGCTTTCGACCCATCGAACCACATCTGCCATGGCTCAACACTAGCCATACCAAGTTCCATTATCTCTTGGCTCTCTGTTTGAGATGGATGGTCTGCCAGAAAATTGGCTAAAACTTGCCCTTTTACTGCCCTTTGGGGGACATATTCTAGATGAAACTCTGATAAGGCTAGTATCCACTTGCCAATTCTCCCCCTCAACATAGGTCTAGATAACATGTACTTAACCAAATCTGTGGTTGCAATTACCAAGACAGTTGTAGGTAAAGATAGTATCTTAATTTCATTGCAGCAAAATACAAAGCAAGACACAGCTTTTCAACAGCTGAATATTTACATTCACAAGAATTTAAAAACCTACTAAGGTAATAAACAGCTTGCTCCTTGCCTTCTTCATTATCTTGGCCAAGAAAGCTCCCAATGAATCTTCTGCTGCAGCTATGTACAACTTCAAGGCTTATCACCTTTGGTGGCATCAGCACTGGAGGGTTGGCCAAGTAGGCTTTGATACCTTCGAAAGCAATTTGATGCTCTGCTGTCCACACAAATTCCTCTTCATCTTTCAGCCTTAACAAGGAAGAAAATACTTTAGTTTTCCCTGCAGTGTTAGAAATGAACCTTCGAAGAAAGTTAACCTGTCCAAGGAACCTTTGTAATTCTTTCTTACTTGATGGAGGCCTGGCTTCAATGATGGCTTTGGCTTTATTCTGGTCAATCTGTATTCCTTTCTTGTGTACCACATAGCCCAAGAAGTTTCCAGATGATACGCCAAAAGCACACTTAAGAGGATTGAGCTTCAATTTGAACTTTCTCATTCTTTCAAAGGCTGCTTCTAAGTGAAACAGATGCTCCTCCATGGATTGGGATTTAACTACAATGTCATCAATATAACACTCTAAATACCCTCCAATGAGGTCATGAAAGATAGTGTTCATAGCCCTCTGATATGTAGCCCCAGCATTCTTCAGGCCAAATGGCATTTTAACCCATTCGAAGGTGCCAATATTTCCAGGACATCTGAATGCTGTCTTGTGGACATCCTCCTCTGCAATGCAGATCTGGTTATAACCAGAATGCCCATCCATCATTGATAAAACTTGATGCCCTGCTGAACTGTCTACCAACAGATCCACTATAGGCATAGGGTACTCATCTTTTGGAGTTGCTAGATTTAAGTTTCTGAAATCAATGCATACCCTCATTTTACCATTCTTCTTGACTACAGGCACAATATTAGATAGCCATTCAACATACCTGGCTGTCCTAATAAAGCCTGCCTTGAGTAGTCTAAGAATCTCTTCCTTGACTTTCTGAATTACTTCTGGACTCATTCTTCTTGGTTTCTGCTTGTATGGCTTGAAATTAGGCTTCATAGGGAGCCTATGTTCCACTAATGACCTATCCAATCCTGGTAGTTCATTATAAGACCATGCAAAGCAATCTTTATATTTCTTTAGAACAACCAATAACTGGTCCCTGTCCAGATCATTCAAACAAGCACTTATATAGGTGGGCTGTTGCATAGAACCTTCCCCTAAATTTACTTCTTCTAAGGGGTCTTGTGTCTGAGAACTTATTGAAGCTTCTTCCTTGGTTTCTTCTACCTTCGAAGCAACCTTCTCGCTTTGTTCTGCTCCCAGGTTCTTTAGTTCAACATCTTTGCCCTCCTCCTCATAGACAAAATCTGTCCATAAGGCATCCTCTTCCTGTATCTCCTGGACTTTTGTTTCAATGTCCAATGCACAGTATTTGCCAAGGGTCAAAATTCTGACCGTTGCTGCTCCTGTTTACAGCCAATTATCATGGCTTCTCTCTCTTGCTCCTGTACTTTCTGGACTATTGATTTTACATCCAATGTTGAGAATTTAATTAGAGCCAAAGACTTGGCTTCTTGTTCTTCATCTCTTTGCCTACAACCAGGCATCATTGTCATCCTTAATGACAATCTCTTCATCAGCACTTTCTTGGACTAAGTGCTTCAGGTGTGTCACTTCCTCATCAGCCGTCACTTCGGCTGAGCCATCAGCTTTCCTCAGTATACTGAGTGGTGTCACTCCCTCAATATACAACTTGGCCTCTGCAAAGTCTGCACAGGCTATGAAGGGTTGAGGATCTGCATCAATTTCCTCCGTCTCTCCATTGCCTAAGGCCATCATAATTTTCTGATGCAAAGAGGAAGGCACACATTTGTTAGTGTGGATCCAATCTCTCCCAAGTAAAGCATTGTATTTAGCATTACTGTCGATTACGAAGAATGCTGTCATGCAGTCCCTGGTTCCCACACTCAAGTTAATGGGTAGAATCCCCTGAGCCATCTGTTTGTCTCCAGCAAAGCCAGCGATGGTTGTGCTGGTTGGGATCAACCTGGGATTCTTTTTCCCTAGTTTCTTCAAAGAAGATTTCGGTAGTAAGTTCACTGCTGCCCCATTGTCTATCAGGACTCGGTTCAGTTGTATCCCATCGAAGAAAGCCTTGATGTACAAAGGCTTGACATGTTGTGTCATAGAATTCGAGGGATACTCAAAAGGATACGAGAGGTTAATGCTCACCTCTTCTCACTCATATTCAGTTTCCATTGGGGTAGCCATTCCAGAATCATCTTGTACCATACTTACTTGTGAGTCTTCACTAGAGACAGGAATAGGATCCATGTCTTGGTCATCATCCCCAGCTTGGAACTCATGAGGCAGTATGTGTACCATATTGACTGATACTGGAGGGAATGAGCCAAATTGGATGGCTGGCTGTACCTGCTTCCTCCCTTGGCCACCTTGTTCAGTTACTTCAGCAGCATCCTCCATGCTGCACTCTGGTACTTCGTTGTTAACAGATTCCTTCGAAGGATCTTTCTCAACTGGTTTTTCAACCAAAAATGTTTGCTCAGCCATGAAGGCTTCGAACATTTCTTCCTCCACCATTTCTTTCTTTTGGCTTATGCCAATTTCTTCTTCTGTCTCGCTATCACTCTCCATCAGAGCTTTCTCCAATCCTGCTAAGCTAGACTTCTCTCTGGCTTTTAGTTCAGAATGAACCTTAGCCAACTGTTCTCTGCTGCAACCCACTTTGCTTTGTAGAGTTGGCTTTGGAGTATGGTCTGATTTTGGAGTCTTCTTTCCTTCTGTCTGGACCAATGAAGAGCTCTCTCCATTTTCTTTCATATCGTTCTGGTACTGAGTGTACCTGCGCTGAATCTTTCTCCTTTGTGATCTCGAAATGACTGGGACCATATCTGGTTCCTTTGTCTTTGGGTGTTTAAGCAATACCCAATTGTTCGGAGCCACCAAAGGAGGCTTGACCATCCTGCCTTGGATTCCAACATCTCTCTGGGCAGGCACTTCCCTAGGTTTGTTTTGCATTACAAACCAGTCTGGACTCCAGGTACCCACGAACTTGCTGACTCAGATGTTGAACTGCTTTTTTCTACCTTCGAAGCCATCTTCGAAGCTGGCTGTGAAGGTAAGTGTTTGGCTCTGACCTCATGTTTTGAGCCTGATTCAGACCTTCGATGAAGGTAGCCACTTTCTGTCCTGCGTGAGGCTGGTCTAGGGGGCCAATCTCTGGCTTTGATCCCATGAACTGAGCCTCTCTCCAGTCTTCTTTCAGAATGACTGCTCTCCATTCTGTAATAGTTAGGTGGCCTGGATTCATATAAGGGCCTCTTGCCTTTAGCATGCATTCTGTCCATTGCAGGCTCAACCACTGGTGGTCGCTGCCTATCACTAGCCGGATACGGCCTTTTGTTGTAAGCGTTGGTTGATTTAGGACGTCTCTGAACATCCCTGTAGTATTGCTTCCCATCAATTGGAAGCCCCTTCAACCATTTATACCTCAGTCTGCACCTGGGACACATCCTTTGCATCACTGCTGCCTCTAAGGAATCATCATCCAGTGATTCTTCATCAGAGTGTTCCCTCTGGTGTGAGAAACCTTGTCCAATAACTGGTGGGTTTCTAGTGTCCTTCTTGATGGTTGTCTGGTTAGCAACATGCATCTGCACATTGACTTCTTCCAATTCTGTCAAGGACAAGTTCTGGAAGTCTGACGTAATGACATTGGCTGCCGCCTCTCCAACTTCTGGAAATGGATTACTGTCGATCCCCATGGCCTTTTCTGTTTTGGCTGGGAACTTCAAACTTCCTTTCCGAATTTGTTCTTGGATCCTGTCTCGAAAAACAATGCAGTTTTTAGTCGAGTGAGACCAAGAGTTATGCCATTTACAATATACTTTTCCCTTAAGTTCATCTGGAGATGGCAGTTTTACTCCTTTAGGTAACTTAAGGAAGTTGGCCGCAAGCAAATGATCAAAAATGTCATCTGCTTTTGTTAAATCGAAAGAGTACTTTCTGTGAAAGTCTTTCTTTTTAAACTGCTGGTCAATTGTTGTATCCTTATGAACTAATGCCTCACAGATCACAGGTTCTTTGCCCACAATCTCTGCTGCATCGATCTCATAATTAGGATCTCTATAATATGTCTTGTACGATGCATTATTTCGATCTTGTTCCTCCTCTAGTAATGCTTCGTATCTAGACACCTTATAGGTTAGTTCCACCAAATCTCTGAATTCAGTTGAGTCAAACTTCTTTCGAAGCCTGAACTCTAGGCCATTTTGAGCCAATCTTACGAATTCTGACTCTGGCAGGATGACTCTACATTTATTTCGAGCCCTTTTAAATCTAGCAATAAACTGAGTAGCCTTTTCTTCAGGCCTTTGACTCAATCTAGCCAAGTCTGCCATAGAAACCTCTGGCTCCGATTGGAAGAATTGGGCATGAAATGCCTCTTCCATTTGTTGCCAATTTTGAATGGAGCCAGGTGTAAGGTTGATGTACCATACAAATGCTCCCCCAGTTAGAGAATTTGGAATAATCTTAGTTTCATATAGTCATGATTAGTAAATTCACCGCATTGAGCAGCAAACCTAGCAATATGCTCTATTGTTGATTGATTTCCAGTCCCATAGAAAAGGGTAAAATCTGGTATCCTGAACCCCCTTGGGTATTCATGTACCCTATCTACCCATTCTGGGTATGGTTTTCTGTATACAGGAGTCTGGACCCCCGAGCCATCGGTCCACACATCTCCCTAACAATATCAGCAATTTGGTCCCTAGGACCATATTTTGTGCCTGCTGAACCACTACTGGAGGAACAAACACAGGATTTGGTGGACAAACTTGTGCTGTGGTCCTCTTGGTCCATAAGGTGGTACATTTGGGACTGGTTGCCCCTGTGGTGCAGGTTGCTGTTGGGGGTGTGGGTAACCCTTTGAGCCTGTCCTGCGAAAGGATGCGAAAGGTGCTGGAACAGGTGTTGTGTCCCTTCCATTTGCAGGCCAACCTTCCAACCCCCCGGGTATAAATTCGAATAAGGGATTATTATACCCCCTAGTGCCAGGTATGGCTTCGAACATGGGATTTGTAACCATTCTTACGCCAGTTTCTTGTACTTGACCAGATCCACCAACTTGTGTGGCTTCATTGTTGAGTACTGAGGCATTTTGGCCTGCTATAGGCCTCGAAATGGGTTCATACCAAGACTGAGGTGATGGTCTTTCATAGTTCTGATTACTAGTTTGACCATTAGAATGTCCATTAACTTGCATAGGCTGTTTGTCTCTAGCCAATCTTTGCTGAGGGACATTTAAAAACTTCTCTGTGTGTCTTGTGTTTGTTGGTTGGTGGTTATTCATTCGATCCAAAAAGGATGTTGCCCACCTTTCCATTGTGTTCATTAATTGTTGTCCCATAGCATCTACTAGGCCATCCCATGGATTTGTTGGCTGAGTAGATGGAACAGTGGATGGTCCAATTCCTTGGTTTCGTCCAATATTATGAACATATGGTTCTTGTCCTGAAGTACTGGTCTGTTCGACCATAGGTTCTGATAACATGGGAGTTTCCACAGGATGTGTTACCACATTATCCTCTGGATTAGGTATTTCTACCTCTCCTTCTACGCCTTCTTCCAAGCGTTCATTTTCTCCTTGTCGTCTTCGTCTAGCCATTTTAACAGGTCCCACTGGGCGTGCCAAAAATATATGTTGGCTTTTTGGCTTTCGAAGGGTATTTTTGTAAATGCGAGCGTGCCAGCAAGGATCAATCAGTCCTTACAGAAATTATAATTGCCAACCAATTATCAGACGATTGTGTTTTAGTTCTTTCAGCCTCAATGAAGAGGACTTTTACTGGTGGCTTGACTTAGGAGAAATTAAGCAAAATAACAGATGAATGACGAACAAATGAAGTATTTCATTAAGAAGAAAACTTACAATGATCCAAACTCAGCCTCGTAGAGGTTTACAGCGACAATATACTCGAAACTACTCCTATGAACGAAGTGCAGTGCAGGAATTTAAAGTGCAGGAATGTAAAGAACAGGTATTTAAAGTGCAGAAAATGTAAAAACTGGAAAAGAAAATATGAAGTAAATGACTGGTATGTTGGATCTGAGTCTGGGGGCTTTTTCTGGGAGCTTCCCTGCTATTTATACTCCTCAAGGATGACCATCGAACTGCACTTCAAACCGTCGAACTGCTCCTCCATGATTGCTTGATCATGCTGCCTTAGAAGTAGTTCCACTATGCCATTACTTGCAGTTGGGCTTCCCTCCTATATTTGAATTTGAATGTGAGTAACCGTCGAAGCCACGTCACCTTGCACCTCTTTATTAATCCAGTGTGAGAACCAATACTAACTGCCACGTGTACGATCAGGATCGAAGACTTAAATGGTCTTCCTATATTACCCTTATTCTGCCACGTGTCGAATTGTGATTGGCTTTTACAAAATATGTAGCCAACAATTAGTAATGTGAATATTCACATCTCTAATGATGTGAATATTCACATTATTATGTTTGCCACCTAAATAGTACTTTGTTGCTTTTACTTATATGAATATCGTTGAATGTGAACATCCACGCTAACTAATGATGTGCTGATGTCAATGTGCATGCCTACCCTACCAATTCTATTGAAATCAAATTTAATGTTCATATAAACACTCACTATTTGTGCATGCCTATGTAACAAATGTTGCATCTAAATTTTGTACAAAGAGGAAGAGAGAGAAGTATCATGTCAAAGAAGAGAGCATGCCTCTAAAGAGTAACACCCACATCGACATGCGACATGTCAATTATCAATCAAACATTACAAGCTTAGTAAAACTGATGACGAGCACCAAGTTCTGGGATCCTCAGCTAGACTATTTAAGGCAAACTCAGCTGTTCGATGGTTGGGGTTGTCCACCACAAACTAACTATACCAAAATACAGTGCTATTTTTTTTTTTTTTTTGTGGGTAATTTTGATAACTTGTAGTTGAAAACACTTGACAATATATATATATATATATATAAATCAATGATATACTTCTCACAGACCTATGTATTTTGATGGTATATTTGGTGTTGATGTGTTGCGTGTGCTAAACAATATAAACTGTGAACATTCACATCTGTTTTCTTATGTTGAAGTTTGTGTGAATGTTCACATCATAATTTATGTTCAATAAATGTGAATTTTCAAATTATGTCCTATGTTTATTGTGATTGACTACATATATTAATATTCACATTATACATTAATTCGGTGTATGATCTATGCACAAATATATTAGAATTAATATGAATCTTCACATCTATCTATTGCATTGTGAATATTCACATCATACTATGGTTGACTACAGATGTTAATATTCACATTATATATTAATTAGGTGTACGACCCAAGCACAAACATATCAAATGTTAATATTCATATTTTACATATGTAAGGTGTATAATTCATCCACAAATATATCAACAAAGAAAAATATTGACTACACAAAATGACAGTTGACCAAACAATGTTCTATGAAGTGTGAACATGCATATCTGATCTCTTATGTTGAAGTTGGTGTCAATGTTCACATCGTAATTATGTTGAGGCCCATTTTCAATCACATTATGTTCTATGTTTATTATAGTTGATTACAGATGTAAATATTCACATTGTATTTACCATTCAATATTATATTGGGGTGTGAATAATATTAACACCAATTGATAACACAATGACAAATTTCTAATTCAAATTAATGTAAATATTAACACTGATTAATAATATGAACATTTACATCATTTTTATATCAGACACATTACTAATCTCAAAAAATCATTGCTACATTGAAATCCAATAACAAAAAATAAAAATCAATGACAATAACGTAATCATAAATTCAAAAATCTCAATCTCTCAAAAAATAAAAAAACCATCACACAAATCATCCTCTGTATCTTCATAATTTTCGTCTCGATCAATGACAATAATTCAAAAAACCATCAATGACAATAATTTCCCTCTGTCTCGATCTTCATCATTATCGTTATTATTAACATCTTTTACAATTCCACCATTACAGCAATCCAAATCAAACCAAACACTCCTCATCTCTTTACAAAGAAAGCCACATTACTGTAATAGAGACCTCATTCTTCACAATTCCAACACGCATTTCTTAAACTTCCAAACAATATGAAATGTGAACATTCACATTGATTGACAGAAAAACTAAAAATAATGGCAGCAATAGAACTATAAATCAAAAAAAAAAAAAAAAAACCTCAATCTCTCTAAAAACAAAAAATTATCACCCACATCTTCATCTTCATTATATCACTATCATTATCAACTCATGTAATTTCACCATTCCACCAATCCAAATCAAATCAAACCTACCTTCGAAGAACAAGTATGTAATAACATAAGCCGAATACAAAAATAGTTGCGATTCAAATCCATCTCCTCTTTCCCTTTAATTCAATCCAGTTGAATGTGGGTTTCAGTCAATCTACTGAACAAGTTTGTAAGCCATTACCTCTGTTCCTTCGATTCAAATCCTCCTCTCTTCCTTTGACTTTTGGCTGAAATCATAACTATGGCAGGAAAAAAAAAAAAAAAACAGAGCATAAACTCTAAATTGTCATCTTCTCTCCTATAGGAATGAAACTGCATCGCAACAAAACACTACCATGAACTATGTTTCGTCGTCTTCTCTCCTATAGGAACGAAATCCTACCACAACGAGGGAAACATGTATATTATTTTGTATATAATATATATCAACATATAGACATAAGGGTATAATTGTGACACTCCAAATTTTTTGGAACATCAAGGGAAATTAAATAAACAAAATGACTTAATAAATCAAAAAGTTGACATCTTAATTGGACATTCCAACTCTCGTACATAATCAAAGGTTCAAACAACAATAGATAAAAACTTAAAATTATCCAAATACAACATCAAATGAAATTATAAAGTCCTTAATAGCCATTATATAAAATAATATAATTTATTCGGCTCTAATCGGGGTTTCAAGTCAGCCAAGGCTCTACGTTAGCGTCAACTCCATTTCAGCTTCAATTATTTTCTCGCCAAAACCTGGCATAAAACGGGCAACAAAAATATATGCCATGAGTTTTGTAGCACAGTAAGAAAACACAATAAACCTAACTTTATTTTTAAGAGAAAAATAATGAGATTATAAACATGACATAACAATATAATTGTAAACATAATTACAACCATTAAAATAATTTCAATAATTTTAACAAATTAGATAACACTCGAAATCTCACCGAAGAGATTTAACTTACCAACTACTAAGCATGGCAACGGTTAATTTGAAACCCTCCCTTGGTCAAATATTCAAGTGTTACCAACCGTAACTACCAAGGATGCCCACGTCCGGAGTTATATACCCAAGTAGTGGCATCTGTGGTCTGCCCCAAGGAAACGATCTACCAGAAGTATGTAACCTCCCTATGTACCACCTGCACATCCACCCTTATTCCAAAATCGAATACCGAAAAGAGTTCAAATAAGTCTCGTGCCATCTTAGGGTTTCGCAACACAATTTACATGAGAATTCTCAATAACAAAGCTCACCCTGAACAACCGATATTAACCGTCAACCCTTAATTTCATACACTCTTTAAAATCAGGACTCACCCTGAACAACCGGTATTAACCATCAACCGTTAATTTCGTACATTTCGTTGATCATTTTAATTAATTTTCACTAATAATTACAAATTAGATCGCGATCAATATTATACCATTTCAATATAATTCTTAACAGAAAATATCAACACATACGTTCTACAACAATCCATCAATGTGTATAAATTATTGTGAACAGTTTAATCAAGCCATAGTGTGAAATAATAATTTTAAATACTAAAATAAATCACAACACACATGCATAGACTGCTAATTTACAAAATTCAATTAAATAGACTAGCACAATATTGATTTTTAGTCCTAATAAATGGTTACAGTAGTAATCATGATTCTTCATCATTCTACCCAGAATTTTCAGGACATAATTTTCATAGTTAAAATTATAAATAAATTATTTATACAACTCTAAAATTCATGTAACTATATGGGATATTCAACAAACATGTTATGCTCATTTTTCAGGAATAATTTCCCAAAAATAAGTTATAAATAATTCGGTAAAATTTCAAGAAATGTCATGACACAGATTTGTTACATTTTCTTAAAATAATTCCACACTTAAATTTATAAATCAATTCCATAATCTAAAAATTTATTATGAAACTAGACTTCCCAAATTTAATTTTTTATTTAGAAAATAAGAGATTTGGTTTAATATAGGATTTTTAATGATTTTTCCAATATGCCGTAAAATCTGTCTACCATTTCAGATCTAATTAAAATTTCGTATAAGTTTTTTAAAAACTAGAATAATTGTTACAAAAATTCCTAGATGAACTAGACATTATTCTTAACAACTTTGTAGAAGAAATCATCTCAAACTTTTGAGCATAAAATTGTCTAAAAATTTGTACAAATTTCTGGCAGATTTAAGAGTCATATAATCAAACCAAATAAAATATTCAATCATCTCTTTAATGGTACAAACTACACATGCAAGTCCAATTCCAAAATTAAACCATGATTTTAAGGCTACTAATAAAAATAACCTTCAAATATTTAACATACAAATCACAAATTTACATATAACTATAAGCAAAATTTTATCTAATTTTTTAGCTATTTTGACATATGAACACAAATCTAAAAATTTAACAATTAAAAAGAATGAGAGGGTTACGAGAGTTTTCTTATTGTGTTAGGTTGCTAACAACTTATCGTCTGAATTTGATTTATGATTCTGATCGTAAGATATGACCGTCCTGGCTCCATGATCGTCTTGCTGTAATTTCACATCAATCGGACACGATCTCACCGTTGATCTTCCATTGGATTCTCTTAGAACTTTTAGTTGTCGATCATCATCTTAGACTCTGAATTTGCAAGATCTAACCCCAAAAATGGATTCTACATGTCGAAAAACCTATGGGTGGTCATCCCCAAAGTCATAGGACCACTCGATTAACTTAAATGTACTAGGATAAAATTCAGTTCATCTTCTCCAACCAGCCGTAGCACGCACGAACAGAAAGCCCCAGAAATTTAGTTTCAAATCCACTACTTCAAGTTCTTATATCTTTTTTGTCGTAACTCCATTTTATCTTATTTTTCTGTCATTAGATTTACCTCACAGCCTAGTTTTTGGTTCACTACTCACACGCCACGTTCCGTCTCTTTTTGAATGTCATCGAATCTCTAAAATTTGACGAAAAATAAGATTTTTGCCTCTCGTCTCGGACTTTTCTTCGAAACATCTTTCGGACTCCATAACTTTCTTAATTCTTAACGGTTTTACTTCATTCTTTCGCCAATCTCTTCAACTTACTTCGTACTTCATTCTACATGACCTAGTTTTCTCACTTCTTCCCGGAATGAATGGTTTTGGCATGTCGAAAGTAAGCCGAAAACCAACTTTTGAAATTCAAAAAAATCTCTAACTTTTTTTCTTTCTCCTCCATCTTCCTTCTTCTTCTCTTTCTTCATCTACAACACTTTGTGAATGGTGTTTCTAGATGATAATGGTATTAGGTGATGGTGGTGGTGGCAGTTCAACAGTGCGCCAGTGGTGGAGAAGTTCACGGGTTGGTGGTTCGGATGATGATAGTGTGGGTTAAGGCCGTGGCTATGGAGGTTGGGAGGAGGAGGAAGAACAGAAATAAAGAAGAAGAAATAGAGTTTTGAGAATGAGAGGTGGAGAGAAAGAGAGAGAACCGAGAGAGAGAGATAGAGATATGAAACTGGAAGAGAAGCAAAGATGAAGAGATGTGAGGGAGAAGTTAAAAGAAAAGTGAGGGGTGCATGTGGAAGGTAAGAAAAGCTCAATTTATGGAAAAAATGAGGAAGAGTAAAAGAAGATAAAAGAAAATGAAAAGAAATTTAAAGAAAAGAAAATGAAATTGAACACCTGGTGGTATGGCATCAGCATGTCCACCACGTTTTGTTTTGGTAATGATAACCGAGAGAGGGGTGCATGTGGAAGGTAAGAAAACATGGGGAGGGTAAGAAAACATGGGGAGCAAACCCAAGGTTTTTTTTTTTTTTTATTGGGTTTTAGTACAGAAATATTACGTTCCAGTGTAATTTGATTACAAAAAAATATAGAGAAAAATATAATAAAAATATCAAAAGGTTCAGAAATTAATATTGAGTAATAATATAAAGTCAAAAATATTTTATTTTATTTTATTTTGAATAAATTTTCAGTATAAAAATATACAGACTATTAAATTCAAAATATAGTGAATAATTATTTAAGAAAATTAAAAATATATATATATATTATTTTTATTATATAAAAATACGGGGCTTCACGATAATAGTCCAACAAAAAATATAAATCAGAAAAAAATGACCTTATGGAATAAAAGTATAAACACATGGGACTAATTAGGTTATAATTTTTGTTTGTTGACTTATTGGGATAGAATACCTCTAGATGGGATTTATCAATAAAAAACCCTAAATGTAAAGGAAAATTAGTTTAAGGTCTCTTTCCTATTTTTAGTAATGGAAGAGATCCACAATATTATTTTTTGATGTCTAAGGTCTCTCAACCTACACTCATCTATCACAGAGAAATTTGATATTAAGAAAGTATTTCCCAATTTCTATATATTGGGAATCAATCAGCCATAAAAAAGCAGAGTGAAGTCGGTTTGATCTGATCTAATCATCGAAGGTAGGAGAGAGAAGAATGGCATCGTCATCAAGTAACGGACTGACATTCAAGCTCCACCTACTCGTAATCCTCAACATCTTCAATCACTACACTCGTCTTAAGTCCCAATCACAACCACCTCACGCCGCCGCCAACGGCGACAAAGCAATCACTTCGCCTCCCCCGCCGAGGGTCTTCGGCTGCGTCATTGGCGTCCAGAGGGGACCCACGGTCAAGATCTTCAATAGCTTCGAGCTCCTCTTCGATCCCTCTACCCATTCTCTCGATCAACCCTTCCTCGAGAAAAAGCAAGAACTTTATAAAAAAAGTATTTCCCAATTTCTATATATTAGGATGGCATTCAATTGGAAGTGAAGCCCAAGAAGCAAATATGCAGATACACAAAACTTTGATGGATATTAATGAAAGCCCTGTGTATGTTCTTCTCAACCCTTCAATCAATCATGCATAGAAGGATCTTCCAGTAACTATATATGAAAGTGAGCTGCCCGTCATAGATGGGATTCCGCAGCTTATTTTTGTTCGTTCAAGCTACACTATTGAGACAGTGGAAGCAGAATGAATCACAGTTGACCATGTTGCCCACCTTAAACCAAATTTCTCTAATTTGGAGAGAATTTCTATATGAAGTCCAGAGAAAATTTGACCAGAGAAATTCTCTGTGAACCAGAGTTTATCTAAACCAGAATTTCTCTGTGAAGTCCAGAGAAAATTCGACCAGAGAAATTCTCTGTGAACCAGAATTTCTCTGTGAGTGATGTTCGATTGCTTGGATTGACGTTCATGGTAAGTGATTTTCCCCAAGACCTTTGTTAATGGCAGTGGAGTATTTGCAAACATTTCTAGGGATCCGAAGATTGAAGTCAAGAATGTGCCTCCCTCGAATCCGAATATTGAAATTTCAAATGTCACTAAGGACTTGGCCTAACAAGTTTTCTGGTTCTGAAGCTTATGGAATTGATATCTATTTGTCTCTATTTTTGGTGTTTGATTAATTCAATTTTCTCTAGTTATTCAATTTTCTCTAGATTGAAATTTTCTCTAGTTGTTCAATTTTCTTTAGATTGAACTTTTCTCTGGTTGTTCAATTTTCTCTGGATTGAACTTTTCTCTGATTGTTCAATTTTCTCTTGATTGAAATGTTCAATCCATGTTTATACGCGCCAAGTGTTTGATTATTTCTCTTCAATCCCTCTCTCCTCATCCCTACCAAATTTTTCTGGTTTAAACCAGAGAAATTCTCTAGTATGGATTGAATTTCTCTGGTTTGCACCAAAGAAATTCTCTGGTTTAGAAATCTATAGTTTGTTTGTATATATTTCTTGGTTTCAATGCTCACCAACCATGATGTGTAATGGTTTGGTTTTGAGTAAATTTTAAGCTCATCATGAGATTACAGAAGTTTGGGGTTTGAAGGATTCTGACTTGCTTACAATATATGTTAAAAAAGTTTGAATCCAATAAAATTTCAATTTTCTCTGCCCTGTTTGGAATTTTCTCTGTGATATGTCCAGAGAAATTTGGAATTTTCTTTATGATGTGTCTAGAGAAATTCTCTGGATCGATGTTGAGAGACTTTAGACATTATGAAAATATTGAGTGTCCTTTATGCTATAAAATCTTAATATTAGGGACCTTAAAAAAAAAATCCCCTAAATGTAAGCCATTAAATTTTTGTCTTTTTTCCTGAAAATTTTATGAATAATTTTTCTATTAAAAAATTGTTTGTTTTGAGTTTCATGTTTAGCAATGCAATCTTTCCAAAACATTAGGTCCACAAAAAATACACTAATTACTCGCAAGGTTTGGTTTACTACTCCAACTGACAGTTAGTGCAATCCTTGATGATGAGGGCAATTGGGATATTAATGCCCTGAATAACCTAGTCAGTCCCCAAGCTATTCAAGAGATTCTCAAACTTCATAGACCTAGATTTGTAACCTTCACTAATACCCCTTTTTTGGGTTGGATCGACCTGTGGTAATTACACCACTGCTTCTGCTTACAAGATCATCTCCAATCAGACCACTGATGGAGGAAATTGGACTTGGCTATAGAAAATCAAAGTCCCCCAAAAGCTGAAGAGTTTTATTTGGCTGGTTCTTAAGGGGAGACTACTTACTAACCACATGAGATTGGTGAGAAATATGACTGCTTTTGATATCTGTCCTAGGTGTGATTAAGATAGTGAGGACATAGACTATCTATTTAGAAAATGCAGCTTCTCCAAAGCTATTTGGTTTGAAATTCAAGACCTCAACTGGTGGGAGGAGGGTTGCTGCTAGCCTTTCCTTGAATGGGTTACAACAAATCTGAAAAATAAAAGTCTGTTTTTTGGTCAACCTTGGCATGTTATTTTCATCTCTGCAATCTGGCAGATTTGGAAAGATCGAAACAAATTTGTTTCTGAAAATCAATTCACTCCCATTCAAGTTAGTCTCAAGAACATAAGGAATTATGCTCATGAGATCAATGAGGCATTCCAGTTAGCCCTTCACCCAAGTCCACCTCACCTTTCACTAATTAAATGGAATTTTCCTCCTGCAGGTAAACTAAAACTCAATGTTGATGGTTGCTCAAAAGGGAATCCAGGTCAAGCTAGCTATGGTGGCCTGTTGCGTAATGAATCTGGTATATGGATTTGGGGATTCTATGGAAAATTGGGTCATTGTTCAAATCTGGAGGCAGAACTATGGGCTATATAAAGAAGCCTCACCATTCTCTTTCACAAATGCATCAAGTAGGTGGCAATTGAGTCAAACTCAGAATTAGCAATCAGCCAAATCCAAGATGGCCCATGCCATAACTCACCCTATCGAGCTCTCATTGAAGAGGCAAAATTCCTCCTGCAAAGATGTAACTGCTCACTGAGGTACACACCTAGAAAAGGAAACAAATGTGCAGATCAGCTTGCCAATATAGAAGTTGTATACACAGGATGAACATGTTGTGGTGCTTGATGATCCTCCTAAGGATTTGACAGCCCTGCTTATAGCTGATATCATTGGCGTTAGTGAGATGAGAGCTTAGTCTCTTTGTGTTATGTAGTAACTTCTTTTTTTTTCTGTTTGTTCTGAACTTCCAATGAATCAAAAAAAAAAATACATATATATATATATATATATTTCTTTTCTTTTCTTTTTTTGTTTTTTAATTTATAACAGATTCAAGAGTTAGCTCACGAGTGAATAGGCCAAGTTTCAAATCTTAACTCAAGTTCAAGCAAGCTTCATCCGACGGGGATTCTATTTGAATCTAAAATATGTGTCACTACGTTTGATTTAAATTCATAAATTTTTATTTTTATTATATCCTAGTATGAATTTACTAATAAGGACAATACATATTAAACTGTAAAATAATATTTTTTTCTTATGGTACGTCCTAATCAATTATTCCTATTCAAATCTCTATATCTTTTTCCCCAAGAGATCAAAGTTATTTCTTTTTTTTTCCTCCCTCTAAAACTTCAATACACCCTACCCAAACTCACCATCATTATCAATATCATCGTTTTTTATTATTTTGAAATCCTAAACCCTAGAAGAAAGTTTGAACAAAATCAAACAATGGATGAGAGTAATAATCAAGAAAGTTTTTTAGAACAACCCATCAAACAGAAGGTAAGTATTTATATAAAGGGATTTCACAATTTTTGTAGAGTACCATCAATTATTTTCTGTATTGTTTTTTTAACAAAAATTAAAGAGCCCAGTAGTTAGATTAACAATAACATATTACTGGAGTTATTCTTATTTTGTCATTTAAATAGCCATTATTTGAGAACTACTCTTTCTTGTTAATACCTAATACATAAGTTTAATTTTTGCTTTTCCATGAGCATTCTTGTGAATAATTTATAATGTAAAAGTTGAATTTGATAAGTTTGTGCATAATTAAAATTTTGACATAATAATTTTGATGATAATTTATTGAATGGCTCTGCCATTGTAGATAAATTTACTATTTATTACTTTTAGCTCAGCCAACCTTTTGGATCTCAATGGTTGATGTTAAGAAAAAACGAACGTCTATTTTCTCGCAATCTCCATTGAGGTTAAGTTTCTCTATCAGTTTTCATTGCATTCAAATTTATATATTAGTTTGTAATTAATTATTTTAATATTTGGTTTCATTTTCTTAATTTTTTTTATACATAAAAGCGAATATTCAATCTATTTTTCGTCATTATTGTTCGGTTCTGAAAGTCCAAACAAATTCAATTTGTTTGGTTGTACACTGCCAAACAATGTGATAATATTTGGCTTCGTATGTCCAAACATTGTCACCTTGTTCATCTCTATATGTCCAAACAATATGAGTAAAATACGACTTTTTTTTCTTTGTTTGACCTTGTTTGTCCAAACAATATGACTTTGGTCTTCTGATGTTTTCCTATAGAATTCCATTTTGGAGAATATGCAGCGTGCTGAATGCATATTAAATTACACTAGTGAATTTACCACATACGAGGTTGTATTACCATTGCCAATTACTTCTTTTATTAATCTTTAAATTTATATTTGTGCTAACTATAAGCTAATATGGTTAATGTAGATATTTAAAGGCAGAGAAGCAATGATTGACTAGGCATGCGATGTTGGCAAGAAAAATGGTTTTGTTATAATTGTGAAATATTCAGATTCTGGTGGCGGTCGTTGGACACCAAGAATTAAACTAGCATGTGAAAGGAGTGAAAAGTATAGACAAAAAAAGAAGGTGAAATTTTATTCTCATGATGAGAATGCTAGGATGACCGGGACAAAAAAGTGTGAATATCCATTCTTGCTAAAGGGTGAGAAATTAAATTAAGCACTAACAACGATTGGATGTTGCATGTAGTATGTGGAGTGCATAATCATCCAGTTGTGGATCATCTTGAAGGGTATTCATATTTGAGGAGATTATCACACCAAGAAAATGAATTGTTGGTGGATATGTCTAAAAATATGGTGAGACCAAAAGAGATTTTAGTTACATTGAAATAGAAGGATGCGTTGAATGTAACCACAATGAAGACAATTTATAATGTGCATCGTAGATTTAAAGTGAAAAAGAAGGCCGGGAGATCACAAATGCAATAACTGTTGGGGAAGTTAGCAAAGCATAAATACATTGAATGGCATAGATGTGAACAGAACACCACAGTTGTCACTGACCTCCTTTGGGCTCATCCATTCAGTTTAGATTTGTTTCGTGCATTTCCACGTGTCTTGATTATGGACTGCACGTATAAGACCAACATGTATGGTCTTCCCTTACTTGAGATTGTAGGTGTGACTTCCACAGATATGACATTTTAATAGCTTCTGCATATTTACAGTTCGAGTGCACCAATAACTATGCATGGGCTTTGAATATATTACGTGGTCTCATGAACAAGAACTAAAAACTATTGAAGTAGTGAAACTCATTATTGAGTGAGTTTCTTCTTTTCAGAAGTTGAAGTGGGGAAAGGGGTCGACGACGAGTAAGTGGTTGTAAAAGTGGTGGTAACTGGAGTGAGAGGCGGTAAGACAGCGAAATACTAAGGTTGTGGGGCTGCGATGGTGGCTAGCGAGGATGGTCATAGTAGTGGATGCCCGTGACGATGGCCGAAGTTGGAAAGCAAGCAGCAAAGGCTGGTGGTAGGTGATGGTGCCAAAAGATATATATTGAGAGTTAGGGTTTAAACATATGTCCAAAATAGTAATTTGATAAAGAGATATACGTGTAATAAAAAAAATTACAAAAATATATAGTGTGCATTGAAAGATTTGACGATATATAAATATATAGTAAATAGAATTTTTCCTAAATCATTTACTCACCGTGACAACCACTATTTCTCCACTAACACCATACTTGTCACGACCCGAACCCGCCTCTATGGGTTAAGGACGTAACCGGCCAGTAATCCTGAGATTACCTACGGCCTCAAAACAAAATAGACATAACTCAACAGAGTAAAGGGGTCAAACGGAAGCAATAATCAAAAACTTTGTCCATAGAGCCGTGCTTATATACACTCCAAAACAAACCATACTCATTTACGTTAATAACCCACATCAAAAGTACAGTACCATAAATTCTTAAAGACAGGATCATCCAGCTAAGTCAACCCATGACAAACTATTTACAAATATACATAAAGTCCTTGCCAGCAAGACAAAATATAATTACATAACAAAATGGCAAGGGTAGGTCTCATGCGTGAGACACAAGGCTGACTTTCTCAAAACTCATGTTGTTCCTGGCAGACTTCACTGGGGCTGGGTTTGGACTTCCCTCGGCTCACCTACAAACACATAAATGAGCGTGAGCGATAGCCCAGTGAATAATATCAAATACAGAAGTCATATAACAATATGCAAAACAACATACTCCAAACGGCCTTGGGCCCAACTCATATTCCTATTTAACAGATATATAACTATACGAATTTCAAATTAAGTGACTTGTAGTTTCAACATTCTGGCCTTTGGCCCATTCAGATTTCCATTCATGTCAAAACGGGCTTCGGCCCGATCATTTATGTCAAAACGGCCTTCGGCCCACTCATTTATGTCAAAACGGCCTTCGGCCCACTCATTCATGTCAAAATGACCTTCGGTCCATTCATATAAGTCAAAACGACCTTGGGTCCATTCATATATGTCAAAACGACCTTCGGTCCGTTCATTTCTACCAAAACAACCTTCGGTCCATTCAATTCTATCAAAACGACCTTCAGTCCATTCAATTCTATCAAAACAACCTTCGGTCCATTTGTCTATCAAAACGACCTTGGGTCCATGTAATTCTATCAAAACGACCTTTGGTCCATTTGTATATTCGTGTCAGACTTTTGTCCACAATCCCAATTAACAACTTATAAAGCTTATAAGGGAATAACCAATTGGACATTCACAAGTATACGAATATCGATATTACTCACAGTGATCGGCTTGTGGATTTGCCCTGGAGCTTGACCCTACACATTTCATGAACACAAAAGGGTCATTAATAATTCCATCCGTTCCTTAATTCACATAATCCTCTTTAGGCCCTATTCTTATCTCATTAACTCATTTACCATGCTTAACATATGCCTAAGAGTGCTTACAAGTGAAAGAGAACGGAAAACAGAACTCAGAATGCAAAAACAGAATTTCAGAAAACAGGGTCCCCGCTCGAGCGCCAAAGTCCCCGCTCGAGCGGACTGCCTGTCTACATAGCTCCCCGCTCGAGCGTAAAATACTCCGCTCGAGCGGGAGCCATGTCTGCCAAAAATGTTGGGAGCTCGAATTCTCCGCTCGAGCGGACGTCAAAATTCTGGAAATTCCAGGTTGTGTTCTTGAGCTCCAATTCAACTTTCCAGCCACAATACTTGCATGCAATGGCTCAAATCTCAATGTAATCATACAAACATGGCACCAATGCATGATTATAACATCATGGAGCTCAATTCCTTGATTTATCTACATGCATGGCCCAAAATATGTCAAGCTCAACACCCACAATATAAATTCATACATGCAAAGCTTACTCTTTCATGATTTACTCTTGCATGCAAGGGATACACATTATTCACAACTTATTTGGTGAAGAGATGGTCATATACATGGATTTCATTCAACTTCAACATAGGTTACACAAATTAAGCTCAAACATGGAAATCTATAGCAATTCCTTACATGCATGCTTCTATAATCTTGAAATCCAACATATACAACTTAATTCCATCACATTCAAACTAATTCATGCTCTTGACCATCTATTAAACTTGAATTCACAAAATGATGACCATGAATGCATGAATCACTCACCAAAGGAGCTTTAATCTTCCCAATAGTAGCAATATTTGAGCTTAATCTCCCAAAAGATCTAGGTCTTGAACTACAATGCACAATTTTTCCCCTTTTTCTCACTATGGCCGGCCCCTCTCTCTCTATTGTATCCTCAGATTTTTCTTGAGCTCAAATGAGTTAAGGAGAGTGTAGTGCTATGGCACAACAAGGCCCACTAATACAATATTTTAATATAAAATATTTGGGCACTAATTCATCAATTTAATCAGTTTAAATTGACCAGAATCAATTTTCAATTAAATTTCACCGTAGGCTCTAAAAATTATGCCAATCACAAAGGCGTAATCAATTTCGGGTTCTGTGGCCGATAAGGCCCTCAATTTAATTTCCAAAGCAGATTATTCAAACAGATATTCCTACGGTGAACAGATAGAGTTCCAAAATCACACATATCCACATAATGGCACACAAAATCATATCAAGACATATAATCACATACATATTAGGGACCAATTAACATAATACAGAACAGGGGTATCACAGTCTTCCCCCCTTTAGGAAGTTTGGTCCTCCAAACTTAAGTTACCTTCATCGGGAAACAAATGTGGATAGTATAGTCGCATTTCCTCCTCTTTTTCCCACGTGGCATCTATACCATAGTGTTCCTTCCATTCAACTTTCACCATCGGAATGGTTTTGCTTCTCAACTGTTTCACTTGCCGGTCAACAATTCTTTCCGGCCATTCCGCATATTCCATATTTTCATCAATAACAACCCAGTGATAATCAATCACATGAAACGGGTCTCGGAGGTAACCCCTCAACATCGACACATGAAACACATTATGGATTTGCTCGAATCCCGGTGGCAAGGCAACTCTATAAGTAACTGGGCCAAGCTTTTCCAAAATCTGAAACGGCCCAATGTAACGGGGCAACAACTTGCCCTTTTTTCCAAATCTGACTTGGCCTTTCATCGGAGAAACACGGATGAACACATGGTCACCGACCTCATACTCAAGAGGTCTTCTCCGAACGTCTACATAATTCTTTTGTCGGTCCTGGGCTGTTTTGAGCCTTTGACGAATAGTCTTGATTTTCTCAGAAGTATCCTGCACAATTTCTGGCCCAAGCAAAGCTCTATCCCCGACCTCTGTCCAACAAATGGGTGATCTACACCTCCTACCATACAAAGCCTCGTATGGTGCCATACCGATGCTGGAGTGGAAGCTATTATTATAAGCAAATTCTGCAAGTGGCAAATAATCTTCCCAACTCCCCTGAAAATCCAAGGCACACAAGCGAAGCATATCTTCCAAAGTTTGTATCGTTCGTTCTGACTGCCCATCTGTCTGTGGGTGGAATGCAGTACTGAACCTTAGTTTTGTTCCCATAGCTTCCTGCAGACTCTTCCACAATCTAGATACAAATTTCGGATCTCTATCCGACACAATAGACACCGGAACTCCGTGTAAACGGACAATCTCATCAACGTAAATGGTAGCCAATCTATAAGCAGTAAACGTAGTTTTGACAGGCAGAAAATGTGCAGATTTAGTCAGTCTATCAACTACCACCCAAACAGAATCCATTCTTCGAGAAGTCCGAGGTAGGCCAACGACAAAATCCATAGTCACATGCTCCCACTTCCACTCGGGAATAGGGAGAGGCTGAAGTAGACCACCTGGTTTCTGATGTTCAGCCTTAACTTGCTGACACTGAAGACACTTGGATACATATTCTGCAATCTCTTTCTTCATCTTAGGCCACCAATAGGTTTGTTTCAAATCCCGGTACATTTTATTGTTGCTGGGGTGCATAGCAAATACAGATCTGTGGGCTTCATCTAAAACTCTCTTCTTTAGTTCCGGGATATTAGGGACACACATTCTGTTTCGGAATTTCAACAGTTCATTCTCAATGCTGAATTCTGCTTTTGGACTCGTCTCAAATTCATCAATTACCTTTCTAAGGAACTCATCCTCTTTCTGGTTCTGCTTGATTTCATCAATGATCGCCGGCTCGGCTGTAATGGCGGCTATCAATCCGCCCTGTTCACATACCACCACTTCAATTTCAGACCTCTCAAAGTCCTGCAAAATCTCCCTCTGCTCAGTAAGCAAGTAAGCCATACTCCTTGTTGATTTTCTGCTCAAAGCATCAGCCACTGTATTAGCCTTCCCGGGGTGATACTGAATCTCTAGATCGTAGTCTTTTATCAGTTCTAGCCATCTTCTCTAACGCATATTCAACTCTTTCTGCGTGAAGAAGTATTTCAGGCTCTTATGATCCGTGTAGACTTCACACTTTGCCCCATACAAGTAATGCCGCCAGATTTTCAAAGCAAAAACAATCGCGGCCAACTCTAGGTCATGTGTTGGATAATTCTTCTCATGTGGCCTCAACTGTCGAGAGGCGAAAGCAATAACCTTTCCGTTCTGCATTAACACACAACCCAAACCCTTATAAGACGCATCACTGAAAATCATGAAATTTTCCGTACCTGAAGGTAATGTCAAAATTGGTGCAGTAGTCAATCTCGTCTTCAATTCATGAAAGGCTGATTCTCTTTCACTGTTCCACTCAAATGGTTGCCCTTTACGTGTCAATTGGGTAAGAGGCACAGCTAGTTTCGAAAAATCTTTCACAAACCTCCTGTAGTACCCAGCTAAGCCCATGAAGCTACGGACTTCTGTCACATTAGTTGGTGTAGGCCAGTTCACAATTGCCTCTATTTTCTGCGGGTCCACTGAAATTCCTTCCTTGTTGATCACATGCCCTAAGAAAACAACCTCATCCAACCAAAACTCACATTTCTTTAGTTTAGCAAATAATTTCCTCTCCCGAAGTATTTGTAAAACAGTCCTCAAATGATGTTCATGTTCAAGTCTGTCTTTAGAGTATATCAAAATGTCATCATGAAGACTACAACAAACTCATCAAGGTAGGTTTTAAAAATTCTATTCATTAAGTCCATAAATGCTGCCGGAGCATTAGTCACTCCAAATGGCATAACAAGAAACTCAAAATGACCATACCTCGTTCTGAATGCGGTTTTCTCAACATCCTCTGCCTTAACTTTCAGTTGATGATACCCGGATCTCAAATCAATCTTAGAAAACACCTGTGATCCCTGCAACTGGTCAAATAAGTCATCAATACGGGGTAAGGGATATTTGTTCTTGATCGTTACCTTGTTCAATTCCCGATAATCGATGCATAGACGCAAAGTACCATCCTTCTTTTTCACAAATAGCACCGGTGCACCCCAAGGCGAAGTGCTAGGCCGGATAAACCCCTTGTCAAGCAGGTCTTGCAACTGTTCTTTCAATTCTTTCATTTCGGCAGTAGCCATTCTGTAGGGAGTTTTAGAAATAGGCTGGGTGCCTGGCACAGTCTCAATAGTAAACTCTATCTCCCTGTCTACCAATTCCCCTGGTAATTCATTTGGGAACACATCTGGGAATTCTCTAACAATAGGTATATCATTCAATTCAACATTCACAGGTTGTTCAGTCAACACATAGCACAAATAACCCTGGCACCCTTTCCTGATCAGTTTACACGCTTTCATTGCAGATATCAAATAAGGTGGAGGCACTACCCCATTACCCACAAACACAATTTCTTTTTGTTCTGGTGGTTTAAATACAACCTTTTTTGTCACACAATCTATGGTGGCACAATACTTGGTCAACCAATCCATGCCCAAAATTACATCGAAATGTCTAAAGTTTAAGGGCAACAAATCTACATATAAGGTAGCATCCTCAATATGCATGTCACAAAACCGATATATATAGTCACATAACACAGATTCCCCCGATGGAGCAGACACACACAACAAATATGGCAACAACTCTAGGGGTCTTTTCAGTCTAGATGCAAATGTATATGTCACAAATGAGTGTGTTGATCCAGAATCAATTAATACAAAGGCATCCTGATTACATATTGAAATAGTACCTGAGACAACGGCATTGGCATTCCGCGTATCGCCCGGAACAAGTGCAAAAACTCTCCCCTATCTCACTGTCTCCCCAGTTGTAGCAGATCTCAGAGTATTTCCCGGCTTTGGAACTGATGCAGTTGAACCAGCGGCTAGTTTCCCACTGTTCTGATTACATTCTCGGGCTATGTGCCCTTGTTTCCCACATTTGAAACAGGCTCCTGATGCACGGTAACAGACTCCACGGTGCCTTTTGCTACAAATGTTGCACATGGGAGCTGTGTCTCGGGAAGAATTTAAGGTAGTGGAGGAGCCCGTGTTTTGCTTTTTCAAAAATTTCTTCTTCGAAAAGAAGCCTTGTCTCTTATTACCTTTCCATTCTGTTGTTGACTTAGCTTGTCTAGCTATATTAGTCTCTGATATGATGGCCCTGTCAAGTACCCCAATGTAGGTTTCCAACTTTAGAACATTCACCCTTTCCAGGATGTCACTGCGGAGTCCACCTTCAAAGTGTCTTGCCTTCTTATAATCGGTGTCAATCACGTGTGGTGCAAACCTGGCTAACTCAGTGAACTTGGCCTCATACTCAGCCACTGTCATGCTATCTTGCTTGAGTTCCATGAACTCAGCTACTTTCCTATCCCGAACGCACTGCGGGAAATACTTGTCATAAAATATCTCCAGAAATTTCACCCAATCCACATCTTTATGATTTTCTCGCATCAACATCCACCATCTTCTTGCTTCGTCTCTAGCATAAAAGTGGCTAGGAGCACTTTCTGAGTCTCCGAACAGGGGAACACTTCAAATAATTTCTCAATGCCGAGGACCCACGCTTCGGCTTTCAACGGATCTAATCCCCCGTGGAACTGTGGTGGTTTCATTTTCTTGAATTCCTTGGTGAGAGCTATTATCCGATCATCATTTTGATTATCTGGCACGGGTGGTGCCGGAGGTGGAGGTGGCGGGTGTGGTTGCTGCCACTGTTGTTGCCACTCCTGTTGCTGTCTCAAAGCTTCTGCCATTTCTTGGATCAATCTTTCCATCCTGTCTATCCTGGCAGTAGAGGACTCCTCTATCTCATCACCTCTGGTTCTCACCATCTGATTAAACTTGCATTATATTTCATACAAAAGATTCACAAATATACACTAAATGCACACATATTCAAATGGTTTGCAATGCAAGTAGTTCACAACTTACGCATATAATTGTTCATACCAAAGCATTTAAGCATATAATCAACGCTTCCAAATTTATATTTATCACATGAATGCATCCTAGATCTTATCTAGACACTTATTGCTCTTTTTGGACAAGTGTGTGAGTTATTAACTCGTACTCTGATACCACTCTGTCACGACCCGAACCCGCCCCTATGGGTTAAGGACGTAACCGGCCAGTAATCCTGAGATTACCTACGGCCTCAAAACAAAATAGACATAACTCAACAGAGTAAAGGGGTCAAACGGAAGCAATAATCAAAAACTTTATCCATAGAGTCGTACTTATATGCACTCCAAAACAAACCATACTCATATACGTTAATAACCCACATCAAAAGTACAGTACCATAAATTCTTAAAGACAGGATCATCCAGCTAAGTCAACCCATGACAAACTATTTACAAATATACATAAAGTCCTTGCCAGCAAGACAAAATATAATTACATAACAAAATGGCAAGGGTAGGTCTCGTGCGTGAGACACAAGGCTGACTTTCTCAAAACTCATGTTGTTCCTGGCAGACTTCACTGGGGCTGGGTTTGGACTTCCCTCGGCTCACCTACAAACACATGAATGAGCGTGAGCGATAGCCCAGTGAATAATATCAAATACAGAAGTCATATAACAATATGCAGAACAACATACTCCAAACGGCCTTGGGCCCAACTCATATTCCTATTTAACAGATATATAACTATACGAATTTCAAATTAAGTGACTTGTAGTTTCAACATTCTGGCCTTTGGCCCATTCAGATTTCCATTCATGTCAAAACGGCCTTCGGCCCGATCATTTATGTCAAAACGGCCTTCGGCCCACTCATTTATGTCAAAACGGCCTTCGGCCCACTCATTCATGTCAAAACGACCTTCGGTCCATTCATATAAGTCAAAACGACCTTCGGTCCATTCATATATGTCAAAACGACCTTCGGTCCATTCATTTCTACCAAAACGACCTTCGGTCCATTCAATTCTATCAAAACGACCTTCGGTCCATTTGTCTATCAAAACGACCTTCGGTCCATGTAATTCTATCAAAACGACCTTTGGTCCATTTGTATATTCGTGTCAGACTTTTGTCCACAATCCCAATTAGCAACTTATAAAGCTTATAAGGGAATAACCAATTGGACATTCACAAGTATACGAATATCGATATTACTCACAGTGATCGGCTTGTGGATTTGCCCTGGAGCTTGACCCTACACATTTCATGAACACAAAAGGGTCATTAATAATTCCATCCGTTCCTTAATTCACATAATCCTCTTTAGGCCCTATTCTTATCTCATTAACTCATTTACCATGCTTAACATATGCCTAAGAGTGCTTACAAGTGAAAGAGAACGGAAAACAGAACAAGAATGCAAAAACAGAATTTCAGAAAACAGGGTCCCCGCTCGAGCGCCAAAGTCCCCGCTCGAGCGGACCCTTAAGACGACAAAAGTACTGGTTACCTCAAATCCCCGCTCGAGCGTAAAATACTCCGCTCGAGCGGGAACCATGTCTGCCAAAAATGCTGGGAGCTCGAATTCTCCGCTCGAACGGCACTTCCCCCGCTCGAGCGGACGTCAAAATTCTGGAAATTCCAGGTTGTGTTCTTGAGCTCCAATTCAACTTTCCAGCCACAATACTTGCATGCAATGGCTCAAATCTCAATGTAATCATACAAACATGGCACCAATGCATGATTATAACATCATGGAGCTCAATTCCTTGATTTATCTACATGCATGGCCCAAAATATGTCAAGCTCAACACCCACAATATAAATTCATACATGCAAAGCTTACTCTTTCATGATTTACTCTTGCATGCAAGGGATACACATTATTCACAACTTATTTGGTGAAGAGATGGTCATATACATGGATTTCATTCAACTTCAACATAGGTTACACAAATTAAGCTCAAACATGGAAATCTATAGCAATTCCTTACATGCATGCTTCTATAATCTTGAAATCCAACATATACAACTTAATTCCATCACATTCAAACTAATTCATGCTCTTGACCATCTATTAAACTTGAATTCACAAAATGATGACCATGAATGCATGAATCACTCACCAAAGGAGCTTTAATCTTCCCAATAGTAGCAATATTTGAGCTTAATCTCCCAAAAGATCTAGGTCTTGAACTACAATGCACAATTTTCCCCCTTTCTCTCACTATGGCCGGCCCCTCTCTCTCTATTGTATCCTCAGATTTTTCTTGAGCTCAAATGAGTTAAGGAGAGTGTAGTGCTATGGCACAACAAGGCCCACTAATACAATATTTTAATATAAAATATTTGGGCACTAATTCATCAATTTAATCAGTTTAAATTGACCAGAATCAATTTTCAATTAAATTTCACCATAGGCTCTAAAAATTATGCCAATCACAAAGGCGTAATCAATTTCGGGTTCTGTGGCCGATAAGGCCCTCAATTTAATTTCCAAAGCAGATTATTCAAACAGATATTCCTACGGTGAACAAATAGAGTTCCAAAATCACACATATTCACATAATGGCACACAAAATCATATCAAGACATATAATCACATACATATTAGGGACCAATTAACATAATACAGAACAAGGGTATCACAATACTCGTCATTGTCATTGTTGTTTCCTCCACTTGCATCACCATCACCACCACCACCAATATACAAATTAAACGAAAATTGTAAAAAAAATAAAATAAAATAAAATAAAATAATAAATAATAATAATTTACATATTGAATAATTTATTTTAATTTATCACCTAAATTTTATCAAACAAATTTTAAAATTTATCATATAAATGAATATCATTAGAGGAACATGTGGAGGGTGAAGTTCCCAACTCAGCGAAGTTTTTTTTTTATATATTTTTATAATAAAAATGGAGAATCGTAGAAACACGTAGTCACAATGTGGACTGTGATTAAAGCGGTTATGTACAGAAGAGTTGTTTTCCTCAGCCGTGGGATCATTGTGGTGTATTCTTTGGGTTTTCTCTTGCTATTGCTAACAAGTAGCTGGAATACCAGTTAACAATATTAAAGAATTAAAATTAAAAAATTAAAAAAAAAAAAAAAAAAAAAAAGTGATAGGTAACAAAAATATAGGTAAAGTTTGCAATTGTTATTTCATTTTTTATTTTCTTAGAATCTAAAAAAATTAATATGTTCAATATTTTATAGTCTAAAATAAAGTTGAAAACAATTTATTCAACTAAAATCAAATACAAAATTAACTAGTCATATCCTATGAAACACGGGTACTCCGAAATGGCCCCTGTACGCGTATCGGATACGTATCAAATACGGAAACGCGCCTGATACGGCGGGATACGTATCAAATACGGGAAAAAAAGTATCCTATTTTTTAAAAAAAATTTTAATTTCTGATACGTTTGGGATACGTAAGGATACTTCAGGATACAGTCGGGATACTTTCAGGATACAGCAGGACAAAAAAATAATTTAAAAAACTTATAACAGGGGTCAAACTATAAAATAACAAAAGTAGGTAAAATAAAACAAAACAAAAAAACAAATCAACCAAACCCTACCTAGTCGCGACAGCAGCAGCAAAGGAGAAGATGAGAAGGAGGAGGAGGAGGAGTCTCTATCAAACAGTAGCTCGTCGTCGTCTCTATCAAATAGCAGCTCGTCGATCAATCAGGTTCGTCCTTCTCTCTCTCCCTCTCGCTCGATCTCACTCTCTCTTTCTCCCTCTCCCTCTCCCTCTCCCTCTCCCTCTCCCTCTCCCTCTTGCTCAATCTCTCTGGTCTGGATGGACAGATCTCGCTCGATTTGACTCTCTCTCTCTCTCTCTCCCTCTCTCGGTCGATCTATTCCTCTCCCTCTATCTCTCACTCTCCCTTTCGACCTCTGTAGACTGTATGTATAATGCAATCTATTTTGGCCCCATTTGATATATATATATATATTTTTTTTTATATATAAGTATACTCTGTAACCTTTTGGCCCATTTGATATCATATATATATTAGCTTTTATATTTATAAATTTTTTGATTATTAGTTTAAAAGAATTAAAATAAGTTGAACTTTGTAAATTAGTTTAAATTAATTTCTTATAAGCAAATAAATAAATGAATAAATAAACTTATTAATAAATAAATGAATTTTGTAAATTTTTCCCCCCTTAATTTGAATTGCATTATGGTTGTTGTTATAGGTGATGCTATATTGTTAAAGTTTTATTTTTATGTATACTACATTACTAAAAATTGTAAAAATAATATTTTTTATGAACGTATCCCCTCTGTACCCATATCTTAGTATTTCAAATTTTGTCGTATCACCATATCCGTATCGTATTGTACCTGTATCCCGTATCTGTATCCGTACTTCCTAAGTTATATCATGCTCTCAAGTGTAAATCGTTAAATTCACGAATTCTAAGAGGTTGTTTGGAGGTAGCTAATATAGTAAAAAATCACTATCAACACATTTTTTTTTCCTACTCTCTTACACTTTTTTTTTTAAAAAAATTTTAAATTAATTAAAATAATCAAGATATGAGAAGAAAAAAGATATGAGAAAAAAATGGAAGGAAAATCTCCTTTTTGGGGGTGCTTGGGAGTTGAATCAAGTTGTATGTCATCTCTCAACAACCAATTGGAATTGAGTTGAGAAAATTTTATTTGTTTGTGACGACCCATAGTTTTAAAATTGACCAAACAAGTTGAGTTGAATTACATGTGGATACAGATTAAGCTGATGGATTGGGCCTTACTATTTTAATTATTTATTTATTTATCTTCTTAATTATTTTTCTTCATAGTTTGGACATTCTTTTGGCTTTTAATTTTTATTTTTTTCTCATTTTTTGTTAGAAAAACAAAAACTTACGTTTGGAAACTCTTTTTTTTTTTTTAAGAAAAAAATATCATTTTAAATACTCTAATAAATAAGTAACATGCAGATATATTAATATTTTAATTAAAAACGTAATTTATGCGGTTGGGTCAAATTTGAAATCCTATACATTCACTACTTTTTTAAGAATTGCATTTATTTGTCCGCTATATCAAAATCGTCAATTTCAATCACTCAAACCATCACTTGTCAAAAAAGCTTGATCTAACGGTTTAGATCTTCCCTTAATTATTATCTAAGGATAATTACAATAACAATGCCCAAAGTATAGATTCTCATACACGGATTGGTTTGGAATGTTCTAAAAAAGTGCACTTTTTGACTTATTGACTTATATGGATTGGGTTTAGGTTGAATTTAATGTGATATGTTAGAAAGATGATGTGATTTAAATAAGATGATGTGACTTAAATAAGATAGTGACTTTTTGACTTTTTGTATTATTTAGTAGATGCCAAACTTGTCAAACTTTTAATTATTCTACTTTATATAGCCAGGCTTGAATGAAAAATGTGGATCATTTTTGTTAGAGGGCTAGATAAAATTTGATTTGAGAATCAGAAATAAATGTGTATCATATCCTTACTTAAAAAATAATAAAAAAAATAAAATGAAATTAAAGTTAAAAAAACATGAATGTTAAAAATTTGGTGAATGGTGTGATTGAATGAAAAAATTATATCTCCTTCAATTTGATAAAAAAAATTGGTGAAATTGTTGCAACATACATTTAGCAAAATCATGCAAGGATGCAGATTTGGTTATATAACTGGAAAACACCAGAACAAATGAAAATTCAGAAAAATAAGCGCGCACACCCAACCCAACCCACCAACCAGAAGATGTAGAACTTGTGTTTACTCCTACAAAATGGAATCAAACTTCACAGAGCACTAAAAACGAAACGATTCAAGAAACTTATCCAGGCAAAACCACACATTTATTTATTACAAAACATAAACTATAGTTTGAGCAACACAAATTCAGAAACACAAAGCAAACCTAGTACAGGACATCATATGCTCCTGTTTAAACACACATAATAGTGAAAAAAGCATGCAAATAGACACCAAACTAAGACCTCGGAAACACAGACTCTAAACAAGACCTCAAAACACACGGTACTGACTAGTTACCGGTGACTCTTACCATGCCTCTAGTTTTACATGGTTTAAGAATCATGTTCGTGTCGCATACGAACATGATTTTCAGCACCATGAGAACAGGCAGCACGAAGACATGAACCTCGGTACGGAGTCATGAACTAAGTGTTTAAACATGAAATCCCATTAGATTCACGCACAAACTCCTTTACTAGTTGCTTAGGAAAGGAGGTTGAATTGCGTTTGGGCATTTCCAACAGTGGACAGTTTAAATCTCATCTACTTCACTACTGAGAGAGAAGGAAATGAGACTTTTTGAACTGCCATGTTGACGGCTTCAAATGAAAAACATGGTATCCTTGAGGTCCGGGTGCAAAGCATAGAACCTCTCATTAAGTGAAGCAACAGAAGATGAAGATGATGACGATGAAGATGAAACTGAAGGAGGTGGCTGAAACTCCATGACAACCTCTTGATACTGACGTCCTCGGTACGCAACAAGATCAGCATAGTACACAGGAGGGACGAGCGAGACAGGCTTGGTGCATCGAGCAAAGGTGTAACACAAGTCATATATGAGCTTCTGCAACTTATCAGAAGTGAACTTGTTCTCATCAAACAAACAATAGTAGTGGGTTGGCTTGCTAGTCCCGAGATTTCCATAATGGCTGCACAGATAGAAATCAAATTCAAAGGGATGAACGATTGTCGTGTCCACAACTGTTCCCGGAGGCACATTGCCAGATGCTCCCCCATCCCTCTCATTCTCAAGAAACAAACGAGTCTGGTGCCGCTTCTGGGCAACAACAAGAGTAATTGTAGGGCGGTAATTTCCCTCATATATCGCATTCTTCAGGTCCAGTAACTCTTCGTTGAGAACCATATCAAATTGGCCCTCACTAACCCCATCACGAAAAACAACAATCTTCTTTGGCTTGACTTTGTTAAGCTTAGCATAAGTGTTGACTAGATCCAAACACATGGCCCCAAAATTCACAATCTTCTCCTTCCGGTGCTCTTGGGGGCAAATCCGAGCAACATAGCGATTGGCAGCAGGCCAGTTGACTGATGCCACAACAGCTGCAATTGACGGACAAGACGCATTAAATGCTTTAGGGTGATTGACATCAGCCCCCACAAACATAACATGTTCGTCACCTTCGAAACCGGGGAGTGGTCCATTCAGTTCTACATTGCTACCCCCAAGCTTGCAATTAAGCTTCAGAGCAATGTTTGCAAGGTCCTGGTCTTTACCTTTGTTTGCAATACCAACTAAGCAACATTGAGTCAATACACCAATCTGAGTCTCAGACACCCATTTGAGATACTTGTAACCATCATGCTTCCAGACATCACACAGAAAATAAGTTGTAGTTTGCCCTTACAATTCCTACTTGCCTCTTTAACTACACTATCAAGCAGTTCTTGAATGGTAGCTAAACTAGAGAATTTATTCATATAGGTGAAACGACACACAACTGGATCCTCCACTTGGATCCCCAGATTATAGCATCTAGCTCTCAGGTTCGGAATGAAACGGTCAGGATTGAGTTTATTATACCGATCATTTGCAGTGAAATCGATCAAGGCCCATCGATTGAGTGGCATGCCTTCCATAACTGATTTCCCAAGAAGGTTCCACTGACACTTATCCTTGTCATTAATTCTTAGTACCATCACATTGCCTGTGGAAGAACCTACCTTCAAAACAGGTGGCTCCATGCCACGACCCAACAATCTTGTCATGTCCTTCTTCACTTCAATCCCAAAATTCTGAGCAACAACTCTGCAAGACAAAGAAAATAAGAAATAAAAAAGATTGAAATCTCCTACATAAATAAAAGAAAATTAAGTAATACAGAACAAACGCAGATATAGAAATCAACTATAAGAATATTAAGACAGTATACGCAGCCAATTCACACAAAAGAAGAAAATTATCAAATATAAAAATCAATTCCAGCTGAGGTGTTTTAAAAATAAAATGGATCATTCACAACCTATCATTTGGGGGGCAATTTTATTATTATTAGATAAGTAATCAAGATCAACACCAATTTTCTCCAAAATTTCACTCGATGTTATGTAAATGGAGCACCAAACAATGTGAACCACCACCCTGAAGTTCCACTCCCAAAGTAGCATTTGATCGTCAGTAGGGGATTGGTAGGGAAGGAGGTGTGCTTAAAAAATGGGGGAAGGGACTTTTTTTTTCTTTTTTTTTTTTTGGAAAAAAAAAACTTACTTATATAATTGGCAATTAAACGCAACACATAAATGTTTGAGCAGTCAAACTTAATATACTCCTTTGGATTCATAAATAAAAGCAACCACCTACAAACCTTAAGGTTTTCCAACCAAGTAGACTTCTATTGCGAACTGTGATAATTAAAGATTATTTTCAAGATGCAATATTGAGTGAGTATGCTACACAATATATTATCCTACAAAATAATGAGGCAAGTAAAATTATGCTACAAAAAATAGAGACTTGAGTGACAATAGAAGCCACAAAATATATTATGCTACGAAAGAAGCAACATCAAAACTACCCCACAATATGTTATGCTAACAAATGCGAAGGGAATCTATATATATCATAGAAAATTGAGATTTTACCAGAAAGGATTCTGAGGTCTCTAAGATCTCATCCTGAAATTATTTTAGATTTTCTAAAAATTAAATTTTAAGTGTTTATTTTCTATCCGTTAGTCATGGTTTTAGGGCGGGAAAATGGTTTAGCTATTAGTTATAGGTGAAAACAAGTTTGTTTTAGATAAGGATAACAATTTGCTATCATCAATTTCAAAATTTTCAATCCTTATAATTTTTTTGAATGCCAGTTATCTAATTTACAAAATAAAATTGAAAAAACTATCATGTCTTACCAGAAGAGAATTGGTTTTTCGGTCATATGCAAATGCCCCAAAATAAAAAGAAATAAAATAAAAACAACAAAAACAAAAAGTATTAAGGCAATGTGTTTGGAACTAACAGTATGACAACAAAAAAAATGAAAAAGAAAGAAAAAATAAAATGGTAGATTCAATAAGAAAACATACCCACAAGGACCATCCTCAGATCGCACCATCCCATAGATAATGTCCTTTCTCTCCCTTGGACGAGGCAATGATATTTGCTTCAAGAAGAGAGCTTGATCCCTATCCAAATGCTCCTTCGGATACCTCTGCCCTTCCACCAAAACACAGAATTCCATAGGCACGTAATTTTTTCTATTACCTTTGCCCAAATCCACACAGGGCATGTCCTGGTACCTTAGTTCCCTGTTATACTTCTCCCTGAAATACTCGACAAGGCCAGTTTCCCTCGGTGGATTCTCACCCTCTCGATCTTCGAGAGTGAATGTAATATCTCGCATATTTTGATCACTGAACCCTGCTATAGTGTACTTCTGGTTGGTCCGACGGTGAGTTACATGAACTTTCAATCCTTTCAATACATGCATTACCTCTTGCATTACTTCTCTTCTCGACGTTCTCACATCATTTAGTTGAAAACCCTGTTCCGTAAGGAAGTCTAGGACTGGCAATCGCTTGCGAAATGCCAACACCGAAGAGTCCAAACATAGAACTAGACCCTGGGCAGTGGCCTTTAGGCTCTGTTGAGAACCTCTGAAAGCTGCAATGCCATAGCCAAGGTCTTCGTTTGGTCTGAATTCTTTGGAGTAAAAGCTTCGACCAACAGAGATCATATGCCTACTTGGATTATCCTTCATTACTAAATCCATTGCTTGAAATACGTCACGAGGGACATACGAGAGCATTCCTCGTAAGTAAGCATTTAGCTTCGAAACCTTCAGCTCATTCACTGACTCAATAGTAAATCTATAAGAGCGAGGCGCAGTGTCCTCTCCACCAGACAACTCCACATAGAACGTCCCAGTGGGTAGTGGCACTGCACTGAAGATGTTCTTCTCACCATCATAAGTAGATATTAGCTCGGGAAATCGAGTGGGATCATCAGAAAATAGTTTGTCCGTAATCAAACGGAGATCAGATTTCGAAATTGGCCTCTTTGCAGCGCGACTGCCAGGAGGCATGTTTGGTTTGATATCCACATCATAGTGCATTATGATGCTCTGTGGATTGAATTTCACTGGAAAGTGGTTTGCCAAGAGCCTTGTATTCCTGAAAGCAAGTGTGCCTCCATCGTCAGGTCGTTTCATGGGCACAATCTTCTTGTCCGAACTTCCCAGAATAGCCAGTGAAGGCTTCTTTTCTGAAATTTCCAATTCCTTAATATCTGGGAACAACAAAACAAAGAAATGCTTAGTCAAATCTGAGGATTTCCATCAAAAGTCGATTTCATAAAATTAAAAAAAAAAAAATCATATGTAGCAAAGGTAATCTGATAATAACAAACACCCACAATTATTAAGGTTATTCTAAATATTAGCTAAGCTAAATCTGTATATTTTTGTGGATTGTGTTTAACTTAGATTCCAGTCCTTTTTTTTGTGTGTGTGTGTGCGTGTGGCAGTATTGATTTTTTATCCATTAAATTAAACCTTTATTTTTTTAAGTTATTGTATCTCCAACACTTCATCAAAATTTTCATATAATTTGATTTTAAATTTGAGTAAAAAGCATGATTTGATATGAACTCCAACACTTCCATTAAAAAAAATTCTCATCTTATCCCAAATTTTCCTTTTCACCAAATTATAAGGAAAAAAATCATCTCCATTGCTTCATCTTTTTAAATTTTTATCAAATTCAAATTTGACGAAAAAATGCTTCTCCCTTGATTCAATAAAACATTTGATGAAAGGATTGAAGATTGTTCTTTTAGCACTTTTTCATCAAATTAAAATTTAAAATTTTAACAACCGTTTTGGATTGAATTGCATTGAAATTAAAGATGAAATTAATAACCAAATGATTCAATAAACAAAACTGACTATAGTTTAGGAGATAAAACTGAAAATCAACAATTAAAAACAAGATGTAAAAACTAAGATCTAGGTCAAGACTAAGAGAGATCTACCAGGAAGAGCTTGTTCGGGAAGCTTCTGAGGAACAGGAACAGGCTGAATCGGAGGTTGAGACGACGATTGACCAGACCATGGTCGCCCACTCCACACTCCACTCGTTGGCCCCACCCCCACACCTTGAACTTGCTGCAATGGCGCTGGTGGCCTGTAAGCACCACCACCACCACCACCAACCGGACCTCCCTGAACCGCCCTATCAACCCACGGTTGACCACCGCTCTGTGAGGGACCCCAACCCCTAGCCCCTCCTCTACCACCACCACCACCACCTTGATTCTGGCCCTGCTGAGGAGGACCCCAAGCCCTAGCCCCTCCACCTCTTCCACCACCACCACCTTGACCTTGATTCTGACTTTGCTCAGAAGGACCCCAAGCCCTAGCCCCTCCTCTTCCACCACCGCCTTGACCCCTTCCTCTTCCTCCACCACCGTTTCCGCCTCTGTCGCCGCCGGAGCGGGGAGGGGCGGCGCCGCCACGTCCACGGTTGTAGTTACGTCCTCCGTCTCTCTCCATTGTTAGATGTTTAGATAGATCAGCGAATTTTTGCTTGATTTGCTTTGATTGCTTTGCGAGTTAGAAGAGGCGGGTATTTGTAGAGTGAAGTGGGGAGGAGCGTGTATGACTGGAAATGAAGTTATCAAAATGCCCTCATCACATCACTTGGGGCCTAAGTTTCCAACGCTGGTTAAGTTTCCTAATAACTTCTCCCTTTACAAGTCAAAAGTAGCGGTTTAATTTTATTTTTATTATTATTATAAAAAATATTATATATAATATTTTTAATTTAGTTCATAATTGTAAAAAAAAAAAAAAAATGTTTGACATTGTTTATTGAATTTATTTTTGATATATATTTGTTTTGTCTTTTTAGAGAGGGGATTTTGATATATATTTGTTAAATATGTGAAAATTGTACAAAATATATGTTAAAGTATATGAAATATAAATTAAAATTTTATTATTAATTAAATATTTAATAATATGGTAGATTTTATATTAAAAAAAATATGGTAAGTTTTAATAAATAAAATATCCTAATAACTTCCACTTTACAAGTCAAAAGTAGCCGATTAATTTTGTTGAATTTTAAAGAGTAAACTGGGAAAGAGGGAAACGTCCAGAAAATTCCAAAGGATGGATGAAAATGATAAGAATATTTAATTATTATAAAAGTTTGTTAAATATATATATGTATATATTTAAATTTAGGCTTAGTTTGGGAAGACAATAAGTCTATATTTTTTCTCTTTTTTGAGTCACATCAATCAACATTTCCTCTCTATTTTTTTACACATCTTTTTATAAAAAATCAAAAAATACACTTATTTAGAATATTCCAACCAACTCTAAAAATGATAAGAATATTTAATTATTATTAAAATTTGTTAAATATATATATATTTTTTAAAAATTTTAGTTCTTAATAATAGTACTACTAATGATGATAAAAACTAAAAAATAAAAAGTGCTAACCACTCCTCAATGATATTGATGTATTCTATAAAAAAAATTTATATAAATAAATGAATAGAACAAAATATGTACAATGTTATTTTTATTTAATTTTTAACAAACTTGAATGACCACCCTCTCCTTTCGTCTAATTTTGTAAGAATATTTTATAATAAAAAAATGTTTAGAGCATGCGTTAATAAGAATTTTTATAAAAATATTTTTTTTATAAATAGTTATAAATAAATCACATTATTTTTTTAATTTATATATATCTTGTTTGTTTTTTATTCTACCATTTTCATTACTCCTACTTTTTTTTACAGTAATGCTACATCCCCTAAAAATATCCCCCTAATCCCCCTAATTTCCATTTTAAGTAAACTGTTTTTTTTTTTTTTTTTACTTTGCCTTGCATTTTTTTTTTTTTCAAAAAAGGCAATTTCGGGAGATTCGGGGGCACCCCCCTCGAGCTCCCCCGCTTTTCCCTTTTTTTTATAAGGTAGAAATTGCGAGGAAGGGGAGGATTGATTGATGCGTAATGTCCTTAGAAGTCATCACTGCGGAAGTGTGCAGATGGAGAAGTGATTTTGTGTTTCCAACGCATTAGGACAAAAGAGTTCTGCCAATAGTTTTCGCCACTTGAAGTCACCTGCTCATGCTATTAGAGCATCTCTTATAATTGTTGCTATAATATCATTATTATTGCTATAATTTAATAATAAATATTGTTATTTTGTCAAATTATAGCAATGATGTTCAATGGTCATTTGCTATTTTGGCAAATCTCAACCAATTTTTCTTCTAAATTTGTAAGTTTTGTTTAGATATAAGTTTTTTTATGATTTTATTTTTATTTATTTTTTTATCTTTTGTGATCTTTTTTTAACTATTTATAAAAAAAAAGTATATATTTATATTATTCTCGATCAGACAAATATAAAAAATTTAAAAAAAAAAAAAAAAATTTAGCCAAACAAAGCACAACGGCTCTATTTGATTTCATCACCACCGTCCACGTGTTTTTTTTTTCTTTTTTTCTTTTTTTTAGCCAAACAGAGCACAACAGCTCTATTTGGTTTCATCACCACCGTCCATGTCTCTTCTCTCTCTCTCACTCTCAGTCTTTGTCTCCCTCTATTTGGTTTCATCATTACCTCCTCCCTCTCAGTCTCCGTCTCTCTCTCTCTCACTCTCAGATATCATCTCTTCTCCCTCCATCGCCGAAAGTCTCTCTCTCTTTACTCTCCGTCCATCACCTCCGCCTCTCTTTGCTCTCCGTCTATGTCTATCTACACCCCTGTCTTTATCTCACTCCTCTGTCTCTCTATATCTCTTCTCTATCCAACTGATCGGTCGTTTTCTCTCATAGATGGACACTTCTCTCTCTCTCTATCTATCTCTCTCTCTCATGAAACCCAGATCTGACTCTCTCTCACTCCTACAACCCGCTGTCGTCTACTAATCACTGTTGTTTGCCAGATCTGCCTCCAAAATCCCCAGTTCCCTCTGAATCGATCATCCATGTCTCTGAATCTCACAAACCCACCTCCAAATCTGAGCAAGGATCCTCTCCTTGAATCCTCTCTTTGACTCCCTACTTGATAGGCCATTGGGTCCACTTTTGGACCCAATTTCGATGATCCAAACCATTCAGATTTTAAAATTTGCCATGTACATCATACTTGTAAAAAATCAAATTGATCGAATTTCGGAAGAACTAAAAACCGTTTATTAAAAAAAATTTAATAAATAGTTTTATTGTTTAATAAAACTTTTAGTTCATGTGATTTTTGATATCCGATCGACTTTATTTTTACAAGTATGATATACATAACAAATCCTAAAATGTAAACGGTTCAGATTATCAAAATTGGACCCAAAAGTGGGCTCGATAACCCATCAAGTAGGAAGTTAATGAGAGGATTCAATGAGAGAATCCTTGCTGTCCAAATCTATCCCTCTCCATCTCCCTCTCACTGTCGTCTACCCTCACCTCTCTGTTTCTCACACTGTATCATCTGCATCAAAGAATACAAAGAAGATTATGTATCTGTATGATTTGTAGAATCATCTGTATCAAAGAACACAAAGAAAATCATATGTCTTTCTTCTCTCTTTCACTGTCAGGTATTTTTTTTTTACTTCACTTTGTTCATTTGCTATTTTTTTTTTTAAATTTTGTTTGCTTCAAATTGATGAAACTGAAATTTGAAAAATTGGAAATTGGGCAATTCTATGTTTGGTATGTTGAAATTTGGTGATTCTGTGTTTGGTATGTTAAAATTTGAAAAGTTAGAAATTGTTTGGAAATTTTGTGTTTGATATGTTGAAATTTGTGTGATTTTTGGGTGAATATTGAAACTGTGTTTGGAAATGATAATGAAAAAGGAAGGAAGGAAGGAAGAGAGGGAGGGAGGGAGGAAATGATGGGTTGAAGGTGACTTGGCAACTTTGACAGCTGCCAAAGCTTGTGCCATATTTGACACAAGTTTTGGCATTTGCCAAAGATAGCAGCTGCTAAAACTTGCCATTGGAAGTGCCTTTCTATCAACTGCTGCCATAATTTGGCAATATCAACTCCAATGGTAGACCATTGGAGATGCTCTTCGCACCTCCCTCTTAAGAGTTGGTTTCACATTTTTCCCACTCATACCTCAAAGGCAGCTCATTCATATGTTTATTATTAATGTAACAACCCAGATTTTTAATTATTCTGTAGAATTTATACTAATATTATTTAATCTCAGTTCAGAAAATATATAATTTATTATATATTATTATGTGTAATTTTGTAAAATAATATAATTATTAAAAGTTTAGGGGTCAAAATATAAATAATAATAATATAGATAATATAAATAATAATAATAATGGGTGTGGTACTAAAATAAATAATTAATTTTCTATTGGTATATGATAAAGTGTAATTTAATTAAGAATTAATTAATTATATTAAAATATTGGGTCAAAATATAATTATCTTAAATATCTATTAAGGATAAGAATAAATCTATATAATTATGAATTAAATCTGAAGGAAAGGGACGCGTAAGCCACGCGTTGGCTGATGAATGGCGTCACCTCCCTATAAATAGGGAGAGTGATCAACTTGAAAGAAAGAAGAAAAGGAAAAGAAAGAAGAAAGAAAGAAAAAGAAGAAGAAAGAAAAAAATGGTGGAAGCTAAAAGGGTCTGTGATAGTGGAAAGAAAGAGTAATGTATTAAAGTTAAGGTGAGTTATATTATATCTTAAGTTACCAAAATATATTTTACGTATGTTTTGACTTACCAAAATCTATTTTACACAAGTTATGTTTTATTAGTATATTAATAAAAGTTATGTTTTATAAAGGTTTCAGTTATGTGGTTTTATGTCTGAACCCTATTTGCTTAAAAGGAAACCCATGGATATGTCTGTTTATATTTTAAGGAATATTTGGTTATGACTTTATAAACAATTATGTTTTGTAAGTACCACCACGGGAGTCCCACGCCTTGAGGGACTTAAATAACCATTGGCCTCTGTTTGACCACTTTGTGGTTCTCTATTTGTCATGGATCCATTGACCTCTGTTTTGTGCGGACTAAAGTGCTGTGCGGAGCTAAGTGCTACACTATTGTGGGAGCCACCTCTAGAATCCGTACAAGCCACCTCTTGAATCCGTACCTCTATTCTCACTGTCACTTCTGTGACCTCTGTTCTGTTCTGTTCAGTACCGTGGTTATGGTTATATATTTACATAATATCTGTATTTCGGTTTCTACTACTTAAATGATTTATTTACCAAACTGAGTTATCTTAAATGTTTTGGCCTAATTAACTATCCATGGTTATTTTGTGTCCCTTATACTCCTGATATAATATTTCTCACTCTGCCATGTGCTTATAGTTGTTTACCAATTTTCAGGAAATAGCTTTTGGAAAGTCTTAGATACGGGGCTGCAGAATAGACACACACAGCACTTTATTGATATTTTTATATGTAAATATCGACATTTTTTGTCAATATATTTTGTAATAAAAAAAAAAAAAACTCCAATGATTATTTTGGTACCCTTACTCAAATATTTCTTCCGCTTGCGTTTATTAATTTGTTTTTGAATTGGCCGTAGGTAACATCAGTTACTGGCCATCACGATGCTTGACTCTTGGGTACGAGGGGCAGGTTGTGACAATTAAGGCTATGTTTAGTATAAATTTTTTGAATTAAAATAGTTATAAAAAGATAAAATAAATTAAAAAGTTAACAAAACAAGACGTCTTATCTAAATCATAATTATTTTATTTTTCTATCACAAAAGTTAAAAAATTCAAAAAACTCATCCTAAACGAGGCTTTTTAACCCAGGCTAAAATAACTAAAAAGTCAAAAAGCCAACTCACATTCCAAACGAAGGCTAAATCCCGTTTATTAATAAAGTACAATAATTATTTTAGGAAAGTGTATTGATATTTAGGGTGAGTATTGTAACAATCAAAAAAATTAAGTTGTCCCTTAAGTGATTTAAAAAAAAAATTAACTTTATATTATTATTCGATATTATTTTCTAAGTATTATGATATTTTTATTATATTTTTCTCTATATTTTTCCTAAATTAAAATACAATAAAACATAATATTTTTTGTACAACAAAAATGCATGCGCCCCAAGTTGTCGTGCTGCCTACGCGTCTCACGGCCCACGCTTATCCCCCATATATAGATGCATATATAGATGCTAATCTCATCATCTTTCCAAACTCTCTCTCTACATTTTAATATTTTTATATAAAAAAAACTTTGAGTTTAGTTTGAAATATTTAGTGGATCACAGTGAGTAAAAGGTAAAAGTTATAATTAACATTAAGGAGGTGAGTTATATTATGTAACGCCCTCAAAATAAGACATAATCAAACCATTCAATAAATCTATAAAACATAATAGAAATATCATTTTTTCATTCATCAGAGTCTTCTTTACAAAATGTATTAAATACATTACATATTCATAAACATTTGCGGTTGATAACAAGTAAAATTATGCCCTACGGGTTTACATCTTTCCAAACCAACACTTGGTTACAGCAAAAGAAGAGTTCTAACTTTATACATGAAAAGCTCTCATCTTGGATTTACAATTAACACAAAATATAAATAACAAAACGGAGTCTTCAACTCCTAAACCTCCCAAACTAAGATCTTGGAGACAGCATATCACCTGTACCTAAAAAGTGATGTCCCAAGTAGGGTGAGCCAATACTCAGTAGAGATATGCTAACCAGTATATGAGAAATAACTAAAACATTAGCATCCGATAAATGTTTAACACGAGTAAACCATTTATATCATCTCCGTAACCAATCAACGTTTACATCATAATCAATCCCCTTCCCATTATTCATCCAAATCAAGTCATTGACATAGTTCAATATTATACCAACACTTCAATAACAACATCATTCAATACTTCCATTTTCTTGCCATTTTACGAAACTGCGTCCGAGGGAACCGATACCAAATATATATAAGGTTTCCGGACTTTCACCCTGGACACTCCGGCCAACTTAATTATCCATGGAGTCCATCCCTTATCTCTTCCCAAACAATGGAGTACATCATTTATCTCCTCCCAAACAAAGATACATATACAATGTATTTAAACACGTTGTCATATACAATAACCAATTCAATCACATATACAATGTTTACATCCAACCGTCATATTCAATGACACATTCCAATTGATTAGTTTCAATTTACCTAATCATCATACAGTTTTTACAACAATCATGGCTATCCTCCACCGATAACCCAAAACAGATATATCTAAACAGATAAATAAATTTCTCAACAAATAATACATTACATTTTCCATAGGTGAGTGATTTATCGATCCAACTACACCATTTAATCACAATTTCCCCCAATTTCATGATTTTCAAACCAATTTCATATTTCTATAATGATTTCATCATTTACACTAATAATGTATATATTTCAAATTAGGGCATTTTTTCCCCTTTCTCAAATATTTCTCCCAAGGCCAAATTTTTCCCCATCATACACAATTAATCCATTCTCAAGGTCCCACATACACATATGGAGCCCAACTAAAAAAACCCCTCTTTCAAACATTTCAAATTTCAAACTCTAACTTCCCAAAATTTTCAAATCTCACCATTTATACAAAATGACTAATGTTTATGTTAAGGCTCATAAAAATGAATAGATTATCCCTACCTCAAGAAGAGAAGATGAGCCAAGCAAGAGATTAGCTCCAAAAATGGCAAAATCAATTTCTACTCTGATAAAAATAGAGATCTTGAAGAGCTCAAACTTTTTATCAAAGGAAGAAGGGAGAGGAGATCGCTAGATCTAGGTCAAAATGTAGAGAGAGAGAGAGAGAATGTATCTTAGAGAGAGAGGCTCTCAACTTAGGGTTTTGGAAAGTTTTAGAAAGAGAAAGGACAGAAAAAAATGATTTAAAATGTCACTTTCGCGATCTGATATACGTATAATCCGCTCGAGCGGAGATTTTGATGCTCGAGCGTCAAACACAAAAAGCATACACGCTTGAGCGCAATAAAGGCCGCTCGAGCGCCAAGACACAACAGCAAAGCACTACCCGCTCGAGCACAATGAGACCCGCTTGAGCGTAGAATACACTCGTCTAGTATTTTATAGACTTCAAATAGTCGCTCGAGTGCCAGAGGGGCCGCTCGAGCTCAGACCAGCTCGAGCGTATGAAACTCCGCTCGAGCAGAAGATCAAAATTCTGGGCAACAAGGTTCTAGACCCATAACCAACCAACCTGTTCTGACACACCCAAGATATTCCAAAACTCAAATTCAAAGGGTAAGAAGAGGAAAAGACATAAACAACAATATTAAACCACAAGACCCAAGTCCGAAACACCATAAAAGTCGAGTTAGAAATCGAGATCGCTATATATTATACCTTGAGTCACCATAATATATTTTACGTATATTTTGAGTTATCATAATTTATTTTACGCAATTTGTACTTTATAAATTATATTAACATTTTTAATTTATGAACCTTATTTTATATAATAAGGAAAACCCATGGATATGTTTGTTTAAATTTTAAAAATTATTCGACAATAATTTCATAAGTAATTATTTTTTGTAAGTATCACCGCGGGAGTTCCATGCCTTAGGGAATTTAAATAATCATTGGCCCTCTGATTAGTCACTTTGTGACCCTCTGTCTGTCATGGATCCATTGACACTCTAATTTCTAGTATGGAGCAAAGTGCTGTACAGAGCTAAGTGCTATACTATGGTGGGAGCCGCCTCTAGAGTTCGTACGAGCCACCTCTTGAGTCCATACATCTATTCTGTTTCGGTTTATACCGTGGTTATGCTTATTTTGTTTATATGATTTTCTGTATTATATGTCAAATGATCTTTGTATTATATACTCTGTATTTTAATATCAAGCTTTGTTTAGCCAATAATTATCCATGGTGATTTTATACCCTTATACTCTTAGTATAATATTTCTCACTCTGTCATGTGCTTATAGCTGTTTACCAATTTTCAGGAAACAATGCAATTCAGAAATAGCTTTCGGAGAGTCTTAGACGCGGGGCTGCGGAATAGACACGCATAGCACTTTTATAGTATTTATAATTCTATTATTCATGTGTAAATATCGACTTTTTTGGTTAATAAATTTTGTTATAAAAATAGAAATTCCAATGATTATTTTGGTATCTTTACTTAAATATTTTTCCGCTCGCGTTTAGTAATTTGTTTAAAAATTAGCCGGAGATAACTTCAGTTACTGACCATCACGATGCTTACCCCTTTGGTACGGGGAGCGGGTCGTGACAAGTTTAGATATGATTAATTTTTTAAGAAAATATATATAAAAAAATAAAGAGATGATGTGACAAAAATAAATCAATAAATTAATAAACAATGTATTTGTCTTGTTGCCAAACTCACACTTATTGAGGTATAAAAAATTTGTAACAAGTCTCATAATTGTAACATAATTATATCATGTCATAAAGGGTTTGGATGCCTATTGCGCAATTTATTGGCCCATTTCAGAGCTTTTTTCAATAATTTGAAGTTATTTAGGGCTAACCAATATTTGATTAATTTGATTTTTTTTTTAATAAAAATTGAACGGTTCAAATAACCGAAATGAATCCCAAAACAAGCTCAATAAACTGCATGTGGATAAAAAAAAAATTTTTTTATTTGTTTATTATTATATTTTCAAATCATTTGCATTAATTCTTATTCATTTTTTCTTATTAAAAAAATATCAATATAATTATAGTTAAAAATGTCATTAGTGCTCATAAAAAAGTAGTGTAATTTACCTTCTTTATTTTTTAAAAAAATAAAAACAAAATGATAATCCCTCCATTCCAAAATAATAGTTCCATTTGGGAAATTTAATTTTTTTTTTGATAGTATAATTATTATACTTTACAGATATTAATTTTTTAAAATTGTGCATTTTTTAAAAATATTAATTGTCATAATTATACTTTTTGTGTTGTTAATAAATTTTAAAAAAGAGTAAAATAAAAAATATATATATTCTTTTATTTCTTAATTTTTGAAAAACAAAATCATATTTTAAGATAATAAAAAATAAAATAAAAGACTAAAATATTTTATAACAGAAAAAGTAATCGTAGATGAATATGATTTGAGGGACATATGTCAAAATTCCCAACTCATGAGAATTTTTTTAATCAAAAAGAGACTCAAGTAAAAGGCGTACGAGTAGTTGCGTGGGAATATTATAGGGGGTTCAAATTTAAAAGCCTTGTTTGGTTTGGTTTTTAGAGAGTAATTTTAGAGAAATTTTTTTAAAATTTTATTTGGTTCAAGGTCCATTTGGGAAGAAGATTTGTGGTTAAAATAGTCACAAAAGACAAAATAGACTATTTTAGATACAACAAACAAAACATCACATCCAACTCATAATCATTACACTCTTCTCTAAAAAAAAAAAAGTCAAAAAAGTCAAAAAATCCTTCCCAAACCAAGATTTTTAGCCCAGGCTAAAATAGCCAAAAAAATCAAAAAGTCAAAAAGCCAACCCACTTCCCAAACCAAGCCTTAGTGATTTTGAAAAAAAAAATTCAAAATTACTTTATCTCTCCTACACATCAATCAATCATTTTTTCTCTCTCCTCTCTCCTTTTCAATTACTTTTTCTCTCTCACACACATCTACTTAACTATAACAAAATAAAAATCATCCCAAATTCCCATACTCCAAAACTATTTTCATAATGGATAAAGCTTCGGACCCCCAGTGGGGGTGCTGGGGGTCGGCTGTGATTGGCCAAAAAAAACAATTTTTGTTTTTTTTTTTTTGTTTTTTTGTTTTCAGCCAATGAGAGGGCGCCACGTCACTAGGGGTGCCACTGGGGGTCGGAAGCATCACTCTTTCATAATATACAATCAAATAAACCAAAAAAAATCTAAACATTCCCAATTTTTTTTTTTTTAAATTTATCTCTCAAAATCAAACTAAACACATCTAAAGTCAAAAACGATTATGTACAGAATTTTTTTTTTTTTTTTTTTTTTTGGGAATGTGGGGTCACCATGGCGTGTTCTTTGACTTTCCCATTAGGTGTTTTGTGAAGCACTTACTTTTCGCATTTTTTATTTATAAAAAGATGAAATAAATTAAAAAAATTAAAAAATTAACTTTTTACTAATTTTTCAAAATACTCTTGTATTTATTGCTAACATGTGATTCAAGGCAAGTTTGGGATAGATTTCTTAGTTTTGGGATTTATTTGGGAGAATTATAGGATGGTGGTATAAAGAAAAAAAATTATAAAAATAGGTAGGGTATAAATTATTTTACGATGGGATACAAGTAAAAAGTTGTGGGAGGTGAAAGTGGCACTTGCACCCCGCGCTGTTTGTGTAAAAAATTTTTTTATCTCCCACTGTGATGTAATTCTTCCTTTTTATTTTCAAACAAAAAAATTAAGAATCATTATAAATTATTATTTCATTCTTTTTATTTTTTGAAAATTTTTTTTCATAGAAAATAAAAAAAAAATAAGAAAAGAAATAAACTCTAAACACCCTAAAATAGTCAAAAATCTAGAACTTATTATAAAAAAAATCAATTTTTTGTCAATTTGTTTATATATTTTTTTCATAAAATACTAAAAAAATAGATCATAATCAATAAGTCAATATACTGCTTAATTAGGTGATACCAAAAGAGGCCATAATCTAGTTCATAATTGTTAAAAAAAATATAATGCTTCACATTGTTTATTGAATTTAGTGTTGGTATATATATTTGTTAAATATGTGAAAAATATATAAAAATATATTAAAGTACATGAAATATGAATTAAAATTTTAAATTAATATTGCTATTATTATTTAATTATTTGTGGATGCTAAGTAGACACTCAACTTTTATATTAAAAAAATATGAAAAATTAGTGAAACATCCCTCTCTAACTTTGTGTAATAGGAGATGTCTAATATGCTTTTTTTTATTAACTAAGGTCCTTTAACATGTTTACAGAAAAAATTCAACTCATAGAAATTTTACTCGATTCAGAGAAATTTTAAAATTTCTCTGATATGATCACAGAGAAATTTCTCTATATGATAATTGAAATTTCTCTGAGTCGTGGCAAAATTTTTCTAAGTCGGATAAAATTTCTTTGAATCAAATTTTCTCTGTAAAAAATATTGAGAGACCTTAACTACTATGAAAATATTATATGTTATTTATCTCATAAAATCTTAATATTAGAGATCTTTAAAAAAAAATATCCAAAAAAATATAGTAAGTTTTAATCAATAAAATGTCCTAATAACTTCTCACTTTACAAGTCAGAAGTAGCGGATTAGTTTTATTTTTATTATTATTATAAAAAAAATGTTTGACATTGTTTATTGAATTTATGGGTTGTTTGGAAAATAAGTATATATTTTGACTTTTTATGACAAGATGTGCAAAGTGACGGAAAAGTGATGTGACTCAAATAAGAGGTTGTATGACCCAAATACGATAAAAGGATGTGCTAAAATAGATTATGTCAAACAACCCCTTAATTTTAATATATATTTGTTAAATATATGAAAATTATACAAAATATAAATTAAAGTATATGAAATATGAATTAAAATTTTAAATTATTATTATTAATTAATTATTTATAGAAGCAGAGTAAGTAGATACTCAACTTTTTATAAAAAATATAGTAAGTTTTAATAAATAAAATATCCTAATAACTTCTCACTTTATGAGTCAAGAGTATTGGATTAGTTTTGTTCAATTTTAAAGGGTAAAGTGGGAAAGAGAGAAGCATACAAAAAATTCCAGAAGGATCGACGAAAATGGAAGGAATATTTAATTATTATAAAAATATTGTTAAATAGATATTTAAATTTTAGTTCTTAATAATAGTACTACTAATGATGAATAAGAAAGTGCTAACCACTCCTCAATGATGCTTAGTGTTGATGTATTTATAAAAAATATATATATTAAAATATGTAAAAGAGTTTTATTTAATTTTTAACAAATTTGAATGATCACCCTCCACTTTTGTCTAATTTTTTCTAATTTTGTAAGAATATTTTATAATAAAAAAATGTTAGAGCATTCGTTAATAAGAATTTTTATAAAAATATTTTATTTTTAATAAATAGTTATAAATAAATCACATTATTTTTTTAATTTATATATATATTGTTTGTCTGTTATTCTACCATATTTATTACTCCTACAATTTAGTTTTTGAATAAAGATTGGGACCCCCTTTCCCCCACTCATTTTGACCCCCTTTCTTTTTGATTGGTCACTTTTTCTTTTTCTTTTTTTTCTTCTCCTCTAATCACCACCCGCCACGTGTGTGTGGGGTGGTGGGGATTGAAATTTGAGGGGGTCTAAATCACTGCTGTTATTTTTTATTTTTTTATTTTTTTATTTTTTTTTAAGGTAGAAATTGCGAGGAAGAGGGGAGACTCATTGATGCGTAATGTCCTTGTACGTCATCACCGTGGAAGCGTGAAGATGGAGAAGCGATTTCGTGCTCCCAACGCATTTTGTGCTCATCCGTAGGTTTGTTATTAAATCCCATTTATTAATAAAGTACAATAGTTATTTTAGTAAAGTATATTGATGTTTAGGGTGTGTTTAGATATGATTTAATTTTTAATTTTTAAAGAAAACATGTATAAAAAAAGTGATTCGACAAAAATAAGTCAATAAATTAATAGAAAAGTTACTTGGCTTGTTGCCAAACTTACACATTAGAACATCCACATTAGTCTCAATAAATGTTGATTTTAGTTAAATATAGTTAAGAAATCACAAAATTCTTACTTCATCAATCTCAACAAATTACTTCTAAACTATCTTTTGGTTAATTTTACTACAGTACATCGCTAGCGATTCGTTGGTTATATAATATTTTATTATTTATTCTTAAGAGTGACCGAACATCTTGCCGATCACCCTGTCGGACGACTGGTCGCTGTAAATTTTTTTTTTTTTTAAGAATATGAAACTACATAGATATATCCTATACACTTTGGATATCTGACCGAACAACCGCTGCTAGGCACTTTTTTTTTTAAATATGAAATTGCATATATAATAATACAAAATTGACTTCTGTTATACTACTTTGGCTGCTTTTTAACAATACAAAATGAATAATTTATAAAAAATAATTTTAGAATAAAGAGTCTGATATATTGTATACATAAAAAAAATTTAGCTAAAATAGAAAAATAACTTTTTAGTTATAATTTAACTCAAAATTTGTTGAGACTAATATGAATGCTTTTGTTGAGGTTAAAAAAAAAAATAGTAACAAACCTTAGAAATTTAAAATAATTACATCATGTCCTAAAGGGTTTGTGGTGACCGTTGTGCAGCTTATTGGGCCTATTTCGGAGTTCATTTTAATAATTTAAACTGTTCATTTTTTAGAACATACTTTAAAAAAGTGAGTTGACCTGATATCGATACATCTTTCATCAAATAAATAAATAGATAAATGTAATTTGATGAAAAACTAACCGATATTTGATCAACTTGAGTTTTTATAGAAAAATGAACATTCGAATAATCAAAATGAATCTCAAAATAAGCTCAATAAACTGCATGTGGAATAAAAAAAAATTATTATTTTTACAAAAAAAAATATTTATTAATATATTTCAATTATATTAAAAAATTTCATTAATGCTCATAAAAAATTAGTGTAATTACCTTCTTTATTTTTTTATAAAAATAAAAACAAAATGATAACATAAATGAATATGACTGGAGGAGACATGTCAAAATTCCCAACTCATGAAATTTTTTATTTATTACTATCTATTTATGAAAAAGAGACTTAAAGTAAGACGCGTTGCGCGGGAAAATATCATGCGTGGTTCAAAGTCAAAAACGGTTATGTACGGAACAGTCCTTTGTTTTTTGAACTTGGTGTCACATGGCTTATACTTTGTACTTTCTCATGATTATTAAAAAAATAGTGATGTTAATTAGTGTATTAATTAATATATTAATATTAATTATGATATTATTATTCACCTCATTCATTAATTATATTATAAATATTAAAAATCTTTTAAATTGTGTCACATTAAATTAGTGTACCAACTAGTATATATAACATTATTTATTAAAAAATAACGCTCAATTAGTACACATTAATGTGTATTTAAAACGAGAAAGATTAGGTATACATCTAACCTTCAATATAGTGTACAAAGTGATTGTCTCTTGACTTGAACCCATAACCTCAGTACTTATTAAATTTTAGAAAATTATATTAATTCTTTATTATTATAATTATTTAAACAAAATAAATGCACTCTCTTTTCTTATTTTGTTTTACTTCCTCAATTTATTTTTCTTTTCTTTTCCTTTGCTTTATTTATTTATTTTTTCAATGTAATTTTCTCAATTTTTTTATTAGGAGTTGTATCTTTTATACAAGTAGAAAAGTTTGTAAAATAAGATTATTAACTACAAGAATGAAAATATAATTTTTAAAAAATTAATAAATAAAATATAATTTGACCAAATCTCAAAGGGTGTTAGTATAATTTATCCTTATTGTTAACATGTGGTTCAAGGCAAGTCTGGGAACTAGTTAGATTTTGTTTAGGAATTTTATTTTGAACGTAAAAAATTAAGAATTATTATAAATTGGCATTTTACTTTTTTTATTTTATTTTATTTTTTTAAACATTTTTGTATATAAAAACTCAAAAAATAAGAAAAGAAATAAACTCCCAATAATTGTTTTGAGAAGTGTTAAGCCTTCGTTTGGGATGTGGGTTAGCTTTTTAGCTTTTAGACTTTTTGGCTATTTTAGCCTAGGGCTAAAAAACCTCATTTGTGATAGGATTTTTGGTTTTTTTTTTTACTTTTGTGAGAAAAAAATGAAATGATTATGGGTTAGATGTGACGTTTTGTTTTATTTGGCTAAAATAACCTATTTTGTCTTATATGACTATTTTAGCCAAGTGATCTTCTCAAACAAACCCTAAATAAGTTGCCTTTTTTGCGGACCAAGGGATGCTGCCGTGACTTATAGCAACGATCTATGATGTCCTGGTAGAAAAAAATTTCGAATACTTTTTAATAATTCAAACTATTTATATTATATGGTTATTTGAATAGATCATCCATAAGAAAAATAAAATTAATTGAAAATCTATAACTCTATAACAATAGCATATTTATTTTTTTTAAAATAAACAGTTAACATGATCTTTATAATTTTTGTAAAACAATTTGAATCTGGTCATTGGGTTGCGGATTTCTAATTAATTTGATTTTTTATATGAATAACATACTCGATGGACCCTACAATATAAACGGTTTGAATTATCGAAAAAGACTCGAAAAAATCCTTCACCGGAGCACCACAATCTTTGCGGCCCGAATCTCTTTTTTACTTACTATAAAAAGACATGCAAAAAATAATATAAAAAAAAGTAATATAACTTAAATAAGTCAAAAAATCAATAAAACAGCATATAAGTCACTTCTCAAAAGAGACCAAAAATAGCCATACAAAAAAAAAAAAAAAAAAAAAAAAAAACTAAACCTTACTATAAAAAATTAACTTCCCTTTTTATTTTTTTTTTATATATATATTTTTTTGGTTGTAAATACTAACTAAAATATTTAGGGTATGTTTGGTTTGGCTTTGTAGATTGATTTTGAGAAAAAATTTCTAAAAAATTTGTTTGGTTTGTAATTTTTCCAAAACAATTTCTAAAATCACTTTTTCTCTCTTACACATAGGGGTGTGCGCAGTGCGGTTCGGGCAGTTTGTGAGTAAAATTACAAACCGAATGGCGGGTTAGCGGATTAGCAGATTGACAAATTGCAGTTTGGGCGGTTTTTGGCAGATTGGCGGATTGAAGAATATTTTAGCTAATTATCATACATTTGCATAATATATAACATTAATTTGTATAATATTTGTTTAGATATATAACACAAAATAATTTTACATAATATGTTCATATATATAACTATTAATTTGTAATAAATTTCATATTTTAAATCTCTCTCATATTTATTTTTACATTGATATTTCATTGGAAATTAAAAAATATATATGTATTAACTATAGCGGAGCAGAGCGGTTCGGTTGGCGGATTATAAATTTTAAAGTTTAAACCGTGGTTAGCGGTTAGAGCGGTGCGGATTGATGCAGATTGGTACGATTTTAGCGGATTGGGCGGTATTTTGCACAACCGTACTTACGTATCAATCAATCACTTTTTCTCTCTCATTCTCAATAACTTTTTCTCTCACACACACATCTATTCAATTATAACAAAATATCAAATCATTCCAAACTCCCAAACTCCAAAACCACTTTCAAAATACACAACCAAACAAACCAAAAAAAATTCTAAACTCTCTCTCAAAAATAATTTTTAAAAATCACTCTCTCAAAACCAAACCAAACATACCCTTATTTTATTCAAAATAATTCAAACGTTACATTAGAAATATATTAATAAATTTTACTTAAAAAAACACTAAAGGGTGTGTGGGCTGCACGCTAAATGATGGGGCCTCCTTGCACATCACTTGTTTTTTCTGTGCAATTTCCTGTCTATTGCAAAATTCTATTTTACAAATGCTACATTATTGTAAGGGAAATCCTAGCAGGTGCACATTTCTATATTATATTTGACTTATCACAAAAATATTTAATTTTATTATAAATTTTTATAATATTAAAAATAAAATGTAAAATTTCATCATAAATTGATGTAACAAAATGTTCAATTTTTTGTAATTGATATTGCAAAAGTTTGTGACTCAATTATAACATTTTTTATTATGCCAATTTGTAATAATATTACACATTTTATAATTAATTGTTGGTTGCATATTTTGTATAGGCCAATCAGAGCTTAACACATAGCGAGATGAGGGCAACATGGTGATTAAGGCCGAAATATACATCATTGAGGCCGTTAATTAGAATCTCTTAACTTCACTTGCTGGTCAAACTATATACTTTATGTGTGTTGAATGTCAATCAGATTGTACATCGTCGAAGCATAAAATGGGCAAAAAGACAAAATTTGGACAGAGTTGACTTTCCCGCACGTGCGTTGACTTTTTCCGCACGTGCGTTGACTTTTTCTGGGAAAGTCAAACCGATGTTTTAAACTTGTTTGGAAGTGAGTAGAAGTATAAAAAGAAAATGAAAAGGCTTTTCTAGGGTTCTGAACTTGTTTTGACCTAAAGGGAGAGACTAGGGTTTGGAAGGGAAGAGAAACAAAAAGCTTCAAGGATGTTTGCCATGGTGGTTTCTTCTCCATCTACCTCCTTCCACTCCTCTATGAGTGGCTAGCCTCATTTTCTAGAGTTTTGATGAAACCCTAGCCATGTAATTATTTAGTTTTCTTTTTTGATTTTTAATTATGTAAAGGCTTGAACATTTGTATGGTGATTTAGAAGTTTCTTTTATATATTTTTTATTATTTCTTCGAATATTTGACTATCTGTGATTGTTGAATGTTATCCATACATGAGTTTTTTATTCCTTCACATTCAAGGTATGAGACGAACCATACTACGAGGAACGAGTCGTATCACTACCCTAGTTTAGAGTGAACGATTCGTATTACTCGAGATGGTTCATGCTCGTACGTTGAACGTGATGATCTTCTTGTTAAATGCTTTGAACTTGTAGTTGTGAAGCATTAATCCGTTCAAACCATAACATAATTGATTTCAATTGGAAACCCTAATTACGTGGCTAGTGGTGGACTCTTTGCCCTAGTTTTTCTCCCAATTCAGTAAACCCAATTTCATTTATTATTGATAATTTAATTCCTTAGTTTAATTTATTTGTTATTAATTTAGGCTATGAACAATCAATCTTTTTATCAAAATTAATTTAGGAATTTAACAATTAAATTAGTTTAATTTCACAATTGTCCCTGTGGATTGATACCTGGACTTGCCATTATTCTAATAGAATTTGGTGTAGTTTAAGGTTTATTTTTAGTGTGTTCAACGACCCACCAAATTTTGGCACCGTTGCCGGAGACTTCTGGCGAAATTAGTTAATTTAAAGTTACATTCTTACTTTAATTTTTAGTTTAGGATTTTATGCTTTTGGTATTGCTAAGTGTGTAGAGCGTTTGAAATTGGAGCTTTCATTGAAGTGCAAGCGGAGCACAGCCGAGCTTTAAAAAAAAAAACCGCAGCACTAAAGTGGGTAAACAGAAGCAAACACTCACAAGCAAAGCACCAAAGTGCTAAAACGAAAGTTAAAGCTCAATTGGGGGTTGGAGACAACGTCTACACGCTAAGCACCCACAAGACGAGTAAAGCGTTTTCGTTAAACCGCTGTGAGTATTTCTCTTTTAGCATTCTGCTTTCGTAACTTAGTGCACCGAGTCGAACTTATTGTGTGTGTGTGGGTAGTGTATGCATGGGCGTCGTTCTTGTCGCCCTGAATTGTGGAGTTTGGACCTTGAATTAGAAAGGCCCTTAGGAGACTTAGGGCCTCTGCCCGTGTTCCTAGGCTTGAATATTCATATTCATACATTGAGCCATTAGAGATGACAGATCCTAATGTCCTGAATGTGCCTAACCGGACCCTTAAGGATTATTTCACACCCACTGCATATACATCACCATCATGCATCCAATTACCCAACACCACTACTGCTCATTATGAGATTAAGTCCAGCGCCATACAAATGCTCCCATCATTCCATGGACTAACTCATGATGACCTTTATAAGCATTTGAATGAATTTCTGGAAATTTGCTCGACAGTGAGGATCCAGAATTTCACAAATGAGGCCTTAATGTTACGATTGTTTCCATTCTCGTTAAAGGATAAAGCCAAACACTGGCTAAATTCTTTACCTGCTAATTCAATCACAACTTGGGACCAATTACAGCAACGGTTCTTGGAGAAGTACTTTCCCATAGGTAAAACCAACCAACTTAGGCGAGCCATCACAAACTTTGCTCAAATGGATGGCGAGCAATTCCATGAGACGTGGGAAAGACTTCGAAACCTTCTCCAACAGTGTCCCCACCACCAAGTGCCTGATTGTCAACTTGTTCAAACATTCTATTATGGCTTAACTGAGCCGCACCGCCAAATGGTGGATTCGTCCTGTGGTGGGACATTCATGTCTAAAAATGATGCCGAGGCATGGCAATTGTTTGAGAGCCTAAGTGATAATTCCCTTCACCATGCCTCTGCAGCCCGACAAGTCCGGCAGCCAGTAGTTAAAGCCCCGAAAAGATGGGGCATTTATGAGGTCGAGCAAAACTTAGAGTTAGCCTAACAAGTAGAGGCACTATCCCGCAAGATAGACCACTTATTAGCTACAGGACATGCCCCTACCCAGCAAGATCAACCTCAATTCCGTGAGGCATGTGTTATATGTGCGAGCCCTGCTCATGACTTAAGTGAGTGCCCTTTGGCATCACAATTTCCGAAGTTAGTCCAAGAGCATGTGAATGTGGCTTAAGGATTCTCCAACCCGGGTAATGACCCATACTCCAACACATATAATCCGGAATGGAGAAATCACCCTAATTTCTCATGGAGACCCCCTTCACAAGGCACTTCTTACAATCCTCCACCACCAAGGCAGAATTTCAATAATTTTGCCAACCAATCATCCTACCGACCACCGCAACCTTATCGACCCCCACAACCGTACCGGCAACCACAACCCCCGCCTGTTCCTTAGGGCAACTCTGCCTTTGAGACTCAGGTTTTGGAAGTTCTCCCAGAACTTAAGGGGTTAGCACCGATAGTTCACTCCCACACTCACTCTATTGCCAAGATAGAGACCCAATTGGGTCAAATGGCTAACAACATGAATCGGAGAGAGAAGGGAAAATTACCAAGTTAAATTGTGGCCAACCCTAAGGGACAATATGGGGTAGAGAGTTCGGGTGGGAATGGTAAGCAACATGAGTAAGTGCAGGCGGTGGTTGTTTTGAGAAGTGGTAGGGAGTTAGAGCCTCAGTCAGTTGCGTCAGATGCAACTAGAGTTAAGAAGGGTGACCACGGGGGTACACCTAATGAGAGCAAGGGTGAGGGGAAAACACTTAAGAGGGATGACTTAGTCCCTAGCACTCCATATGTGCCTAAGGCACCCTTTCCCCAATGCCTTGATACATCGTTCCCTTTTAATAAGAAGGCGGCATCTATGGAGGCAATGATGGATGTCTTTAAACAGGTAAAAATCAACCTCCCCCTGTTGCAGGCGATTAAGCAAGTACCATCATATGCCAAATTTCTGAAGGACCTTTGTACGCAAAAGCGTAAATCTAGGACACATGTGTCCCAAAAGGTCCTACTCACGGAGCAAGTAAGCTCCATCTTATTGAATGACACACCTCCTAAGCTTAAGGACCCGGGTGCCCCAACCATTGCATGCATTATAGGGGACCATTTCATTGATAGGGCCTTATTAGATTTAGGGGCTAGTGTCAATTTATTGCCGTACTCTGTGTACGAGGAATTTGGGCTTGGCGAGTTGAAGCCCACTACTGTCACTCTTCAATTGGCTGACCGGTCCCTCAGAGTGCCACGTGGCATGATTGAGGATGTGCTAGTTAAGTTTGATAGGTTCTACTTCCCTGTTGACTTTTTGGTGTTAGATATGGAATCGGTAGCCAGTTCTAAGAAACAAATCCTGGTGATCTTAGATCGACCTTTCTTGGCTACGGCCAATGCATGCATCAATTGTCGGACCGGGGTTATGGAAGTTTCATTTGGCAGCATGCAAGTGAAACTTAATGTTTTCCAAGCATCCCAACAACTTCATGAGAAAGAGGAGTGCTTATTAGTGGATGTTGTGGATGAGATTGTGGAGGAGGCTTTGCCCTCCATTCTTGTAGAGGACCCTTTAGAGGCTTGTCTAGCTCATTTTGGGTTTGAAAATTTTGATATTGATGGGTCGGTTGAGGAGGTGAATGTCTTGCTTAATTCTTCTTCTACACCGGATTTTCCTCCATGGAAAGCTCGGTTTGAGTCACTTTTTCCTCTGTCGAGAGAGCCTGCCATACCATCTTTGGTCACACCACCTACACTTGAGTTGAAGCCACTCCCGGCCACACTCATTTTGCATGATTCGTTTCTGGATGAACAACTCTTTGAGCTATCACAAGCGAGCCCCCCGTGGTTTGCACATATTGTGAATTACTTGGCCATTGGGCAAATTCCGCAGAATTGGTCTAAGCAAGACAAAGACCGATTCTTTTCATAAGTCAGGTATTACTTTTTGGAGGAAATCCGGAATGATACATATGAGAGTTCGAGAGTTTTCAAAGCTCGGACTAAAGAATTTCATGACAAGCACATTAATAGAAAATCGTTTGAACCCGGTCAAAAAGTGTGGCTTTTAAATTCAAAACTGAGACTCTTTCTCGGGTAAGCTAAGATCAAGATGGGATGGCCCCTTTGAGGTTGTTGAGGCATTTATTCATGGCGCCGTTGAGGTGCGAGATCCAAAGACTGGCCACACTTTCAAAGTGAATGGCCAAAGATTAAAACTATATATAGAGGGGATTGGGAATGGGGATATGATTGAGTCCATTGCTTTGATGGACCCATTTTACTATGATTGATAGATTGTTTTTTTTTTTTTTTTTTCTTTCCCTTCTATGCTATTCTGTTTTTCTTTGTTCTCGTTATGCTTTATTTGTGTCTAGGAGACTTTAAATCCTCTAAAGGTGTAATTCCTTTAGTGTTAGCCGTGCCTGAACAGCATCTGACGGTCTGGTATAGCCACCTAACCGTGTTTATAGTGAGTTCCTAGGAGACCAACTAAGACGGTGGAAACTAGAGTTCGAATGGTAAAGCCTAGAACACAAAGGTTTGGGATTTCCGAGACTAGAGTCTGGTTTAAATACCCAGGGGTGTGGAGATTGCTTCAAAACTATCTCGGCTTGAACTCTGTATGGCAGCCCCATAGGTTAAGGTAGCATTATACGCCTCGATTCTGGATACCGAATCAACCTAATCTGTCACCCTGTTGGAGAATAGGGAAAGTTACAAACACAGTTAGGGAGAAAAGTAGTACCCGTGGTTTTCGCGTGAAGATTATACCTGTAATAGGCATTCCGTTATTTTCTTATGTGCTATATTTATTCCGGATGTCAATTGAAGGTAGAAATGGTTAAGAATACTTTGGGCGGTACTAGCCCGAAAGCTATAAACTATGTTGGGTTTTATTACCTGGGGGATTCTGAAGTGGCAACTTTATGCCATAACTCTGGTGCCTTTTGTTAGGTGCTGGGAGTTAGTTTTCCATTTTCTTGAAGCATTTATGCTTGCGAGTGTTTCTTGTTTTTGTTAAACTATGCTGTTGCAATATAGCAGAAAAAGGTCATTGCATGCGTGTGGGTGGAAGGGACCCTCCCTAGCCTGGGTAAGACCTTGATTTTTGCTTTGTGGCGTATAGGAAATCAAGTATTCAACCACATTTAAAATAAAATAAAAAAAAGAGAACATGTTTTCATGTTTATTTTCTTTATTGAAAAAAAAAAAGAGAGGGGTGTTATACTTGTTCAATTTAAAAAAAAAAAAAAAAAAAAAAAAAAACATGCTTTCATGTTTATTTTCTGTGTTTTTAAAAATATATATATATATATAGTTGTTATACTTGTTCAATTTAAAAAAAAAAAAAAAAAATCTGTGTTGTACTTGTAAAAAAAAAAAAAAAAAAAATTTCCCGCATGTGCGGCACTGTGCATGCACATGGGGCAAAATCTCACAAAACAAATGTTGCACTTTGCTTAATAAGCAGGTGCGGGGGAGGAGGCGTTGACCAAGCCGCACGTGCGGCTTGGGCCCCGCACGTGCGGGACGACAATTCAAATAAAAAAAAAAATTTTGCGCGAGGTTGTAAATCGCCGCAGGTGCGGGGCAAGTGCGGAACAATTGTGCATTTGTTTTGTTTTATTCTTCTTCTTCTTCTTCTTCTTATTATTATTTTAATTTCATTTTTAATTTATTTAAGTAAATAAATTTTAAATAAATACATAAATAAATTTTAAAAATAGATAAATACATATACAATTATTTTATTTATAATTTTTTTATTAAAAAAAAAATTCGAATTTTATTTATTTATTTTATTTTTAATTTTCTATTTTCTATTTCTTCAAAAAAAAAAAAGTGCAAAAAGTGTGAAGTGTGTATATGTTCCTCTTTGCCTCCCTGGATGTGCACCTACAATTGTGGTAATATTCTCTCATTTCTCTTTTTACTTTTCCATTGAGGACAATGTCATATTCAAGTTAGGGGATGAGGGTTATATTTTCTTTTGTGCATTTCTATTTGGCTCATAATTCATGTTTATACCTGTTTCACTTGATTGCATTACTTCACTTGATGTGACTTTTTGCTAGTAGGGTGATGATATTTGCATATGTTAATTGGAGAGCATAATAGACTTGTATGAAAAGGGTTTATTGGGTAGATACTTGCATGCGATGTTTGCACGATGAGAGTTGTCGGTGTTTATAGTTTTAGTACACTTGTCATGAGTATACCTTAATTCACATGAACATACTATCATAACGGTGATCTTTTTATTATAATCCCTGGTGTTCATCATTGATAATAGCTAAAGTTGCAGAAAATAATAAATGAGAAGCCAAGATTCTTAAAAAAAATAAAATAAAAAAAACACTTGACTTGTTTTGGTTCGTAGCCTTTTTAACTCGAGTTATTAAGCCCGTAGGGGTGTTTCTACACCTAATGCCCTAAAACCGTCTGGTTTGGGAGTCATTGGCCCAAAACTTGCTACATGGGTTAATTAGAAAGCTTAAGGGACTTGGACATTGCACAGTTAAGGAAAAATAAGAAGAATGACTAGTTCGGGTTCGTAGCCTTTTCAACTCGAGTTATTAAGCCCGTAGAGGTGTCTCTACACCTAATGCCCTAAAACAGTCTGGTTTGGGAGTCATTGGCCCAAAACTTGCTACATGGGTTGATTAGAAAGCTTAATGGATCAGGACATTGCACAGTCAAAAAAAAAAAAAAAAAACTTTTGAGAATCTTGGCTGCAACAGGTTAGTTTTTCTGTATATGTTGGGTGTTATTATGAGTTACACTGGGCTATTATAGTGGACAGTTAACTAATATGGAGATTGCACTTTACACCGAGGGTACTCATGACTTGTCTACTAGCATGCACAAGTATATGGAACTTTACTTTTGTATTAACTGAATTGTGGTTTTGACTCAATAGGTTCCTTCATGCTTGTCCACTGTGTTTTTAATGACTCATGATGTCTCAATATCACACTGTAGTGGCACATAAGTTGATTGTTAGGTGGAGTAGTGTGGTCATTTGTTGTTTAGTATATATGAATATGTTAATGTTTGTGGGTATCATTTCTGGAAACTCTCACGAGACTTTACTCGTCCACTTGGGGTAACCTTGTGGTTTAAAGGCTTGTTGCATATGCTAAATGCAACCGTTTTCCCACGAAAGAGGAAATAAATAAATTTTGTTTAATTTAATTTAATTTTATTTGCTTGAGGACTACCAAGTAGTAAGTTGGGGGATGTGATTAAGGCCAAAATGTACATCATTGAGGCCGTTAATTAGAATCTCTTAACTTCACTTGTTGGTCAAACTGTATACTTTATGTGTGTTGAATGTCAATCAGGTTGTACATCATCGGAGCATAAAATGGGCAAAAAGACAGAATTTAGACAGAGTTGACTTTTCCCACACGTGCGTTGACTTTTTCTGGGAAAGTCAAACCGACGTTTTAAACCTGTTTGGAAGTGAGTAGAAGTATAAAAGAAAAGGAAAAGGCTTTTCTAGGGTTCTGAACTTGTTTTGACCTAAAGGGAGAGGCTAGGGTTTGGAAGGATGTCTCCCATGGTGGTTTCTTCTCCATCTACCGCCTTCCACTCCTCCATGAGTGGCTAGTCTCTTTTTTAGGGTTTTGATGAAACCCTAGCCATGTAATTATTTTGTTTTCTTTTTTATTTTTAGTTATGTAAATGTTTGAACATTTGTATGGTGATTTAGAAGTTTCTTTTATATATTTTTCATTATCTCTTTAAATATTTGACTTTCTGTGATTGTTGAATGTTATCCATACATGAGTTTTCTATTCCTTCACATTCAAGGTATGAGACGAACCATGTTACGAGGAACGAGTCGTATCACTACCCTAGTTTAGAGTGAACGATTCGTATTACTTGAGATAGTTCGTGCTCGTACATTGAATGTGATGATGTTCTTGTTAAATGCTTTGAGCTTGTAGTTGTGAAGTATTAATCCGTTCAAACCATAGCATAATTGATTTCAATTGGAAACCCTAATTACGTGGCTAGTGGTGGACTCTTTGCCCTAGTTTTTCCCCCAATTCAGTATACACAATTTCATTTATTATTGATAATTTAATTCCTTAGTTTAATTTATTTGTTATTAAATTAGGTTATGAACAATCAATCTTTTTATCAAAATTAATTTAGGAATTTAACAATTAACTTAGTTTAATTTACAATAGTCCCTGTGGATCGATATCTGGACTTACCATTATTCTAAAAGAATTTGGTATAGTTTAGTGATTATTTTTGGTGTGTTCAACGACCCATCAAAATTTTGGCGCCGTTGCCGGGGACTTCTGGCGAAATTAGTTAATTTAAAGTTACATTCTTACTTTAATTTTTAGTTTAGGATTTTATACTTTTGTGTTGCTAAGTGTGTAGAGCATTTGAAATTGGAGCTATCATTGAAGTGCAAGCGGAACGCAGCCGAGCTTTAAAAATATAAAAAAAAACCGCAGCATTAAAGTGAGTAAACAGAAGAAAACACTCACAAGCAAAGCACCAAAGTGCTAAAACGAAAGTTAAAGCTCAAATAGAGGTTGGAGACAACGTCTACACGTCAAGCATCCGCAAGACGAGTAAAGCGTTTTCGTTGAATCGCTGTGAGTATTTCTCCTTTAGCATTCTGCTTTCGTAACTTAGTGCACCGAGTCGAACTTTTTGTGTGTGTGTGGGTAGTGTATGCACGGGCATCGTTCTTGTCGCCCTGAATTGTGGAGTTTGGACCTTGACTAGAAAGGACCCTTAGGAGACTTAGGGCCTCTGCCCGTGTTTCTAGGCTTGAATATTCATATTCATACATTGAGCCATAAGATATGGTATAGTTTAGTATAATGGCTTACCATTATTCTAATTGAATTTGGTATAGTTTAGTATAATGGCAAGTCCAGGTATCGATCCACAGGGATTGTTGTGAAATTAAACTAATTTAATTGTTAAATTCCTAAATTAATTTTGATAAAAAGATTGATTGTTCATAGCCTATTTTAATAACAAATAAATTAAACTAAGAAATTAAATTATCAATAATAAATGAAATTGTGTATACTGAATTGGGGGAAAAACTAGGGTAAAGAGTCCACCACTAGCCACGTAATTAGGGTTTCCAATTGAAATCAATTATGCTATGGTTTGAACGGATTAATGCTTCGCAACTACAAGCTCAAAGCATTTAACAAGAAGATCATCACATTCAATGTACGAGCACGAACCATCTCAAGTAATACGAATCATTGACTCTAAACTAAGGTAGTGATACGACTCGTTCCTCGTAGCATGGTTCGTCTCATACCTTGAATGTGAAGGAATAGAAAACTCATGTATGGATAACATTCAACAATTACAGAAAGTTAAATATTTGAAGAAATAATGAAAAATATATAAAAGAAACTTTTAAATCACCATATAAATGTTCAAACCTTTACATAATTAAAAATCAAAAAGAAAACAAAATAATTACATGGCTAGGGTTTCATCAAAACCCTAGAAAAGGAGACTAGCCCCTCATGGAGGAGTGGAAGGAGGTAGATGGAGAAGAAATCACCATCGGAGACATCCTTGAAGCTTTTTGTTTCTTCCCTTCCAAACCCTAGCCTCTCCCTTTAGGTCAAAACAAGTTCAGAGCCCTAGAAAAGCCTTTTCCTTTTCTTTTTATACTTCTACTCACTTCCAAACAGGTTTAAAACGTCGGTTTGCCTTTCCCAGAAAAAGTCAACGCACGTGCGGGAAAGTCAACTCTGTCCAAATTCTGTCTTTTTGTTCATTTTATGCTCCGACGATGTACAACCTGATTGACATTCAACACACATAAAGTATACAATTTGACCAGCAAGTGAAGTTAAGAGATTCTAATTAACGGCCTCAATGATGTACATTTTGGCCTTAATCACATCCCCCAACTTACTATTTGCTAGTCCTCAAGCAAGTAAAATAAAATAAAATTAAACAAAATCTATTTATTTCCTCTTTCGTGGGAAAACTGTTGCATTTAGCATATGCAACAAGCCTTTAAACGACAAGGTTACCCCAAGTGGACGAGTAAAGTCTCGTGAGGGTTTTAAGAAATGATACCTACAAACATTAACATATTCATATATACTAAACAACAAATGACCACACTACTCCACCTAACAATCAACTTATGTGCCATTACAATGTGATATTGAGACATCATGAGTCATTAAAGGCACAGTGGACAAGCATGAAGGAACCTATTGAGTTGAAACCACAATTCAGTTGATACAAAAGTAAAGTTCCCTATACTTGTGCATGCTAGTAGACAAGTCATGAGTTTCCTCGGTGTAAAGTGTAATCTCCATATTAGTTAACTATCCACTATAATAGCCTAGTGTAACTCATAATAACACCCAACATATACAGAAAAAATAACCTGTTGCAGCCAAGATTCTCAAATTTTTTTTTTTTTTTTTTTTTTTTTTTTTTTTTTTTTATGACTGTGCAATATCCTGATCCATTAGGCTTTCTAATCAACCCATGTAGCAAGTTTTGGGCCAATGACTCCCAAACCAGACTGTTTTAGGGCATTTAGGTGTAGAGACACCTCTACGGGCTTAATAACTCGAGTTGAAAAGGCTACGAACCCGAACTAGTCATTCTTCTTATTTTTCCTTAACTATGCAATGTCCAAGTCCCTTAAGCTTTCTAATTAACCCATGTAGCAAGTTTTGGGCCAATGACTCCCAAACCAGACGGTTTTAGGGCATTAGGTGTAGAAACACCCCTACAGGCTTAATAACTCGAGTTAAAAAGGCTACGAACCAAAACAAGTCAAGTGTTTTTTTTTGTTTTTTTTAAGAATCTTGGCTCCTCATTTATTCTTTTATGCAACTCTAGCTATTATCAATGATGTACACCAGGGATTATAATAAAAAGATCACCGTTATGATAGTGTGTTCATGTGAATTAAGACATACTCATGACAAGTGTACTAAAATCATAAACACAAACAACTTTCCTTGTGCAAACATCGCATGCAAGTATCTACCCAATAAACCCTTTTCATACAAGTCTACTATGCTCTCCAATTAACATATGCAAATATCGTCACCCTACTAGCAAAAAGTCACATCAAGTGAAGTAATGCAATGAAGTGAAACAGGTATAAACATGAATTATGAACCAAATAGAAATGCACAAAAGAAAATATAACCCTTATCCCCCAACTTGAATATGACATTGTCCTCAATGCAAAAGTAAAGAGAAATGAGAGAATATTACCAGAATTATAGGTGCATATCCAGGGAGGCAGAGAGGAACATATACACACTTCACACTTTTTGCTGTTTTTTTTTTTTTTTTTTTTGAAGAAAAGAAAGAACGAAAAAAAAATAAATAATAAAAGATAAAAAAAAAAGAAAAAGACAAAGCAATATACAATCGGGAACTACAGGGAAGCTGGTGGCGGTGGCGGTGGCGGTGGCGACGCCGAAGAGGTGGAACCTCTGGCCTTTATGGAGGCCCGAGCAGATACACATCCCACATGAAAACACACGGTTGCCCACTAATATTCCACATGCAATCCCTTTTTCTTTTTTTTTGTAACGAAAACGAAAACCGATAAAATAACCTAAACTAACCGATTTTTTTTTTTTTTTGTATATTTATATATATATATATTTATAGAAGAGAAGACAATAAAATAAAATAAAAACTAAACTACTTATTAATTAAATGAACAATTACAATATAGAAGAAAAATAAAAATAACATCACTAACTACATAAGTATAATGAAAATAAAAATAAAAATAAAACCAAAATCTACTAACTAATTGAACTAACCAGAATCACTACGAAGCAATTTAAACTAAACAAATATAGCAATAAAAAAAAAAAAAAAAAACTAAATTAAGATTATTGTTAGTACCATGATTTCTAAGTTTTTTTTTTTTTTTTTACGAAAATAGAAAATAAAAAATAAAAAATAAAATAAATAAATAAATTTTGATTTTTTTTTTATAAAAAATTATAAATAAAATAATTGTATATTTATTTATCTATTTTTAAAGGGATTTTTATTGATAAGTCCAATTTAGAAGTGTTTTAACCCAAGAATCCATGAAGGAATTTTTTAACCCCATTTAGTCCCATGTATGTATAGTTTTATTTCCATAAAGTCCATTTTCTTGATTTGCACATTTTCTTGGACACTTATGCCCTTATATTCAATTTTGATATCCTTATAAATATTTTTTTGAACGATTATCAATTTAATGATGTGAACATTCATATTTTAAAATTCACATTAGTAGGAATGTAAAATTGGCCCGTGGGCGGCCCGAAACCCGCTCGCGAGCCGAGGCGGGCCCGGCCCGTTGACAATGTGAATATTCACATTGACATGTTAACATTCACATTAATAAGAGTGTAAAATTGGTCCGCGTCCCATGGCGGCGCGAAACCCGCTCGCGGCCCATGGGCGACCCGGGGCGGGCTCGGTCCGGCCCATTGACAATGTGAATATTCACATTGACATGTTAACATTCACATTGATAAGAGTATAAAATTGGCCCGCGGCCGGGGGAGGGCCCGGCCCGTTGACAATGTGAATATTCACATTGACATGTTAACATTCACATTGATAGGAGTGTAAAATTAGCCCGCGCCTCGTGGCTGCCCGAAACCCGCCCACGGCCCGTGGGCGGCCCGGGGCGGGCCCGACCCGGCCTGTTGACAATGTGAATATTTACATTGACATGTTAACATTCACATTGATAAGAGTATAAAATTGGCCAGCAGCCCAGGGCGGGCCCGACCCGGCCCGGCCCGTTGACAATGTGAATATTCACATTGACATGTTAACATTCACATTAATAGGAGTGTAAAATTGGCCCCCGTCCCGTGGCGGCGCGAAACCCGCCCGCGACCCATGGGCGGCCCGGGGCCGGCCCGGTCCGACCCGTTGACAATGTGAATATTCACATTGACATGTTAACATTCACATTGATAAGAGTATAAAATTGTCCTACGGCCCATGGGTGGCCAAAAGCCCGCCTGCGGCCTGGGGCGGGCCCGGCCCGGCCCGGTCCGTTGACAATGTGAATATTCACATTGACATGTTAACATTCACATTGATAAGAGTGTAAAATTGGCTCGCAGCCCGTGGGCGGCCCGAAGCCCGAGGCGGACTTGGCCCGACCCGTGACAATGTGAATATTCACATTGACATGTTAACATTCACATTGATAGGAGTGTAAAATTAGCCTGCGCCCCGTGGCTGCCCGAAACCCGCCCACGGCCCGTGGGCGGCCCGGGGCGGGCCCGGCCCGGCCTGTTGACAATGTGAATATTCACATTGACATGTTAACATTCACATTGATAAGAGTGTAAAATTACCCCGTGACCCGTGGGCAACCCGAAGCCCGACCTCGGGCCGGGGCGGGCCCGGCCCGTTGGCAATGTGAATATTCACATTGACATGTTAACATTCACATTGATAGGAGTGTAAAATTGGCCCGTAGCTCGTGGGCGGCCCGAAGCCAGACCGCAGCCCGAGGCGGGCTTGGCCCGACCCATGACAATGTGAATATTCACATTGACATGTTAACATTAACATTGATAGGAGTGTAAAATTTGTCCACTGCCCGAAGCTCGCCCGCGGCCCGGGGTAGGCTCGGACCCAAACTCGGGCCACCCCGGGCTGCCCATGGGACGCAAGTCAATTTTACACTCTTATCAATGTGAATGTTAACATGTCAATGTGAATATTCACATTGTCAACAGGCTGGGCCGGGCTCGCCTCGGGCCGCCCACGGGCCGTGGGCTAGTTTCGGGCAGCCACGGGGCACGGGTTAATGTTACACTCTTATCAATGTGAATGTTAACATGTCAATGTGAATATTCACGTTGTCAACGGGCCGGGCCCGCCCTGGCCCGGGGCCGGGCTTCGGGCTGCCCACGGGTCACGGGCCAATTTTACACTGTTATCAATGTTAATGTTAATATGTCAATGTGAATATTCACATTGTCAACAGGCCGGGCCGGGCCTGCCCTGGGCAGCGGGCGGGCTTCGGGCTGCCCACGGGCCAATTTTACACTCCTATCAATGTGAATGTTAATATGTCAATGTGAATATTCACATTGTCAACGGGCCGGCCCGGGCTCGCCCCAGGCCGCCCATGGGCTTCGGGCCGCCCATGGGACACGAGTCAATTTTACACTCTTATCAATGTGAATGTTAACATGTCAATGTGAATATTCACATTGTCAACAGGCCGGGCCGGGCCCGCCCTGGGCCGCCCACGGGCCGTGGGCTAGTTTCGGGCAGCCACGGGGCGCGGGCTAATTTTATACTCTTATCAATGTGAATGTTAACATGTCAATGTGAATATTCACATTATCAACGGGTCAGGCCGGGCCCCGCCCAGGGTAGCCCACGAGCCGCGGGCGGGTTTCGGGCCGGCCACAGGCCGCAGGCTAATTTTATACTCCTATCAATGTGAATGTGAATATTCACATTGTCAACGGGACGAGCCTGGCCCGGCCCGGGCCCGGGCTTCGGGCTACCCACGGGTCACGGGCTAATTTTACACTCTTATCAATGTTAATGTTAATATGTCAATGTGAATATTCACATTATGAACGGGCCCGCCCGGGCCCGCCCCGGGCGGCGGGCTGGCTTCGGGCCGCCCACGGGCCGCCAGCCAATTTTACACTCCTATTAATGTGAATGTTAACTTGTTAATGTGAATATTCACATTATCAACGGGGCGGACGGGGCCTATTTTTTTTGCCTGTGGGCCGGCCCGGCCCGACTCGAATTTTTCCGGGCACCCACGAGGATCGACATGGGCCGAGCCCCTACACATTGACGATATGAACATTCACATTGACGGTGTGAACATTCACATTAGGGGTATTTTGGTAATTATGTTACCCATAGGACTTATTGAAATATAAGAAAATAATGTGAACTAAATGAAACATAGGTAGATGAAAAGGGTATTTTGGTCTTCTTATCTCAAATTGGACCTAATGAAATAGTCAAAAAGAATATGGGTTGGATGGAATAAAGCTTTTAGAAAATGGATTTATCAAAAAAGCTCCCATTTTAAAAATTTATTTATGTATTTATTTAAAATTTATTTACTTAAATAAATTAAAAATGAAATTAAAAAATAATAATAATAATAAGAAGAAGAAGAATAAAACAAAACATATGCACAATTGTTCCGCACTTGCCCCGCACCTGCGGCGATTCACAACCTCGCGCAATTATTTTTTTTTTGTTTGAATCGTCGTCCCGCACGTGCGGCTTGGTCAACGCCTCCTCCCCTGCACCTGCTTATTAAGTAGGGTGCAACATTTGTTTTGTGAGATTTTGCCCCATGTGCGTGCACAGTGCCGCACATGCGGGAATTTTTTTTTTTACAAGTACAACACAGATTTTTTTTAATTTTAAATTGAACAAGTATAACAACTATATATATATATATTTTAAAAACATAGAAAATAAACATGAAAGCATGCTTTTTTTTTTCTTTTTTTTCTTTTTTTAAATTGAACAAGTATAACACCCTTCTTTTTTTTTTAAATAAAGAAAATAAACATGAAAACATGCTCTCTTTTTTCTTTTTTTTTTTTAAATGTGATTGAATACTTGATTTCCTATAAACCACAAAGCAGAAATCAAGGTCTTACCCAGGCTAGGGAGGGTCCCTTCCACCCACACGCATGCAATGACCTTTTTCTGCTATATTGCAACAACATAGTTTAACAAAAACAAGAAACACTCACAAGCGTGCATGCTTCAAGAAAATGGAAAACTAACTCCCAGCACTTAACAAAAGGCACCAGAGTTATGTCATAAAGTTGTCACTTCAGAATCCCCCAGGTAATAAAATCCAGCGTAGTTTATAGCCTTCGGGCTAGTATCGCCCAAAGTATTCTTAACTATTTCTACCTTCAATTGACATCTGGAATAAATATAGCACATAAGAAAATAACGGAATGCCCACTAAAGGTATAATCTTCACGTGAAAACCACGGATACTACTTTTCTCCCTAACTGTGTTTGTAACTTTCCCTATTCTCCAACAGGGTGACAGACTAGGTTGATTCGGTATCCAGAATCGAGGCGCATAAAGCTACCTCAACCTATGGGGCTGCCATACAGAGTTCAAGCCGAGGTAGTTTTGAAGCAATCTCCACACCCCTGGGTATTTAAACCAGACTCTAGTCTCGGAAATCCCAAACCTTTGTGTTCTAGGCTTTGCCATTCGAACTCTAGTTTCCACCGTCTCAGTTACTCTCCTAGGAACTCACTACAAACACGGTTAGGTGGCTATACCAAACCGTCAAATGCCGTTCGGGCACGGCAAACACCAAAGGAATTACACCTTTAGAGGATTTAAAGTCTCGTAAAAGCAAATAAAGCATGACGAGAACAAAGAAAAACAAAATAGCATAGAAGGGAAAAAAAAGAAAACAAGAAATTAATCTATCAATCGTAGTAAAATGGGTCCATCAAAGCAATGGACTCAATCATATCCCCATTCCCAATCCCCTCTATATATGGTTTCAATCTTTGGCCATTCACTTTGAAAGTATGGCCAGTCTTTGGATCTCGCACCTCAACAGCGCCATGAATAAATGCCTCAACAACTATAAAGGAGCCATCCCATCTTGATCTTAGCTTACCCGAAAAGAGTCTCAATTTTGAATTAAAAAGCCACACTTTTTGGTCGGGTTCAAAGAATTTCCTATTAATGTGCTTGTCATGGAATTCTTTAGTCCGAGCTTTAAAAACTCTCGAACTCTCATATGTATCATTCTAGATTTCCTCCAACTCATTGAGTTGCAATTTTCGGTTGAGCCCAGCCGCGGCCATATCAAAGTTAAACTTCTTTATGGCCCACAATGCTCAGTGCTTGAGTTCAACCGGGAGATGGCAAGCTTTTCCGAACACCGCTCTATATGGTGACATCCCAATGGGTGTCTTATAAGCAGTACGGTATGCCCATAATGCATCAATTAACCGTTGTGACCAATCTTTCCTATCCGGCCTCACCGTTTTCTCAATTATGTGCTTTACCTCCCTATTTGAGATTTCCACTTGGCCACTAGTTTGAGGGTGGTATAGAGTGCCAACTCTATGAGTGATAGAGTATTTCTTAACTATCGACTTAAATAACCGGTTACAAAAATGTGTACCCTGATCACTTATTATGGCTCTAGAAAACCCAAAATGACTAAAGATGTTTTCATGCAAAAATTTGATTACCACTCTATGATCGTTTGTTCAGGTAGCTATTGCCTCCACCCACTTAGACACATAGTCTACTGCTAAGAGAATGTACTCAAACCCGAATGACGACGGGAAAGGGCCCATAAAATCAATCCCCCAAACATCAAATATTTCTACCACAAGAATAGGGGACATCGGCATCATGTCACGCCGAGACATCGAACCCATTTGCTGACAGCACAAACAAGTTCTACAAAATTGATGGGCATCTTTAACGGCGCCAAAATTTGGTGGGTTGTTGAACACACCAAAAATAAACCTTAAACTACACCAAATTCTATAAGAATAATGACAAGTTCAGGTATCGATCCACAGGGACAATTGTGAAATTAAACTAATTTAATTGTTAAATTCCTAAATTAATTTTGATAAAAAGATTGATTGTTCATAGCCTAAATTAATAACAAATAAATTAAACTAAGGAATTAAATTATCAATAATAAATGAAATTGGGTTTACTGAATTGGGGGAAAAACTAGGGCAAAAAGTCTACCACTAGCCACGTAATTAGGGTTTCCAATTGAAATCAATTATGCTATGGTTTGAACGGATTAATGATTCGCAACTACAAGCTCAAAGCATTTAACAAGAAGATCATCACGTTCAATGTACGAGCACGAACCATCTCGAGTAATACGAATCGTTCACTCTAAACTAGGGTAGTGATACGACTCGTTCCTCGCAGTATGGTTCGTCTCATACCTTGAATGTGAAGGAATAGAAAACTCATGTATGGATAACATTCAACAATCACAGAAAGTCAAATATTCGAAGAAATAATGAAAAATATATAAAAGAAACTTCTAAATCACCATACAAATGTTCAAACCTTTACATAATTAAAAATCAAAAGAAAACTAAAAAATTACATGGCTAGGGTTTCATCAAAACCCTAGAAAAGGAGACTAGCCACTCATGGAGGAGTGGAAGGAGGTAGATGGAGAAGAAACTACCATGGGAGACATCCTTGAAGCTTTTTGTTTCTCTTCCCTTCCAAACCCTAGCCTCTCCCTTTAGTTCAAAACAAGTTCAGAACCCTAGAAAAGCCTTTTCCTTTTTTTTTTATACTTCCAATCTTGTCCAAACAGGTTTAAAACGTCGGTTTGACTTTCCCAGAAAAAGTCAACGCACGTGCGGGAAAAGTCAACGCACGTGCTGGAAAGTCAACTCTGTCCAAATTCTGTCTTTTTGCCCATTTTATGCTCCGATGATGTACAACCTGATTGACATTCAACACACATAAAGTATACAGTTTGACCAGCAAGTGAAGTTAAGAGATTCTAATTATCGGCCTCAATGATATACATTTCGGCCTTAATCACATGGAGAGTTAATTCAAGTCTTTAATCAAAATCAGACACGTGGCAGTTAGCATTGGTAATCATGGATCTACATAGTACTGGATCAGTGGAAAAATACAAGATGATGTGGCCTAACGGTTACTCACAAAGTTTAAATTCAAAATCAGGAGGTAAGCCTAACTACAAGAGTGGCGTAGTGGGATTGACTGTGAGAGAGTATGTTTAGAAATCGTGGGAGGACATTTCGACGGTTGAAAGCTCACTTCAACGGTTATCATTGGAAAGTATAAATAGCATAAAAGGCCCCAGAATGAGAGATCCAGACTCAGATCCAAAAAATCAATTTATTCATTTCATATTTCTTTCCAGTTTTTCCAGTTCTTTACATTTCTGCATTTCAATTCCTGTATTGCACTTCGTTTCCTGGCAGTAGTTTCAAATAGCTTGTTACTGTAAACCTCTACGAGGCTGGATCAAATCATTGTAAATTTTCATTTTACTTAATGAAATTCAGATTCTGAAATTGTTCTTCACTTGTTGTCATTCATCAAATTCTCCTAAATAAGCCACCAGTAAAAGTCCTCTTCATTGAGACTGAGAGAACTATAACACAATCGTCTAATAATTGGTTGACAATTAATATTCTATAAGGACTAATTGATCCTTGCTGGCACGCTTAAAATTATATTATTAACATTCGAAAGCCAAAAAAGCCAACATATATTTTTTGGCACACCCGGTGGGACTAATTGAAATGGCTAGACGTAGAAGACAAGGAGAAAATAAACACTTGGAAGAAGGTGTGGAAGAAGAGGTAGAAGTACCTGATCTAGAGGATAATGTGATAACACATCCTACGAAAGCACCTATTGTGAGACCCCTAACTTTTGTAAACCCTATTAAGTCTCTTACTTTTAAATTATTTCTTTGAAATCGTTTAATTTCTTAATTAATTGCAATTTTAACCCTAGGATCAAAATACATGCACTAACTGAAAACTCGCAAACCCTGATTGATTTTGATAACTTAGAAAATCATTCTAATACCCTAATACTAATTAATTGACTCCATAAATGTAGAATTACCACTTGAAAACCCTAGGTTTTTCTGGTTTTTATCACGTTCGTCGGTTGATAGCCTTTTTATTCGAAACAAGAAATTCAAACCGAATTAGATTCTCTAACCCTAAATTAGTTAAATTCTATTCTAAAAAAAATGTTCCAATTCACAAATTAAGACCTTAGCCCTCATATTTTACTTAAATCATAAATTGACCCCAAGTTAGTACCATTGTATATATATATGTATTTGTACCTCTTATTCATCAAATCTTTTTGTACACAATATCTATGGAATTTGTACACAAAATAAATAGGAAAATCCCCCAAATCTTGAGCACATGGCTAGCCATCATACCTCCTATGCTATAATCATTGTACTTTAGAGACAAATCCTTTGAATCATGGAAATAATTATGACCTTGGTACCAATTCTATATATATACATGTATATATCTAATGTACTTGTAACTAGAATGGATTAAATTAGACTTAAGCCTAACTAGATCATAATTAAACACATAATTAAGGTCCTAATTATCTACTATTCCATTTGATTTGAACTAAATACAACTCAATTCCATTACATTTCAACCAAAGGATATTTTAGACAATTCACACCATTTTTCCTATAAATACACCACCATCCTCCATCTATTTGAACATCAAACACCACACCCACACACTCACATGTCATAAAGAGAGGGAGAGGAGTGGAGAGTGAGCTTGTGGGAGGGAGAAAGAAGAGAAAGAGAGCAAGGCTTGCAAAACTAGTTCCATGAGCATTTGTGTAAGCCACAACACAACTCTCTCTTTTATTTTCCTTTTTCAAATACACGCTCTTAGAAGTTTTAAACATTCATTTTAGATTTGTTTTGATGGTATTCTTGTGTTAAAAATGAAAGAAGTTGAGACTTGATTCTATCCTTCTTGTATTTCTCTTAATCGGTATAAGACTACCTTTTTCCATATCAAACTCTCAAAATTTCCAAAGGCACACCTTCACCTTAAATTTCTAAGTTTAATAAATATTATTTAGCATGTTTTTATCACAAGATGAGTGGAAAATTTCCCCTAGCTGACCTCTTTTCTCACCAACTTTTTATTTTCAAGAACTGTGCCAGAAAAATCTATTTTACAGCCACCTTACGAAAATTGTAGAAAAATGTATAAAAATATTTTGGACCTCTATTTTATGTCAAAATCTTTCTTAAGGAGTGTAGACACCCCATTTTTGACCGACCTTAAGACTCAGACATCACCAATCGAGCGCTCGGTGATATTGCATAACGTGCTCGTTCAGAGGTTTCAGAGTCTCGGCTGCGAGCCTTGCCTCCGGACTTCCGGACTCTTTTGTGCCTTGCCTCGGTTTGCGAACCAGGCTCCGTTTTCTCCGTTTTCACTTCTTGAAGGGAGGGAGAGGTCTCGTAGATCATCTCTCAGTGGCCGTAGGCTACGTTTCGTGGTCGTAGGCCATTTTTCCCGTTTGGAGCCCGGTTCCTAGTTTTTCGGAGCCGTTGGCCGTGTGCCTCGGTTCGGGACCGCTTAATCATTTCTGTTTGCTCCGATTTTTGGCATACATCTTATTTCCTCCCCTTTGAGGGACACTGTGGCTCAAGAGACCAACTTCGTGGTCAAACGCCACCTCCGGTGCTTAACAGTCAGTTTTCGGGGCCCCGGGCCGCGTGTTTTGGCCCCCGAACCTTCGTTTTACATTGGTTTGAGTTCATTTTTGGCAGGGACCTCATTTTCATTGGTATGAAGCTTGTAGAAGGGTGGGAGGCCAGCAATTGTTCTGAGGACCAGCTTTATTCCTTCATTGCCCTCCGTCGCCCGTTTTCCTCGCTAAAAAGCTAGTGTTGACCATTCCCGGGCCATTTTCTTTGGCCCTCAACCACATATTTGTGATGTACAGACCTGGGAGGCCACCAATATGTTATGGCCGGCCATCAATTCATCTTGACCCTTTTGAACCCCTCTAAAAAGTTGGGTTTTCTCTCTCCTGATTCACTTTTTCTGGGTTTTGACCATATGGTTGTGTTGTGCACACATGGGAGGCCACCAATATGGGTGGTCGGCCAGCTTTTTCTCATTGAACCTTTTGAACCTGGCCGGCCGGCCAGGGGGAGTGGCCGGCCGGCCACCTGGACTCTTTGAACCTGGCCGGCCATGATCCTCACACTTGGTTACTTACAGATACACCCTCATTTTCCCCCCAGATTCTGTATCCGAGGGGGGAACTTTTGGGGGGGAAATTTGAATTTCATTTCCCCTCCTTTTTCTCCACTCCTTTGCCTATATAACCAGCACCCCCAGCTGTGTTTGAGGGGTTACAAAAATTTGTTCTAAGGCTCTTGCATTCAATCTCTCTCCCTCTCTATTCCAAGCATCAAAACCCCTCAAGTCCTACACCATTTCTACTCCATCTCTAAGCCAACCAATCCACACTCCATTCCAGCAGCTTGGAGGCTCTTTCCAGAGGCTAGGAGCACCACTCCTTGGATCAAGAGGTTGCTAAAGTTTGGTTCTACAAGAGTGAGTCCCATTTCCTCTCTTTTGTGTACTATTTTGATCTATATCCTAGCTCCTTGTGCTTACATTTTTGGGCTCTGACCCTAACTGGAAATAGTCTTATTTTGAGCTCTTTTTCATGTTTGATTAAGGGCCTTTCCCTGTTTGAGGCTTCCTTCTTACCCTTTGTGTTTAAACCCTCTTTTAGGCCTATTTTTTGCATAGTATTTTAGGCTTATTTGTGAGCTGTTTTAGACTTGGTTATAAACTGTAAAGTAGCTTGTTTTGAGCCCCGCTTCAACATTGTTGAAGGGCCCTCCTCTGTTTGAGGCCAGCAGCTACCCCTTGCCTCTTTATCCCTCTTTTAAGCCTTTTCTTGCATGATAGTTTAGCCTCACTTGTGTTCATTTTCGTGGCTTTCTATAAACTGTAAAGTGTTTTTTTTTGAGCCCCTCTTCAACTTTGTTGAAGGGATCTTTGCCATTTGGGGTCAGTTGCTGTCCCTTGTCTCTATTCTCTCTTTTAGGGCCATTTTTGCATGATAGATTAGCCCTATTTGTGTTCATCTTTGAGACTTTCTATAAAATGGAAAAAGGCTTGTTTTGACATCATCTTCATGTTTTATTGAGGTTCCATTTTTTTTTGAGGTCATATGCTATCTTGTATGCTTGGTTGCCTCCCATTTTGAGCCTTACATCCTAGCCCTTGTTGCATGCTTTGTTTGGCCTTCTAGACACTGGAATCCAGTGGATATCTAGTGGCTTTGATACTGTTTTTAGCCTCCAAATCAGAGGGGGGTGACCCCCTCTCACCTTGACTTGTTTGGTGGCCATTTTGGTCTTCCAAAGAGACCCTATCTTGCATGCTTTGAAGTCACATTTTAGGATCAATTTGGTGGGTTTTGAGACTATCATATTTGATTTTCAAAGTTGATTTAGGGCTGCCACATGTCTATCTTGTATGTGCTTAAGAATCCCTTTGTATGCCCTCTAAAGGAACTCCTCATTTGTGCATGTGTTGGCTGCATTTCCATGGTTATTTGGGCATATTTTGGCATGTTTAGTTCACTGATTTTTGCTGGTTTGGTGAGTGCTCACTTGCTTCATGTACTTGCCATGTAATCCATGTTTGTTGGTCCAATTTGCATGCTATTTTAAGCAACCTTTCTAGCACCTTTTGGCCATACTTTAAACTGGAAAAGTTCATGTTTTGGGACTGCCTTGACTCTGTCTTCATGCTTCATGATCAAATAATGCATGCTTTGTATAGCTATAGGTCATTGCGTATGCCTAGTCTTGTGTTTCGGGGTTCATCTCATGCATCGGGTGCCATATTGCCATGTTTCGGGGCTGTTTAGCATCATATTTTAGCGCTGAAATTTCTTGTTTGCATATCATGTTCCATGCCTTACCATGCTTTGGTAGAGTGGCATTCGTGCCTTAGGTCAGGTCCGGTCCTCGGTTCGCGTGTACGTGTACACGCATCTCGAGTGTCTCATTTCCATCTAATGGCCTCCTATGTGAGCATGGCTGAGGTCTACTCGTGTTGGTGTAAGTCCATTATGCATTGTGTATGCCATTTCATTTTATAGCATTGTGTATGCTAGGTTGTATGTTAGCGCATTGTGTATGTCATGTTACCTCGTGCATCGTGTATGCCATTTCATAGCATTGTGTATGTTAGGTTGTATCTTAGTTGCATTCATGCATGTCATGCATATTGCATTGTGTTTGGAATAGGAGTTAGCCCGAGCATGGGAAACGAGGGACGTTTCGTACTCCGAGTGACGGAACGTGTCTCAATTCCCAGTCACCGACACTTCGGATTATCCATGATGGAGTCTTGGTCTTGTTGTGTTTTCATGTGCATTCATTCTATATTGAGTTGTGCAATCCGACTCCTCGGCCATCATGCATCGAGATGCGTGATTGGTGGCACGAGGATCGAGGCATGCATACATATGTGAAAATACATTGCCATGCCCTTTTCTTGCTCTCTGTTGCAGCAAATCAGAAATCAGCAGCTTTCAAAAGCCTTGCACAGCATTCCGACATCAATTGTAAACAGAGGCTAATCGGGGCATCGCGATGGATTTCCGCGCCAAGCAACTCAAACATGCATCATTCATCATCCGGAGCAGAGTTGAGGCAGTCCCCTAGCTTGCATGCTAATTTACTGTTTTTCCTAGTTAATTTGTTAATTAAATTAGGGTTTTGTATTTATTCGGACTGTACCATTTATTCGGACTGTATTTATTCGGGACTGTATATTATTCTTTTGGACCCTCCGAGCGAGGGCAATGTTGTAATAAGTGTGCGTGAGTGTGATGTATGTCTTCCAACCCCACGTCTTTCTCCATTTTATTTACCAGCTTACGATGGTTAGATTAGGGCATGTTTCAATTAGCATACAGTATGATAGCATGTTTGCATTCATTCATCTGTTTTGCATGCACCGGGCTCGGCGCATCATACTAACTGCATTTGTATTTCAATTCAGAGTTGAATACATGTTAGCTGTAGCATTCCATATGCTATGTTTAGAATAGCCGAGCCTGCCATAGTTACATTTTTGCATGTGTTGCATTAGGCATTTCTGTATAGTTAGGATCATGCATGATTTCTAATTAGCTTCTGTTTTGGCTTGGAGTACTCGGTAAGTTTTTATGCTTTAGCATCCTTGCATATGTGTGAGTGACTGCCATGATAGCATGCTTACCATGAGGCTATGTGCTTATGTGATATAACTGCCTGAATGCCTGTGGGTGAAGGGTGGGTTATTTGGATTGGGACAAATTGTCAACTGTGAGTTTTAAGCCCACTAGATAGTGGCAAAACCATCTTTTCTAAGCCCACCCGAGGGTGGCAAAATCTGCATTTTAAGCATACTTGCGAGTAGCAAACCATCTTTCAAAAAAAGACAAACATGAAATGTTTTGTTCCAATTCAGGCGACCTGGTCTATACTTGTATGCTGTGCGCATCACATAGTAAATCTAGGCTAATAACCGGAATAAGAATGCATAAGGTTTTCAAAACTCGATATCATGTTTAGTAGAGGCCGATCTTTGATCGGGCGAGCGGGGGTGCTCACGAAGTGACCTTCCTCAATCGTACCCAAGTTCCCGAGCCGAGGCAACTTTGGTGATGACGGACACGTGGCCTTAGGCAAACGAGTCAGGGTTTCCTAAATTTCCCAAAAATAAAATATTTAGGTGGCGACTCTGTATCTGGCAAAGCAGTCTATGTTTGGCACTTCTTTCAAAAATCTGTTTTCTCAAAACGATTTGCCGGATTTGGACTCTTTGGTTCAGATTAAGAACCGTGACAACATTTGAGTCCTGAACTGTAGTGAGCCCAAAGATGAACGGAACGGGGGACTCATACCCTCCCGGGACGTTCGGGGACGTCTACAAAGAGTTATCTTTCAAGGAAAATTGGTTTCATCGGTTTGTGAGAAAATCTGATTTTCGTAATTTGGACAGAGTTGGAGTATTTTTGAAATAACTACAAATCTGGAAAAGCTATTCGATTTCTGAAAAATGTTCTGAAAACTAGATAAAATTCCCTACGAACCATAGGAAGGCCTGGCTCTGGAAAAAAATCTGAAATAACCCTTTTGTGCATAATCTTTAGGTAGTACTGAATTTGGAAATTCTGTTTTCATTGGTGCTTTATGCTCTTGTGTTCATGAATATGCTTATTAATTTATGATCATGTCTCGATATGATATTTCACATGTCATAGGTTTATGTATTTTATTTTAATCCTTCGATGGTGCTTACACTTATGCAAATCTGGAAATTATATTCATGTGCAAATTTATTCCCTTAACTACTTGAATATGCCTAGAGCTACTTGTGCCTATCTTCATATGTAAATCTCATGTGTTGTAACCTTATTTCCTTCTATTTGTACTATTTAGTTGTTCAAACTTGTGCAATAGATGTTGTTTCAAGAGCATGTCCTAACTTTGACTTAAATTATCTAACTCAAATGGGAAACTTAATGGGTGGTAATGGGTTGCGAATTTTTGGACAAGATTACTAAGATATTGATTGGTTGACGGGATGCGTTTCTGTAACACGTCCGCGGGGGACCTCGCGCTACAGTTCGGACTCTCCTTTTGTTTGTCGCGGTTCTAAATCTTGAACCAAAGAGTCCAAATCCGGCAAATCGTTTGAGAAAACAGATTTTTGAAAAGTAGTGCCAAACATGGACTGCTTTGCCAGATTACAGAGTCGCCACCTAAATATTTTAAAACGGGAAATTTAGGAAACCCTGACTCGGTGCCGAAGGCCACTTGTCCGTCATCACCAAAGTGACTTGGCTCGGGAGCTTGGGTACGATCGGGGAAGGTCAGCTATGAGCACCCCCTTTCGCCCGGTCCGAAGACCGGCCTCTACTAACCGTGATATCCGTTTTTGAAAACTTTATGCGTTCTTATTCCGGTTATTAACCTAGAATTACTATGTGATGCGCACAACACAAAAGTATAGACTAGATTGCCTAACTTGGAAATAAACATTGCATATCCGTTTTGTCTCGAAAAACGTGTTAGATTTTGCTACTCGTAAGTAGGCTAAAATACGGATTTTGACGAATTTTTCCAACTCAGGCAATCTAACCTCCACCCACAGGCATTCAAACAGTTTATCTCACCTAAGCACTTAGCCGCATGGCAATCCCTTTCGCCCGGTCCGAAGACCGGCCTCTACTAACCATGATATCCAATTTTGAAAACTTTATGCGTTCTTATTCCGATTATTAACCTAGAATTACTATGTGATGCGCGCAACACAAAAGTATAGACTAGATTGCCTAACTTGGAAATAAACATTGCATATCCGTTTTGTCTCGAAAAACGTGTTGGTTTTTGCTACTCGCAAGTAGGCTAAAATACGGATTTCAATGAGTTGTTCCAACTCACGCAATCCAACCTCCACCCACAGGCATTCAAACAGTTTATCTCATATAAGCATTTAGCCGCATGGCAGGCATACTGTCATGGCAACATTCACACGCATGTGGTATGCTAAAGCATAAAAACTTACATCGTACTCCATGCCAAATACAATAACCCGGTTAGCAAACATGCATGACCTGGTTCATGTTAAGTGGCTAATGCATCACATACAGGGATGTAATCTAGACAGGCTCGGCTACCCTAAGCATGGCACATGAAATGCAACAATTACCACGTATTCAATTTTGGGACTGAAATACAATGCAGTTCGCATGATGTGCCGAGCCCGATGTATGTAAACAAATGCATGAATGCACGCATGCATTGCATAAGGTATGCTAAAATAAATGTGCCCTAATCTACCATCGTAAGCAGGTAAATAAAAGGGATAGAAAGAAGTGGAGGTTGGAAGACATACATGCCCACGCACCCACACTTATTACATTTTTGCCCTCACTCGGAGGGACCAAAATAATAATACAGTCCAACGAATAAATGAATTAATTATTACAAATTCTAATTACTAAAATTAAAGCAAATAAATAAATAAATGCAATGGGGCCTCAGCCCTGCCTGGGGATGCGCGAATGATGCATGCTCGACGCGACTTGCCCGGAAAACCTGCGCCGTGCCATTGCTGCTTCTGCTTTCGCTGCCCTGCCTCTCCAAAAATTCCCAAAGTTCCAGAGTACCTTCCTTGCATGCCATTGAATGCCACCGGCTGGAGAGAGAGTTCACCGGCTGTCTATAAATTCCACCGGCCATTTATAAGGTTTATCGGCACAAAAATAGTGCCGGTCGGCACTATTTACTGCCGGCCGGCAGAAAGTTCCTGCAGATGGACAGTTGACAGCAGCAGCAAGACAGCAGTGCATGGCATGGATTTTGGGGCATATGTAAGCATGGTCATGACCTCCTATCATGCTTGGGGACTCAAGGAGGTATGACCCTTGGTTCTAGGGCCATCAATGATGCATTTGATGCATGATAGCCTAAGGAACCAAGGTTGCATGTTTTAATTGAAATGCATGCAACACAAAAGATGAAATCCAAAACCTTATCATATGTTAGTCAAAGGTCTTGGTGGCTTGAGGATGGAGACAAGTTTCACCACTCAAAGTGTGAACTCCTCTCGATCCTCATGCTTGGCTTGACAATCCCCAAGCCAAACCATGAAATGCAAGTATACAAAAATAGCTCAAATGCAATGCAACCTATCATGTTAAACATGCAAAGGGCTAAAGTATGCAAGGTACAAATGTCATGCAACATGGACCAATTAAGCATGGAACTAGCATATACTCAAGGATTCATTGACCAATCATGCAACCACCATGTAATGAGCATGTAATAATGGACTTAAGCCATAGAGGGCAGTCCTCAAACTCCCCTAAAACAGTGGCAAAACATGCCTTAAAGCAAGAGCAAGGTGATAAACAAGCATGCAAGCTATGAGGCCTAAGGCTAAGGCACAAAGTGGGGCATTGAACCACCACTTAACAAGACCAAACATGGCACATGTTAGACAACCAAAACAGATTTTCAGCATACAAAATGGCACCCAAACCCCGCATATGGCAGCCCCAAAAATGCCCCAAACATGGAAGCATGCACAATGTTCAATCCTAGACATACAAGAGCACACCCTTATGACATGAAATAGGCTACACATGCATGTATACAAGCATGATTTATGGACTGAAAAATGACCCTAGATGATGCCAAATCACGGGATCAAGACAAGTTAAGCATGCTAGGAGCCAAAACAAACAATGCTTACAAGCCTAAAGTACAAAGCAACCATGCTAAACATACCAAGCATGGCCAAAACAGTGGCTCACAGCCCTTTCACATGGCGAAGAGATGCTAGTATCTTCATGGAATCATCCTAAAACGTGTAAGAATCAAGGCCTCAAAACATGGCATACCTTTGAGCATAAAGGAGCATTTTAAAGCAAACATGAGAGGCATGCAAGAGGCCACGGAATCAACCAAAAACAGAGATTATTCATGACTTAAAACACCTTAAAAATTCTGAAATGAAGGTAAATACAAACATTCATTCATGCTATGCTATGAGCCAAGAACAAAGGCCAACAAAGGGCCAAGGGGAGAGGGGTGTCCCTCCCCTAAGTGAGACTCGAAAATAACATCCTCACCACTGAAAACCCACTGGTTTTCAGTGGTGAGAAGACCAAGGAACACCAAGCAAGCAAGGCCTCCAAAAAAAGGCACAAAAGGACCAAAACAAAGCCTAAAAGAGTGAGGCTTCACTCAAATGAACAAATGACCTTAATGAATGTTTTTGAGCAAGTAAAAACAAGACTTTTTTTATCTTAAACACAAACTCAAAAACACAAAGTAAAGAGGGTAAAAAAAGGTTGCAAGAATGGGGAATATAAAGTGATGTTCTTACCCTTGAAGATCCCTTGAAGAACAAGTGGTGCAGCCACTCTCTAGTGCTCAAAACCAGTCCAAAACCAACACAAATAACCTTCCAAGTCTCTCAAACTCAAGCTAAGGTGTAATGGTGTGTGTAAAGGAGCAAAACTAGGACAAAATCACACTTTTTGGCCTTAGATCACACACACAAGGGGAGGGAGATGATGATATAGATATATGACAGAGATATATGTATCTAACTCTGGTTTTGATTCTCAAGAGCTAACCCCTAGCCAAGAGGAAGAACTCTCCTCTTATAGGCATTGTAAAGCTTGTCAAACAAGCTTGGAAGGAGTGCATCCCCTCCACACACGTGTATGGAGGGGAGCAAAAGCTACAAAGTTGTCTGAAAATATCTCAGAAAGCAAGTGCACAGTAGTCGGCAGGGCAAAATGGTCATTTCGCCAAAAAGAGTGCCGACCGGCACAAAAGAGTGCCGACCGGCACAATATAGTGCCGATGGAAAAACTAGCCGGCCGGTGGCCTCTAGCCCCAGCCGGTGGTATGTGGGGGTGTCTCACAAGGCACTCCCTGCCCTTCCAAGGCAAAACAAAGTGTTTGGTGCAAAACCAGACACAAAACAGTCGAGTTCGGAGGTCCTGAGGCAAGGCGCGCGAGCCGAGAACTCCGGGAACTTCAAACGAACACGAACATGGATAATCACCGAGTGTTCAAGCGGTGACGTCCAAGTCTTGAGGACGGTCAAAAATGGGGTGTCTACAGTTGCCCCTCTTTGACAGAACTCGAAAGTCATAACAATGACGGGAGTGAATGTCAAAGCCCAGAGACGACCCATTTTTGACAAGGCCGAAGACTCAGACAAACATGCAAGACAAACAAGGTACGCGCCCGAAGGCAGGGGCAAAATGCAACTGAACATGCAAGAAGCCGGACATAACTTATGATCATGCAAAGGAAGCTGTAATGAAGCACACATGCGACAGTTATAAGCTAGCATACCAAACTACATTACAATGCGGAAAGGATGTAAGAGAATTATGGAATTCTCAATACGTCTCACTCGGGAGATACAATACCTGTGCGGCTCGTCCGGTTGCACCGGCCTCAAATGAGCCGTACATACAATATCGTGCCTGCAAAGAAAGCAAACTTAACAGGCATGATACTGTTAGCAATACACATGATAATGCGATCGAAAGTGCGTGGCTATGTGTGCAACATGCATAGCAAGGTAGTGGGATTGAACACATGTGAGTAAAGCAATGCACACGTGCATGCAATGTGTATAAAAGATTGTAATTGAACACATGTCAGTAAAACAACGCACGCATACGATGCAATGTGTATAAAGGAACTTGAACTCATCTCAGTAAAGCAAAGCACACATACAATGCAATGAGTATATATAGGAACTTGAACACATGTAAGTAAAGCAAAGCACGCATACAATGCAATGTGTATATAAAAGGGAACTTGAACACATGTAAGTAAAGCAAAGCACGCATACAATGCAATGTGTATATAAAAGGGAACTTGAACACATGTAAGTAAAGCAAAGCACGCATACAATGCAATGTGTATATAAAAGGGAACTTGAACACATGTAAGTAAAGCAAAGCACGCATACAATGCAATGTGTATATAAAAGGGAACTTGAACACATGTAAGTAAAGCAAAGCACGCATACAATGCAATGTGTATATAAAAGGGAACTTGAACACATGTAAGTAAAGCAAAGCACGCATACAATGCAATGTGTATATAAAGGGAACTTGAACACATGTAAGTAAAGCAAAGCACGCATACAATGCAATGTGTATATAAAAGGGAACTTGAATTTGAACATGATAAGACATGATGTTGAAATGCAACGTACTGCAACACAGTATAATTGAAACAATTTCTTTTGAAATTCGCATGATATAAAAGGATACGAGAAGGGACATCCTTCGCATGTTCCGAGCATCGCTCACAAAAGTAATGGCTTGAAGTCAACTTGAAGATTCATTTGCATTCTGACGGTGCATCTTCTTGTATTGTCTTGAATAATGAAGGCGCCAAACCTCCTAATTGACCCCAAACAAGGGCGCAAAAGGTACGATGACCGAAAGGGGGGAGGTTACTGGTGCCAAACCCAGCACTTTGCTACCCTGCTATTCTTCTGCTTTATTTTCCTTTTTACTAGGAGTTTAAGCACATTGCACTGCCTTAGGCAGGTTTTATTTCTCAAAAGCGCGTGTTTTTACAAAACATATGATGGAAATGAAACGACTGTTTGTTCAACGAGTGTTATATTTGCACGTTCTATGCATCGCATCGCAAGGCATCACATAACAATGTGACTGAAATTGAATCAGTGTTTTTGAAAATCAAAGCATCGCATCGTAATAATCAGGTAGTAAACCAATTACAACTCGATAAGCAAAATAGGGTGACTCAGCAAACTAGCCAGACGCGAGTACCCCTCGAAAACATTACAAGGACTTCAAGAGAGTGGGATACAACTCGATAAGCAAATATGCAACAACTCGATAAGCAAATGGGCGCGCCCTCGTAAGAATTGATCACTGGAGGGCGTCAAAAGTAGTGGGACTTCCCAAATTCTTAGCATAAACGGCTCAGAGGGCAAGGGGAGAGACTCACCGGCCAAGCCAAAAGTCCACCGGCCGGGAGTCATGGCCATCGGCCGATATGGTGCTCCATCGGCCGAAACAGATGGCCGGTCGGCACTATAAGTGGCCGGTCGGCACTAATTTGTCAACACCAGCAGAATGTTGACAGCTGTCCTTCCCTCAACCTTATCCTCTTCAAAAAGGTTTCAACTTCGTGGTTCTCTTCATTTTCACACTGATTTGCTCCAAATGGAAGAGTTTCTTGCCCAAAATCTCACAACTTGGATTAACAACTTGAATGGCTCGGAAAAGCTTAATTTCCGGGCTTTCGGCATAAACGCACTATTCACTTTGCGCCGTACCCCGTTGCATTTTCCATTCCTTCGCGCTGCGGCAAGGTTTTGGAACCCGGTAACACATGTCTTTAGCTTTAGCGGACAAGAGGTGTGTCCCACTTTTGAAGATTTCCGAACTCTAATGGAATCTGAGCGCGATGAGGAGATCCTGCCCCAGCTTCGTTTCGGCCATGCTCAAGCCTTGGGAGAAATGTGCGGGCTTTCAATGCCCGACGCTCGTTCTCTAATTTGTGACGGGACATTAGATGTTCCGAGCTTGGTTTGTCGCTTTTCTGAGACTGGTGATCGTGGCGACCATCACTGGCAAGGTTTTCGGCGACATGCCCTTTGTTTATGCCTGCTATCCCATTTTCTGTTTATCTCTGGTTCTGGAGGGCCCAATGTCCGGTTGATTGAGGTTGCCCAAGGCTTGAAGGGGGGCAAAAGCTGCATTGCCATGATTCTGGCTGAGACACTGCTGGGCTTAGACGCCTTTTATCGTCGAGAGACGATCAGATTAGCAGGGAGTCCACTATTACTGCAGGTAATGTTTCCCACCCAATCTCGCATTTATATGCTCACGTCACTCGGCTCTCAAGCTCGGTTTTTCTCACAAAAACCCCTTCCTCACTTTTTCTCTCATCATACATCTCTCTATTCTTTATTCTCTCATTTTTCATCCCTCCCCAGGTATGGTTGATGGATAAACTGCAGGTTGTGGACTCTTGTCCGGCATATTCAGCTCGTGGCTACTTCTTCAGGCAACGCCTAGTTGACGCTCTTGATGAGGGTTGGTGGTTTGAATGGATGTGCAACTTGTCCGCAGACCGCATTGCTTGGCGGTGCCCTTGGCTCAATCTTCCGGTGATGAGCTACAGCATGACCCGTCAACCCGGGATCCAATTGGTTGGCTTGACTCACTGTGTCTTCTATTTCCCATTCCGTATCCTGCGCCAATTCGGTCATAATCAGACTTGTCCGCCGGAAGGGATAGAATACCCGGTTACATTCCCGATTCGAGGCGCACAGCTGGCCCGGTATGCCACAGCATGGAGGACGAGAGAACTCCTGGCTCCCGCTCCCGCTTTCAGTTGCACTTTGTCTGATGAGTGCTTGGATTGGCTTAATGAAGAGGCACAGATTGGGCCCAGCTTGGCATCAGAGACTTCAGCTAGCTCTGGGAGGGGGCGCAGGGACATTTGACTTGACTATGCCCCGGGTTTATCGCTTTATTAGTACTTTCAAGTTTTCTTTATGAATGTAATAAAAAGCAACTTCGATTGTATGCAAGAGCAAGAGAACTCTATTTGAAATCAATGAAATTGAAGGTTGTGGTACTGAAAATTTTCCGTTTTGGTCCAGAAATGGTCTTAGTTGTAAAAAGATTTATTTGAACAAAGTCAACTTTTATTAAAACTTTTCAAAACCATTTTCGATATGGATCAGAACTGGACACGCCTGAAATTTGTCACTGAGATGCACAACCCCAGATTCCTGCAATTGGAAAATTGCCCCTAGTTTGAATAGTACCGCGGCACTGCATGGCAACGGAAAGTTGCCCCTAGTCTGAATAGCACTGCGCCGGAGATTGCGATGAATGCTGATGAACAAAGATGACCAAGATGATCAAATGGACAAAGCTGATCGGGGAAAATGTTTATGGCTGAACTTCAGGATGAAGCTGCCTACGTATCCCAAGGATGGGAATCAAGCCTTACGTAGTTCAGGCTTGGGTTCACTCGAGTATTTTCACTCTCCTTTTGCGCTCTAACTTTTGCCAAGGCCGCCCTTTGCGGGTTTTCAACCTTGCGAGCTCAGTTTTTATATTTTCTAATTTTTCGTGCTCTGAATTTTGCCTAGGTCGCCCTTTCGGGTTTTCGGCCTAGCGAGCCTCTCAGGGGTAATATTTCTTCAACTTGTCCATGTTGATCGGTTGGGAGAACTCTAGGCCATCTAGGTCCATCAGAACCACAGCTCCACCTGACCAGATAGACTTGATGATATAGGGACCAGTCCAATTGGGTCTGAACTTGCCCCTTGGGTCGTGGATGGGAGCTCGGTTGTCTTTGAGTACCAAATCTCCTTCCTTTAAATTCCTGGACTTAACCTTCTTGTTGAAAGCCCGGGCAATTCTGCGCTGATACCCTTGGACATGGTACAGTGCTTTCAGTCTTCTCTCATCAAAAAGCATGAGTTCTTCAAATCTGCTCTGCTGCCAATCTGCCTCGGCTATCTGACACTCAGCCAATACTCGTAGAGACGGAACCTCAATCTCTATAGGTAGAACGGCCTCCATCCCATAAACCAAGGAATACGGCGTCGCCCCGGTAGAAGTTCTAATTGAAGTTCGGTAGCCCCACAGAGCAAACGGCAACTTATCCGGCCAGTCCCGATAGGTTTCCACCATCTTCTGCAGTATGTGTTTGATGTTTTTGTTGGCGGCCGATACGTAGATGACTTATGAAAAGCCACATTATATTTCTCCAACAGATCAATCACCTCCTTCTTGAAGTGAGAACCATTGTCCGAAATGATCTCATTCGGGACTCCATAACGGCAGATAATGTTGTTTCTGATAAACTTTGCGACATGCGAAGCTTTCAACACGGCATACGATTGGGCCTCGACCCACTTCGTGAAATAGTCTATTGCTACCAAGATAAACTCATGGCCATTCGACCCTTTAGGAGTAACAGCTCCAATCACATCGATCCCCCAAACTGAAAATGGCCATGGCGACGTCATGTTGTACAGCTTTGACGGCGGGATGTTCATGCGATTTGCGTGAATTTGGCATTTGTGGCATCGCCGAACAAAGCCAATACAGTCTTCCTCCATGGTAGACCAATAGTAGCCCTGTCTGAGGATCTTCCGTGCCAGCATCACCCCATTCATATGTGCCCCACATTCTCCTCCATGGATGGCCTCCATCAGGCGCTTCGACTCTTCGGCTTCTACACACAGCTTGTGCATTCCCAGATGACCTCTTTTGTACAACTTACCCCCGCAGATGATAAACTGAACAGCCATTCTTCTAATTGCCCTTTTGTCCTTGGCATTCGCCCCTGGTGGATATGCCTCCTTTTCCAAGAAGTTCCATATGTCGTAATACCAAGGGTTGTTATCCTGTACTTCATCTATGGCGGAGATTGACTCGTAGGCAGGTGCAAATTTCTGGTCAATAATGACTGGACGCATCCGGACCCCAGATGGGATGTCTATCATGGAAGATAGAGTTGCTAGCGAATCTGCGAACCTGTTGTTCTCTCTTACTAGGTGAGTGAAATTGAGCTTTTCAAACCGCGGAATTAACAAATCCAAGGTCTGGTGGTAAATTATCATCTTTTCCTCTTTTACTTTCCAATCTCCCTTAGCTTGAGATACAACTAAGTTTGAATCCCCAATGACGTCCAATCGCCTTGCCCCTAGTTCTAGGGCAGCCTCTAGACCGGCAATACACGCCTCATACTCTGCCTCATTGTTCGAGACTTTGAATCTAAGCTTGAATGCTAAAGGGATACGGGAATCATCAGGCGCTATCAGCAACACCCCTATCCCATACCCGTATTGATTTGACGCTCCGTCAAAGTACATCGTCCAAGTTTCATCTTCGATGTGCAAAATGGCTTCATCTGGGAACAGGTACTCAACCGCTTCATCCCCTTCAACCGGGTGGTCGGCAAGGAACTCTGCTACCGCTCTTCCTTTTACTGACTTGCGCGTCACATACTTGAGATCAAATTCGGAGAGCAACAGCAGCCAACGAGCTAGCCTACCCGTAAGTGCTGGTTTCTCGAAGAGATATTTGATGGGATCAAGTCGTGAAACCAACATTACAGAGTGAGCTAACAGGTAGTGCCGCAGCTTCCTGGTAGCCCATACCAAGGCCAAACAAGCCTTCTCCAACGGAGTGTAGCGGGTCTCGTACTCCAGCATCTTCTTGCTCAGATAGTAAATGGCCCTTTCCACTTTATCTTCCGACTCTTGTGCGAGCATGCAGCCCATCGTAGTCTCAGTCACTGACAGGTACAGTATCAACGGTTTCCCTGGCTTTGGCGGTGACAACACGGGTGGATTCTGTAAATATTCTTTAATCTGTTCGAATGCAGCTTGGCATCGGCCGTCCCATTGGAACTTCTTTCCTTTCTTCAGGAGACCAAAAAGTGGTTCACAAGTTAAGGTTAGCTTAGAGATAAACCGCCTTATGAATTGCACTTTACCCAGAAAGCCTCGCACCTCCTTTTCAGTCATTGGTGGTGGCATTTCTAAGATGGCCTTGATTTTGGAAGGGTCGACTTCGATGCCTCTTTGTGTAATCAGAAATCCTAGCATTTTCCCCGCTGTAACACCGAATGTACATTTCTGAGGATTCAACCGCAGCCGAAATTCCCTGATCCTTTGGAAAAACTTTTGTAAGGCGGCGTAGTGGCCCTCTCTTTCTCTGGACTTGACAATCATGTCGTCCACGTACACCTCGACCTCTTTATGGATCATGTCATGTAATATTGTGGTTGCAGCCCGTTGATATGTAGCCCCAGCGTTCTTCAACCCAAATGGCATTACTCTGTAGCAATATGTACCCCACGGGGTGGTGAAAGCAGTCTTCTCCCGGTCTTCGGGTGCCATTACTATCTGATTATAGCCTGAAAAGCCATCCATAAACGAAAGCAAAGCATGCCCCGCTGTGAAGTCCACCAACTCGTCAATATGCGGTAAGGGAAAGTCATCCTTCGGACTGGCTCTATTCAAATCCCTGAAGTCCACACATACTCGGATTCTGCCATCTTTCTTCGGCACTGGAACAATGTTGGCCAACCAAGTCGGGTATTCGGATACCAGCAGGAAGCCTGCATCAATCTGCTTGGTGACCTCTTCCTTGATCTTAATGGCCCAATCAGGGCGGATCCTTCTGAGCTTCTGCTTGACAGGTCGGGCCTCGGGGTCAAGAGGGATCCGGTGCTGTACAATCTCAGGATCGATTCCAGGCATGTCTTCGTAGGACCACGCGAAAACATCTTTGAAATCTTTTAATAAAGCGACTAAGCGCTCGCGTTCCTCCGAAGACAACGTGGACCCGATCTGGACCAGCCGCGGGTCCTTCTCAGTACCAATGTTCACGGTAGTGATTTCATCCATTAAGGGTTTAACAAACCTCTCCTGCTCTTGTTCAATTAGTCGTTGCAAAACCGGAGGAATTTCGTCCTCGTCGTTTTCATCAAAATTTTGAAAGTCCTGATTTAAGCAATAAACCAAAGGCACAGAAAAGTACTCGGAAACCACAGTTACCTCATTCTCATTAGATACTTCCGAACCGTCCAATTCTTCTGTTACAACAGACTCAAAAGAGAAAGAAAAAGACGACCTGGACAGGACTGTGGTATCCGGGTTATCACCCCCAGGAATACCGAACTCAGACTCAGACGAGCTGGAACCTGATTCCGACTCACAAGACTCGGTGGAATCAGATTCCGGCTCACTACCTGATCCGGTGCTGCTAGATAAAAATCCCTCCTCGTACTGCCAGGTGAGGGAAGGTGCGATGGATGCATCCAGAATAGCTGTTGGTAGGCCCGCAGCCATTTCATCTCCGATCATAGACACCGAGGAGTTATCCCCCAAGCACAACTGGTCGATCGAAGGATCTGAAAGTAGACATGCCAGTGCTACCCCCATTTCAAACTCTGTGTCCGCAGACTCTGCTTCCTTGCTATGCTCGGTCTCAACCGTTGGGTCTGTCTGCTTTTCAACAACATCATCCCCAGATAACTGTAGGTCAAAGAAAATTTCGAACCCCGGGACGCGCTTCTTCTCTGCGTTCCACCACGGCTCCGGAAAACCACAGAATGGAAAGTCTTCCCCCTCCCGGACAAAACGTCCGTTCAGGGTACCCCGGATGGGCCGATGCATCAATTCAAAGGGTTTCCCATCTGTTTTGCTTTGGCCCTTGCAGCCATCTCCTTTCCTCTTCTTACCCAATCCTCCTTGGTGGGCAGATAACCCAAGCCGAAGGTATGGGGGTTATGCGGCACTTCGGCCAACGCGGCAATGCCCTTACGGCCACTCTTTCCTAATCCCATCCCGGGGATGTATTGGAGTTTGTTCATGAGGTACACTGCTTGGGCACTGACATATATCCCTTCATTCGTAGCCATGACATTCTGTACGACCTGAGCCTCGGCCAAGGTAAAACCTGATATGAATACATCCTCCATGCCATGTTCAATTTCCAGAACAGGCGTGGATACCTCTGGTGGTGGGTGGATTGACGAATTCCCAAAGACGATGGCTACTCCCTTCCCGTAGGGGTATTTCACCATTTGATGCAAAGTAGATGATACTGCCTCTACTTGATGCAGCCACGGCCGTCCTAAAAGCAAGTTGAAGGTTGCAGGGACCTCTAGGACATGGAAATCTATCTCGTGCTGCCCCGGCCCAACCTTTGTCTGAACTTTAACTGTTCCCATTACTTCTCTACTTGTATTGTCATATGCCCGGATGACCTGGGCTGTTGGTACAAAATCCACGGTTTTCAAGCCAATTGCATATGCCGTCCTTGCTGGGCAGACATTAATGGCGGACCCGGTATCAACAAGCACCACCGGTATCCACTTATTCCTACACTCTACGGAGATGTAGAGGGGTTTATTGTGATTCGTGCCCTCGGGCGGGAGTTCTTTGTCGGAAAAGGTCAACATCGGGGTACCTCCCCCCGGGAAGACCAATCCTACCAACTGCTCTGGCGTGGTTTCTATTGAAAGCTTTGCTTTGTCCATGGCTGATAAAACAGCCTCTCTATGTACTCGTGAAGCCATGAGCAGCCCCCAAATAGAGATGTCCGCCTGTATCTTTTTCAGCTGTTTGAGTACAGCTTCTTCTTCAAGTTGCTTCTCTTTTTGCTTCTCAGCCTCTCTGTCTTTTCCCGAGGCTTCCGGTTGATCTAAGTGTGGGGGTTTAAAATACCGCCCACTCCGTGTCATGTGGTCAACCTCTCCGAGGTACCAAGTGTTATCAGGTTGGTTATTCCCCCAATCTTCGTCGGTGTGAGCAAGACATAAATCTTCGTCTTCCCACCACATTCCATTAGCAGTCGACAGACACCTGTCCGGCTCTGGTACAGCTGTTCTTGTGCTCGCAGCACCTTTCATCCACATACCTGAGGTATTCTCGGTTCTCGTGCACACAGCGGTTTCAACTCCCACAGGGGCCTTTGCTTTCCTGGTTCTCTCGGAATCTTCAAAACTTGCTTGTTCTGGCATGACTGACTGCTCCATCATCTCCGCACTCAAAATGTTCCAATCTCGGGCGAAATTCTCGACACCGGTGCCCCCCGGCGATGTGTTCTGCTCTTCGACCCTCCGGGCCGTTACTGACATTCCTGCCCTTACCGGGCCCTGCTCTGCCTGAAATTCTCCTATCACATCAGGTTGATCGCCCAACCACCCGGTAACTTCGGCTGAATTCTCATAATCAAACCATGCGACTGTCGCATCCTCTGGGTCCTGGTCGCTGTAAAACTGGAGTTCGGTAAGGTCCTCCCCCACAGCTGTTACATCATCTGTTCCCTGAAATCACTGCCCCAAATCTGAATCTGATACCCGCAGATATGACTGATTCTCAAAATACTAATACTGGTGCCCGCAGGCCTGATGCCCAGACTCGCAAACTGGTATATGCGTTCCTGTAGAGATACACTCTAAAAGCACATAGCAAGTAAGAGAGAGCCAAAACACCCCTATGCTGGGGTAGGGTTTCACTACGCACACAGCGGTTTCAAACAACCTATAAACGGGTAAGCAACCTGTCCTAGTTTGGAATGGTCACTATGGATTCCGAATATGCACTAGGTCGAATGGTCAAAGAGGGTGCCTCGGTAAAACCGGGGTTTGTGTTCCCATACTGGCAGAGCCCGCAACCGGTCAGCCTTATGGACATGCCTTGACAAGACAAGCCTCCGGCAAACCGCTCAGGAATAGCAGATGGCCAACACGGTGTCCTAGGCGCACCAATGCACATGCAATGCAAAGAAACACATAAGTGTAGTCAAAACAGGATATCATGAGTTCGAGTCAAGCTCTCTAAACTCCCCAGCAGAGTCGCCAGAAACTGTAGCACGCCTGCGGGGGACCTCGGCTACAGCTCAGACTCTCGACTTTGTTGCGGTTCTAAATCTGAACCAAAGAGTCCACCTCTGGCAATTTGTTTTGAAGAAAAACAGATTTTTGAAAAAGTAGTGCCAAACATGGACTGCTTTGCCAGATTACAGAGTCGCCACCTAAATATTTTTAAAATGGGAAATTTAGGAAACCCTGACTCGGTGCCGAAGGCCACGTGTCCGTCATCACCAAACGTCTTGGCTCGGGAGCTTGGGTACGATCGGGGAAGGTCAGCTATGAGCACCCCCTTTCGCCCGGTCCGAAGACCGGCCTCTACTAACCATGATATCCAATTTTGAAAACTTTATGCGTTCTTATTCCGATTATTAACCTAGAATTACTATGTGATGCGCGCAACACAAAAGTATAGACTAGATTGCCTAACTTGGAAATAAACATTGCATATCCGTTTTGTCTCGAAAAACGTGTTGGTTTTTGCTACTCGCAAGTAGGCTAAAATACGGATTTCAATGAGTTGTTCCAACTCACGCAATCCAACCTCCACCCACAGGCATTCAAACAGTTTATCTCATATAAGCATTTAGCCGCATGGCAGGCATACTGTCATGGCAACATTCACACGCATGTGGTATGCTAAAGCATAAAAACTTACATCGTACTCCGTGCCAAATACAATAACCCGGTTAGCAAACATGCATGACCTAGTTCATGTTAAGTGGCTAATGCATCACATACAGGGATGTAATCTAGACAGGCTCGGCTACCCTAAGCATGGCACATGAAATGCAACAATTACCACGTATTCAATTTTGGGACTGAAATACAATGCAGTTTGCATGATGTGCCGAGCCCGATGTATGTAAACAAATGCATGAATGCACGCATGCATTGCATAAGGTATGCTAAAATAAATGTGCCCTAATCTACCATCGTAAGCGGGTAAATAAAAGGGATAGAAAGAAATGGGGGTTGGAAGACATACATGCCCACGCACCCACACTTATTACATTTTTGCCCTCACTCGGAGGGACCAAAATAATAATACAGTCCAACGAATAAACGAATAAATTAATTATTACAAATTCTAAATATTAAAATTAAAGCAAATAAATAAATAAATGCAATGGGGCCTCAGCCCTGCCTTGGGATGCGCGAATGATGCATGCTCGACGCGACTTGCCCGGAAAACCTGCGCCGTGCCATTGCTGCTTCTGCTTTCGCTGCCCTGCCTCTCCAAAAATTCCCAAAGTTCCAGAGTACCTTGCATGCCATTGAATGCCACCGGCTGGAGAGAGAGTTCACCGGCTGTCTATAAATTCCACCGGCCACTTATAAGGTTTATCGGCACAAAAATAGTGCCGGTCGGCACTATTTACTGCCGGCCGGCAGAAAGTTCCTGCAGATGGACAGTTGACAGCAGCAGCAAGACAGCAGTGCATGGCATGGATTTTGGGGCATATGTAAGCATGGTCATGACCTCCTATCATGCTTGGGGACTCAAGGAGGTATGACCCTTGGTTCTAGGGCCATCAATGATGCATTTGATGCATGATAGCCTAAGGAACCAAGGTTGCATGTTTTAATTGAAATGCATGCAACACAAAAGATGAAATCCAAAACCTTATCATATGTTAGTCAAAGGTCTTGGTGGCTTGAGGATGGAGACAAGTTTCACCACTCAAAGTGTGAACTCCTCTCGATCCTCATGCTTGGCTTGACAATCCCCAAGCCAAACCATGAAATGCAAGTATACAAAAATAGCTCAAATGCAATGCAACCTATCATGTTAAACATGCAAAGGCTAAAGTATGCAAGGTACAAATGTCATGCAACATGGACCAATTAAGCATGGAACTAGCATATACTCAAGGATTCATTGACCAATCATGCAACAACCATGTAATGAGCATGCAATAATGGACTTAAGCCATAGAGGGCAGTCCTCAAACTCCCCTAAAACAGTGGCAAAACATGCCTTAAAACAAGAGCAAGGTGATAAACAAGCATGCAAGCTATGAGGCCTAAGGCTAAGGCACAAAGTGGGGCATTGAACCACCACTTAACAAGACCAAACATGGCACATGTTAGACAACCAAAACAGATTTTCAGCATACAAAATGGCACCCAAACCCCGCATATGGCAGCCCCAAAAATGCCCCAAACATGGAAGCATGCACAATGTTCAATCCTAGACATACAAGAGCACACCCTTATGACATGAAATAGGCTACACATGCATGTATACAAGCATGATTTATGGACTGAAAAATGACCCTAGATGATGCCAAATCACGGGATCAAGACAAGTTAAGCATGCTAGGAGCCAAAACAACAATGCTTACAAGCCTAAAGTACAAAGCAACCATGCTAAACATACCAAGCATGGCCAAAACAGTGGCTCACAGCCCTTTCACATGGCGAAGAGATGCTAGTATCTTCATGGAATCATCCTAAAACGTGTAAGAATCAAGGCCTCAAAACATGGCATACCTTTGAGCATAAAGGAGCATTTTAAAGCAAACATGAGAGGCATGCAAGAGGCCACGGAATCAACCAAAAAGAGATTATTCATGACTTAAAACACCCTAAAAAATTCTGAAATGAAGGTAAATACAAACATTCATTCATGCTATGCTATGAGCCAAGAACAAAGGCCAACAAAGGGCCAAGGGGAGAGGGGTGTCCCTCCCCTAAGTGAGACTCGAAAATAACATCCTCACCACTGAAAACCCACTGGTTTTCAGTGGTGAGAAGACCAAGGAACACCAAGCAAGCAAGGCCTCCAAAAAAAAGGCACAAAAGGACCAAAACAAAGCCTAAAAGAGTGAGGCTTCACTCAAATGAACAAATGACCTTAATGAATGTTTTTGAGCAAGTAAAAACAAGACTTTTTTTATCTTAAACACAAACTCAAAAACACAAAGTAAAGAGGGTAAAAAAAGGTTGCAAGAATGGGGAATATAAAGTGATGTTCTTACCCTTGAAGATCCCTTGAAGAACAAGTGGTGCAGCCACTCTCTAGTGCTCAAAACCAGTCCAAAACCAACACAAATAACCTTCCAAGTCTCTCAAACTCAAGCTAAGGTGTAATGGTGTGTGTAAAGGAGCAAAACTAGGACAAAATCACACTTTTTGGCCTTAGATCACACACACAAGGGGAGGGAGATGATGATATAGATATATGACAGAGATATATGTATCTAAACTCTGGTTTTTGATTCTCAAGAGCTAACCCCTAAGCCAAGAGGAAGAACTCTCCTCTTATAGACATTGTAAAGCTTGTCAAACAAGCTTGGAAGGAGTGCATCCCCTCCACACACGTGTATGGAGGGGAGCAAAAGCTACAAAGTTGTCTGAAAATATCTCAGAAAGCAAGTGCACAGTAGTCGGCAGGGCAAAATGGTCATTTCGCCAAAAAGAGTGCCGACCGGCACAAAAGAGTGCCGACCGGCACAATATAGTGCCGATGGAAAAACTAGCCGGCCGGTGGCTTCTAGCCCCAGCCGGTGGTATGTGGGGGTGTCTCACAAGGCACTCCCTGCCCTTCCAAGGCAAAACAAAAGTGTTTGGTGCAAAACCAGACACAAAACAGTCGAGTTCGGAGGTCCTGAGGCAAGGCGCGCGAGCCGAGAACTCCGGGAACTTCAAACGAACACGAACATGGATAATCACCGACTGTTCAAGTGGTGACGTCCAAGTCTTGAGGACGGTCAAAAATGGGGTGTCTACAGTTTCCTATTTGGAAGTTAAAATCTTGCGCAAGTGGTTTTCGGAACCCTTGAACGGAGCGGTTGTATTCGGATCCTATGTATTTGGTGTAAGGAGGCATTTGGGTAAGGCCCATTATTACCGTCTCTTTTAAGGCCCTACGGTTAGCGCTACGCAGTATATAACCGTTGGTAGGCATCTGAGGTTAGTTTTGCAACAAAGCAGCAAAAGAGGGGGCATACCGAATAATCCGCGTCCGATTCTTGTGGTTGGGAGGACGAAGTCTCTTTGGGGGATTTCTAGATTTCTAATATCTAACCTTGTAATCCTTTATTATTGAATGATTATCATGCTTCATTACTTGCTTGTTATAATTGTGATGGTGTATTGGATTGGGAAAAATGGATTGGGTGTGTGTGTGTTTACTGGATATTCAAAGCTCATGGCGTTTCATGCCAAATATCGAAACAACGTACGAAGCCAACGAAGAGTCAAAGACATTTGAAGACTTAAGTTTTCCTTAAAGAAAGTTTGGAACCATTTCGCTCATTAGTCTAATTTTGCTTTTATTTATTCTTTTTGGATTGTAATAGTAATGGAACTCGTTTTGTAAATTAAAAATTTAAGACGCTGTAATTATTATTTACTTTGTAATCCTATGCCTATCTCTGCGTTGCTCATGATACCTCACGTCAATGCCTTTTAAGATCTGTCAAAAGAGTGGTGCGTTACCTAAGAAAGCTGGACTTAGAAGGGAGGCTAACTTGACTCCTCCGGTGATTTGAGATCTTACTTGGTTATTGGCCATAGGACTCATTAGTGTTGTTTCCTAGACTCCTAACCTTAGATAAACCCTGTATTTAATTGATAATATATTCTCTGAAGTTCGTGATTTTTGGGACATCACACCTATCTCATCCGAACCTATGGTCGAACAGACCAGCAATTCAGAACATTCACCACATGTTCAAAATATTGAACGGGGCCATGGAATTAGGCCATCTATTGTTCCATCTACCTAGCCAATGAATCCATGGGAAGGCTTGGTAGATGCCATGGGACAGTAGTTAATGTACACGATGGAAAGATGGGCAACATCCTTTATGGATTGAATGAATTCTCATTAACCAACTAGCACGAGAAAAATTCAGATGTTTCTCAGCAAAGATTAGCTAGAGATAAATAGCCTATGTAAATTAATGGACATACTAATGGTCAGACTAGTAATCAAAATTATGAAAGACCATCACCTATACCTCAGTCATGGAATGAGCCTCTTTCGAGGCCTGTGGTAAATCAAAATGACTCATTACCTAACAGCGAAGCCATACAAATTGGTGGATTTGGGCTAACACAAGAAAATGACATGAGAGTGTTTCCAAATCCCATGTTCGAAGTCATACCTAGCACAAGGGAGTTCACTAATCCCCTGTTCGAATTCACACCCGAGGGGTTGGAAGGGTTTCCTGAGACTGGAAGAGAAATAACACATGTTCCTCCGATTGTAACACCTTTTGCAAGTCCTTTCGTAGGACATACTCAGAGAGGTCAACCATACCCTCAACAGCAGCGAGTACCACAAGGACAGTCAATCCCAAATATACCTCCCTATGGACCAAGAGGACCTCAAGCACAAGGGGTTCCACTAAATCCTGTGTTTGTTCCTCCAGTGGTAGTCTAACAAGCACAAAATGTGGTTCCTAGAGACCATATTGCTGATATTGTCAGAGAAATGTGTAGACTTACGGCTCGGGGGGTTCAAACTCCTGTGTATAGGAAGCCATACCCAGAATGGGTGGATAGGGTGCATGAACACGTAAGAGGGCTTAGAATACCAGACTTTGCTCTCTTTTATGGAAATAGAAACCAGTCAACACTAGAACACATTACTAGGTTCGCAGCCCAATATAGTGAATTTACCAATAATGATTACATGAAGTTAAGAATTTTTCCAAATTCTTTAATTGGAGCAGCCTTTGTATGGTATATTAACCTTACACCTGGTTCTATCTAAACTTGGCAGCAAATGGAGGAGGCATTTTATGCCCAATTTTTCCAAACAGAGCCTAAAATTTCCATGGCAGATTTGGCAAGGTTGAGGCCTGATGAGAAGGTCGCTCAATTCACTACCAGATTTCAAAAGAGTACGAAACAAGTGTAGGGTCATTTTACCAGAACCTGAATTTGTGAGATTGGCTCAAAATGGTTTAGAGTTTAGGTTTCGAAAGAAGTTCGATTCAACTGAGTTTCGAGACTTAATGGAATTAATCTATAAAGTGTCTAGATATGAATCTTTACTCGAGGAAAAATAGGATCAAAGTAATGCATCATATAAAACTTATTATAGGGACCCTAATTATGAAATTGATGTAGCAGAGATCGTAGGAAAAGAGCCTATGACATGTGAGGCATTAATTCATAAGGACACTACAATAGACTAGCAATTTAAAAACAAAGACTTTCATAGGAAGTATTCTTTTGATTTAACAAAAGCAGATGTCATTTTTGATCATTTACTTGTAGCAAATTTCCTAAAGTTATCAAAGCGAGTTAAGATCACTACCCCAGAAGAACTTAAAGGGAAAATGTATTGTAAATGGCACAATTCTTGGTCTTATTCAACTAAAAATTATATTGTTTTTCGGGACAGGATCCAAGAACAGATTCGAAAGGGGAGTTTAAAGTTCTCAGCCAAAGCAGAGAAAGCTATGGGGATTGACACTAACCCATTCCCAGAGATTGGGGAAGCTACAGCTAATGTTGGTGTGCTAGATTTTCAAAACCTATCCTTGAAGGAATTGGAGGAGGTTAATGTGCAGATGCATGTTGCCAGCCAGATTGCTTTCAAGAAAGATACCAGAAGTTCACCAGTAAATGAATAGAGCTTCGCAGACCAAAAGGAAGACTCTAGTGAGGAGGCACTGGATGATAACTCTCTAGAGACAGCTGTCATGCAAAAGATGTGTCCCAGATGTAGGTTAAGTTACAAATGGTTGAAAGGACTCCCAATTGATGTGAAACAATATTATAAGGATGTGCAGAGACGCCCTAAAACCAATACCACATACCTGGTCCCAAACAGCCAGGTCCCAAACAGCAGCCATTCTTGGCTGGACCACCAGCCGCTAGAGTGCATCCCAAGGGTAAGAGACCTCTGCATGAGTTCAGACCACCCAACTACTACAAGATGTGTAACGATGCAGAATTTTTCCCTCCGCTCGAGTGGGGGAGTTGACGCTTGAGCAAACTTGAGAGGTTTCCAGCATTTTTGCAGACAGCCTGAAACTCTGAGAGTTGTAAATCTCCGCTCGAGCGTGGGAGTGGTCGCTCGAGCGAACAGCTTTGTTGGTCTGTGTGCGCTCGAGCGTGGGAAGCGACGCTCGACCACGCTCGAGCGTGGAAAGTGAGATTGCCCTTGACATTTTTATTAGTGTATTTGGAACCTTCTTATTTTATTTTGGGGTATTGATTAAGGTGGTAACATGATGGTAAAGTAAGATTGGACCGAAAACTTTAATTTGGATAATTTTTCCTTCGAGCAGCCGTCACTCTTTTGCCCTTTTCTTTTTCCACACTTTGAATTTGGATGTGAGGCTAGAACCATTGGAAAGCTTATTTCCGGGGCTTCAATTTGGACACAATAATGACCTAAAACGGAGTCCAGATGAGAGAGTTATACCCGTTTGAAGTTTTGAAATCTGTGCTGGAAGCAGGTACGCTCGAGTGGAAAAAGCGACACTCGAGCGGACCGCGCGAATTCAGCAAGTTTAAAGGCAGATTTCTAGATCATTCTTCATACTTTTCATCTCCTATCCTCAGCCCTCTCACCTAGGTCCGAAAACCCTAGGTCTTTGACCTCTAATGCCTTCTATCTCCCTTAGGATTGATCAAGATTTTCCACCAAAAAGTGCAAAAGGCTTGAAACTCAACATTTTCAACCGATTGGATTTCGGATTCGTGAAGGATTCTTCTCAAAGCTTGCTCTTTTGCTCGATTCTTGAGGTGGGGGTCCTAGTTCTTCTTCAATACTTCCATAAATAGATAGATTTGTGGTATTTTGATTATATACATATGAAACCCACATTTTTTAGCATATAGTGTACATCTTGAGATTTGGGGGTTTAGGGTTTAAAGTGTTGGGGGTTCAATTGTTGGGTTAAAATGGTGGGTTATGAACCTTAGGTGTTTAATCAATGGGAAAATTGGAATAAAAAGTAATGGTTTAAGAAGTTTGAATTTTTCTTGAAATTCTAGATTTTCTTGAAACCCTAAGTTGATTCATGATGATAAATAATGATTTTGCCCAAATTGAAAGTAGAATCATGAAATTGGTAGGTTGAATTATATATGTACAAGTTTAATTGGAATTTGGAAGTGTTTGAAAATTATGTTTAAAATTTGTGAATGAACCTCTATTATGGACATTGTGAATCGTGCAATTATGTGAGATGAAAATTGGGGAACAAGATTATTAATGTTATGGATGATATGAGCCTTGGGATGAAATGATGAAATGGGAATTTAAGACTTCACCTTGAATGATGTTGAATTATATTTAGTAGTGTTGAGTTGAATCATGTTAAATAGTGTGGAATATGTTGGATTGTGGTGATTATGTTGAATTGTGTTGATTATGTTGAGTTGTGTTGAATAATGATGAATTGAATTGTGTTGAACCATGATGAATTGTGTTTGAATCATGTGAATTGTGTTGAGTTGAGTTGTGTTGGGTGTGTTGAGTTTGGATTGAGTTGTGTTGGGTGGTGTTGTGTTGGTACCCGCACGGGGAGTTGAAAAATGATTTTTCGGTACCCACGACCGTCCGTATAATAGCCGGTAAATGTAGGGGATGGTTTTAAAAATTGTAGAAAAAGGTTTTTGGGGGCCCACGTCCCGCCATATAGTAGCTGGCAAATGTAGGGGTGATTTTGGATTAAAGGTGCCCAATTGCCCTGTCTAGGCTTATCGCTGGACGAATGTGGGAAAATGTTTTTGGGTGTCCCCACAGTCCTGCCGTATAGTAGCCGGCAAAAGTGAAAAATGATTTTTGGGTGTCCACACAGTTCTGCTATATTGTAACCGGCAAAAGTGGAAAAACGGATGGTTTTCGAAAATGTTTTGGGTGCCCACATCCGGCTGTATAGTAGCCGGCAAATGTGGGGGATGGTTTTCAAAAGTTGAAAAATGGTTTTGGAAAAATATGATTTTTGGAAGTGTGGTGGCCGAATAAATGGCAAGGATGGGGGAGGTATATCTTAAGAGCTATACTCTAGCCGGCGTACATCCCGCATAGACATGAAGGCCGAATAGGGAAGGATCTCTAGAGCCGAATGATGGAAAATAATAATGATTGAAAAAGTAGGCCCTGGTCCCGAGAATCAAAAAAAGAACGAGTATAAATATAGAGGCAATGAACTAAGAAAGGTATGTAAGAAAATCACTTCTAAAAACTTAGTAAACAAGCTTTCTTGAGGAAAACTGACTTGTCCGTCGGAGTGCTAATTCCGGCACCCCCGACCGGAGTATTTGTGTCTTTGCAGGTGACTAGCAGAGGATCATCAGCGTCTCCCAGGATCCGAAGAGTATTTCCAACCCATTTCCCCACAATTGGCGCCGTCTGTGGGAATACTCGAATACATCCATGGAAGACGTGACCGAAGATCCTCCGATAGCCACCGACGCGACCACACAGGTAGACGATCTCACCCCAGCTAACATGCTCGGAAAAGAGACCATCGCGGCACGACGCGCCCTGAACTTCGATTCGCCAACGACCTCAGCGCAAGAAGCAATGCAGGCTATTATAGAACAAGCAAAGCAGAACGAACAGAGGCTCGAGAACATGATCGCTGAGAACGAACGACTCCGTCAGGATTTGGCCCTGGAGGTAGCAAAATCGAGAGAGGCCATGCGCGAGGAACCAGAGCGACCTCCGAAGGCGGACGGACAAAGATCTCGGGCCCGACCAAAGGATACCAGTAGCAACTCCAACTCATCATCCACGGAGCTCGACGAAAGGGGACGGTCCGAAACCTCCAGCTCCTCTGAAAAAGATCTGCGAACAAGGAACAAGCGCAGGAGAATCAGCTCAAACGAGGAAGACCAGCACGATCCTTTCGTTCGACGGATCGCAAGGGCATCCCTGCCCAAGAAATTCAAAGCCCCGTCATTCACTCTTTACGACGGAAAATCAGACCCCACTGATCATATCCGTCATTACAAACAGGCCATGACGCTACACGCAGACAATGAAGCCCTCATATGCCGAATATTCCCTAGCAGCCTAGGTCCACTAGCCGTCAGGTGGTATTACAAGTTGGAGCCAGCTTCGGTTAAAAGCTTCCGACAACTGCAGAAATCCTTCAGGGCCAGGTTTATCACCAACGAGGTACAGCCGAAGCAGGCCGACTCCCTCTGGGCTATGCAGATCCAGTCGGGAGAGACGCTCAGAGCGTATTCGGCGCGATATTGGGAATGCTTCAATCTTGTTGACGACGCTTGCAACGACTCCATGGCCATCACCGCCTTCAAAATGGGTTTACATCCTGACAGTGCTCTGCGCAGTTCCCTGACCAGAAGGCCCCCCAAAACAGTTTGGGCACTAATGAAGAAGGTTGAGGAATACTGTAAGGTCGAAGATGATGCCATAAGAATAAAAGCCGGACAAACCTCCAGCAAAACGGCCCTCCCTGAAATTGCTCGACCACTAAGCTCCGTACCGCCATCGAGTCCTGAGCCCCGGCAACGAGCCAAGCGGGATAAGAGGCGGGACTCACGCCGATCGAGCGATCAGTGCTCCCACCGAATGAACGAACAACTACAAGTGGACAGCAGACGCTCAAGGCGAACCGACAAAAAATATACGGAGTTAACAGAGCCGATCGCAGCAATAATGACCAAAGTCCAGCACCTTCCATTTTTCAAGTGGCCGTCGAAGATGGTGGGGCCTCCCGACACACGGAGGAGGGACAGACGATGCGAATACCACAAAGATCACGGCCACGAAACCGAGAGTTGTTATGCAGCAATACGTGGGCAAGATGGTCGATTGCAGCAATACGTGGGCAAGGGGAAGCCAACCAAAGCATTAGCCCTGAGACAGGATTCACCCCCGCTTGGTGTGATCCACATAATCTACAGTTTGCCGGCACCCCCGACCGTGCATACAATCCAATCACACCCGATCCTCCAAAAGAATAACTTGTCAACTGGCAAGCCCAGAGAAACTCAGACAATTAAGTTCAATGACTCCGACCTCGTTGGAACGAAGGCCAGCCACGTCGATCCTTTGATCGTCAAATTACGCGTACGACAGTTCAGCGTTGAACGCATTCTCATAGATCCAGGCAGCACTTCAGAAATTTTGTACTACAGAACTTTTGTTGAGCTCGGTCTCAACGAGTCGGACCTATCCCCGTCCTCTCAACCACTATTCGGCTTCAACGCGAATCCAGAGTACCCATTGGGGAAGGTCGTGCTCCCTGTTCGAGCGGGCTCAAAAACGGTTGACGTGGAATTCTTAGTTGTTAAGCTTCCGTCATCATATAATGCCATCATGGGACGTCCCTGGTTGCACCTCATGAAGGCTGTCCCAAGCACCTACCATCAGCTTATGCGCTTCCCAACAGACCGCGGCGTTGAGGAAATCCGTGGCTCACCGCAATTCCTGCCAACATAGATCTTAGGGAGATCCATTTACGGACCCGACTTGTGGGATCCGATGCTTGTACTAATGCCACGTTTTAATGAAACATCGACTTTCTCTCACTCATCTGCAGGCAACATAGGGCCGAATAAGTCTCCGGATTCGGAGCCCCCTTTGGTGCATGACACCTTAGGGCCGAACAAGCCTCCGGATTCGGAGCGCCCTTCGTGGATATCACGATTGGCCAAAATAAGTCTCCGGATTCGGAGCCCCCTTTGGTGCATAACACCATAGGGCCGAATAAGTCTCCGGATTCGGAGCCCCTTTGGTGCATGACACCTTAGGGCCGAACAAGCCTCCGGATTCGGAGCGCCCTTCGTGGATATCACGATTGGCCAAAATAAGTCTCCGGATTCGGAGCCCCCTTTGGTGCATGACACCTTAGGGCCGAACAAGCCTCCGGATTCGGAGCGCCCTTTGGTGCATAACACCATAGGGCCGAATAAGTCTCCGGATTCGGAGCCCCCTTTGGTGCATGACACCTTGGGGCCGAACAAGCCTCCGGATTCGGAGCGCCCTTCGTGGATATCACGATTGGCCAAAATAAGTCTCCGGATTCGGAGCCCCCTTTGGTGCATAACACCATAGGGCCGAATAAGTCTCCGGATTCGGAGCCCCCTTTGGTGCATGACACCTTAGGGCCGAACAAGCCTCCGGATTCGGAGCGCCCTTCGTGGATATCACGATTGGCCAAAATAAGTCTCCGGATTCGGAGCCCCCTTTGGTGCATGACACCTTAGGGCCGAACAAGCCTCCGGATTCGGAGCGCCCTTCGTGGATATCACGATTGGCCAAAATAAGTCTCCGGATTCGGAGCCCCTTTGGTGCATGACACCTTAGGGCCGAACAAGCCTCCGGATTCGGAGCGCCCTTCGTGGATATCACGATTGGCCAAAATAAGTCTCCGGATTCGGAGCCCCCTTTGGTGCATAACACCATAGGGCCGAATAAGTCTCCGGATTCGGAGCCCCCTTTGGTGCATGACACCTTAGGGCCGAACAAGCCTCCGGATTCGGAGCGCCCTTCGTGGATATCACGATTGGCCAAAATAAGTCTCCGGATTCGGAGCCCCCTTTGGTGCATGACACCTTAGGGCCGAACAAGCCTCCGGATTCGGAGCGCCCTTCGTGGATATCACGATTGGCCAAAATAAGCCTCCGGATTCGGAGCCCCCTTTGGTGCATGACACCTTAGGGCCGAACAAGCCTCCGGATTCGGAGCGCCCTTCGTGGATATCACGATTGGCCAAAATAAGTCTCCGGATTCGGAGCCCCTTTGGTGCATAACACCATAGGGCCGAATAAGTCTCCGGATTCGGAGCCTCCTTTGGTGTATGACACCTTAGGGCCGAACAAGCCTCCGGATTCGGAGCGCCCTTCGTGGATATCACGATTGGCCAAAATAAGTCTCCGGATTCGGAGCCCCCTTTGGTGCATAACACCATAGGGCCGAATAAGTCTCCGGATTCGGAGCCCCCTTTGGTGCATGACACTTAGGGCCGAACAAGCCTCCGGATTCGGAGCGCCCTTCGTGGATATCACGATTGGCCAAAATAAGTCTCCGGATTCGGAGCCCCCTTTGGTGCATGACACCTTGGGGCCGAACAAGCCTCCGGATTCGGAGCGCCCTTCGTGGATATCACGATTGGCCAAAATAAGTCTCCGGATTCGGAGCCCCCTTTGGTGCATGACACCTTAGGGCCGAACAAGCCTCCGGATTCGGAGCGCCCTTCGTGGATATCACGATTGGCCAAAATAAGTCTCCGGATTCGGAGCCCCCTTTGGTGCATGACACCTTAGGGCCGAATAAGTCTCCGGATTCGGAGCCCCCTTTGGTGCATAACACCATAGGGCCGAATAAGTCTCCGGATTCGGAGCCCCCTTTGGTGCATGACACCTTAGGGCCGAACAAGCCTCCGGATTCGAAGCGCCCTTCGTGGATATCACGATTGGCCAAAATAAGTCTCCGGATTCGGAGCCCCCTTTGGTGCATGACACCTTAGGGCCGAACAAGCCTCCGGATTCGGAGCGCCCTTCGTGGATATCACGATTGGCCAAAATAAGTCTCCGGATTCGGAGCCCCTTTGGTGCATGACACCTTAGGGCCGAATAAGTCTCTGGATTCGGAGCCCCCTTGGTGCATAACACCATAGGGCCGAATAAGTCTCCGGATTCGGAGCCCTCTTTGGTGCATGACACCTTAGGGCCGAACAAGCCTCCGGATTCGGAGCGCCCTTCGTGGATATCACGATTGGCCAAAATAAGTCTCCGAATTCGGAGCCCCTTTGGTGCATAACACATAGGGCCGGAATAATTCTCCGGATTCGGAGCCCCCTTTGGTGCATGACACCTTAGGGCGAATAAGTCTCCGGATTCGGAGCCCCCTTTGGTGCATAACACCATAGGGCCGAATAAGTCTCCGGATTCGGAGCCCCCTTTGGTGCATGACACCTTCGGAGGGCCGTGGAACAAGCTCCGGATTCGGAGCCCCCTTTGGTGCATAACACCATAGGGCCGGAATAATTCTCCGGATTCGGAGCCCCCTTTGGTGCATGACACCTTAAGGCCGAAATAAGTACGGTTCGCCAGACAAGGCATGTCTTATTCGGCCCACGAGTACGAAAGGTTTAATCCACGTTCCGCCTGAAGCAAGGGCCGATTCCTGAATGAAGGAAAAATATTTAAGCAAAAATATCTAAGCTGTTAAACCATACGAGATGACCTGCCTAAAAGTTGGAGTTAGGAACGTCCATCTGGCATAACTAAACAAAAGATTTTCTTCAGAGAGAGACTCAATCATGTAAAATAATACTTTTTATTTGATTTAAAAGTTGTTACATAGACGCAATCCGCGTTCAAGCATTACAATATCTATCTCTAACTTCTAAGACAAATCACGCATCGATCTAGCCGCGCCCGAATCGGCATGCCGCTAGGCCTCTGACACCATCGACAATGTCAAGGCCAAGATCCAAGACAAGAGAGGTTAGGGGCAACGGTCGTCGTGTCTCCTTTCGGGGCGATCTGCTTCAACGACCTGGAGACTGACGTGTTTCCAGTTTCTCCTTTCAGCGGTCCACCTCCTACATCGGAGAATCCACCGCCGCAAACCGTGTGAGCGCCAGGTTCAGCCGGAATCTCAGCCCCTGCGACTGTCATCACCACCTGATGGTGACAACACTTGACCACCCCACGCGATAGATGTTTGCTTACATGAGGCGCTCCTACCGCTTTTATTCTCAATAGAGGCCGCGATCTCGAGGCCCAAATCCCGAGGCGATTTTACCAATGTTAAGTCCCACGAGACAAGCGTCGGTCAACATTCTCCACGACCTAGTTAACCCAACGGTTGGCAAAAACGCACGCGCACAGGCTGCGCAAGGCCAAAGATTTACCCCACTCAATGCAATCGGCCAGACTTCTTCAAAATTTCAACAACATACGCCGCAATGGCTGTATTCAAAAGTAAACGGCCACTACATGTGTTCCGACCACGCACAACAAATCAAAGCATAAATTTAACATGCCGGTCCTATCAATTTAACACGCCGAATGCAGGAGACAATTTGGTATTTTCAACAAAGCGTTTTCTTCTTTTTTTATATATATATACAACCAACCAAGAAATTACATAATAGCAAACGCGACCAGCGTTCGAACTTTACAATAATTAAAGTCAGACGGCATCGCCCTCATCCTCACTCTTTTCAACCTCGAAAGCAGAAAACGGAAAATCCTCATTGTGATAGAGAGGTGACGCCGCATCAATGCCTGACAAGCGAAGAGATTCGGCGACTTGAGATGCCTTGATCCAACCGTGCCTGAACCCACGATTTTCACATCGGCAAACCTCTTCGGCAAGCGTCTCCTTAGTCTTTTGGATTCCAACCAAGCGCCCCTCATGGAAACCTTTTTCATAAGACCTCCCCTTGGCGGACTCCAATGCGAACATGCTGGCCGTTTCTCGATCGGCAATGGCAGCACTTATAAGCCGACTGGTAACCCTCTCTTCCACTATTGGATTCGGATTCACCTGCCCAGCCGGTTGCGGCTGAGCCGCTCTGATCTCTCTTAACTCACGTTCAGCCGCCTCCACGCGAGCCTCTAAACTACGGATACGCTCTTCCTTCTTCTCCATTTCTCGACGGGCGGCGCGCAATCGCATTCCGACTTCATAAGCCGTATAGAGCCCTCTCACCGCCCCATGAATGCCCTCGCGAAATACTTCGTAGTCCTGACGACCGACCATTGACTGCTGCACTTCCGGAGGAAATATTTGTCGAGCAAATTCGACCGCCACGTCTGGATCTCGAACGATCGAGTCCGCTTCTGTCATAGGTTTATTCCTAACAAATACTGCGAAACTTAATGGGCGCGGATTCGCGTCTGGTCTCCTATCAACTTGGGCGTGTGGCGATTTCCCCTGGGACTGCCTATCCCGTCTGGGCGATCTACTACGACGTCTAGGAGACTGACGCCTCTGTCGACCCATAGCACTCTTACTCCTAGCTCGCAAGGGCGCACCACGGTGTTCACTTTGCCTCATATCACCACCAAGCTCAGCCAATGTCTTGGCTTCCCCTTTGCTGTTAAAGAAGAGTTTGTTGGACATTCGTACAATTGATATTCTCTCAGGAGTCTGAATCAGATAAGATACCAGACTCTTAAAAGCTATCCCTTTAATCATTTAACGCTCGCAGAGGCAGCACGATCGAGGCAAGTTCATTAATCACGACACCCAATCGACTGACGCCGACTAAGTTAAGGGCCGAAGATCCGTAGGCAGTGAAATTGCAAATGGTGATTTTGATGGGATATGCATTGAATCTGCAGAAAACTAAAGATAAACAATATTCAATATACGGCTTGTTTAGAATAGTAACCCCCTGGGGCAAGGGCAGATTCATCCATATGTTCGGCAAACTACCCCAGCCGGCTCACGAATCGATCCAGAAGTCCTTATCATAAACCCCCTGGGGCAAGGGCCGATTCGTCAATATAAGGGCCGAAGATCAGTGGGCAGTAAAATTGCAAATGGTGATTTTGATGGGATATGCATTGAATCTGCAGAAAACTAAAGATAAACAATATTCTATAAACAATAGCTCCAAATAAAATCACTCGGACCAAATTCAGGTTTTCCCCACAATATATGCAATCCCATTTTACCAAATGCATTGATGAACACAGCACTCATTCATTAAAGTTAAATCACAGAACTCCTTTATACAAAGCGTGCGGCGGTAAAGCAAAAAATTACAAGGAAAATTTTCATCAATAAATTGCGCGCAGATGTTAACCAATTTATACATGAAAACTACCCTGGATCAACAAAGCATTATCCAAAAGAAGGAAAAACAAAAACAAAAAGACGGCTGCCCAGTAAACGGCCCCCAGATCACTCGTCGGTATCAGATTCAAGTGGCTCAACATCCACCTGTTCATAAGGTATCGGCAAGTCCAATGTAACCTCAGCGGCGGCAAGGGCCCTGAGCCAGCCATGTTTGAACCCGCGATTCTCAAACTTAGACACTTCTTCAACATATTCTGATAGAGCGGCGCCCCTCCCTGCTTCGAAGGCCTCCGATTCAGCTTTTTCGCGGGCCGCCTTAAGCTCCTCTAACTGAGCTTCCGCCTCAGCAAGTGCCTCCTTGGAAAGTTTGAGCGACTCCGCGCTCACATTCGCTCTACCCTCAGCATCAATACGAAGCTGTTCGGCCACACGAGCCCTCTCTTTCTCCGCTTCGGCCCTCGCACTCCATTTCAGCTCTCATAATTTCGAACTCGGCCCTGCTTTTCTGACCCTGCACCTCTGTTTGCAAATGGTCAATTCTCCCGAGAGCATCACGCAGACGGCGACCCAAGTCGGTGATCCTTCCGACCGTCTGCAAAACAATTCGGTATGATTAGACGCGTTCAACAAAGAAGGCGAAATAAAGATGACCTACCAGGAGTGCCGATTGAGCAGTTAGGGCAACGGCCATAATGTCAGGCACGGCACCGAAGGCTTTGTTGTCAGCCGGCAGAGAAATCGAAGCCGCCAAGCTCAAAGCCACGGCCGGATCCTCGGCGGCTGAAGCGTCGGATAAAATCGGCATATCCCTGATTTTTGGCTGAATAACGAACGGAGCGCTCGCGTCCGTTTCTTCAAACCGAGGCCGTTTGCTAGCAGAGCCAGCTTCTAAACTCGCTTCCTTTTCGGCACCGCGTTTTTGGCCTTGCTCCGGAATCGGCCGTTTCTCATCAGTTTGTCCTCCACCCTCTTTTTCCGTATCAGACGCAACAACCACTACCTCCTCCGAATCGGGTACGGACGGCTTGATCGAGCTGGGATCTAACACGGCACATTCAGCCTTCTTTCAGGCGGCCATGCGCTCCGCATTTCTTTTGCGGGCCATCTGCGTTAGGCTTTCCTTCGCCATACCCTCAAAGAAATCGCCGGGTAGATCCCCCAAATTTGCAAAAATATCCCCGGAAGAGAAATCTGTTCGTCCCGAGGCGGATGGCTCGGTGGCCTCAAATGCCGAGCGTATAACCTCGTCGCCTTCTACTATTTTCTCAGTAGAACCCCCCTCCGGATCGGCGACCACTTCAACGCTGGGCTCGGCGTCTTCTCCCGAATCAGGAGCTACGAGGCCGATCTGCCTAAGGTTTTTGAAGCTGGGGAAGATAAGCGCCGAGAGCTGTTGATCGCCGACTGGAATCGGAATGTTATCTGCGGCCGAGAAAGTAGTATAAGTGGATTCGTACCAAAGGAGAATATGGGCGGCTCTCCCCTGCCGTTGTACGTTTGGACGGCCGAAATACCTGAGTGCAGTCTTGACTTCCCCAAGAACCGCGTCGTCAACCGAAGTCAGAATCTTCTTCAACCTATTACCTGCGGAAAACGAAAAGCGATTTAGAAAGAAAGAGCCGAATAAGGGGCAGACCAACAAACAGGACATTGCGTGGCAACCTGGATCGCCCTTATGTCTGGGAATAGGGTCCAGGCGATCCTCTCCTTCAGCGAACTCCCAATTACCTCGAACGTTGACCATCACGTCGTCAACCCGTTTGCCAGAACTGGCAAGCATAGTCACCAAGTGATGGTCGGTATCTTTGGCCCTGAGAAAGTATCGCCCCAGCCGACCGGAGGATTTGGCTAGGGCGTAACAATGCCGAATGGCCGGAATCCCAAGATTAATCCTAAGGCGTCGGTTCAACTCTAAGATCCCCATAATGATTCGAAAGAAATTTACGTTGGGTTGAGAGGGAATCAAACCCCAATATCGAAGAACGGCCCTAAGGAGCGGGTGTAGGGGAAAACGGACACCGCCCTCCGCAATGGATAAAAGAGGGAATACGATCGTGTTCTGATCTTCCCTCTCCATGTCAAAAGCATTATCCGTTACAAGGGATAAATGGACATCGTCAGGAATGGAAAAATGCTGCCGGAAGCCGGAGACGCGACCCTCAGAAAGGAGGTCTTTCAAATGTTTGGCCATCCTAGCAAGGAGCTAAGTATTCGCCGAAGCTAAAATAGCAAATAGAAAAATAGGATTACAAAGAAGGAATAAGAAAACTTACGAAGAACAGATGAGACAAAGGAAGGCGGGAGAAGCTGCAGAAGACGCGAGTCACGGAGGGATATGCACTGGCAATCCAAAAGTCTCAAAAAGATCGACGAAATATGAATCCGAAAGGGCCAAAGTTTCAAATCGCAATAAATGCTGAGGTATACATGAATAGAGCGGGAAAGCGCAATGATGAGCAAAAGGCGCGTGCTTCCTGACATATTGGGGCGCGCGAAGCCGCCTGACACTAAACTCCTCAAATTCCGAACCAAACACGCCGATTTACTGCCGTCAACAGGGAGTTCGGGGGCAATTGTGGTGGCCGAATAAATGGCAAGGATGGGGGAGGTATATCTTAAGAGCTATACTCTAGCCGGCGTACATCCCGCATAGACATGAGGCCGAATAGGGAAGGATCTCTAGAGCCGAATAATGGAAAATAATAATGATTGAAAAAGTAGGCTCTGGTCCCGAGATCAAAAAAAGAACGAGTATAAATATAGAGGCAATGAACTAGAAAGGTATGTAAGAAAATCACTTCTAAAAACTTAGTAAACAAGCTTTCTTGAGGAAAACTGACTTGTCCGTCGGAGTGCTAATTCCGGCACCCCCGACCGGAGTATTTGTGTCTTTGCAGGTGACTAGCAGAGGATCATCAGCGTCTCCCAGGATCCGAAGAGTATTTCCAACCCATTTCCCCACAGGAAGAAAATGGCTTTTGAGAAAAGATTTTTGGGAGTTCACTTCCCGCCGTATAGTAGCCGGCGAAAGGTGAAAAGTGTTATAGATTGGGTGCCCGCTATCCCACCGTAGTAAGTCGGCAAAAGGTGGATTGTGTTGATATATGTGTTAAGTTGATAATGCTATTTGTGACTTGTGATGAATCTATGAAATTGTGAATTGTTGTGTATGTTGATATAAAGAGGAACTGTATATAGACATTATTTGTAATGTATGGAACCCAAAAATGAGTAAGGGGTTTATATTTGTAATGTAATGTATTAGTTGTGACAATAAAGGTAAACTGCGAGTGTTGTTCTGTAAATAAACAAGAGATTGAATTGAAAAGGGGTTTATTAATCTTGTGTCATCTTGAAATGAAATTTTAGAGTGTAATTAATGGTGTAAATTAAGTTTAGGAGAATCGTTAATAAATTAAAAAGGGAACCTGAATTTGAAGTGATGGAATCTAATTAAATACAATGAGAAGGAAAGAAGAATGAAAGAAAAAGAGGAATATTAAATATGGGAAATTAAATGAGAAATATTTTGGAATGAGTTAATAAATATAAAATGATGTGGTTCCTTAAACGCAAATGTTTTAAAAAGGATTTATGGTTTTCTAATGAAAAGGAATAGTTTTGATGGTTGAAGATTTTCCATAAATGTTCACTTGAATGTTGAGAAAAAGATACTCTATGTATGGTATTTTGAAAATAGAAAACGTCACCTATTATATGGTATCACCCTGCATGCATGATCATTTCTATCTATGTGTTAGTCATTGATTTAGAACTATGAGATTCCTACTGGGCATTAGTACTCACCCCGTTGTTGTTTTATCTTTTTATAGGAAGAGAGTGTGAATTCTGTAGTTGAAGAATTAGGAAGTATATAAGTCTGTGTCTGTAATCTCGTTGTGGATGTGAAGGAAGTAATTGTTGTATATTGATATTTGTATTTATTTATCTGTAGCTTCTCAGTAGGAGATTGGCATGTATCATTATTATTCTTGTATTCATTAAGAGAGAGAGAACATGTACCCTTGTATTTCTGTTACTCAAGGGTAATGGATGTTTGTAATAACAATAAAAAAAATAAAAAAAAGTACCTAAATTAAAGGATTTGGTAATGATTTCGAGTAATTAAAATTTGGGGCGTGACAGGATGGAAGGCAATTATCCTGAGGGAAGACTTGAAGTGGGTTCAAGTTATGGAATCAGAGCCAAAGATTGGCCTCCAAGATTAGCCTCGAACAAGATAGAAGGTAACTACCCTGACAGAAAGCCTGAATTAGGCTCAAGACAAGAGATCAGGGCCAAACAGTGGCCTCCACAAGCATTTTCGAAGCTGGCTTCGAAGGCAGAAAGAACTAGTTCAACAACTGAACTAGTGAGTTCATGGGTACCTGGGGTTCCAGATTGGTTTGTCATGCAGAACAAACCTAAGGAAATGCCTGCCTAGAGAAGTGTCTTTGGAGACTAGGGTAGAATGATTAAACCTCCTTTGGTGGCTCCAAATAATTGGGTATTACTAAAACACCCAAAAACAAAGGAACCAAATCCAGTGATTTTGAGGTCTCAAAGGAGGAAGATCTAGCGAAGGTACACTTAGTACCAAAAGGATTTGAAGGAAAGTGGAGAGAGTTCTTCATTGGCCTAATCAAAAGGCCAGACAGAGGAAAGAGAAAGTCCAAAATTGGATCCTAATCCAAAATTGGCTCCTCATAACAAAATAAGTGTCAGCAAAGAGCAGAGGAAAGAGAAAGTCCAAAATTGGATCCTAGTCCAAAATTGGCTCCTCATAACAAAATAAGTGTCAGCAAAGAGCAGTTGGCTAAAGTTCACACTGAACTGAAAGCCAGGGAAAGATCTAGCTTAGCAGGTCTTAAAAAGGCCTTGATGGAAAGCGATAGTGAGATAGAAAGAGAAGTTGAACTAGGCCAAAGGAAAGAAATGGTTGAAGATGAGATGTTTGAAGCCTTCACGGCTGAATAGACATTTTTGGTTGAAAAACTAGTTGGAGCAGACCATTCGAAGGAAGTCACTAGTACTGAAGTACCAGAGTGCAACATGGAAGATGCTTTTAAAATAACTGAACAAGTTAGCCTGGAAAAGAAACAAGTGCAGCCAGCAGTTCAGTTTGGCTTATTTCCTCCAGTGTCAGTGAATATGGTATATATATTTCCATAGGAGTTCCAGGCTGAAAATGGAAACCAAGAAGGTCAGGAAATCGACCCCATTCCAGTTTCTAGTAAAGATTCACAGGTTAGCATGGTTTAAGATGAGTCTGAAGTGGTCACACCAATGGAAATTGAAAATGAGAGTGAGGAAGTGAATATTAATCTCTCATATTCTTTTGAATATCCTACAACATCCATGACACGACACGTTAAGCCTTTGTATATCAAGGCTTTTTTCGATGGGATACAAATGAACAGGGTATTGGTAGATAATGGGGCAGCAGTGAACCTGCTTCCGATGTCCTCTTTGAAGAAATTAGGAAAAAGAAACCCCAGATTAATCCCAACCAGTACAACCATTGCTAGCTTCGCTGGGGATAAGCAGATGGCTCAAGGTATCTCACCCATCAACTTGAGTGTGGGAACTAGAGATTGCATGATGGCATTCTTTGTTATAGATAGTAATGCCAATTATAATGCTTTACTTGGCAGGGATTGGATCCACATCAACAAATGTGTGCCTTCCTCTCTACATCAGAAGATAATGATGGCCTTATGCAATGGAGAGACAGAGGAGATCAATGCAGACCCTAAACCCTTTATCACTTGTACTGACTTTGTAGAGGCCAAGTTGTATACTGAAGGAGTAACACCACTCAGTATATTGAGAAAACCTGATGGTTCAGCTGAAGTGATGACTGATAAGGAAATAGCACACTTGAAGCACTTAGTGCAGGAGAGTGCTGATGAAGAATTTGTCATCAAGGATGATAATAATGCTTTGTTGTAGGCAAGTAGATGAAACCCAAGAAGCCAGACCCTTGGCTTTAGTTAAGTTTTCAATGTTGGACATAACATCGATAGTCCAGAAGGTTCAAGAACAAGAGAAAGAAGCCATGGTAGTTGGCTGTAAGCAGGAGCAACAACAGGTTAGGTCTTTGACCTTTGATAAATACTGTGCATTGGACATCGAAACAAAAGTCTAGGAAATACAAGAGGAAGAAGCCTTATGGATAGACTTTGCCTATGAGGAAGACGGCAAAGATGTTGAACTAAAGAGAGTGGGAGCAGAACAAAGCAAAGAAGTTGCTTTGAGGGCAGAAGAAATCAAAAGAGAAGCATTAGTGAGTGTTCAAGTACAAGACCCCTTGGAAGAAGTTAATTTAGGGGGAGGTTCTACACAACAACCCATTTATATCAGTGCTTGGTTAAGTCCTTGTGATAGAAGCTAGTTATTGGTTATCTTAAAACAATATAAGGAATGTTTCGCTTGGTCTTATAATGAACTGCCTAGATTAGACAGATCATTAATAGAACATAGGCTCCATATGAAGCCTAATTTCAAGCCATACATGCAAGAGCCAAGAAGGATGAGTCCTGAGGTGGTTTAGAAGGTCAATGAGGAAATTCTTAGGCTCCTTAATGCAGGCTTTATTAGAACAGGAAGGCTTTATTAGAACAGCTAGATATGTTGAATGGCTATCCAATATTGTGCCTGTGGTTAAAAAAAATGGTAAAATGAGGGTATGCATCGATTTTAGAAACCTGAACTTAGCAACTCCAAAAGATGAGTACCCTATGCCCATAGTAGACTTATTGGTGAATAGTTCAGCAGGGCATAAGATTTTGTCTATGATGGATGGGCATTCTGGTTATAACCAAATTTGCATTACAGAAGAGGATATCCATAAGATAGCATTCAGATGTCCAGGGAACATTGGCACCTTCGAATAGGTTAAAATGCCATTTGGTTTGAAGAATGCCGGGGCTACATATCAAAGGGTAATGAACACTATCTTTCATGATCTCATTAGAGGATATTTAGAGTGTTACATTGATGACATTGTAGTAAAATCTTAGTCCATGGAGGAACACTTGGTTCACTTGGAAGCAGCTTTCGAAAGAATGAAAAAGTTTAAGTTAAAGCTTAATCCTCTCAAATGTGCTTTTGGTGTATTAGCTGCAAACTTCTTGGGCTATGTAGTACTCGAATAAAGCCAAAGCCATCATTGAGGCCAAGCTTCATCAAGTAAGAAAGAAGTACAAAAGTTCCTTAGTCAACTTAATTTTCTTCGAATATTTATTTCTAACACTGCAGGGAAAACTAAAGTATTTTCTTCTTTATTAAAGTTGAAAGATGAAGAGGAGTTTGTGTGGACAGCAGAGCATCAACTGTTTTCGAAGGAATTAAAGCCTACTTGGCCAAGCCTCCAGTGCTGATGCCACCAAAGAGTGACAAGCCTTTAAAGTTATACATTGTTACAGCAGAGGATTCATTGGGAGCTTTCCTAGCCCAAGACAATGAAGAAGGTAAGGAGCAAGCAGTTTATTACCTTAGTAGGTTTTTAAATTCTTATGAATGTAAATACTCAGCTGTAGAAAAACTATGCCTTGCATTGTACATTGCAGCAATGAAATTAAGATATTATCTTTTGCCTAATATTGTCTCAGTAATCGTAACCATAGACTTGGTTAAGTATATGTTATCTAGACCTAGTGCAGGAGAGTGCTGAGAGGAAGAATTAGCAAATGGATATTAGCCTTATCAGAGTTTCACCTAGATTATGTCCCCCAAAAAGAAGTAAAAGGACAAGTTTTGGCTAACTTTTTAGCAGATCATCTATGCCAAACGGAAAGCCAGGAGATAATGGATCTTGGTATGATCAATGTTGAGTCATGGCAGATGTGGTTCGACGGGTCAAAGGTCAATGGTCTTATTGAAATTGGTGTTATAATTAAGTCACCACAGGGGATAGAAACCACACATGGTTTCAGAGTAGATGAAACTACTTGTTCCAATAATCAAACTGAATATGAAGCTTTAATAATATGACTGGAAATGCTAATTGGATTACAAGCTCATGCAGTTAATATATTTGGAGATTCTCAATTGGTGGTCAACCAAATGAAAGAAATTTTCAAATGTCAAAGTGCAGTATGTTAGCATACTATGTTGTTACATTACATTTGCTTTCTCAGTTTCATATAGCAAATGTGACTTATATCCCAAGGTTCATAAATAACAAAGCCAATGATATAGCTCAGAAGGCTTTGAATTTCAGAAGAAGAGATGACACTTAATTGAACATAAGTCAAGCAACATATCAAAAATTAATACCACATTTAGCTAAAAGAAAAGTGGTGTTAGAAGTCAATCATAATGACTTACAGGATCAAGATTGGAGACATCTAATAATGCAGTACTTACTTGGCGTATCTTCGAAAGTCAGTAGAAAGATCAAATTACAATCTATGCAATACATAGTGTATGGTAATGCTCTTTACAAAAGGGGAGCATATGGATTGTTATTGGAATGTCTAGGGCCGAAGAAAGCATTGACAACCATGGTTAAAGTTCATGAAGGCATTTGTGGTGCCCATTAGCCTGGTGTGAAGATAAGATGGTTGCTTCGGAGGCATTCCTATTATTGGTCAACCATCCTTAAAGATTGTATAGAGTATGTTATAGAGGTTGCCAAGCATGCCAAAAGCACGGCATAATAAGATATGAACCAATAACTGATTTACATGCAGTAATGAAGCCTTGGCCATTTAGAGGTTTGGCTATGGATATGATAGGGAAAATACATCCACCCTCTTCGAAACACCATTGTTTTATCCTAGTGGTCATAGATTACTTCACTAAGTGGGTTGAAGCTAAACCCTATAAAGCTGTAGATCAAACTGAGGTTATTGGGTTTATTAAAGATCTGATTCATAGATTTGGCATCCCACAGACCATAACTATAGATGATGGGACTGTATCTAATGGAAAGATGGTAGAGTCTTTCACAGCAAAATTTGGAATTAGTTTGTTAATTCCACTTCTTACTATGCACAAGCAAATGGTCAAGCAGAACCATCCAACAAGTCATTGAAAAAAAGAATACAAAGAGTTGTGAAAGACAATCCTAGAGATTGGCATAATTTGTTGTTGGATATATTATAGGCTTATAGGATTTCTCCAAGGTCAAGTACAGGAGTTACTCCTTATGCTTTAGTACATGGGTATGATACAGTATTGCCTGTGGAGATTAATATTAGGTCATTGAGGGTGAAATGCCAGGGCCAGTTAGCTTCTGAGCAGTACCATCAGAGCATGTTCTTAGAGTTAGAAAATGTGGATAAAGCTAGAATTTTCGCATTAAATAGTATTCTTTTCCAAAAGAAGAAGGCAGCCAAAAACTATAATAAGAAAGTCAGGCACATTAGCTTTGATGAAGGTAATTTGGTATGGAAGATAATACTTCCAATAGGAATTAAAAGCCATAAGTTTGGCAAATGGTCACCTAATTGGGAAGGACCATATCAAATTCATAGAGTCTTACCTGGGGGAGCATACTATTTGAGAAATTTGAATGGATATGTGCATCCTAAGAAAATTAATGGCAGGTACTTGAAACCTTATTATCCAACTGTGTGGGAAACACAAGGAGTGCGAGAAATGCTAAATCAAAATAAACACAAAAAAAATCAAACATTTAAACAATAAATAAGGATTTCATGTCATATAGAGTTGAGTACATGCAGCCATAAATTGGCCCAAAAATCAGTATAATGTTTCAATTGTTCCCTTATAATTGATTCTCTATTCCTAAAGTATGGGAACAACTGAATGGTTGTAGCCATGTCCTGCATTCGATCAGCCAGCCCTTGATTGGTGATTTGAAGCTTTGTAGCAGTTCGATCTAGGGCTAGATTAATTGCTGATAACTTTTCTTCTAATTGAGCCTTCTTTTCCAAGAGTTGGGTTCGAAATTGAGAAGCAGAGGAATGCTGTCCTTTCAATTCAAATACCTTAGCATGTATATGGGAAACAAATTCCTTGTCCTTTAATAGCTTCTCCTCTACAGCTTTGGCAATATGGCAAATGTTGGCATAAAAATCTATGGTAGCTATTACTTGGGATAAGTGACTTAAAATAGCCATGTTGGATTGCTCAATGACCATACATCATTGGAGGAAACCATTCTTGATGATAGGTCTTTATAAGACTTCGAATGGAATCCTTGAGAATAATGTTAGCAATTCCAAACAGGTGCCCAAGTCCAGTGGAGGTAAAGAAGCCCAACTGTTGGTTGAAGAGCTCTTAAAAATTTTCAAGAGAGAGTCAGCCAGAACCAATGGCTCAGCCTCATTAGTGGTTGATGGAATGGTAAAAGGTATGTCAAAAAGGCTAGCCAGCCTAGTTTCAAAAATGTCCATCTCTTCCATTGACATTGGAAGTGCAGAAAGGTCTCTAGTGGAAGGAAGAAATGGCTGCAGAGGGATAGGAAAAGAGGATGAAGTGTCCCTAACAGTGTCTATAGTCCTAGCTACCAGAAAGTCTAAAGAAGAAGGGCTGGAGCTGGATAGTGATGGTGGACAAAGGATTGGTGAGCTACTAGTGTCTTCTCTGGGAGTATCAGTTATCAATGAGGATGAAGTAATAATTGGGACCTCCTCAAGTGAAGAAGGAGCAGCCAAGACTATAGGGAGAGTGAATTGGGTTGAGATGAATGTTGGATGAGCTAGATATGGAGTTAAGCCCGGGCATAAAGAAATAGGAATGTTTGGCCTCTTAGAAGATATGGAAAGTATAGAGCTAGGAAAAAGGAATACTATTTGGATAGGCTCGACATTCATGGGCACTTTTGTAGGGCTCTTCTTTCTTTTTGGCCTTTTATCTGTCAAAGGAGGAGGAGGTGAAATAACTTTCGCTGTAGATCAGAAAATAAGAAGCAATGGTAAGTTTTGTTGTTAGAACTTTGAGAAAGGAAATCATCAAAGAAACTAAAGGAAATTACCAGCCTCAGAAGTAGTGGTGGTAGTGGTTGGAGAACTATGAAGAGCATAATGTTCGGCAGTTTGTTACCTTCTAGCGGCTTCTCTTTGGAGTGCATCAACAGTAGCAACTTTATCCCTTAGTACTTGCTGTTGTCTCCTCTTCTCAGACCTCTAAAATACAATGATTTCTTTGAAGTGCTCCTCTTCCACTGCTTTGGTAACTGTTTCATGAGTAGAGTCCTCAATAAGGTCAGAGGGAGAAACTGTCATTTTCTTTCTTCTTTTCAATGGTATCTCTTTCTCTTTTTTTGTTTCTTCCTTTTCTAAGTGAGTTTCAGGTATCTTCTCCTTAGAATCAAGCAAAAGTCTTCTTTTTCTCTGTTGTTGTTGCTTGCCTTTGAGGACATTCAAAGCTCGAATTCTCTGAGGAGATTCTAGTTGTGAAGCTTCTGTATTAAAAAAAAAATTTAAAAAAAAAAAAAGAAAAGAAAAAAAAAGGGAAAGCCATAAGTAGATGAACAATGCATTATAAACATCATAGAGAGAAGAGAAGGGAAAAAATGAAAATACATGCCTCTCTTCGAAGCAGCCCTAGTGACTCTAGGAGAAGGAGGAGAGACAGCAAGAGTAGTCTCTGTGACAGCAAGAGTAAGAGTTAGGATAGCAAGGGCAGTAGACACTGTAATGGTGGCTCCAGTCTTTTTGGGTTTGGCTTAAGTGGGCACATCTAATCCCACTAGCAGATCTTTGGGAGGTATTGCCAGGAATACCTCCATTTGGTTGTCCACCAATTTTGAAATCTTTTCAAAGCTGTGTCATGTTTGGTAAAGAGAGTGAATTGAAACTCACTCAACTCTTGTAGCAATTTGAATGTTGCTTCTTCCAATTTGTTTTTGGGTACCTTCAGGTCTCTGACTGTGAGATTGGTATTGGAGAGGTTACAGAGAGGGACAGAGATTTCTTGAGTAAGCCCAAATTACCTAGCAAATTGGGAAGGACAGTAAACTTCAGATATACATTTGTAAGCTCGAAGATTCAAAGTACTAATGAAGAGTTCCTTGGCAACAAGATAGAGGCCCACATATCCTTGTGTAATGAATTGGAGCACTCTCTATTAGCCAAAAAATGCCCTCAGCCAGGCTGGTCCTGTATTAGTTTCGAAGGGGCAAAAGAAGGAAGGAAGTGGAGAAATTGGGAGTTAATGAAAGAAAGTAAAATAGTAGGCAAAACTGGAGGGGTATAAAGAAATCCTAGCAAATTTTTCTTCGTAAGTAGTGGGTTCTTGCACCAAAAATCTCAAACACCTGGACTGTAGACCAATGAAATATGCGAAGAGCCAGAGTTATAATACCCATAGAGGGCCTCCTTGGTTGATATCCAGAGGTTTCTCGTAAAATTGGGATCAAGCTCTATAAACATGGCCTAAAACATAAGGAGCCAAAGCTATCCTCTTCTTCGAGGAAAGAGCCTTGACAAGTGGGGCAAACTCAGGCATAATCCGCTGAAATGAAGTGCAAAAAAGAAATTTGCATAATCGGTATAGAATGAAGGAAAAAAAACTCTCGATCACCTACAGAACCTACCTTCTTGTCTCAAATTTTACAAAATCACTGAAGGAAGAGTTCAAGGATGGGATGGTGAAGTTGATCGGAAGGTCTAGGTAACTAGGCGAAAAGGGAGTACTAAGTGGTGAGAGCCCTAAGAGATGGCAAATATCAAGAACGGTGAGGGCCATCATACCACACCGAAACTGAAAAAAAGCCGAATTCCAGAAACAAAGGGCTGCAGGAATCAAAAAAGGATCCTCAAGGATAATGAACCTGGAAAGGCAAATTGGCATTAAGGATACAGAACTCTTGTAGATCCAATTCTCTGGCTGGCACGACTCTGTCATACCACTCCTTCCATTCAACCCTCAATGTAGGCCAGCAGCAGTGGGGACGGTTTATCCTCCAGCTTCCCCAATCAAAACCCTCTTCGTAGAGCAGGCAGTGATCCTCTAGACGAGGATACAAAGCAGGAAGTTGAGCTGGGCTACTCTGAAGATGGGTCCCAAGACGTATTCATGTTGTTCATTATGGCGAGGAATAAAAAGGTGACCATCTGTGGCACTCGGTTCACCAGCTTTAAGCTTGGATATCTCTTCGTCGATACAACTCTTTAAAGCCAATGATGGACTCATGCGCTCCACAACTGGTACTTTTAGGAGGAAGAAGCCATTAGCAAGAGTTTTCGGAGGATGAAGCTGAGAAAAGAGTAAAGAGGAGGAGAGAGCAGTAGAAATGAAAGGGTTTGTGTTTTCGGCAAACGAGTAAGATAAAAACACAAAGGGAGAGGGTTTTAAACCTTTTTGTTCGAAAGATGCCCCATTTGTCTAAATAGATAAAAGACCCGAGATTGATTGTTTGGCTAATGTTGGAACCCGTATGAGTTTAAGACTTTGTCCTAAAATTTGTGAGGGTCCTGAAAGTGCAATGTGAAAAGTCTCTCTCAAGGTTGATTGTTTGGGCGAAAGACATATCTCAAACAATCAAATTGGCTTCGAAAACAAATATTTGGCTTCGAAAGTCAAGATTTGGCTCCAAAGCCAGATGTCAAACGATCAACTAAGGCTTTGAGAGCAGGTAATTGATTTCGAAGGACATTTCATGCTTAAAAATACAAGAACGCTTAGGTTTTGTCTGCTTCAAAGGGATTGGTGACTTGCTATTAGGTTTCTTGTAACGATAAAATCCTTCAAAGTAAACTTTAAAGTGCTCTGCAGCTAGAATTTGTTTGTTTTAGACTTCAAAGTTGCAAAACTAGTATTTGGTCAAGTAGTGAAGAAACCCAAAAGGGCTCACTCTTTAAAAAGTAAGTAGTATAATTTCTAGGGGAAGTTTCCATACTTCGAAGCACGTAGACTGTTCTTCGAAGCAAAAATGTTTAAATTCGAAGCTGATTGGTTATGCAGATTATGTTAATTATGTAATTGGAGTGTAAAGCTTAGGGCAAAAGTTGTCTTCCTTAGGAAAAAATTTTGTTTCCACACTTTGAGAGTAAGTTTGATTGATTCGAAGTTTTTTGTGAACATGGTAAGAAGTAAGGTTACATCAATCATACAACCAAGCATACAATTGGAATATAAAACCAGATCATGCCGAATAAAGAAAGAAAAACCTAGCTTTATTGATATGTAAATAATTACATTAGAAAGCCTTCTTGGCTAGGAATTCAATCTCATAAAAATAAGGAATAGAAAGAATAACAAGGTCATGAAATTTGTCTCAGCAGTGGTCAATGAATTTATGTTCTTTATTTATTCTGTCCTCTATCCTATCCAAGTTGGGTTGCTGTAGCTAATAAGTTCTTATTTGATGGAAAAGCCATTCAGCTTTCATTTCGAACTCTATCTTCTTCAATCCTTGTTCCATTTCGTCCATTTCTAAATCATCCCAGTATACAGAATCCTTATTCTTAAAATCATTATATTTGTCAATAAGATTCTCTACCTCATACTGGGTTTGAATTCGTTTGGCTGAGATTTTGTCTAAAGAATTAGTGGTAGCCAAAGAAATTTGGTACCAATGGAGAAGAAGCAGGAGTTAATCCAAAAAAGCTTGAAGCTTTGCTTGAGCAATAGGGTTAAGAACATGACCCCGAGTCATAATGTCACAGGCCCATCAGAAGTTCTTGAGAGAAGTCTCATCTCCAAGAACATTGAAGGGGAAGTGAGAAAAGGCTGCAAGCAGAAGGTGAGCTTGGTATCGCTCAAATGTAGTGGGAAAATCTAGAGGTTGGTAAGAAGGAAGAAACTGATTCTCGAAGAGAGTAAGTTTCAGTTTCTCCATCCAGTGAGGATTTTAAGGAAAAGGAGGTGTGACGCCCTAATTTTTTTTTTTTTTGGAACATCATAAAATTTAAATAAAAATAACTTGCTAGATAAAATTTTAACTACTAATTAGGAAATTTTAAACTCTTACATAGTCAAAGTCCAACAACAAAATAAAATTACAATTTCACATATAACGTCACAACATTGTTAACTACTAATACAAGAGATAATAGAATTTTACTTGGATAAAATCTTGACTCTAAGTTAGCCAAGGTTCGATATTAGCAGCAGCTCCAAATTCAGCCTCAGTCCCTTCTTTGACATAATCTGGCATGAAACGCCAGGGCAACAAAAATTTAACTTAACCAACCACTAAGCCATGGCCACGGTTAATTTGGAAACCCCCATTTGGTCAAATATTCAAGAACTACCAAAGATGCCCACATCCGGAGTTATATACCCAAGCCGTGACATCCGTGGTCTGCCCCAAGGGAACGGTCTGCCAGGGGTACATAACTTCCATGCGTGCCACCCGCACATTCACCCTTATTCCAAAACCAAATACCGATAAGGGTTCAAATAAGCCCCGTGCCATCTTAGGGTTTTGCGACACAATTTACATAAAAATTATTAAAAATCAGGGCTCACCTTGAATACCCGGTATTAACCCTCTATCAGTAACTTTATATATACCATTAATCATTTCGGTTAATTCATATATTAAACACAAATTATTCAAATCTCAATCACCAATAATGTTATACCAACTCAAAAAAAAAAAAAAAACTCCCAACATAAAACATTATACATGTCACACAATAATAATTCAATGTACAAAATTTAATAGACAATTAATTTAAACCATGGTATGAATATAATAACTTAGATACAAGAAATAACCATAATCACACACATGCACAAATTTTTGATTTACAAAATTAGACTAGCACAATATTAAATAAATCATAACACACCCATACATGGATTACTAATTTACAATAGTTGATGGATTAGACTAACACAATATTGAAGTGATGATTTTATCATGTCCAGAAAATTCCAGATTGTAACTTAGGTATTAAAAATTATAAATAAATTATTTACACAATCCTAAAATTCGTGCAATTGAACAGAATACTCAATAAGGATGTTTAGGTCATTGTTTAGAAAGAATTTCAAAAAAAGAAGATGTAAATAATCCTGTAAAATTTCCAGTAATTTTTATGACACAGATTTGTCACATTTCCTTAAATTAATTCCATGCTTAAATTTATAGATCAAATTCATAATCTAAAAATGTATTATGAAACTAGACTTCTCAAATTTCATCTTTTAGTTAGAAATTACCAGATTTGGCTTAGTATAAATTTTTTTAATAAATTTCCAAATATATAGTAAAATCTGTCTCACAGTTTCAGATTCAATTAAAAATTTGTATAAATTTGTAAAAAGCTCAAAAATTGTTTCCAAAATTCCTGGATGAACTAGACATCATTCTCAACAACTTTTTAGAAGAAATCATCTTAAAATTTTGAGTATAAAATTGTCTAAAAATTAGAGCAAATATTCTGGCAGATTCAAGGACAAAAAGATTAATTTCAATTTTTTCTTTAATGGTATAAACTACACATGCAAGCTTATTTTTACAATAATAAGATGATTTTAAGACTATCAATATCTTGAAACATTTGATATACACATTACAAAATTCCTATACTTATATATAAAATTTCTATCTATAAGTTAGTCATTTTTATCACATGAACATAATCTGAAAACTTTATTAATAAAAAGAAATGAGAGGGTTGAGAGGGTTTTCTTACTTAATAGTAGGATTGAAATGGGTGATGAAATGATAAAAAAATTTTGCTTCTTAAACCTTCCTCTCTTCTTCTCCTTCTGCTGAATTATTTTTCCTTAGTTTCTCCTCACCCGTCCAAAGGAACAGACATGTTGTGCATACTAAGCTAAGCCTTCTTTTTGTATATATATAAGTGTAATGACCCCGACCTCTGATTAATGTTAATTCGCACTTAATTATGCCTTGTAGTAAATTAGGAAAGGTATGGGATTAATTTGCGTGTGTATTGCATCATTTATGTGTTTCTATCTGTTTGCCATAAAATGATCTGTTCATGTCTTTGACTTTAAATTGCAAATTGAAAGCCTTACCGGCACCCGATTCTGGAATTGATTAATGTTTTATGTTAGTTAGATTTTATGTGATTTTATGGTAGGTTTAATAAAATTGTATTTAGTACGATTAAACTCGATTAAATAACGATTAAACTCGATTAAATAATGTTAAATTATGTTAGTTGCTTTAATTATCAACTTGCCATTGAGTGGCCATCTCCATGCACTATTTAGGGACTTAATTAGCACATCCCTTGCATTGTTTCCTCAGCCATGTTTTTGCGACCAAAAACGTAGGAAAGAGTGAGGGAGGAGAAGAACTTAGCTTCAACAAGAATTACTTGGAGAACTTAGGAGAATTGAAGAGGCTTTGCAAGTTTGAGCTTCTAGGCTTGAAATTGAAGACTTAAGGTAGGAGAATTACCTTCTTGATTGTGAATTCAAGTCATTTCTTGCATGATTCATGTGACATTAGTGATCTAAGACAAGAATTAGATTTAACATGTTGAATTAAAGCTTAAAATATGCATGCATGTCTTTATCATAACAATTTGAAGTGTTGTCATGGAAATTCTTGCATGCAAGACCATATTCTACTTATAGTCCATGATTTCATCATGATTTTGTGTTTAATCTTGCATTTGGTTACATTTTTGGAGTATTGAATTCAAGTGAACACTTGCATGTTTTGTTCTTTAATATTTCTTGGAAGTTGGTTGCAATTGTGTTTAATTGACTCACCCTTGGGCTTTGATTTCTCAAATTGATCTTCAAAACATGTTATACTATGAGTTTAAAGTGTTTTTCCAGAAAATGGGCCCAAGAGGTTGAGATTTGGGAAGTTGAATGCTTGGTTTGAGCTTGGGAGGCAAATCTGGAAATTCCAGAATTTGGCTTCCTCGCTCGAGCGAAGGATTCCACGCTCGAGCGACCATCATTTGTTCAGAGCTCTGCTCGAGTGAAGGAATGGTGGCTCGAGCGTAAATTGCAAGCTCTCAGGTTTTTGGTGCACGCAGACGCACGCTCGAGCGACGAGACCTACGCTCGAGCGAAGGGTGTGTCTCACGCTCGAGCGAGCATCGAGCGTAAAATTTCAACAACCAGTACTTTTGCATTTTTACAGACCGCTCGAGCGAAGAAGTCTACGCTCGAGCAACCCCTCTGTTTTGGCAAGCTCGCTCGAGCGAAGAAAGCTACGCTTGAGCGAGACCCCCGTTTTCAGCAAATTTTGAAAAATGTTTTCCAAGGCATCTTTGCATCCTTATTCCATCCTAGGCATTCCTAGGCCATGTTTAAGACTCTATAGTGAGACTTTAAGGTTAGAAACACATTAAGAACCAACGACGTAAGTTTTGTGTGATTAGAATGTGTGTTTCAAGTATGTGTCTGTTATATGTAGGTCACGTGCCGCGTGTCGTGTGATCAATCTGCTCCGTCTGTCTGTTTCAAGGCCAACTGTGAGTAATAATTTAGTAAAGTTATGTTCAACTGTATCTAGTTTCTGTGTGATAAAACGAGATCTATTTTCCGAAATGATATGTTCTGTACAATGAATGATTGTTCAATTTCTAACATGTATTCGTGACATCCTTAGCATCATGTGATATATGTTGGCTGTTGCCTGGTATCGGAGGTTCCTTTATGGAACTTATTTATGTCTGCACTCTGTTCCCCGTACCGGAGGCCCTGTCACGGGGGCTCAGCTTCTGTTCTATTACCCGGATCAGGAGGTTCCTTCATGGAACTGGTTACTTGTAACCTCACGCGTATGCGTTCTGTTCTGTTCTATTCTGTTAATGCTAAGGGATGTATCACGTAAACTTAATCATGACTTATGATTTCTGTCTATATATATGATTTGGACAAATGATAAATTTGATACAAATCTGGATTGTGATTTCTGAATCTGTACGAACTCATTCATTGAAACCCTTTACTCTATTATTATTCACTGGGCTTTCACTTATAGTTTATATTATGTATGTAGGTGAGACGGCATATGACCAGGGCCAGAGTTGACAGCCTTCTGTTCTGTTTTTGTCAGCCATCCGTTGTACCTCCCGAGGAGGTTCCGATCAAAGCCTAATGCTATGGCTGTTTTTGTATTTCATGCTAGTCTCTGTATATGTTTTGTAAAGACAGGTCTTGGGTTGTACATGTTGTAAATATTGTGTACCTGGACTGGCATGTTTATGCATATATACATATAAGTTTTGAAATGTTCCATCCCATGTACGTTATCACAGCTCATTGGACCTTGTTTATTTTGTATAATTGCTTCCGCAGCCCCTTACTATTGCTAATCTGTTCAGAGGCCTTTGGTAATCCACGGATTACTGGCCGGTTACGATGCTAAACCTATAGGGGCGGGTTTGGGTCGTGACAATAAGATTATACTCAGCCCTGAAAATATGAACCCTGTGTATGAACACTAAGTGTATGGATTTATAGAACCTTCTCTGAGGCTCTCTCTCTCTCTCTCTCTTGTAATCATTTTATGTGGTCTAATCGAATCTCTCAGTTCCAATGCATATAATGAATACATTTGCATGCAATCCAAGTGTTGTTTATTTGCCACCACCAAATCTCTGCCGAAATCTGAATTATTATATTTTTATTTTATTTTATTTTATTTTATTTTATTTTATTTATTTATTTATTATTTATTATTATTATTATTATTATTATTATTATTATTTTGTGTGTGTGTGTATTTGCATTGGTTTCTCAAAATTGATACACTAAGATTTTTAACTAAGGTATTTAGTAAGAATAATTATCATGTTAAATCCTAATTAAAATAATTTATAAACAATAAATATTGAATACCCACAAAATTATTATTCTTAATAAGGTCTTTGTTAGTGATTGAATTGGGTTAATTTAAAACTAATTTTTACACTATTATATATTTTAGGTAGATTCTGAATAAAATTAATTAATTAATTTATTTATTTATTTTCTTTTAAGAATAATTAAATATGAGTTTTCACAGGAAGAGTAGGAGGGTCTATCTCAAAAGAAGAGGGGAACTGGGGATTATTCACACATTCAAGCCAGTTAGAAGAGCAAAGTTTTGCCTTCTTGGCCAAGAATGACGGATTGTATCCTTGTGCTTCCTCTGGACGAGGAGTTACTCGTACTATCTTCGTGGGCATGGAAGATGTGTACCACGCCACAAGTAAGTTGTCTTTCAGACTGCATCGGTGATCAATGGGTACATAGGGGTAAACCACTAAGCTCCAAGCAGAAGCAGGGATAAATAGAGGATCAGCGAATTCGACGAATCGATGGTGAATTCGCTCTCTTAGTTTGGATTCATCAGGTTCTGGCCAACTTGCCCAACTAGTAGACCTGGAGGAAGAAGGAGCAGTTGTGTCCCATGCAGAGGGTGGTGGAGCAGAGGAAGAAGAAGTTGTGTCCCACGCAGAGGATGGTGAGGCAGAAGAAGAGTTTCCAAGATTCATTTTTGCAAATTCTTGATCCAAGGGTTCGTAGTTGGTAAACTTTGGGTCTAAAGGTTTGTATGTTGCAAAAGCTTCCATAACTTGCATAAATGGAGGCAGATAGGTGTAATCAATAAATGCATTGAGATTCTTTCAAGGCCTATAATCATTTTCATAGACTCCTCGTATGCTCAATCAATGTAGGAGAAGGTGTGATTGGCCATTGGGGATGTACCAGTTTTTTCGTCTACTCAAAGAATGGAAGTGCAAGATACAAGGATTTAATGGAGTTCATAGCTTCATTATTCAAAAAGCGGTTATGCTACCAGAATACACAGAGTCCATGCACGTCTTAGAATATCGGTGGATTGCACTAGTTCACTAATATCACCAAGTATTGGGTATATTAGTACGAGGGGTAATGTTGGTTGCATATTTTGTATAGGCCAATCACAGCTTAATATATGGCGAGATGAGGGCAACATGGGAAGTTAATTCAAGTCTTCAATCAAAATCAGACACGTGGCAGTTAGCATTGGTAATCATGAATCTGCGTAGTACTGGATCAGCGAAAAAATACAAGATGATGTGGCCTAAGGGTTACTCACAAAATTTAAATTCAAAATCAGGAGGGAAGCCTAACTACAAGAGTGTCGTAGTGAGATTGATTGTGAAAGAGTATGTTCAGTAATCATGGAAGGACATTTTGACGGTTGAAAGCCCATTTTGACGGTTATCATTGGAAAGTATAAATAGCAGAAAAGGCCCCAGAATGAGAGATCCAGACTCAGATCCAAAAAACCAGTTTATTCATTTCATATTTCTTTCCAGTTTTTCTAGTTCTTTACATTTCTGCATTTCAATTCCTGTACTGCACTTCGTTTCTAGGAGTTGTTTCAAATATTTTGTTGCTATAAACCTTTACGAGGCTGGGTCAGATCATTGTAAGTTTTCATTTTACTTAATGAAATTCAGATTCTGAAATTGTTCTTCACTTATTGTTATTTATCAAATTCTCCTAAACAAGCCACCAGTAAAAGTCCTCTTCATTGAGGCTGAGAGAACTATAACACAATCGTCTGATAATTGGTTGGCAATTAATATTCTGTAAGGACTAATTGATTCTTGCTGGTATTCTTAAAATTACATTATTAACCTTCGAAAGCCAAAAAAGCCAAAATATATTTTTGGGGGTAATGTTGGCACCATAAATCTGTAATTATTATTATTATTTATTATTTATATAATTGCAGGACATGTGGTATCCTCCTACTCATTTGGAGGTTATGAGAAGTTATGAAATGTGAAAAGATTATAGAGAATAAAGTGGAGAACATGGAGCATGAAGTGGAGATTGAAAGAAGTTATGGAAGATTATGTAGTATGAAATGGAGGAGGTGGAAGAGTGGATAATTACTAAGTAGTTATTGCTATATTTTTTTCTCTTTAAATAGCCATCAATGGCTACATTGTAATAGATCCAAAAGTCAAATCAAAGACAATTGATTTCTATTTTTTCTTGTCATTTATATTTCCTACATTTTATTTTACGTACTTCTTTTTTGAAGCATTTATTTTCAGTATTTCATTTTCAAAGCATTTTATGCACTTCCTTTTCAAAGCATAGGAGTATAGGTAAATAATTATTACTTTGATTGTTCACTCAGTCATCTTTTTCAACCTCCCTTTTTCTTCTTTTAATTTTTCTTTTCTCTACACTTGGCAATTTTGAAGTCTTCTTTATTGAGGCAAAAGAATCGTAAACGCAATCGCTTGATAATTGGTTTGAATTTAATCTATAAGGATTTTTCAATCCTTGCTAGCACACTCGCATTTATGATATTTCCCTTCGTAGGAAAAATAAGCCAACAATTTTTGGCACGCCCAGTGGGACGTCAAGTGTAAGAAATGAAAAATGAATTGGATTTGTCCATTTCAAACAGCCTAGATGAAATCTATTGGTATTAACAAAAAATTTTGGATCTTCAAGAAGATATCCATTTTCTTGATGAAATAAACTTTCATCCCTTACAATATTATTTCGTAGAAAAAAAAAGACACCATTTAATTAGAGAAATTCATCAACTTGATATGGAAATTCACCAATGACATGATGAGTTACAACTCTCGCTACCAAGTTTTTAACTGAGGCTTTAATGGCCAAAATTGGTGAATTTTTTCAAAACTTTTCCATGGTTAAAAATAGCAAAAGCAAAGAGTTGATTTCATCAATGGCCCGAGGGGTTCAAGAGTCCGTTTTTAAAAAGCCAAATTATGAAATTAACATAACGAAAGAGCATGTTCTTGAGCCAAATTTGATTAAGAATGATGTTCCATGCATGGCTCGGGGGGTCTAAAAACCAATTTTTAGAGAGTCAAGTCATGAAAATAACATATCTATAGGTGATTTTCATAAGTCATTAATGACTAATATGGAAAAATAACCCACTTTGCCAAATAATTATGAAAATCAATTCGGCAAAAGTCATGTTTTTAAAACAAACATGGTCAAGAATAATGAACAAGCCACTGTTCATGAATTCAAAATTTTTAACATTTTTCAAAGTGTCAAAAAGTATGAATTTTCATGGTTACACTATACCATGACTTTTGTTGTTCGAAATCCATTTTGGATTTGTGGATCACATCAAACGTTGACTTTGATATGGCTAACAAATAATATTTCGTTATTGCAATATATTGGGCCAAAAATATGGTTATTAGTTGATTCATAAAACCATCACCATTTGGTTTTGTGGTTACCTTCGAAGTATGTCCCAAGACACTTCGAAGCATGTTATTCATTGGAATATCATTTTATAGCCATTAATGACTACTTAAAATGCCAAACTAATTTTATAGTAATCTAACTATTTGGATTTGGTTTGAAGAGATGCCGTGAGCAATTTTGAAGGACAACTTTGATCCTTTAAAAAATATATGTGACTTTCGAATGGTGGTTTTGTCATCAATAAACACATTCGAAATGTAACATGGGACGAAAAAACTTTCGAAATGTGTACCTCCCTTCAAATATATGTAAAATGGCAATTAATTAATTGTCGAATAATGTCTATTTTTGACATGATAATTAGTGGCTTTACTGATAACCATTTTTATAGTCATTTGTTACATGAAAATGTAACTAGTATTCTACAAAAGTTGGTTTGAAGAACAACGATTTTAGTGTCTTCGGAGAATTAATAATTGATTCGAAGCACAAAATTAATATTTTCATTAATTATGTGTGAACCAGAACATACAAAATTTAAATAACGACAATGTTGGCTAACAGTTGCTTTGAATGCCCTTTTGCTATAATTTTGTAAGCTTCGAAGCATCCATCTTGCATTAATAGCTTCGAAGAAACAATAATGGTGGTTGTGAACTTTCGAAACTTTGCCAAGTATTTCTAAGGATGTAATTCGTCTTTTGTTGGCACTTTCGACCTTTTAAAGATGATTTTGGTCCTCTTTACTACCTTCGAAGCTTGTTACTAGTCCATAATAGCTAGCGTGTGTAACAGTTTGTTAAGGTGAATCATGTTTGAATATTGGCTTTGTCTTGAAAATATAAGGTTCTGAATGATTCTAAATGCAAACAACATCAACCTACTTCAAAAGGTTCCAAGTTTTCTAAGTGTTTAAAGTACGAGTAAAATAAAATTGTTTATTTCTTTCAACGGATTGATGTCGATTCGAAGTACATATATAATATCCCTTCAAGGCATATATATATATATATATAATTCGAGACATCTAGTCATAATTTCATACTCATTCGAAGCACTTTATTGGTGCTATTATATCATTTGAAGCACTTTATTGATATTATTTGAGGCACTTTATTACTTAGATTAGTCATGTGCTTGGTTTGGCCCTTCAAGAATTCAAGTAAACATCATTTTTAAGGGCCGCGAGGAATAATGTAGGCACCATAAATCTATAATTTTTATTATTATTTAGTATTTATATAATTGCAAGACATGTGACATCATCCTACTCATTTGGAGGTTATGAGAAGTTATGAAATATGAAAAGATTATGGAGAATAAAGTGGAGAACATGAAGCATAAAGTGGAGGTTGAAAGAAATTATGGAAGATCATGTAGTATGAAATGGAGGAGGTGGAAGAGTGAGTAATTACTAAGTAGTTATTGTTGTATTTTTTCCTCTATAAATAGCCACCAATGGCTACATTGTAATAGATCCAAAACTCAAATAAAAAACAATTGATTTTTATTTTTCTTATTATTTGTATTTCTTGCATTTTATTTTACGTACTTCTTTTTCGAAGTATTTATTTTCAGCATTTCCTTTTCAAAGCATTTTATACACTTTCTTTTCAAAGCATAGGAGTACAAGTAAGTAATTATTACTTTGATTGTTCACTCAGTCATCTCTCTCCATCTCCTTCTTTCTTCTTTTATTTTTTTTTTTCTACGCTTGGCAATTTTGAAGTTCTCTTTGTTGAAGCAAAAGAACCGTCAACGCAATCGCTTGATAATTGGTTTGAATTTAATCTGTAAGGATTTTTCAATTCTTGCTGGCACGCTCGCATTTATGATATTTTCTTTCATAGGAAAAATAAGCCAACATTAATATTATGAAATTTTGTTTTGAAATTACACATTTTGTGGTTGGATAACATTTCCCTTATTGTAAACATAAATATTATGAATTATGAAATTTTATTTTGAATTTTATCTCAAAAGTGAATGTATGGAAAAAATTTAAAATTAATAAAAATACAGGTCATACTTACAATAATGTAGGCCATTAAATTTTTGTCCTTTTTTTTGAATAACTTTTCTATTACAAAATTATTTGTGTTGGGTTCATGTTTAGCAATGCAAATTAGGTCTACAAAAACATACTCTAATTACTCGCAAAGTTTGGTCTACTATTCCACTGATAAGCCATATATATATATATTAGTATATCACTTGTGCCATATACGGAATAAAATAATATATTATTTATTAAAAATATGATAATTATATTTAATTTTTTTTTTATATTTTGTCTCTCGTAATAAAATTTTATACATAAGTTTAAGGGTTTTCTTTCAAATGTTCATTTACTATAATATATAGTATAGATATATTAAAATTATTGTATTGACAATTAATAATTAAAATTGTGCTTTGTTATAAGAAAAATGATATAATTATAATATTTCACTATTTTAGAGTAAAAATATATGAATTTTAAAAATTATCATATTGGTTTTTGAAAGGGAAATAATTAAAGAAATTTTAAAAACTTAATGAGTAAGAAAGAATCATCGTAACATGTAACACCGCTAAAATCACGGTAAAACCAGAAAATCATTTAAACCAAAAATGGTTTAGCTTAATCAGTTATGTCAAAAGATCAACCGGTTTACACAAAATTAATTAATTAAAACTTTTAAATTTTATTTTATTAAAATTTAAACTATTAATAAATATGGAAAGTAATCTATTAATTTAAATTTAAAGTAGATGGATATATATATATATAGATAGATAGATTTAAAAAGAATTTATATTTGTTTTAGATATTTTTTTAATATACAAATTATTTTTTTTTTAGATTTTCTATAAAAATAATTTAACAATCTCATCACTAATTATAGTGTATGGAAGAAGCGGAAAAGGATGTAGCAGTGTGCATGGGAGAAGTCAAAAAAACTTGTGAGTTGGAGAAGTCAATAAATATTAAGTTTTTTTAAAACAAAATCAAAAAATTAGAAATTTAAGATTAGGATAGTGGTGTTCCCATAAGGCTTGTGAGTTAGAAACACCATTTTTTCTTATATAATATATAGATATAGATGTAGATGTAGATGTAGATGTAGATGTAGATAGATTTTATACTTTATTAAAACTTTTAGCATTACAAAATCAATAATTAAGTTTTATCAAATATGCTTTAAATCTAATCGTCAACCGATTTTTTAAACAAGATTTTCTCATTCAAAATTTTGGCAAATATTTATTTAGGAAAACCATCCACATGTTAGTGCACCATTTTCACTGTTATTATTAAGCTTATGTAACTTAGGCCTTAATCTAAATGCACGTTGTATTTTTTAAAATTTTGTTTAATGTTTGGCATAACCCATAAATTGGTTATAAATTATAAGTAAAATTTTAAATTATTAACTTAAAATAAGTTGTAAATTTATTTGGTGCAATATAACTTTTGATAATCTATATAACATTTTTATTGTGTAAATATAATAATGTCTCGAAAGTTATTACTAAGATAAAAGATATGAGACTTTTATATTCATATGTATTTAAGGATTTCAAATAAGTTTTTTTTAAAAAAAAAAAAAAAGAAGTTACAAATTGTAGTTTAAAAAACCTCTCTTTTTTAGCCAAATAAGCTATAAAAATATCAAATAAATTATAATTTAAAATTACAACCAAATAAACTTAGTCACACAATAAAATAAAATATAATAAGTATAGCATTATTTAAGAAAAAGTGCACCAACCATAAAATCTGAAAATTAAAAGCAAACCTTATAAAATTTTTGATAAATAACAACTCTAATTTGACTTGAATCCAATAAGTGCAAAATAGAAGATTTATGAGAGATGTAAATTGCTTCTCATAATTTGTGATACACAATTTAAATTTTTTTAAATTGATTTAGTCTTCTTTCTTTTTAAAAGTTATAAATTATGAGAAAATTAGATTTTTTTTAATAGTTATATGCAGGGGCGGAGGGAAGGAGGGCTTAGGGGGGTCAGGTGCCCCCCCTGAGTTCTGGAGTTTTTTTTTTTTTTTTTTATAGTATAAAGAAAATATTTTATACAAAAAATTTATAAAAATATTATTTAGAGTGAAATGTCAATGATATTTTTAAAATTATAAGAACAATAATGATTGTTTTGATTAAAAATAAAGAGACTACGATATTATTATCTATGAGAATTTCAATATAATGGTGATCTCTATCATTATTGATATGCAAATGTAATTAATTTTAATGAAAATATAGAATTTATTGAATTGTTAGTTACATTTAATATGCAGGGTTCACCCTCCATGTGTTTCTTTATTATTGATTGGTAATATCACATGTCAATGATTGCGTTATGTGACTATTATATTGAATTTTTACGCATATTTTGTATAAAAAAAATTACTTTATCATTATATAATTTATTTTAAAACTTTATACCCATGACTTTTTTTAATATTGTCCATGATACACTAATTACAAATAACATATTCACTTTATTTGGTTTGAGTTTTCTGAAAACACTTTTCAAAAAATTCTACGTTTTTGTTTTATTGAATTTTTTTAATATTTTAAGCAATTTTTTTAATTTTTAGACACACCTAATATAAATATACTTAAACAGTATAATTTTTGAAAAAATCTTTTAAAAAGTCACTAAATATCAAAAATATAAAAAAAATACAAAAAATCAATACATTTTTCGTATTTTTATGTATTTATTAATTTTTAAAAATATTTTTTCACAAATATTTTATTTTTTTAAATACATCATGTACCTAAAAAAGTAAAAAAAAAATGCTTAAAATTTTAAAAATATTCACTAAAAACAAAAAAATAAAAAAATAAAAAAATAAAAAATAAAAAACTTAATTCAAAAAACTCAAACCAAATACGTTGATTTTTTTATTTATTTATTTTATATTTCTTGAAGTCAATCGTAAAAATTTATATGAAATATTTTTGTAAATATTTTTAATGTTGTAATTAAGAAGTGCCCCCTCTGACTTCTTTTCTTGGCTCCGCCACTGGTTATATGGCATACTTTTGAATTTTGACATGGGTTAGTATACTTTCCTTTTAAACTATCTATATGTCTGTTGAATTGTTTATCATATTTAATGACACATAATTTTAAATCTTGAAATAGAAAACTATATATATATTTAAAAATCATAAATTATGGAATAATTAGAGTTCTTTTTATGATTATAATTAGATTTTAGTGAATTGCTTCCATATTAGTGGTACACAAATTTAAATTTTAAAATAATTGAGCATACTTTCCTTTGAGAAGTCGTAATTTATAGAATAATAAGAGTTTAATTATTATGGTTAAATTAAAGTTAACCAATGGATTTTTTTAAGAAAATAGTTAGATTTTTTTGCAGTTAAATATGATGTTTGTGAAAAAAATGAAATGATTATGGATTTAATATGACATTTTATCTTATTAGTTATTTTAACCTATTTTGTCTTTTTTGTAAATTTTAGCCACAAAAAAAAGTCAAAAAGCCTCTTGCCAAACAGGGCCATAATTTATAGGGTTGTTTTGAAAAGATGGTTAAAAACTAGTTTTTTTTGTTTTGGTTAAATTACAAATACACCCTCTGAGGTTTGATCAAAATACAAATCAACCCCTGTAGTTTCTCAAATTACATTCTACCCCTTGAAGTTTCTCATTTCATAACAAATTGCCCATTTTATTAATAAATCATCAAGTCAATTAACAATTTTTAATGATATTAAAAATATGTTTCAATTAATAATTTAGGTAATTTTATTATTGTATAAGAGAGCAATTATGAATTTTATTTTTTTAATTAATTCTGTTAAATAAAAAATTCTAATAAGGGGTATTTGTAATTTTTCAAACCACATGGAGCAATTTATATTTTAAGCAAACCTCATGGGTGTATTTGCAATTTACTCTTTTGTTTTTTTTTTTGAAAAAATATATAAAAATTGTGAAAGATAATGTGACCCAAAATAAATTAAAAGATAAAAGATAATTTTTAATCATATTCCCAAAATAACTTATGACAGATTCAAGAGTTGCCTCACAAGTCAATGGTCGAGCTTCAAATCTTAACTCAAGTTCAACCAAGCTTCATTCCAGCAATGTGCCGTTTTGGGAACATTCACAAAAAGCAGCGTTTTCATTTTATGGAGAAAAACGCAATGCTTTGTAAAACGCAACAAATCATTTGGGAAGAGGTAAAACGCAAGTCTGTTAAATTACATAATTACCCTCCGTAAATTTTAATATTACATTAAAAAAAAAGTGTTCAAACACACCTGGGTAAAAATGTAAATTTCATAATTTTGGTAAAGGTATTTTGATTATTTTAAAGTGATTTGACATCATAAATAAATATTAAATCAAAAAGCAAAAAGTCAGCTTTTTATCAACTTCTCAAATCATTTTCCAAAAAAGCTAAAAGTTTGGTAAAAAGCCAAAAGCTAACTTTTTTACCAACTTCCCAAAATACCAATATATGGGTGGGAGTTCAAAAAAAAAAATTATCAATAATTGAGGTGTTTGGGAATAAGTTTTTTTAGTTTTTTTGAGCTAAAATAGCACTAAAAAATAAAATAAAACTAATAAGACAAAACGTCACATCAAACTTATAATCATTTTACTTTTTCTCTTACAAACATCATATCTAATTATAAAAAAATCTAACTATCTTTCCAAATATAAAAAATTTAACCTCCTAAAATAATCAAAAATTAAAATAATCTACTAAAATAATAATTTTTCAAACACCCACAATATATGGAGGGGTGTCACTTGCATCTCACAACTTTTCATTTACACTTTACCATAAATACATTTACACTTTCATATTTGTAACAGATACGGGGCCATTGTTGTGAATCCCCCTGCTATGCCCCCTATTGTGCTTTTGCTAAGCCTAAAACAGCATATAGTTTCACCCTTTTTTCTTTCTTTATTTTTTTTTGAACGCTTTGACTTTTTTTTTTCTTTTTTTTTTCTTCCTTCAGATCATGTTCTCATTATGTTTTTTTTGTATGATAAATTATACTTTGTCCTTATATTTAGTCACATTTTTTTTTTAATTCTTAAAATGCGACTGTTAATATCTTATTTTTTGTCTAATTTTTAACAAAAAATAGATTTAGGAATAAACTAAAAAAAATCTCGAACATAAAAGATCAAAATAAAAAAATAAATTTTAAAAATTAAAGTAAAAAATTGACCAAATATAAGGACAAAGTGTAATTTATTATGCCAAAAAACATATTGAGAACATGATCTGAAGAAAAAAAAGAAAAGAAGGTGAAACTGTACTATTTTAAACACAACAAGAACATAACAGGGGCACAACAGGAATTTACAGTAGTCACCAGCATCCATCTGTAACTTTTTTTTTCAACTTCTACCAATATATTGTTTTCCTATAAATTAGGCCCCATTTATTTTTCCGCATCGGTGGTAGATTGGATTATGATTGATGTGGTATTTATGAAAATTTTATATATTAATCATATTTAAAGATGACAAAACAAACAACAAATTGTTATGGTATTACTAATTTAGTGATATACAAATAAATATTTTTTATCTTCAATCTCCAACTTAATACCGTCTCATTATTAATCTTATCACTCAATCTTATCATATTACTAATTTCATCCAATCTAATATAATCTGTCAAACAAACAAAACCTAAATGATATAACCTTTACCTATCTCACCCTTCTACCACCACAACAATCAACGTCATTCAATATTCAATTTTGATTTTTACCAAACATAACTTCTATCATTATCGTGTTGTTTGGGTAGAAGATTTTGGGTCAAAATAATCGTAAAAACAAAATAAAATAAAATAGTTAATAAGATAAAATATCACATTCAAATCATAATCATTTTACGTGTTTACTCAGAATCATTAGATCAATTAAAAAAAACAACTATCTTCTCAAACACAATTTTTTTAATCAGACTTAACAACAAAAAAAAAGTCAAAAAATCAACTCAATCAGCCTTATGAAAATGTTTGGAATGATCTAAATAAATATATTTTTTAATTTTTTTATAAAAAAAATATACAAAAAAAATAAAATAAAAAAATAATATAACTTAACAAAAATAAAAAGATAAAAAATATATTTTTATAGGAATGCCAAATACTGCCTATATTTACTTTTTATTAGAAGTCTATATGTCATAGTTGACCAAACTAATCCCCTCATGAACCTCCTCGATGGTTGATGGAATCCAACAAATCTGATCTAACGATCCAGATCTTACTATCATTTAATTAATACCGTATAGCATGAATACACCAGAATTTTTCCCACCTCCCAAAAAACCGTTAACTGGTCCCGCACTAGCCGTTGGTCATCCCCAACCTCCCTCTCTCTCTCTCTCTCTCTCTCTCTCCAAACTCATCTGCACAACACAGAGAGCCAATTAACATCACCATGTTCAAAACTCTCTCAATCTGATCTTTCACATACCTTAACCCTAACCCTAATCTCTGATTTTCCCAAAAACCCTAACCTTAATTTCAATGAATTATTTTGTTTGAAAAATCTAAGCTTTCAGATCCAATTATAAATTTCCTCACATGATTGATAAAAACAGATTTTTTGTTCATTTGTGATCCATTGGGCTTTCATATAACCCAACATTGTATGTTCAAATCTGTGGATTTGAGAGGGGTGATTGAGAGATTGATTTTGGGGTGTTTGTTGTGAGGATGTCGAATTTGTATGGAGATTTTAATCAAAAGATTGATTATGTATTCAAGGTGGTATTGATAGGAGACTCAGCTGTAGGGAAATCTCAGCTATTGGCACGGTTTGCGAGGAATGAATTTAGTTTGGATTCGAAAGCAACGATTGGGGTTGAATTCCAGACTAAAACACTCGTTATCGATCACAAGACGGTGAAAGCTCAGATTTGGGACACTGCTGGCCAAGAAAGGTATATATGCCCATTGCTTCAATTTTTTTTTTATAATTTTCCATTTTTACATTCAAATGTTTTATTTGCTATGATTTGTTATTGTGTTATTGGAGTTTGTATTTTCCAAATGTGGGATTATAAATAGCATGGTTGAATTGGAGTCCCCTTAATCATACATCAAGGATCCAACATTCTATTCATAGACTGAAGTGGTGATTGTTTAAAAAAAAAATGTTATAACTCGCATTAAAGATGCATTGGCAGCTCCTAACAAATTCGAGATTCAATTTTATTGATTGAACTCTTTGTTTTGAATAGATCTCACCAATGTGCTTAAGGATCTAACTATCACATTGAAGAAGTAATATATTATATATGTTGACATTTTAAACTACCTCTCATTTAGCACTATACTATAATAATACAAGATATCCCTCGTGCTTCAATTACGATAGGCATTTTAAACTACCTCTGATTTAGCACTTTCATTGAAGAAGTGTAATATATGTGGACAGGGTTGGAATCAAAAAAATATATGTGGACAAGGTCACAATAGCTATTGTGGGTGTTTGGGAAGTGAGTTTTTAAGTAAGTTTTTTTAGTTGTAGGATATTATTAGAGAAATTTTTTTTTGTGTTTAGGAAGATAGTTGGATTTTTTTTTGGTTGGATGTGATGTTTATGAGAGAAAAAGTAAAATGATTATAGGGTTGAATGTGATATTTTGTTTGGATATATTTTTTTTGGTTTTGCAAAAAGTTTGTCTTTTTGTAAAAAAAATCAATAAAAACCCAAGCCCCAAACTTCCCAAAAGTAGAGTCATAGGATTTTTTAGTTTCTTGGACTGTTGTGTCTGAACCATCTTGGCCCTTTGGTTTAGTGGTAGTTTTGAATCAAGGAACTATTAAGCCAAGCTTGGTTGTATAATTTTTTAACTTATTAGTACACTGTTTGAGTGGTTGGCTTGTTGACCCACAACGTGGACATGGAGGAAGGGAAGGGATCTTTTGATTTATTTTTTTCTGTTTAGTGGATTCATGAAACAAGTGTAGGGGGAAAAGTGAAAAAAGTGCACACCAATAAGAAGGAGATTGTTTGAATCAAAAAAAAATAAGAAGGAGATTGAAATTTAAAGGGAGACTACCCCTCGTGTCAAACAACTAAACATGAACTCAAAAACCAAAATTTAATTAGGATACGAGAAAGCTTAAAGTACCAATCCTAGACATTACAGCAGTGGTTAAATTTCAGATGCTATGCTTGATATTATGAAAAGTACCAATAGTAAGTCCTTTATTTGAAGAAATTTTTAGTTTTTCATACTTTCTTCTCTCTTCTTCTTCTTCTTCTTCTTTTTTTTCTTCCCTTTTGGGTGCTCCGCATGCTTGGTTTGGCTAGGATTGCTCTCCAAATTTCAATTATTTGTAGTCTGAGAACAGGTGTTGGAGACTTCTGGAAGCAACTTGATAGATCCAGCGCTTGGATTTATTAATCATCTATTTAGTCCATTTACTTTATTTTGAGTGAAACATGCGAAATTGAAGGGTGATCCACTGGGTGACATACAATGTATACGACATTAATACCTTTGGGCAGCCTTATTTATTTTGCTCTCATCGTAATGGAAGGTGACTATGAAGGGATTTTAGCTTTTGAACTAAGCTCACAGGAGGCTTCAAATTCCAGATGTTTTGCACTTTATGTACATGTCACAGACTTATTTCATCCAATCAGATTAATATTCGAGATAATAGGCCCTATTTAACAGTCGAAGCTTGGTGTGATAAGGATCTTGGTAAGCACCTTAAGTCAATTTTTTAGTCAAACCCGACACTAAAGAACAATGCAAAATGCTCCACAATTATTGATTGAAAACTCAAAAATTGTGTTTTTGAATGCAATATGTATGTGTTTCAAACTGCTATATTTTTCTAATAGTTTTTAGGGGTCTTGAAGTTATCTTGTTTGTTGTTCATCAGGTATCGAGCAGTGACAAGTGCATACTACCGTGGCGCAGTTGGTGCAATGTTAGTCTATGACATGACAAAGCGCCAATCATTCGACCACATGGCTAGGTGGCTTGAGGAACTAAGGGGGCACGCTGATAAGAACATTGTAATCATGCTCATTGGTAACAAGTGTGACTTGGGAAGTCTTCGAGCAGTACCAACTGAAGATGCCCAAGAGTTTGCTGAGAGAGAGAACCTATGTTTTATGGAGACATCTGCACTTGAGGCCACCAATGTCGAAAGTGCATTTTTGACGGTTTTGACAGAAATATACCGCATCATGAGCAAGAAGACCCTTCTTGCCAATGATGGATCAGACTATGCCAAGTCGGCATCTCTCAAGGGAACTAGGATTATTGTTCCTAGCCAAAACTCGGATTCAGGAGGGAGAAAGGGTTGTTGCATGTCATCATCGTAATCTTTATTTTCCACCTTTTACATTAAATTTTCTTAAATTTTTATTTATCTTGAAATGTGTTCATTTAGGATGGATTTTTTTGAAGAAAAAAGTTGTTTTTTAGAAAGAGTGGATTGACATTTTAGGATGAAATGTGCATTGCTAAGGGTATGTTGTTGTTCATAAGTATGCTATTTTTTGAAGTGCTTGCCTGGATTGAGATGAAAATCAAGCAGCTTCCTTCTTGAAAGGCAGTCTTCTCAGGGAAAATAGGAAAAGGGCAAACTACTACTTTCTTGTTTGGATGATTACAGAATTGTTACATCGATTTTTTTTATTCTTTAATCCAAGCATGATTGGGTTGGTTTTGCAGAATATAGTGAGAGATTTTCTTTTCACTTTCCTTGAACTTTTGGGACCATGATTTGTCTGTTAAGACACTCAGCCAAAACTACTACATGTGTAGGGTGGGTGCAGGGCTTCTTTGGCAGGGGAATTAAATTTTGGTTGAAGATTGAGAATATGTTCATGAGACTCATAGCCATTATGATTGTTGCACATTTTTAACATTCTCAATTTGTTTGTTGACTTCTCTTGCTTCACAAATTTATGATGCGTTTAGCTTTTGGATTTGCTGAATGATTCATGGGGTGGGGGAAGCTTATATTTCATTCATTGTTTTTAAAATTTTCATTTCTCTCCACAAAGTCACACGCGACCATCATTTACCTCGCTCTTCGTCATCGCCCTCCCTCCAACTTCTCTTTCCCCTACCAGCCACGACTTGCAACCCCTCCTCCACAACCCCCTCTCCTCTCCATGCATGACACCCATAGCCTTGTCATCTCCTCCTTGGTGCACCCCACCCCACCTTGCAACCCCTTCTCCCCCCCCCCCCCCCCCAATTACCTTTGAACCCTAGTCCCCACCTCAACCCCCACCACTTTTAAAACCCTATAAATGTAAAAAGATAAAATAGAGAGTGGATGACAAGGAAAAATAACAATTTTGAAGGAAAGAGGGAAGAAGAGAAAAATAAAATAAGATGGTAAGTTTAAAATTGTCAAGTTAGGGAAATAACACTAACAAATAGGCATAATGATAATGTGGGTAATATGTCATCTCAAACCTTTAAACTTTTGCAAAAATTGAGTAGAAGTTTGAGTATAAGCTATGAGTTGGAGTAAATGAGATTAGTGGCAAGTCTGAGTAAAAGTGTCCAATTATCAAGTTTAAATTGGATAAAAGTTTGAATAAAGGAAATGAGTTGTCAAAGTCCAATTGAAGCAAGTAAGAGAGAGAGAGGAATCATCGCTCATAGATGTAAATTGAGAAAGCAAACTCGAATTCTTTTTAATTAGGCTCTATAGTTGGTTCCTGTCCCTAATTGTTATCTGAAAGTCTTGTTTAGTCTCATTAAAAGAGATTTTTTAATGACTTTTAACTCAAATTTAAGGCCAAGTTTGGCATACACAAAATAATCTATTTTTTTTATTTTTTTATTTTTTTATTTTTTTTCCATCACATCACCTCTCTACTTTTCTGCACATCTTTTCGTAAAAAGACAAAAAGTATACTTATTTAAGTCATCCCAAACAACCCCTAAGTTTAAGAAATAGTTAGAAATGATCTAATTAGTTAGATTTATCGTGTGTATAAAAGAAATTTTTTAACATGATAAGAGAAATGTTTCAAAAAGCACATTTGTTTTTGTTGGTCCTAAAAGAAAAGCCCAGTCCATTAGGCTTTTAGTTGAGCCAAATCTTGAAGTCAAATCACAAGCAAAATGGCTCAAGCGCAAAATAGCGTTGTCGGCGCACCATCCAAAAACAAAATTTGAAATTTGAAAGTCTCGCACGTGCGAACAACAGTGAACAATTTTTTGCATTGAATTTTCGGTTTTTGTATAAAGCACCGCCCAAATTTCATTTTGAAAATTTGCCAATTCGCTTCTCTCAAAGCTTTCTCTCTCTTCTTTACCTTCAATCTTCACACAGACATATGCAGAGTAGAGCCACCCCATCATCATCATCATCAAGCCCCCAAACCCAAGCATTTTCAAGGTAAAAAAATACCCACTATCTTCTTCGTTGTTTACTGATCTGGGTTTTCTTGATTTCATCGGCAAATCGGGAATCTGGTAACTGGGTTTGTGAAAAATTGATGTTTTCACATCTGGGTGGCCGAGAATTCCCAGTTTGCGTAAAAAATTCCATCTGGGTAGCCAGAGAATTGACATTTTCCGGCGAGAAATTGAAACTTAGCATTTGGGTAGCTTTCATTTTCATTGTTGAATGCTTGATCTAACTATTTTGACAATTTATTTGATTTTTCAGTTGAAGATTGATACAATGCCGGAGTCAAGAGACAGATTATCGAGGCCTGACGACATTGCAGCGATGTTTGCTCGTCGGCGGCAATCGATTGGAGGCATAGCGATCCTACTTGATGAACCAGAAGAGGTGGGTTCTGGAACTCCGTTCCGGTGGGGAGCAACGGCGATGACGGGTACACGTGGAGCGATGGGATTGGCTGCTACACGAGGTGGTGGTGTCGGAAGGGGTAGTTTGGGAACTCCAAGAACTAGATATAGGCGCGGTGGTGGTCGGAATTTGTATAGATCGCCGGTGGTTGTGGGTCGAGAGAACACACCTTTGGGAAGAGTTCGGCGAGGCCGAGGACGAGGAGGACGTGGTAGTGTGTTACCTTCTTGGTACCCTAGAACGCCTCTTCGTGACATCACTGCGATCGTGCGGGTAACGATTCTTTAAGTTTCTTGATCTATTGATTGCCTTTGGTTATGTTATATTCATTTATGTTTTGATTTATTTCCATTAATGTTGTCATTTTGGTGTTTTTAGTTTGATAATGTGTAGGGTTGCGATGAATTTTGGTTAAATTTAACTCATTTTTGGTTGGATATGATTCATTTGAGGTCATTTATTTTGTACACTGGTTCTTGGTTGCTTTTGGAGATTGCAATGTAGATGGTTTTAAGTATCTTGCTTAAATGTGCCTGTGATGAATCTTTAGTATCATTTAGCGTAAAACTAGTTCAATATGATTCATGGGCTGTGTGATATTTGTCATATGTTATGAATTTATTTTAGATTATTTAAGGGTTTGATGACCAGTCTTAATCATATTAAAAAGGGGTACTTAATAATTAATCTTAAAGTTATTTTAGTTCAACTATGATGATGATTTTTGATATTTATCATTTGTGCTAGTTTAGTTTACATGAGAATGAGAAACATGGTTGGAACAACACATTTCTTGAAAAGATAGTATTTTTCGTTTCAACATTTGCAATAGTACTTGTTTTGCAATATTAATTCGGAATTATTGCTGGTTGGTGAAACTTGAATGAGGTGATGGTTATATTTGGACACCATGGTGTTGTAATCTATTGTTGATCCCTTTTTTGTCTGGTTTCTACATCTTTGATTGTTAGGTAAAATCTCAGCTTGGTTGGTTATTGTCTTTATGGATTTTGGATTGCATCCAGTTGAATTTGAACGATGGTCTCTTACTTTGTTCATTTGCATTCATTTATGAGGCTAGAAGTGCATTAGAAAAGCATTAATTTTCTGCTGAGACTCTGTTCTAATTTCATCTATTAAGTGAAAAAATGTCAATATGTGTTTGGTAATAATGAGACTCTAGTCGAAGTTACCCCTTCCTCTTGTGATGTGTTTCTTAAGTTCAAGTAAAAAAAAAAAAAAATTACATTTAGTGTGTTTGGTTTTAGTTTTTTAAAAATTAAGTTTTTTGTTTTTCGTGTTTTCTTATTTTTAGTGAATATTTTTAAAATTTTAACATTTTTTATTACTTTTTTAGATGCACCTTACTTAGATGTATCTAAATAGTAAAATATTTGTGAAAAAAATATTTTAAAAAATTAATAAATACACAAAAATATGAAAAATGTATTGAATTTTTGTATTTTTTATTGTATTTTTGGTATTTAGTAATTTTTTTTAAAAAAAATTCACAAATATTATATCTCTTAAGTGTATTTATGTTAGGTGTGTCTAAAAATTAAAAAAATTACTTAAAATATTAAAAAAATTCATTGAAAACAAAAAAAATACGAAAAATAAAAAGGTAGATTTTTCTAAAAAGTATTTTCTGAAAACCAAAACCAAACAAGTTGATTAGTATTTTGTCTCTTTAAGGAATTCATTTGCTTGAATTTGAAGTTCAAAGTAAATTGAAAGCTTCTACTTCAGTTCTATTCTATCTATATTTTATACTATATTTGTCTTAATATTACATCATTACCTTTATTGCTCAATTCTCCATTTCTAGGATTTTCTGTTTTACATTCGATCATGTTGTACTCATTTTCTTCAAAAGAAAATCAGACTATAAAGTTGTAGTTCGTACTTGTTATGTTTTTGTTTTTATCTTAACAACATTGTTGAGACAACAAATTATTGTTCTGAGTTAGTTAATCGGTTTCAGTCAATTCATGGGCAGTTTTGGCATATAGTTCTTCCATTTTTACTCATTTTATTCAAAAGAAAATCAGAATGTAAAGTTGTAATTCTTACGTGTTGTGTTTTTATTTGCATCTTAACAAAATTGTTGAGGCAACAAAATTATTGTTCTGAGTTTGGTTAATCTGTTTCAGTCAATTCATGGGCCGTTTTTTGCATTTTCTCGGCCAAGTCAGCAAGAAATCATGTTGCGTTTGTACCAACTGATTTGAGAGCCTGCTTATTGATGGCCAAAGTGATCTTTAGTCCTTCTGCACCCATGGCTGTTGGCAACTTGAGCACAAAATTTATATAATCTTTCAAAGCTTAAAACCATTGGAACCAAGCCTTGTCAAATTCTTTGTCGGGTTAGCAAGAGATGGTGTTTCTGGTTCCCTTTGCCTTTTTTCAGCATCATTGTACATTTTTCTTTGGTTGGAATAAATATTACTCACCTACTTAGAATAATGCAAAAAAGAAAAAGAAAAAAGAAAAGAAAAGTAAAGTTGGCTATGCTAGGGTTAAGTGCCAAAAATTTACACTCCCTTGGAACATATAAATGATGTGTGGGAAGGAGATTTGAACCTGTCTGTTCTGTTTTATTTTGTATAGATTATCTTGATGAAGCTAATTTGGAATTGATATTCTTTAATAGGCCATTGAAAGAAGAAGAGCTAGCTTGAGGGAAACTGAAGGCCTACAAATTGAGAGTCCAATACCCCAGGATCAGAATGTTCTTGATCCTTCTGTGCCTACATCAAGTGCTCAACTCGAGCATGACATTTCTATGATCTCCCCAAATCCCACAGTTGGAATGAAGAAGTCATTTCCACCATCTGTTGGTAAAGTACCAAAGATATTGCTTGATATCACCAATCAAAATGTTGGACAGCCTGATTGCCTCACCCCCCAGAAGAAGCTCCTGAACTCAATTGACACAGTTGAGAAAGTGGTGTTGGAAGAATTGAAGAAATTGAAGAGCACTCCTGGTGCTAAGAAGGCTGAAAGGGAAAAAAGAATCCGTTCTTTGATGTCAATGCGTTGATTGAACAATCTCAGAGACTCGGGTTTTTGGGAGAAAGGAGATTGGGCAATTGACTTGTGCAGTAAGATTAATCATCTTCTGATGATTTTTTGGCTTTCAAATTTTACCTGTTGACATCTAGCTGAAGGTCTTAGTTTAGGATCAGTAGGCAATTTTGCTTCTAAAATCTTCTACTGAAGATTTTTGTGTAGCATTAGTATTAGTATTAAACCGCGTGTTTGGTAAGTTTGTTTGTTTGTTTTTTTTTTTGTTGTCATTTGCTGAAGTTCTTCGTGTAGGATTAGTAGGCTTTGTTTTGGAATGAAATGTACAGAAAAAAAGGCTGTATCTCTGTCTATTTCATCACTTCAACAGTTTTTTAGGTGACGTAAGAATTCTTCTCAAAAGTAATAAGGAAGCAAATTTTTCTTCTTTGTTTGTGGTTAATAATTTTTAATTAAACTCTAGTTGTGTGTGCACTTTTGATTCTCTGTTTTGTAAATTTGTTTAATTTAAGGGTACTTACGTGTAGGTCTTATTAACTAGACTTATTTACTTACAGGTCCTAATTAATAAATTTAACACTATAAAAATAAGAGATTGATAAATTTATCACTATAAATTTATTCATAAAAACAAAGAGACTGATAAATTTATCACTATAAATTTATTTATAAAAATAAAAGACTGATAAATTTATCTTTATCACTTAATAAATTTATCAACAGGACTTAATGGGTAATAAATCTCAAAAGTAAGACCTATTAGTAGTTTACCCTTAATTTAATGATGCCTTAAGATAGAATGATAGCCAAGAACTAATAACCAATTTAGTCCAATAGGCAAATTTACAGCTTATTGCTGGCTTGGTTTTTCTTAGTTCATTGTGTGGATTAGTACAGTTTAGATCTACGGACTCGGAACAAAATTCACTTTCATGATTTAATTCTTTTAATTATAAGTTCTTATATATAAATCATTACCAGTATGATACCCGAGTTATGTGCGGGTTGAAATAAATAATGAAAAAATTTATTTTTAAAATTAAATTATAGTATAAAATAAAATTTATTTAACATTAATTAGTTTCCATATAATCAGGGGTGGAGGCACATAGGGGCGAGGGGGTCACATGTCCCCCCCTGACTTTTCTACTAATTTTTTTTTTTTTTTTTTTTTGGGTCTGTGCTGTGTGAAGTGTGTATTAAAGATTGGGAAAATTTGCTTCTCAGGTGACGCAATACCAATGCCTCTGGCATTTTTTTATTTATTTATGGATATATATATATATATATATGTAATGATTGAGACCTCCACCCTATAAGATCCTCACAAATCTAAACCACTCATGATGTAGATTCCACATATATATAAGTAGATTCTACACATACATGAAGGATCAAGATCACTTTAGAGATGTGTGGATCATCCCAAAAGGGGTCCAAAACATTTTCATATATATATATAGAAATTAGTATTTAATAGGATTCTGCCATGTATCTCTTTGCAGGTTAATTATGACAAATAGGTTAAAAATTAATTTTTTTAATTTTTCATAAAAAAAATAGAGAAGTAATATGATTAAAAAATATTAAAAACTTTTAATTAATTTTCCAAAATAAACCTATATAGTGGTATATGTACCCTCAATGGATCTGTTGTTAATTATGAAGATTATAAATTTTATTCCTTTCCATTTTAAAATATTAATTTCTTATTTTATTTTTTATTATCTTAAAATATTAATTATTTTTAAAAAATCAACAATTAAAATAACATGATTTTTTTTTTTTTTGCTCTTATTTTAAATTTATTAATATTAATATACATAAAAGCATGAAATTGATGTTCCCCAAATGGATGATATGTTTGTAGCTCGAGGGAGAAAAATGCGCAATACTCAAGAAATTACAAACTTACATCACTATCACGCTGAATTATTCTACACTGTTTTGGATATACAAATTCAAGAACTAAATGCTCGTTTCACTGAGTCGAACACTGAGTTGTTACTTTGTGTGGCATGTTTGAATCCATCTAACTCTTTCTCTAGTTCTGACAAAAAAAAGTTAATTCATCTTGCCGAATTTTATTCCAAAGAATTTTCTTCAATGGAGCTCATGGTACTTAATGATCAACTTGATACATATATTATCGATATGATATCCAGTAGTGAGTTCTCAAGGTTGAATAGAATTGCTGGTCTTGCTAAGAAAATGGTGGAGATTGGAAGAGATAAAGTATATCCATTAGTTTATTTGTTCTTGATTTTAGCATTAATCTTACCTGTTGCCACAATTACTGTTAAAAGGGTATTTTCAGCTATGAATATTATGAAGAATCGGTTACGGAACTGAATGGGTGATGAATGAATGAATGAGAGCTTGGTTGTCTACATTGAGAGAGATATTTTTGATGACATTGACAATGATACTATCATGGAAAGATTTCAAAAGATGAAAACTTGTCGACGTCAACTGTAAAAGTTTAAAATTAAAAACTTTTTGTAATGAATATTAATTTTTAATGTTTAATATTAGCTCAACAAATTATTATTATGTTATTGTTATTGATTGGGGAAGAAAAATTTTGAGATTATAATTAATAAGTGCCCTCCCTATATTAAATTATTGGCTCCGCCACTGCATATAATAGTTATATTTACGATAAAATATAAATACATTTCGTCTTGATAAATTTCTTAATTTTAGTTTTTCAATTTACTAATTATCTCATATGTATTATGTAAAATCAATTATCTTATTAATAAATCAAAATTGAAGAATAAATAAAAAATAGAAAAAAAAAAATTGAGTATCAGTGACCCCAATCTTCAATCCACTCCTCAAATAAGATTTCGATGATTTCGATCCTGCTAGACTGCTAAGTATAACCTCTAAAATAGTCTCATTAATTATTAGTTAATTATATTTACTAATATTTTAGAGGTTAGACCAATTGAACATTTTGCAAACCTTATAGCCATTTTCTTAATTTGGACTCCATATAGATCATTTTTAATTTTTAAGTTTTTATATTTTTTAATTTTTTTATATTAAAAAAATTTAGAACTAATATACTAAACAAATAAATTAAACTGAATATGTATATAAAACAATTTAACTCTAATCCATATGCCTAAGTTTTTTTTATTGTGTATTTGATTGAAAATGTGTTAGACTATTTTAATGGCTAGTACCTAAATCTCAATATTTATTCAGTAGATAACTTGAGTCAGAATGACTACTTGGCTTATAGTTAGCATGGTTCAAATAAAAGATAATGTATATACTATATGTGAATTTATATTTTTTTTCCCTCATTTGTTAATAACTTTATTAATAAACTATTTTTATTAAAAAATTCTATACTTAATTAAATAGTTTTTTTAACATTTGAAAATTTAATATTTATGAATAAATTTAATATTTTCAAATACTCCAAGCATTTTTCACATTTAAAATTTATGAACAAATTTATATAATGTAAAAATTTTATACTTTATTAGAATTTTTAGCATTACAAAATCAAGAATTAAGTTTTATCAAATATGCTTTAAATCTAATCATCAACCTATGTTTTAAACAAATTTTCTCATTCAAAATTTTGGAATATTTATTTAGGAAAACTATCCACATGTTAGTGCACCATTTTCACGGTCATTATTAAGCTTATGTAACTTAGGCCCTAATGTAAATGCACCTTGTATTTTTTAAATTTTGTTTAATGTTTGGGATGACCCATAAATTGGTTATAAATTATAAGTAAAATTTTAAATTATTAACTTAAAACAAGTTATAAATTTATTTGGTGCAATGTAACTTTTGATAATCTATATAATATTTTTATTGTGTAAATATAATAATGCCTCAAAAGTTATTACTAAGACGAAAGATATGAGACTCTTATATTCATATGTATTTAAGGATTTCAAATAAGTTTAAAAAAAAAAAAAAAGTTACAAATTGTAGTTTAACAAACCTCTGTTTTTTAGCCAAATAAGCTATAAAAATATCAAATAAATTATAATTTAAAATTACAACAAAATAAACTCAGTCACACAATAAAATATAATATAATATAAAAATATAATAAGTATAACATTATTTAAGAAAAAGTGCACCAACTATAAAATCTGAAAATTAAAAGTAAGCCTTATAAAAATTTTGAAATATGAAATCATGAGATTACAAAACATAAATGCATAAGTAATATTATAACTGTGTGAGTGATTTTCCGACCACACTGCCAACTCAATATTCAGCTGGAGAGTACTGGCAGAATAGATGACACCTGGCTGACCTGCAACAGAAAGAGAAGATTCTGGCGGTGGTTCGTCCACCCGGGGGTACTCCAATGATCAAGTCAGTATATCTCTCAAAGATAATCAACTGTTAAACTCACTGTTCTGAATGTAAATTGCGTACCTTAAACCCATCGGGGGTGCCTTTCTTTTATAGTTAACTCAATCCTTGTCCCAACAGAAGCCTGGCTTCAATAGACTTTAGCTCAATGCTTATCCAGGACTCTTCAATAGATAGAGAAAAACTCCCTAAGAGCTTTATCTTTATCCAGGCTGAGTCCTCTCATCATCTAGGACTCTTGTGCCTTATCCGCTTATCTCGGATTCCGATATCTTCGGAGATAACCTCGGCCTTGCCGAGATCACCTCGGCGTCATGACCAAGACACGTGGCACCTCGGCTGACATGTTGGCGTCACCTTGGCCACCTGTTGGTACTCAGAAAATATATCTCCACAACTGCCCCCTAGGTTCTATTACCTCAGCATTCTGAGGTGATGGAACCTATATTGGAACTTCCTGCCAATACATCGGTTTAAAGTCTCTCAGCCGAGATCATCATATAAGCCGACATGTCTCTTTAAAGATTAAAGATCTCAAGATCTCCTTCACGCGTATGAGCTGTCATGCAAAATAACTCAACCGTTTCAGCCACGCGTCTTCCCTTTACCGGATCGTACACTGTACGCGCTTGTAAGTCGTCTCGCGGCTGAATGCGCCGTCTGACGTATTCGTTGTTCTAGGCACATTAATTGCCCTTTTGCCGCCGTTTCAAGTTTTTGACAAAACTCGTTTCTTTCCCCCGTCTTTTCACTTTTCACTTTTGCGTCTGAAGCTCTTTTCTCTTTTTAACTTTTCCCTACAAGATCCTCCATTGTTCAAGCTTCTAAAGCTTTGCAACTTGCTCCGTCCATCTCCTCCGGCGAGGTTCTTGCTAATCCTTTCTGCAGCCGCTGTTCGTCTGACTTCGGCGAACTCAACACCGGCATCTTTTCTTCGGTGAGTTACTGTTTCTTCTCGATTTAACATCTTGTTTCAGTTTTTTGAAGATATCTTGAATTCCTATCATTTTTGCGAACTTGCTTGTGACTTTGACTAGTTTAATCTGTTCATGTATCTGAGTATGATCGCCTCGCGATTCTGTTTTTGCTCAATCTCTTCTTGAGTATTCACAACCTACACACACATTTGTCCACTTTTGCCATTGTTTTTGGCCTTGTACCCTTTCACACACTCTGTCACAGTGTTCTTGGTAGTTCACCCTTATTCTTGATTCTGAAACACGTTCTTGTTTTCTGTTTTCTCTGTCTTTTCCAGATTCCTGCCTTCAATCTTTGTTCCCACAGACTTAGGTTTTGGAATTTGTTTGTAGAACCCACAATTTTTAGGAAAAATTGAAACGAATTCCTTCTAGATCCGTACAAACCCTTACCATAGTACATTTTTAGGTTTTTAGCCGAGGTCCTTTAAACCCTCCAAAAATACTTCTTCCTGAAATCCGATCCCTCCATTTAAGCCGACGTTATGGGTATGTGGAAGCATAGGGTAGACACCCCATCCAAATTAGAGTACTTTAGGCGAGAGTTTGACATCCCGGCCGACGTCCATCTAAGGTTGGCTGGGGAGGATGACTCCATTATGCCTACACCTGACTCTATGCCCTTCCCTGTGGTAGCCTTCATTGAGTGTGGACTTCAGCTCCCACTCAACACCCTTTTTCCCGAGATACTTCACTACTATAAGTTGAACCCGATGCAACTCGCCATCAATTCCTATCAAGTTATTCATGGTATCATAGCCCTAGCCAAACAAGAAAACGCTAGGATTACCTTAGCCGACATCCAATATTGCTATACCATGTGTGGCCTCAAAAAAAAGATACGGGCTACGTTTACTACCTTAAGCCGAGGTCCACAGAATACAAAATCGTAGCCGACCTCCCAGACTCCAACAAGGGAGCTGGAGACGATTACTTCATTACCTCGGGGAATTGGGAGTTTGCTCCAGACGAGGACCTCTATCTCTACCCTCTTCCTCGTTCGGTTGTTGTAGAGGGCAATGGTAAGAGCCCTGTGTTCATACTAACTTGTTTTTAAAGTCTTCAATACTTTATTTATCTCTAACGTCTATTTTTCTTGCAGCTCTCCCTCAGCCACCAAAGGGCTTCCGTCAATCTTTCTTTTCTAGCAAAGACTTGAGGAAACTCTTGGATCTACCAGTCCACAAACGGAAGGCCCCTTTTCTACTTAATTTCATTCCTATGTACAAGTCAGCTCTTCCCGACGTCCCCAAGAAGAAGAAGAGGAAGAGTCTGTCTCCTCCTTCCGCCACAACTCCTCAGGCTGCCTCCACATCTCGACAAGATCAAGGATCAACTTCTGATCCAGCAGAGCAGCCGTCAACCTCGGCTCCTTATTTGATCCCAATATCCCAGTGCCAACGTCGGTGACGAACTATTTTTTCTGCCAAGATGGGTCGTCAAAAAGCAGTTGCCAAAGATCTCTTGGCCAGCATCCCATCAACCATTGATGCTCCACCAGCACAATCCTAGCCTCCTTCGAAACCGAAGAGAATAAAGAAGGCTCAACCAAAGGCAAAGGTGACTTAGGTTGATACTGAGGATACTTTGCCAATTTCTAAATTGGCTGAGAGCGAAAAGTCCCAATCTGCTGCTGAGAAGAGGCGTGCCGAGGCCCAACCATCTGAATCCCCAAAATCAAAAAAGCCGAGGTCATCTGCTGCAACCACCTCGGGGTCTTCAAAGCACAATGCCCCCTGGGCCCTCCAGATCACATTGGAAGATAAGCCAGTTATGGCCAGTGATAGTGCCGATGACATTAATGTCGGCGTTGCCCTTAGTACCACTCTACTTCTTCCCGGCGATCTCGATCGAAACGTCGAGTTGAGTAAATATGAGAACTATGCTCTGATCCTTCAGCGCTCTGTCCAAGTAAGTGTCTTTATTTGGTCATTTTTCTTTCTTTCTTGTACTTAGAAAAATTTTCTAATAGTTTTTGTTCACTTTCAGGCCGTCCAGCATGCCCATTCTTTCTCAGTTCAATCTTTCGAGAACCGGGAGAAGCTGGCCGAGAAGAAGAGGGAAGTTGTCAGTCTGCAAAAGACCAACAAAAGCTTACAATAAAAAATGAAGATGTTGGAAGACCAAGCCGAGGCTGCCATCAAAGCTAAGGACGATGCCAATGAAAAAGCAGGTGCTGCTGAGGCCATTAACAAAGTTCTTGAGGCCCAGAGGAAATAGTCTGAGGAAAAGATGGTCCAAGCCCAAAAAGAACTCGAGGATGCCTTGGCCACCAAAGACGCTGAGCTGAAGGAGGCCGACCAGAAGGGGTATAACGATGGGGTCGCTGATGTCACGGTAGACTATGAAAAGCAAGTGAAGCAGGCATGCAACAAGGGTTTCACCCTTGGTTGGATGTCTCTTCTAAAAAAGCTTGATGTCCTCGAGGACTCGTCCCTCAGGAACGCCAACGTCATTCCTCTTCCATTCCCTCCAACTCCAAGTCAATCCGACGACGAATCTGAGTCTGAGGAGGAGACCTTGGTGAGGAAATCAAAGGAGGCTGCTGGGACCAAGTCCCCTTCTCTAAATGAGCAAGTCCTGGACTTGACTCAAGATGAGGAGGGTGAGGAAGTTCCCAAAGATGCTACAGCTGAGAAGGCATCAGCCGAGGTGATCCTTGCCGACAAGAGCCTTGATGAAACCTTTCAAGAAATTGACGCTGAGCTTGCGGCTGAGAAAGCCGCCGAGATTTCTTTTCAGCAGTCCTCCGAGGTCCAAACCCAGCCTGCTAATGCTGCTGAAGACTCTTAATTTTCATGTTTTTCTCTTCCTTCTGTGCTTTGTACTTTTGTTTTCCTCTTGAAACAATGTAAACTTTTCATATTGCCGAAGTGCCTTTTTATAAATACAACTTCTTTGTTTTGAACGTTTGTATACTTGCCTTTTTTTACTATTCTTGTATAATTCCATACTTTAGAATTTTTTGTATATCTTTAATATACACTTCAATCTATGTGCAATCTTTTCGGGGTGACACACCTCGGTCATACAAACTTGGTTTAACTTTAACTTAAACTTGTAAACTTTTCTCAAATTTCAACAAGTGTTAAACGTGATCTCGATTTAACTTCAACTTGTAAACTTTTCTCAAGTTTCAACAAGTGTTAAACGTGATCTCGGTTTAACTTGAACTTGTAAACTTTTCTCAAGTTTCAACAAGTGTTAAACATCATCTCGGTTTAACTTCAACTTGTAAACTTTTCTCAAGTTTCAATAAGTGTTAAACCCATTTTTCTTTTTCTTCTCTTTGCCCCCTGATGTGAACCTAAGTTCCATTTGGATTCTCATTATACATGTATTCTAGAAACAACGTTTTGTATCTTTATCGGTCACAAGTGTACAAACATATATAAACAAGCTAAAAACTTTATTTATTTACTTCGGCAAAATGACAAAAAATTCTAATGATAGAAAAATTTCAAATTGCAAGTGTTCCAAGGCCTTGGCAACTTTTTGCCCTCATTATCTTCAAGCCGATATGCCCCATTGCCCAGTACCGAGATGATTCTGTAGGGTCCTTCCCAATTTGGGCCAAGCTTCCCCTCTCTGGGATCCTTCTTGTTGCCGACGACTTTCCTCAGGACGAGGTCATTGATTTGAAACTCCCTTGGGTTGACCCTTCTATTATAAGCTCTGGCAAGCTGCTGCTGGTATGCTGCCAGCTGAATTGCAGCTCTCTCCCTTCTTTCTTCTATTAGGTCCAGATCTCGGGCTAAGAGTACATCATTAGTCCCGTTCTCTACTCCCTGGGTTCTGATCCCAGGGATGCCGACCTCCAGTGGAATGACAGCTTCTGTGCCATAGGCCATGGCAAAGGGGGATTCCCCCGTTGATCTTCTTGGCGTAGTCCGATATGCCCAGAGCACACTTGGTAGTTCATCCACCCACTTTTCTTTTGCTGCCTGCAGCCTCTTCTTTATCCCATCCAAGATAACTTTGTTGGATACTTCTGCTTGTCTATTGCTTTGAGGAAAGCTTGGGGTTGAAAAGTAGTTCTTGATCTTAAATTTTGCGCAAAAGCTCTTGATTAGCTTACTGTCAAATTGTGTTCCGTTGTCTGCGACTATTGCTCTTGGGATTCCAAATCTTGTGATTATGTTCTTCCATATGAAGCTCTTTACATCCACATCTCGGATCTTGGCTAAGAGCTCAGCTTCTATCCACTTGGTGAAGTAATCTGTTACTACCAGCAGGTACTTCCTTTGCCCAGTTGCTTGGGGCAGTTGTCCGACAAGATCCATTCCCCATTGGGCAAACGGCCAAGGACTGGATACTGGGTTCAAGTCTGCTGCTGGTTGGTGTATCAGAGGTGCAAACCTTTGGCACTTTTCACACTTCTTGACGTAGGCCTCTGCGTCTTTCTGCATGTAGGGCCACCAATACCCCTGGGTAATGGCCCTATGGGCTAGTGATCTGCCCCCGGTGTGGCTTCCACAAATTCCTTCATGTATTTCATATAGAAAATCTTCAACTTGTGAAGGATGTACACACCTCAAAAGGGGTCCAGTGAAGGATCTTCTGTAGAGATGTCCTTCTGCTGTTAGATTGAATCTTGCCGACTTCAATATGATCTTGTGTGCCTCTTTGTGGTCATCTGGCAGCTTTCCTTCTTTCAGGAATGCAACAATTGCATCCATCCAGCTTGGTCCCATGTCCACACACATTGTTTCACGCTCTGTGGTCGGTGGTTCGATGCTCGGACCCGACAAATAGTCAACCATTATTTTCCTTGCTTTTCCAGGTTATACCGCACTAGCTAGGTTGGCCAATGCATCGGCGTGACTATTATCACCTCGGCTTACTTGAAGTAGTCGGCAGTTCTGAAACAAGGCTGACAACCTGATGACCTCCTTTGCGTAGGTCGACATCCTTTCATCTCGGGCTGCAAACTCGCCCGTTGTCTGGTTGACTATAAGTTGTGAGTCACAAAAGACTATTACCTCATCTACTTGTACTGCTGCTGCCAGTTTCAGTCCTGCAATGAGTGCTTCATACTCTGCTTCGTTGTTTGAGGCCTTGAACCCCAAACGAATTGATTGTTCTAGTACCTGCCCATCTGGGGATATCAATACTACTCCTGCCCCTACTCCCTATCGGTTCCCATCAACAAACAGTCGAAAGGAGTCGCCGATGTAAATGCTGCAGGGTCTGAGTTTTTCCTCTTTGCTTTGTTCTTTCGCCTTTGGCTGGGCTCCTCCTTGTTTGTTTGGACATCGTTCACTTTGGCTCAACGGAGCTCGATGTTTGATGGATTCTGGCGTGAACTCCGCCACGAAGTCGGCCAAAACTTGGCCTTTGATTGCTGTTCTGGGTCTGTACTCCAGGTCATACTGGCCCAGGGTGACTGCCCATTTGGCTATTCTTCTTGTCAAGTCTCCTTGTTGCAGCAAGGACTTCAAGGGGTGTTCAGTTAGCACCATAATTTTATGGGCCTGGAAGTAATGATTCAGCTTCTTTGAAGCCATTACTAAGGCCAGTGCCAATTTCTCTAAGGGTAGATACCTCTTTTCTGCATCGGCCAGGGTTTTGCTTACATAGTAAACAACCCTTTGTTCCCCTTTTTCTTCTCGGACTACTACTGCGCTTATCGCATGTTCTGAAACTGCTAAGTATAAAAACAGCTCCTCTCCAGGTTCTGGATTTGAAAGAACTGGGGCTGTGGTCAGATACTTCTTTAGGTCGGCCAAGGCGGCTTCGCATTCTTCGGTCCACAGGAAGTCTGTGGCTTTCTTTACTAAGTTAAAGAAAGGTCTGCACTTGTCTGAGCTTCTGCTGATGAACCTATTTAGGGCTGCGGCCCTTCCGGTTAGCATTTGTACCTGTTTTGCCGACGTCGGACTCTTTAAATCCAGGATGGCCTTAATCTGATTTGGGCTGGCCTCAATGCCCCTTCTGGTCACCAAGTATCCCAAGAACTTACCAGATCCAACTCCAAATGCGCACTTTGATGCATTGAGTCGGAGCCGATATGCTTTAAGGATTTCAAAGACTGCTTTGAGGTCGACCAGATGACCTTCTGGTTCCTTGGTCTTTACGACCATGTCGTCGATGTAAACTTCCACCGTTCGGCCAATCAGGTGTCTGAACATCTTGGTTACCAACCTTTGCTAAGTTGCTCCTGCGTTTTTCAACCCAAAAGGCATCACCCTGTAGCAGTACAGCCCTTTTGGGGTGATAAACGCAGTCTTCTCTTCATCCGCGGGGTACATGGCTATCTGGTGATACCCCCTGTAGGCGTCCAGGAAGCTCATCCTTCCATGCCTTGAAGTGGCGTTCACTAGCTGGTCAATCTTGGGTAGAGGGAAGCTGTCTTTGGGACATGCCTTGTTTAAGCTGGTAAAGTCTACGCAGACCCTCCATTTACTGTTCTTCTTTTTCACTACTACTATGTTTGATAGCCATGTCGGGTAATTTACCTCACGAATAGCCCTGGCTTCCAGTAGTCTGTCTACTTCTTCCTCCACTGCTTCGACGTGTATCAACGTCGGTCTTCTTGCTCGTTGGATTACAGGTTTGGCCAACTTGTCAACGTTCAACTTATGGCAAGTGACCTTGGGGTCAATGCCAGGCATTTCGTAGGGTGTCCACGCGAACACCTCGATATTTGCTCTCAAAAAAGCTTCCAACTCTTTTTCCTCTTCTTCGGCTAAGCCCGAGCCGAGAAAAAAGAAGCGTTCTTCATCCCCTTCCTGGACGAGGATTTTCTTCAGTGCTTCTTCACTCTTCTCGGCTGGCTCCTTGCCGACATCCTCTAGGACCTTCACGTCGTTGTCTTCGATCTCTGTCTTCTCTGGTTCTCGAATGCTGCAGGTGGATTTCATTGCTGCCATGGAGTAATTCTTTTCCTGCAGTTGATCTCCTCTGACCTCCTCAATCCCATGCTCTGTTGGGAACCGCAATAGTTGATGCAATGTTAAGGGAACAACCCCCATTGCATGCAACCATTGGCCTTCCCAAAATGATGTTGTAAGGGGAGGGTGTGTCGATTACGGTGAATTCTGTTGTTACCTTCTTCGTGCCAGCCTGCACATCTAAGCTTACTGCGCCCAGTGGCCATGTTGGCGTTCCATTGAACCCGACCATTGGGCCGTTAGATTGTTCCATATCGTCCGGGTGAAGGCCCAGCTCCTTGTAACATCTGACATACATGATGTCATAAGAGCTGCCTTGGTCAATCAAGATGCGCTTCACTTGGCATTCGCCAACCTGGAGGGATACTACCAAGGCATCGTTATGTGGATGCTGCACCATCTCAAGGTCGGCTTCTGTAAAGGACACTACTGGTCCCTGGCACTCCTCTACCCGATGTCTCTTCTCCCCGACTTGGTAGACATGCTGCAGGTGCTTTACCCTCTGAGTCTCTCCCCTTATTTCGTTCTCTTTGACCTTCGAGTGAATTACATTAATTACCCGAGGTTCTCCTGCTTGAGGTTGCTGTGCTGGGGGAGGCGGAGCCGCTGGTACCTGAGGCAGTCTTGCCTGCTCTTCTCTTGTCCTGGCTTCATCGACAAGGTCTCTCAGATGGCCTTGCCTCACCAGGTCTTCTAGGTGTGCTTTTAGGGCTCTGCAGCCTTGAGTCATATGCCCATCTTCATTGTGGTAGGCACAATGCCTGGCAAGGTTTCTTCCCATAAATTCTCCTGGTACCCTCGCTGGAGTTCTAAAATAGGGTTGATTCCGAATTCGATCCAGGACTTTGTGAATTGGGATTCGGAACACAGTTGTCACTGCCTGTGTAGCCCTCAGTTCTGTCTCCTGCTTGCCCGATCCATTATTACCTCGGCCTCGCTTCGGCGAGCCGTTTCCTTTCTCTTGCTTTGTCTCCTTAGTCCCCGACGTGTCTTCCTCAGCTCTGGCATACTTCTCGATTCTTGCCATGAGCTCTTCCATGCTTTTTGGTAATGTCTTTGCCAAAGACTTTCGTAGTGGACAGTCGTCTTTTAGGCCATTTTTGAAAGATACGACCGCCACCTCTTGATTACACTCTGGTATTCGGTTGAACACCTCATAGTATCTTTTTGCATAAGCCCTAAGGCCTTCATCCTTACTGATCTTCAGAGCCATCAATGAGTCCACCCTCAATGGCTGTAACTTGTTTGTCACGAACCTGGCCAAAAACATCTCGGCTAGGCCTTCCCAAGTCTTCACGCTCCCCTTTGGTAGTTTGTAGAACCAATCTGATGCAATCTCCCTGAAGGATGAGGGGAACACTTTGCAGAGCAACGGCTCGTTCCCAGTGTACAACGCCATCGCGTTCAGGTATAATCCGACGTGAAAGTTTGGGTCTGATTTCCCATCGTATATCTGAAACCTCGGCATACTGAATCTCTTCGGGACCTCAACCTTGTCTAGCTCTACCGAGAATGGTGTTCTCGGTTTAATAGTTGAGGTTACCTCGGTATGATCTTGCTTCCTCTTGAGGTAATCTCTTAAGTCCTCTTTGCTCCGCCCAGGAGCTCGGCTATCTCCCGATTTCAGTCTCTTAGGTGCACTGCTTTCAGCTTCGTTGTGAGCCCTTTTTGAACTTTCTCCGTTGGTCGCGTCGAAGCACAACTCATGCCTCTGAACATGCCGATGTTCTCTAGGGTCTGCCTCCTTGGTGCGATGTGTCCTTCGGGACTCTTCCCTTCCTGGTTCTCTACGCCCGACCTCCCTTGAAGGTCGGTGAGAATGTCTTTCGCTTCTGGGGTGCTGGGGGGCTATTGAGATAGTTTTCTGTCCTCCCTTCTGGGCATTGGCCGCTGGAATCGGCGTGTCATGAAGCGGGAATGGTGGCTGCATGGCATTGTTTTGCATCATGAAGTTGATGACCGATTGCAGGTCCGCCAACTTGTTTGTCATCTCTTTAACCTCTTCGTCCCTCCGCAGGCATCTATCATTCCATACCTGGAGGTCATCCTCTTTGTAGTACCCACTTCGATCTGGCTTCTTTGGTGCGTCGCCATCCTGGCCGACGTCTTTGTTGCTGTGATTCTGGTCATGAGTTTCTGTATTGCGGTTGTCTCCTTCGATGTCAAGGTCGATAGGTCTGCCAAACCCAGCAGGAGTGTCGTCCCAAATCTTTTCCTTCTGTCCGTTGCTGGCCATCTATTCTCCTTTCTTTTCCACAGACGGCGCCAAATTGTGTGAGTGATATTTCGACCACACTGCCAACTCAGTATTTAGCTAGAGAGTATTGGCAGAATAGATGACACCTGGCTGACCTGCAACAGAAAGAGAAGATTCCGGCGGTAGTTCGTCCACCCGGGGGCACTCTGATGATCAAGTCAGTATATCTCTCAAAGATAATCAACTGTTAAACTCACTGTTCTGAATGTAAATTGCGTACCTTAGACCCATCGGGGGTGCCTTTCTTTTATAGTTAACTCAATCCTTGTCCCAACAGAAGCCTGGCTTCAATAGACTTTAGCTCAGTGCTTATCCAGGACTCTTCAATAGATAGAGAAAAACTCCCTAGGAGCTTTATCTTTATCCAGGCTGAGTCCCCTCATCATCTAGGACTCTTGTGCCTTATCTGCTTATCTCGGATTCCGATATCTTCGGAGATAACCTCGGCCTTGCCGAGATCACCTCGGCGTTATGACCAAGACACGTGGCACCTCGACTGACACGTCGGCGTCACCTTGGCCACGTGTTGGTACTCATAAAATATATCCCCACAATAACCATATGCATCATCCAAAAGAAGAAGAAACTTACAATGAAAATTTGTTAATAAATACACACATTTTCTAATTAGCCTCTGTCATCCATATTTATGTACTTGATAAATATAAATTTTAAACCGTTGAATCTTGACTGAAGAGATTGGAGATTTATATTTTATAAAATACACTTAGATTAAATAAGCATGCAATAAATTTTTAGAAATTAACATAATTGTTAGATGCATAATAGAAATAAAGATGTGGGAGCCTAAAGATTATAAATTGATCTTTATAAAAAAATATAAACTTACAATGAAAAAATTTATCAATTGAATTCTTCACAATTGCTCCATCACAAACAGTTATAACACTTGATGAACACCGACTCTAATTTGACTTGAATCCAATAAGTGCAAAAGAAAAGATTTATGGGAGATGTGAATTACTTCTCATAATTTGTGATAGACAATTTAAAATTGATTTAGTCTTCTTTCTTTTTAAAAATTATAAATTCTGAGAAAATTAGATTTTTTTTAATAATTATATGGCACACTTTTGAATTTTGAAATGGGTTAATATACTTTCTTTTTAAATTTCATAGATCATTAGATAGTTATATTTTTATTGTTGAGAAAGTGTTACCCAATAGATTTTTTAAATTTTTTTAATAATAAATAAAAATTAATCAAGAAATTAGTATGTGAGTTTGGAAATAAATAAATGTAATTTTAAAAGCTTACTAGTATATTGAATTTTGAAAGGAGCATTATTATAAATTTTGAAAAAGATTTCTATATTAGTTATAACAATAGATAACGTGACCATTTGAAAGGTTTTTATAAATTTTAAATTCTGTTGAATTGTTTATCATATTTAATGACACATAATTTTAAATCTTGAAATAGAAAATATATGGAAAATTTACCCATAAGTCTTAGTTTTTGAAACGTTGAACCATTTAGTCCTAAAAGTTTTCTTATACTCCATTTAGTCCCATTTTTACATCAGCATGATGTAAATGATATAAATGATCTGATGTTTCATTCTATAATTTCAAAATTTATTGAAATCTGATGAACATTAGATATTTTTCATCCTATATTTTCAAACATTATTGAAATTTGATGAACATTAGATGTTTGAAATCTAATGTTTGTAACATGACTCTGATGTTATTAACATTGTATCTGATGTTATTAACATTGTAATGGGACCTTTCAGTCTATAAGAAAACTTTTAGGACTAAACAGTGCATAAGTTATTAATTTGGGATTTATTGGTGCATCCCCCAAAATATATATATATATATATATTTAAAAATCATAAATTATGGAATAATTAGAGTTTTTTTTTTATGATTATAATTAGATTTTAGTGAATTGCTTTCATATTAGTGGCACATAAATTTAAATTTTAAAATAATTGAGCGTACTTTCCTTTTAGAAGTCGTAATTTATGGAATAATTAGAGTTTAATTGTTATGATTAAATTAGAGTTAACCAATAGACTTTTTTTTTAAAAAAAAATAATTAGATTTTGGTGAATTGCTTCCATATATAGTAGCACACAAATTTAAATTTTGAAATAGTTGAGTATACTTTCCTTTTAAAAATTGTAATTTATGAATAATTAAAGTTTTATTATTATGATTAAATAAGAGTTTAATTATTATGGTTAAATTAGAGTTAACCAATAGATTTTTTTTAAAAATAAAAAGTAATTAGATTTTAGTGAATTGCTTCCATATATAGTAGCACACAAATTTAAATTTTGAAATAGTTGAGCATACTTTCCTTTTAAAAATCGTAATTTATGAAATAATTAGAGTTTTATTGTTATGATTAAATAAGAGTTTAACCAATAGAATGTTTTATTATTATTTAAAAATCAAAAAATTTAGTTTGAGGGTTTAGAGCTCCCACAAGCTTTGTCATTAGAAGGACCCTTTTCCTTTTATATATACTAACATATCACCCGTGCTATGCACGAGATTGAATTTTAAAAAAACTATTTATGATTATGTCAAACATATTTTTAAATCGTTAGCCTAAAATATACGTAATTTTAAAAGAATATGCTGACTATTTATGATCACACGGTGATATTAAATGGAGTGTAAAATAACATAATCATTTTAAAAAATAAAATCACCGTGTGATAGAGTTAGAGTGTAGAAAAACACAATCACATTTTTTCTCATAAAAAAAAAAAAAAAAAAAAAAAAACAATGAAGTCACTTGATAATTAAAAAATACAATTATGTTTTTTTATCAAAACCATAGTGTGTTAAAAACCCAATTACAAATTAAGCTCAACCATTTTTTTTGAAAAATATAGTGAGTTAAAAAGCCCAATTACAACAAATAATCTAATAATTATCATTAATAGTGGGTACTTCATGTGAACCTAATAAATACAATCTATTTTTTTTTTCTCAAAAAACATAGATTAAAAATACAATCACCGTATTAAAAATAAATTAGGTCCAATCACAATCACAAAATACAATCCAATTATCATAAATCAAACAGAGTGTAAAAATACAATCAACGTATTGAAAAACAATGAAGTCAATTGGTAATTAAAAAATAAAATTATTTTTTAAAAAAAAAAAAATGAAAATTAAGTTAATTGATAGTTAAAAAGCGCAACCTTTTTTTAAAAAAAATAAAAATACAGTGACTACTTTATGTGAATCTAATAAATACAATCTTCATTTTTTTCCAAAAAACATAAACTAAAAACACAATCACTGTGTGATTGTATTAAAAAAAACATGAATACAATCTTCTTCTTTTTTTCCTGCCAAAAAGATATTAAATGAAGTGTAAAAAAATATAATCATTTAAAAAAATAAAATCACCATGTGATCAAAATGGAGTATAAAAAAACACAATCACATTTTTCCTCATAAAATAAGCAATGAAGTCACTTGATAATTAAAAAATACAATTATTTTTTTGTATCAAAAAGCATAATAAGTTAAAAATCCAATCACAAATTAAGCACAACCAATTTTTTAAAAAAATACAGTGAGTTAAAAAATCCAATTACAAAAAATAATCTAATCATTACCATCAATAAAAACATGAGTACAACTTTTTTTTTTTTCCCAAAAAAACACATATTAAATGGAGTGTAAAAAAACATAATCATTTAAAAAAATAAAATCACCGTGTTATCAAAATGGAGTGTAAAGAAACACAATCACATTTTTCCTCATAAAAAACAGCGATGAAGTCACTTGATAATTAAAAAATACAATTATTTTTTTGTATCAAAAAGCATAATGAGTTAAAAATCTAATCACAAATTAAACACAACTATTTTTTTTTTTTATAAAAAATACAGTGAGTTAAAAAATCTAATTACAAAAAATAATCTAATCATTACCATCAATGGTGCGTACTTTATATGAACCTAATGAATACAATTTATTTTTTTTCCCAAAAAACATAGATTAAAAATAAAATATTGAAAAATAATCAAAGCTTAATCACAATTACAAAATACAACTCAATCATCATCAAACATGAATACAATCTATTTTGTTTTTCAAAAAACATAAACTAAAAATATAATCACCGTGTGATTGAATTCAAAAAAACATTAATATAATCTTTTTTTTTTCTCTTTAAAATACACATATTAAATGGAGTGTAAAAAAACATAATCATTTAAAAAAATAAAAATACAATTATTTTATTTATTTTTTTTATCAAAAAGCATAGTGAGTTAAAAATCCAATCATTACTATCAATATCCAATCATCATCAATAATTAATATTTTATGTGAACCTAAAATATCCAAAATATCAATAATTAATATTTTAATCACTATGTTAAAAAATAAATGATTTACTCACAAAGCTAATATCCAAAACCTAACGAATACAGTCATTCTTAATTAATTTAAAAATATAATCCCTATGTTGAAAAATAAATGATTTACTCACAAAGCAAATATCCAATCATCATTAATAATTAATATTTTATGTGAACCTAATGAATATAATCATTCTTAATCAATTTAAGAATATAATCACTATATTAAAAAATAAATATTTTACTCACAAAGCTGCTGCCGTTGAACTCTCTCTCTCTCGCCCACAAAGCTACTGCCGTTGATAGGAATTTAAAAATATAATCACTATGTTAAAAAATAAATGATTTACTCACAAGGCTAATATCCAAAGCCTAATGAATACAATCATTCTGAATCAATTTACAAATATAATCACTATGTTAAAAAATAAATGATTTACTCACAAAGCTAATATCCAATCATCATCAATAATTAATATTTTTATGTGAACCTAATAAATATAATCATTCTTAATCAATTTAAAAATATAATCACTATATTAAAAAAATAAATATTTTACTCACAAAGCTGCTGCCGCTGATAGGAAGGCTTTTCTTTAGGGCTGCTGTACGAGTACGAAATAATCTTCTCGTATAATTCTGTTGATCAAGTTTGCTCTTCTTCAAATATCGTCGCTTAGCCACCTGAAAACACAAACGTGAGCTAACCGGCGGGTGTGTGCCGGAAACCCCTCCGATGCCTAAGTCAGCAACTAGACAATAGACAATAAGCTCTGGTGTATTCTAGAGTAGTAAGAATGGGATACCTGTACATAGGTTGGTCATGAGCTTTTATAGATTCTGCCTGGCACAATCCTAGTAGGATTCCAACTCTTCCTTATAAGAGTCATCCTTAGGAATCATTCACCGTACTCACTACCAACCAAGTGAGATGGTTTGCACAATCTTAGTAGGGCTCTACTCTCCTTAGCAGAGCCCTCCTAGGAGTCTCAAGCTCAATGAAGAGTGTCTATTATAATAACACTCTGCTTTCCACCAATCAAGTAAGATGGTTACCTCCTTTGTTTAGGTTGTTGCGACCTAACCGAGCTATATTACCTCGGTCATACACTCAAGTAATGACGTAGATAGCATTCGGCCAAGCTATACCAAGCCCGGCCTCCTTTCTCACTAATACCTTGGCTAACCACCAAGCCCACTTATTTAGGTAGCTCGGTCCAAAGTACCTCTGCCCAGCTTTCATACAACATGGGACCGAGCTACTCGAAGCCCATACCTCGGCCTTTAGTCCGGCCCATAACAGAGACTAAAGGATCATAGCTCGACCAATATTTATTTATAAATTACCCTCTCAATTGCCCCTTAATTCCATTTGCAAAGCATGATTTGGGATTATTCTTCTCTAGCCGAGTTAAAACATTCAAGCCAACCGAGCTCACCTTCTACCGAGCTACCGATTTGGCCGGTCCAGAAATGTCTTGTCAACTGCTCTGCATGTCGTTCCGTTTCCCAAGCATGTCTGAATCGTTATCTATTCCCCAGGACACGTGGCTCGCTCCCATTAGTCAAGTGCAACTGTCACAGCCATCGTTGTACCTCGAAAGTTTTGAACAGCCCCTCCCATTTTTGTGTTTTAAACAAAAACCCTTCTTTTTGAACCAAATCACTCCACTATTCATCTTCTCTCACTCTTCGTGCTTTTGAGACCTGCCCCTACTTCTGTAATGCTCATTTTTTCAAATGAAATGGAATGAAATCTGCTATTTTCCAATCTTTTTGTCCGGTTCATATCCTGCTTGTGTGCGTCTTTCAACTTTAATTGGCATGTCTTGAACTTTTTTAGCCGAGACAGCCATCTCGGTCCAGGAGCTTTGTAATCTGCTAACCTTGCTATGTGTTGGCACTGCTAACTTTTTTCGGCCCAGACCCTTATCTCGGCTGAAGAGAACTAAATGTTTGGTCATACTTGCCAACTTTCTTCAGCCTAGATCCTTATCTCGGCTGAAAAAGAGCTAAATGTTGGTTATTCCTGCCAACCTTTCTTCAGCCTAGATCCTTATCTCGGCTGAAAAAAGAGCTAAATGTTGGTTATTCTTGCCAACCTTTCTTCAGCCTAGATCCTTATCTCGGCTGAAGAGAGCTAAAAGTTTGGCTAATACTGCCAGTCATCTTCAACCTAGATCCTTATCTCGGCTGAAGAGAGTTAAAAGCTTGGCTAATCCAGCCAATCTTCTTCAGCCAGATCCTTATATCAGCTAAAGAGAGCTAAAAGTTTGGCTAATCCAGCCAATCTTCTTTAGCCCAGATCCTTATCTCGGCTGAAGAGAGCTAAAAGTTTGGCTAATCCAGCCAATTTTCTTCAGCCAGATCCTTATCTCAGTTGAAGAGAGCTAAAAGTTTGGCTAATCCAGTCAATCTTCTTCAGCCAGATCCTTATCTCGGCTGAAGAGAGCTAAAAGTTTGGCTAATCCAGCTAACTTTCTTCAGCCCAAATCCTTATCTCGGCTGAAGAGAGTTAAAAGTTTGGCTAATCCAGTCAATCTTCTTCAGCCCAGATCCTTATCTCGGTTGAAGGAGCTAAAAGTTTGGCTAATCCAGCCAATCTTCTTCAGCCCAGATCCTTATCTCGACTGAAGAGAGCTAAAAGTTTGGCTAATCCAGCCAATCTTCTTCAGTCAGATCCTTATCTCGGCTGAAAAATAAAAAAAAGTGTTGGTCAAACCTGACAATCTTTTTTATTACCCCCCAGTCGGGCAAAGACTTGTTAGAAAGAGTTGGTCAATCATGCCAACCCACTTTGCCCCCAGTTGGGTAAAGATTTTTTACTTGGTTGGTCCTTCTTGTTGACCGTGTTAACTTTTGCCGAGGGTGTTTCGTCCGTCCTCGCTATTATATCGGACTCTGCCTAGGTGCGAATCCTATCTTTCTCTATCAAGATGTGTTGGTGCACTCTCTCCATCAGGGCTTCCATAGTAAGAGGCGGCGTCATTGTCATTGAATCTCTCAACCTATGACCCACTGGCAGACCTTGCTTGTACTGTACAATAGCTAGGTTTGTGGGGCAATCTCCAATCTGATTAAAAGTCTCCTAATACCGATTGTTGTAAGACTTCAATATTTCCGTCTCGCCTATATCTATGAAGAGTAGTTGGTCAATCTCCATCGGTGTCTTGGTGTTTGTTCTGAATCTGGTTACAAATGCTTTTGCTAGTTGCGCCCATGAAGCTATGCTACCTTCTGGCAACCTTTCAAACCATGTTAGACCCAAGTCACCAAGGCTGGAAGGGAATAGGATACACATTAGAGCCTCGTTTCGCTGATAAACCACCATGACCTGGCGAAAGTGGCTCAAGTGCATGTAGGGGTCCGATTTCCCCTCATAAGTAGTGAATTTGGGTTGGTGGAAGCCTGAGGGTAATGGTGCATTCTCTATCGCCGGAATGAACGGCGAGCTCTGTAACCTTGCTAACGCTTTATCTGCCTGTTCATATGCAAGACGTGGCTCTGGCATTCCAACCTCGACACTCCCATGTGTTCTAGGGGCCAACCGTTGTAATGCGGAGACTCTGCGAGGGTTGCGAGCCTGAGTGTCTTCTCTCCTTCAAGCCATTTCTTCAAGCATTGTCTGCAAGTCCGCCGACCTAGGCAACTCCGTGTGCCTAGATGTCGTTTGGTGTAAATGTGTGGGCCGATAGCTGCTTTCTTCTGTGTAAGACCTTTCAGTCCTCCTTCTCTCAGAATTAGAGTAACGAGTCCTGGAAGTCCTTAATTGTGTATCGCCTAACCTGAGGCTTTTACTTTCAGCTTGTGATGGTGTGACTTGTCTGTCACAATCTTCTGAGTGGCGAAGGTGTGCCCTGCTCTTGCCCACCTCTTCTTCTGCTGCCCCTCTGCCCTTTATTTGACACTTCATAGTCTCTATGTCTGCTGCCATCCTTCGTATTAATTCGTCTTGCTCCCTTACCCGATCTTCTAGAACTTGAGGATCTAACATTCGCCTCTGCTTTTCAGGGCTTTGGAAGCGACGAGGACTGGAGCCCCGTCTTTCATGGGTATCCTTCCGTGGGTTTTGTCGCTGGGGATCTAACTCTGCCATGGGCGGGATAAAATGTAAGCCTTCGCGCCTTCCGCCCCCCTTTGGGGTTTGCCCATCAATGGCAGAGTGTGGCAAGTCTTCATTGTGTGCCATTGAAATCAGTTGAAAGAAAACTTAATCAAGAGGTTCGTTTTTTGTGATTGCAATTCCCACAGACGGCGCCAATTGTACGAGTACGAAATAATCTTCTCGTATAATCCTGTTGATCAAGTTTGCTCTCCTTCAAACATCGTCGCTTAGCCACCTGAAAACACAAACGTGAGCTAACCGGCGGGTGTGTGCCGAAAACCCCTCCGATGCCTAAGTCAGCAACTAGACAATAGACAATAAGCTCTATGTATTCTAGAGTAATAATTAGGATACCTGTGCATAGGTCTGGTCATGAGCTTTTATAGATTCTGCCTGGCACAATCCTAGTAGGATTCCAACTTTTCCTTATAAGAGTCCTCCTAGGAATCATTCACCGTACTCACTACCAACCAAGTGAGATGGTTTGCACAATCCTAGTAGGGCTCTACTCTCCTTAGCAGAGCTCTCCTAAGAGTCTCAAGCTCAATGAAGAGTGTCTATTATAATAACACTCTGCTTTCCACCAATAAAGTAAGATGGTTACATCCTTTGTTTAGGCTGCTGCGACCTAACCGAGCTATATTACCTCGGTCATACACTCAAGTAATGACATAGATAGCATTCGGCCGAGCTATACCAAGCCCGGCCTCCTTTCTCACTAATACCTTGGCTAACCACCAAGCCCACTTATTTAGGTAGCTCGGTCCAAAGTACCTCTGCCCAGCTTTAATACAACATGGGACCGAGCTACTCGAAGCCCATACCTCGGCCTTTAGTCCGGCCCATAACAGAGACTAAAGGATCGTAGCTCGGCCAATATTTATTTATAAATTACCTTCTCAGCTGCTGTGGTTTTAGGTTGCTACTGGGTAATAATGAGTAATAGGATTTATTTAGGGTAATACATAAGTTTTTTTTTTTTTTTAAAAAAAAAAATCAAAAAATTAAGAAATTAGGATTGGAATAATGAAATTCCCACAAAGTTTGTGGGTTAAAAAGACCCTTTCCCTTATATAATAAGAGATAGATAATTCATACAATATTGTAGTTTATAAAACATGCAGCCTAGTCTCTATTCTAGATTGGGGCCTCAAGTGGAAAATGACCGATCAACTAAAATATGATAGCCAAAAAACACTAAAATAAAATGGAATGCTTTACACACACACATAACCGTTCATATGTTGCTCATAATGATAGCATATATATATATATATATATATATTAGCGTATGCCCGTGTCTAAAGGCACGGTATAAATAATATTAAGATTAAAATGTAGTTATAAAAATATATTTAACAGACTGTACTCTACATTCCAAACAAATCAAATATAAAAAAAATTAATGAAACCCAAGGATCTCAAACCTCAAAAACAGGTTCTAAATGCTTCTTTGGAGTCCTTTGTTGTTCCTAAAATGCAGAAAAATTTGTAGAGTATTATTGCAATAAGAACAACAAAAGAGTAATTCCAATTTCAAATGTAAACATAACAAATTGGTTAGACCAACTCCCCAAAGTTATTTGAAATGAAAAATATTACATGAATCATTCTAAAGCACACAACATAGAATAACCAAAGTATTGGGAAGCACTTTTGTTGAAAATAAAAAGAAAAAATATGAAGAAAATTTAGCTCCTCTAGTGAATTAAATGTGAAATAGAATGATTATTACACAAAGTCATAAAGCAACTCGCAAAAAAATTAATAGTACTACAAAAAAATAAAATAAAAAACACAATTATGGTTGCTAGGCCTACCCACCATATGTGAATTAACAAACTACTCAAACAATACACATAATTATTAACTCCACGCCTGGGCCAAACAAAAAAAATTGAATAAGAGAAAAAAAAAAGTGAAAAAATACCAAACAGAAATATACCAAACAGAGAAAACTATATAATTATTCTGTTCTGGAGAGGTTGTTTTCGAATTAGGTAAGAGAGAGAGAGAGAGAGTAGTAGAATCTCAGATAAGCTCATCATTTATTTTTATTTTTTTTAGAGAAACAAAAAAAGAGAGTAGTTTTTGGATATAGAAATGGTAGAGACTAAGAAATTGGCTACAGAAAATATAACGCACACATCTATTCTATCATTGAACAAAATTGTTTTCATCTCCAAATGCAAGATGACTACTTTTTGCAGAGTATTGCTGTGTGATTACCAATTTTTATACCAAATTTATATATCATTTTGACATGTAATCACAGAATTAGTACATCAGACCACACCTTTCATGCATTAAAATACGCATATGCATGACATATAAGATGCCTCCTCAGATGAAAAAGGGCAATTGGTTCAGAAGGTTGAAACTGAAATGACTAACAAAAAATAAAAATAAATAAATAAAATAAAATCCTAATCAACAAATCCAACTTCTAAGAGACTGGGGGATTATAATGGAACCTACTACAACTGTATAAGGATAACTTGAAAATGGAGCCTAATAACAAGAGGAACAATACATTATTTAACTGTATAGTATAGAGATAAATTGAAATTTTTTTCACTATCATATTCCATATCAGTTTAGGTGTTTTCTTTTGTCTAACATTAACAATACATTATTTAAAAGAAATACAAATAAAACAAAAATGATTGCCCATAACAAGATAAGAGGATAAAATTATGGAAAGAAATCCTCTTAACCACTCTAATACTGTTTTTAAATTCAACACTTTAGTTTTGATCCTTTGTCTAGAATATCTACACATAACATAACATGTGCAATTGAAATTGTTTTGCCGAGAGACGGGTGGTGAGAGTAGAAAGCAAATTACACGTAACAAATCAAGAACTTTTAGAAGAGAACTTTCAGAACTGATGTTTATGCAAATTGTGAGACACTCATATAACTCAACAAATCAAGAATATAATAAAAAGAAAATTACACATGCAAACTATATTCACAATGGTACCCAAATCATGTTTTCTGTGATTAGTGAAATATGCAACTCACTGAACTGTGCATATCTTTTTATGTCTGCCAGGGGGTGGGGATGAAGAAGTTAAAAATGCTTCAATATAATGTTAAACCAGACGATTAAATGCCTATTTACCCCAATCTATCATAGAAGTTGTGGGAGTTACACTTATGGATTCAAAAAATAAGATAGAATCAATAATCAAACAATTAGTAGCAGTCAAGGATTCTTCAAAATTAAGTGAAATTAAGGTTTTAGTTCACTCACGATTAGGATTTTTAACTTTGAATCTTGGAATCTCCTTCACCCGATAGAGAGAGAGAGAGTTCGAGAGCAGTGCCAAAGCGTCGAACAAACAAAAAGAAATATCAAAAATCGAAACAGAGGGAGAAGGGGAGAGATAAAAATCGAGGACATCTTACCTTGCAAGCCGAGCGATGAGGGAGGGTTGTAAGGGGAGAAGCGAGCAGTGTCAGTATGAAGAGGAAAAAAAAAGAACAGAGAGGTGGGGAGAAGACGTGGGTGAGAGGGAGAGAGAGACGTGGGTAGGTAGAAGGCTGAGGGAGAGATGTTTGAGCGGGAATCACATTGATCTGTACCGTTAATATACTTTTAGGACTAATCTCAGCCATTAAATCAAAATGTATCTCTGATACATTTTTATATATTTTCAAAAACCCTCTTCCCTTATTATATAGATATATATAAATTTTAATAATCGAGTGTTTGAGTCAGTTTATGCACCCACTTTCTACTTATGAGACTTTATTTAAAGCTAAAGTAAATGTCCTATATGTACTGACTTGAAAGAATTTATTACAGTTTGTGTCTACTAATCCAACCCCTTGAGGTTTATAATAGTATCTTTTTAGAAGATGATGTCATTTTTTCAATCATATTTAAACAATCGAAATTGATCAAACTTAAATTATCTCGACCCAAATATTACTCTAGAAGTCAGGGTTATAGACTCTTGACCCAAACTCATGGTCTTGATTAGTCATTTTTGCTCAATTAAAATTGAATAAACTTAAATGGTTTCGAATCAAACATTATCCTAGAAGTCAGGGTTAGAGGCTAATCAAACCCAAACTCAGGAGTTGTGACTTGATTTTATATTCTCTTAGGCCTTGTTTGAGATTAAATTATTTTAGTAATTTTTTGATTTTTTAGTCGAAATATGAGGTAAAAAAAACTAGTATGTTTGTGATGATTTTTTAATTTTTTACGAAAAGATGTGCAAAAAGTAAAGAGAAAATATTTTTTTTGACTTTTTGGTATAAATTATTAGCTTTTTGGCTTTTTTGATATTTTTTGACTTTTTGACTAAAATTACCACTTGCCAAACAAGGCTTTAGGGGTGTTTTAAGAAGATGGTTAAAAATTATTTTTTAGTTTTTTTGGCTTTTTTGTGAGAGAGGGAAGTGGGATAAAAGCTGTAAAGTGGCTTTTAACTCACTTCCCAAAATAGCTCATATTTTTCTCGTGTTAGTGACAGTTGATATGTATTTATATTTTAAAGTTAATTTCCTATTTTTCCAAAAAGAAAATAAAAATTTAAACCCTTCCTCATTAAATTAAAAAAATAATTAAATTAGGTAAGCTTTAAATCGTATCCTTTTTTTCTTTTTTCTTTTTTCTTTTTTATTTTTATTTTTATGGAACCCCATAAATCATTATACCTTCGCCAAAAAATATAAAAATAAAAATAAGTATAAAAAATAGAATAAAAAGATAGGCTGAGCTGGCAAAAGTGGGGTCCAACTAACTCAAATCCACCGTGTCAAAAAAGAATTCGGATCTTCGGTCGCACTTTCCTGCGGCCCTCCATGCGGCGCATCAAAACGACGTCGTTTTGATGCATATTTTTTTTTTTTTTTTTTCAGCTCTTATTTTCTAGCCCCTTTTCGTGCCCTAGCCCCTCTGATAGATAGAGACGAACAGAGCTGGGCAATCTCGAACGGGAGAGACGAACAGAGCTGAGCAATCCGACGAGGTATACTCCATTCGCTTTATTTTCAATCTACTCCATTCGACAGTGGGCTCATTCCCAAGCTGCACAAAGTGAAAATGATGAATATGATGTAATGTTTGTGAGTCTCTCTGTGAATATGATGAATAAAAATTTGCTAAGAAAGGCTCAATCGATGTGAGTCTCTCTGTCTTTCTGTAATGTTTGTGTTGTTTCATTTGCAAATATGTTCTATTTATTTGAACTTTTTGATTTTAGGTTGCTTTATGAATTTTGTCATGTGGGTTTTTAGATGAATTTATATATGTCCTCAAATCTGCTTGAAGAAATGTAGATCTTTTAAGTTATTTGAAATAGGAAATAAATAAGGAAAAAAAAGGTATATATGAATCTGTTTTTTTTTTTTTTGGTTTCGTTTTTCAGAATCTGTTTTTGTGGTTGCATAGTTTTAGTACTCTCTGCATTCTGTTCTATGTTGTTAATATATGTTGTGACATTGTAATGGAATAATTTCAATCAACCAAAAAAACGAAAAAAGAAAAAAAAAATAGTGAACTTAAAAGCAGAGGTGGGTGTGTGTTGGTTATGATTCATTGAACAATAAGTTGTAAGTAGTTATGTAAAACTGTTGCTTCTACATTTGCTGCTTTGAAAACATGTCCTTAAGTTGTGTAAACATACAAGCCTCTTTCTATCTATTCAGGCTACAACTTATTGTTCAGGAATGTGATATAAGCCAAATCTTAGGAATGTTGATCAACACATAATTATATTTTTTTTTTGTCCTGCAAAATGAAGTTTGTCTTGTTAGTCACTGATTGTTGATGAAAACTGATGTTGAACCATGAATGTGATATAACTGATGTTGTTAGCAGTTTATTTTTTTAGAAAGGAACCATGAATGTGATATAACTGATGTTGAACCATTCCTTTGTGAAGATAATTATTCCTTTGTGTTGAACCATTCCTTTGTGATATAACCATTCCTTTGCACAGATTTTTTATTTTTTTAGAAAGGAACCATTCCTTTGTGAAGAGAATTATGCTTGTGAAAACTGATGTTGACATTGATCTAGTCTAAAGATTATGGTAGTTGGTACTCTTTTGCCATGGGAGAGAGAACTTAAATAAGCTTAAAACATGAGTCTTAACACAAATAATTTAGTTCATTTTATAGTGCCTACACATAGAGCAAGGAAGCTTTTTATTTTCTTTTTAAATTTGTATCTTTTGTAGTATGAATGTTCATTTCATTACCATTGCCATTGCTATGTTATTTGTAAAAACATATGGCTTGTATTAAATTGCCAATTAAATGGAACAAAATTTTCAATGACATGTTTTGAACAATGTAATTTCTGTTAGAAGATAATAATTATTGTTTCACACACATTCAATTACTGATATTAGTATTCAGTTGTTAAGGTCTTGAATTCAATTTTTTCATGTATGATATATTGTGATTGTTTTTCCCTTTTATGAAATTCACTCTTCAAAAACCATTGACCATTTTTCACAACATTTCCAAACACTTAAGGTGAGAAGACAAAGTCCTTACCATGTCAATGAGTTCAAACAACGATGCTGGATTCTTTCAAAATCAAAGATGCAAATGTGGGAAAAAGCAGGAGTGTACATATCAGAATCAGAGAAAAATCCAGGGAAGATGTATTTCAAGTGTGCAAGTAAGGCTTGTGACTACTTTGTGTGGGGAGTGCCTCCAACTGGGAATGGATCAAATATCCAAAAGAGCGGGGATGATTATGATTTTGCGAGAAACAATGAAGTTAAAATCTTGGAACGACTTGAAGCTATCAAATTCATGATGTTGACAACCATAGTGATGCTTGGTGTTATCATGCTAGCGGTGCTGCTCAAGTGAACTTCTATTTGTACTGAGTGTAAACAATGTATGAATGTAATCAGTACTTGTTTGGTAGTTTTTTGAACTTGTATTTGAACTCTATTTGCTCAAGTGAACAATGTTATGAATGTAATCAATACTTGTTTGGTATTTTTTGTATTTCGTATTTTGTAATCAATAGAAAGTTGTGGGATGATTATGATTCTGAAATCTGTTGCCTTGAATGAGAAGCATTGATAGACTAATTAAAGTTATTGATGATGGCTTCAATGAAAAGTGTACACACAGGTTTGACTCATGATATGTTTACTTGAATGACATGCATACACAAGTTTCAACAAATTCACTCATTCCATGGTTTCATGTTCAATAGATTTCTATTTTTTGGGTCTGTTTTGGTCTTGGGTTTGTTTGGTCTTACAACAAGTTTCAACAGGTTTGGGTTTGTTTGGTCTTGCAACAGGTTTCAACATGCATACACACAAGTTTGGGTCTATGTTGGTCTTGCAACAGGTTTCTATGTTCAACAGGTTTCCCAGCTGAATTCTGTCTGGGTCTGTTTGGGTCTGTTTTTGTCTTGCAAAACCTGTAGTGAGAACCTGAGAGGGCAAAACCTGTAGTGATAACAAGATACCATAAATGCAATTTATTTTTTTCAGTCAACCACATCAACATTAAGTATGAAATAATTGTTTAGGTCAACAAAGTAATTGAACCTGTCTACATATTGATCAAACATTACATATCGTCCATGATTAACCAAACATTACATATTGACACAAGTTTAGTACATCACAAATTACAAAAGATGTCCATCAAAAATTCAAAATCCACCAAACATTAAATACATACAGAAGATATTCATGAAAAATATCCAAATCCCACCAAACATAATAAAATACACCCAACTTCCGTAATCACCAACCACTGCAAAAGATGTCCATCAAAAATTCAAAATCCCACCAAACATTAAATACATACAGAAGATGTTCATGAAAAATATCCAAATCCCACCAAACATAATAAAATACACCCAAATCCACAAATATAATGCTTTTTCATCGTTCGGTGCAAGCCTTCCAATGATGTCCATCCACATGACTGTCAGCAGGACTATGTGAGGCTTGCGACAGTTGGACACTAGTACCTCCAAGCAACTCCTGAAACGATGTGGGAGTGGGATACACTAAAGGCATTGAATGAGGCGGCATTGACTGAGGCGTGTTATTTCCCTGCAATAGTGGTACATTTATTAAAATATTTATAGAATCTATAGTACCATTTCAATGTAAAGTTGTAACCAATTACAACTCACATCATATGTAGGATATATGACATCATGAACAGTTGTACGACCCATGGCAAAGGGAGGTTGAGATTGGGATTCAAGTCGAGATTGGGATTGACATTGAGACATATAGATTGCACGACCGTGACCCTAAAGTAAAATAACATAAAGAAAAGAATAATTAGATGAAAAAAAAGTAATAATGCATTTTCATTTAAAAAAACCAACAATATGATATATTACCTCAACATAATTACTACCCATGGGAAAATGAGGTCGAGCTTGACCTTGTGCAGTGTAAACACCCTAAAGTAAACCAATATAAAGAAACGCATAAGTGAAATGAAAAAAAAGTAATAATGCATTTTTATTTTAAAAAACCAACAATATGATATATTACCTCAACGTAATTACTACCCATGGGAAAATTAGGTCGAGCTTGACCTAGTGCAGTGTAAACACCCTAAAGTAAACCAATATAAAGAAACGCATAAGTGAAATGAAAAAAAATTAATAATGCATTTTTATTTTAAAAAACCAACAATATGATATATTACCTGAACATAATTACTACCCATGGGAAAATTAGGTCGAGCTTGACCTTGTGCAGTGTAAACACCCTAAAGTAAACCAATATAAAGAAACGAATAAGTGAAATGAAAAAAAATTCACATGAGGTTCAATTTCCCTAAGGTCTATGCATGTCAAAGGTTGCTTAGAAAATTAAATATTACCTGTATTGAATGATTACCCAATGATAAAGAAGCTTCAGATTGAGCTTGAGAAGCAGAAAAAGAACCACCCTACATGTATCAGAAAAGACCCAAATTAAATATTACTAGTTGCATTAAATACCAATCCAACAAGATTGACACAAACTTGCACACAATAGTAAATATTACCTGACTACAAATATTACCCATGGCGACAAGAGGCTCAGATTGACCTTCAGGAGTACAAAAACCATCACCCTGCAAACAACCAATTTATTTAATTCATTATTTTCCAAACACACATAACACAAAATTGTGAATATGTATCACATAACACAAAACAAAATTAATTACCTGGTTATATTGCATTATTTTCTTCTTGGCAATAGATTTTTCCATCCCGCCCTTGATCCTCCTTCTTCCCTTACTAGTTGCTTGTCTTTTCTTCAGTCCCTTAGCCTGGATTGGACAATCTACTTCATCACTCTGTGGGCATGTGTTAGTTGAGGAATTTCTCAATTCAGTGACCTCCACTTGACCACAAGTGTGCACACTTAATTTTTCTTCAACCATTACACTCAATTGTTCACCTTTTGCAAGTGACAAATGATAAGTTTCTTCACTCTCAGCGGCTCTACTTGCTATTGCTCTAAACATATTCATCAATGACCTATATCGATCGCTTTGATGTAGTTTCACATCGGCCTTCACATCATACCCACGACTGTCTTTCACACTTTCAACCCTTGCTTTTTTAGTCCACCGTTTCAATATGTATTGTGCAGGAAGGTCCTTTGCATTAAATATATCTCTAAGCACTTTCAAACAATGTCGACACACTATGCCCTTGACTTCAAACTTCTTGCAACTACAACTCAAACAACCATGTGTATCCATTATTACATTCTTATCTTTTTTCCCATCTACCATTGTTCGAATTGTGAATATGGTACTCTCACCATCATTACGAGTGCCTACAATGGATGCTTCAATGGACTGCACATACTCATTTTGGAATTCCTCAAAAATTGTTTTCGTGTAAATATCTGCCATTTGCTTTAACATCAAAGTTGGAATAGAAACCCTTGGCAATTTTTGGGACAAATTATATTCGGCTTCCAATTCTTTATACCTCTTGTCATAGAGCACTCTCTCAAAATGAGTGAAAAATTCCATCAAGTTATGATCACAATTGATATAATCCTTCAAACATGCATTGAATGATTCACTTAGTTGAGTAGTACTCATTCCAGCTGCCCAAGAATTCATAATATATGGCCATCCCCATTTGTCCTTCACACCAAAAGTTTGCTTTAACCAATGATTGTTGTGTGCATCATACCTATCAAGCATTTGGTCCCATTGTATTCTGAATTCTTCTTCATCATCAATTTCATGCATAAATTTTGAAAACACACCCTTCACCCCTACATCTCCAAAAAGAGAACTTACATGCTTCACAGCATTTTGCATCAAATGCCATGTGCAAAGTCGGTGGTTTGTATTAGGCATGACAATTGGAATGGCCTTAGCCATCGCAGCATCTTGATCTGTGAAAATTGTTTTTGGAGCTTTGTTCGACATTGCCTCCAAAAAAATCTGAAACAACCATGTGAATGATTCGGCAGTCTCATCATACATCAACGCTGCACCGAATATAACTGTTTCTCGATGATGATTAAATCCAACAAAGGTCCCAAAAGGTCTATGCTCATTATTTAATTTGTAAGTAGTGTCAAAGGTCACTACATCACCAAATTGAGCATAGTCCATTATCATTTGCGCATCGGCCCAAAAGATGTTAGTTATTTGCTCCTCACAATCTAATTGGACCGCATAATAAAATGATAGATTTTCCACAGTTTTCTTACGAAAATATTGCAACACACTACCCGCTTCTCCATATTCCAAATTTTTGTCTCTTCGATCTCAAATAATTTTTTTGGTCCAATTTGGTGAAGCCAAGTGATGCTCTTCCACCAGATTCCCTACCCAATAGCTCATAAGCAGACCTAAGAGGAATTCCAGATTCTGAAGCCAATTCTACTTCAATTGCTTGGGTGGTAGATATTTTTCTTTGGGATGGCAACATATGAATGCACTCTTGACGCACAAGCTCATGATTATGATTTTCAACAAAATCAATTGCAACATATTTTCCTACATTTCTATCTAACTTGATACTCAACCGGGCACCACAACTACATCTCACCTCTTGTCTCGGAAATTTGACTAGTGGATCTCGCTTGTCAATACCCCGACTTCCCTCTTTATAACATACAAAAGTCCGTGAAGTTAGTTCCTTAGTTTGTTTGTTCTTGTGTGCATATGACTTCCTAATACTAAAGCCCACCTTTCCACCATAGTTATTGTAAAACTCATACGCAGCTTGTTCAGAGTCAAATAACATGCCCAATTTTGGCTTCCAACCACAACAACCCAACTCTTCAACAACATTATTTTCTTCCATTACCTACAATTGAGTACCATACAACTAATAAATAAGCTAATTCCCAAAAATTGATGGATATGAATTTTTAGAAGCGAGCCTACAAATAAAGCAAAACATTATGTAACTCTATTTGCAAGAAACAATTCAGAAGAAATGGGGATGAAAGAAAAGAATAAACTGATGAACTACTTTTCATGGTCCACTAGTGGAACTCTAGGCTTGACATTGATTCTGTTCAGATTACTACTTTGTTGAAATTTGTCATTAAATTGTTTCTGTCTTGTGTTTGTAGCCACATTCACATAATTGACACTCAACCATATCAAAAGAGCTCATCACAAATAGAGCTGAAGCATAGTCAAACTGAGCTGAAATATCACAAATTTATTTGAATATTATTACATTTTAGTTCATCAGAAATTTATTTCAATATTATTACAGCTGAAGCTCATCACAAACACTCAAGCCATTTATTTGAATATTATTACACTGATATTCAGTTTTACTTTGTATAACAGAGCTCAACCATAATTAATATATTATTTGAATATTATTAATAAATCCTACCCAACTCTTGAGCATAATTAATAAATTTATTCCACAAATCAAAATGTTATTTGAATATTATTATGGTATTAAAATAATGGAATATATATATTAATTAGTGCTTGAGCTCTGTTTTTTTCAAATGGGAAAGTAGTGCTTGAGCTCTGTTTTTTTCGGTGGATATAATGAAACAATAGCTTCGGAAATATAATGAAACAATATAATGAAACAATACCCATGAATAGCGATCACAAATAACACAGAAATTTCAGAAATTTCCCATGAATGGGGATCACAAATAGCTTCGGAAATCTCAGAAATTTCCAACAACAAAGACAGGTATATATATATATATATATGTATATATCAGCGATAACAAACTGAAATGATGTCGTGATTAATGAAATGAAATGGGCATAAATTTCTGTTGCTTATTTTACCTCGTCATCGCAGTGATGTCGCCTCGTTTGCCGTCACCTCCCTCCGCCATTCTCCGTCCTTCGCCATGGCCATCTTCTCCTCCCTCCGCCATCCTTCGCCCTTCGCCCTCTGCAAAACGCCCGTCCACCATCTCTCTTTCTCTTCCGAATTCGTCTCTCAGTTCGTATTAGGGCTAAACAAAACAAAACATGAGCAGGTCTGGGTGAATGAAGATGAAAAGAAGCGGGAAATTCAATTTTTGGGGAACCAATTTTTATAAAAAAAAAAAATTAACAACTAACCAAAACGACGTCGTTTTGGCCAAAACGACGTCGTTTTTCAGAGGGCGACAGGGAGGGCCGCAGGAAAGGGCGACCGGTGATCCGTATTCGTCAAAAAAACACTCTTCTTTATCCGCATATAGTTTTGTTGGCAAATGAGTGGGAGCTTTAATTAGAGCTACCATTAGTGATGTGGCAGTGGGTTCCACCCACTGTCACAGTTTGTATTGTGTCTTTTTTTTTTTTTTCTTGCTTTGCCACCTCATTAGTGGTGGGTTTAGAGCCACTAAATTAGTGGTCTCTAGCACCACCGTAGTTTTGTTCGGGATCGCAATGTTCATTCTCCACATCTCTCTCTCTCTCATCGATTTCCCTCGATCCTCCCACTGAGTATTCTCTAATATCTCTCTTGTGTGTCCTCTAGATTAGAGGCTAATCAAACCCAAACTCATGAGTTGTGACTTGATTTTACGTACTTTTAGACCTCGTTTGGGAATAAATTATTTTAATAATTTTTTAATTTTTTGATAGAAATATGAGGTAAAAAAAATTAGTATGTTTGTGATGACTTTTTAGTTTTTTATAAAACGATGTGCAAAAAATAGAGACAAAATGAAATTTTTGACTCTTTGATATAAGTTATTGGTTTTTAAATTTTTTTGATGATTTTTTAACTTTTTAACTAAAATCACCACTTGTCAAACGAGATTTTATTCTTTTCCACGTGTTAGTCATGGTTGAAATGTATTTATATTTTAAAGTTAATTTCCTATTTTTTCAAAAAGAAAATAAAAATTTAAACCCTACCTCATTAAATTAAAAAAATAATTAAATTAGGTAAGCTTTATATCTTATCTTTATTTTTATTTTTTATTTTTTATGGGACCCCATAAATCATTATACCCTCGCCAAAAAATATAAAAATAAAAGGGTGAATTACACTAATAATCTTTATAATTTGGAATTTGTGTCACTTTGGTTCATGACTTTTCAATTGTGATACATTTGACCTTGAATTTTGAATCTTGTTTCAAATAAGAACAATTGAAGATATCATAAGATTTTTCAAGGGTATAATCGCCAATTTGATAAAATATAAACTAATTTGACAAAAATAAATGTCAAACAAATATTTTTAAAAATTATTTCTACTCACTAAAAATAAAATTATGTAAAATTAATAAATCTTTTTGACATTTATTTATTTTTTTACCAAATTAATTTTTATTATGTGTTTGGATGATGATCATGTAAAATTAATTTTTAAAAATTAATCATGTAATTTTTATTAATTTTTATCAATTTTACATAATTTTATCATTGGTGAATAAAAATAATTTTTAAAAAATTAAAAATATTTTTTTGACATTTATTTTTGTCAAATTGTTTATATTTTATTAAATTGACAATTTTACTCTTGAAATTAAACAATAGTATTTTTAATTATTCTTATTTGGAACAAAATTCAAAATTTAAAATTAAATATATCACAATTGAAAAGTCAAGAATCAAAGTGAAACGAATCCCAAACTATAAGAACTGTTAATGTAATTTGCCCAAAATAAAAATAAGCATCAAAAGCACAATAAACAGATAGGCTGAGCTGGCAAAAGTGGGTCCAACTAACTCAAATCCACCGTGTCAAAAAACACTGTTCTTTATCCGCACATAGTTTTGTTCGGGATCGCAATGTTCGTTCTCCACATCTCTCTCTCTCTCATCGATTTCCCTCGATCCTCACACCGAGTCTTCTCTAATATCTCTCTTGTGTGTCCTCTAGATTATCTCTCAATGCTAATGTCTGTCTACGGAGTAATCAATCCTTGCGGTCAATCTTTATTTATTTGTTTCTAATCCATCTTTCAGTGCGGAATCCATCAGATCTAATCTATTTTTTTTTTCATCTTTTGATATGTTCTATCTGATTTGACTTCTGGGTCGTCAAAACTAGAGTTTTTGAGCTTATATTCATCTATTCCTATCTGGGTTTGTTTCAAATCGCTAGAAACCAATTGAAAATCGAATCTTTTTGTGATGCTTGATTGATTCAATAACTGGGTTTTGTCTCAAATATGGTTACTGTCAATCTAGGGTTGCTTCATTATGTATTGGACCACGTATATGGTGCTTTTGTTCACAGAACAAAGATAAGCCCACCATTTTTTTCGAGAGGATGGGGTGGAACAAAGCTTGATCTTTTAGAGAAATTGATCAAACAGCTATTCCCTGAGGTTGAAGGACAGAACTGGCCTCCTGTTTTGGTTCAACCCATTTGGAGAACAGTTTGGGAAACCAAGACTGCTTGTTTGAGGGAAGGGGTTTTCAGGACACCTTGTGATGAGCAGCTTTTAAGTGCATTGCCTCCTGAAAGTCACAATGCAAGGGTTGCTTTTCTTTCCCCTAAATTCGTGCCGCCGCAAAAGATGGCCTGTGTGGTTCATCTTGCAGGTAAAATTTGTAGCTTGTGATTGGATCTTGAAAGTTATGGAGGATTGTAGTTCAATTGATAGACATTCAAATTTGATGATGCCCTATCTATTTCTGCATCTTTAATTGAGAATTTAAAGAGTCGTTTGTTTGCTTGTATATAATTTTTTTTTTGTGCTTCAGAGAAGCCTAGTCTTGACTGGTCAATTTTTACATACATAAGCTTCTATGTAGTTCCTTCAGCCAAGTTTTCAGATTTGTTAGATTGTTGTTAAGTTTGTAGAAATTTGATGTTTGAGGACTAATTTATGTGTGGATTTAGATAGGAAAATTGAAGGAGGTATTTATTTATGCTTGTTTTGCTGAGTGCTGGAGAATTTTTAGGGATAATTCTAGACGAAGGAGTTGATGAGGGGATGGAGATCTCTATGTCCCTTGGTTATTTAGTACCCAGAGCTCACACCACGTAATTGCCAAGCTAACCGGGAGATATTCACTGAATGAGATGATTATAATGGCCTTCTCTTCATGGATAGAGTGGTATATATTTAACTCATCAACCTTATAAGAGGAAGGAAACATTAAGAAGCTCAGAGATATTTATGTGCATGTGTATTAGTGTATATTTGGGTGGGTGGGAGAAGGGGGGAGGCGTTACTTCTGAAATTATTGGGTTCAGATTAAATATATTTCTTGACAAGGAGATTGTTTAGTAGGTATGTAATCCTTCTGTTTGATTGAAACTTTTTCTCTGAAGTGTATGAATTATGTAATTCAACCCTATGGTGGAGGATTTAGTAATTCATGATCGATGCATGAATTTAGTGTTGTAAGTACATTATCAATATTTGCTAAATTCTCATACCATTGCATATAATTCCATACATCCAAAACGACAATTATGCTTTCATCTGTTTCTCTTTAGCAGTAATATTTGTTGCTTTCTAGGGATTTTTGTTTGTTTGTTTAATGATATGTTAAAAAGAGCAGTTTTTCATTTCTAAATTATTCTGGATGGTTAAAATAATATATTTCTATGTTCACCACTCTAGCTATGAGTTACATTACATACTTAATCTATACCTAATGGGGGAATTACACCCCAGTGAGAGGCAGGAAAAAAAAAAATACAAATGCATTAAAAAGTTGATAAATTTAATTATTAATATTTATAAAGTTTTCCACTGATTGTAATTACTTTTTGAAATATACACTGATGTGATATTTCCCCAATCTTAATTCATCTGTTTCTGGGAGATCCTACTTTAAAATATTCAGAGAAATCTGTTTTTAATGATGGAAAGTTAAACTCAGATAGTTTGTTAAAAATTGTATGCCTTCTGTTGCAGGCACTGGGGACCATACTTTTGAGCGGAGATTGCGTCTTGGAGGCCCTTTATTGAAGGAAAACATAGCAACCATGGTGCTTGAGAGGTGAGAACTGATCCTGCGAAGTTATCTTCTGCTTGAAAGTGGAAGCAGAATTTATGTTGATTACTTCACAAATCTTAGTGGTTTTTTCACTCAAAGTAATTTTTGTTGCAGTCCTTTTTATGGACAAAGGCGTCCAATGCTTCAGCGTGGTTCAAAACTCTTGTGCGTGAGTGACTTGCTGTTACTAGGAAGAGTCACCATCGAAGAAGCCCGCAGTCTTTTATATTGGTTGGACACTGAGGCAGGGTTTGGCAAGATGGGTGTTTGTGGACTTAGCATGGGTAAAACTTAAATCTTATCCTTGGTTGTGGATTAATGTATTATTAGATAATAGGTCCTCTTCAAAATCCAAGAATTTTATTTCTTTTTATTGTACTTTGTTCAGTCAAACTGGAATTGATTGGTTAACCATTTTTTTAGCTTGACCATACATGAATCAAGAATGAAAAGAGGAAAATGAAAATAAAAGGAAGCAATAGCTTCAGTGTTATGCATTCCTATTATAATGGTTCGAAGTTCTAGAAAAAACTGAGGCCCTTTTGAAAACGAGGACCTTAAACAATGTGTTTGTGTGGTTGCTACTTTCCTGGAAACTGCAAAGTGGGTGTGAGGGCACATTTTCTGTTTCTTTTCTTTTTTAATTTCATGCTTCTATGGTATTTAGGGGGAGTACATGCTGCTATGGTTGGATCTTTGCACCCTACACCTATTGCTACACTACCATTTCTTTCTCCACACTCTGCTGTTGTGGCATTCTGTGAAGGGATATTAAAGTATGCCACTGCATGGGAGGCATTGAGAGAAGATCTCGCCGTGCAGAAGGCTGCAATGACTCTCGAAGAAGTAAGAGAGCGAATGCGAAATGTTTTATCTCTCACAGATGTCACTCGATTTCCAATACCCAAAAATCCCAATGCTGTTATATTTGTTGCTGCCACTGTAAGTGCTGGATCTCACTGTTTTCTACTGATTTTTACTTAAGAAGACTAAGATGTCGGATGATTATCTACATTCCCATTATATTTAAAACCACACAGATTATAGGGATTCTTGATTTCTGTTGGGTCCATGTTCTTCCTTGGCATTCCAGGATGACGGGTACATCCCAAAGCACTCAGTGTTGGAGCTTCAAAAAGCTTGGCCTGGCTCAGAAGTGAGATGGGTTACTGGGGGCCACGTCTCATCCTTCCTTCTTCACAATGGAGAGTTTCGCAAAGCAATTGTTGATGGACTCAACAGATTACAGTGGAAGGAATCTTCTTTGTGATGGTGGCACAACTTTAAATTATTGGGTATTTTTTATCATCTGATATCCCCATTAAATCTGTAAGTGAACTATGCCCCATGTCTGAAACGCCTTGTGAAGGTTAGGAACAAAAGGGGTTCTTGTACCTTTATGTAACTTCATATTCTTGTGTTTCCTGAAACAAACTTTCCTGATTTTTTGGAAAGGATGTAAACTTATCCGCATAACCAATAAATTGCTTATGTTTTTAATGGCATCTATGTCTGCTGTTGTGTTCTTTTATTTATCAATCTATTTATTTATTTTTTGTGAATATACATTTTTGAGAGATTGGAATTTTGTTCAGGTCGTGTTATGTATATTGAGAAACTTTTCTAAAGTGTTTTTCCTCTCATTCTGTCCCCCCTGTAAAGTTTTGGATTTCCTCTCATGCTGTCCCAAAGCCGTCAACTGAGTTAAATTTTTTGATGGAATATCACAATTTTGCGCACACAAAGAAAAAAGAAAAAAAAAAAAAAAAGTGCATGTGATTTGCTTAATTTGGTTGTATCGGAAGGCAGTAGTTTGTTACAATTGGTTGTATTTCATGTTTTATTGAATATTTTCAGAATAATTATTTCTGTTTTGTTGCATGTTATTTGCCTAGTAGATAGATTGGTGCTAGTGAAGGAAGGGGCAATTTATTTCTGATGTACCCAAAAAAAGAAGGGAAGGGGCGACTGTCGTTGTTCCGTCGATACAAGCGAGAGCGACAGTGAAAGAGAGGCGAGACCGAGACCGACGTTGAGTTGGGCTTGCTGTTGTAGTTCCATAGTGAGAGGACTCGAGGGTAGTGTTGTCTTCGAAAATATCTCTTCTACCTTCTACGTGTAAATATTTTGGCAGATTTCATATGTTAAATGTTATTATTTCTTGTCCATTAATTTTTTCAATTTAATTTTATAAAAAAGTAAAATGGTAATTATATATGAGTGCTCTATTAGCATCCCATCAATTATTTTGGGAGAATTTCTATTTCTACACATTTAATTATCTCAATCCACATCATTTCTCAGTACACACATTTTATAATTTAATTATTAATTTGTTTTCTCAATCCACACACTAAATGTATCAATTATATCATTCACTCATACTATTATATACACATCCCTTCAACCATCCTTCCACACACTTGTTTCTCCTTCCAAATATTGGCTATTCAGATCAAACCTATCCTTTAATCCAAACTTGTTCAATTTCTCCCCGATTTCGATCGTTCTTCATCACAATTCCAATCAGAAATGGTGCTCCCTCTCCTCTTTTGTCCACTTGATTGATTAGGCCTTGGACTTAAATCCATCGGTCATAGTGCAACAGAGTTGTTATTACACTTTTGTTGCATTAGCCCCGAGCTCTCTAACGATGAGCATCCGGTGGTTCCTTCCCCAGATGATTCTTTTCTGCGTCTAATAAAAAAAATTAGTAAAAAAAATGCTCAATTCTTCAATTTTCTTAATTAATTTTAGTTCTTCAACCCAATTTTTCAATCATAAACCAAAGAGTATTTTATGTTGATAAGAAGATAAACAAAAAATAATCAATCATAAACCAAAAAGCAGAGTACGCTCACGATTTTTTTGAGGACTGTACTTCACTGGTTAACAATTCTCAATCCAGTTCTTCAATTTTTTTAGTTAATTTCAGTTGAATCCCCCCCCCTCCCAAAATGAAGGCTCCGTTTGGTAAGCTTTTCAAATTATAGTTTCACCCATTGATTTGATTGTACTGTTTGTTTTGAGCTTTCAAATCATAATTCTATACCAATTTCTCAAAACTCAATTCAAAACATAATCATTACTTTTCAAAACTCAATTTAAATCAATATTTTAATTTTTAAATATTTTTAAAATATTTTAAAATATTTTAATTTTGTTAAGATTTTAAATATTTTAATATTTAAATATGTTATGATTTTTTTAATTTTTTAATTTTTTAATTTTTTGAATATTTTAAAATATTTTAATTTTTAAATATTATGATTTTAATTTTTTAAATTTAAAAATATTTTATAAAAATAAATTCAAACTCTATTTTATAAAAATATTTTTAAATATTTTAATTTTTTTGTTATGTATTTGGTTACGATTTGAGTGTAGAGTTGTGAAAGTAGTATGGAGTTTCGAGTTATGTGTTTAGTTATGAATTTTAAAAATAATTTCTTAATTGAATTTTGTTTTATGTGTTTTGTTACGATTTGAGTGTAGAGTTGTTTTTAAATTTAAAATATTAAAATATTAAAATTATTTAAAATTTTTGAATATTTAAATCATTTAAATTTTTACGATTTAAATTTTTTGAATATTTATTTAAATTTTTTACTTATTAAATTTTTTAGATTATTTAAATTATTTAAATATTTATGATTTAAATTTTTTGAATATTTATTTTGAAAAAAAATTATTTCCTTTGTAGTATTTTCAATTAAAAAATTGATTAATGTTATTTTCTGTTAATAATAAATTTTTTTAATTGAATTTTAAAAAGAGTTAGGTTATGAGTGTTGATCAGAATTTTCAATAGTGTGAAAGTAGTGTGTTTTGTTATGAGTTATAACAATTTGAATTAAGTTTGAAAACTCTTTCCAAAACTCATAACTAAACAAATTTTCTTAGTTCACATGTCAAATCATACTTTCAAAACTCAATTCCACACTCAATTCAACATTCTATTAAAAAATCATAACCAAACAAATTTTCTACACTCAAATCATAATTTTAAAACACACAAACTCAAAATACAACTCATATTCTCAAATCATAATTAAGAAAATCTTACCAAACGGAGCCGAAGTCTCTCTCAACAATGTGACAACAATGAAAAAATTAAGGTTTACTTTTTTTTAACTCCATATGTGTACATTGAGATTTTTTTATTCTTAAAAGATGTGTACAGAGAATTTTTTCATATAATATTATAGATATTGCTGGATGTCTATTATGATCATTTTTATTTAGGATATAATTGTCATTAAATTAATATTTTATTAAGTGTGTATCCTGAGTTAACTAGGTATGTGGAAATAAAATTTCCCTTATTTTGGACTTTTCATTTTTTTAGTTTTTTTTATTACAATAATAACCTCAAATGAAATTACTAAAAAGGATATCAATAATTTTGGGACGTCCTATCTCACAATTAAGCTCATACACTCACTACATCATGAGTTAGGATTTATGAAAGCACCAATCTCCATCATCAACCATCTAGTTTTTTCATATCTCACCTTTAAAACCTACTCACCCTCAAAAACTTAAAAACCCTCTAGAGGCAATATTTCGGCGGTAACGGTGGCAATCATTTGATTGCTTATACTTCTCCAGCAATGACAATAAGAGTTTTTCCAGCAACTACAACTTTATGAGACGAGAGGAGTACAACAATAAAATATCAGAGGAGGTTCATAATTTTGATGTTCTTAGCTTATAGGAGATTGGCGGTAAGTTTTTTGAAAAAAATGGTAAAAATAATAAAAAAAATATTCGTCATTTTTTTGAGATTGAACTCCTGAACATATGATCGAAATTTAGGAATACATGTCCGAACATTGTTCATTTGTTTGAGAACAGATAATCGAATATTTAACTCGTAAAAATCGCAAAACCCATAAAAATCGCAAAACCCACAAAAGAAGAATTTTGGATCAACAACAAAAAATCCTATATTTATTTTCTCAAGTTATGAATAAGTATGTGGAGATGAAATAGTAATTACCTTTATGGGTTTTGAGAAGAGAGGCTTTTCGGAGTGTGAGGGTATACATTTAATTGAATGGGTAGAATATTTTCATAAGGATAATTTTAATATTATTTGAGGGGAGAAAAAAAAATTTCAAAATTTAAAATTTATGAGTGAAAATTAAAAAAAAAAAAAAATTTAAAATAATTGATAAGATGTTAATAGCAACACCCTTATATAGGTGGTGTTTGGGAAGCGTAGGTAGAGGCTATTTTAGCCTCAACAATAAAAATAAAAATAAAAAAGAAGCTTTTTAGCCTCTTTAAACCATTGATTTTAAAAATATATATATATATATATATAAAGCCCGGTTGTGGGCTGTCACAGTGACCGTGTAGGACTGTCACTATGACAGGTTGGTTAATTACAATTTCACCCCTTTAAATTAATTTTGAAAAATGTAAAATTATGGACAAATTTATCATTTTAGTTTTAAACATTATTTCAACACATTTTTCAATACACAAACTCAAAAAAAATTCATTTCATCTTTCCAAACATAAAAACTAAAATAACTTATTAAAATAATTAAAAAACTAAAAAATCTTTAAAATAGCCACTTCTCAAACACTTATGTAATTACCATCACTTAGAAATGTGATTCTTCTAATTGTTTAAAATTTCAAGAAGGGTCATGATTGAGATCCATTCTAATCACCACTCCTACCACCCCACACACATGTGGCGAGTGATGATTAGAAGAAAAAAAAAAAAAAAAAAAATTAGCTAATCATATTAAAAAAGGGTCAAAGAGAGTGAGGGGAGAGGGATTCGAAACATTATTGTTTCACGAAAAGCCGGTGCCACTAAACCAAATTTTTTATTAAACTTGTGTAAGTAGATTGTCAATCACTTTTTTTTAACAACAATGATTCTTTTCATTAAAAATATTACCACTAATAGCATTAATATATTAAAAAAGTAAAAAAAAAAAAAAAAAAATATACAACTCTAAAATCAAAACATCACATCATTACTGGCGAGACCCACTGCCACCTAATTAGTGGGAGCACTAATTAGTGCTCCAAGTATTTTTCTTTTTTTAACATTATCTGTATAATTTTAGTCTAGCATATTTGACAACTATCAATTAGTCCCTCAAAAGTTGTGCAATTTTTTAATGTGACCCTCAAATTTTCGAATGAGGGGCTCTTACTGTGAGGCCTTATTCTGTACTTTTTTAATTTTTTTTTTATTTTTATAATTGTAACTATTTATATTATATATTATAGATTTATCCAGTAAGGTCATTTTTAACGGATCATCAAATCTTGTATCAGATTTAAAATTTAGTGAAAAAGTTATTTTTTGGAGCTCTAATAATTTCAATAAATTGGTATCAAAATGAAAATGTAATAAAAAATTCATTAAAATGAGAACAGGTTCCAAATTTCACTATTTTACTGTACTTTACCGTTGGAGGAGACCAACCGGTCAACCAGCCGGATGTCCGGCCAGTTCACCAACCGGTCGACCGATTCCCTTTCAAATAGGTAGGTTTAAACAGGTCAAAAGATTCAAACAGGTTAAAAAAAAAAAAATTAGCCTTACCGGGCAGCTGGTTGACCTACCGGATGACCCTTCCCTTTTGATGCACCGTTGGAACAATCCATATCAAATTGAGAAAATTAAAATTTTTTTATTCAAATTTAATAAAAAAAAATAATGAACGACTAGATGCTCTAAATCCTAATCAAATCAAATCGTCCCATCAAATATGTGCACCTTTCTGTGTTCCTAACACTACCATTGAAAGCTTATCTTCAGGTCTCATATGCACATCAACTCTTTTGCTAAAAAACCAAAAATAAGAACAAAACCAAAGAATGTTAAAAAAAAAGAGAACAAAAACAAAGAAGTTTGAGACACTAGAGAGAGAGATAAAAAATGGAGATTCAACACTTTAGCCATGAGCATCCATTGATCTTTACAGAAGCGCATGACAAGGACAACGAGAACGGCGACAATGGCAAGGAAGTTAAATGCAAGGGGTGTCTGGAACTCCTATCGGGGGGTCCTTCCTACACTTGCCGTATCAATGAGTGCAACTTTAAGTTGCACAAATCATGTGCAGAACTATCTCGACAGATCAACCAACCCATCCACCCCGAACACCCTCTTACCCTCTCTGGGGTTCCTGCAGAATATCAATTGGCTCGCAGATGCTACGCCTGTAAACATTTTTCGATGGGATTTGGCTACACTTGTTCAGTCTGCAAGTTTAATATCGACATAATATGTTCTCAAAAGCCGCAAACTATCAAGCATACAAAACATCAACATCCTTTGACCACTCTGCGGACAGCCTTGTTCTTGTGTGATGCTTGTGGGCTTGAACATGAAGGCGTCTCCTATTTATGCAGCACCTGTAAATTCTGGATCAACCAGAGTTGTGCTTCGCTGCCAGACACTGTCAAACACGTTGATCATTATCACCCTCTCACAATCTGCTACTCTTTTCCTCAGGAATATTATGACTTCGTGACTCGTTGTGACATTTGCTTTGAGAACCACAACAAAACTTACTGGACTTATTTTTGCGCGAAATGCAGATACTTTGCCGACTTGAATTGTGCAACTGCTGTAACTGCAACATCACAAGAAGAGCAATTCGGGTTGGTTTGGCTGGCCGCCTTCTGTATTGTTTTCTGATTTCATATTCTTTGTTGCTTTTATTGTTGTTGTTCTTCTTCTTATAACTATATCATTCAAACATTTCTGTCTGTTGATTCAACTGGTTTGGCAAATGTTAAAAAAATTGTTTTTTTGTTATTGAGAAAGTTCATTTGGGTTTTTTGACATATTAGATCCTTCTAGATTAGAAGAATTAAAAAAGTTGCAAAAATTTACATAGATAGATAATTTTTTTTAGAACAAATAATTTTTTTAGCATTTGCCAAACAGTCAGTTAAAAAGTGATTTTCTTTATAAATCGAAAACCAAAGAGAGAAATGATTCCTTCTATATTGAATTCTTGTTTCAGGGATAAGGAGACAGGCATTGAGATCAATCCTATTCCTTTGCCAGTGATTGATGAATCTGTTGATTCGATTGCCTATTTTTTCAACTTGGGCCATAACAAGAGAACTATAGAGCTCAACCGTTTTAGTCATGAGCATCCACTAGTCCTTTTCGACACACAAATTACTGATGAATTTTGCTCTAAAAGTAACAAGCCTTCTCTCCAAACGAGACAGAGAATACCGAAGCTGCAATGCATGTGTGCAACTCATCTCAGCTCCATTTTACCATTGTGCTCTGTGGGAGCCGGATTTCCTTGGATCAATAGAGACGAATGGACAACTCCGGTCCATAACATAGCCTCTATTCGGCATCGATCCTAGTTAACTGAAGAGCCGAATAAAGTAGTCGGCATTCAGAGCAGTAGAAGAAAGGCCGAGTAGAACTACATGTAAAGTATCAAGGGTGGGCTAGGCCCTGAGACCTAAGAGAATACTATAAATATAGGATCTTCAGTCAGAGAAAGGCATGTGAGAATCATTAAGCTTAACTTAAAATACAAGTAATCCAGAAAGTAGAGACTGACTTGCCCGTCGGAGTGCTAATTCCGGCCCCCCGACCGGAGTGTTAATTCTTTTCAGGTGGCTAACTGAGGATCACGAGCGTCCCCCGAGATCAGAAGAGTATTTCCAAAACCACTTCTCCACAATTGGCGCCATCTGTGGGAATACTCAAACACATCCATGGCGGGCGTAACGGAAGACTCTCCGATAGTCACTGATGAAACTACGCAGAGAGACGACCTCACTCCAACAAATATGCTTGGACCGGAGACTATCCCCGCAAGACGCGCTTTGAACTTTGCCTCACCCTCAACTTCAGAGCATGAGGCAATGCGAGCGATCATGGAACAAGCAAAGCAAAACGAACAGAGGTTGGAGAACATGATCGTTGAGAATGAACGTCTCCGTCAGGATTTGACCTTGGAAGTGGCGAAGTCCAAACAAGCTGTACGCTAAGATTCGGAACGACCTCTAAGGGCAGGTGGTCGACGACTTCGAGCCTGACAACAAGACACTGATAGCGACTTCGACTTATTATCCCCGGAGCCCAAGAAGAATGGACGATCTGAAACTTCCAGTTCCTCTGAAGAGAGTCCACGTATAAGGCATAAGCGCAGAAGAAACAGTTTAGATGAAGAAGACCAGCATGATCCTTTTGTGCGACGGATTGCAAGGGCGGTTCTGCCTAAAAAGTTCAAAGCTCCGTCATTCACTCTTTATGATGGAAAATCAGACCCCACGGATCACATCCGTCACTACAAGCAAGCCATAACATTGTATGCAGACGACGAGGCCCTCATGTGCCGAATATTTTCCAGTAGTTTGGGACCATTGGCTGTCAGGTGGTATTATAAATTGGAGCTGACTTCGATCAAAAGCTTCCATCAATTACAGAAATCCCTCAGGGCCAGATTCATCACCAACGAGGTCCAGCCGAAACAAGCTGACTCTCTTTGGGCAATGCAGATCCAGCCAGGAGAAACACTAAGAGCGTATTCGGCGTGCTATTGGGAGTGCTTTAATCTTGTCGATGACGCCTGCAACGACTCCATGGCCATCACCGCCTTTAAAATGGGTTTGCATCCTGACAGTGCTCTCCGTAGTTCCTTGACTAGAAGACCCCCTAAAACAGTCTGGTCGTTGATGAAGAAAGTTGAGGAATACTGCAAAGTGGATGATGACGCCTTGAGGGTTAAAGCCGGAAACGTGGCCAACAAGATGGCCCCTTCTGAAATTGCTCAGCCAATAAATTCCGTACCACCTCAGAGCCGTGAACCACGGCATCGAGCTAAACGAGACAAGAGACGGGATTCCCGCCGATCAAGCGACCAATGCTCCCACCGAGCAAATGAACAGCTGCAAGTTGATAGCAGGCGCACGAGGCACGCCAACAAGAAATATACGGCGTTAACATAGCCGATCAGCGCGGTTATGTCCAAAGTCCAACACCTTCCGTTCTTCAAATGGTCGTCCAAAATGGTGGGACCTCCCGATATGAGAAGACGGGATAGACGGTGTGAGTATCACAAGGACCATGGCCATGATACTGAGAGTTGTTATGCATTGAAGGATCACTTGGAGAAATTGGTACAAGATGGTCGGCTACAACAGTACGTCCGAAAAGGCAATCCAACCAAAGCGATAGCCTTAAGACAGGATTCCCCTCCGATCGGCGTGATCCACATGATATACAGCATGCCAATGTCATCCGCGGTGCACACGATTTAGTCGAATCCCGACCCTCAAAATCAACTCACTCCGGCTAAACGGCTCCATGAAGCTGCGAGCATTGCTTTTGATGATTCAGATTTGGCCGGAGTGACACTTCCCCACATCGATCCCTTGGTAATTGAGTTATGCGTAAACCGATTCATAGTTGAGCGCGTACTCATTGATTCGGGGAGCACATCGGAGGTTATGTACTACAAGACATTCACCAAACTCGGTTTTTCTGAATCGGATCTCTCTCCGGCCCCTTATCCATTATTCGGCTTTAACGCCAATCTAGAGTACCCGTTGGGGAAAATCACACTACCTGTTCGAGTGGGCTCCCGAACAGTGGATGTGAAATTCTTAGTCGTCAAGCTGCCATCGCCGTACAATCTCATCATGGGGCGATCTTGTTGCATGTTATGCAGGCCGTGCCAAGCACCTATCATCAGCTGCTACGCTTCCCGACAGAACGCGGCATTGAGCAAATCCGTGGCTCTCAGAAATCGGCACAAACATGTTATCTCCTTGCTCAAAAGACACCAAAGGAGTTGCAAGTGAACTCTATTGAGGTAACAGAGCGGGAGAGCCTCGACGATGTTGGGCGGCTTCCAAATGAAAAGGCCACGGAAGACCTAGATCGAGTTGAAATCAACGGCAACCCAGACAGGTTCTTCATGGTCGGTGCCTCCCTCAATCAAGCGACAGATAGCAGCTAATTTCCTTCCCACTCGGCAACCTTGATGTATTTGCGTGTACTCCATATGAGATGCTGGGTATAGATCTGTCTGTTTCGCAACATCGTTTAAATGTTGACCCTAAATGCAAGCCGATCATTCAGAAAAGCCGGCGATCAGCCGCAAAGCACACTGCCGCAGTTGTTGAAGAGATTGATCGGTTGCTTGACGCCGGGGCAATCAGGGAAGTGACTTACCCTACATGGCTCTCTAAGACTGTGGTTTGAAGAAGAAAAATGGGACCTGGCGAGTTTGCGTTGATTTCACGAACCTCAACAAAGCCTGCCCTAAAGATTGTTTTCCTCTCCCCAGGATAGACCAACTGGTAGATGCTACAGCACGTCATCAGCGTATGAGCTTCCTCGATGCCTATAGAGGCTACCATCAAATTGCTATGCATCCGGAGGTCCAAGACAAAACTGCATTCCTCACTCCAAGAGGAACCTATTGCTATAAGGTTATGGCTTTTGGGCTGAAGAATGCAGGGGCAACTTACCAGAGACTAGGCACCACCATATTCAAGGAGAAACTCGGCCACACCATGGAAGTGTACATTGACGACATGGTGGTCAAATCCAAGGAAGAGCAGAATCATATAGCCGATTTGGAGGAGACATTCGGTATTCTACGCAAATATGGAATGAAGCTGAACGCTTCCAAATGTGCGTTTGGGATCGGCTCTGGCAAATTCTTGGGTTACATTGTCAACCACCGAGGAATCGAAGCCAATCCAAGGCAAATCACAGCAATCCTGGAACTCGGCTCCCCTCGATCGGTTAAGGAGGTTCAGAAGTTAATGGGGATGGCCGCCGCACTTAACAGGTTCATCAGTCGTTCCACGGACCGCTACCGACAATTCTTTCATACACTACGGCAATGCAAGGCTTTTGAATGGTCCGCCGAGTGCGAAGCCACTTTTAACGGCCTCAAAACCTACCTCCGATCAGTTCCACTCTTGACAACACCTTCGGCAGGTGACCCGCTCATTTTGTATCTGGCAGTTTCTGACTAGGCCGTCAGCGCCGTACTGATAAAGGAAGAGCTGGGGGAGCAGCGGCCAGTATATTATGCGAGCAAGGCAATGGTCGACGCCGAAACACGCTACCTTCCGTTGGAAAAACTCATCCTTGCCCTAGTCATGGCGGCAAGAAAACTGATGCATTACTTCCAGGGGCATAGCATCGGGGTGCTAACAGATTACCCCCTCCGATCAGTACTACGCAGTGCGGAAGCATCAGGACGCGTTTCAAAGTGGGCTCTTGAACTCGGTCAATACGATATTCAGTTTCTACCTAGAACCTCAATCAAGGGACAGGTGCTTGCCGACTTTGTGGCTGAATTTACTGGGGGTCTTGCCGACTTCAAGTCCGATGAAGTTCTACCTAAGCCAAACTGGAGAATTTATGTTGGGGACATTTGGCAGTTGTACTGTGATGGATCATCCAATCAACGGGGCAGTGGAGCAGGAGTAGTAATCATGGCTCCCGATGGCGCAATAATTGAGCAGGCCGTCAAACTCAGCTTCGAAGCATCAAATAACGAGGCCGAATACGAAGCCCTTCTGGCCGGTTTGAGGAATGCACACCTTCTGGGTGCTCGGTATTTGCTGGTATTTTGTTATTCAAAATTGGTGATCAATCAGCTAAAGGGAGAGTACGCAGCCAAAAATGACCGTATCACGGCTTACATGAAATCGGCTAGCGCCTTGCTGGCCAAATTTGACCATCATGAATTGAATCAGATAACACGTGATCAGAACACACATGTAGACGCCCTAGCTTGCCTAGCATCCGCCATTAACTCAGAGATTAAATGGACCATCGAAGTAGGTTTCATCCCGGAGCCGAGCATTGGCCCTTTGGAGGAAATCCAGATCAATGTCATAGAGTCAGGACCGAGTTAGATGGACCCCATTGCTGCATTCCTGTCTTCCGAACAGCTCCCAGCGGACAAAAAAGAAGTGCACAAGCTGCGAAACAAAGCCCTGCGATACTACTTGGATCCGTAAGGAAAGCTTTATAAAAAATCCCTTTCTGGCCCATACCTGGAATGTGTACACCTGGACAAAGTCGAAGAGCTTCTGACTGAAATACATGAAGGCAGTTGTGGTGCCCATTTTAGAGGGCGCTCCCTGGCCCATCGAGCTATAACATAAGGGTATTACTGGCCGACAATGAGAGCTGATGCCGAATGCTATGTGAAGAAATGTGAACAGTGCCAGAAGTTCTTCCCGTTAACCCATCTGTTTACTGAAGAGTTAAGCTCCATTACCAGTCCCTGGCCGTTCGCCCAGTGGGGACTTGATATCGTAGGACCATTGCCAAGGGCCCTAGGGAACAAGCGATACTTAATCGTCGCGACAGATTACTTCACAAAATGGGTCGAAGCAGAGGCATTAACGCACATTCGAGATGCTGATGTTAAGCGCTTTGTATGGAGAAATATTATAACACGATTCGGTATTCCAAGAGCTCTTATTTCAGACAACGGCACCCAGTTTGATTGTAGCGTCTACCAAGAGCTGTGCAACAAGTATGGTATCTGGCCTTACTTTTCTACGCTGGCTTACCCACAAAACAATGGTCAAGCCGAAGCCTCTAACAAATCCATATTGGACGGCATCAAGAAGAGTTAGAGAAAGCTAAAGGCAAATGGGTCGAAGAATTGCCGAGTGTATTGTGGGCTCATTAAACTACGCCGAGGCAATCCACTGGAGAAACGCCGTTTGCTCTATGCTTTGGAACCCAGGCGATCATACCCCTGGAGATCGGCCACCCAACCCTGAAATCGCAAGTTTTTGATATGGGCTGAAACAACATGATGCTGGGTTTGGATTTGATTATGATCGAAGAACGAAGAGATCGTGCCCTTGCGTCCATGGCACGGTACCAGCAGCAGCTTGCCAAGTTATATAATCAACGTGTTCAGCTGCGCCGCTACACACCAGGAGAGTTGGTCCTGAAGAAGGTACTTCCAGCTGCCAAGAAATCGGTTGATGGAAAATTGGGCCCTAACTGGGACGGCCCTTATCAGATTGATTCGATCGCAGGAGTAGGGACATATCGGCTCAAAGACATGTCAGGAATGAGTCTGCCACGGCCTTGGAATTCCACGCATTTACGCAAATTTTATCATTGACCTGACTTGTGGGGCTTGATACTTGTACATATTTCACTTTTGCAATGCAAAGTTTCTCATTTCTTTATCGCGTAATTCAGTTCACAAAGTCTTCGGATTCAGAGTGCCCTTCGTGGATATCACGATTGGCCGATTAAGCCTCCGGATTCGGAGCGCCCTTCGTGGATATCACGATTGGCCCATACAAAGTCTCTGAATTCGGAGCGCCCTTCGTGGATATCACGATTGGCCGATTAAGCCTCCGGATTCGGAGCGCCCTTCGTGGATATCGCGATTGGCCTATACAAGTCTCCGGATTCGGAGCGCCCTTCGTGGATATCATGATTGGCCGATTAAGCCTCTGGATTCGAAGCGCCCTTCGTGGATATCTCGATTGGCCGATTAAGCCTCCGGATTCGGAGTGCCCTTCGTGGATATCATGATTGGCCCATACAAAGTCTTTGGATTCGAAGCACCCTTCGTAGATATCATGATTGGCCGATTAAGCCTTCGGATTCGGAGTGACCTTCGTGGATATCGCGATTGGCCCATACAAGTCTCCGGATTCGGAGCGCCCTTCATGGATATCTCGATTGGTCGATTAAGCCTCCGGATTCGGAGCGCCTTTTGTGGATATCTCGATTGGCTGATTAAGCCTCCGGATTCGAAGTGCCTTTTGTGGATATCACGATTGGCCAATTAAGTCTCCGGATTCGGAGCGCCCTTCGTGGATATCACGATTGGCCGATAAAATCTCCAGATTCGGAGCCCCATCGGCGTATGACGCTCTTGGGCCGAAAAAGCCTCCGGATTCGGAGCCGCATCGGCGTATGACGCCTTTGGGCCGAATAGGTCTCCGGATTCGGAGCCCCATCGGCGCTGGACGCCTTCGGACCGAAAAAGCCTCCAAATTTAGAATAAATATTTAATGTATGCCGAATAAATGTTTAATGTAGAATGCTCTGTTAACACATTAAAGCATATAAAACATTCGAAATGAAATGCTTAGTTAACTCGGGCCGTTCAATGTTTATTCAATCATTTAAAATACATTTATTCAAACATTTATACAATGAAACACAAAACATACAAACACATATATGCCGAATAAAAATTACAACGAAACACAAACATTAAAAATAAAACATTTTATTCGATCAGCCAATGATTACATAGTTTTGAACGCAATCTGCTCTTGAACATTACAATGAGTATTTTTATTCGGCGTCTCCCTCATCCTCACTCTACTCGACTTCAAAGGCGGAAAAAGGAAAATGATTACGTTAGTATAGTGGCAACGCCGAATCAACACCCGACGCTTGGAGAGCTTCCGCGGCTTGAAATGCCTTGATCTAACCGTGCTTAAATCCCCGATTTTCACATTGGCAGACTTCCTCGGCGAGCTTTTCCCGGGTCTTCTTTATCCCTACTTTTCGGCCATTATGGAAGCCTTTTTCATAAGCCCTCCCCTTCGCGGACTCTATCGCAAACATGCTCGCCGTATCACGATCGGCAAGTGCAGTACTGATAAGCCGTTGGGTCACCCTTTCTTCCACGATTGGGTTAGCCTGTCCGGCTGGTTGTGTCTGAGCGGCCTTGGCCTTCCTTAGCTCATGCTCAGCTGTTTCCGCGCGAGCTTCCAAGCTTTGAATGCGTTTATCCTTCTTTTCTATCTCTCGTCGGGCAGCACGAAGACGCATGCTGATTTCATAGGCGGTGTACAACCCTTTCACTGTCCCATGAACTCCTTCTTGAAACACCTCGAAGTCCGGTCGACTAACCATCGACTGCTGGACTTCTGCCGGAAAGATCTGTCGTGCAAACTCAACCGCCACGTTTGGGTCCCGAATGATGGAATCTGCCTCTGTCATCGGTCTGTTCTCCACGAAAACAGAAAAGCTCAATGGGCGTGGTGGCCCACTGGCCTCACTTCGCAGATGAGGGGAGCTCCCCTGCTGGCGCTTTTCCTTCCTTGGTGACCTACTTCGTCGACGCGGAGAATGGCGCCTCTCGTGTTCTGCAGATGCCCTACTATAGACACCCCATTTTTGACCGACCTTAAGACTCAGATGTCACCGATTGAGTGCTCGGTGATGTTGCATATTGTGCTCGTTCAGAGGTTCCAGAGTCTCGGCCGTGAGCCTTGCCTCCGGACTTCCGAGTTTTTTTCTGTACTTTGCCTCGGTTTGCAAACCAGGCTCGATTTTCTCTGTTTCTTTTCCCAAAAGGAGAGAGAGGTCTCGTAGACCATCTCTCAGTGGCCGTGGGCTACATTTCATGGTCGTAGGCCATTTTGGCCATTTCGGAGCCCGGTTCCCGATTTTCGGAGCCGTCAGGCCGTGTGCCTCGGTTCGGGACCGCCTAACCACCTCCGTTTGCTCCGATTTTTGGCATGCATCTTATTCACTGCCTTTTGAGGGACACTGTGGTCTGAGAGATCCACTTCGTGGTCGAACACCACTCCCGATGCCTAACAGTCGGTTTTCGGGGCCTCGGACTGCGCGTTTCGGCCCCCGAACCTTCATTTTGCATCGGTTTTCGTTCATTTTTGGCAGGGACCTCTGTTTCATCACCAGGAAGGTCGTAGAAGGGTGGGAGGCCAGTAATTGTTCCAGCAACCAGTTATATTCCATTTTTGCCCTCCGACGCCCGTTTTTCTCATTTCAAAGCCAATGTTGACCACCCTTGGGCCATTTTCTTGCATCCTAAACCCCATATTTGTGTTGTACACACCTGGGAGGACACAAATATCACATGGCCGGCCAGTAATTCCACTTGAACCTTTTGAACCCCTTTGAAAAATGGCTTGTTCTCTCTCCTGTTTCACTTCCTCCAATTTTGGACCACAGGGCTGTGTTGAGGGCATCTGGGAGGACACCAATTTGTGGTGGCCGGCCATTAATTCACCTTGCCACTTTTGACATGGCCGGCCGGCCACCTGCAGCTCCAATAGCTGGCCGGCCTTACTCCTCTCAGTGAATACATTACAGTTGTATACTTTTTTTCCCCCCAAAACCTGTATCAGGGGGGGACAACTTTTGGGGGGAAACTTGGCTTGTTTTCCCCCCTTTTTTCCCTCCCTTTCTCCCTCTCATTTATCTACATAACCAGCTGCCCAACTCTGGTTTTACGGTTGGAAAATTGATCTTTGGAGCTTGCATACACACCCCTCCCCTTTCCTTCCATTTCAAGACCAAAATCATCCGAGTTCCTATCCCTTTCTATACCACCACCTAGCACCACCACCACCACTCCATTTCCAGCAGCTTGGGGAGTTTTTCAGAGGCAAAGAGGCACCATTTCTTGGTCCAAGAGGCAGCAAAGGATTGGTCTTCAAGGGTAAGTTGATTTCTCCCTCTTTCTAGCTCATTTTTGCAAGTTTTCTTAGCCCCTTTTGCTTGCTGTTTTGAGCTCCGACCAAAGCTGAAAATGTCATTTTTTTGAGCTCATTTTTCTATTTCATTAAGGGTCTTACCCTGTTTGGGAGCCCCATCTTGCACTTGCTTCATATCCTTTGTATGCCATTATTTTGCATAGTATTTTTGGCCTATGTGTAATCTGTTTTGAGGCATGGTATAAACTATAACTGAGCTTATTTTGAGCCCTTCTTCAACATTTAAGAAGGGCTCACCACTGTTTGGGACCTCCATGTACCCTTGCCATTGTACCCCTCTTTGGTCCCCATTTTTGCATGATTTGTTAGCACATTGAGCTTCTGTTTTTCGACCCTAATCAGAACTGAAAAGGGTCTTATTTTGACCCCCTCTCCATGTTTCATTGAGGGTCTTTGGCTTTTTGATGCATATTTTGTATACTTTGTGTTCAATCCTCTTTTGGCCTCATTTTTGCATAGCATTTTGAGCATACTTGTATCTATCTTTGGGGCTTGCCATAAACTGAAAACAGTCATATTTTTAGTCCCTATTCAATGTTGTAGAAGGCCCCTTTCCTGTTTGGGGCCAGAATTTGTGACTTGCTTCATTACCTCCCCTGCGGAGCCATTTTTGTATGCTGATTTAGCCCTACTTGTGCCCACTGTTTGGCCTCACTCTAAACTGTAAAAATGCTTGTCTCGGGGCTGCCTTGCTTCTGTCTTTTCATTTCATATTCAAATTATGTATGCATTGTATAGTTATAGGCCATTTCATGCGCCAAAACCCGTGTTTCGGGACTCGTTTCATGCATCGGGTTTCATTTTACCGGGTTTCGGGGCTGTTTTGCATCTCATTTTGCCTCTGAAAATTGCATGATCATATGCCATATTCCATGTTTTGCCATGTCTTGTTAGAGTGGCATTCCGTGCCGTAGGTTCGGTCCTCGGTTTGTGTGCACGCGTGCACGCACTTCGAGTTGTCTCATTTTCATCTTATGGCCTCCTATGTGAGTGTGGCCGAGGTCCACTTGTGTTGGTGTAAGTCCATATTGCATTGTGTATGCCATTTCATTTCATAGCATTGTGTATGCTAGGATGTATGTTAGCGCATTGTGTATGCCATGTTAACTTGTGCATCGTGTATGCCATTCCATAACATTGTGCATGTTAGGTTGTATCTTAGTTGCATTTCATGCATATCATGCATATTGCATCGTGTTCGGGATAGGAGTTAGCCTGGCACGGGAAACGAGGTACGTTTCGTACTCCGAGTGACGGAACGTGTCTCAATTCCCCAGTCACCGACACTCCGGATCATCCATGATGGAGTTAGGTCTTGTTGTGTTTTCATGTGCATTCATCTCATATTGAGTTGTGCAATCGGCTCCTCGGCCATCATGCATCGATATGCGTGATTGGTGGCACGAGGATCGAGGCATGCATACATTTGTGAAAATACATTGCTGTGCCTCTTTCCTGCTCTCTGTTACAGCAAAATGAAGAATTAGCAACTTTTCGAAGTTTGGCACGCATTTCAAGAACAGGTGCAAACAGAGGCTAATTGGGGCATCGTCATGGATTTCCGCACAAAGGCGACCCGAACATGCATCATTCATCACCCGGAGCGGAATCAAGGCAGTCCCTGGCTTGCATGCCAGTTTTACAGCTTTCTTAGTTAATTTGTTAATTAATTAGGAATTTGTACATTATTTGGACTGTATTATTTGGACTATACTATTCTTTTATTCGGGACTGTATATTTATTCGGACCCTCTGTGCGAGGGCAAAATTGTAATAAGTATGGGTGAGTGTGATGTATGTCTTCCAATCCCACGTATTTCTTCCCTTTATTTACCTGCTTATGATGGTTAGATTAGGGCATATTTTAATTGGCATACAGTATGATAGCATGTTTGCATTCATTCATCTGTTTTACATGCACCGGGCTTGGCGCATCATACTAACTGCATTTGTATTTCAATTCCAAGTTGAATACATGATAGTAGCATTCCATATGCTATGTTTAGGATAGCCGAGCCTGCTATAGTTGCATTTTTGCATGTGTTGCATTAGGCAATCCTGTATATTTAGGATCATGCATGATTTCTAATGAGTTTCTGTTTTGGCTTGGAGTACTCGGTGAGTTTTATGCTTTAGCATCCTTGCATGCGTGTGAGTGACTGCCATGATAGCATGCTTACCATGAGGCTATTTGCTTATGTGATATAACTGCTTGAATGCCTGTGGGTGGAGGTTGGGTTATTTGGATTGGAACAATTCATCAAATGTTTGTTTTAAAGCCCACTAGATATGGCAAAATCATGTTTTCTAAGCCCACCCGAGGGTGGCAAATTCACGTCTTAGCCTACCTGCGGGTAGCACCATCAAACCATTTTTCAAACAAACAAACATGAAGTGTTTTGTTCCAATTCAGGTGATCCAGTCTATACTTGTATGCTGTGCGCATCACATAGTAACCTAGGCTAATAACCAGAATAAGAACGCACAATGTTTTCAAAATCAGATATCATGGTTAGTAGAGGCCGGTCTTTGACCGGGCGAGCGGTGCTCACAAGGTGACCTTCCCCAATCGTACCCAAGTTCCCGAGCCGAGGCACTTTGGTGATGACGGACACGTGGCCTTTGGCACCGAGTTAGGGTTTCCTAAATTTCCCATTAAAAAAACATTTAGGTGGCGACTCTGTATCTGGCAAAGCAGTCCATGTTTGGCACTTCTTTTCAAAAAATCTGTTTTCAAAATCGATTTGCCGGATTTGGACTCTTTGGTTCAAGATTAAGAACCGTGACATTTGAGTCCTTGAACTGTAGTGACCCCAATATGAACGGAACGGGACTTAACCCTCCCGGGGCGTTCGGGGACGTCTACACCTACCCCCTGTGCGGGGAGGTTCGCCACTTCGATTCATTGTTGAGTCGAGCTCTGCCAACGTCCTGCCCTTTCCTTTACTATTAAAGAAAAGTCTGGTTGACATTCACACTTTTCCAGCCACGAAAGACGAGCAAAATCGAGTCGCTTTATAAAACCCAGATGAAATTTCTCAACCCCTTTTTAATCACTCAGGAGTGCACCCTACTCCCGAGGCGACATCATCAATGCGCGCACTCCAGCAGCCACCAATATTCAGCATTATTGATTCATTCTGATGAACTAGTTCTATTCGGCTTTCGGAGTTCATACATTGGCTGGGGCAATGGCAGATTTATTAATCTAATCGGCAAAACACCTAAGCCTAATGCCGACCAATGTGTGCCACAGCCACTCCATGAACAAGTTCTATTCGGCTTTCGGAGTTCATACATTGGCTGGGGTAAGGGCATATTTATTAATCTGATCGGCAAAACACCTAAGCCTAATGCCGACCGATTTGTGCCGCAGCCACTCTATGAACTAGTTCTACTTGGCTATCGGAGTTCATACATTGGCTGGGGCAAGGGCAGATTTATTAATCTGATCGGCAAAACACCTAAACCTAATGCCGACCGATGTGTGCCGCAGCCACTCCATGAACTAGTTCTATTCGGCTATCGGAGTTCATACATTGGCTGGGGCAAGGGCAGATTTATTAATCTAATCGGCAAAACACCTAAGCCTAATGCCGACCAATGTATGCCGCAGCCACTCCATGAACTAGTTCTATTCGGCTTTCGGAGTTCATACATTGGCTGGGGTAAGAGCAGATTTATTAATCTGATCGGCAAAACACCTAAGCCTAATGCCGACCGATTTGTGCCGCAGCCACTCCATGAACTAGTTCTATTCAGCTATTGGAGTTCATACATTCGCTGGGGCAAGGGCAGATTTATTAATCTGATCGGAAAAACACCTAAGCCGAATGCCAACCGATGTGTGCCGCAACCACTCCATGAACTAGTTCTATTCGGCTATCGGAGTTCATACATTGGTTGGGGCAAGGGCAGATTTATTAATCTGATCGGCAAAACACCTAAGCCTAATGCCAACCGATTTGTGCCGCAGCCACTCCATGAATTAGTTCTATTCGGCTTTCAGAGTTCATTGGCTAGGGCAAGAGCTTATTTATTAATCTGATCGGCCAAATACCTAAGCCCCACGAACTAATGATATTCGGCAAGTCTACACGAACGTTTGTCTACTGCGCGAGAGACAGTAATAGTTTTGCCCAAAATACCAAGAACAAAATAGTAATCTTCATTGATAACTACAATTAAATACAGGAAATAATGCAAGGTAAGAGAAATATTCATTCATAAATTGATTACAACATAGTCATCATTTTATACATGAAAATTACCCCAAGCAAAATAGTTGTCTACTAAGAAAACAAAACATGATTACAAAAAGATACATTAAAAATACCTAAAGTGATCTCCAAATCAATTCTCGGGATCAGACTCAAGCGGCTCAACATCCACTTGCTCGTATGGAATCGACACGTTCAATGTTACTCCAGCGGCAGCAAGGGCTTTGAGCCAGCCATGTTTGAATCCCCGATTCTCGAATTTGGGGACCTCTTCTACATAATTTTCAAGAGCGGCGCCCTTCCCAGCCTTGAATGCTTCGGATGCCTCGGAGTCAGCTTTTTCCTTCGCCGCCTTTGACTCTGCCAACTTGGCAAGCGCCTCCTTAGCTAACTTGAGCGATTCCTCGTTCGCGCTGGCCCTCTCCTCGGCTTCTGCTCTGAGCTGGCCAGCAGTCCTCGCCCTTTCCTTCTCAGCTTCGGCCCGCGCACTTTCCATTGTCGCTCTCATCGCCTCAAACTCGGCCCTACTTCGCTGACCCTCCACTTCCGACTGCAAACAGCCAATCCTTTCAACGGTATCATGCTGGCGGCGGCCTAATTCAACGATCCTTCCGACCGTCTGTAAAACAAGTTGGGATCGTCACATACCAAGAAATACCGCATACAAACAAAAGCATAACAAGGAGTTAGAATGAAGTTACATACCAGGAGGGCCGACTGGGTAGCTAATGCTATTGCTGTCAAATCTGGCTCTGCCCAAAAGGTTGCCTTATCAGCCGGCAATGAGACCGAGGCAACCAAGCTCAACGCCACAGTGGGATCCTTCAAGGCCGACGCTTCGGAGGAGATCGGCGTGTTTTTTTATCTTTGGTTGAACAACGAAGGGAACAACCACATCCGATTCCTCTAAGTGTGGCCATTTATCGACAGGGATCTCCTCAAAGTCGACCTCGCCCTCGGCGGCACGTTTCTCTCCCCAATCTGAAATCGACCGTTCTTCTAGATTAGGCCGATCGGCCGCCTTTTCCGTCTCGGCCACGTCAACGTGAGCCGCTTCTTCTACAACAATAGGTTCGACAAATTCAGTCGGGACAAGTTCGGCACAGATGGCCTCGGCTTTCTATCGGGCGGCCATGCGTTCGGCATTTCTCTTTCGTGCCATCTGCGTGAGATTTTCCTTAGCCATACCTTCAGAATAATCGCCGGGAAGGTCTCCCAAATTTGTAAAAATATCTTTGAAGGCGTCCCCTCGGCCTGATATAGACGGAGGGTCAGACGAGTTCAATCCGGCTTCCTCAAAGGCCGAGTTAATAGCTTCATCAACTTCCGCAGCCAACCGGTCTGGGTCCTCGGCGATTGGTTCGGCCGCTTGTTCTTCTACGTGTTTAGAATCAGATGTTTCTAAACCAATCTGTCTCAAATTTTTGAAGTTGGGAAAGATGAGGGCTGTAAGATGGTTGTCGTCTTGCAGGATCGGAATGTTGTTTGCCGCCGAGAATGTCGTGTAAGTCGGCTCGTACCGCAGAAGAATGTGAGCTGCCCTCCCTTGTTTTTGAAGGTTTGGACGGCCGACGAACTGAAGCGCGGTTTTAATTGCTGCAAGCACAACGTCGTCTTCTGAAACTAACACTCTCTTCAAATCGCTGCCTGCATAAACAAAATGATTAGATGTGCATAGTGCCGAATACATACATGGAAATAACAGAAACAAAAGTGATCTAATCGGCCACCTGGTTCGCCTTTTCGCCTTGGCACAGGGTCTAGGCGATCTTCACCTTCGCCGAACTCCCAATTGCCGTGGACAACGACCATCACGTCATTAACTCGCTTGCCAGAGCTGGCAAGCATGGTCACTAAGTGGTGATCAGTATCCTTGGCTCTAAGAAAGTAGCGTCCTAGTCAGCCAGTGGATTTGGCTAGGACATAACAGTGCCGAATGGCAGGTATACCTAAATTAATCCTAAGACGCCGATTTAGCTCTACAATTCCCATTATGATGTGAAAGAAATTCACGTTGGGTTGGGAAGGGATTAGACCCCAGTATCGAAAAACGGCCCTCAAAAATGGGTGAAGGGGAAAGCAGACTCTGCCCTCAGCAATTGATAGAAGAGGAAAGACGATTGTGCTCTCATCATCCCTCTCCATATCAGTGGTGCTGTCTGCCAAAAGTGACAAGTGACAGATGGACGTCATCGGGGATGGAAAAATGGCATCGAAAGCCGAAGATTCAGTCCGCTGAAAGAAGCTCCTTCAGATGTTTTGCCATTTTTTGGCCAGCCCAAGGATTATGGAAAACTAAAAGCAGACGAGGAATCGGGATCAAAAATGATGGAGAAGAAAACTTACAGGAGACGAAGGGAAAGACAAGAACAAGGAGTTGCAGAAGTCGCGAAGTGAAAGAGTTGCACTAGAAAGCGAGCCAGATATCTTTGAGTATTCAGAACATACATTCGAAGAGACAATTTCAAATCACATTAAATGGAGGCAGAGTACGAAGGGGCGGGAAATCGTTACAATGACCAAAAACGTGTACGCGTTCTGACATGCATTGGGAAGAGGATTAACCGCCGAATTTTTGACTTCCCAAGCTAGAAGCCAAACACGCCAACTAACTGATGCTAGTGGAGTGTTTGAGGGGCAATTGTGGGAGCCGGATTTCCTTGGATCAATAGAGATGAATGGACAAGTCCGGTCCATAACATAGCCTCTATTCGGCATCGATCCTAGTTAATTGAAGAGCCGAATAACGTAGTCGGCATTCGGAGCAGTAGTAGAAGAAAGGCCGAGTAGAAGTACATGTAAAGTATCAGGGGTGGGTTAGGCCCTGAGGCCCTAGAGAATACTATAAATACAGGATCTTCAGTCAGAGAAAGGTATGTGAGAATCATTAAGCTTAACTTAAAATACAAGTAATCCAGAGAGTAGAGACTGACTTGCCCGTTGGAGTGCTAATTCCGGCACCCCCGACCGGAGTGTTAATTCTTTTCAGGTGGCTAGCTGAGGATCACGAGCGTCCCCCAGGATCAGAAGAGTATTTCCAAAACCACTTCTCCACATGCTCAATGCAAGTTCTTTTTGCATCAAAGTTGTGCCAAGTTACCCCTAGAGGTGAGACACTCATCTCACCTAGAACACCCGCTCACTCTCCTTGCACCCCATCCTTTTAAGTTTGTGCTTTTCCGGTGTGAAGGTTGTGGACTTTACTGCAACGGATTCACCTACAATTGCAGCACTTGCAAATTCTACCTCGATGTCAGGTGTGGTTCTTTACCGGGTGCTATCATACACGAAGCTCACAGGCACCTCCTCATCGTAACCAAAAAAAGGGATTCATGGTGCAATGCTTGTCATGTTTACCATTCTAACTTGTCATTTGGATGTGAAACTTGCAATTTCAACCTTGACAGCTCTTGTGCTATGTTGCCGCATACAATTAGGCGCAGATATGATGAAGAAGACCCATTTGTCCTACACTATTTCCTAGTGAAAGACCATCTGGCTGAGTATTATTGTGAAATTTGTTGTTATGAACTAAACCCAAAACAGTGGTTCTATCACTGTGATGAATGTGATCTATCTAATCATGCTGGGTGCATGACTAATCTTTATGATAGCTTTGCAAATATCAAGTTTGGGGAAACCATTGAAGTTGATGATCACTCTCACCTTCTCACTTTTGTGCTAAAGACTAAAGGCGACGCTTAGTGCAATTACTGTCCTGGATCTATAAACCTATACCCACCCCTTGCCTTTGAATGTGCACAGTGTGATTTCAAGGTGCACTTCAAATGTGCTGAGACAAAAGTTTTTTTCAAGTAGGTCTTTTGGTTCTTTATTATTTTTTTTTATAATTGTTAAAAAAAGTTGTTGATGCTTTTGCAAATGCTAGAAAAGTCTTTTTTTTTTAAGATTAGTTTAGTTTGTTTGTTTTTTTATTTTTATTTTTTATCAGTGGAAGTGTTGAATCAGGAAGTTGTTGTCCACTTTACTCAAAACCGTCAACTGAGATTATTATTATTTTTTTCCCTTCCCCTTTTGTCAGCTAAATTAGCTTTGATATGATCAAATGGGTAATTTTTTTTTGGCTGAAATAGCCAACAATTGCCAAACAAGGCCAAATTCTGTCTTTCAATTGAACTGTTCTCAGGAATTCTATGGCAGACTAAAAAAGGCAGTGTTATGCCACAGCCCTTCTGTGTCCATAATCGTTGTCTCGATGAACAATATATGATAGAGTGGATAACACTGATTAAGATTCCAATCAAGAAAAATGAGAGATGCTTTTATTTCTGTGAACTCCCCATATAGAATGGTATGAGCGTGTCAATTTTGCTAGCGAAAATTTTTGTCTCATCAAACTAACACACTTGGGAAAAGTTGGTTGAACTAATCCAATTTTTTTAATTTTTTTATTGAACTTGTGTTAGTAGATTGGCAGTCACATGACCTAGCATAGGGGAGTTGACAATTCATTCTTTTAGTATGCTTTTTATTTGGAGCGATTCTTTTTTTTTTTTTTTTCAATTTAATCTTGTTACCATTTTGTTACGAAGATTTATCCAGCAATTAAGAGAGAGAGAGATTCTTGATCATATTTCCCTTAATTTTAGTACAACTTGCCTTGCCAAGTCAACTCCTCCAAACCTATCTAGTTATTTTACGATCAGAACCAAGATTAATATCATTAATAGCTCATCTTCAGTTCTCATATGCACATCAATCCTTTGCTATTACTTTCTCAGAAAAAGAGAGAGAAAAAAAAAAAAAACACAAAGAAATTTGAGATTAAAGACAGAAATGGAGCTTCAACACTTTAGCCATGAGCATCCATTAATCTTTACAGAAGAGCATGGCAAGGACTATGAGGATGACGACAATGACAATGAGGTTCAATGCAAGGGGTGTCTGCTACTCATATCAGGGAATCCTTCCTACGATCATGGAGTGCAATTTTTACCTGCACAAATCATGTGTAGAACTGTCTTGACAAATCAACCACCCTTCCACCCCGAACACCCTCTTACCTTTCTGGGATGCCTCAAGATGTTAGATATATTCATCATCCCATGTGAGTGGCTAACCCACTTTAGAGAGAGTGGGGTGGTTGGAGAGCAATTAAGAGAGAGTGGGGGAGGCACCTCCCCACTAACCAAGTCTTGACTTCTCTTCTTCAATTGTGATTAAACTCATCTCCCTCAATTGTGTATAAATTGAGGTGGGGAGGAGAGGTTGAGAGTGAGAAAAATCGAGAGAGAGAGAGAGAGAGAGAAAGAGAGCAAACAAAGAAAGAGTGAGAGATGTGAGGCAGAGAGACCGTCTCTCTCGATGTGAGCGAAGGAGACGGGTGAGTGGGTGTGTTAGTGTGGTAGGTAGATGTTAGTGATAGTAGGTGAGTGTGTAGTAGGTGAGTGTGGTAGGTGAGTATTCCTCTTCCTCTCCTATATATAGGAGTCATTGTACACAATTATATATATAATTGAAATACATCTATCAATACACAATTTATTCTCTTTCTCTCTTTCTCTGTACATTAATTCTAACATGGTATCAGAGCAGGTTTAGAACCTAGTATTGTCGCTTCACCGGCGGGCGGCAACCTCGCCTTGGCCGCCCATCAGACCTCAACCTATTCCGCTTGTTTTCTACACTTATCTTCACTCTCCATTACTGCTTTAAGTGCTTCTTGAATTGAACTCAAACAGTACAGTTGTTGTTGTTCTTGTTGGTCGCCACTATCTGAGTCTTCTTCGCTGGTAATGAACAAGACATTCCTTACTCGTCCACCGAGTGTCGTGATCTCAGCTTTTAGTGTTCTTAGTCTGAGAGCTTTCAAAGTTTTGATGAGATCAGGCAAGAGATCAGATCTGTCTTCACAACACAATGAAGCTCTGATCAGAAACTTGCCATCTTCATCGTCCGGTGGATCAACAGTTAGCTTGTCGACCTGGTTGGAACCGGGCTCGTCTCCGCTATTAGAGAAGTCTGACATTTGAGCTCCTTCACATGTTGTATCACGTTTGCTAGCAATGAAGCTTTGTCTATTTTGGTGGTGCTTGGAAGTAAGCTACGGAGCTTAGTAAGGTGGTTGTTGATTCTCTCTCTCTCTCTCTCAAATCAAACCAGTCACCATTTCTACCTCCATCTTCTCTCCTTCCCATATTCACAGAGGAAGACCAATCTACATACATATATCCACACACACACACACACACACACAAACACACACATATATTTATCACCATTGATTCACCAAAATGGATGGACCCAGATTTGTGATTGAAACAGTAGAGGCCTCATCAATGGCGACTAACTCAGGCCTCTTCTCCTCCAACTCCTCCCTACCTTCGTCAAATCAGCTCAAACAGTGCGTTGCACGCTACCCCAATGATTAAACCTTTAAACAGTGCGTTGCACACTGTTTCTGTTCCCCACTACTCCAATTCTTAACGCAACCTCAACAAAAGCAGACTCCAAACCTCCCACTATGTCAACTTTTGCACAAACCCATACCCACTCAACTTTTGCACAAACCCATCCTATTCCCCACTACCTCCTTTATTTTATTTTTATTTATCACCATACTCATCATCACCATACTCATCATTTCATCACCATCACCATATTTTTTATTCAATTTCCTTCCATAACACACAAACACAACATCCCTCAACTGTCGCTGCATATATTTACATTGCCAGTACAGTCTTTACATTTTTCAGTTCTATATTGCAAAAAAAAAAAAAAAAAACAACAACAACAACAACCAAACACCAACAAAAACCCATCACCACCACAAACACCGACCTTACTTTTTCGCCTCTTCCGCTGCTCTCTTTCTCTTGCCTCCGTCTTAGGCGTCCCTTGACAGCCCGACCTCCGTGCTTCCCAGTCCACCGAGCACGTTGCCTCCCCGCTGCTCCTCAAACGCAACATATGGCGGACCTCCGAAACGGAACATTACAGTGGCCTTCCGTTTTAACTCCTTGTTTTCCGTCTTCAGTGCGCATATCTCTGCTCGCGCATCCTTATACATGCGTTGGAGCAGAGCGAGTTAGGCATTTAACTACTGTACCTCACTTGTCCTATTCTGAAGTCGGTGAGACAAGTTCGTGACCGCAGTCATGGTCTCCACACATGACTTCAACGTGTAATGGTTGGCCTCAATATCCAATTGAACTGCTATTATTTGCTCAACTGACAACATCAAAAAGTTCAACGGAGCAAAAACAGGGGCGCTTGGTCCAGGGACGTTTGGTTACGATTCAAGGGCGACAGAACCGGTTATCTCTATTGTGGACTCGTTTAGGTCTGGAAAAAGGGTGAGCAAACTACGGGAGGAGGAGGCCATATCAGAGGCAACACAAGTAGGGGGTTGCAGAGTGGACGAAAGGGGTGCAGAGTTCGTCGCTTTGGTTTGCCTTCAATCTCTAAACCAGCCTCCACCTCGGTTTAAATAGACAATGCAGAGACGAAGAGGTCAAAACAGGATCACGTGCATCGCGCGCCGCTCGATGCCACAGTGTCATGCACGACTTTTGATGTATTTGGCACGACTTTTGAGGGCGCGACTTTTGAGAGCGCTATATATATATACATGTATATCTTTGGGCTGCTTATTCGACATGACCATGAAGTGTCTTCTCCAACGGTCCGACACGACCCTACAGTGTCTTCTACAACAGTCCGACATGACCACACAGTTTCTGCTACAAATGGTTTGACACGACCTCACAGTGTCTTCTACAGCGATCTAACACGACCACACAGTGTCTTCTACAACGGTCCGACACGACCATACAGTGTCTTTTACAACGGTATAACACGACCATACAGTTTCTTCTGCAATGGTTCGACACGACCATACAGTGTCTTCTACAGTGGTTCGACCCGACCTCACAGTGTCTTTTACACCGATCCGACACGAGCCATGCAGTGTCTTGTACACCGGTCTGCCACAACCATATAGTCTCAGCTACAACGCTCTGACATGACCATACAATGTCTCCTATCCTATTTTATTTTATTTTTAGTTTATTTTCCCATTTTGTTACTCTCTCCAAACTCAAGTTGGTTGGTACCTATCCTCCTTGAGTTTGAGGGAGGCTGTTAGTGTGGTAGGTAGATGTTAGTGATAGTATGTGAGTGTGTAGTAGGTGAGTGTGGTAGGTGAGTATTCCTCTTCCTCTTCTATATATAAGAGTCATTGTACACAATTATATATATAACTAAAATGCATCTATCAATACACAATTTATTCTCTTTCTCTCTTTCTCTATACATTAATTTTAATAGGGTGAGTGGGGAGAGTGTGAGCTCCTCCTCTATTGTAATCTTTCTGTAATCTCTCAATTGTTATAGTGATAACCGGTTTCTCTCTCGTAGACGTAGGCATTGAGGCCGAACCACGTTAAATATGGTGTCTCCTTGAGTGTGGGTGTGTTTTACTGCTTGGTATATTTTCTGCAAGGTCTTGGGCGGGATCCCAGATCCCAACAAGTGGTATCAGAGCCTTGTCGGTGGCGTTTCGGAACAAAAACAGAGTGTTTTTTAAAACTGCCCAGAAATCAAATTGCTCGAAATCAGGTTTTGAGCATACCAGGAGCAAGGTCTCGACGAGAGGAGTCCATAAATGCAAAGCAGAGCCCCATAGGAGCCCATACGCGTCTTCACGCGCACGCACGCGCCCCACGCGCCGTCGGAGGAAAAAGACGAGTGGGAAGGCGTGTGGGTCTGACGTCATCGTGATGTTACGCGCCGCTGACCAGCCATTGACCGAACCGAGCTGCGCCGCTGACCAAGCCGATGACGTTAGCACACTGAGGATGTTTTTCAGTGAGGCTCCCGGAAGTGCAAGCGAGCTCGACGCAAGGAGACCAGAAGCCAAGGGTGCAAGCACTATGCAAGAAATATCATAGCTGACGATGCTTTAACCAAGGCCGGCCCTGAGATTTAGGGGGCCCAAGGCGACCTTTGGAAATGGGGCCTTTCTTACATTGGAAAAAAAAAAAAATTTGATGGATAAATGGATAAAAAATTATTTGCACATATAATCATTAAAATTATAAACAAGAATTTACTTTCAATGTGAGACCTTCCACATGATCTTTGAAAACTTTCTACCGCTTTGTAGAAGATGAAAACAATAAATATATATGTTGTAACACTCCAAAAAAAGAGATAGCTTTGGGACAAGAGTTAGCCATATCACAAAGTGCAAGGTTAAGACTATGACAACCACATGGTGTCTAGAATGCTCTAGGATTTATTTCAAGTAGCCTTTTCTGTACACTTTTGTGTTTCCCTTTCATGTTAGAGCCATTATCATATCCTTGCCCTCTTATATCACCAATATCAAGTTGGAGTGTGCACAATACCTCTTTAAGTACATTAAAAAGACCCAATCCCGATGTGTCATCCACCTTTAAAAATTCTAAAAAGAACTCTTCCACCTTTACTTGATTAGTTGAAACATCCACATCTTATTACAAGAGACATTTGTTCTTCATGACTAACATCTGGAGTACAATCAAGAATAACTAAAAAATATTTCGCTTCTTTGATTCTTTTCACAATTGTACTTTTGATCTCACCCGCTAACATCTGTATCAATTCATTTTGGATTTTGTGACCAAGATAATGGTAATGAATTTCATTCCTTTCAATGCGATGAAGGTGGTCTTGCATTACCGAATCAAATTGAGCAATCATTTCAATTAAACTCAAAAAGTTTTCATTTCTTTCTTGATAAATCTTCTCATTGTCTCCACGAAACGCTAAATTATTTTTAGCAAGAGTTCTCACAATAGCAATTATCCTTAGTAACACCTTTTTCCAATGTTCTCTCTCCCTATTGATTTGTTCTTGAACACCTTTATCAATTATTTCATTCTTTTGCAATCTTTTTTCCAATTCAATCCATTTGCTCATACAAGTCATGTGCTCATTGCTAGTTTCATGACTTCTAAGCCTGTGACCTAGATTCTTCCAATCTTTAAATCCATTAGTAGCCAACTGAGTCTTGTTCCCATCTTCCTTAAATAACTTACAACAAAAGCAAAATACTTTGTTTGAAGCATCTAAATATACTAGCCATTTCCTATCTTGCTTCTCTTTATTTGATAAATTTCGAATGTAATGTGTAGAGGAGAAACTTCTATCCTTGTCATCTCTAGGAAAATTGACAACATTACTTCTTATAGGACCTCTTTCAACTAATAAATCTCTGAAATTTTGATCAATCTTGTCCCAATTACTTGGGTCATTAATATTTAAAGGTCCATATTCAACATTAAAATCTTCACTTTTAGTAGCTTTCTCATTCACCAAATCTTCATTGTCATTCTCATTCAAACATTCAATAGGCTCTTCAACACCCAAATCTTCATTATCATTCTCATTACATTGATTAAGTTCTTCAATTACCAAATCTTCATCAACCAAACATGAACTTTCTATTTGTTTCTTGTTACCAAAAAATTTATCAAGCGCTCCCGATTGAGATTGAATAAAATTTCTAATTTTTACTTCTTTTTCCTTTTTTCACATCCAGAAATATACTTCCTAGGAGGCATGATGACTACTCTATATATCACAAATCCACACAAATTCACAATCACTGATCTCTGCAAATAATATATTTTCAGAATTAGAGCACAACAAAAATTATAGACTTTCACTAAAGCACATAAATTAGGTAATTTTCTAATTTAAAGAACAAATTATATAGGGCAAGAAATTAAGAGGAAAATTAGGGGGAAAATTAGGGCAACAAATTAGGGAAAAAACTTCCTCCATTTAAATGTGATATATATATATATATATATATAGAGAGAGAGAGAGAGAGAGCGAGAGAGAGAGAAGACTCACGGTTTTGATGCCCAAAATCGTTAGTGCTCAACGTCCGTCAAATATGGAGGAGAGGAGAAGACTGAAGACTCACGGTTTCATCTTCATCAGTCCAATGCAAGAAGAGAGAAAGTAGTCCAATGCAAGAAGACTCACGGTTTCGTCAAATATGGAGGAGACAGAACAGAGATGTGTTTCATTTCATTCTTATTAGGTGCTGTGTTGTGTTTCATTCTTCTCAAAATGTGTTTTGTCAAAATCAAATATGTAAAGACCCATGTGAATTCATTCTTCACAAGTCGGTATATCTTGGGCCCATGTTCATAATGATTAATGTAAATGATTTTGTTATGGGCCTCTATTATGAACAGTTCATTGGGCCTCTATTATGGATTTTTTTTTTTTTTTTTTTTTTTTTGGGCCTATATTCAATTGGGCTTATAACATTTGGAAATTTTTTTTTTATATCTAAAACAAAAATCATATTTTGGGACCCTATTTTCTGCCCAAATCTGGGGGCCCAAGGCGCAGGCCTCTTGGGCCTGCCCTCAGGGCCGGGCCTGGCTTTAACAGATGGAGCTACTATCAACCATCAATCTGCTGGACAGCAAATCAGGGATTGCAAAAGCACAGACAACGAGCGTATGTGGAAATGCTAAGAGGTTGTAAAGAAGTGCAAAGGGCAAAGGCTGATAGTTCAGAGGAAAAGCTCTGAGCAAAGAAGACAGAGGACGTTGATAGGATAAACAACGAGTTTTCTATTACTCCAATGACTGGTCCTATTAGGTAATGCATGACAGTCAAGGGCATCCCAGTAGGGGGTGCAGGACATCCAATCAGGGGGTGTCGGATATCTTGGTTACAGTTCAAGCATAGCAAGTTAAGACATCCGAGACATAAAGCGTGGAAGAGATCTGTGAGAGATAGGAGCAGAGGCTCTCTTCAAATCAGAGAGTGGCGTGAGTTGAGTTGAGGATGTAGGATTCCCTCCTCCTCTTGTGTCTCTGGTGTGTTATCTCTAGCTTCAGGGGATGCAAACGTCTCAGTGAGGAGATGCAAATTACGTTGAAATTTGGGCGTGACAAGATTCGCAGCAGTGTGTGCACTGGATCACCTCACATAGGTTGAGGGGGTAATTTGTTGGATATATTCATCATCCCATGTGAGTGGCTAACCCACTTTAGAGAGAGTGGGGTGGTTGGAGAGCACTTTAGAGAGAGTGAATGTGACACCTCTCCACTAACCAAGTCTTGACTTCTCTTCTTCAATTGTGATAAAAGTCCTCTCCCTCAATTGTGTATAAATTGAGGTGAGGAGGAGAGGTTGAGAGTGAGAAAAACCGAGAGAGAGAGAGAGAGCAAACAAAGAAGGAGTGAGAGATATGTGGCAAAGAGATCGTCTCTCTCGGTGTGAGCGAGGGAGACGGGTGAGTGGGTGTGTTAGTGTGGTAGGTAGATGTTAGTGATAGTAGGTGAGTGTGTAGTAGGTGTGTGTGGTAGGTGAGTATTCCTCTTTCTCTACTATATATAGGAGTCATTGTACACAATTATATATAGAACTGAAATACATCTATCAATACATAACTTATTCTCTTTCTCTATACATTAATTCTAACATGGTAGCAGAGCAGGTTTAGAACCTAGTATTGTCGCTTCACCGGCGGGCGGCAACCTCGCCTTGGCCGCCCGTCGGACCTCAACCTATTCCGCTTGTTTTCTACACATATCTTCACTCTCCATTACTGCTTTAAGTGCTTCTTGAATTGAACTCAAACAGTACAGTTGTTGTTGTTCTTGTTGGTCGCCACTATCTGAGTCTTCTTTGCCGGTAATGAACAAGACATTCCTTACTCGTCCACCGAGTGTCGTGATCTCAGCTTTCAAGGTTTTGATGAGATCAGGCAAGAGATCAAATCTGTTTTCACAACACAGTGAAGCTCTGATCAGAAACTTGCCATCTTCATCGTCCGATGCATCGACAGTTAGCTCGTCGACCTCGGTTGGGATCGGGCTCGTCTCCGCTATTAGAGAAGTCTGGCGTTTGAATTCCTTTACATGTTGTATCACTTCTGCTAGCAATGAAGCTTTGTCTGTTTTGGTGGTGCTTGGAAGTAAGCTACGGAGCTTAGCAAGGTGGATGTTAATTCTCTCTCTCTATCTCTCTCAAATCAAACCAGTCACCATTCCTACATCCATCTTCTCTCCTTCCCATATTCACAGAGGAAGACCAATCTACATACATATATCCACACACACACACACATACACACACACACACAGATATATATATATATATATATATCACCATTGATTCACCAAAATGGATGGACCCAGATTTGTGAGTGAAACATCAGAGGTCTCATCAATGGAGATTAACTTAGGCCTCTCTCTTCTCCAACTCCTCCTACCCTCGTCAAATCAGCTCAAACAGTGCTGTGACGCCCCGAACCTATACTATTGGTTGCAGTCAAGGAAGAGTCACTAATGAGTCCTATGGTCAATAACCAAGTAAGATCCCAGATCGCCGGAGGAGTCAAATTAGCCTCCCTTCTAAGTTCGGCTTTCTTAGGCAGCACACTACCCTTTTGACAGATCTTAAAAGGTATTGACACAAGGTCTCATAAGCAACGATAAGGTGTATATGTATAAATATTAAAATATAAGTACATAACAACCACAAAGGTATTGACACAAAGTTTTATCATCCTGAATGTCCCATCCGGACCCAACCTTATCTCACCATTCAAACCGTCGCAAGGAGTTCGAATACGTCCGTTCCATTCCAGGGTTTACGCGACAACTGCTTGCGCAAGACTTTAACTTTCAAATAGGGAACGCATCCCAAAAATCCATATATCACATATTCTCATCTTTTCATTACTCAAGTGCTCGAAAACCCAATACCCTCCCAATTAGGTTTCCCGTTGAAGTTAAATGTTTTAAGACAAGGTTAGTCCAACTTACAAGATAATAATATCCACATAAGCATGTATCCTTAAGATGAGAAAGATAAATAGCATAACATAACACATACAATATCATGCCAAGATATGATCATAAGCTATTAAACATTTTCATGAATACAAGGGCATAAAACATCCATACATAACAAAATTTCCAGATTTAATATCACATAAAGATTAAAATGAAAGGACTATTTTAGATCTTCCACCGGACTCGGTCTTCCTATAGTTCGTAGAGAATTTGATCTAGTTTCTAGAACATTTTTCGGAAATGGGATTGCTTTTCCAGATTTTAAGTTATTTAGAAAATATTCCAGCGCTGTCCAGAATCTGTCCAGATCTGTCGACCGTTACGAAAATTTGATTTTCTTGCAAACCGCTTATTGTTTTTCGATGAAACCAATTTTAGTTGAAAGCTAACTCCTTAAGGAAGGTTTTTACATAAAATAGAGGTCTAGAATAATTTTATACATTTTTCTAGAATTTCTGGAAGTGGGCTGCAAAAACAGATTCTAAGGTGGAATGTCCAAAACAAGAAGATTTATGAGAAAAGGGTTCCACCGAGGGAAAGTTTTCATTTCTTTTGTGAAGAAAACATGCTAACTAACATATATTTAACTCAGAAAGTTTTCTTGAAGGTGTGCCTTTGGAAAGTTTGAGAGATTGGTATAAAAAGATGGTTTTGTGCCAAAATGGGGAAAATACAAGAGAGATGGAATCAATACTCAACTTTTAGCATTTTTAACACAAGTAACTCATCAATAACAGATCTGAAAACATTATTTAGAACCCTTAGAACATGTATTTGAAAAAGGAAAATGAAAGAGAAGGTTGTGTTGTGGCTTACCTACTAAGCTTTGCACAAGAAGCTCTCTTCTTCCTCCTTCTTCTCCTCTAGACTTCTCTTCCTTGCTCTCCTCCCTCTCTCTAACCGAAATGTGTGTGTGAGTGTGTGTTTGCAAGCTAGGGGGGTGTGGGTATTTATAGACAATTTGGTGTAAAACGACAAAAAGGCCCTCTAGTTGAAAATGGATGGAAAGTTTTGAGTTTTGCTTGGAATCTAATGGGATAGGAGTGATTAAGGTGTTAAATCATAGGATTAGGCATCATCTAGTTGGCTCTTAGTTGAAAAGTAACTAGCATTGAGAATTGTATCCTAGGTTTAGGGTACTAGGTTGTGTTTTCTAGAATTTCATGATGGTGGTTCTTGCAAATTGGTTTCTCACTTTCTCCTAGGAAGGCTAGCCATAGGGAAGGGTGAAGGGGCTATTTTTTTTAATTATTTTTTTATCAATTTAGGTATTAGGGGCACACTTCTCAATGTATGCATATATATAGATTTCAATTGATTAATGGTACTAATAGTACTATTTTTTTGGGGTAATTCTTGAAATTAATAAAAGAAATGAGGGCTTGGAATTAAACTAATGTATTGGGACCTTATTTATGTATTTAATTATGATCTAATTAGGTTTAGAGCTAATTTAAATACTCATAGCAAATCTTTATTGGTACCAAAGTCATTATTGCTTCAAGATTCAAGGGATTTGTTTGTACTAAAGTATAATGATGACGGCTAGTCATGTCCTCGAGATTTGGGGAGATTTCCCTATTTATTTTGTGTACAAATCTTGGAAATTGTAAAACATAATATTAAAAAAGATTTTAGGGTACAAGTATATATATAAATATATAATGGTACTTGTTTGAGGTCAATTTGTGTTTTAATAAAATGTGAGGGTTTGGGCTCAATTAAAATATCTATTTCAAGTGAAGAGTTAATAAATTAGTGTTTAGGAAAAATAATTCGGTTTGTATTATCTTGCTTTGAATTTAAAGGTAAATAACTGAATGAAGACTGTAAAAACCGGAAGTTAGGGTTTAGAGCAATTAATCTAAAATTTGAGAGTTAAATAATTAATATTAGAGTGTTATGATTCTAAGCTTCCAGGGTCGATTTGGGTTTGTATGGGTTCGTCCGTGATACGTTTTCGGCTCTAGGGTTTAATTTGCGAGCAATCAACGAATTAAAGGCTTTGTTATAGTAACTCAAAATTTTGGGACCTAATAAGGTTTACAAAAGTTAGGGGTCTCACAAGTGCGTTGCACACTACTCCAATGATTAAACCTTTAAACAGTGCGTTGTACACTGTTTATGTTCCCCACTACTCCAATTCTTAACGCAACCTCAACAAAAGCAGACTCCAAACCTCCCACTATGTCAACTTTTGCACAAACCCATACCCACTCTAACCCATACCCACTCAACTTTTGCACAAACCCATTCTGTTTCCCACTACCTTCTTTATTTTATTTTTATTTATCACTATACTCATCATCACCATACTCATCATTTCATCACCATTACCATATTTTTTATTCGATTTCCTTCCATAACACACAAACACATCCCTCAACTGCCGCTGTATATATTTACATTGCCATTACAGTCCTTACATTTTTCAGTTCTACATTCCAAAAAAAAAAAAAAAAAACAACAACAACAACAACCCACTACCACCACAAACACCGACCTTACTTTTTCGCCTCTTCCGCTGCTCTCTTCCTCTTGCCTCCGTCATGGAATCCCTTGACGGCCCGGCCTCCGTGCTTCCCAGTCCACCGAGCACGTTGCCTCCCTGCTGCTCCTCAAACGCAGTATATGGCGGACCTCCGAAACGGAACATGACAGTGGCCTTCCGTTTTAACTCCTTGTTTTCCGCCTTCAGTGCGCATATCTCTGCTCGCGCATCCTTATACATGCGCTGGAGTAGAGCGAGTTGGGCATTTAACTGATGTACCTCACTTGTCCTATTCTAAAGCCGGTGAGACAAGTTCGTGACCGCAGTCATGGTCTCCACACATGACTTCAACGTATAATGGTTGGCCTCAATATCCGATTGAGCTGCCATTATTTGCTTAACTGACAGCATCTGAAAGTTCAACGGAGCAAAAACAGGGGCGCTTGGTCCAGGGGCGTTTGGTTGCGATTCAAGGGCGACAGAACCGGTTATCTCTATTGTAGACTCTTTTTGGTCTGGAAAAAGGGTGAGCAAACTACAGGAAGATGAGGCCATATCAGAGGCAGCACAAGTAGGGGGTTGCAGAGTGGACGAATGGGGTTTTAGAGTTCGTCGCTGTGGTTTGCTTTGAATCTCTAAACCAGCCTCCACCTCGGTTTAAATAGACAATGCAGAGACGAAGAGGTCAAAATAGGATCACGTACATCGCGCGCCGCTCGATGCCACAGTGTCATGCGCGACTTTTGATGTATTGGGCACGACTTTTGAGGGTGTAACTTTTGAAGGCGTGATATGTATATATACATGTATATCTTTGGGCTACTTATTCGACACGACCATACAGTGTCTTCTCCAACGGTTCGACACGACCCTACAGTGTCTTCTACAATGGTTCGACACGACCACACAATGTCTGCTACAAATGGTCTGACACGACCCCACAGTGTCTTCTACAGCGGTCTAACACGACCACACAATGTCTTCTACAACGGTCCGATACGACCATACAGTGTCTTTTACAACAGTGCAACACAACCATACAGTGTCTTCTACAACGGTTTGACATGGCCATACAGTGTCTTCTACAGTGGTTCGATACGACCTCACAGTGTCTTTTACACCGATCCGACACGAGTCATACAGTGTCTTCTACACCAGTCTGCCACAACCATACAGTCTCGTCTACAACGGTCTGACACGACTATACAGTGTCTCATATCCTATTTTATTTTATTTTTAGTTTATTTTCCTGTTTTGTTACTCTCTCCAAACTCAAGTTGGTTGGTACCTATCCTCCTTGAGTTTGAGGGGGGCTGTTAGTGTGGTAGGTAGATGTTAGTGATAGTAGGTGAGTGTGTAGTAGGTGAGTGTGGTTGGTGAGTATTCATGTTCCTCTCCTATATATAGGAGTCATTGTACACAATTATATATATAACTGAAATACATCTATCAATACACAACTTATTCTCTTTCTCTCTTTCTTTATACATTAATTCTAACAAGGTGAGTGAGGAGAGTGTGAGCTCCTCCTCTATTGTAATATTTCTGTAATCTCTCCATTGTTATAGTGATAACCGGTTCCTCTTCCGTGGACATAGGCATTGAGGCCGAACTACGTTAAATATGGTGTCTCCTTGAGTGTGGGTGTGTTTTACTGCTTGGTATATTTTCTGCAAGGTCTTGGGCGAGATCCCTGATCCCAACAAGTGGTATCAAAGCCTCGTCAGTGGCGTTTCAGAACAAAAATAGAGTGTTTTTCGAAACTGTCCATAAATCAAATTGCTCAAAATCAGGTTTTGAGCATACCATGAGCAAGGTCTCGACGAGAGGAGTCTAGAAATGCAAAGCAGAACCCTATAGGAGCCCACACGCGCCTTCACGCGCCGCCTAGAAAAGGCCCGTGAGACTCACGCGCACGCATGCGCCCTACGAGCTGTCGAAGGAAGAAGATGAGTGGGAAGGCGTGTGGGTCTGACGTCATCGTGACATCACGTGTCGTTGACCAGCTGTTGATTGAGCTGAGCCAACCCGCCGTTGACCGAGCCGAGCCGCGCCGCTGACCGAGCCGATGACGTCAGCACACGGAGGATTGATCCAGTGCTTTGCGGCTAAGGTGTAGCCGTAGGAAGAGTGATCCAATGCTGCGCGGCTAAGGTGCAGCCGCAGATCTGAGGCGTTCAAACTGTTTTGGCTTGTTCTGAGCCATTCAGAGTCCATTTCTGACGATCCAATAGTGTGTTCCAACTATTTGGACTATTCTGGACACATCCATACGGTCAGATTTTGGAATTGGAGTTTCTGTAAAAGGAAAGAAGATCAAAGTGGCAAACGGCGTCAGGTGCAGTGGATGGAATATTCTGTTGGAACACGGAATATTCCCTAAACTTCTGAAAATTGCAATTTGGCTCAGAATTTTCAAAAAATTGTGGTGTGGCTGAACTTTTAGGGATGTTTTTCAGTGAGGCTCTCGGTAGTGCAGCGAATGTTGGCCCTAGCTAAACGGATCGTTCCGGACGCAACCATGAGGTCAGAATAGTGAAATTCTAAACGGTTTTTAAAGTTTGTGAAAACATGGGAGTTTGTCATCTTCAATAGCCGTAGGAAGGTTGTCGGATATTGTGGAACGCTATGGATTCACTGAAGAGGTTAGAATGGGCAGATTCTGACCAGATTGGACAACTAGATACAGATCGAGATAGATCATTGAAGACCAAAGGAGATCAGCTTGATCAAATGGCAAATCAAGGGAGATCAGGATTGGTCAGGGGCGATCAGAGGATTGCAGAGATGATTATCTCCGGAGTTGATCGGAAGATCTGGTTCAATCAAAAAGTCCATTCATCGACGGATAGATGATTTGGCAACAAGTACAGGCTCAAGGAAATGCTGTGGCTATTGGAGCTACTTTATATGAGTAGGTACTAATAGTATGTGGACGTGCAGAACAATAGTTGTAGAGGAGCATACTAGGCGTAGAAGCACAAATGCAGACGTGCAACAGTGCAAGGGTACACTAAAGTGTCGTACAGAGGCGCAAGAAGAGTGTGTAGCAACGGGTTGTTGACAGTTCACAGGAACTTCTACATAGAGAAATTAAGACGAGTAAAACGCAAAAGTGCGCGCCAAGGAGTGGTAAGTCTTTTTCCTCTATGGTGGTTTCTTTAGTTCCATGGCAACGGAGGATAGAGTTGATGCGGATCTCTCAAGCGAGCTCGACGCAGGGAGACCGGAAGCCATGGGTGCGAGTACTATGCAAGAAATTGCATAGCTGACGATGCTTTGATAGATGGAGCTACTGTCAACAATCAATCTGCTGGACAGCAAATCAGGGATTGTAAAAGCACAGACAACGAACGTATGTAGAAACGCTAGGAGGTTGTTCAGAAGTGCAAAAGGCAAAGGCTGATAGTTCAGAGGAAAAGCTCCGAGCAAAGAAGACAGAGGACGTTAATGAGATAAACAACGAGTTTTCTATTGCTCCAATGACTGGTCCTACGAGGTAATGCATAACAGTCAAGGGCATCCCAGCAGGGGGTGCAGGATATCCAATCAGGGGGTGTCGGATATCTTGGTTACGCAAGTTCAAGCATAGCAAGTGAAGACATCCAAGACATGAAGCTTGGAAGAGATCTGTGGGAGATAGGAGCAGAGGCTCTCTTCAAATCAGAGAGTGGTGTGAGTTGAGTTGAAGATATAGGATTCCCTCCTCCTCTTGTGTCTCTGATGTGTTATCTCTAGCTTCAGGGGATACAAACGTTTCAGTGAGAAGATGCAAACTATGTTGAAATTTGGGCGTGACAAGATTAGCAGCAGTGTGTGCACTAGATCACCTCACATGGGTTGAGGGGTGATTTGTTGGATATATTCATCATCCCATGTGAGTGGCTAACCCACTTTAGAGAGAGTGGGGTGGTTGGAGAGCACTTTAGAGAGATTGGGGGTGGCACCTCCCCACTAACCAAGTCTTGACTCCTCTTCTTCAATTGTGATTAAACTCCTCTCCCTCAATTGTGTATAAATTGAGGTGAGGAGGAGAGGTTGAGAGTGAGAAAAACCGAGAGAGAGAGAGAGAGCAAACAAAGAAAGAGTGAAAGATGTGAGGCATAGAAACTGTCTCTCTTGGTATGAGCGAGGGAGACGGGTGAGTGGGTGAATGAGGAGAGTGTGAGCTCCTCTTCTATTGTAATCTTTCTGTAATCTCTCCATTGTTATAGTGATAATCGGTTCCTCTCCCGTGGACGTAGGCATTGAGGCCGAACCACGTTAAATATGGTGTCTCCTTGAGTGTGGGTGTGTTTTACTGCTTGGTATATTTTCTGCAAGGTCTTAGGTGGGATCCCTGATCCCAACACAAGAACGTCTTTTGTTTTGCAGATGCCATGCCTGTAAAGCATATTGGATGGGCTTTGCATACAGCTGTTCAGTCTGCAATTTTGACATCAATATGATATGTGCTCAAAAGCCGCAAATTATCAAACATACAAGTCACAAACACTCGATGACACCTCTGTTGAGGACAATGTTGTTCTCGTGTGATGCTTGTGGCCTCGAACATGAAGGCATGTCTTATCTATGCCACACTTGCCAATTCTGGATCCACAAGAGTTGTGCTTCATTGCCAAACACCGTCAAACATTTTGATCATGATCACCCTCTCAAGCTTTGCTACTCTTTTCCTCTGGAGTTTGACGACTTCGTGTTTTGTTGTGGCATTTGCTCTGAATACCTCGACAAAGCTTGCTGGATTTATTCTTGTGCTGGATGCAGATTCTATGGCCACTTGAATTGTGCAACTGCAACATCACAAGAAGAGCAATTCGGGTTGGTTTGGCCTCGGCCCCTTCTGTTTTGTTTTCTGATTTAATGTTCTTTGCTGCTTCTCTTTGCTCGTATAATTATATCATTGAAATACTTCTGTCTATTGATTCAACTGGTTTGGCAAATTAAAGTTGCTGCCTTCGACAAATGTGAAAAGAATTGTTTTTGTTATTGAGAAAGTTCATGTGGGGTTTGGGTTTTTTTTTTTTTTTTTTACTTCGATGAACTTTTTTAAAAAAAACTTTACGATTCTTAATAGAGAAATGATTTCTTCCATCTTGAATTCTTGTTTTACGGATCAGGAGGCAGAGATTGAACTTCAAGATATTGAGATCAATCCTATTCCCTTTCCAGTGACTGATGAATCTGTTAATCTGATTGCCTACTTTCTCAACTTGGGGGGAAATAAGAGAACAACAGAGCTCAACCATTGTAGTCATGAGCATCCACTAGTCCTTTTCGACAAACAAATTACTGATGAATTTTGCTCTGAAAGTAAACCTTCTCTCCCAAACGAGACACAGAATACCGAAATCTGCAATGGGTGTGTGCACTCGATCTCAGCTCCATTTTACCATTGCGCTTAATGCAGGTTCTTTCTGCATCAAAGTTGTGCCCAGTTACCCGCTGAGGTGACACAACCATTACACCCAAAACACCCGCTCACTCTCCTCGCACAAGACCCTTCTAGTTTTGGGGTCTTCAGGTGTGGAGCTTGTCGATTTCTTTGCAATGGATTCACCTACAAGTGTACCACTTGCACATTCAACCTCAATGCCACGTGTGGTTCCTTACCGGGTGCTATCAGACACGAAGCTCACAAAGCACCACCTCCTACCCAAAAAATTTCCTTGGGCGTGCAATGCTTGTCATGTATGAGTTGACACTTGGATGTGAAACTTGCGGTTTCAACCTACACATCTGTTGTGCTTTGTTGCCGCGTACAATCAGGCACAGATATGACGAATACCCTTTTATTCTAAACTATTTTCGGGTGAAAGACCATCTGGCTGAGTATTACTGTGAAATTTGCTGTTACAAACTAAATCCGAAAAGCGGGTTCTATCACTGTGATGAATGTGACCAATCTATTCATTGTGAGTGCATTATTAGTCTTCATGAAATATCAAGTTTGGAGGAACCATTGAAGTTGATTTGCACCTTGTCACTTTTGTTCAAAAAAAGACTGATGATAGTGACTGTATTTGCAATTCATGTGGTGAACAAATAATCAGCCAGGGTCCTCATGCCTTTGAATGTACCCTGTGCGATTTCAACCTGCACCCAGAATTTTCTTTGAAGTAAATATTAAGGTATGATTTGGCAAAAATTTTTTTAATTAGTTTTGTCTTTCTTTATTTTTTTTAGCAATAAGTAATTGTTTAAAAATTTTGATTTTTTTTCATGGTACTATATATTATTAGGCAAATTACCCCTAAGCGGTAAATTTATTACAGTCATGGAAAATATTATAATTATAATTATTAATATTTATAAAGTTTATCGCTTTTTTGTAATTATTTTTTAAAATTTCTCTGTATTTGAAATTATGCCTATATTATTTGGTTCAAGTTTTGATTTTTTTTATGATAAAGACATGTTTAATGAAATTGTTTGGTGAGAAAGAGAAATTATTTTTTTTAAGTATTTTTTTTAATTGTACTCCCACTGTCAGACAGTTGTCGCTGAAAAACTCGCCAACACTTAAAAATTCGTTGGAAAAGTCACTCGCGGTGGCTAACAATGGCAGTGGTGGTGGTGATGATATGGACATATAGGTAGATTAGATGGATAAATTGGTACACGTAGACAAATAGTAAAATGACATATGAATAGATATGTGATATGAATAATAAACAGATAGATAGGGGTAAAATGATTTTTTAAATTATAATTGTCTTTTTGGTCCCAAAAGAATAGAACTTGGTTTTTAGCAGTCTAAAAGTTTTAAAAATGGACCTCTAGCCTACGTTTTATTTATTTATTTTTCCTGCTTAATTAGCATGACCAAATGGACAATTTTTTAGGGGCTGAAATAGGTAGCCATTGCCAAACAGGGCCCAAATCTATCTTTCAATTGAATTGTTGTTCAGATTCTTATGAAGCAGCCCTTTTGTGTCGATAACCATTGTTTGGGTGAAAAATATGAGTGGATAACACTGACTAAGATTCCAATCAAGAAAAATGAGATACTAGTATTTCTATTAACTCTCCCCATTTTGATGATGGGAATATGAAAAATGATAATCATACAAAATGGTGTGTGTATGACAATTTTGCTAGTTTTTATAAAATTAGCAATTGACATACGCGATGTATGTGTAATTCAAATAAATAAATATAAAACAAAATATTTGTTATATTGTGTATCATTCAAATGGTAAGAATCTATTTTACTAGACTCAAATTTCAAGGTTCGAGTCTTACTCCTCCCATTTATCTAATTATTTTGTTTTAAATTGAAAAATAAACACTTGACAGTATAAGGAGAGAAGGCTTCCGGCCATCACAAAAGATATTCAGTTTATAATAGTATAGATTTATTATAATTTTTTAAACCAAAAATTTATTATAGTTTAACGATGTACTTTGGGGACATTAAACACTTCTCACAAATTTCAAAACATTTTAAGAGTTTTCAAAAGTCTTTGGACCTTGAATTAACCCCCCCCCCCACCCAAAAAAAAAAAAAACTATAACATCTATAACATTGAATTATGTAAAAATTTCAAAGTGTAAGAATGTAGAAGAGACACCAATAGTTGTAAATGTTTTGAAATAGAGGAAAAAAATAATTGGAGAGAATCCTTTACCTTTCAACAAATTCAAAATCCACACAGAGACTAAAATATTTTTCTCACTTTTCTTTTTCTTTACCTTTTCTCTCGACTAATCCATGATACCAACATATCACTAAAATGATTGATTCAATCAAATTCAACAACCCTTAGTCTACTCAAGTAGGCCAGGAAAAAAGTAAAATTTTGAACACAACTCTTATTCATATCAATCTAAACAGAAACAGTTGCCAATTTTGCAATTTTTTGAAGGAACTGGGTTTCTTCCAAAAGTGATCAGTTTTGGAAGCAGAAAAGCAAGGATGGACAGTTGGAAATTAATTAAAGGAGAACAAAGATAAGAGAATACAGAACAAAAGCATATCTTTATAGGCAAGGGTGAATAAGCCCTTCTTGAGCTTTTTCTCTACTGCTTTTGCTTTTCTTTAATCTCTCCACTACAGTGCTTTAGCTCTCTTCAAAGTTCTTTTTCAACATCACTTGCTTTTCCTTCGTATTAGCTCTGCCTGTGATTAAAGAAAAATAAGGACTGTCAACACTGGGCAAAAGCAAGTGATACTTTTTTTCTTTTTCTTTTTTTTTTTTGGTACATCGGAAACTGAAAAGCAAGTGATACTGTTCAAATAAAAGGACTATATAACCCTCATCTCAAACCCTATTAATCTTCAATTTTTTTGGAGGGAAGGGCAATTAGGTAGTTACATCATTTGCCACAATAACATAGACATGAAAGAGAGAGAATCTAGAAAAGCCAAAATGCAAGACATTTCAGTAGTCCAAAAGACTATGTTTGTCCACTTGAGAGTGGGGTATCATCATCTTGTACTAAAGATTGGAATTTTAGGTATAAGCCACTTGTTTTCTATTAGTTCTGTTTGACACCAACTAAAAAGCCTTTTCTTGGCTAAAATGGCTGGCTTTTAAGCCCATGCCAAACAAGACTCGAAAACTAATGGTCCGAGCTTGGAGTAAATATTCGGTGATCTGAGGCCAAATATTTACTTCGATCTAGGACCCAAGCTCAATCACATAGAAAAATCTGGGACCCAAGCTCCCACCTTGTTGGGAATCTCGGGACAGCTCCTCGAGATGGGGAATGGTGGGACCTCAGGCCCTATGTGGCCGAGCATGACTGGCCCGAAACAAAAACTTAATGTGGTGGTTATGGAACATCGAATAATCTCCCCCCAGCTAGAGTTAATGCGGATAAACAAAGCAAATGCCCTTCCCCATTGCTCTCTCCTTCTGGATGCTTTCCAGTGGTGGTTCCATTTCCAGCTTATTGCTTAAAAATCTTTAACGATTCCTTCATCTTTTTTAAGTTTTAAAAAAGAAAAAAATTTCCTTCATCTTTTTTGTTTTTAATATTAAAATATGTTTCACAGTAAAGAGTCTACAGTCTAACAAAGGGCCACAACCTTATAGCAGCAACACAACATACAAGAGCTACATAAAGCTAGTGGAGAAGTCAGTGAATACCTTCATCTTTATGCCCAAGCACTTTGAGAGATCATCTAGCTGAGTCGTTGAAACCCATTTAACTGTCACCCAGAAGCTCATCTTCTTCAACCTCGAAATTGCAAGAGCCTCGAGAGAAGTGGCAGCTTCATGAGATTCTGCAATCAGAGAAAAGACATTTCCTTAGTGCAATTCTTCACAAGGTAAGAATTCATGGCCTTTATATAGTCAACTAAAGGAAATAAAGATTTTCAAAAAAATTCAAAGCTTGTATAGCTCTTTTCTTTATTTTGACTCTTTACATCTCAAGCATTGTCTATCCTCTAATTTCTGATGAAATTACCGTGCTTCGTACAGATAGCCAAGACTGAAATTTCCAATACCCAAAGTCCCTATACCTGAAGCTTTTGGTGTTCCTGCACTAGCTCAAAACAAATATACACAAATACCAGAGTTTCACAAAGTTCAGCAAAAAAAAAAAAAGCTAGTACAAGGGCATTTATCGCCCAACCATGGATCCACATGTAACAAAAAACCAGCAAGATGACTATAAACTGAAGGACACGCACCCAAAGCTCGGAGAGCGCTGGCCACATGGAGGGATGCGTGGAGGAGGTGGATGGATTAGCAGCGACAGGGCTACAAGCACTTATGATCTTGTTGAACAGATGTATTATCTATATGTTCGAGTTGTTAAAGCCAAAGATCTTCCCCCAAACACTGTAACTGGAAGCTGTGATCCATATGTAGTGGTGAAACTCGGGAATTTTAAAGGGAAAACTCAACGCTTTGAGAAGAAAACGAATCCCCAGTGGAACGAAGTTTTCGCATTCTCAAAAGAGAAGAGTCACTCTTCTGATCTTGAAGTTTTTGTCAGAGATAGAGAGTTGGTGGGCAGAGATGATATTATAGGGAAGGTGACTTTCGACATGAATGAAGTGCCTACAAGGGTTCCACCAGATAGCCCTTTGGCACCTCAATGGTATAGACTAGAGCACCGGAAAAGTGAGACCAAGGTGAAAGGAGAAATTATGCTTGCAGTTTGGTTGGGTACGCAAGCCGATGAAGCTTTCCCAGAGGCATGGCATTCAGATGCTGCTTCAGTTGAGGGCGAGGGCATTTTCAGCGTCAGATCAAAGGTTTATGTTTCGCCTAAACTTTGGTACCTCAGAGTCAATGTAATTGAAGCCCATGATGTAATATCACATGACAAAAGTCAGCACCCACAGGTTTCAGTGAAGGCTCAAGTTGGAAACCAGATGCTGAAAACAAAGTTATGCCCAACCAGAACAACTAGTCCATTCTGGAATGAAGATCTAATCTTTGTTGCTGCTGAACCTTTTGAAGAAGATTTGGTGCTTCAGGTTGAAAACCACTTTAGTGCTTCAAAACATGAACTTGTGGGGAAAAAAAGCTTGCCGCTGACCATCTTTGAGAAGAGATTGGATCACAGGCCAGTACATTCTCGATGGTTTAACCTCGAAAAATTTGGGTTTGGTGCATTGGAGGGAGATAAGAGGCACGAGCACAAGTTTTCAACCAGGATTCATCTCAGAGCCTGTCTTGAAGGTGCTTACCATGTACTAGATGAATCAACTATGTATGTAAGTGACACAAGGCCCACTGCTCGGCAGCTATGGAAGCATCCTATTGGAATCCTTGAAGTGGGTATTCTAAGTGCACAAGGACTTCAGCCAATGAAGAAGCCAAAGGATGGCCAAGGAACCACAGATGCTTATTGTGTGGCCAAGTATGGACAAAAGTGGGTAAGAACCAGAACAATTCTTGAAAGCTTTAGCCCAAAATGGAATGAGCAATATACTTGGGAGGTTTATGACCCTTGCACGGTGATCACATTGGGAGTTTTCGACAACTGCCACTTGGGAGGAAGCGAGAAATCGGCAGCTGCAAGGGACTCGAGAATCGGAAAGGTAAGAATCCGACTATCTACCTTGGAAACAGATCGAATTTATACACATTCTTACCCTCTTCTTGTTCTACAATCATCTGGACTGAAGAAGATGGGAGAACTCCAATTAGCCTTTAGGTTCACTTGCTTGTCTCTGGCAAATATAATATATCTCTATGGACACCCTTTACTCCCAAAGATGCACTATCTCCATCCTTTCACTGTAAGCCAATTAGACTTTTTGAGATATCAGGCCATGAACATTGTAGCAGTAAGGCTTGCCCGCGCCGAGCCTCCACTAAGGAAAGAAGTCGTGGAATACATGCTCGATGTGGATTCCCACATGTGGAGCATGAGAAGAAGCAAAGCCAACTTCTTTCGAATTGTTTCGCTATTTTCGGGCATAATCTCTACGAGCAAATGGCTTGGTGAAGTTTGTCACTGGAAGAACCCGGCCACTTCAATTCTAGTCCATGTCCTACTTTTCATATTGATTTGCTACCCTGAGTTGATACTCCCAACGATATTCCTTTACATGTTTCTGATTGGGCTATGGAATTTTCGGTTCCGGCCAAAGCATCCACCACACATGGATATCAAACTTTCATGTGCCGAAGCAGTTCCCCAGGATGAAATGGATGAAGAGTTCGACACGTTCCCTACATCAAAACTTCCCGATGTAGTACGGATGAGGTATGATAGGCTTCGAAGTGTTGCTGGGAGAATTCAAACTGTGGTAGGAGACATTGCAACACAGGGGGAGAGATTTCATGCTCTACTTGGCTGGAGAGATCCTAGAGCAAGCAGTCTCTTCATAGTCTTCTGCCTTTGTGCAGCACTGGCACTTTATGTTACACCCTTTAAGATAGTGGTTTTGGTTGCTGGCTTATATTTACTACGACACCCAAGATTTCGAAGCAAAATGCCCTCAGTTTCCAGCAATTTCTTCAGGAGATTGCCGGCTCGAGCTGATAGCATGCTATGAATGGAGTCTGTATACCAATTCTAATTTTGTGTCTTTAAACATCTTGTTCCTATGTATTGATATGGATTATCGGTTTTCTGGTATTTAAATTCCTAATTTTGTCTTTCATTGAAATGAAAATGTAGCACTTCATTTCACTGTAAATGCCCTTTACAGAAAGAGTTTTTATGGCAATTACATAAACTTTGAACTACAAAAACACAAAATATCGCATCCGACTACTTGAATTGAAATTTTCAGTAATCAGTACTAGAAAAACAGAATTTCATTGAAATCATCAATAATGCCCTTAAAAAAAAAAAAAAAACCAAAGAAAAAACAAAAAGATTCACCATGCCAATAAGATTACTCCATACTATCATATATTGAAAAAACATGAAATTTTAATATAAAGTAAAAGGTACAATTTTTAAATATTTCCAATCATGAATTTTTAATTTCAAAAATTGCCAAGCAAATGAAATAAAATTCAGCTGAGCAGCAAACATCAATACATGGAATCAAGATCAAACCCATATGCTTAAGTTCATCAGTATCAGTGACACTAAAATAGAGTTTCATTGAAATCATCAATAATGCCCTCAAAAACCAAAGGAAAAAAAACACACACACACACACACACACACACACACACAATCATATCGAAAAAATGGAATTTTTCACATATAATGCTAAAAATGGACAATGCAAAATTAGGGTTATGTGAATTGAAATCTGAAAATACAAACCCAAAATTTGATTTAACAAGAGGCAATGAACAGTAAACAAATATAGAAGCTGTGATTCACCACGAAGCAGATACCTTAATCACTCTCAATCGTAAAAAATAATGAATCAATCAAAGAGATTTTCGAGTAAGAACTCAATCGTAAGAAGATTATTCATCTCTACCTCAACCGTAAAAGTTCCAAAACCAGTTCACCAGTCTCTCTCTCTCTAGAGAGAAAACACTCCCATTTATAGGCTTTCCTTTTAAGTTGGGTTATATAATTGGGCTGGGCCAAGCCAAGATTTGAGCCAGGCTAGCAATAAGGACTCAAAGCCCAGGCTAACATGCCTACTATTGGGGTGATTCTATTTGCACCAAAATAGTAACTCAGTACACCTAATTAAAATTTTAGTTTTTATTATATTTTAATGCAAATTTATTAATAAAGACAATACATATAAAATTATAAATAAATAAATAAAAATTTCTCATAGTACACCCTTTATATATAGTTTTCATATTCAAGTTTGTTAATTTTCTTTCTCAAGTTTCGATCAATGTGTTTGGTTTCAATTTTCTACATTCAATTTTTTGAAAATTGAGTTTTTTTTTTGTTTTTTTTTTAAGTGAATATTTTTAAAATTTTAAGCAATTTTTTGTATTTTTTTAGATTCACCTTACTTAGATGTATCTAAAAAGTAAAATATTTATAAAAAATTAATAAATACACAAGAATACGAAAAAGTATTGAATTCTAGTGTTTTTTTTTTGGTATTTAGTGAATTTTCTAAAGATACTTTTTAAGTGTATTTATATTAGGTGTATCTAAAAATTTAAAAAAAAATTTGCTTAGAATATTAAAAAAAAAAATCAATGAAAACAAAAAAAAAAACACAAAAAACAACAAATTTTAATTTTCTGAAAAGTGAATCTTGAAAATAAGAACCAAATAAGCTAAATTATTTTCTCTTCATCTTCATCCTCATTCAAAAACTCGAATCTAGTCCGATTGCAACACAATATAAAAAGTAAAAAGATAAAAATAAGAACCCTAGAGAGAGTCACATAAGAGGGACACAAAAAAACAAAAAACAAAAACTGAACAAACAAACAAGTTCAATGCGAAGAACACACCTGAGTTTATCTTTGTCTATATTTGGGTATATAGTCCTATATAAAGGACTCTATTCCTAGGTCATTACAGAGGTGAGTTTTGGAAATGTTTTGCTTGTGGAAACATCGAATGAGGTTCCATTTAGAAAAGTTTTTTTTTTTTTAGATCTTGAAACACGTTTGTTAGATTATATTATTTAAATCAATCATCAAGCGATGAAGTCATCATGAAAAAATGTCAAGGCGCGATTTGATGATTTGAATATTGAAACCTCAAGGAAAAGCACTGAAGTATTGTCATTGAAAGATCAATTAAAGAAGAAGAATAAAGATAAAATTATAGAAATCAATGAGTTAGGTGTACCACAAATTATGGTTTTATTTTGAAAGCTATTTATGAAAAATATATAAGGTGTACTGAGAGTAAATTATAACCCTAAATAATTTAATAAAGAGTAATAAGAAATTGGACTTACTAAATGATTTTTTGAGTGCAAATAGAATCACCTCTACCACTGGGGCCTAACCCTAGTCGGACATCTAAGGCCCAAGTTCATCTAACTCAACCTATCCATACCTATTCATTCATTTTTTTAAAAGGGGTAAATTACAAAAAAAAATAAAAATCTAGAGTTTGACCCTTATAATAAAATAAATTTTTTATTTTATCAATTTAAATTCTAATTTTTTGATTTGTTTTTAATACAAACCATCTGTCTATTTTTATCAAGTAAAATTTTAAAAAATAGTATTTTAGTTATAAAAACAAATGTAAGTGTATATAAAATTTTTAAAATACTATTTTTTGTTGAGTTTAATGATTGAAATACATTGACAAAATTAAAAATTAGGGTTTATTTTATTATAAGGGTTAAACTTTTTTTTTTCTTTCTTTCTTTATAATTTTCCAAAAAGAATGCAAAATAAGCACAAAAATGTTATATATTTGGGCTATAAGAATATATGCCTTTAATAACTGCATTTGTTTTAAAAACTTATCAATGATGTGCTTATATACTTATTTATTTTTATTTTTATTTTTTTGACTAGAAGTTTTATAGATAATAAAAAATACATATCTATTTTTTTCAGACTAGGCCACACGATCTTCATCCCAAGCTTGACCCAAAAAATACAAGCGGATCAGACACAACCCTAGCCCCTATTTGCCAAGCCCAAGAACTAAAAATAATGGGCCTTCTGGTCCAGCTTTAATGGGCTATAGGCAGATGTCCAACCCAACTTGTAAGCTTTTTTGTTCGTTTCAGATTATGCTTTTGTTTGGCCCAAAACCCTAGTTTAGATTGAACTCATATACTTTAGACTGATAAAAAGGGTTTGTTTGGAAAATTCTTTTTTAGAATAAATTTATTACTAAAACATCTGATGCGTTTAAAAAACAATAAAAAAAAGTGTTTTTTGTTATTAGGAAGGTTTAGCTAGAGTTTTTTTTTTAGGTCCTAGACTAGAATGACACAAAAAAAGTAAAAAATAAATTAAATATTTTTACAAAAAACAAAAAATTTGAAAGTAAAAAATAAATTAAATATTTTTACAAAAACCAAAAATTTGAAAATATGTTAATTTTGTAGTACTTTTCAAACAAGATGGGTCCTGTTAAAAAAGTTATCCCCCTCACTGTTAGCTAAATAAGCTGAATTCGAACTATCAAAATATTTTGGCTTAAATAGACAAAAAAATGGCTTTTAAAATAATAGACTAACAATTTAGCCACATAATTTTGTATAATATTATTTTTTTTTATTTTTGTCAGTGTCGCATCTTTTGACCCCCCAAAAAATAAAACACTTCTTGTATTGGCCTAGTTTGTGATAATCATTGACTAAAAATGACATTTACATAAAAAAATTATCCATATATATAATCAATTGTTTGAGATGAATGAGAAAAATATGGTGGGAAATATGGTGCATAAATAGTGATAATTTCAATTTAATAAAATATTAGACATTAACAGACAATGATTATTGGTAAAGTTTTTAAATTTGTAAGCATTACACAGCTTTATGTATTTGTTGACACCAATTGGGCACTTTATAATATGTTATTGATGCATAAATAAGGTAGCGCTTTTTTTTGTTCTTTTCTCTTGGAGAAAATTGGCATAAGTAAGGGGTATTAAAGTCAGACATTGATAAAATTCCAATTGGGCACTTTATAATATGTTATTAATGCATAAATAAGGTAGCAATTTTTTTCTTTTTCATGGAGAAAATTGGCACCAAGTAAGGGCTATTAAAGTCAGACATTGATAAAATTGTCACGTACTTCTTTTTATTTTTTAAAAATTTATTTATGGATTTTATATAAAAATATGAATATATTTAAAATTTAAATAATAAGAAGAAGAAAGTGATTTTTGTTGAATTTAGTACCACCCACCAACTACGTCTAAACATTTTTCAACTCTTGGACTTCTCCATATAAGCATTTTCTATATAAACATTACCTAACCATTTTAATTTTAAAGTAAATTTAATTCACTATTTCTACTATTCAAACTTCTGTGCATGTGCATATACATAACATCACTCTTAAAAATATTGGAGAAGTTGTTGTAGTAACACTACAAAGTACAAACAATCAAAACAATGTGAATCACCATCAAATGTTTATGTGTGAAAAATGCAACTCTTCTATGTAGAGATTCATTCACCAAAATGATGTGCCTGTGGTAATTTTAATATTAAGAAGTATTTTACTGAGTTTTTTGATTTAAAGTCATAGATCTATAATTCTACATCATTTTATCCATAAATTTTTTATATAACTTCAATTTGTATATATAGTTAATTTTTAGACTAAAACTGCCAAAAAAAAAAAAAGATTTTCTTTGACCGATAAAAAAAAAAAAAACTGCCAAAAAAAAGTCCAATACAAAAACTAGTTAGTCAGTTTCAAGAAATTGTCATGTAATAGCATGTGCAAGGCCAGGTGGATAATTGACTCTCAACACCTAGCCTCTACTTTGCCTCTAGATCCAAACAAGTCTTTGTCCTTTTATCTCTCTCTCTCTCTCTCTCTCTCTCAAACATATCCACATTTTAGAAAAATAAAAAACACTTGAAACCTCCTCCTCCTATTTCCAATTTCTTCTTATTTTCCAACCCCCCAAACTCCATTTCTCAGTCAGAAATGACTGCCAATTCATTAATTATTCCCTTAAATTTCTTAATTCAACAAGAGAGAGAGAGAGAGAGAGAGAGAGAGAGATTTACTTTAATGTTATAATCTTAATCTATTTATGTTTAGTCTATTTCTATACATCTATCTGGAAAAGGAAAATAAGAGAAACCATAATGTTCAGGAAGTAGTTATACTACAAGATATTTATATATATTAAGGTAGCTAGGGTTTTTCTTTCCCTCTTTCTTTGTTTTTTTCAATTTTTTTTTTCTCTCCTCTTAATCTTGTCGTGGCCGTGCCATCCAGAGGGAGCTGAGAGCTCGGAGGCGATGGAAGTACTCGGCGATTGCCAAAAAACACCTTGCAGCTTGGCGGGTTGTCAATAGTTGGTGCAGCCGATGAATTGTTTGGTGCCTCAAATTATCAGCCTGTAAGTACACAAAACACTTGGATATGTCACAAATTCATTCATGTGATGCAACTTGGCAGTAGAAGATAAAATGGGGGACATTTTAGTCATTTACTTAGTTTTCATTGTTCCATATCAAACATTCGTGTCGATGATTAGTGAAACCCTCCTATAAAATCATGAGAATTTCTACCGACTTAGAAAAAAATTACAATTGTAGCAAAACTATAAAACGTGAAACTCTGGTAGGGAAAGGTGTTAAATAATTAAGTGGCCTAAAGAATATAAGAAACATGAAAGTGAAATGTACAATTTTCTTCATTTGACCCTTCTAGGTAGAAATTTGAGCACATAGGAATTTACCAACGAATTGATTTTCTTCTTCTGCAGTATGTTTGACATGAAATTAAGAAAAGAAAATGATGAAGTTCATGAAAAACATCCCATGTTAATGCCGTGACTATGAAGGATTTAGACCTATTTGACAATTATCAAATTATGATATTTAATAACAATGATAAAATAAAGAAGTTTTCCTAAGCAAATAAAGTTTGGATTGTGGAAGGAAGAGCTTTCTCACGTGTATATGACAAAATTGTCCTTTTATCTTATTATTCTGGATTAAATATATTATCGATTTTAAAAATATATGTTTTATATTATTTTAATCTTTAACATTTTAATTTAGTCCTTAATATATGAAATTTATATTTAATTGGGGCGGATATTTTTGACACCATATATTAACACATCAGCTAGAAAAAAAAAATAAATAATAAATAAATAAAATTTTATCCAAAATGTCCTTGCTTCTATCTATCAATTTATATATGAGATCAAAATGACATAAAACACATGTCATTATATATATATAGTTAAATTTGTTAATTTATATAATAATGTCCTAATTGAACCCTAGCACATGTCAAAATAGTAACTCATGTGTCGCTTGATAACTTAGACATGGGACATCTAGTGAGTCAACTCATGCCCTCACCGAGTCTTTATATTCACACTATTACAATATGAGATTAGTAGAACAACTGTTAATTAACATGGCCATACTCTTCTTAATATGGGTGGTCAAAAATGAAGTAATGTTTGTCTTCTAAAGTCAAACGGTTATGAAACTTAATTAATGACCATGACATAATCCCACACATGGGCCTAAAGAAGATCTCTACGACGTGGATATTTAATGGGGTCCATCCATTTTTATGTATTGATTTGTGTGCAATGATGGATCTAGGCTGCGGAGCAACGGTCGTACTTTTAAAAATTTTAGAAGTATTACTTATTATATTAATTTTTTTTTATAAATAATTTGAAATTATAAATATTTATATTTCTAAATATACTTTCGTACTTTTAAAATTATAATTATATTACATACTCACTTTTATTTAAAAGTATTAATATAAATTATAAATTCATTCTATAAATACACTACAAAATATGTTAGATTTAATCTCAACCATTTTATGTATGCATTTGGTGCAAGAGACCTTGTGTTTGTGTATGTATATGAGCTGTGAGGAAGAGAGTAGGTGATCAGTTTGGAGAGTAGGTTTCCCAACCCTGGGCAGGACCAGATTCTTGTCCTTGATGGGCCCAGCCCAGTTTCCCAAATTAAGAGAAATTATCCCATGTGTTCGGAATACAGTGTACCTAACTAAGGCCTGGTTTCAGAACTTATTTTTAATCAAAAAAAATTAAAAAATTATTACAAATTATCCAATTATTTTTCCTATTTTTTTATACATCTTTTCGTATAAAATTAAAAAATATTTAAAAAATCAATTCCCAAATACCTCCTAAATATAAGTGTAAAAGAATTTATATTAAATAATAATAATAATGTGAGTCACTATGTTCCATACCCATAAAATATTTCTCCCAAAATGCAATAAATGCATTACATATTGCACACATGGGGTTATTATTTGATATTTTCAAAGATTTATGTAGCGTTAATCAAGTGGTGTTCCTCATCAATGATTAGCACACAAAAAAAAAATTATGAATTATCATTAATCTACTTTTGTAAAGTAGTTGGGACACAAGAACTAATTCATTGATGTGTTTTATAATTTTTCATTTACTGAAAATATCACAATAATAGGGGTATATGTAATTGCGTACCTGTCTAACAAAACCTTCAAGGGTAGAGAGTTTGCTCATGGCAATGGCCATCTGGCCCATATAGTTGGCCATGTTAGGAGGGCATGAGCTCAGAGAATCAGAAGCAATGGTGTCTGATAGAGATTGATTCAGAGCTTCAAGCCCTTGAGACAGTGCTTCTTCAGCTTCCTGCGTCGACTGTTGTAATCCACAGATACCCATTATCTGTTGCTCCGTCAATGGCTCCACTTGATTCACAATTATCTAACACATAACACCACATTTGGCTCAATCTTTAATGTTGTAAAAAAAAATTATAGAATCATATTTTAAATAACAGTATTAGGATTGGCTCTTCCTAGTGCTTTTATTTTTCATATAAGAAATGCAAAGGGGAAGATTCCTGATTCCTACTTCTTTGACCTAAACAAGTTCGCTGTATAAGATAATCTCAACAAAAAGAGGTGATAGTCTGATCTATAATCGCCAATTGATATGATCATAAGTTGGTTGATATCAGAAAGTATCTGTTGATATAATAGTAAATAGTAGTGTCAAAAGTTTGTATAGCCCGATACCTAAAAAACTTTGATTAGGCATTGATATGCTACACATGTACATGCATATATATAGTGTCTTCTTGAAACATGATTATGCTTTTCGGTAAAGTAGTGTTATACAAATAGAACAATTATATAAACAATTTTTTTACCAGCAAAAACACTTTACAAATGACTTATGTTTTACGAAATATCACTGTCACATTATTCTTGTCGTGAATTTTGTATAAAAATTCTTGTCATTTTCCTGTTGAGTAGGGTGCAAAAAGCTAGAATTGGGTTTGGTTATTAATTCATTTACTAAAAACAAATGGAAGAGATGAACATAAGAACAAGAGAGTTTGTTTTCATTCAATGAGAGAGAGAAGAGATAAAAAGACAGAGAAAGTAGAGAGCCGTGCAAGAAAATATGCCCTCTCTTTCTGTCTCACACAATAAGTCTGAGAGAACACAAAATTTGTAGTAACAGACATGGCTTTACGGCCTTGTTTGGAATAATACCTAACTCTACCTTATAACGGAAAGCCCTCTCGATTTATTTCGTCATTCTTTGATGTTCATTTTGACATATTCTTTTCAAGTGTACCATGCTATTAACTGTTATATATATATATATATATATATTCCACCTCCTCGAATATCTCTTGATATCTCTACATAGCTCATCAAAACTATCATTTTCTTCCTCAGTCATTTACATAACAACAAAAATTTAAAAAAAAAAAGTCCAAAAACTAACGTGCATCCATCGGATCCATTTGAGTGTTATTCATTTCTATTTGAGAATATAAATAAAAAAAAATTATCTCTTTTTTTGCTTCAAATTTTAAATAAGTTGGTTGTTAACAATTATCTTACATATTGTATATGAGAACAAACAATAAATTTTGTGTTTTATTATATTAAAGTTTTAAAAATTATATATGTATATTACATAAATATAAATATACTCAATAAATATAATGGGAAGTAAAACTCATCCTTGTCCCATTTTCTCGTCAAGGCAAGGAAAATCTTTCTAAAGCGAGATGGGAAATATGGGTTGAAGCGGGACTTAAAAAATTATTATCCTATTTATATGTTTTTAACTCACTTATAAAATTGTAAGAAGTTTTTTTTTTTTGAACTAAAATTTTGTAAGAAGTTTGTCCACAGATTTTCTGATCACATCTAGCTAGGTAGTTTTTTTTTTTATTTTTTTGTTTTTTTGTTTCCTTTACATAAACCTCAATTTTTAATTAAACAAATACATTTTAAAAAAAACAACAAATTCATTCTAAAGTAAGTCCATCTTAGCTAGCGTTAGCTTAGTTTTGTACCTTCACTTTTATCTTCTTCACCTTCTATCTTCTAGTGTATTTTTTAAATACAGTAGTGCTATTAAGGCTAATTCTTTATATCCTATATAATGTTTCTTGACATCTTTTGTTTTGTCGTTTGCACCTAACCTTTAGTGTTTGCTTCTTATTTTTTGATGGTCTGTAAAATTTATTATCAAAACAGTTATGAAACCAGGTAGGGTTTGGAACTTTGGATACCTTGATGACCTCGGATGGCCGGAACCCCCCCATCCACATGAAGCATCGTTCAGCTGGAGTCTTCCACAGGCCTGAAACAAGATGAAACACGTCGGACTTGGCGATCATGCTTTTCAGGTTCATCATCTCATCAAAGTGTGCTAAGCAATTGTCCACGAATAGCCTAAGCTCGTTCTCCGGTATGTGCTCTTGTACCGCTGCTCGGAGCTCACACATTAGCCGATGGTGTTCCTCTAGCCACCTAGTGTACTCGATGTCGAACATGGCAGCATCTATAAAAACATGGAAGAGATCTTAGCAATGTTAGATTCACTCATGCACACAAAACATAAAAACACATATATATTAAGATTTTATAGTTTTGACACATATATAATTGTATCGTTTATATCACGATACCGTTATTTAAAATGATGAGTTAGATGCACTTAAAATTAAGTAATTAAATTATTAGTAGTGTAGAGGTTCAAAGAATACCTGAGCTTATGTTGTTAATGACAGGAAGGCCTTGGTCACCTCCTAGAACAGCACCTCCCCCAAAAAACACACCCTAAAGGAAAACCCAAAGTTTTTAAGAGCATGTTTTTTAATGATAAAAATAATAAAATAGTTGAAGTGACATTCTTTCAATCATTGTCATTAATTAGTTGAAAGAGAGCAATCTCACTTGAGTTCTAGCCCTTTGTAGTTCTTGTTCAAGTTGCGTAAGCTTGATCCTACTTGACTCTAGCTGCTGAACATAAGCCTGCAATAACAAAACAAACAAAGCAATGAAATCTTCAAAATAATAATATGAACGGCTTGAGATCTTCTGTCTCTAATTCGTTGAGTTCTCCGTTTCTAAAACACTCATAGACTAAGGATAGCTTGAATAATCAGTCACCCAACTTTTTATTTAGGAGATCTGAGGTTTGACTCTCCTCTAGTTTGCCCGGTTTAGAGATAGAGAGATTCGAGAACGGACATGAACACAAGCAAGCAAGCAAGAAGACCAATAATGAATAATACCTTTTTCCTAAGCCTGCTTTTCCTAGCTGCCTCTCTATTCTGAGCAAGTCTCCTCAATGTCTGCTCAAAAATGAAGAACAAATATAAATAAATAAATATATACTCATATGAATAGATTACCATAATAAAGAAAACCAAAGAAGATTAGATACCTTGGGGTCTGGTGTTTTGGGTCCTTCTTGCTCAGAACTTGATGTTGGACCTTTGCGGTTTCCTTCACGCTGCCACAACAATGAAAGCAACAAAAACAAAATTAAAATTTTGAAACAAAAACAAAAACGAAAAGTAAACACACAAATCTCAGTTTACAAAAACAAGCTATTGAATTATATATATTTATTAAGTCTTACCTTGATGGCTTTGGCTGGTGCTTCAGGTCCAGCAGTGGCAACAACATTTTTTTGGTTAGACAACTCCCTGGCTGGCTCAGATGGTCTCTTTGGACCATTGTTAGTTTGTTGAGATGAAACTAATCCAACACTTGCCTACCAAATACAAAACAAACCCATTAAAAATTTATATAAAATAATAATAATAATCATAATAATAATAATAATAATGAATGGAGTTAGTATTACAAGCTAAAAATGAATAAAAATGAAGCATTAACTGTTGGATTTTGATACCTTGGTTGATGATGGCTCTACATGCATAGGCTGAGAAGGGAAAATGTTCAAAGTTGGTGGCCTCATCCCAGAATTCTCTGCACAGATGAATCCTCAGAAACCATTAAAGAGAGAGAGAGAGAGAGAGAGAGAATCTTTTGTTTTACAGATATAATGATAATTCAAAGATAGCCCAAGTGAGAGAAGATGAGAGAGGGATTGCTATTTGCTACCCTTTTCAGTACAATCAGAATTTGACAGAAAATTGCCGATCAAATTTTTTTTTTATTTTTAAATAAAGAAATTCAAGAAAATGAAAAAAAGACTGTTAAAAGTCATGGTCTAGACTCTAAACTCCAGAAACGAATTATATCACAAAGGGCAGAAGAAAGAAAAAAAAACGTTTTCTTGAAATTTAAAATTTTTTCCTTCTGCAACGATCTGGTCAAAGAAAGGACACCACACAGAGTTAATCTGCTCCAACCAACATAATTTTCTCATGACCCAAACAACCCATTTCTGAAAGAATCTCAACTCAACCAAAATAAAATCATAAAATGAAAAAAAAAATAAAATAACTCACGTCTTGGTTCTTGAACAGATGAGTGGTCTTGGCCATCAAGATACATAAAGATAGCCTGATCCAACTCACCCAAATCATAAGCTCCATGATCTTTGCTTCTGCTCAGCCAGACCCAACAAACACAAAACCAAAAAATCAAATAAAATTACAAAAGAATTGTTATCAAAAATGGGTTTTATGAGAATCTACTTTATTTTTTTGAAAAGAATTACATGAAGTTGCTGGGAATGGTGGATGATGATGAAGATGATTGCATCATTCCATAAGAAATATGAGGATGAGGATGAAGATGATGATGATCTTGGAGTTGTTGCTGATGAGTTTGATGTAGTAGTAGTTGTTGTTGTTGGTGTAGTTGGTTTTGTTGGTCTGCTAGTACTTGGGTTGAGCTTGAGTGGTTAGTATTGCCTTTATTGGAAGCCATGAAAGAAACAAGCTTGCCTTCTTGATGATGATCAGCTGCTTCTTCAACAACACCACCTCTTGAGAAACCCATTAATGATGAAACAAACTTGTAGCTCTTTTTTCAACTCTGACCATCATCCTCTGATCCTCACCATCAATACATAGATGGGTCTAGAGAGATAGTCGGTTATAATTTCAGAGAGAGAGAGAGAGCAAGAGAGAGAATTGAATACAAAAGAAGCAAAAGACAAATTCTTTTTCAAGCTCCCATCTTTCTCTCTCTAAAGAACCAGACGATCCACTTTCTGTAATCCCAAAATTCATATAAAGCGGTCGATATGCAGTTCAACTCTCTGTCTCTCTCTCTCTCTCTCTCTCTCTCTCTCTATAAATATATATATTATATAAATAAAATGGTTTCACTCGGTGAAACCACCGAAGAAATGGAGAAAGCGGTTTCTAAGGGGAGAAAACCACCCACGGGGTCTATGAAACCGCTTTTATGGCTTCCTTGTCGGACCAGCTTATTCTTTGTTAGTGAAATGACGCAAATGCCCTTCTTCATTCTCGAGTTTTACTGTTTGACTATTTCGTGCTCCTTTTTCACTCACACGTGCACGAGTTAGCCAAGGAGCATTTTTCTTTGTTCATTTATTGATTTTTTTTTTTTTTTTTTAAATTTGAAAAAGGAGTGCTTGAGAAAAAAATTAAAAGTGCATCAAAATCACCAACCCATCACATGTTCGCATGCTAACATATGTGAAGGATTTGTGAAATCGATTATTGAATTTTTTCATAATTATAATAATATTATATATATATATATATATATATTTTTTTTTTCTTTCATTTTAATTTTGATTATATAATTATACCTTTTAAAGAATGGAAAATTGATAATCAACTTGAAAACTCCACACCTTAAAAATTTGCCATCCAAACTAAAGATACAAAAAATAAGAAAATTGTATAGAAAAGTTGTCTCATATAAATAAAATTTGGGTAAACTACCAATAGGTCCTACTTTGGAGACTTATTACCCAATAGATCCTATTTTGGAGACTTATTACCATTAAGTCCTATTGATAAATTTTATTAAGTGATAAAGATAAATTTATCAGTCTTTTATTTTTATGAATAAATTTATAGTGATAAATTTATCAGTCTCTTTGTTTTTATGAATAAATTTTTAGTGATAAATTTATCACTCTCTTATTTTTATAGTGTTAAATTTATTAGTTAGGACCTGTAGGTAAATAAGTCTAGTTAATAGGACTAATTGGTAAGTACCCCATAAAATTTTATGCACTTTTTTATATATTTTTTTACCATAACAAAAATGATAATGTTATATAAATAGAACTTTTATTCATAATTATCATATAAAATGATGTGATCTTTTGTAGCTGTCACACTATTTTGAATGATTTCTTTATAATAATAAAAAAAAAAAATCATGCTTCTTGATCATTTTCCTATAAAAAAAAAAAATACACTAAAACCTCAAGCCCAATGAGAGTGTGAAATCAACTTTAAGCTCTTATTTGAGCACAATGTAAGTTATATCATTTTACTAGGGTTTTTTTTTTTTTTTCCCAATAACAATACAAGAAAATATGGTTGGAAGTTTGATTTGATTGGAAAACTATTATGTTCTTGTAGGAATTTACATTACATTGTTAAAAATGCTAATATTTGTGCAAATTATATATTTTTCCTTGAACAAACATCCTTCAACTCTCTAGATGCTTTCACCATGCAACAATTTGATGGCAAGAAATAACAAATAAAGATAAATAAATTAAAAGACTAAGCCTATGTGGATGAAGCAGAAAAAAAGTAAGCAGATTGGAAATTAAGTCATGGACTTGGTGGTGAGACCAATCTTCTCGTATTAATGGCACTCTTATCTCCATGATATTATCACTACTATTGTAACCGATAAGTTTTATTAAATATTGAATTATGGCTCAATTGTTATTATTGTACGCGACAAAAACTATTGCAAATTGTCAAACTAACCGAGCTTTCAATTATGCTGCATAAAAGGACACGGATAATTAGGGATATTTATCAAGAGAAACTCGTAGTTGTTTTAAGATCAAATAAAATTAGTTTATCAAGTCTTTGGATGCTTAAATTTATCAAACAAATCACATTTCATGGAGAGAATAAGATTGTTCCAATTTTATTTTTTGTCCTCCTAAATTATATATGTATCAAAATCGTGTATTTATAAATAGTCTAACTACTTAACTCTACACTAGTATTTTGTTATACTTCAAAGAAAGATAAAGAATTTAATGAATACCAAATGCAAGTACAACATTGCTTTATTCTGCTTTGATTGTCAATAAACAATAGGAAAAGATTTGTAAAAATAGGTTATTTGTCACATAATTAAACAATTAATACAAAGAAATGTTATTTTTGTGAAAAAATGTGAGAGTACTAGTTGTTGTGGGCCATTATAGAGATCAAACATTTAAAGATTCAGGTCTCGTTTGAGAACTTGGTTATTTTAGTTAGTTTTTTTTAATCTTTTGGCTATTTTATACGATGAAAAAAAGTTATATTTGGAATGATTTGTGATTTTTTTTTATTTTTTTATTTTGTAGTAAGAATAGAAGGTTATAAGAGAAAAATGGATTGATTGATATATAGGATATAATATTTTATCTTATTAACTATTTTAGTTTTTTGTTTACTATTGTGGCTCCAACTTGAATTCCCAAAGGCCTACTATTTGACCTTTTCAACCATTGAATTTTCTACAAATTAAGAGATTTAACATTTAATTTTAAATATACTTGAAAAATATTTAAATGATTAATTTATTTTTTTTGCTGGTCAAATTAAATTTGTTTAAGAGTAATTCATTTAGGCAAACTATACAAAATACTAGGTTCTTTGTTTTTTGAATGACTATAATTAATAAATCGAGCATCAAATCCAACCCTATAATCTATGCTAGCTACTGCTCAATTAATTCAGGTGTTTTCTTAACAAAAATTGTGTTTCATTACCAAAAGATTTGAGAATGAAAGTCTTCCTTCTGAAAAATGACAATCAAACTTAATTTGAGTTTCTAAAGTCAAACCAATGAGATGCAGCCACGTCTAGAGCTTACCATTAATGAATGGAAAAATAATTAATTGGTTTACGGACATTACGTGCCGGTATTTTTTACAAATCATAAATTATTAAATCTTTTTATATTTTTTAATTTATAACACAAAATTATAAATATTATCTCTTTTATTAATTATAACACTTCTAAAAATTATATAATGCCTCAAAATCAACCAACAACTTTTCTAACTATTGATGGATGAACAATCTTATAGTAATGATAGAGACCCCATAAAACATAACTCTCACAATCTTAAAATAATTTAAACCATTCATGTCACTATTAGAGATAAAAAAAAATGTAAACACATCAATCATCAATACATCAACGAGAGTATGGGATCCTTTGTGTGATGGTCCCAAATATTTTCCAGCAATCTTATCATCGCACTCAAGAAAAATGCTTTGAAATTCTAATTCTTAAGCTCTTAAGTCAGTTCTAATGAGCTGACAATGAGCCCCACCCACTCTGACGTGATATTTTGGTCTTAGTTGTTTTTTGCTCCCTCCTTACTATATTATAAATACTTTATTAAAACACTAAAATTAATACTCTGAATCATTGCTGTCACACTCAATTCCTACTCTCAGCCGTTACCATATCTGCTGGGTCAGTTTTATCCTGAAGATTTCTACATAATTAGGAGGGGCAGCTGTCGCAGGTAAGACCGTTGACCCCGAACACGTGGCACGCCACAGTTCCATCAATGTTCGCTGTCGTGTCAAAGAATTCGAGTATTGTTACAATCCTTTGGGGCAAAGAATGAAATGATGGGTCGAGATTGAAAGTATGTATCGTGAGATTTAGGAATGACTTTGAAAGATATAAATAAGTATATTTTTAAATTTTTATGAAATATGGGTTGGGTTTGAAATGATGTGGCAGAGAGGTAATGTGACTTAAATAAAATAATAACTTTTTGATTTTTTTAAAATACCCCAAACAAGGCCTTAGTATGAATTACATGACATTTTTTTAAAGGTTTTTTGTTTAATATAAATTTTTTTTATTTAAATTTTTTTTATTTATCCTCTTATTAGATTAAAATAAGATATTTACTTCTTAATCTTTATACAGATAAAATAATAGGGTAAATTATAAATACATCCTTGAAATTTGCTTAAAATACAAATTATTCATATGGTTTGAAAAATTACATTTCACCCTCTGAGGTTTCTAATTTCATAACAAATCATCATTTTTATTAATAAATCATCAAGTCAATTAACAATTTTTAATGATGTTAAAAATATGTTTCAATTAATAATATAGGTAATTTTATTATTGTATAGGAGAACAATTATGAATTTCATTTTTTTAGTTAATTCTGTTAAATAAAAAATTCTAATAATGGGGTATTTGTAATTTTTTAAACCACATGGGCCAATATGTATTTTAATCAAACCTCAGGGGTGTATTTGTAATTTACCCAAAATAATGAAATAATATTGATATTTTGTTTATGTTATTTTAAGAGAAATAAAAATCATCTTATTTAGTTTAACTCACATCAAAAATTAAATTTCTTTATTTTTTGTGTTTTTTATTTTTATTGAATTTTTCTTAATATTTGAAGCAATTTTTTTATTTTTGTAGATACACCTAATCTAGATATACTTAAGAAGTATAATATTTTGTGAATTTTTTTTTATAAATTCACCATATAAAAAAATACAAAAGTACAAAAATTTAGTAATACTGTAATAAATGTGAATGATGGTGTTTGGTAATACTATAATAAATGTGAGTGAATAGACGAGAAAAAAAAATGATGTAGAAATAAAAATGAAAACTTCTATTCATATATAAAAATTTATACAAAGAATATAATAAAAATATTGTGATAGTGATATTGTTTTAAATATAAATCATGTTTACAGGTGTCTTGTTTTAAAGTGAAATGTCATCATTAAGGTATATTATTGTGTTTAAAAATTTTATATAAAATTTATGTTTATATATCATCACTCAATAAGAATATGTTCAGGTAGAATTTAATGATAGAAAGTTGAAGAATGTAGTCATGATAATAGGAAGAAATGATAGGAAAAAGAGTAAAATGGTCATTTAGAAAATTTTAGGACATGACATCGGCTATCCGGGGAGCAACTGTAATGAGATTACAAATTTTAGGGAGGGAAATGTAATTTTTCTAAAGTGAGGGAGGGAATCTGTATTAAATAGAAACCTCAGGGGGTGTCAATGTAATTTACCCTGAGATTTATGTACAAAATGAATCTAAAATATAAATTGGTATTTTTAGGTAAATTTTTTGAATTTGTAGTATTACTTAATAGAATAATTCTATATACCCATCCTTATTTACTCGAATTTATCTCGAATGAGATCGTGTGATTATAATTGAATTTGTGTGATATAATTGAATTTGTGTGATATTAGATTCATGAGTAGAATAAATCTAAATACAAAATAATAATTCTAAATAATTTTTGAATATTTAAATATGAATTTGCATTATTATTGTTGTTGATAACACATGATGGATCACAGACTAATAAATTATTATTATTATTATTATTATTATTATTATTATAGAAAGTAGAATTGTTTTCCATAGGGAAAGCAAAATGATGTGTTCTTTCCTTTACTCTACTAAGAGAAACCAAAACATCAGATATCACCCCTAGCCAAGATTGGTTGGGAGGACCCTCTGACGATCAAGTCAAAATAATATCTAGCCATGAGAATTTATATTTATAAGAGGATTTTGGATTACCTTTAGTCTGTTCTCTTTGCTTGATTTGCTTTGCCTTTCATAGTTTTCCTGACTTTAATCACATTAGTTGGATCAATGAGGGCTTTGCCCGTTCCTGAATCTAGTTAAGTAAGTGGCTAAATTGCCCTTACCTCTGATCGTTGGATCGTCCTCTCATGGAAGACTTAGATTATGTCAGATGTCAATAACCAACGTGCCAATGTTATGTTTCCGATCAAGCTGATCGGACGGTTGTGCCATCTAGTAGGTCTGGCCTGTATCTCTGTATTTACTGCTTGATGTCTCTACCATTGGATGAAGATGAATCCAACGACTTTCTAGCATTCTGCCGATCTCCTTCTAGAAAGAGATCTTTATTTTTCATTGCTCCTCATGCACTCAGCCACGAGCCATTATTTTGCCAGTTGTCTTTAATGATCTCCTTAAAATTCCATATGAGCCTTTCATTTCCTTTTGGTTGCTTTGCCTAATTGCTTTTAGGTTTGGACCAACATTTTATCCCTCTACAATTATTATTACTATTTTTTCTTATTTTATAATAGAGTGTTCGAACTAGTTTATAAGCATCTCGATTAATAAATTATAATTAAGGATTACAATTAAACTCATCATATTTGACATAAATCTCAATCTATTAAACATACTTTTTATGATGTTTTCTATGTTTTTATTTTGTGTTCAGTATATGCGAAAGAATTCTTTCCTAAATTTCTACATCAACAGAAATTATTTACCCTTTATGAAACACCATATAATTATGTGTTTGATAAATAATATTTTCCAAATTCTGATTTTTTTTTTTTTTTGAGTCCTATACATACATAGCCTATTGTTAATTTCTCTAAAATGTTTCTATTTTTTGGGCCATATAAATACCTAGCTCATTATTATTTGCCAAGTACATATATCGCCAATTTAGTGTCACGTCCAGACTAAATAATTATTCTATTTAAATGTTTTAAAACGCTTGCATATAAAATTTTAAAATATAGAAATTTAGATTCGTTATGAATATTTTAAGGTAAAAGCACAAGGTCTTGCCAGTTTTATTTAGCAATAACGCTACATTTTAAGTAACTGCGATCAATGTGTGTGAATGTACTGCATGAAATAATAAACAAAGTATTAGTAAAACAGTATAATAAATGAATCATTATTATTTTTTGAGAGAGGTCTAATGGGAAAAGAATTTATATAAATGTGTACAAAAAAATCAATTCCTAATGCAATTTATTTTAGGTGTGCAATTTTCATAATAAATTTAGGTGACATATTAATTTTTTTGTTATACATTTTTATATTTCTCTTGTAATTTTTATTTATTTTTTATTTATTGCAAAATTTTTAAAAAAAGTCATATTGTCATTAAGAAGCACAAAATAATAATGAAGTTAGAATTTCAACAAAATTGTTTTCATATTCTTCACATTTTTATACTTTTTACATATTTTAATACCTTTTTTAGTGTGAGTTTAACAATAAGCCAAATAAACTATTTATTAACTTATTTCTATCATGTCATATTTTTATTTTTTTATACGTCTTTTCGTAACAAATTAAAAAATTAAATAATAAATCATACCCAAACTCATCTTAATATTTTTTGGATAAATTACAAATACACTCTCTCAAGTTTGCTTAAAATAAAGATTGTCCACTGTAGTTTAAAAAATTACAAATATCCCTTTGTTAGAATTTTTTATTTAACAAAATTAACTAAAAAATAAGATTCATAATTGCTCTCTTATACAATAATAAAATTACCTAAATTATTAATTGAAATATATTTTCAACATCATTAAAAACTATTAATTGATTTGATGATTTATTAATAAAAAGAGCGATATGTCATGAAATTATAAATCTCAGAAGGTGGAATGTAATTTCTAAAACCACAAAAGGCGATTCCAATTTTAATAAAACCTCAGGCAATGAATATATTTGTAATTTACCTATATTTTTTTAACGTTAGTACTAGGGGTGGGGCGCGGGTCGGTTGCGGCCACGAAACCTCCAATCCGCCATCTGTCTGTTAAATTGGTGGATTGGAGAAAATCAATCCGCATCCATCCGTCAATCCGACGGATGTAGATTGGCGAATGGATGCGAATCAGTTTGGTAGTTTAAAATTTTATACATTTTCAACATAATTCAACTTGTGAATTTTCTCAAGAAAAAAGTATTACAGTCAATGACTTAAAAAAATATTACAATCACTGCATGCCTCATCCAAAGAAAGAAAGTTTGAAATTTTAGAATATTATAATCACTATATACCTTATCTACATATTACAATCACAACATGCCTTATCCACATAAAGTATTACAATCTGTGATTCTTAAAATATAAAAATAATTCAAATCGCCAAAACCATGAATAAAGCAATAGTAGAGATTGTATACTTCTGTATTGTTATATCTATATGTAACAATACATGGAAAAACGTAGTATTTTTATCCCCTTTCATAGTCCAGTTCAATCTGGATTTTTGATGCCAAAGCCACTCCACCATTCTGTGTAGCTTCCACACTTCTCCTCTGACCACTCTTCTTCTTGTCTTTTCCGAATCAAATAATGTTCTATCTTCTGCTAAGATGTCTAATGCATGCAACTCTTCTTTTAAAGCCTTGAGTTTAGATGAAATATTACCAAACACTTCAATATTCCATTTTTTTAATTCCAGCTTTAGTTGTTTTAGCTTTTGAACAAGTATGAATCCGGTCCACCCAGCAAAAGAAGTGTTGCTCCAGAAATTAACAAAAAAACTTAGTGAAGCTTGGGTGAAGAGTCCAAGCATTTAAAAAACCTAAAAGGTCTGGGGCCCCAATCTCTTTCATCTTCCATCATCGAAGAGGGTAGTGATCTGAAATTAATCTAGGCATCCCCTAAAGCTTCATTCTGAAGTTAATCAACCACTTAGGATTGAGTAATACTCTATCAATGCGAATCCATTTCTCAGATTCCTGGGCATTGCACTAAATGTATTTTCTTCCATAAAGGGGTAAATCATTGAGCTCACATTTCCCAAAATATTGTGAGCATCAGCCACACCAGCCCAAATGATTGGAATTTTCCACTTAGAAGAGTGTTGTATGCTTGGGAATTGGTTGAAGAAACTAGATTACTTAGAGTCCTATCCTCAGCTCCTTCTTTGAATCTTGGTAGGGCAGATTGTTATATCTGGGCTAGTGCTTCTGCAAGCCATAGTGAGTCATCTGTGTCTACTCTCTACTATTTTAGTAGCTCTATTCTTGGCCCTCATCTTAGAATCTGTAAGCATATTTGAAATAGGGTTGTTCCCCCTAAGGTTTCATTTTATTTTTTTTTTGTTGGCTGGCTTGGAAAAATAAAATCAAGTCAACAGAGTTTATGCACAGAATTGGCATTCTGGATGACAGTGTTTCCACCTTTACCCCTTCTGTAGTGCTGAATTTGAATATACTATTCATGCCTTGCTTCTTTGCCCATTTTTTTGGTTGATTTGATCTTCTATAATTCACGTTTGGGGTTTCATTGGTGCACACAAGGCTCAGTGGATGGTCTTCTCAATTGGTGGATGGGTGGTAATTTTAAGAACATTGATAGGCCAATTTGGAGAGTTATCTCCCTTATTGTTCTTTGGTCTCTTTAGAAACACAGGAATGAATGTGTTTTCTCAAAAACTCAACCCAACTCCTCTAGCCTATGTAAAATAATCAAAATCAGAGCAGCACTTTGGTTGAAAGCATCTATTAAGGATTTTTCCTACTTAGTTGATGATCTAGTTTTCAATTGGAGATAAATCAGGAGTTGTTTTTTATTCCACATCTGGGCTTTGTTTCCTTGATTTGGAGTTGTTTGAAGTGGTGTTTATAGCAGAGGCTCTGGTGTTTTATAGTAGAGGTGATGTACTGTTGCTAATTTGTCTTTGCTGGTTTATTTTGTGGCTACTGCTAGTTTGTTTTGTGGCTATGTCTGGGAAGAAGCTTGGGGAGAAGCTAGCCACAAGCTTTTTTGGCTGCTAGGTTGAGATGTTGTTTGTTTGTTTGGAGTTTTGCTTGCTTATGGTTGCTTGTGACTGTTTTCTGTTTTTTGTTGGGTGATTTGCTTTTGCTCTGTGTGTTGGTTTCTCACCAACTTAGAGTTTGAAACTTGTGCTAGCAGATGATTTCGTGTTCATCTTGGTGTCAACCTGGTTGGGATCTTGAATGATACTTTTTGCACTTTCCTCTTTATTGATATACTTTATTATACTTTGTATGTTTTCATCAATAAAGCTTTCATTTTGTTATATCTATATTTATTTTTGAAAACAAAAACCAACTAGCATATATTATTTTTTTTATTTATTATTTTTAGAGTTAGATTTAAAAATCCAAAAGTATAGATAAACTATCTATATATTTTTTTCAATTCAAAAAATATATTCAAGTTGAAAACTCTTTTTCAACAAAATATATTCAATAGAATATTTAATTTTTTTTTCAATTGAAAATACAAACAGAATATCTAAACAAATTGAAAATACAAAATCTTATAAATTATTAGGGGTGCTCACAGTTTAGCGGTTCGGTTGCGGCCAAAACAACTTCTAATCTGTCATCCGTTCAAAACTAAGTTGATTGGAGAAAATCAATCTGTAATCTTTCGCTAATCATCACGCATTCGTTCAAAATATAACGGATTGATTTGATTCGATCGATTTAGACGGATCAATATATCCGTTACTCAATCCTAATTAGTACCAACTTTATAAACTGTCATTATTAATTTTTAATATAAAATAAATAAATAAATAAAAAGGAAGAGTTAGAGAAAGTCGATTTCAAACGTGGGGTCCAAAGCAGTTCAAAGAAAAAAAAACGTGGGGTCCAAAGCAGACCGGTCCCCACCTTTCCAGCGATTTTTTACTTCCGGATTTCCAACCACTCCCAACATAGGGATTGTCATCTAACTGCAATGAAAGGGATACGTTATCACGCCCCACCCTTTCCTCCATTTTTATAAAGTTTTTTTTATTTTTTATTTTTTAAATTTAAATTTTGCAAGTGTTTTGAATATTTGTAAAAAATAATTTAAATAATAATTACAAAAATTAAGTAATAGGAAGTTGGGTTTGGCTTTTAGCTTCTTTATTGAAATTATCATTTCTATTAGGTCACAAAACTACATTAAATAATATCGATATAACATCAACTCAGTTAGGGGTGTGCAGGTGAGTCGAAAAATCCATAATCCAAACTAGTTCAATCCAATTTGGTAAGTTTGTATTGATTTTTCTAATCTGTGGTTTCAAATTGGTTTGAAAATTAGCACTCTGATATTTACGGATCGTTTCCAAATTATGAGCCACGATTTCAAATTAAAATCTGATCCGGATTGTTTACTATCTCACCCTATCATTATACTTTACACCTTGCTACATACAATCCCAACCTTTTATATATAAAGGGGTGTTTTGAGAAGTAGGTTAAAAGATAACTTTTTAACTTTTTTTAAAAAATATGTAAAAAAAAAATAAAAAGATGATGTGACTCAAAAAAGTCAAAAAGTCAAAAAACTAACTTTTAACTAGTTTGCCAAAATAAGCCAAAATCCAAATAAGGAATCCTCCAGGGAAAAAAAAACGAGGGGCCGCGCTCAATGAAACTACCACTAACTATCAATAATTAATTTATTAATATTACAAATTGATTTGGGTTACTGCTGTTACTGTGCTGTGCTACTATTTTTGTTGCTTTTTTTATTAAAATAAATTATTTAGTATAAGTTTAGTTTTGTAACTATTATTGTCGGAAAATGTTTTTTAAATGAGAATTTTATTTATTAGATATTGAACTTATATTTATTTGCTACATGTTGAATGTTTTTAGAACAATGTTAAATGATTTTTATTATGTGAAACTGTGATTCCAAACCGAACTGATTCGTGTTTAAATGGTTTGATTCAGATTGGTTCTAATTTTTATAGAACCATAGTTCACAGATTGGTCATGATTTCATCCCAAATCGGTCCGATTCAAACCATGCTTATCCCTAAACTCAGCTTAGTGTCATTTTTCTTTTTTCTTTATTAGAATAATTTTCCTTTTACTTTTTGAAAGATATTATTGTAAAAAACATTTAAAATAAAAAAAATAATTGAGAATTTTAAATAAGACCAAAAGAGAGAGAGAGCATTTTAAAGGGTAAAATATGGTTTTCCATATTATTTGTAATGTAATTAGAAGTGTGAGGGGTATTTTTGAAACAACAAATTACACCTCAATAAAAACAATTATAAAAAAAGGTTTAAATAATTAATTTTTTTGGATCTCTAAAATATATATTTTTGTCATTTTGATTTCATAAATTTCAATTATGTCAATTTGTTGATTCTGATAATAAATACTAACAACGTTAGCTGTTGTGAATATTTTAAATCACATTTAGCATTTCAAGGATGAAGTTACCACAATTGAAATGTTATAAACCAAAATTATATAAAATGATTTATTTTATAAAACAAAATATTATCTGTGTATATATATATATGAAAAATTATTTATCTACACAATTTCTCCCCCATACCTCTCGAATAACGTGACAAACAAAATTTAAAAGTTGGACCATGCTCTAACATTTAGCAACTAGTATAGGACTTGTATCATGTCTTGCCACCTCATTTAAGAGAGTTTGTTGGGAGAAAAATTATGTAGATGTAACATTACTGGACATCAAGAATTGTTTGGCAACATCATTTTTTAGTTACAAAAATTATAAAATCAAAAAGTTATTACAAAAATAAGTTAAACACACAAATTGTTATATTTTTTAACACAAACAAAAAAAAATCATTTCTAAATAAATTAAATTTGTTTATTTCATAAAAAAATTTAAAAATTATTAAAAAGGTCAACTCCAAATGAGCAATTAAGATTGACTACCTGAGAATGACATGCCGACGGTGGGTTCTTTGACATTTCCAGAAAACTCAATTCTTGTTTGGTAAAGTGAGTTAGGTTTAGGTTGGAATTAAAAAAAAAAAAAAGCATAAAAAGATAAAATAAGTTAACAAGTTAAAATGTCAGATTTATATTATAATCATTTCATTTTTTCACTCGTAAAAAAAAATTAAAAAAAAAGTCAAAAAATTATTCTCAAATGGAGCTAATTTAGATAGGGTAAATTAGTTAAAAAGCAAAAAAATTAGGCTAAAAAGTTATTCCCAAACGAACCTTCACCATTGCAGGCAGAACTTGGGGGGAGGGGGTCTTAGCCCCTCCAACCTTCTACAAAATCTCCATTTTATATGTATGCTTTTGCTAATTTTTTTTTTTTTTTTTTTGGATGTGTGTGTTTATATTATATAATGGCCCCCCAACTTCAATCTGACACTCAAAAAAAAAAAAAAATTTTTGTAAAGGCCTTAATGTAGAAGAGTTACCTTTCAAAAAAAAACCATTTACAATAATATTTTTTCTTATTATGTATTGTTTATCCTCTCATATGCCAGTATTATAGTAGTATCAAATATGAGTGGTTAAGGTAACAAACAAATTATGGTAAAAAAGATGATCATTCTGACATTATTGTAGTTCAAAATAATATTATTGAAAAAATTTAATCCGGTCCATGTTAAAAGCAATATAATTTATTTGTGAGTTTCTATAAGGTATTTAGTGGAATCACTTGTAAAACTTTATGTACCTAAGGATATTGTGTAATAGATTAATTATATTAAGATTTTTTTAACTATTACCAAATACTATGACATTAACGTTTATCTATAAATTCTTACATTTTGACTTCCTTAACCATAAAACTCATACAAATAATATTTAAGTAAGACTAATCTCTTATAATTTTATTGGTCCAGTTTAATGATTAATCAAAAAAACTCCAACAGATCCATCGACGGCTCAATAAATTTATCATATACCTTCTCTTTGACGAAATAGCCCCCATCGGAGAAATCCTCGCTCCGTCCCTGGGCAGAAGTATGTTGGGGTCATGCTACCCTCAATTAAAAAAAGAAAAAAGAAAATAAAATAATGACAATTATATGTGCATAATTTATCAGTCAATAAAAAAAATGCACAATTTTTTTTAAAAAAAGAAAAAATATCCTTAAGGAATGTATACAGGATTTACAAAAAATATCCGTCAGTAATGGCACTGCTTTGAGAATGTTAAGCAAAATAATAATAATTTCACTTTTACCTTCTAAATTATTATTATTTTTATAAAAATTTTATTTTTAAATTATGATTTTGTCTATTTAATTCCTAAAATTTATGTTTTCTGTTGATGTATTTCAATTGCACACAATCAATAATTGTTAAATTCTAATTTGATGGGTAAAAAGATAATTTTATAATTTGGACAATTTAAAATGATACAAACAAACACTCATTAAATCAGTTGTGGGGTGTAGTTTATTCAAAACAATAGGAAAATTAGTTTTTTATTATATAATTCAAATTAATCAAATTTTGAAATTTTTTTTTTCATTAAATTAGGCTTCAACGGTTATGATTTAGAGAGAGAGTTTTGAATGGGAAAAAATAAGGGACATTTATTCATAAATTTCTCTTTACCTACTTATATTTTAATTAGTCCAAATTATTTTTTTATGTTCCAATAAGTTCTATGAGTGATATAATTACCAAAATATCCTTAATAATAATAAGGTGAAATGCGCATTAATGTCACATTAACAGTGTGATCACATTGTCGATGTGAACATTCACACTAGTAAATATGAATGTTCACATTATCAAATTGCTAAGGGTTCAAAAGAGTAATGTTAGGTCTTACACCCATGTGAGACATTTGATAGAACATTTGGGGTCCCTAGCATTTTTCGATTCAAAAAATATTTGAAAGGGTAAAATTGTCCATAAAATATCTTAAATATGATAATTGCAATTTGGTGGATCAAATGTTTAAATAATAAGACTCATTGGAATACAAAAATATGTTATGGACTAATTGAGATACAAGTACTTGAAAGAGAATTTCTTAATAAATTCTCCAAAAAAGAAAAAATGAGGAAAATGAATGAAATAAAAGTCACATTTGGTGGGTTAATTATTTTGAGACCCTTTCAACTATTTATGAATATCAATTTAATCCCCTCATTTATAAAACTTATACATTTTATCTCTTCAAGTATAAAAATAATTTTTTTTCACTCCCTCCTCACAATTGGGGTTCAAAATATGTAAGTTGATATATGAGGGATAAACTAATATTTTTTTTTTGATCGGCAAAGAAAAATTTCTATTAACAGCAAGAAATTAAAAGTACAGGAAGATGAGATGCATCGAGAGAGATTCGGAAGTATAAAAATACCCCTACTACTGCTACTCGCATTCATACAACCAACCCCTAAGCCTCTCGATTTTTGAAATAAACAGTTAAGAAGAACTTAACTATAAAATTAAAATACATGAATCTCCCAAAAAAAACCCACGAAACCACCCGAAATTCAAACTAGATGCAACAGTATACAAAAATCAAAAGGGCCCACGCCTCTGACTAAAACTTCAAGCCAACGTCTAATCAGCAACTCCCCAAGACCCTGCTGCTACAACTCCCCATGCCTCACGCCTCTGTTACAACAACTCCCCATGACCCTCGTCTCTGATGCTGCTGCGTCAACACCTCTCCGGCCGAAGAAAACTCCAGCGCCACCACCGGAAGGACTGCACCTCCTCTGCCAAACTCCAATTCTTCAACCTCACGCCACTACCGGGAAGAGCCACAGCAAAAACTAGAACTACAAAGCCAACGTCTAATCAGCAACTCCCCAAGACCTGCTACTACAACTCCCCATGCCTCACTCCTCTGCTACAGCAACACTCCATGACCCTCGTCTCTGATGCTGCTGCGTCAACACCCTCTCCGGCCGAAGAAAACTCCAACGCCACCACCGGGAGGACTACACCTCCTCTGCCAAACTCCAAAAGCCCACTCCGGGATAAACTAATATTTACTAGTGGTTGAATGAGTCTTGGTGTGTAATTAACATTTTTTTTAAAGATTTTCTTCTTATACAAATCCCATCACAAAAATCCAAACCCATATCTTATCAATTGACTAGCTAGGTATATATATTTTAGCTAAATAGAAGAATAACTTCTCACACTACATATATACACACTCAAAGATTATAGTAAATTCTTATATAAACATTATAGTTGGTGAGTAGTGTTCTTTCTTATTCGAACTGTCCCCATCAAAGTAGTTTTTGAGTTAGTTTTATAGAAGAAGAAGAAGAAGATTAGAACAAACCTCATGGAAGTAAGATCTCAGTTTGATTTCTTTTATATTTATTTGTTCTCATTGAACCCCACTTCAATCCTCCCTCTTGAGAGAGAACTTTTTTTTTAAAATAAAAAAATATAGAAAAAATAAACAAATAAAACTGGATTAGGTGTACGTCATATAGTAAATTAATTTAATAGTTATGTGATTGAGGTGTTCTTAAGGCAAATCAGGCAGCTAGGGTTCCCACCAACTCATATTGTCTGACTCGACATTTTGGACATGAAAATGACAACAAACCGCCTCAAATGAAACCCTAATTCAACATTCAATGGTTGCCATGATTTACTTTGATATGGAGACTCAAAAGTGTCTATCCTCCATATATTTTTTATTCCAGTGAAATTTTGAAAATTTTTTAGATATGATCCTTTGGATTTTTTATTATTTAGATTTAGAGACGAATAAATCCAAAAACTAATTTTCTTAGATTTGGAGACAAATGGGGAAAAATAATCTTTTCCATTGGAATAAATCCAAAAAATAAATTTTCTTAGATTCAGAGACAAATGAGAAAAAATAGTGTTTTCCACCATAATAAATCCAAAAAATAATCTTTCTTAGATTTAATGAAACAGTAAAAAATGCAAACATATGCAATACCGGTGAAGGTAATCTTTGCGTACACATAAGAAGCATACACGTTTAATTATTTGGCATCGGATTAATTAATTAAAAATTGAAAAATGTTTCACTTGCACATTTAAGTTATTTCCCTTATGTATATATTAGTGTATTGTGTTTGCTAGTTAGTTTGGTTCTCTTCACAGTCTTTGTTTATTTAATTCTTGCTGTGTATATTTGGCATTGAAAAATTAGGTCAACCAATCTCTTCTCCTTCCTTAAAATAGGAGATGTGTCTAAAATATAGAAAATGGCATCATTAATAAGCAAGATAGAAATTTTGTAGTCCAAAAGTTTAACACCGATTCCAATGTGAAATTTAATTAGGGCAGTCAAAATTGGAACACACCATTTTTCTTTAATTTCTTTGTTTATTTCATTAGAAGCAACAAAATGAGTAGTCTACTACTATACCCAAACTTTTTATTTTTAAAATTTTCGTTTTGTCAAATGGAATTTCGAAAAGAAAGTCCATTCAAAGGTTAACTAGGTAACTGGTCTAAATTAGAAGTAGATTTGAGTAATAATGGATGACTTTGTGACATATGCAAGACTCATTAGCCATATATATATGTGTTGTGTCCTACAGAATAAGGGCACTGTTCCTTCAAATGTATATTTTAGATTCCAATCCGGTTGACTCTCGATGTCGAAAATCAACAATATATTTGTATAATATTTAATATTTAATAATAACAAAAATTTATTATGTGGCAAGAAGTTAACACTCTCTCATAATATATTAAGGTCTGTTATATTGAAAATGTATTCATTTCGTGTTCATTTATATATTCTCAATTGTAAATAAATGATTGTTTATGATCAACACATAATCAGATTCAATGTACATTCTCAACTTTGAAATGTTTTATGCTGAATATATATGTGGAGAGAGAGAGAGAGAGAGAGATTGTAGCATCCTTTTCAGTGCAAGCCACCACCATTATTTTATTTGTTGACTATCTATAATTGAGCATTTGGTCAACCATTAGTTCATCTTCTATACTATGACCAATAGCAACAAAACAACTTGTTTAATTAATCCAGTACGACAACTCAATTTGTTTAATGTCTGTTAAGGCTTGTTGAATTGATCCAATTAAAGGAAAAAATAAAAAAAATATATAAAAAAAAAAGAAGAAGAAGAAGAAGAAGAAGAAATTAAGAAGAAGACACAGTCAGAGATATGTACTCAGAGAAAGCAAGGTTGCACCCATGAGCTTTGGCTTTCCTTCATGGTTGTTGAATTGAAATATTCGATGAATCACTGCCTTTGATTTCATTGTTTAAAAGCACAAATCTAGTGAATTGAACAAATGTCTAACGGGTTTTCGAAATAATTTAGTACATTCCTCAACTCTTTATGTTTACTTTTTGCATAGTTACTATAACTTAATACAGTTTATATAGGTTGGTTAACAATTTTAAAACCAAATCAAGAATATATTGCAGGCCTAAACTTGGGACTTGGGGTGTCTTAAAGAATAATATGTGCCCCTTCAATATCGGCTGACTATGGCAATAATTTAAAGCCAACTTCATTTTTTGTTTTTTTTTACGTTTGAAAGCCAACTTAAATTGATTCCTTAAGATTGTGCAAAGTATGTAATGCTTGCTTTCAACAAATCTTTTCATATATTTTTTTAACTTTGCTCATCTTTCACCATTTTGGCTACCTTCCATATTATTGTTGGGAAAATTGAAAATTGCAAATAATCTAGTGCCTCTGTACCTGTGTGATGGTTACATAGTTGCTTGTGTCTGGTGCATGTTGATAGCTAATGTTAGGGCTGGGCATAGGGTTATCCGACCCGTCCAAACCACCATACCCGAACTGAACTGCACGCGCGTGGGCGGTTTCGCAAACACATTAGGGTAGGGTGCGAGTTGGATTTTATATAAGTTTCGGGTTGCGGGCGGGTTGTGGGTTTGAACCGCACCCGCCCAACCTGCCCGCATTAAATTATTATTATTATTATTATTTTTTCCCTTCTTTCAAATCTAGCCGTCCATCTCACACCATCTCACTCATCTCATCTATTACAAACAAAACACTCATCTCACTCATCTCATCTATTACAAACAAAACAAAAATAAAAAAACCCTAATCGTCTCCTCACTCTCTCAGTCTCATCTCAAGTTCAACTCATCACTATCTCTCTCTCTCTCTCTCGTTTCGTTGTTCTTCATATCTGCACCGATCACTCTCTGACGCTCTCGTTGTTCATCTTATCGCACCGATCATCGCACCGCCGATCTACTTACAGGTAAACTCTCTCTCTCTCAATCTCTGTCTCTCTCTTTCTCGCCCCAATCGTTGTTTTTTTTTTATTTTATATATATATATATATCAGATATCTCTCTGATCTGATCTGTCTCCCTCACTCTCTCATCTCATCAGTCTGGCTCTCTGGTTTTGCATCTCTGCACCGATCGACTCACAGGTAAGCCTCTCTCTCTCTCTCTCTCCCTGATCTCTCATCTCTGCACCGATCGAACAGATCTGTTCTGTTTGTTTGTTTTGGACCAACAGATCTGTTCTGTTTGTTTTGGAATCTGTGTGTTTGTTTTGTTTTGGAATCTGATTTGTTCTGTTTATTTTATTCTACACCGATCACTCTCTGTGTGTTTGTTCTTAAGGAATTTGTTGAATCTGTGTGTATGTATGTTAATTAGATTTATGTTGATTTTGTTGAATTTGTTCTTAAGAAATTTGTATATATATGTATGTATGTTAAGAAATTTGTTTGAATTTGTTCTTAAGAATTTTTGTTGAATCTGTGTATGTATGTATGTATGTTAAGAAATTTGTTCTTAGTTGTGTTGAATCTGTGTATGTATGTTAATTTTGTATGTTATTAATTGTGTATGTTAATTTTATTAAATCTGAAATCTGAATCTGTATGTTAATTTTATTAATTGTGTCCGTTATTAAATCTGAAATCTGAATCTGTATGTTATTTAATTATTTGGAATTCAAATTAAATCTGAAATCTATTTACATTCAATCTGTTTACATTGAATATGAAATCTGAAATCTTTGGAATTCAGATTAAATTTGAAATCTGTTTACATTGAATCTGAAATCTAAAATCTTTGGAATTCAGATTAAATCTAAAATCTGTTTGCATTCAATCTGTTTACATTGTATGTTATTAAATCTGAAATCTATTTAAATTCAATCTATTTACATTGAATCTATCTGTTTTCATTTGAGATCTGTCTTGATTGGTTATTATGTTGAGAAATTGGAGGAAAATCTTTGATGTCTCTTCAGTTACTTGGGTCGAGATTCCCACTTTTCATCTATATATATTTTTTTCAGTAAGAATAATAAAATGTGGTTGACTGGTGGTTGTTTAAAACTTCGTAAAATATAAACAAAAGACCTTGTAGTCACATTGCATGAGAATTTAGCTTCAGCTTGGTGATTTGATGTGTCTGTATTCTGTTGTGTGTTAGCTTCTTGTTAAATCTACTTAAAAGCCCAAAATTGTAGTTCATTCCTGTTTGATGGTTTAGGTGTCTTGTCTTCCTCATTGCATTCTTATTTTTTTATATTGCATCTACAAGTAGATCTAGTATCCAAAATCCTAGGCTTTTTTAACATTTGCTCTCTGTTTTGTTAATTTTGTTGGTATTTTGGAATGCCATGTTTTATTACTTTTTTCTGGTTTTCTTATTGTTTCTTTTTTATTGTAGTATGTATTGGAGGAACTCAATGTAAAATCCATTGTCCCATGCAATGATCCTTTGAAGTATGCTTCTTTACGTGCTGAGCCAGAATTCAGGTATTGACTGTAATTTTTGTTGCTCAAGTTATTCTGCTATCTCTCTATTCTTGCTTACTTTTTTTTAGGCCATTGGGCTATTAACTTCTAGTGTATTAGGCAAACGTCTTGGAAAATCAATGCCTGTTGTTGCCAAGGAAGTCAAAGCAATGTCACAGGAGGATATTTTAGCTTTCGAGAAGTCTGGAGAAATTACTGTTGCTGCACACAGTTTGAAACTGACTGACATCAAGGTGCATCGTTTTTCCTGTGTTTATGCAGCTCTATATTTGTTTCTTATCCGTTATTATCAGATAATCAGCTGTTTGTTACATATATAACTGATACCTACTAGATGGGATTGCTCACGGTCCAATTTTACCATTTCTCATGGCCATTAATCACTATACGTACGAGTCAAAGATCACTGGCATTGTTCCATATCCCTTTTTCCCTTCCTACCATCATCTATACCTATCTACCATTTATTTTGTCCCACGGTAAACTCCTTTTAACAACCCCAGCCACACTGAACAACGCTTATTAGCTGCCATGAAAAATATGTGTAGACGTCCCCGAACGTCCCGGGAGGGAATCCCGTTTTGTTCATTTGGGCTCACTACAGTTCGGACTCAAAGTCACGGTCTTGTATCTAATCTCGCAGAGTGCAATGCAAGACCGATGAATCATCAAAGAGTCCAAATCCGGCAAATCGTTTTTGAAAATAGATTTTTTTAAAAGAAATGCCAAACATGGACTGCTTTGCCAGATATAGAGTCACCACCTAAATATTTATTTTGGGGAAATTTAGGAAACCTTGACTCGTTGCCTAAGGCCACGTGTCCGTCATCACCAAAGTTGCCTCGGCTCGGGAACTTGGGTACGATTAGGGAAGGTCACTTCGTGAGCACCCCCGCTCGCCCGATTAAAGATCGGTCTCTACTAACCATGATATCTAGTTTTGAAAACATTATACGTTCTTATTCCGGTTATTAGCCTAGATTTACTATGTGATGCGCACAACATACAAATATAGACTGGATCGCCTGAATTGGAACAAAACATTCCATGTTCGTTTTGAAAAACGGTTTGAAGGTGCTACTCGCAAGTAGGCTAAGACGTGGATTTGCCACCCTCAGGTGGGCTTTAGAAAACACGATGATTTGCCACTCTCAAGTGGGCTTAAAACTCACAGTCAATGCATTATTCCAACTCAGATAATCCAACCTTCACCCACAGGCATTCAGGCAGGTATATCACATAAGCAGTTAGCCTCATGGTAAGCATGCTATCATGGTAGTCACTCACACACATGCAAGGATGCTAAAGCGTAAATACTTACCGAGTACTCCAAGCCAAAACAGAAACTAGTTAGTAATCAAATGCATGATCATAGCTCATGTTAAAATGGCTAATGCATCACATGCAAAAATGCAACTATAATAGGCTCGGCTATTCTAAGATGGCATATGATGATGCTACAGCTAACACGTATTCAACTTGAAATTGAAATACAATGCAGTTAGTATGATGCGCCGAGCCCGGTGCATGCAAGACAGAATGAATGCAAACATGCGAGCATAAGTATGCTAATTGAAACATGCCCTAATCTAACCATCATAAGCTGGTAAATAAAAGGGAGAAAGACATGGGGTTGGAAGACATACATCACACACACGCACACTTATTACAATTATGCCCTCGCTCGGAGGGTCCGAATAAATAATACAGGCCGCCTAATTAACTAACTCACGAGCTAATTAATTATTACAAAACCGAATTAATAACTAGCTACAACTAATTATTACACAACTTAATTAATTAACAAATTAATTATTACAAATGGATGCTAACTAACAAGTAAGCATTAAAAAAAATTGCTCCAGCTCTGTTTGAAGAAGAAGAGGGTATGCATGCTCGCTTTGGTTCCTCGCCTCGAAACGCTTTCTGGTTGCTCTCTAGAGGCTTTGCTGGCAATGTGTCTTCCAGTGCTTATTGATGGAACTTACCAAAACACTGCTGGAGGGATACACCAGGGGCCTGCCGGCCATAAAAGGAGCACTGTCGGCCAACAACAGGGCACTGCTGGCCAAGGGTGTGACACTGCCGGGCATCAGTGGTGCACTGCCGGCCACTGGTGTGCTGTGACACCAAGCTGCAACAAAGCATAAAATAGAGAGAATGGAGGGTCTTCCAAGGGCATGTATGCACTATGCCACCCCATATCGCCTCAAAACATCAAGGGAGAGGCCTAGTTGGATCCACGACCATCAATCACGCATCCCGATGCATGATAGCCAAAGATTTAACTTGTGCAAATCAATATGAAAACGAATGCACCAATATAGCAAGTAAAGCCTAGAACTCTATCATGAATCATTAAGAACTTTGGCGACCGAGAATTAAGACACGTTCCATCACTCGGAGTATGAAACGCCCCTCGTTCCTTGTGCTCGGATTAATACTTAATCCAAACAATGCAACATATAAGCATGGCAAACATGCAATATGACTTAAGTGTGCAAACATGCAACTAACTCAAGCATGCAACAAGCATATAAGCATGATGTGAGGCAACAACCTTGGACAACATGACAAAATGCAATATAAACATGCAAACATGCAAGGCATGTAAAGGTGGACAAGTATGCAACAACATACAAGCATGCGACAACATGGTAAGATGGACTTACACCAAAGATGGACAGCTCTCAAATAGGTCCAAATCAGTAGCCAAAAGTGATGAATTGACGGCATGAAAAGTATGAAATGGCAAGGCAAACATGTATGCCAAGTGGCTCAGGTATTAAGGCACAAAGAGGACAACTCTTAAGCACACTTAAGAAGCAACAAACACGGATGTATGACAATGAGGTAAGCTCTGAAATATGATGTATAATGGCCCCAAAACAAGGAAATTCCTCAATATATGCATGTAATGGACCCCGAAACTCAAAGCTAAGCAAGTGCATTGAACCACAAGCATGCAAAGCAAGCATTATTTGACCATGAGGCACGAAAACAGAGCCAAGGCAGTCCTAAACATGCACCAAATTAGTTCCAAGCATGGCCAAAAGGTGCTAACATGAAGGGCTAAAACAACATGCAACATAGGCTAGTAAGCATGGTTTACATTACATGTATATGAAGCACAAGAGAGGTCACCAAACCAGCCAAAAACAGCAACATGGTATGCTAAAATATGCCCAAATAACCACTGAAATGTCGCCAATGCATGCAAAAATGATGGGCTCCTTTGGAGGGCCATGAGGTGGATTACTCAACACATACAAGATAGACATGTAAAATGGCAAAACCAACTCTGGAAATCAGTTATGACAGCCCTAAAACTCACCAAAAAGGCCCTGAAATGGCTCAAGGAAGTATGTAATGAAAGGTCCCCTTGAAAGGCCTTAAGGAGGATTGCTCCACACATGCATGATAGACACAAAATATGGCCAAAGGGGCTCCGGATAGAGTCAAGGCAGACCCTAAAACTCACAAAATTGAGCCTGAAATGTGACTTCACAACATGCAAAATGGGGGTCCTTTGGAAGGCCAATGAAGTTAGTAAAGAGAATGAGGGGTGAGAGGGTCACTCCTCTCTGATTTTAGGGCTCAAAAACACATCTAAGCCACTGAAAATTCACTGGATTTCAGTGGCTGAAAATTCACTGAAAATTCACCGGATGTGGAATCAGATTCCGGCTCACTACCTGACCCGGTGCTGCTGGACAAAAATCCCTCCTCGTACTGCCAAGTGAGAGAGGGTGCGATTGATGCATCCAAGATAGCTGCTGGTTGGCTCGCAGCCGTTTCATCCCCAATCATGGAAACCACGAAGTTATCCCCCAAGCACTCTTGGTCGATCGGAGGATCAGAGAGTAGACATGCCAGCGCTACCCCCATTTCAAATTCTGTGCCCTCAGGATCCACTGCTTTACACTGCTCAGTCTCAGCTGGTGGGTCTGTCTGCTCTGTGGCAACGTCATCCCCGGATAGTTGCAAGTCAAAGAAAATCTCGAAGCCTGGGACGCGCTTCTTCTCCGCGTTTATCCACGGCTCGGGGAAGCCGCAAAATGGAAAGTCTTCCCCCTCCCGGACGAAGCGTCCGTTCAGGGTACCCTGAATGGGCCTGTGTATTAAGTCAAATGGCTTCCCCGACTGCTTCGCTCTGGCTCTACCGGCCATTTCTTTTCCTTTCCTCACCCAGTCCTCTTTGGTGGGCAGATAGCCCAGTCCAAAGGTATGCGGGTTGTGTGGCACTTCGGCCAACGCAGCGACTCCTTTCCTGCCGCTCCTTCCTAATCCCATCCCAGGGATATGCTGCAGCTTGTTCATGAGGTAGACGGATTGAGCACTGACGTACACCCCCTCATTCACAGCCAGAATATTTTGCACTACCCGGGCCTCAGCCAAAGTGAATCCTGATAAGAATACGTCCTCTGTGCCATGCTCGATTTCTAGGACCGGCGTAGATACCTCCGGAGGCGGATGGATTGATGAGTTCCCGAACACAATGGCTACTCCCTTTCCATAGGGGTATTTCACCATCTGATGTAGAGTGGAAGAGACTGCCTTTACTTGGTGCAGCCACGGCCGCCCCAAGAGTAGGTTGAAGGTTGCGGGAACGTCTAAGACATGAAATTCGATGTCGTGTTGTCCTGGACCAACCTTGGTTTGAATCTTGACAATCCCCATCACTTCCCTACTCGTATTATCGTAAGCTTTGATCACCTGAGTTGTCGGGACGAAGTCCACTGGCTTCAACCCGATCGCATATGCTGTTCTGGCTGGGCAGACATTGATGGCGGACCCGGTATCAACAAGTACCACCGGTATCCATTTATCTCTACATTCCACGGAAACGTAGAGGGGTTTATTATGGTTTGTGCCCTCAGGCGGTAATTCCTTGTCTGAAAAGGTTAATGCCGGGGAACCTCCTCCCGGAAAAACCAACCCAACTAGCTGCTCTGGTGTAGTGTCTATAGAGAGTTTGGCCTTGTCCATGGCAGATAGGACGGCCTGTCTGTGTACCCTCGATGCCATAAGCAGTCCCCAGATAGAGATATCTACTTGTATCTTCTTCAATTGCTTGAGCACAGCTTCTTCTTCAATCTGTTTCTCTCTCTGTTTCTCTGCTTCTTTGTCTTTCCCAGATGCCTCAGGTTGGTCCAAGTGTTGGGGCTTGAAATACCGCCCAATTCTGGTCATATGAGCGACCTCGTCAATATACCAGGTATCATCTGGTTGGTTACCTCCCCAGTCTTCATCTGTGTGGGCAAGACATAAGTCATCGTCTTCCCACCACATTCCGTCGGCAGCCGACAGACATCTGTCCGGCTCCGGTATGATCGTACTCGCAGCACCTTCAGTCTTTATGCCCGCAGCATTTTCTGTTCCTGTGCACACAGCACTTTCGACCCCCACATGGGCCTTAGCTTTTCTGATTCTCTCGAAATCGTCAAACCTTTGTTGTTCCAACTGCGTCAGTACAGCTGGTTGGTCAAGGTTCCCTGTATTTACAATCCCCAAATTCTGAGCGAAATTCTTAACGCCGGCGCTCTTCGGCGGTGGATTCTGACCCTCGGCCCTTCCGGCCATCATTGATACTCTTGCCCCTGCCGGGCCCTGTTCTGATTGAAATTCTACAACGTCTGGCTGATCATCTAACCATCCGGTAACTTCTGCCGACTCCTCGTAGTCGAACCAGTTGATTGCAGCATCCCCTGATTCTTGGTCGTTGAAGAACTGGAAGTTGGCAAAGTCCCCTTCCACTGTTGTCAGATCATCTGCCCCTTGTTCAAGTCTGTCCCCCCGAATCATGCACAGCTCAGCTTTTTCTGGCAGCCCCACACTCGGCTCAGACTGGCCTACTGATAAGATGTACTCGCTTGGATCATAGGCTCCTCCAGCATAATTCCCAGGCTGTTCCATCCCAGACTCAACAATTCTGCTCTCCTCTGAAACCTGCCCCGTTCCATCTTCGGTGGTCACCACCACTGGCTTAGATTGGGTTGTGGAGATGTCCATCATGCACAAGTCAGTGCAGACAGGAAGGATCACCTCCGGCTTAGGTAGGTGGGATGGGATGATATAGATACTAGGATCGTAAGACACGACCCCAGTTTGGATGAAGTTGATTCTGTTGGGAGGAGGGGCTTGGTTATGTGGTGGGAGGGGATTTGTGGTGACGTTAGGTTTTTCGGGAGGTGCGATCACCTGCTTGTCAATAAGATCCTGGATCTCATGACGCAATCTATAGCAACGGTCGGTGTCATGACCATGCTGTTGGTGATACGCACAGTATTTTGCTGGGTCATGAGAGGGAGGGAGTGGATTTGGCAGTGGCCTCGGCTCTAAAGGTGTCAAATGCTTCTTTCTGATTAACACCCCGAGAGCCTTGGACAAAGGCATGTATAGTGGAGTGAAGGTTCTTTGGCCTCTGGACTGATATCTCGGGGCTTGGGTACTGCTCCCGGATGTACTGGAAAATGGTGTGGCCGCCGCGGGCCTTGGATGGGGAGGGGGAGTGGTGGTGACCATACCGACCTCCGAAGTCCTTGTGTTTGCAGCGCCACTCGGGCCTGCGTTGTTATTGCGGTTGAATGTCCTTCGGGGCTGCTCTCAGTCCTGGTCGATCAGACCTTGCTTCATTGCATCCTCGATCTGTACCCCCATCTCGTGTAAATCTGAGAAAGTTGGAAAGGGGAGTACAATCATCTTCTGCATGAGTTTTGGTTGGAGATTGCGCACAATCATCCGGATTTGATCTTTGTCTGTAGGCCTCAAGGTCATCATCGACGCCTTTTGTAGACACGCCATTTTTGACCGACCTTAAGACTCAGACGTCACCGATTGAGCGCTCGGTGATGTTGCATATTGTGCTCGTTCAGAAGTCTCAGACTCGCGGCCGCGCGCCCTGCCTCCGGACTTCCGAATTCTCTTCTGTGCCTTGCCTCGGTTTGCGAACCGGACTCGGTTTTCTCTGTTTTCTTTCCTGAGGGGAGAGAGAGGTCCCGTAGACCATCTCTCAGTGGCCGTGGGCTACATTTCGTGGCCGTAGGCCATTTTACCCATTTCGGAGCCCGGTTCCCGGTTTTCGGAGCCGTCAGGCCGTGTGCCTCGGTTCGGGACCGTCTAACCATCTCCAATTCCTCCGGTTTTTGGCATGCATCTCATTTACTCCCGTTCGAGGGACACTGGGGTCTTAGATACCCACTTCGTGGCCGAATGCCACTTTCGGTGCTTAACAGCCTATTTTCGGGATCCCGAACTGCGTGTTTTGGCCCCCGAGCATTCGTTTTGCATCGGTTTTTGTTCATTTTTGGCAGGTACCTCTGTTTTATCACCAGGAAGATCACTGGAGGGTGGGAGGCCAGCAATTGTCTCAGCGACCAGTTATGCTCCTCCGGCGCCCCCCGGCGCCCGTTTTTCTCACTTCCGGGCTAATGTTGAACACCCTAGGGCCATTTTCTTCGAGCCAAAACCACATATTTGTGTTGTACACACATGGGAGGATCCTAAAAACACATGGCCGGCCAGTAATTGTTATTGACCCTTTTGAACCCCTCTTTAAATTGGCCTATTCTCTCTCCTGTTTCAGAGTTGCCAAATTTGAACCACATGGTTGTGTTGAGAAGACCTGGGAGGACACCAATACCTGGTGGCCGGCCACTAATTCATTTGGCCCTTTTTGACCCTTGGCCGGCCGGCCATAGGGGGTGGCCGGCCGGCCACCTGCAACAAAAGTGGTTGGCCGGCCATGCTCCTTGGGGGGTGTGCATGGCAGCTGTATAGCTTTATCCCCCAAAATATCTGATTTCGGGGGATATTTTGTAAGCAAGGGAACTTAATCCCTTAAAGCTTACACTCTTTCACACTTTTTGCCTTACCATCCTTGCATGCATACATCTCTCTCTCTCTCCCTCAAGAGTTAGAACACTTGCCTCAAGCTCACAAGCACATATACATCTTCATCTCTTTGTTTCTTCTCAAGTTTGGTGCCATTTCTTCATCATCATCAAGCACCACCACCACCACTCCATTTCCATCAACAAGGGGAGCTTTTCAGAGGCTTAGAAGTAACATTCCTCAAGCCAAGAGGTAGCAAAAGTGTGGTCTTCAAGGGTAAGTCTCAATCTCCCTCTTTTGTAGCATTTTCTTGCTTCATTTCTTAAGCCTACTTGCTTACTGTTTTGGGCTCCGACCTTAACTGAAACTAGGTCTATTTTGAGCTATTCTTCATGTTTGTTCAAGGGCGCAACCCTTTTTGAGCCCTCTATGGCACACTTGTTTCAATATCATCTTGTATGTCAATATTTTGCATGCTTTTTCTAGCCTATTAGTGATCTGTTTTCGAGCATAATGTAAACTGTGAGTGGGCCTATTTTGAGCCCCTCTTCAACATTGAAGAAGGGCTCAACCCTGTTTGGCCACTCTATCTTGCACTTGCTTCACAATTCCTCCAATTTACCGTAAATTTGCATGATTTGTTTGGCCTACATGTAGTTTGTTTTGGAGCATGTCATGAACTGTGAGTAAGCTTATTTTGTGTCCCTCTACAACATTGTGGAAGGGATCAACCTTGTTGGGGGTCTCCATGTTATACTTGTCATTATACCCCTCTTTGACCCCATTTTTGCATGCTTTTTTTTAAGCTTATCTAGATTCTGTTTTCGGCCATCATCAGAACTGGAAAGAGTCATATTTTGATCTTCTTGACATATTCCATTAAGGGTCTTTTCTGGTTTGATAAATGTTTGGGGTACCTCATGTTATAGCCTTATGTATCCTAGTTCTTGCATGACATTTTTGGCATGTTTCCATACTGAGTTGGGGGATGTCATCTACTGTAAATGTTCATATTTTTAGTCCCTCATCAGTGTTGTAGAAGGGTACTTTTCCATTTGGGCATCGCATGTATCACTTGCTTCAATACCCCTCTTGCGGGGCCATTTTTGCATTCTTGCTTAGTCCTATGCGTGCTTGCTGTTTAGCCCTTTTTATGACTGAAAAATGCTTTTATTGGGGCTGCCTTGCTACTGCATTTTCATTCCATGTCCATATTGTGCATGCATTGCATAGCTATAGGCCATTTTGGGTGCCTAAATTCGCATTTCGGGACCATTCCTTGCATTTGGTGTCATTTCGCCATGTTTCGGGACTGTTTTCCCCCACATTTCAGTGTTGAAATTCTATTTGCATGTTTACATATCATTTCCATGCCATTTCATGCCTTACGGCCATCGCCTCGGTTTGCGCGCCCGTGTGCACGCATTTCGAGGCACTTCATTTTCATCCGTCGGCCTCTTATGTGAGTGGAGCTGAGGCTCTCTCATGTTAGTGTAAGTCCATCTTGCATTCTGTATGTCATTTTAGTCTCATCGCATTGCATATGCCATTGCCTCGGTTTGCGTACCCGTGTGCACGCATTTCGAGGCGCTTCATTTTCATCCGTCGGCCTCTTATGTGAGTGTGGCTGAGGCTCTCTCGTGTTAGTGTAAGTCCAATCGGCATTGCGTATGCCATTTCATGCCTTAGGATCATCGCCTCGGTTTGCGTGCCCGTATGCACGCATTTCGAGACATCTCATTTTCATAGCATTGTGCATGCTAGGATTGTATTTTAGTTGCATTCATGCATATAATGCATATTGCATCGTGTTCGGGATAGGAGTTAGCCCGGGCACGGGAAACGAGGCACGTTCCGTACTCTGAGTGACGGAATGGGTCTCAATTCCCAAGTCACCAACACTCCGGATTACCCATGATGGAGTTAGGTTTTTGTTGTAGCATTCATCCGCATTCATCCTATATTGAGTTGTGCAATCCGACTCCTCGGCCATCATGCATCGAGATGCGTGATTGGTGGCACGAGGATCGAGGCATGCATATATCTGTGAAATACATTGCTATGCCCCTTTCCTGCTCTCTGTTACAGCAAAATGAAGAATCAGCAACTTTTCGGAGTCTGACACGCATTTCGAGAAAAGGTGCAAACAGAGGCTAATCGGGGCATCCCAGTGGATTTCTGAAAAGGCAGCCCAACATACATCATTCAGCGGAAGTGAGGCAGCCCCTGGCTTGCATGTCAGTTTACAATTTTTCTTAGTTAATTTGTTAATTAATTAGGAATTTGTATATTATTCGGACTGTATATTTCGGACTGTATTATTCTTTCATTCGGACTGTATTATTTATTCGGACCCTCTGCGCGAGGGCATAACTGTAATAAGTGGGTGAGTGTGATGTATGTCTTCCAACCCCCATTCTTTCTCCCTTTTATTTACCCGCTTACGATGGTTAGATATAGGACATATTTCGATTAGCATACAGTATGACAGCATGTTTGCATCATTCATCTGTTTTGCACGCACCGGGCTCGGCGCATCATACAAACTGCATTTGTATTTCAATTCCAAATTGAATACGTGTTAGTTGTAGCATTTCACATGCCATGTTTAGAAAAGCCGGGCCTGCTATAGTTTGCATCTTTGCATGTGTTGCATTAGGCAATTCTGTATAATTAGGATCATGCATGATTTCTAATGAGCTTCTGTTTTTGGCTCAGAGTACTTGGTGAGTTTTATGCTTTAGCATCCTTGCATGCGTGTGAGTAACTGCCATGAATAGCATGCTTGCCATGAGGCTATGTGCTTATATGATATAACTGCCTTGAATGCCTGTGGGTGGAGGTTTGGTTACTTGAATTGGGACAATTCATCAAATGTTTGTTTTAAGCCCACTAGATAGTGGCAAAACCATTGTTTTCTAAGCCCACCTGAGGGTGGCAAATCCACGTCTTAGCCTACCTGCGGGTAGCACCATCAAACCATTTTCAAACAAACAAACATGAAGTGTTTTGTTCCAATTCAGGCGGCCCAGTCTATACTTATTTGCTGCGAGCATCACATAGTAACCTAGGCTAATAAACCGGAATAAGAACTCACAATGTTTTCAAAATAAGATATCATGGTTAGTAGAGGCCGGTCTTTGACCGGGCGAGCGGGGGTGCTCACGAAGTGACCTTCCCCAATCGTACCCAAGTTCCCGAGCCGAGGCAACTTTGGTGATGACGGACACGTGGCCTTTGGCACCGAGTCAGGGTTTCCTAAATTTCCCATTTAAAAAACATTTAGGTGGCGACTCTGTATCTGGCGAAGCAGTCCATGTTTGGCACTTCTTTCAAAAAATCTGTTTTCAAAACGATTTGCCGGATTTGGACTCTTTGGTTCAAGATTAAGAACCGTAACACAAATCGAGTCCGAGCTGTAGCGAGGTCCCCCGCGGGCTTGTTACACCTTTGCCCTCCATCTAGTTACAAAATCGGAGAAAGACTCCTTGGGTTCCTGCCTCGTCGTTTCGAGATCACGGGTTGTAATCTCGATCTGTGTATTGTACGAGTACTGTGCAACGAAGGCCTCAGCCATCTCATCCCAGCTTCTTTTCACGTCATCTTCTAACTTCGCGTACCAAATGGCTGCCACACCCGACAAAGTTCGGCCAAACAGGGAAAGCTTTTGTGGTCGAGTTAGGCCCATTGGCCGCAGGATGTCTGAGAATAGCCGAAGATGGACCATGGGGTCCCCTGACCCATCAAAACGATCAATCTGTGGCATCTTAAATTTGTCTGGCAATGTTACGGCCACGTCGGTGTACCCATCTTCGATGTCTGGGATGGCCTTCACCCCCTGCGATTTCTTGAAAAGCTTCTCCAACTTACTCAGTTTTAGAGCTGTATGATCTACCTCGAACTCGAATGGAGAGTCCGGGTGGTTGGGTGTAAGATTCTTGGACAGTTGAGGCAGAAGCGGGGGCGGAGCCAGCCCCGTTGGAAGGTTGGTGTCCTCTTGGATATTATGGACATTGGGTAGGGTGTTCTGGGTGTTCGGAAGGGTATTCTGAGGGTTTGGCAGGGTATTCTGACCAATAGGTGCCTGCTCGGGTAGTGGAGCCGCTGGTGGAGGAAGGGCCTGATGTGAAGCAGACGCTGCATTCTGCTGTTGCAGCCTAGTAATCAGCTCGGCCTGCTGGGCCATGACTGCGGCTTGTTGTTTAGAAAATTCCGCTTGGCGGATGGCATCCTCTTGCATCTGTCTCATGCTCGCTTGCACCTAGCGCATCATCGCCTCCATCCCTGATGTATTCTGCTGTTCCATCTGAATGACCAGTAAATGTATCTCTATGGCAGACACAGAAATCTCAACCTGACTGTTTACTGTCAAAGTAGCCCTCTGTCCCGGTAATCCCTGCTCTGACACACTGCGCCTCCTCGGCCTTCTTCTGATAATTGGGGTAGAGAGTGGAACACTGGATGTCCGTCAACCAGATCCTCGGATCGATTGAGTCGGCGACCTCGTGTCCACAGTGCTTGGGGAGTATCTACTGGTTCGGAAGCAATCGTGCTAAAAACTGCCCCTAGCAAAAAGAATAAAGCGAAAAGGAAATAAATAACCAGTTAAACGGGCAGCATAACAGCTTAAATTAAATACACGCAACACACAGTCGGGCATACAACACACAGTTGATAAGCTGAAAATACACTGTCCTCAATCACTGATCACTGTTCCTGTATCACTGTTCCCAAAACTGAATCGATATCCGCAGACAACTGATTCTCAGATACTGACTGATGCCCACAGGCCTGATGCCCAAACTCATAGACTGATACATGCATTCCTGTAGAGACGCACTCTAAAGCACATAACAGATAAGTGAGAGCCAAAACACCCCTATGTTGGGGGTAGGGTTTCCCTGTCCTATTTTGTCAGGAGCTAGGGTTTCACTACGCACGCAGCGGTTTCAAACAACCTATAAACGGGTAAGCAACCTGTCCTAGTTTGGAATGGTCACTATGGATCCGAATATGCACTAGGTCGAATGGTCAAAAAGGGTGCCCCGGTAAAACCGGGGTTTGTGTTCCCATGCTGTCAGAGCCCAGAGCCGATCAGCCTTATGGACATGCCTTGACAAGACAAGCCTCCGGCAAATCGTTCGGGAATGGCATATGGCAAACACGATGTCCTAGGCGCACCAATGCAAATGCAATGCAAAGAAACACACAAGTGTAGTCAAAACGAGATATCATGAGTTCGAGTCAAGTTCTCTAAATACCCAGCAGAGTCGGCAGAAACTGTAGACGTCCCCGAACGCATCCCGGGGGAAAAGGGGGTGCGAGTCTCCCCCCCCCCGGTTCTGATTCGATATTGGGTCACTACAGTTCGAAGGACTCAAATGTCACGGTTCTTAATCTTGAACCAAAGAGTCCAAATCCGGCAAATCGTTTTGAAAACAGATTTTTTGAAAGAAGTGCCAAACATGGACTGCTTTGCCAGATACAGAGTCGCCACCTAAATATTTTTAAAATGGGAAATTTAGGAAACCCTGACTCGGTGCCAAAGGCCACGTGTCCGTCATCACCAAAGTTGCCTCGGCTCGGGAACTTGGGTACGATTGGGGAAGGTCACTTCGTGAGCACCCTCGCTCGCCCGGTCAAAGACCGGCCTCTACTAACTATGATATCTTATTTTGAAAACATTGTGCGTTCTTATTCCGGTTATTAGCCTAGATTACTATGTCATGCGCACAGCATACAAGTATAGACTGAGTTGCCTGAATTGGAACAAAACATTTCATGTTTGTTTGTTTGAAAATGGTTTGATGGTGCTACCCGCAGGTAGGCTAAGACGTGGATTTGCCACCCTCAGGTGGGCTTAGAAAACATGATTTTGCCACTATCTAGTGGGCTTAAAACAAACATTTTAATGCATTGTCCCACTTCAAGTAACCCAACCTTCACCCACAGGCATTCAGGCAGTTTATATCATATAAGCACATAGCCTCATGGCAAGCATGCTATTCATGACAGTCACTCACACGCATGCAAGGATGCTAAAGCATAAAACTCACCGAGTACTCCAAGCCAAAAACAGAAACTGATTAGAAATCATACATGATCCTAAATACACGGAATTTGCCTAATGCAACACATGCAATAATGCAACTATAGCAGGCTCAGCTATTCTAAACATGGCATGTGGAATGCTACAGCTAACATGTATTCAATTTGGAATTTGAAATACAAATGCAGTTTGTATGATGCGCCGAGCCCGGTGCGTGCAAAACAGATGAATGATGCAAACATGCTATCATACTGTATGCTAATTGAAATATGCCCTAATCTAACCATCATAAGCAGGTAAATAAAAGGGAGAAAGACGTGGGATTGGAAGACATACATCACACTCACCCACACTTATTACAATCATGCCCTCGCGCAGAGGGTCCGAATAAATAATACAGTCCGAATAATATACAGTCCAAATAATACAAATCCCAATTAATTAACAAATTAACTAAGAAAAACTATAAACTGGCATGCAAGCCAGGGGTGCCTTGATTTTGATGAGTGCTGCAAGTTTAGGGCTGCCTTGCGCGGAAATCCACTGGATGCCCCAATCGCCTCTGTTTTGCAATGTTTCTTCGAAATGCGTGCCAGACTCCGAAAAGTTGCTGATTCTTTATTTTGCTGCAACAGAGAGCAGGAAAGGGCATAGCAATGTATTTCACAATATATGCATGCCTCGATCCTCGTGCCACCAATCACGCATAGCGATGCATGATAGCCAAGGAGTCGAATTGCACAACTCAATATAGGATGAATGCATATGAATGCTACAACAAAACCTAACTCCATCATGGATAATTCGAGTGTCGGGTGACTTGGGAATTGAGACCCGTTCCGTCGCTCGGAGTACGAAACGTGCCTCGTTTCCGTGCCCGGGCTAACTCCTATCTCGTCACAATGCAATATGCATGATATGCATGAAATGCAGCTAATATGCAATCCTAACATACACAATGTCATGGAATGGCATACACGCTATACGAGGTAATACACAACCAAGCATACGCAATGCTATGGATGAAATGGCACACGCAATGCAATAATGGGCTTACACCACATGAGAGAGCCTCAGCCACACTCACATAGGAGGCCATTGGATGAAAATGAGATGCCTCGAAATGCGTGCACACGGGCACGCAAACGAGAAAATGGCATACGGATGAAATGCATGGAAATATGATATGCAAACATACAAATGAATTTCAGCACTGAAATGTGGGGCAAAACAGTCCCGAAACATGGCCAAAGTGTACCCGATGCATGGAATGATCCCGAAACATGAATTTTGGCACCCGAAATGGCCTATAGCTACACCAACATGCATAACTGATACATGATATGAAAAGGCAGAAGCAAGGCAACCTCAAAACTAACATTTTTTCCAGCACAAACATGGCCGAACAGCAATCATAAATAGGGCTAACATGGCATACAAAATGGCTCCACAAGGGAGGCTATGAAGCAAGTGGTATATGAAAAGCCCAAATGGAAAAACACCCTTCTACAACACTGAAGAGGGACTAAAAATATGAACATTTACAGTAGATGACATCCCCCAAATCAGTATGAAAACATGCCAAAAATGCCATGCAAGAAATAGGCCACAAGAGGGTATAACATGAAGTAGGCCAAAAATTCATCAAACAAGCAAGAACCCTTCATGAAATATATCCAGGGGGTCAAAATATGACCATTTACAGTTCTGATGATGGCCGAAAACAGAAGCTAGATAAGCCTAAAAAGGCATGCAAAAATGGGGGCCAAAGAGGGGTATAATGGTAGGTGTAACATGGAGGCCCCAAACAAGGTTTATCTCTTCTACAATGTTGTATAGGGACATAAAATAAGCTTACTCACAGTTCATGACATGCTCCAAAACGATTTACATATAGGCCAAACAAATCATGCAAATTTACGGTAAATAGGAGAGATTATGAAGCAAGTGCAAGATAGGGGGCCCAAACAGGGTTGAGCCCTTCTTCAATGTTGAAGAGGGGCTCAAAATAGGCCCTCTTAAAGTTTACATTATGCTCAAAAACAGATCACTCATAGACTAGAAATTTCATGCAAAAATGTGACATATAAGATGACATTGAAGCAAGTACAAGATGGTGATCTCAAATAGGGTTGAACCCTTCAACAATCATGTAGAATGGTTCAAAATAATGACCCTTTCAGTTAAGGTCGGAGCTCAAAATAATAAGCAAATAGGCTAAGAAATTGGTGCAAAAATGGGCTACAAAAGGGGGAAAGTCTGCTTACCCTTGAAGACCAATACTTTGACTACTTCTTGGACCAAATTTGATGACTCTAAGCTGCTGGAATTCCTCCCTTTGCTGCTGGAATGGAGTGGTGATGTAGAGCTTGAAGATGATGAAGAAATGGAGCCTAAACTTGAAGGAAATGGAATGATATGTATGTATATGCTCAAACCAATTCTTGTAATCCTTTCTCTAGAGTTGGGAGGCCCTCTATATAGACAAGAGAGGGAGAGGAGAATCAAGGCAAAAGTGGAGGGAAATGAGCCCTTATTTCCCTCCAAAAGGGTCCCCCGGATAGAGATATTTTTGGGGAAAAACAGCTATACAGCTGTAAGGCACACCTCCCAAGGAACACGGCCGACTAGGTATTTTGGTTGCAGGTGGCCGGCCGGCCACCCCCTATGGCCGGCCGGCCAAGGGGCAAAAATGAAAATCTGATTTTCTGGCCGGCCACCACATATTGGTGGCCTCCCATGTGTCCTCAACAAGACCCTGTGGTTGGAAATTGGCAACTGTAAAACAGGAGAGACAACAAGCCACTTTTCAAAGAGGTTCAAAAATGGAAAAAGGAATTACTGGCCGGCCATGTGTTTTTAGGGTCCTCCCATGCGTGTACAACACAAATATGTGGTTTGGGCTTGAAGAAAATGCTCCTAGGGTGGTCAACATTGGCTCGGAAGTGAGAAAAACGGGCGTCGGAGGGCGCCGGAAGAGCATAACTGGTTGCTGAGACAATTGCTGACCTCCCACCCTCCAGTGACTTTCCTTATGATAAAACAGAGATACCTGCCAAAAATGAACAAAAACCGATGCAAAACGAATGCTCGGGGGCCAAAACACGCAGTTCGGGGTCCCGAAAACTGACTGTTAAGCACCAAAAGTGGCGTTCGACCACGAAATGGGTCTCTCGGACCTCAGTGTCCCTCAAAAGGGAGTAAATGAGATGCATGCCAAAAACCGGAGCAGTCAGAGATGGTTAGGCGGTCCCGAACCGAGGCACACGGCCTGACGGCTCCGAAAACCGGGAACTGGGCTCCGAAATGGGCAAAATGGCCTACGGCCATGAAATGTAGCCCACGGCCACTGAGAGATGATCTGCTAGACCTCTCCCTCCCTTCAGGAAAAGAAACAGAGAAAACCGAGTCTGGTTCGCAAACCGAGGCAAGGTATAGAAGAGGGTTCGGAAGTCCGGAGGCAGGGCTCGCAGCCGCGACTCTAAAACTTCTGAACGAGCACAATATGCAACATCGCCGAGCGCTCAATCGGTGACGTCTGAGTCTTAAGGTCGGTCAAAAATGGGGTGTCTACAGGTGTGAGGTTAGGATTTGACTCTCCTCTTGCCGAATAAATCGAACTTTTGCCCTGCACACCTTTCACCACCAAGTAAACCATCAGTAGTGCCCAAGTCTTAAGGGCGGTAAAAAATGGGGTGTCTACAATATGAAACACTAAAAAAAGGCAATCTAATGGCAAAATATGAATCAGTTCACGACATCAAAGAGAGAATATATTTGAATTGAAATTATAATTGTAAGAAATGTGAAAAGTAAGACTAATCTGTTATTTTCTGAAAACTTTATAAATAAAGATTTGATGAAATAGGCTTCAAATATTAACTATGATTTTACATGTGCTTCTATTTATGCCCAGCTAAAATTAGTGAATGCAACTTTAAATGTTTATGAATGTTTTTCCTTGACAACATACATGATGTGATTGATAATTTAGAAAGAAAATACAGTGATTCATTTATTTGATATCCAGGAAAGTTCTTTTTCTTGAATTTAATTACTGAAGATACTGTTTATCTGGATTATCAAAGAAAAAAATAAGGCTTTGTTTATCTTGCTATATAACTTTAGGCCCTATTTGATTCTTGGATATAGAAGGTTTAAAAATAAATTTTTGAAAAAAAAGTTCAATCCGCAAACCGCCCGCAATCGCCCGCACATCCGCGAACCCTATCCGCACAAACCACAAACCGCATTGTGGGCGGTTGCGGGTTGACTTTTCCCCAAACCACATAGATGCGGGCGGGTCCAAACCGAACCGCAAACCGTCCCAAATCGAACTGCGGACACCCCTAGCTAATGTTTGTACTGATCTGTTTTATTTTTATCTTCTTAGCTGCTGTTTTGTGACTGATATGTTGTTTTGTCACGCCCCACTTTTATTACTCAGAATTTATTACCAAAGCCATTAACAATGGATTTAATTTCAGAGTCAGCATACAGAAACTCATTAAAAAGATAAGAAATACATCAATGAGGGTTCTCTCATACGGACATAAAATGATTGCAACATGAATTATAATTAAATAATTTGCCTGCAGACTTACATCTTAAAAGGAATAGATAAAAAGGCTTAACCCTTTTTACACATATGGCATCCCGCCTACAAATAAAGGCCCCGTGGCCAACAGATAAGAAGATCCATGACCTTGAAAAGACTTCTCCATGTTCACTTGAAAAAGATTAGCAATGTGGGATGAACATATAGTCCAGTAAGGATCTCAACATGATCCTCAACAATAACAACTTACAGATAGCTATGATCATGAATACTAATATCATACCATATAAATAATGTGACGTTTAATAGCCAAAGTATACTTACATAATACTTTTCTCAAAAACATTCAGTTTATATAACAATATCAAATTTCGCTTTCCTTACCCATTTCCCATTTAAACATGTATTACTCGATAACCATATTTTCCATTTATGACAAAACACCACATAATTATCTATTTTATTTCTCTTAAAAACATGTTCACCCAATCCGACTTCCATCACATTAATTATACTCAATATACGACAAGATCCGTCTCCACGCGTTCATCACATTAATTATACTCAAAATTTAACGAGGCGCCTTGATAAAATAATTCATGGTAGGGAACTCCCACAACAACTCTCTAGCACGACCCAAATATACATGAACACATCTTCTCAACATATAGACAGTTCAACCTTACAAAATCATACTCATCTTAATGTAAGACACACACAACCAAACCGAACACAAAATAAATAACCTCTGCTCTACCTACTTGAAGCACGGTAAGCCGAATGATACATCTCTCCACAATAACATGCCAATTTACTAGACACCAGCTGGAAGGGAATGGTACCTCTACTCCATTTCTCCAGGCGCTAACTGGAAGGGAATGGTATCTCTGATTCTCAACGCAGCCAATTCTCCAGGCGCTAGCTGGAAGATAATGGTACCTCGGATTCTCAGCGCAACTATCACGACCCAAACCCGCCCCTATGGGTTTAGCACCGTAACCGGCCAGTAATCCGAGATTACCGAAGGCCTGCTTAACAGTAGTACAGTATAACAGAGTACAGGGGCATGGCGGAAACCAATACAGTAAATAAACAATGTCCAATGAGCTGTGACAGTCTGTATGCAAAAATATTTTTCATACATTTATACAGAACAGTACGGAACAGTATGCATATATATACAACCAGTCAGTACAGGGACTTAATCCCTGATTAACAGTACAGTAAGGGGGAATACTAAAACACCCCATAGCCTAAGCTTGGCAGGCTCGGAACCTCGCAGTGAGGCACATTGGTTGGCTTGACAAAACTGGAAATCTACCCCGACGCTTCTAGCTTTGATCCGGTGCCTGCACACCTACATATATATCTGAGCAGTGAGCTAAAGCCCAGTGAATAACATAAAGCGTAAAGAGGTTTAGAATGAATGTCCTTACAGTAATGAAAACAGTTCAATTCAATCAGTATATCAGTTGTTCAGTACAGTAAACAGTCATAGGCGGTACATCCATTAGCATAACAGTAACAGTAGGTCTTAAAAGACCGAACAGTAATGATGGCCATCAATCAGTAAACAGTAGTGGTTCCACAAGGGAACCGACAGAGATCTCTGTAACAGTAACAGTAAACAGTAGGTACTAAGGATGCCACAGTATAGTTCAGAAATAAAGGACATACATTCATTCAGTAATCAATATCAGTTCAGTAAGCAGTTCAGTTCAGTATTCAAAAGAGAATCATTTTGAACATATCTTTACACAATTGTTACTCACAGAGTTCTGGGCTACAGTGAACTAGAGCGTCTCCTCGGAAAGCCAACCCTATATAGTTAACAGATTGAACACACGCTAAGCTATACAGTTGGAAAAGATAATAATTTAATCCCTAAATCTGCCTCGGTGTGTTCTACATCTATATCCTCTTTAAGATGCCTTAAACTAGGCCTAGGAATGCCTAGGATGGAAAGAGGATGCAAAGATGCACTAGAAAACACTTTACAAAATTTTCTGAAAACAGGGGTCTCGCTCGAGCGAGGCTTTCTTCGCTCGAGCGGACATGCAAACAAAGGAGCTTCGCTCGAGCGTGGATTCCGTCGCTCGAGCGGACTGCGTGCTACAGTAAAAATGCTGGATGCTCAGATTTTATGCTCGATGCTCGCTCGAGCGTGAGACACAGCTCTTCGCTCGAGCGTAGGTCCCTTCGCTCGAGCGTACGCCTGCGCGCACCAAAATGCTGAGAGCACGAAATTTACGCTCGAGCCACCATTCCCTCGCTCGAGCGGAGCTCTGAAGAAACGATGGTCGCTCGAGCGTAGAAGCCAAATTCTGGAATTTCCAGATTTGCCTCCCAAGCTCAAACCAAGCATTCCTAAGCTCAAAATTCGACCTCTTGGGCCCAAATTCTGGAAAACACATCCAAACTCAATATACAACAAGTTTCAAAGCTCAATTTGTGAATTTAAAGCCCAAGAGTGTGTAGACACCCCATTTTTGACCGACCTTAAGACTCAGACGTCACCGATTGAGCGCTCGGTGATGTTGCATATCGTGCTCGTTCAGAAGTCTCAGAGTCGCGGCCGCGCGCCCTGCCTCCGGACTTCCGAACTCTCTTTTGTGCCTTGCCTCGGTTTGCGAACCAGACTCGGTTTTCTCTGTTTTCTTTCCTGAGGGGAGGGAGAGGTCCCGTAGACCATCTCTCAGTGGCCGTGGGCTACATTTCGTGGCCGTAGGCCATTTTGCCCATTTCGGAGCCCGGTTCCCGGTTTTCGGAGCCGTCAGGCCGTGTGCCTCGGTTCGGGACAACCCAACCATCTCCGATTCCTCCGGTTTTTGGCATGCATCTCATTTACTCCCTTTCTAGGGACACTGGGGGCTTAGATACCCACTTTGTGGCCAAACACCACTTTCGGTGCTTAACGGCTGGTTTTCGGGACCCCGAACTGCGTGTTTTGGCCCCCGAGCATTCGTTTTGCATCGGTTTTCGTTCATTTTTGGCAGGTACCTCTGTTTTATCACCAGGAAGATCACTGGAGGATGGGAGGCTAGTAATTGTCTCAGCAACCTGTTATGCTCTCCCGGCGCCCGTTTTTCTCACTTCCGGGCTAATGTTGAACACCCTAGGGCCATTTTCTTCAAGCCAAAACCACATATTTGTGATGTACACACATGGGAGGACCCTAAAAACCTATGGCCGGCCAGTAACTCTATTTGACCCTTTTGAACCCCTCTTTGAATTGGCCTATTCTCTCTCCTGTTTTAGAGTTGCCAAAATTGAACCACAGGGTCTTGTTCAGCACACCTGGGAGGACACCAATCCTTGGTGGCCGGCCACTAAATCACCATGACCTTTTTGACCCTTGACCGGCCGGCCATGGGGGTGGCCGGCCGGCCACCTGCAGCAAAAATACCTGGCCGGCCATGCTCCTTGGGATGTGTTCCTTACAGCTGTGCAGCTGTTTCCCCCAGAAAAGATCTATATCCGGGGGATATTCTGGAGGGGAATACTTGGGTGCATTTCCCTCCACTTGCCTCCTCCTCTTTGGCTTATATAACAGCAGCTCCAACACTCTCCCAAGGGTTGGAAAAACTTGCCTCAAGCATACATACACCTATCCCTCTCTATCTCTCTCAAACTCTCAAGTTTAGTGCCATTTCTTGATCATCATCAAGCACCACCATCACCACTCCATTTCCAGCAGCAAGGAGAGGTTCTTAGAGGCTTAGAAACAACATTCCTCAAGCCAAGAAGCAAAGAAAGAGAGGTCTTCAAGGGTAAGTCTCACTTTCACTCTTTTGTGGCCCATTTTTGCTTCATTCCTTAAGCCTACTTGCTCACTGTTTTGAGCTCCGACCTTAACTGAAACTAGGTCTATTTTGAGCTATTCTTCATGTTTGTTCAAGGGCTCAACCCTGTTTGAGCCCTCCATCTTGCACTTGTTTCAATATCCTCTTATATGCTATTATTTTGCATTGAATATTTGGCCTATGTGTGATCTGAATTGGAGCATCTCATGAACTGATATTGTACTTATTTTGAGGCCCTCTTCAACATTGAAGAAGGGCTCAACCTTGTTTTCATGCTCCATATGCCACTTGCTTTGAATCCATGTTTTACCCTTGTTTTTGCATGCTTTTTCTAGACTAGGAGTGATCTGTTTTCGAGCATAATTTAAACTTTTAGTGGGCCTATTTTGAGCCTCTCTTCAACATTGAAGAAGGGCTCAACCCTTTTTGGCCTCTATATCATGCACTTGCTTCATAATTTCTCATATTTACCGTAAACTTGCATGATTTGTTTGACCTACATGTAAACTTTTTTGGAGCATGTTATGAACTGTGAGTAACCTTATTTTGTGTCCCTCTACAACATTGTAGAAGGGATCAGCCTTGTTGGGGGTCTCCATGTTGTGCTTGTCATTATACCCCTCTTTGACCCCCATTTTTGCATGCTTTCTTAAGCTTATCTAGCTTCTGTTTTCGGCCATCATCAGAACAGGAAAGAGTCATATTTTGATCTTCTTGACATATTTCATTAAGGGTCTTTTCTGGTTTGATGAATGTTTGGGGTACCTCATGTTATAGCCTTGTGGATCCTAGTTCTTGCATGACATTTTTAGCATGTTTACATACTGAGTTGGGGGATGTCATCTACTGTAAACGTTCATATTTTTAGTCCCTCTTCAGTGTTGTAGAAGGGTATTTTTCCATTTGGGAATCGCATGTATCACTTGCTTCAATACCCCTCTTGCGGAGCCATTTTTGTATGCCATTGTTGCCCTATCTATGCTTGCTGTTTGGCCATGTTTTAGACTGTAAAATGCCTGTTTTGGGGCTGCCTTGCAACTGTATTTTCATTCCATGTCCATATTGTGCATGCATTGCATAGCTATAGGCCATTTCGGGTGCCTAAATTCGCATTTCGGGACCATTCCTTGCATTTGGTGTCGTTTCACCATCTTTCGGGACTGTTTTCCCCCATATTTCAGTGCTGAAATTCTATTTGCATGTTTACATATCATTTCCATGTCATTTCATGCCTTACGGCCCTCGCCTCGGTTTGCGTGCCCGTGTGCACGCATTTCGAGGCATCTCATTTTCATCTCATGGCCTCTTATGTGAGTGTGGCTGAGGCTCTCTCATGTTAGTATAAGTCCAATTTGCATTTGGAGTGCCATTTCATGCTTTAGTACCATTGCCTCGGTTTGCGTGCCCGTGTGCACGCATTTCGAGGCACTTCATTTTCATCTCACGGCCTCTTACGTGGGTGTGGCTGAGGCTCCCTCATGTTAGTGTAAGCCCACATTTCATTGTTTATGCCATTTTAGTCTCATCGCATTGCGTATGCCAATTGCCTCGGTTTGCGCGCCCGTGTGCACGCATTTCGAGGCGCTTCATTTTCATCCATTGGCCTCCCGTGTGAGTATAGCTGAGGCTCTCTCACGTTGGTGTAAGCCCATATTGCATCGCATATCTCATTTTAGTCCTGTTGCATTCCGTATGCCATTTTCTCGGTTTGCGTGCCCGTGGGCACGCATTTCGAGACATCTTATTTTAATCTCATTGCATATCATTTCCATGCCATTTCATGCCTTTATGTCATTGCCTCGGTTTGTGTGCCCGTGTGCACGCATTTCGAGGCATCTCATTTTCATAGCATTGTGCATGCTAGGATTGCATATTAGCTGCATTTCATGCATATCATGCATATTGCATCGTGTTCGGGATAGGAGTTAGCCCGGGCACGGGAAACGAGGCACGTTTCGTACTCCGAGTGACGGAACGGGTCTCAATTCCCAAGTCACCGACACTCCGGATTACCCATGATGGAGTTAGGTTTTGTTGTAGCATTCATCTGCATTCATCCTATATTGAGTTGTGCAATCCGACTCCTCGGCCATCATGCATCGAGATGCGTGATTGGTGGCACGAGGATCGAGGCATGCATATATCTGTGAAATACATTGCTATGCTCCTTTCCTGCTCTCTGTTGCAGCAAAATGAAGAATCAGCAACTTTTCGGAGTCTGGCACGCATTTCGAAGAACATTGCAAACAGAGGCTAATTGGGGCATCCCAGTGGATTTCCGAAAAGGCAGCCCAGCATACATCATTCAGCGGAAGTGAGGCAGCCCCTGGCTTGCATGCCAGTTTACAGTTTTTTCTTAGTTAATTTGTTAATTAATTAGGGATCTGTATATTATTCGGACTATATTATGCAGACTGTATTATTCTTTCATTTCGGACTGTATTATTTATTCGGACCCTCTGCGCGAGGGCATAATTGTAATAAGTGTGGGTGAGTGTGATGCATGTCTTCCAACCCTACGTCTTTCTTCCCTTTTATTTATCTGCTTATGATGGTTAGATATAGGGCATATTTCAATTAGCATACAGTATGACAGCATGTTTGCATCATTCATCTGTTTTGCACGCCCCGGGCTCGGCGCATCATACAAACTGCATTTGTATTTCAATTCCAAATTGAATACGTGTTAGTTGTAGCATCCCATATGCCATGCTTAGAATAGCCGAGCCTGCTATAGTTTGCATCTTTGCATGCGTTGCATTAGGCATTTCTGTATACTTAGGATCATGCATGATTTCTAATGTAGTTTTTGTTTTGGCTGGGAGTACTCGGTGAGTTTTTTGCTTTAGCATCCTTGCATGCGTGTGAGTGTTGCCATGAATAGCATGCTTACCATGAGGCTATGTGCTCATGTGATATAACTGCCTTGAATGCCTGTGGGTGGAGGTTGAGTTACTTGAATTGGACAATGCATTGAATGTTTGTTTTAAGCCCACTAGATAGTGGCAAAATCATGTTTTCTAAGCCCACCTGAGGGTGGCAAATCCACGTCTTAGCCTACCTGCGGGTAGCACCATCAAACCATTTTCAAACAAACAAACATGAAATGTTTTGTTCCAATTCAGGCGACCCAGTCTATACTTATTTGCTGCGAGCATCACATAGTAACCTAGGCTAATAACCGGAATAAGAACTCACAATGTTTTCAAAATAAGATATCATGGTTAGTAGAGGCCGGTCTTTGACCGGGCGAGCGGGGGTGCTCACGAAGTGACCTTCCCCAATCGTACCCAAGTTCCCGAGCCGAGGCAACTTTGGTGATGACGGACACGTGGCCTTTGGCAACGAGTCAGGGTTTCCTAAATTTCCCAAAAATAAAATATTTAGGTGGCGACTCTGTATCTGGCAAAGCAGTCCATGTTTGGCACTTCTTTCAAAAATCTGTTTTCCAAAACGATTTGCCGGATTTGGACTCTTTGGTTCAAGATTAAGAACCGTGACACAAATCGAGTCCGAGCTGTAGCGAGGTCCCCCGCGGTCCTGTTACAGTTTCTGGCGACTCTGCTGGGGATTTAGAGAACTTGACTCGAACTCATGATATCTGGTTTTGACTACACTTGTGTGTTTCTTTGCATTGCATTTGCATTGGTGCGCCTAGGACACCGTGTTTGCCATCTGCTATTCCTGAGCGGTTTGCCGGAGGCTTGTCTTGTCAAGGCATGTCCATAAGGCTGACCGGTTACGGGCTCTGCCAGTATGGGAACACAAACCCCGGTTTTACCGGGGCACCCTTTTTGACCATTCGACCTAGTGCATATTCGGATCCATAGTGACCATTCCAAACTAGGACAGGTTGCTTACCCGTTTATAGGTTGTTTGAAACCGCTGCTTGCGTAGTGAAACCCTAGCTCCTGACAAAATAGGACAGGGAAACCCTACCCCAACATAGGGGTGTTTTGGCTCTCACTTATCTGTTATGTGCTTTAGAGTGCGTCTCTACAGGAATGCATGTATCAGTTTGCAAGTTTGGGCATCAGGCCTGCGGGCGCCAGTTCAGTATTTTGGGATTCAGTTTACCTGAGAGTAACAGTTTACAGGCAGAATTTTGGGGGCAGAATTCAGTAGAGGGCACACTCATTCAAACTATGCTCGTATCTGTTCAGGTGAAATTAGGCTGAGATGCTGTCCATTTTCTCTTTTGCTAGGTAGTCTGGGAACCATAGCTTCAGAGGGCTCCAATATCCCCCGGGTACACCGAACTTGTGCTGATAGACTTTGTCAGGTCAGAGATTCAGTTCAAGGGCAATCAGTGTTCCTTTGCCAGAGGCAGGGTAAAAGGGCCAGTCAGGCACAAATCACCAGTTCAGTAGTTACCAGATCAGTGGCCCCTATCCACCCCACCAGTGAACAGTCAGGCTGAGGTCTCAGTTTCTACTGCAGGGATAGATACCGGTCAGTTAGATGGATCAGCAGAACACGTCAGGGATGGAGGCAATGATGCGTCAGATGCAAGAAAATATGAAGCTCATGCAAGAGGACGCTGTCCGCCAAGCGGAATTTTCCAAGCAGCAGGCTGCAATCATGGCTCAGCAGGCTGAGCTCATCACCAGGCTGCAACAGCAAAGCGGCGCGTCTGCTTCACAACAAGTTCCTCCCCCAGCAGGAGCTCCAGTACCTGGGGAGATGCCAAATGTCCAGGAAGGTACGGACATTCCAGTAGGGCCTGCTCCGCCCCCAATTTTACCCCAGCCATCCAAAGCACCTACCAATCTGCCGGACTCTCCCTTCGAGTTCGAGGTCGACCCTACAGCGTTGAAATTGAGCAAACTTGAGAAGATGTTTAAGAAATCTCAGGGAGTCAACTCTATCCCGGACATTGGAGATGGGTATACTGATTCGGTGGTGACATTGCCGGACAGGTTCAAGATGCCTCACATCGACCGTTTTGACGGGTCAGGAGATCCCATGGTCCACCTGAGTTTGTTTTCAGATGTTCTGCGCCCGATGGGCTTGACAAGATTACAGAAGCTCTCCCTTTTTGGCAGGACCCTGTCGGGTATTGCGGCCATCTGGTACGCCAAATTGGAGGATTCAGTGAAACGAAGCTGGGAGGAGATGGCCGAGGCCTTCGTCGCACAATATTCATACAATACCCAGATTGAGATCACAACCCGTGATCTCGAGACGACCAGGCAAGAGCCGAAAGAGGGTTTCTCTGACTTTGTAGCCCGCTGGAGGGCCAAGGCCTCAATGATGACCATTAGGCCAACGGATAAGGATCAAATACGGATGGTTGTGCGCAACCTCCAGCCCAAACTAATGCAGAAAATGATCGTGCTCCCCTTCCCTACCTTTTCAGATTTGCATGAGATGGGAGTACAGATCGAGGATGCCATGAAGCAGGGCCTTATTGACCAGGAGAAAGAGCAGCCTAGGCGGGCGTTTTCCCGCAGTTCGAATGTGACCACCAGTGGTGATGCAGCTGCAAGATCTTCTGAAGTAGGCATGGTCACTACCACCACATCAAGAAAGGCTACCCCATTCACCGGTGCGTCCGGGAGTAACTCACAGACGGCCAAATATCCACCCCGAGTCAAGAGGGTTTTCACTCCACTTCATATGCCTCTGTCAAAGGCTCTAGAGGTCTTACTCCGGGAAGGACATTTGAAACCGTTGGAACAACGGCCCCTACCCGATCCTATCCCTGCAAAGCATGACCAGACTAAATACTGTGCCTACCATCAGCAAACCGGTCATGACACCGACAGTTGCTTTGTCTGCGCCATGATGTACAAGATCTGTTTGACAAAGGGGTCATTGCTGCACCAGGTCCTACAAAGTCTATCGGCACTTGATCAGTGAACTTGTGGGGGGATAAGGTGACTATGTGATCGAGGGACGAACCACCTGCGGGCGGCACTCAGTTTACTTAGACGTGGAAATGGCACGCACTGTTCTGAGCATTTGCGAATGCTAGTTTTGAAGTTCCTGACTTGGGTGTTGAGTCAGTTCTGTAGTTTTGTTTTGAGTCTGTCTTTTTGTCTGGAGTCGGTCTTTTGGATTAAGGGTCTGTCTTGTTGTATCGAGTTAGTCCTGTTGTATAAAAGGTCGGGTGATTCCGGGGGGTGTTACCTCGGGCGTCACCATTTTTTTTTGTGTTTGTCTTTTCGTTTTGTTTTGAGTCTGTTTCTGCTAGGGAGCCAGTTGCGTCAACAGATTTTAAATGAAACAGCAGTGATTTTCACGCCCTCGCATTTGCTTCTGCTGTGTGCTTGTTGTGCCGGGATTTGAATGAAATGGCAGTGCATTCCACCTGCTCTCTTGTGCCTTGAAGTCATTGTAATGACCTGAGTTTTCCAAAACTTTTTGAACACTGCGGTAAAAACAAAGAGGGAGGAATTTCTCGGGATTTGCAAAATTTTGATCAAACTGAGAGAGAGAGAGGCATGCTAAGCCCTTAATGATTGAGATCATGCTTGTTAATGTGAGTACTGAGAAGGATCCTGGCTTGATCCAGATTGGTCCCACATTGTCTTCCGCGCGAGCATTTGTCGCTTTCTTAAAAACTTTCAAAAAAAATGTTTTGCGCGGTCCTGCGAAGACATGTGTGGAATCGCTCTTGAGATTGTGCAGCTTAGGATCGCTCTCGGCCTCGAGACTCAACCCCTTTGCTTTCAAACCTTGAACTTGGATTCAGAACGTTCAAAGGACAATCATGATGTGAGGCCTGTGTGGCCAGATTTGAAGCAGCCCTCGAACAAGAGGCACCGAAGTCAGATCAAGAAGGTCGGACCTCATCAGAAGAAGCTTGCAAAGCTAGAACAGAAATACCCTTCGAACTAGGGGCAAAGAATGTCCGATGTGCTCGAACAGCCAAAGGTGGATCTTTCTGCAAATCAATACAACATCCACTCTCCTGGATACAGAGGGTTTCAATCTCAAAACCATTTGGCATGGACTTGTTACACTTTTACCCTTTGAGAGGCTCGCTGGGCCGAAAACCCGGAAGGGCGACCCAGGCAAAAGTTAGAGCAAAGAACAAAAAAAAAACAAAAAAAAAGAAAAAAAGAGAAAATGCAAAGAATGCAAAAGAAAAAAAAAAAAAAGGAAAAAAGAAAAAAGAAATGAAAATGAAAAGAAAAGAAAAAAAAAAAAAAAAAAGCTCGCAAGGTCGAAAACCTGCAACAGGCGCCTTGGCAAAAGTTAGAGCATAAAAGGAGAGGTTAAATACCCGAGTGTACCTTAACCCCCGAACTACGTAAGGCTTGATTCCCATCTTTGGGATACGTAGGCAACTTCATTCTGAAGTCCAGCCATAAACACTTCAATTTGATTGTGTCCATGCGATGGTTCTGGTCATCTTTGTCCTCTCTGTATCTGAGGATTTGGTTGTGTTCGTCACTCTGAGGACTGACTACAATGCGCCGCGGTGCTATCCAAACAAGGGGCAACTTTCTGTTGCCATTCAGTGTGCTGCGGCGCCAGTCAAACAAGGGGCAACTTTCCGTTGCCATTCAATGCGCCGCGGTGCCGTTCAAACAAGGGGCAACTTTCCGTTGCCATGCAGCTTTCTTCAAGCAAGGGGCAATTTTCTTTGGATCTGAGGTTGTGCATCTCGAGAGTGGTTCTATGCTCGTTGAGCAAGTGGCCGTTTGCAAAAATAGTTTTTGAGAATTTTTACTGAGGTTGACTAATTTTCTCGAAAATTGTTCCATCTTTTCCAAAAACTGGACCATTTCTTGGACCCAAAAAAGGAAAATTTTCAGTGCTCATAGCCTGACTTGCATGATTTCAGATCAAAAATTGAACAAGCATGTTAATCTAACTCTCATTTTGGTCAAAATTGTTTTAGTAGAAAGCCAAAAACAAAAAATGGTCGAAATGATGAACTAGGGGCACAGTTGAGTCAGGTGTTCTGTCTTTTCCCCATTGTCAAATACTTGCCAGAAAGGGCACCACTTGCCAAAGGGCATCATACCGCCAGAAAGGGCACAGCTGAAGCTGTCAGTAAGGGCTAAAAGCTCCCTCACCCTCCAAGCAACGAGGTATCAAGCCAAATGCGAAGCACGAACTGGAATGGGGCAAGATATTCCACTCCATCACCTGGACAGATCTTATCACGTCCAAACTCCCCAGCAGAGCATCATCAATCGATGTCAGCTACAGATTTGCTACACACCCAGTTGTAGCACAGCCCCTCTGTGGGAGAAACTCACTAGCTGCGTGCAGAAGAAGAAGAATCTAGCAGAATGCTAGGGGTACGAGCCCACAACTTGCTGTTTATCTATCAACCACCCAGGGGAGGGATGAAAAATGAGAGATTGAAGAATAGAGAGATGTGCGATGAGAGAAAAAGTGAGAAAATGGCTTTTTCAGAAAAACAGAGCTTGAGGGCCGAGTGATGTGAGAACCACAAATGAGAAAGGGTGGGAAACACTACCCGGTGAAACAGGCTCCCTGTGCACGTCTGAGTGTCGTGTCTTTTTGTTTTATCTCGATTTTGTTTTGGGTCGTTTCGAGTGTTACTCGATGTGTCTAGGTTGTGTGCCTTTTATTTCCTTGTTGAGTCGTTTTGCTGTGTTCAGTCGTAGGCTCAATACCTGGTCGAAAACTCATCTCTCAATTTCGAAAATAAAATCATTTTGTGCTCCGAGTGCCGTGCCGTTCTCCACATTTGTTCAAAACAGAATTTATTCTTTCATAAAATCGCAGGGTTCAACCCAAGTCATATGAGAACAGTAAAATCAGGATCTATCTGAAGCTATAATGGTTCCGGACTGCAAAGCAAAAGCAAAAGAGGAAAATGTCGGGCATCTGAGTTTGTCCCAACTTCAGTAAGCTCCGAGATCGCATTCCGTATGCACCTTGTCAGGCCTTGTCAGTGCTCCGAAGTATGAGTGTGCCTCTACCTCAAGCTCAAGATCAAGTCTGCTTCAAGCCAAAATGGCAATCAGAAGTGCTCTTCTCGAGTACCGTTTCACGCCAGGGACATCTTGGCTATGTTTGCAATGAGTTCCTAGGAGACCAACTGCGACGGTGGAAACTAGAGTTCGAATGGCTGTTGCCTAGAACGCAAAGGTTCGGGATTTCCGGGACTAAAGTCTGGTTTAAATACCCAGGGGCGTGTCCTCGGCTTGAAATCTGTATGGAAGCCCTATAGGTTGAGACAGCGTGTATGCACCTCAATTCTGGATACTGAACCAACCTAGTCTGTCACCCCGTTGGAGAATAGGGAAAGTTGTGAATATGATCAGGAAGAAAGGCAGCATCCAAAGTATTCTACGTGTAGAACCCTTGTCAGCATTCCAGAGCCTTTGTACTGTGAGTTGAAGGTAAAGTGTTCGAAGAGCACAAGGGGAGATCCCCGTCGGAGAAGAGCGGTTCACCGCCACTCACCTCATGAGGTGCTTTCTAAAGCGCCGCTTTGTCCATTTATTGCTTTCCTTAAGCATCATGCATTGTAATGCATTGTACCTATCAAGTTTCTTTCTCAGTCATGCACGATATTGTATGTACGGTTCATTCAAAGAAGTTCCGTTTGAGATCATTTATTAGTGTATCAATCACACTTCATTCATTTTGTGTAGCTATCACACACATCCTCATTTTGTGTATCTATCACGCATATATTCACTTTAGTGTATCAATCACACTTCATTTAGTTAGTGTATCAATCACACTTCATTCATTCAGTATATCTATCACACTTCGTGTTCACATTCAGTATATCAATGATACTTGTTCACATAGTGCATCTATCACACTTTGTGTTCGCTTTTAGTGTATCAATCACACTCTGTTCACATAGTGCATCTATCACACTTTGTGTTCGCTTTTAGTATATCCATCATACTTGTTCACATAGTGCATCTATCACACTTTGTGTTCGCTTTTAGTGTATCAATCACACTCTGTTCACATAGTGCATCTATCACACTTTGTGTTCGCTTTTAGTATATCCATCATACTTGTTCACTAAGTGCATCTATCACACTTTGTGTTCACTTTTAGTGTATCGATCACACTCTGTTCACATAGTGCATCTATCACACTTTGTGTTCGCTTTTAGTATATCCATCATACTTGTTCACATAGTGCATCTATCACACTTCGTGTTCACCTTTTAGTGTATCAATCACACTCTGTTCACATAGTGCATCTATCACACTTTGTGTTCGCTTTTAGTATATCCATCATACTTGTTCACTAAGTGCATCTATCACACTTCATGTTCACATTCAGTATATCAATGATACTTGTTCACATAGTGCATCTATCACACTTTGTGTTCGCTTTTAGTGTATCAATCACACTCTGTTCACATAGTGCATCTATCACACTTTGTGTTCGCTTTTAGTATATCCATCATACTTGTTCACTAAGTGCATCTATCACACTTTGTGTTCACTTTTAGTGTATCGATCACACTCTGTTCACATAGTGCATCTATCACACTTTGTGTTCGCTTTTAGTATATCCATCATACTTGTTCACTAAGTGCATCTATCACACGTTGTGTTCACCTTTAGTATATCAATCATACTTTGTTCACTAAGTGCATCTATCACACTTCGTGTTCACCTTTAGTGTATCCATCACACTTGTTCACTTAGTGCATCGATCACACTTCGTGTTCACTTATTGTGCGTCTATCACACTTTGCGTTTGCCTTTTGTGTATCCATCACACTTTGCTCACTACATTTAGTGTATTAATCACACTTTGTTCATATAGTGTATCTACCACACACTCGCTTTGTATCTATCACACTATGCCTGCTTTGTGTATCAATCACACACACTCGCTTTGTATCTATTACACTATGTCTACTTTGTGTATCTATCACACGTTCGCTTTGTGTATCTATCACACACTCGCCTAGTGTATCCATCACACTTTCCTTCATATAGTGTATCCATCACACTCACTTCACTTTGTGTATCTATCGTACATGTTCGTGAAGATTCCATGATTTTCTTACATCATTTCTGCATGAGGTATAGTTTGGTTCGAAGTTTACTTGCTTGCCTAGCATTCGCTTAAAATGTTGCATTTATTTTGCATAATTGCTTCATTACAGCTCTCTTTGCATGATCATGAGTGAAAACCGGCTTCGCGTAGCGTATAAGTCCAATCTTCAAAACCGGCGTCGCGTAGCGTATAAGTCCAATTTTCAAACCGGCTTCGCGTAGCGTATAAGTCCAATCTTCAAAACCGGCGTCGCGTAGCGTATAAGTCCAATTTTCAAACCGGCTTCGCTTAGCGTGTAAGTCCAATCTTCAAACCGGCTTCGCTTAGCGTATAAGTCCAATTTTCAAACCGGCTTCGCGTAGCGTATAAGTCCAATTGTCAAACCGGCTTCGCATAGCGTATAAGTCCAATTATCAAAATCTTCCCGCATATCATTTGCATTTTGCCCCTGCCTGCGGGCACATCTTTGTCTATCTTGTCTGCTTTGTCTAAGTCTTCGGCCTTGTCAAAAATGGGTCGTCTCTGGGCTTTGACATTCACTCCCGTCACTTGTGACTTCCGAGTTCTGTCAAAGAGGGGCAACTGTAGACACCCCATTTTTTACCGACCTTAAGACTCAGACGTCACCGATTGAGCGCTCGATGATGTTTCATATCGTGCTCGTTCAGAAGTCTCAGAGTCGCGGCCGCGCGCCCTGCCTCCGGACTTCCGAACTCTCTTCTGTGCCTTGCCTCGGTTTGCGAACCAGACTCGATTTTCTCTGTTTTCTTTCCTGAGGGGAGGGAGAGGTCCCGTAGACCATCTCTCAGTGGCCGTAGGCTACATTTCGTGACCGTAGGCCATTTTGCCCATTTCGGAGCCGTCAGGCCGTGTGCCTCGGTTCGGGACCACCCAACCATCTCCGATTCCTCCGGTTTTTGGCATGCATCTCATTTACTCCCTTTCTAGGGACACTGGGCGCTTAGATACCCACTTCGTGGCCAAACACCACTTTCGGTGCTTAACGGCCGGTTTTCGGGACCCGGAACTGCGTGTTTTGGCCCCCGAGCATTCGTTTTGCATCGGTTTTCGTTCATTTTTGGCAGGTACCTCTGTTTTATCACCAGGAAGATCACTGGAGGGTGGAAGGCTAGTAATTGTCTCAGCAACCTGTTATGCTCTCCCGGCGCCTCCCGGCGCCCGTTTTTCTCACTTCCGGGCTAATGTTGAACACCCTAAGGCCATTTTCTTCAAGCCAAAACCACATATTTGTGATGTACACACATGGGAGGACCCTAAAAACCTATGGCCGGCCAGTAACTCTCTTTGACCCTTTTGAACCCCTCTTTGAATTGGCCTATTCTCTCTCCTGTTTTAGAGTTGCCAAAATTGAACCACAGGGTCTTGTTCAGCACACCTGGGAGGACACCAATCCTTGGTGGCCGGCCACTAAATCACCATGACCTTTTTGACCCTTGGCCGGCCGGCCATGGGGGGTGGCCGGCCGGCCACCTGCAGCAAAAATACCTGGCCGGCCATGCTCCTTGGGATGTGTTCCTTACAGTTGTGCAGCTGTTTCCCCCAGAAAAGATCTGTATCCGGGGGATATTTTGGAGGGGAATACTTGGGTGCATTTCCCTCCACTTGCCTCCTCCTCTTTGGCTTATATAACAGCAGCTCCAACACTCTCCCAAGGGTTGGAAAAACTTGCCTCAAGCATATATACACCTATCCCTCTCTATCTCTCTCAAACTCTCAAGTTTACAGTATGACAGCATGTTTGCATCATTCATCTGTTTTGCACGCAATGGGCTTGGCGCATCATACAAACTGCATTTGTATTTCAATTCCAAATTGAATACGTGTTAGTTGTAGCATTCCATATGCCATGTTTAGAATAGCCGAGCCTGCTATAGTTTGCATCTTTGCATGCGTTGCATTAGGCATTTTCTGTATACTTAGGAACCATGCATGGATTTCTAACGAGATTTTGTTTTGACTCGGAGTACTCGGTGAGTTTTATGCTTTAGCATCCTTGCATGCGTGTGAGTGATTGCCATGAATAGCATACTTACCATGAGGCTATATGCTTATGTGATGTAACTGCCTTGAATGCCTGTGGGTGGAGGTTGAGTTACTTGAATTGGGACAATGCGTTGACTGTTTGTTTTAAGCCCACTAGACAGTGGCAAAATCATGTTTTCTAAGCCCACCTGAGGGTGGCAAATCCACGTCTTAGCCTACCTGCGGGTAGCACCATCAAACCATTTTCAAACAAACAAACATGAAATGTTTTGTTCCAATTCAGGCGACCCAGTCTATACTTATTTGCTGTGAACATCACATAGTAACCTAGGCTAATAACCGGAATAAGAACTCACAATGTTTTCAAAATAAGATATCATGGTTAGTAGAGGCCGGTCTTTGACCGGGCGAGCGGGGGTGCTCACGAAGTGACCTTCCCCAATCGTACCCAAGTTCCCGAGCCGAGGCAACTTTGGTGATGACGGACATGTGGCCTTTGGCAACGAGTCAGGGTTTCCTAAATTTCCCAAAAATAAAATATTTAGGTGGCGACTCTGTATCTGGCAAAGCAGTCCATGTTTGGCACTTCTTTCAAAAATCTGTTTTCCAAAAACGATTTGCCAGATTTGGACTCTTTGGTTCAAGATTAAGAACCATGACTACAAATCGAGTCCGAGCTGTAGCGAGGTCCCCCGCGGTCCTGTTACAGAGTGAATCAATTAAATCCAAATTCAAACCCATTTTCATGAACATGAAGAACATGCAAACATGCATGAATTCAAACCATTTCAAAACTTCCAAAACATGCTCTAATGAGCTCATTCTTTTCAAAACAAGTTGAAAACATGGACTTAAGCTTAATTATGAACATGCATGTGACAATTTGCCATGAAATCAACTCAAAACTCATCAATACACACATGCATGCATGAAATGAGCTACAATACAACATTACAAGCCATAAATTGGCTCTAGACTTCAACTTAGCTCTAAATCATGCAAGAATCAACATAAATGCACAATCAAGGAGATGGATTTCTACCTTAAGTCTTGTATTCAAGGTTCAGGAGCTCAAATATGCAATTACTCTTCCAAATCTCCAAGTCTATAAGCAATTTCCTCAAGAACAAGTTGAATTCACTCCAAACCTCTCACTCTCTCTCTAAATTCGGTGGTGAGGAACAAATGGGCTAATGAAATGTTTTGTATAAGGTGTGATGAAGCTCACAAAGATTTGAGGTAGTGGGCCACTACATGGCAATTAAGTAAATAAGTCTAATTCATGTAATTTGGTACCATTTAATCTAATTTAATCATACTAAATCAATTTTTCAATAAATATACCATAGAATCACATAAATTCTACTGATCATGGAACATCAATCAATTCTGAATTCGGCTGCCGATAAGGCCTTCAATTAACAGTTTAAACACAGAAAACTGAACAGATAATTAAACACTCAAACAGATAAGAATGCAATATAACACATATAAACTCAGTCAATTCAGTTCCAGTTTCCAGTCAGTCAATTCAGTAAGTCAATCAGTTCATTTACTTTCCATAATCGGTCTTAATTTAGCAGTAATCGGTATTAATCAGTGGTCAGTAACGAGGGTTATTACAGCAACACACACTTTCCAACCATTACTTCAAACCACATTCATAATAACAAAAGTGTACTACAGACACATAAACATTTCAACATTCACAATGTCATCCTCCACCAATGACCAAGGACAAAACCTCTAAGCTATATATATTAAACACATAATACCATTAACCACTTCTCATGAATCTTTGAGTCTAATTACACAATAATAAAATAAAATATATTTGTGATCAATCTCAAGTAAATTTTTGAAATTTACACAATGTTAGTCTTCCATCCTTCCATTTCAAAATCAATTACCTTATTCCTCCACATTAATGTTCTCCACCCTTTGCCTCAATCCATTTATTTCATTACACCAAAACATAACTAACTCAATTTTCTTCATTTAAAATAAGGGATTTCAATCATGGCTAACAAAGTTATACTTTACACAATTTCTATTCAACGGTAGTGCACCCAAAGATATTCTAATCTCATTATTAAAATTCCCTTTTTAACAAATAACAAAAACATCAATTTATCGTGTTTAAATATAATCAATCCAACACAAGTCAACATTTCAATCCATAAAACCCAATTTATTCTTAATTCAATTTCCAAATCATTGGTCACATTTCTTAAACTCATGACATCATTATTCTACAATGTTAACCCACTTTTTTATCTAATAGGCATTACTACAAAATTTAGGGCTTTGTCACTCTAATCATAAACATATTGAATCACACCCCAAATTTAACCCAACATCAACCCATCTCAAGAAAATCTCTCAATCTCTACACCCATATTTATACCCTCTATCATGATTTTTGAAAATATTCCATACCACATGGTTTTTATGCAATAGAGTATACCGCATGTCTATCTATAGAGGAAGCATTGAAGAAACTCAAGAAAATTCCTACCTCAAGAGAGAAGAGGAGAAAAACCCCAAAAATCAACTTTGCCGAAAAGGATCTCCACCGGTCAAGACAAAACCCTCGACATGCTCATCATTTTGGTATAAGAGACTAGTATCAAAATCCCAATGGATTTCTTGAGATCAAGGAAGATATAATGTTTGGTGGGTGTGGGTAGAGAGAGATGAGAGAAAAAGAGAGAAAATATTGTATAGAGAAAGAGATATATATCAGAAATGGGAGGAAAATGAGCAAAAATGCAAAATATAGCTGAAAAGTACGAAAAACGAGGCTGAAACGCGTTTGGCCGCACGTGCGGCACACCTCCCCGCACGTACGAGCAACCCCTCCCGCACGTGCGGCTCTTACCCCCGTACGTGCAGTCCCTTCCCGCACCTCCTTCGTGCATCTGCCTTTTAGGCAGTGTGCACACAGCTCGAACCCCTCCTTCCCGCACGTGCGGCTTGATCTCTCGCACGTGCGGCCTTTCCCGTATGTGCGGCTCTGGCCTTCCAGCCCAAAAAAACCCCGGCTTCTCCCTCAACCCTCCGGTGCCGACCCCGCACCCTTCGAAACGAGTGAAAACTCTGACTCGAGGTAACTACAACAGAAAATAATTAAGAGAAAAAATTCCAACAGCAACCTACCCGGCATCTTCACAACGATAATTCTAACATAACCTGATGAGAGTAAAGCAAAAATGCGCACAGGTCATCACATGTTTTGTCTGGTGTCTCTGTTGGTTCCTCACCAACAAGTCTTGGTATAGTGCTGTCATATGATTGCGTGAGTGTCTTAGTGCCACCCTAGTTGGGATTGGGCCATTTCACTATGATGGCTTTTGCATCATCCCCTCCTTCCCCTCCCCCTTCCCCTTCCCCTTCCCCTTCCCCTTTGTTGTTGTGTTCATACCTTTGTTGTAAGGTTTCCTCATCAATAAAGTTCTTTTGGTTGATCCAAAAAAAAAAAAGTGGGAGAGCAAAAAAATATTTGCTTTTTTATAGTGGTGCAAATTTTATGTGTACGTGGTGCAAGTCCTTTCGGTATGCCAAAGTTGCACAAAAGAGATCTCATCTAATGTAATTATTACACTGTCTCACTGATTTGCAATTTTTCCTATTATTCAGCCTGTTTGGTTTTGAAACTCAGGATTCACTTTTTAGAATATTAAAATTTTTTGTTTTTACTGAATTTTTTAAAAATATTTTAAGTAGTTATTTTGGTTAATTTTTAGATACACCTAACATAAATATACTTAAAAAATCTTTAAAAAATTCACTAAATACCAAAATACAAAAAAAAATATTAAAATTCAATACATTTTTCGTATTCTTGTGTATTTATTGATTTTTAAAATATTTTTTTACAAATATTTTACTTTTTAGATACATCTAAGTAAGGTGCATCTAAAAAAGTAAAAAATAAGCACTTACTAACAACTTGGCTCTGATACCAAAAGGAGACGGAAGCAGACTAAGGAAACAGAGACAGGAACAGAGAGGAATAAAACATTTAAAACAACTTAAAATAACAATTAAAACAACTTAACATAATAATAAAATAACTTACAATTGTTTACTGGAATGAAGCAAACAGTTCTTCAAAATACATAACTTGAAAAATGAAAAATTACAGAGATAGCTATTTTCTTGAGAAGGGAGCACTAAATTTTTCTAACTCTGCCTTATTCTTGACTGAAGAGGCTCTTTTATAGACATAAGGGGTTTACTGTGAGCCTTGTGAGGTTTACTGTGAGCCTTGTGAGGGAATCTGACTGAAAGAGGCACATGGGAGCCAGCTGCAACTTTCAGTGAGTGACAAAAAGTGATGGCTGCCTTTTACTGTTCTGAATTTGTCGGTTGGATGCATTATGATGAATGATGAATAGTAATGTTGACTTTTTTATGAATAGTGAACAGTAAATTTGACTTTTTTCATTATTCACTGGAGGCATGTGACTAGGGGAATCAATATAGATATATATATCAGCAGCTTTTCTCAAAAGAAAAGTATTAATTGAAGCTGATAATTATAGCTATATAGAATCCAATGACTGAATTAAGCATATGGATCCTGAGCATCTTGGAACTAGGGCCCATAAGGATCCTGGTTAGTTAAACCGGAAGAAGAGTGTGCACCATTTGAACCTTCTTCTGAACTGTCTTCATGAGATTGTGACTTGGCTTGGGCCATGAGTAGACGGGCTATCTGCAGAAGCTCATCTTTGGATGACTTGGATTTGACTTTGGGCTTAGCCTGAGATGATGATGATTTTACTTTGGATTTGGATTGATCAGACATGGGCTTTGCTGACTTGGGTTTGGAAGAACTAGAAGTTGGGCTTCCAAGGTTGACTGGAAGAAGTTGGCTTCCTTGTGTTATTGAAGCAGTTGGGTTCTGCTGAGCTTTAATCATGGCAGGAGTAGGAGCATGAAGGTTGACTGGAAACTTAGTTTGAACTTGTTCAATGATGCGTGGAATTTTGAAATTATCCCACCATTTAACAGAGTGTCGATAAAAAATTAAATCATCAGAAATATCATATTGCCATTTAAATATCCACGAGACTTTGTATTTGGATATAAAAATGAGCAGTGGAGGAAATTTCTTTTGTTGTGGACTGAACGAGAAAACAGTAGAAAAATAATTGACTTGTTCAATCATAATGGAGGGGAAGATATCATTAATAGCCCCATATTGAGTCCACCAGCGACGAAACCAAGTGGGGAATTCTGACTTGAATTTATGATCAAATTGGAGGAACCAAGAGTGACTGTTTGACTCATTTTGATACAGGAGAACTTTGAACCAGGCATCAATATAATCATAATAACTATATTGTATTGTATGACCAGGTAAATCATGGAGTTGGAAAGGAAGACCCCATTCATTCAGAGAGACAATATTGTGAATGTACAATGAATGGTACACAATCTTACTAGTGTAAGTCCGATCATAAATGGGTTTAATAACAATGGACTGATGAATAAACAGGATGTCTTTGTAATAGGTAATTGACTTTTCTGGATGAAGAGGAACAAAATGCCATCCAAGAGGAAAATATGATTTAACTAGGTCAAGAATAGTCTAATTATTTTTGTGACTGGGTTCTTTGAAAAAGGGATTAGTGGTATGAAATTGAACATAATCAGAACGAGCAGATTTAAGAGGGTTAGGAGGGTAAGGCGTAACTGACTGAGATGAAGACGTAAATGAATCAGTGGCTAATGCAGAGGTATAACTAGGTTTAGGAATATTACCAAGGACTTGGTAACGGTTGACTAATTCAGCGAGATGGTATCTAGTGACTAGGTCCAAAGGAGGAACTAGTTGACTAGAAGGAACAAGAGCCTTGCTAGAAGGTCTCAAGGATCTCTGGGCAAACATCTATGAATAAAATAGGTAGACTGAAATTAGCATCCACTGAGGATATCGAGATTGCTTAAATGATAATCAGCATAGTTAATGTAGTGAGCAAATGAATGACGGAGACTATGAATTGTATGAAAACGAATAAATTGAGCACGTTTAGTGGATTTTTTGGCTAACTTGAGGCAAGCAATATGGTGAGCAGTTTGGTAAATGAGTAATCGGTAATGGGTGACATGTAATTTATGGTAGGAAATAAAAGGAGTTGCCATCCTCTATCCCCCCTGTAAAAATTCTCGGGTAAGAAAGTCAGGAATAGAATTTTGACTATCAGGTATATATTCAATATCAAAATAAAAAATACTTAGAATAGATTGCCAACGGGCAAAAATTTGCTTACTAGCAAGATTTTGAACATCTTTTTCTAAAACATATTTAGCAGATTTGCAATCAACACGAAGTAAAAATTTTTGATTTAAGATATCATCTTGAAATGTACTAATACATAAAACAGTAGATAAAATTTCTTGTATAATAGTACTATAATTTTTCTGTGCTTTATTCCAGACACCAGAATGGAAACGAACAATTTGTTCAGATGACTGAGGGGTGAGTTTCTGAAGTAGGATACCACCATAACCAATATCAGAAGTATCAGTTTGAATAATTTTGAAGGATTGTTCGGCAAGAATACCAAGACAAGGCAAAGTCTTGACATATTTTTTGACTTGTTGAACTATAAAAGTATGGAGAGAAGACCAATGAGGAGGATTATCTTTTAACCAATCAAAGAGGGGTTGACAAGTTTTGCAAAGGTCTTTATAGAATTCAGCAATATAGTTTAAGGAACCTAAAAAGCGTTGTAATTGATTTTTATCTAAGATTTCATCAAGAAATTTAGAGACAAATTCAATAGACCGACTAATGGGAAGAATTGTACCATGGTAAATATCATACCCTAAGAAGCGGACTTTAGTTTGGAAAAGTCTAATCTTAGGGGCAGAGATAACGAGGCCATTGTAATTAATGAGGTGGAAAAAAGCATTAAGATGTTTCTAATGTTCAGATATAGACTTTGAGAAAATAAGGATATCATCTATGTAGACAATAGAAAAATGACTAAAAGGATTGAAATTTCATTCATAATATTTTGAAATTCACTAGGAGTATTTTTTAATCCAAAGGGCATAACATTCCATTCGTAATGGCCAAAAGGAGTAGTAAAAGCAGTTTTATAACGATCATTAGGATGAATTTGGATTTGCCAAAATCCACTTTTTAAATCAAATTTACTAAAAATGACGGCTTAACTAAGTCGTTTAATTAAATCTTTTTTATTAGGGATGGGATAATGAATCCATTCTAAAACTTTATTTAATGGTTTATAATTAATGACAAGATGAAAGACTCCTCTTTCTAGTTCAGCATTTTTATTGACATAAAAAGTAAGGCAAGACCAAGGTGACTTACTATGACTGATAATTTTATTGTTTAATAGTTCATTAATTTCTTGTTTGCACATTTCAACTAACTCATGGTTCATTTGAATAGGTCTAGATTTAGTAGGTATCTATTTTTCATTAAAAATTTTAATATATGGGAGTGTAACTACATGTTTTTTCCTATGCCAAAAAGCACTGGGTAAAGTAGAACAAACAATATTTTCTAATTGAGTTTTAAAATGATCAATTTTAGAGATTAGAAGAGGATCAATTAATTGAGTTTCAATTCTCTTATAGTTTACTTCTTCTTTGAGAAATTTAAGGTGTTTAGTTAATCGATTGATTGTTTGAGAAATAGAACAATCTTTTAGTTGATGTAATTCTTTGACCTCTGGAGGTGACAAAAATTTAAAAGTAACTGTATGACCAAAAACTTGTGTAGTGATTCCTTGATTAGTTGTAGTCAAGGGATATAATAGGAAAATAAAAGGGGTACCTAAAATAACTTTATCAGTTAAATTTCTAACTAAAACAAAGGATGTTTTAAAACAAACATTATCTTGACAAATATGTACTTTGGGTAATTTATATTTGATATGCATTTGACTTCCATTGGCAGAACTTAATTGTTCAGTAGTTTTGTGGTAATATTTGGTTGGAATTAATCCTTCTTGAATACAATTTAAATCTGCACTAGTATCGATTAATGCAATAACTTCTTTTTCAAAATCATTAATAACTAATTTGATTTTTGAATGCCATTTTTGAATATTAATCTAATGAATTATATTTAAACGTTTACTATCTTGATCACTATTGTGTGTAGTGGTTCGATTATCAAAGAGGACTTTATCAGGATCAGTTTCAGATCCATCCTCATGTTCAGAACCAGATTTATTTGATTGTTGAAAATCATCAAGGCTTTCATTGATTTTTAATATGGCAATTTCGTCTTCCAAAGCTTTATCTTTAGTTTTTAATTCTTGGATGGTGAATTTGATTTGATTAATCTCATTTTGTAAGTCTTGTAAAGTAACTTCTTTATGGTTTTCTTTTTTGAACCGATCCAAAGTTTTGTTTAAACTAATAATTGGTTTATCATGTTTAGGATTTTTATCTTTATTTGTTAATAAGGATTTTAATTTATTAGTGTATTGCCTTTTTAAGTCAGGGTTTTCTAATTTAGCAATTAATTCAATGAGAGCAGTTTCTTCTTGTTGAGATTTACTTAGGACATTAATTGTTTTACAGCAAGCATCATTACATCTTAATTCAATATCATTATCTGTATTATCAGTAGGAGAATAATAAGTAGAAGTGCTACTAGAGGTAATATCATTGTCAGATGAGGTATTAGATTGGTTAGGGGATTGATTCGAAGAAATATTTAATTTAAATAGATCAAATATTTGTTGTTAATTTTCCTCAGTAATTTGTAATTGATTAAGTTTAGTTTTAAGTTTATCTTTAACCTTACATTTATTAGAATAATGACATTTTTACCACAGTTGTAACAAGTAACATTAGGAGTAGGTTTTGACCCTTTTTTAGATTTTTTAGAATATGTCTTTTTGGGGTTAGTATAATATTTATCTGTTGATTTAGAAGGGTAATATTTCTTTTTTCCCTTATGGGAATATTTGTACGAAGATTTTTTATTTTGATTTTTACTAAGTTTTCTTCGTGAAGGAGCGATGGGAGGTAAACCATATTGTTCACAGAAATTTCCTAATTCATATTTGGCTTTGTGTTTATCTTTAGCAGCTTTTTGACTAAGTTTTAAATCAATACACATTTTTAAGCCTTCTTTTTGAATAGTGCTAATAATATCACCATAGGTTAAATTATCATATTCTATAATACCAGAGGGTTGACTAAGAACATCTCTAATCTTATGGGCAAAAAGGCTAGGTAATCCATTAATGAATTTTTCTTTCCAAAATGACTTGGTGCAATCATCTCTAAGCATAACTCGCGAAGTGAAAACATCTTTATACCATCGAAAATCACTTAAAGTAGGACAGGTTAAATTGTTTAATTGATCATGAATACGAGAATGAATATTAGTAGGTGTTCCAATAAAATGTTTGACTATGGTATATATTAATGTATTAATACCATCAGGTATAGTGGAACCTATTTCTTCATCAAAAATGGGAAAACCTTCATCATTCATTTGAACAGCATATTGGATGGATTCTCGTTGATCAGAAGTGAGATATTTATCCCACCAAGCTTTGAGGGTACCAATAAATTCAGTAGTGATTAAGAGGACGATTTCTGGTTGAGTATAATCAGGATAATTATTAAGATAACTATTAGAGACCATAGATAAATGATTGAGTTTTAGGAGTATTTGGTGTTCACTAAGACCATCAATATTCCATTCATATAATTTTTTAGCCGAAACAGAAAATTGATTACTAATATTTGTTTCTTCAAATTGGAGATCAGGAGGTGTAGGTTTAGTATACCAATTTTTGGTGAGAGTGGTAGGGTTAATTTTTGTAGCTTTAGAATAGGTGATTTTATTAAGATGAAAAGGTTGAAATTGTTGTGCTAGATGATTAATCTCATTATCAGTAGATGTGTCAGACTGAATAGGAAGTTCTAATGGAGGTTGTTGTGTTAAGGCAGTAATTCCCTTAGTGTTAGAAGTAGATATGTCTTTACTAGTGGATGCAGATACTTGATTAAATATTTTTTCAATAGCATCAACAGTGATATGGTCCTGAGTATTTAAACTTAATCCTTCTCTATTACTAGAAAGATTAATAAGAGGTTTATCTAAAGGTTTACTAACAGAAGTATGACTAGCTGAATATTCGTCAAAAGAAGTTTCAATCTTATCAAGTTGTTTGCCAATAGTTTTTAAACATTGATTTGTATAGTTATTTTGTTTAATTACTTTTTTAACTTCAGAGGATTCATCACCAAGGAGTTTGAATGGAGAAGCTGGGACAACAGTGCCTTTATGTTCAATAAGTATTTTCTCTAAAGGAGGATGACTAGCGGAGACAACAATATTGGAAGAAGTTTTCCATTTGGTTTTTGTAATTACATTTATGTTTAGAGTTAGTATTAAATAAAGAAGAACATGAATATCAAGATGTTAAAATTGATTTAGGTTGGAATATCCCTAAAGTAGAAACTAAAGAAATTTATAAAACTAGTTTTTTACAGTCTACTTTTAACGTTGATTTACAAGTCAAAACTGTTGAACAAGTTTATGCTTTAAGTAAACCACGAGAAATTTGTCAATTATTAACTAAAGATGCTATCCGAAAACATCTCAAGCTGGTCATAGTTTTATTCATTTAGGATTAATCCAAGTAGGAATAAATCCATTAACTCAACAAGGTAAAAATACTTCTGTTTTATTATGTTTAAGAGATGCCCGATTTATTAATTATAATGCAAGTGTAATGGGTATGATGGAATCCGGCCTCCATAAAGGTCCTGTCCATTTTAATTGTTTTCCTGATTTTACATTAAGTTTACGTGATCCTCACATATTAAAAGCTTTAACATTGAATATTCAACTATTTGGAGAATTTACTAATATGTTAGAACGTATACATAACATTGCTTTAATTTACAGGATCTATTATAAATGTATTAAAACAAATTTAAATGTTCAAGCTTTAACCAAAAGTCCAAAGGATAAAACTTTATTAATTCAAGGCAGTACCACTATAACCACTATTACTGTTCCAAAAATGATTCAATGGAAAGATATCAAACTTCCTGATGATTGGATTACTATCAATGAAAATTATTCCCAAAATCAACAATCTTCTGATAGTTAAGATATTCAACATATTCAACAATTTACCGATGGATCTGTCCATATTAGATTTAATAGAACTTACAGTCAATCTACTAGACATAGTACATCTAGTTTACCTACAAAAATTAATGAAGATGAAATTTTTAATACCCCGTTATTCACTAGAAAAGACAGAAAACTTCACCTCAATGAATCCACCTCCCAATCTCCTCATAGTAAAATGAAAGGAATAGATAATTCCTCTACCTCTCAAATTTGTAAACCCGTTTACTCTACCCACACACTTCTTCAAGAAGAAGATACTGTTTCTCAAGATTCACCTACTCAAACAAATTTCGAAGTTGTTCCTCCTATTAATCCACAATTATTAACTCTTGGTAAACCTTTACTCCAAATCTTAATAGGCTTCATGCTGAATTTAAACCTAATGCAAATAAGTTGAAACAACAAAATTACAGAAATACTTATGATACAACACAACAATCTAAAATTACCAAAATCTAATATAAATTTATGATAAAACATAATATTGAAATTAAATTCTTTGACTTTAAGGTGCATCTAAAAAAGTAAAAAAAAAATTGCTTAAAATTTTAAAAATATTCATTAAAAATAAAAAAGCACAAAAAATAAAAAAACTCAATTTACAGAAAATTGAAACCAAATACACTTATCGTTATCGCAACCTTTTTCAAGTTTGAAAAATTCATACAATAAATGTGTTGTGCTGGTATGGAATCTAATAAGTACTACATAGTTAAAGGGTCTTGTATATATTGTGACCTGTTATCCTAATTTTATGCATATGTAGCTGAGTAGAGCGGCTACCATTTTGTATATCTCTTATAACTTCTTCTCTTTTTCTTTTTTTCTTTTTGTTTTTGTTTTTGTTTTTGTTTTATCACAGTGGAACTGCAACAACTGTAGGATTTACATACGTGTGATTTATGTACGTGTCTTCTTAATGCATGTGTAATTTACAATATTTTATGAATTTATTTTTTCTATTTTTTGTGTCTCATCTATGTTAATCTTAATTAACTGTTATGGATTCTTAGCTGTTAGCACCATAAATAAACAATATTATTATTGATTATTTATAAATTGCAGGGCACATGACACTCTCTTACTCACTTGGAAGTTAAGATAAGTTATAAATTATTAAAGACATGTAGAAAAGATAATAGAGAAAATGGAGGACATGGAGTATAGAGTAGAGAAAGTGGAAGATCATGGAGTGTGAAATGTAGGAGATGAGAGATATAGGGTAATTTGTAATTTTTTTCCTTCAAATTTTTGCCTATAAATAGCCATTTATGGCTATTGTGTGTGTCAATTTCTAACCACACTGCCAAACAGGTACTCAGCTGGAGAACACTAGCAGAATAGATTAACCCCGAACAACCTATCAACAGAAAGAAGAGATTCCGGCGGTGGTCCGTCCACCCGGGGGCACTCCGATGATCAAGTCAGTTATCTCTCAAAGATAGCAAAAGTGCTTAACTCACTATTCAGAATACAAAAAGCGTACTTTAGACCCACAAGGGTGCCTCTCTTTTATAGCCAACACTGACCTAATCCCAATAAAAGCCAAACTTCAATAGTCTCTGGATTACTGCTAATCTTGGACTCCCAGTAGGATTGGGATAAACTCTCTAAGAGTCCTATCTTTATCCAAACTGAAGTCCTCGCTTATTCTAGGACTCTTGTCCCTTATCCGCGTATCCCGGATTCCGGTATTCTCGCAAATAACCTCGGCCTAGCCGAGATTACCTTGGCATCATGACCAGGACACGTGGCACCTCGGTCACGTGTTGTTACTCAAAAATTATGTCCCCACAACTGCCTTCTAGGTTCTATTACCTCGGCATCCTGAGGTGATGGAACCTATATCGTTTCTTCCATTTAGCACGTCGACTAAGCTCGCTTGTCCTTCATTACCGAGGTCATCACTCGTCGGCTCTATATGGCCAAGACCTGTAATCTGTTTTCATCAATGCCTTAGAACAAATAACTAAGTCGGTTCAAATTATTTAGCCGAAATCATCCTTGTAGCCAGGGTCTTTTGCTTCACTAAACCAAGAACTTCAAGAGTTTCAACACGCCTGTGAGCTGTCATGCACAACATTTCAACCGTTTCTGCCACACGTCTTTCCCCTACTGAGCCGTACCTGACACGCGCCATGAAGTCGCGTCGCTTGTACGTGCGCCGTCTGACAAGCACATCATCCTAGGCGCACTAATTGCCATTTTGCCGCCATTCCGCGTTTCAACAAAATTACTTCCCTCTATCTCCGTCTTTTCACTTCACACCATCGTTTTCTCTTTGTGTTTCAAGATTTCTCTCTCTAAAAATTGCCATTTCCGTTCTCTTAAAGTTTTCCAAGCTCTGCACCTAGCTCTGTTCACCTCCTCCGACAAGGTCTTCACCGTTCCGTCGCTTTTGCTATCGTCGTCTGACTTCGGCAAACCTCATATTGGCCCCACATTTTCTGGTAAGCCACTGTTCCTCCTGGTTTCAGTTCTTGGTTCACTTCAAACTTTGTTACATTTGCATTCTGTTACTATGACTTCGTTTATATTTTTTATTACAAATCTGTGTATATGCACTCAATCATGTATTAGGGCGTGTTTATTTTATGATTTTGCTTTTGCCCAATCCGTTTCTTGAATATACACACACTGTTTACCCATGTGTTCATTTTTGCCACTGTTCTTGGCATCACACTCTTGTACACACTTTGTCACTGTGTTCTTGATAGTGCATCACTATACCTGATTCTGAATCTTCACTCTTGTTTCTGTCTTCTGTGTTTTCTCCAGATTCCTGACTTCAATTCTTGTCTCCATAGTCTTAGGTTTGGGATTTGTTGTAGAACCCACGAATTTTTAGGAAAAAATTGAAACAAACTTTACTTAGATCTTCAAAATTTCTTGCCCATCATTCTTCTAGGTTTTGCCGAGGTCCCTCCAACCTCTACAAAACACACCCTTCTGAAATCCAACACCTTCCCCCCAAGCCGACATCATGGGTATGTGGAGGCATAGGGTAGACACCCCAACTAAGTTAGAATACTTTAGGCAGGAGTTTTCCATCCCGGCCGACGTTCACCTTAGGTTGGCTGGGGAGGACGATTCCATCATGCCCACAGTTGGCTCCATGCCCTTCCCAATTATAGCTTTCATAGAGTGTGGACTTAGGCTCCCTCTCGACATCCTTTTCCGAGAAGTCCTTCACTACTATAAACTCAACCCAATGCAATTAGCCATTAACTCCTACAGAGTCATCAATGGTATCATAACCCTAGCTAGCCGAGAAAATGCTAGGATAACTTTAGCCGGCATACAATACTGTTACACCATGTGTGGCCTTAAGTTAGAAAAATGCTACATTTACTACCTTAAGCCGAGGTCCACAGAATACAAACTCGTTGCCGACCTCCCAGACTCCAACAAGGGAGCTGGGGACGATTACCTCATTGACTCGGGCAACTGGGAGTTCGCTCCAGACGAGGACCTTCACCTCTACCCTCTTAGCTGTACATTATTCAGAAAGAGAGATGATAAGAACCAAGTGTTACATTTACTTGCTTTCAAGTCTTTAATACTTTGCTCCTTCTATATGTTCTGACGCTTATTTTTTCTTGCAGTTCTTCCACAGCCACCCAAGGACTTTCGCAAGTCCTTCTTTCCCAACAAGGACCTTAAAAAGCTGTTGGATCTGCCAGTTGAGCGGCGGAGAGCTCCTTTGCTACTCAACTTCATCCCTACTTACAAGTCGGTGCTTCCCGGCATCCCAAAGAAGAACACAAGCAAGTCTGCCCCTTCCGCTACAACTCCTCCAACAGCTTCATCACCTCAGCCAGATTAGGGATCAACCTCTGATCCAGCAGAGCAACCGTCGACCTCGACTCCACAACTGATCCCTCCATCCCAACGCAAACGTCGACGTCGAACTGCAATTGCCGCCGAGATGGGTCGCAAGAGAACTGTTGCAGACGACCTCCTTGCCGACATCCCCAACACCATCACTATACAACCTTCTCCATCCTAGTCTCAACCAAAACCAAAACCCAAAAGACTGAAGAAGGCCCAACCTTAGGCAATGGTGACTCAGATCGACTTTGAGGATACCTTGCCAATCTCTAAAATTGCCGAGGCAGAAAAGAGTGCCTCCGCAGCCGAAAACAGGCCTGCCGAGGCCGCATCCTCTGAATCAACCAGGTCAAAGAGACCAAGGTCTGAGTCGGCAACAACCTCGGGCTCTTTGAAGTCCGATGCCCCCTAGGCCCTCCCAATCACAATTGAGGACAAGCCAATCAGATTTGGTGACAGCACCAATGACATCGAAGTCGGCGTTGCCCTCTCTACTGCCTTGCTCCTTCCCAACGATCTCAACCGCAACGCCAAGATGAGCGAATACGAAAATTTTGCTTTAATGTTGCAGTGCTCTGTACAGGTAAGCAACCATCACTTCGTACTCTCCATTCTCTATTTTTCTCATACTTTAGAGAGTTTTTACTAACATCTGTTCTTTCCATTTCTTCTAGGCGATCCAGCATGGCCACTCCTTCGCGATGCAAGCCTTTGCCATCAAGAAGGAGTTGGCCAACAAGACCAAGGAGGCCGCCAACTTGTCCAAGTCCCTTAGCAAGGCCGAGGGCAAAATGAAAACCTTGATAGATCGAGCCGAGGCAGCCAAGAAAGCTCAGGACGAGGCCGAGGAAAAGGCTGATGCTGCAGAAGCCATTACCAAGGTCCTTGCGGTTGAAAAGAAAGAGGCCGAGGCAAAGATGGTCGAGGCCCAAAAAGAGCTTGAAGATGCCTTAGCTACAAAAGAGGCCGAGATCGAAGCGGCGGACGAGAAGGCGTACGCCGAGGGGGTGGCCAACGTCAGAGAAGATTATAAGAAACAAGTCAGACAGACATGCAACAAGGGCTATAAAGGCGTTGGTTGGATGGCTGCTCTGAAGGCGTTGGTTGTCTCGAGGACTCTCCTCTAAAGGATGCTAGCAACATCGTCTTGTCATTCCCTCCCTCTCCAAGCCAGTCCAAGGACGAAGCTGAGTCCGAGGACGAAGCTGAGGCCAAGGAGTCCGAAGCTGCTGGGGCCAAGTCCCCAACTCTGAATGAGCAAGTCTTGGACTTGACTCAGGATGAGGATGAAGTCTCCAAAGATGCCTCTTCCCAGAAGACAACTTCTGAGGTGCCAATCACCAAGAGGAGCATCGATCAAACTCTTCAAGAGATCGATGCCGAGCTCGAGGCTGAGAAGGCTGCTGAGAAGTCTTCCCAACTGTCTTCTGGGTGTGAGACACAGTCCGTTGCTGACGCCGATTAGTTTCGTTTATGATCTTTTTTCTTTGTACTTAGTACTCTTTTCTTACTTTTGAAACAATGTAAGTTTTTATTTGGCTGATGTGCCTCCTTTGTAATCCGAACAATTACTCTTCAATGTCAGGCCAAAGTGCCTTCTTTCCTTATCTGAATGCACCCTCAAATTTCTTCTTTCAATATGATTGCATGTTTGTCTTTTTTTTACTATCTTGTATGATTCCATACTTAGTAATTTGTATGTCTTCAACATACACCTTAACTGTGTAATATTCTCGGAATAAAATACCTTGGACATAACTGTTGACTTGTTTATCTCAGCACTGACTTAACACTTGAAAATATTAAAAAATATTTTCGCAAGTGTTATTTACAACTCGCCACTTCTTTCAACATAACCTTGGCTTAACTTCAACTTGTAAATTCTAAAATTTCAACAAGTGTTAAACCAATCTCCTTTCCATATAACTTGGCCTTAACTGCAACTTGTAAATTCTAAAATTTCAACAAGTGTTAAACCAGCTCTAGCTTCCTAAGCATTATTCTCCAGCTATCTGCCCCCCAATGTGAACTTAAGTTCCACTTGGGTTCTCATTAAACATGTACCAATGATCTTGTCGGCGAGATCAGATTCAAACAGAGACTGGCTGAGGTCATCAACCTCGGTCTCCCTGTTAATCTAACTGATATAGGTTATTTCAACTTAGTTCAACTCTATTATATGCAAGTATAGAAACTCTGCCATATAATAAGTTTAAGTTATTCGTCATGTTTCAATAAGAAATATCGCCAACTTAGTTCAACTCTATTATATGCAAGTAGGAACTTGCTATATAATAAGTCTAAGTTATTCGTCATGTTTCAATCAGAAACATCGCTAACTTAGTTCAACTCTATTATATGCAAGTATAGAAACTCTACCATATAATAAGTCTAAGTTATTCGTCATGTTTCGATCAGAAACATCGCCAACTTAGTTCAACTCTATTATATGCAAGTATAGAAACTCTACCATATAATAAGTCTAAGTTATTCGTCATATTTCAATCAGAAACATCGCCAAGTGACTGGTCAGTCATACTAGACAAGTTAAAGAATCAAGACTTTATAATTACTTCTGCTAAATAAAAAGAAATTTAAAAAACAAAAATCTAATAATAGAAAAATTTCAGATTGCAAGTATTCCAAGATTTTGGCAACTCTTTGCCTTCACTGTCTTCAAACCGATATGCCCCATTGCCCAGGACCGAGATGATTTTATAAGGTCCCTCTTAGTTTAGGCCAAGCTTGCCTTCTCTGGCTCTTTGCCGACATCCTCTAGGACTTCCACGTCTTCGTCCTCGATCTCTGCTGTTTCTGGTTCTCGTATATTGCAGGTAGATTTCATTGCTGCCATAGAGCAATTCTTTGCCTGTACCTGATCCCCTCTGACCTCCTCTATTCCATGCTCTATTGGGAACCGTAATAGCTGATGCAACATGGAGGGAACAGCCCCCATTGCATGTAGCCATGGCCTTCCCAGGATAGCATTGTAAAGGGAGGGGGTGTCGATTATGGTGAACTCTATTTTTATCTTCTTGGTGCCAATCTGCACCTCCAAACTTACTGCCCCCAGGGGTCATGTTGGCGTTCCATTGAACCCGACCATTGGACCATTGGATTGCTCCAGATCATTTTGATGAAGGCCAAGCTCCTTGTAACATCTGACATACATGATGTCACAATAGCTGCCCTGGTCAATTAAGATGCGCTTCACTTGGCATTCTCTAATCTGGAGGGATATTACCAAGGCATTGTTGTGTGGATGATGTACTATCTCTAGGTCACCTTCAGTAAAGGACACTACTGGTCCCTAGCACTCATCTACCCTAGGTCTTTTCTGCCAAACCTGGTACACATGCTGCAAGTGTTTTACCTTCTGAGTCTCCCCACGTATTTCGTTCTCATTGACCTTTGAGTGAATCACATTGATCACTCGAGGTCCGCCTACTTACGGTTGTGATGCTGGATGAGGTGGTGTTGCTGGTGCCTGAGGCAGTCTTGCTTGCTCTTCCCTTGTCCTGGCCTCGTCTATAAGGTCCCTTAAATGACCTTGTCTTACCAGGTCTTCCAGATGTGCCTTCAGGGCTCTACACCCTTGAATCAGATGCCCATCTTCATTATAGTAAGCACAATGCTTACCAAGGCTTCTTCTCATAAATTCGCCCGGAACCCTTACTGGTGCTCTGTAACGCCCTCAAAATAATACATAAAACCCATCATTTTTGACATGCAATGATATAAAGAAGTCAACACCTTTCCATTCATCAAAGTAGTTCTTACAACAGTATTACATGTTAACAACAAAAGCAAATGCCCTACAGGCTTACAGCTTTCCAAGTTAACACTTGGTTACACAAAGAAGAGTACTAACTCTATACAAAATAAGCCCTTGGCTTGATATACATGTAATACAACCAAAAATAATCAAAAAGAGTCTTCAACTCCCATATCCATCCAAGCTAAGTCCTTGGAGGTGGCATGCTACCTGTACCTGAAAATAATGTCCCATATAGGGTGAGCCAACGCCCAGTAGAGATATGCTAAACACAATATGACCAATAACTAAGATATTAGCAATTGATAAATGTTTAATTCCCATAAATCAATTCACAACCCATTTCCATTACATGACCACTATGTCCATGTTTTATTTCATTTTCCATTTCTTATCAAGTTCACGATTCACAACAACGGCTCAGAACCTGGCCAACAACTTTCATGAGACAGTAACTCATATTAAACATTTCCCATTTCACAATAGATAAGCATACTAGCTATATCAACACTTCGATAAATGAGCATATAAGCTATATCAACATCTCAACAGATAAGCATACAAGTTGTATCCACACTTCGACAGATAAACATATGAGCTATATCAACACTTCCATAGATAAGCATATGAGCTGTATCAGCACATTAACTGACAAGCATATGAGCTGTATCAGCGGAGTCCATCCCTTATCTCCTCCCAAACAACATCTGGTTTAGAGATCCATCCCCTATCTTCCCCTAAACCGTGGAGTACATCCCCTATCTCATCCCGCATACACAATGTATATACACATAGGTCATATACACAATCAATCAATACATAACGTTAATGTATTCTATCAACCGTCATACTCTATGACACATCCAATTGATTAGTTTTAGTTTGCCAAATCATCATGCATTGTCTACAACAATCAAAACTACCCTCCACCAGTAGCCCAAGCAATTATTTCTAAAGAGATAATAAAAGCTCCAACAGATAAAATATCAATGTTTACAAACGTGAGCGATTAATAAATCCAACTTCACCATTTTACCATATAATGAGCCAATTTCATTATTCCTAACTCAATTCCATATAACCACAACTTTCCCAAATTAATTATACCAATTAATTTATACAACAATTAAGGGTTTTCTACCCCATTTCCCAATATTGACCCAATGGTCTATATATCAACAACCAACAACAATATCATTATTTTGAAACCCAAAATACACATTTTTAGAATCAAAATAACAAAACCCCTTTTCAACATTTTCAAACCCTAACTTCCCAAAACCAACCATTTAACAAAATGCCCAAAAATCTAGGTCAAAACCCATAGTAGTGAGTAGGAATCCCTACCTCAAATTCGGAGCTCAAGGGAAGAAGATGAAGAAACTCAACGTGCTCCAAAACTCAATATCCTCGGATCAAAACGTAGCCCTCAACGATCAACCTAACTTTTGTAAAGACCAAAGGTGAGGAAACAACTCCTACTAGATCAATACGTAGAGAGAAGTTGAGGTTCTAGTGAGAGAAGCTCTCTAATGGAGGTTTGGAAAAGTAAGAGAGAGAAATGGAGTTGAAAAAGTGATCCAAAAAGTCGGATCTCGATTTTATATAAAAGTCGCCCCGCTCGAGCGTGGAAACCCCCGCTCGAGCGTCACTCACAGACTCACGCTCGAGCGTCCAAACCGCCGCTCGAGCGTCGGATACACACTCCCAGAACTTTTGCAGAACCAGGTCCCCGCTCGAGTGTCAAACTTCCCGCTCGAGCGTCCAAACGCCCGCTCGAGCGTCCAACACTGCAGAGGAAAATACTGGGAGATGAAAAATCACGCTCGAGCGTCAAAACACCTGTTCGAGCGAAGAAGCAACAACGAAGGTCCCACTCGAGCGTCAAAAGCTCCGCTCGAGCGTGAAGGCAAAAATCTGGGCAACTACTTTTGGTTTCTAAGGTCAACCAACCTGTTTCAAACCTGCCCAACACAACCCAAGACTCAAATACAAAGAGTAAAGGATGTAAACAAGATATACACAATAACCCACTCCACGGACTCTAAGTCCGGATGCAACAATTAAAGAAAAGGGAAATCGGGATCGCTATATGCTCTGTAATAGGGTTGATTTCGAATTTTCTCCAAGACTTTATAGACTGGGATTTGGAATACGGTTGTGACTGCCTGTGCAACCCTTAATCCTGTCTCTTGTTTGTTGTACCCGCCATTACCTCGGCCTCGCTTCGGCGAGCTGTTTCCCTTCTCTTATTTCGACGCCTTTGTCCCTGGCGTGTCTTCCTCGGCCCTCGCATACTTCTCAATTCTGGCCATCAGTTCCTCCATACTTTGTGGCAGTGTCTTTGCCAATGATTTTCGAAGCAAACAATCATCTTTCAGGCCATTCTTAAAAGACACGACCGCCACCTCTTGGTTGCATCCCATTATCCGGTTGCATACCTCATAGTACCTCTTGGCATAGGCCCTAAGGCTTTCATCCTCGCTGATTCTCAGAGCCATCAAGGAGTCCACCCTTAATGGCTGTAGTTTGTTTGTCACAAACCTAGCCACAAACATCTCGGCTAGGCCTTCCCAGGTTTTCACAATTCCTTTCGGCAACTTGTGAAACCAGTTCGATGCTATTTCTCTGAAGGACGAGGGGAACACCTTGCAAAGCAATGGCTCATTCCCGGTATATAGTGCCATCGAGTTCAGGTACAGGCCGACATGAAAGTTGGGGTCCGATTTACCGTCGTATATCTGGAACCTCGGCATACTGAACCTTTTCGGGGCCTCAAATTTGTCCAACTCTACTGAGAACGGTGTTCTCGGCTTAACCAAGAAGGTTACCTCGGCATTTTGTTGCTTCTTTTGGAAGTAATCCCTCATATCCTCCTTGGTTCGTCCTAAAGCTCTGCTATCTCCGGATTTCAGCCTTTTCGGCGTGCTGCTTCCGGTGTCATTGTGAGTCCTCTTGGACCTCTCTCCGTTAGTTACGTTGAAACAGAGTTCCTTCCCTTGAACATGCCGATGTTCTTTGGGGTCAGCTTCTTTGGTATGATGCGTCCTCCGTGAATCTCCTTTCATTGACTCTCCTCGCCCGACCTCCCTTGAAGGTCGGTGAGAGTGTTCCTTGGTCCTGGTGTGCTGGGGAGCTATTGGGACTGTTTTCTGCCCTCCTTTCTGGGCATTGTTCTTGGTCGCTGGAATCGGCATGTCTTGTAACGGGAACGGTGGCTGCATGACGTTGTTCTGCATCATGAAGTTGACGACCGTTTGCAGGTCCGCCAATTTATCCGTCATTCCCTTCATCTCTGCGTCCCTCCGCAGGCATCTATCTTTCCATACCTGGAGGTCGTCTTCGTTATAATACCCGCTTCGGTCTAATTTCTTTGGTACGTCGCCCTCCTAGCCGACGTCTTTATCCCCGTGATTCTTATCACGAGTCTCTTCGTTGTAGTTGTCTTCTTCAACGTCAAGGTCAATGTGCTTACCGCTCCCAGTAGGGATGTCGTCCCCAACCTTTTCTTTCTATCCGTTGTTGGCCATCTATTCCTCTTTCTTTCCCACAGATGGTGCCAAATTGTGTGCGTCAATTTCCGACCACACTGCCAAACAGGTACTCAGCTGGAGAACACTGGCAGAATAGATTAAGCCCGAACTACCTGTCAACAAAAAGAAGAGATTCCAACAGTGGTTCGTCCACCAGGGGCACTCCGATGATCAAATCAGTTATCTCTCAAAGATAGCAAAAGTGCTTAACTCACTATTCAGAATACAAAAAGCGTACCTTAGATCCACGAGAGTGTCTCTCTTTTATAACCAACACTAACCTAATCCCAATAGAAGCCAAACTTCAATGATCTCTGGATTACTGCTAATCTTGGACTCCCAGTAGGATTGGGATAAACTCTCTAAGAGTCTTATCTTTATCCAAACTGAAGTCCTCGCTTATTCTAGGACTCTTGTCCCTTATCCGCTTATCCTGGATTCCGGTATTCTCACAAATAACCTCGGCATCATGACCAAGACACATGGCACCTCAACTGACACTTCGGTGTCACCTCGGCCACGTGTTGTTACTCAAAAATTCTGTCCCCACAACTATATTGTAATCATCCAACTCAAATCAAAGATAATTTATTTCTATTTTTCTTGTCATTTATTTTCTGTATTTCAATTCCAATACTTCCTTTTCAAAGCATAGGAGTAGAGTAACTCAATCAACCTAATTGTACTCAATCATTTTTCTCTGTCTCCGTCTCTTCTTCTTTCACTACAAGGAAAAATACTTTTAGCGACCACTTCTTTCATGTTGGTCGCAGATAGTTTACTTTTTGCCACCAACATTTTCCTTGGTCGCAGATGAGTTATGTTTTCGCAACCAATACTTTTCTGGTGGCCGATAGGCAACTTTTTGCGACTAGATATGAAATGTGGTTGTGGAAGGTAATGGCGGTAGAGCGGAAAAAAAATGGCGGGATCTTAAAACCATTAGTGACCAGTAAATTGTGGTCACAAAAAAGAAAGTGGGCATATTTTGAAACAAAACTATGTAGTTTTGAATGTTTCCTAAATCAATTTTTTTTAGTTATCTAATTCTTAAATCAACTATTGAGCTTCATTTTTCATCGTTTCAACTCCTCATAGTAAGATTGGTTGCTTGGCTATATCTCCTTACTCTCTACATTTCCAATCAGTAACAAAGCCCTAGCCACCATCTCCATTCACTTCGTCCCTTGTTCAGCTGCCGATCAGAATCAGTTTTACTGTCTCTTCTCTCGCATTTCCTCCGCCACCAAGTTTGCTTCCTCATTTCTCGCATTGCTTTCACCTTGAGGTGAATTTAATTTTGTTTTCTCTTATGAGTTTGGTTGTGGTCCGATCGAGTATTCTCTCTCTCTCTCTCTCTCTCTCTCTCTCTCTCTCTCTCTCTACATATATATATATATATTATATGTTTGTATTCGTTTTGATTTTTGATTTGCTTTCTTTCTATGCGTATCCATTTGATTAGTGGTCAAATTGAATGTATCTGTTTCATTGTCTTTCTAAATGTTCAATGTCTTTGCTATTTTAGTTGCTACTCCTAGATTTTGCTTTTCTTACAATCATTTCTTAGCACTGATGTGTGTATTTGGATAAATTTAAACTAAAAATTAGGATTTATTAATTTAAACTAAATTAAAATTATTTTTTTTTTCTCTACACTTGGTAATTTTGAAATCCTCTTCATTGAGACAAAAAAACTGGCAACACAATCACTTGATAATTGACTTAAATTTAATCTGTAAGGATTTTTCAATTTATACTGACACACTCGCATTTATGATATTTTTTTTCATAGGAAAAATAAGCCAACACTAGCAGAAAGTTTTAAATTAGGTCATATGCTTTCCAAAAAGCTTCTTAATATTAACTACTAAAATTATAATTTTTCATAATTCAAACTTCAAAGACTCATCCACCAGTCTTTACCAAATGACTCTTACCATGTTACAATTATGCTAAAGAATTTCAAGAAGATAATTAAAGAATTGTTTAAAAGACGGTGCAATAACAAGCTTTTTCTTAGAAAAATCAGTGGAACTTCAATTGATCACCACTGAAGACGTTGATTTATGGAATATGGTTAAGAAAAATTTATGGTGAAAAAAAACATCAAAATTAAGGACATCAAATTCCATTTAGATTCGGAGCAAGATTGCCAAGACCCAATTTTAGGAATTGTGTTCTTTCAAATTTCAAGTCCCCATGCTAGGGTTTTGTACTCTCTCACCATGAAAGGGCAAATTTTGCTATGCTAAACGACTTGAGAATTAAAGGGCAGAGATAGAGAAAGGTATAAAGGGAAGAGATAGAGAAAGGTTGGTAAGAGGAAAGGAGACTCATAAGATGGACACATTCAAATCCACATTTATGTGCTGTACAGAAATGCATGCGAAAAAGGCCAAAAACAGGGGTGGGTGCAGAATCTCATGGAACAAGCATCTTCTAAAGAGTTCAAACATATTAAACTCTTTTCGAACCCCCAAGGTTGGTCTAGTGGTTTAGGTTTGGTACTTAGAAATTTGTTCCTCTCTAGGTCAAAATCTCTTAGGTGCTATTAATTCTTATGTTGGGCCAATCCATACAGAGTTTTGCTCTGGCTTTAAATGGGCCCCCGCTAGCGGACGGTGCAATTGGTCCCCCAGGGATTAATCGAGGTGCGCGCAAACTGACACGGACACCCTGAGTTATCAAAAAGTTATATATATATATTAAACTCTTTTCAGGTTCAGCTTTTGGTGAGTTGAGAGAGAAAAAAAAGACCATGTTGTTGAGCTCTTATAAGTCTATTATGAGGCCATTTTGATTATTTGATCTGTTAATTTTTTTAGACTTCTACGTGTAGATCATGAGAAAATAATTAAACTGATTTAATAATTATATCCATATGATTTCATTACATTTATTCGGTCACATAATTTTTTTTTTTAATGAATAATTCGTACATGAAAATATAAAAAATAAACAAAATTAATATCAAAACATGTCGGATGGTGAGCTCATAAGAACCCAATAGCTCGGTTGAGTATTTCCTCTTAACGGGAGAGAAACTGGACACATTAATTTTTGTGACAGGGAAATAAAGATTTTGCTAAATTTAGCAACAAAAGTAAACCTAACTTTTTTGGTTTTTTCAATAGTATATAGGTCCTTGTTTTAGGGAGGGGCCAGGCCAATATGGGCCTTAATAATTCAGCACAAAATTAAGAAGTCATCCAAATCCCCCAAGTGGGGTCACCATTTAGCCTCTTTTCTGTTTTCTATATTTATAGTAATTATTGATCTTGTTGCAGGGACCCTTTTTCAGAGGTCAGTTTCAGCCACATTCAATTTGAATTTTTTTTTGAGAAATGTTAGGTGGTTGGAAAATTTTTAAAGAAAATGGTAAGGAAAATTGTCTGCACCGTTAGATCAGATATGATCTCATGATCCAACGGTGCAGATGAGTTTTCATGAAAATTTTCATGAAAATTTTCATGACACGTAGCATGACCTTTTTTTTTTTTCCTCCCTGTTTGGTGTTACCTACATCTTCTTCTTCTTTTTTTTTCTTTTTTTTTTTGTTTATTAAATTTTTCAAAAAAAATAAAATAAAGCAAACTTATATAATTTAATCATATTTATAACAAACTATAAAAAAAATTATTGAGTTTGGGAGCTCCCATTACCGCCCTAGGTCCATGCCTACCGGTAAAAATTGTGACTTCATTCAGGACAATATTGAGGCAAGGACACTTTGACTTCCCAAATTTTAACAAAATTTAGGGATATGTAAGCTTAAAAATAGGGATTAAACTAAAGGATCCTTACATATTATGCAAGTCTAATTAGTAATTTTGCATCTAAAAATACTAGAAAAAATAATTTTGGCTAATACTTTTCTGTAGTGAGTTCAATTTTTATTTGGTACTTATAATTTTAGATTTTATTTATTTATTCATTTATAGATCAAGTGATATTTTCTTTTTGTTGTAACTTGGATGTGATTCACAAACAAAAAGATCTATGTAAAATTATATACCATAGTGATGTGATAATAACAATCTTAAAAATATAATTCACATTGATGAGCTTTATTTTTAAAATAAGGTTGCCACATCGTCTTGGATCAAAATTCTGTATAATTTATTTTTTATTTATATAACACTACTCCTTACAATTTTTTTCCCTTTTGTGTGATTATATATAAATGACCTCACATCTCACCAGTTGACTAGGGCCGGCCCTAGCTTCATATAGCCACTATTGAAACAAATTTTTAGCTACCTATATCTCATTGGTTTTGATTGTAATATCAAATATAAAAATTTAAAAAAAAAAAAAAAAAACTTCAGATTGGGCTGGCCATATTTGACTAGGCTGGGCTTGACAATTTGGAGGACCAGTAATTGACTAAACTAGCCCTATTGACAAAAGGACTGGAAGAGAATTTATGGCCCAAGTTTATGTTTTCACTAGGGGTGAGCGCGGGTCGGTTGCGGCCACGGAACATTCAATCCGCCATCCGTCCGTCAGATTGACAGATTGGAGAAAATCAATCCGCATCCGTCCGCCAATCCGGCGGATGTGGATTGAGTGGATTGGCGTTTTGGCGAGTGGATGCGAATCGGTTTGGCGGTTTAAAATTTTATAAACTTTCAACATAATTCAACTTGTGCACTTCCTCAAAAAGAAAGAAAGAAAGTATTACAATCAATGACTTAAAAAAATATTACAATCACTGCATGCCTCATCCAAAGCAAGAAAGTTTGAAAACCTTAGAATATCACAATCACTACATGTCTCATCCACATACCACAATCACAGCATGCCTCATTCACGTAAAGTATTACAATATGTGGTTCTTAAAATATAAAAATAATTCAAACCACCAAAACCATGAACAGAGCAATAGTAGATACTGTATGTCTCTGTATTGTTATATCTGTATCTGTTTTTGAAAATAAAAACCAACCAACATATATCATATTTTCTATTTATTATTTTTAGAGATAGATTTAAAAACCAAAAAATATAGATAAATAATACGTTTATTTTTTTCAATTCAAAAAAGATATTCAAGTTGAAAACTTTTTTCAACATAATATTTAAACTCTTTTTTAATTGAAAACACAAACAGAATATTTAAATAAACTGAAAACACAAAGTCTGATAAATTACTAGAGGTGCTCACGGTTTGGCGGTTCGGTTGCGGCCAAAGGAATCTCAAATCCGCCATTCGTCCGCTATATTGGCGGATTGGAGAAAATCAATCCGCAACCGTCCACTCGTCATCACACATCCGTTCAAAATGCGGCGGATCGGTTCGGTTCGGTCGGTTTTGGTGATCGGTATATCCGCTGCTCACCCCTAGTTTTCACACTAGCATTAGTAAGCCTTCGTTTGGGATGTGAGTTAACTTTTTAATTTTTTGATTTTTTAATTATTTTAACCTAGACCTAAAAAGCCTCATTTGGGATAGGTTTTTTTAACTTTTGTGAGAAAAAAAATGAAACGATTATGTTTTGGATGTGACATTTTATCTTATATTGGACTAAAAATCTTTATTTTATCTTATGTGGCTAAATTAGCCCCAAGTGAATACGCCAAACAAAACCTATATAAATAGTACTAGAGTAGCAACCCCATTTAAGTTCTTGTACCCCAAATTCCAACCATGTGGTTTGAGAATAGTTTCCAAGTTCACATTCAGTCAATTACTACCAACATCAACATCAACATCAACAAAAACTCTACTCTAGGTTCTAAAAATGGAGGAAGAAGAGAAGGGCGTGTTTGGATGTTGACTTCAATGTGAATGACTCTTTTTTTTTTTTTCTTTTTTTTTAGTTATTGGCAAATGCTAACAATTGTTCCCACACTATTGTTTAATAAAAAGTGTCTCGTTTTCTTTATTTATTTTTAAATATTTTTCTTGTGCCTTAAGAGCATCGGTTAGGAAGACTTTATTCTTCAAGTAACTCAATTCAACAAATCAATCTTTTGTTCCAATTGCTTGTTTTGGTTACACAAATTCATTTTCTTTGGTTGGCTATGTTAGAAGGCGTATTCATGTTGATATTTTTCCTATTCCTTTTATCACATGTATCAAATTACTCCTACTTATAGACGCGATAGTTGGCCCAGAAACTATGTAAATGAGTGAACTTAATATTATTGATATAAATGCATCAATTAAAAGATGAAGTATGACTACAAAATTGTTTCAAGACTTGTGTGTATTAGCCTTCAATGTAAAAGCCCATATTACCATTACCATTTCAAAGTATCATTAGTTTATTTATTATAGTAATGCTATGGTAGTTAAATTTAAGTATCAAATTTTGAATACCATATTTTGATTACACATTTTTTTAACAAAAATTAGCTACTTACTAAATGGCCTTAAACCAAAAAAAAATTAAAATTATCGGTGATCAAAATTTCTATATTAATTTTCTCCAACATATAATAATTTTAATCATTTTATATATTGCTTGATCAATTTTTAATGTGAAATATGAGGGTTTGGAATCTCACAAGAGTACTTGTAAGCCCAAGCCCAATGATCTTGCTAACTGATACTGGGGGCCCAATGGATTATCATGTGGATTGGCCATACCAACAGTGTGCGGGGAATCATTTCAAAGGCTAAGGAAATGTTTGGGTCTCTAAAATATGAAAGTGAAATAGGATAGAATGGTTAACCTTAAATCTGCTTTTAGAATGACAATTCGCTTAAAATAAACATTCTAATAGAATAATTATTTTATAGAATGGTTAACCTTAAATCTGCTTTTAGAATGACAATTCGCTTATAAATAAACATTCTAATAGAATAATTATTTTATTCTATATTTATTTAGTGAACCAAACATTTTCATATTAAAAAAATAGCAAAATGTTTTTTGTGAAATAATAAATGAAAATTTTAAATTTCGCCAATAGATTTAGAGTCGAAGAAATAATAATGCAATGATAATTAAATATAGGTAGCCATTTAAGGCATCACAAATGAGTTGGTTTAATATGTCTTATCTTTTACATTTTTGTATTAGTGTTTTGGTCATAAATTGTGTAGTATTCAAAACTTATATCTAAATTTGTCACTTGATGTGTCATACACGTAATTCAATAATAATATTAAGATGATGATACTTTCTTTTTTTAAAAAAAATTATCACTTTTTATTCACTACTTGATATGATACATTCATACTTATTAAAGTGTTACATTTTGTCATATATTTATTATGTCCTATCGAATAATAAATCAAATATAATAAGAAAAATGATCATCTTAATCATATTATTTTAAGAAATAAGACATTATCTTACTTTCTTTCTTTCTTTTCTAAATTAAAAACAAGAATTTGTAACTACATAAAAAAACCATGAATGATGTAGTTGAAGGTTACTCTTTAAAAAAAAAAAAAAAAAACCTACTAATAATAAAATAAAATAAAATAATTGTTGTAGAAAATGATGGTTTTGTTTGGAGCAATTTATAAAAATTGATTATAGTTTTGTTTACACATGTATTTAGTTGAAGTTCATTTATAATTTACACGATAAAAATAATTTAAAGAAGTTGATTATTGAAAAACTAAAAGAGATAAACATTGTAAGAAAATTGAGAATTAGCGGCGTTTTTAAAAACGCCGCAATAGGCTAGAAAAACACCGTAAAAAAATAAAACAACGTTTATAAAATTCGTCGTTGATACAACCGTCGTTGTATCTTTGTGGCATTTTAACAATGCCACTAAAGACTTTAAACGGCGTTTTTTAAAATGTCACTAATTCTTAACAGTCATTAACTATGCAAGTTAGAGGAGCTATCTCTAACTTAATCATGACAATATTTTGCGACGTTTTTAAGAAAAATGCCACCATTTCTCTCTTCTTTTTTAAAAAAAAAATGAAAAATCATAATTAATGATCTTTTACTTTTGTTCAAACCAAACCTATATCATCCATCACCATTTTCAAAATATATATCATAATGTGAATGAGCATTCAATTGTCAATTTTCCATAAAAAAATAAAATATTCAGTGTGCTCTCCAAATTCTCTGAAAATAACTTTATCCACAGCTCTCTTCAGCTTCATCAAGTAATCCATCATCTTGACCAAAATGATGATTATATACCTAAATCATCCAATTCCATTAACACAATTTCAATAAACTTGAATGGTTGGAAAATCTACATACTCTTGCATACCATGTCAAGAAGGCTAGAAAGATAAGAAATTATGAACCAGCATGGAACATACTAGAAAGGTAAGAAATTGTAAGAAATTATACTAAAAAAAAAATCTGGCAAATAGAGAAAGAGTTATACCACACCTTTATAAAGAAAGGTAATAGACGAACCTAAAGCATAAACAGAGGATACCATGTGCACAACTGCTAAATCTCATTAGTAAATCCTTGAAAAGCATGCTATGAGCAATAACAGAAACTACAACATTTTAAGGGAAATATGGCAATCCAAACCTTGTGCCAGTGTCATTGTTAAATTCTCACATCCCTAGGTTAAATCTCAAAAAAGTATTGAAAATTAAACGTTTTTGTTAATTTCATAACTAAAGAAACCAAGTAAGTATACCTTTTCCCCTGTGACGAGTAGCACGCTTCCTTGGGAGAAATCCAAGGGACCTATGCAGGGGATGCTCAAATTTCCTATGAGACATCTTCTCTTCGTTCACAAATAAATGGTTAACGTTATTATCAAAAAAATTAAAATTAAAAGTCCTTGCAATCTACTTGTAATCCTTGCTCTAAATTAAGTGTCCAAATCTTCCAATCAAACATAAGCATTATCAGTGCATACCTATTATAGAAGCACAATGCATATCCGCATAAGATTCGTCTCCCGTGAGCAATTCCCACATGACAATCCCAAATGAGTAAACATCAATCTACAGTGCAAAAAAAAAAAAAGAAATAATAATAATAATAATAATATACACAAAAGAAACTAAAAAAAGAAATTAAAAACCTCTTAGAGAGAGAATGAAGTACAATTATGTAAACTGAATATTTCTAAGGTTATGCTCAGAATAATCTTACATTTTCTGTAACCATGTTACTCTTTCCACTAAGAAGTTCAGGTGCCATCCAAGGTAAGGTTCCGCAAACACCCCCTGACACTGAAGTGTGTTGTTTTACCTTTTATAAGCCAAGGTCACCAATCTAAAAAGAAATGCAAACAATGGATGAGCGATCACATTTTGTAATAGAAGCACCATGTAACAAGAGTTAAACATGAACATGTATCAAGTTATCTAACATGAACATGTATAATAAGATGAAAATGAACTTATCAAAAAAAGAGATGGAGATAATAAACAGATGCAAGCTAGGTACATGATATAAATGTACTAATCATGTGAATGAGACAGTGAATAGCAACCTATAATCCCCTAGCAATAACTTCGGCCTCAGCCTTTGTTGTCTCAATCTTGGAATTGTTCGGATTGTCAATGTTAGAATCCAATTCCATGTCCCCATGCACATCCTACCAACAACAAAAAAAATATAGGAAATTTGATAAGGGAAATATTACGTCATGGGAATATCTGATGCTCTTACAAGAAAATATGATGAGTTCTCACCGCTAACTCTAATTCATTTCTAACATTTTCTAATGCTGCCTTCTTTACATAAGCAATCAATTTAGGTAAAACTTGAATACTGGATCACATCATCTCCAACCTAGATAACTAAAATGTCAGTTAGTTGTTATCTCTTGATCTTCAATTTTCACTTCTCTATTAATACAATGTTCCAAGTAAAAATGTAAAATATTATAAGTCTGAAAACAAGCATGTCAATATTATTGCAATAAACCTCACGTGCACAGTAGGACATATAAAAAATCATATGAAAAATATGCACAATATCCCAGAAGTTAATAAATGCAAGGAGCTGCAAAGGAGAAACATATGATTTATCGCATTTTGCCTCTCATTATCTAATTTACTTCATGAGTACAACAAACCAAAAACTACCATAGGTTTCACGAAAGCAATCTACATAAATATACTACTTTTCAAGAGTTGAAGTCTAATAACACCAATAAACAATCACCAAACACCTTTTTCTTTTTCTTTTTTTAAATAGTATTCTCTTACATAAAGAACCCTATTGTTCATACTTGGTTTAATAAGAACCAACAACTGCTGAGATAGGTTATGAAGTTTCAATCCTTTATTTTGGTAGGTGCATTTCAAGGCTTAAGACTGAGTGATCAAATCTTGAAGTTTGATAACAACAGAACTTCCATCCATGCAAAGGGGTGGACTTTCACACAAAATACTTCTATACCATGAGACATTTAATCTTGTAAACAAGTTAGAATTGGCAATATATAGAATCAAAGTTTTGGTAGATAAGTGACTGAATTGCCTTTGATGTAAATGTATAGAACACACTAGATTCACAAAAAGCATATGCATTAAATAATGAAAATATGTATTCTTTTTTAATGCAGCCAAAAGCAAGATAGAAGCAAAACTAAACCAATGCAATATATATATAGCAGTCTCTCTGTCACGACCCAAACCTGCCCCTGTAGGTTTAGCACCGTAACCGGCCAGTAACCCGTAGATTACCAAAGGCCTCTGTACAGATTAGTAATTAATAAGGGGCTGAGGAAGCATTAATACATAATAGACAAGGTCCAATGAGCTGTGATAACGTACATGGGACAGAAGATTTAAAACTTATTTATATACATATACATAAACATGCCAGTCAAGGATACCAATATTTACAACATAATTACAGAAGTGCACTTCCTAAGATCTGACTATACGGTGCATACACTAAGACTAGCATGAAGTACAAAAACAGCCATGGCAATAGACTTCGATCGGAACCTCCTCGAGAGACACAATAGTTGGCTGACAAAACAGAACAGAAGGCCGTCAGCTCTGGCCCTGGTCAGGTGCCGTCTCACCTACATACATAATATAGACTGTGAGCGAAAGCCCAGTGAACAATAACAGAGTAAAGGGGTTTTAATGAATGAGTCCATACAGATTTAGAAATCATAATTCCGTTCATATCAAAATCATATTTGTCCAGATCATATTCAGAAATCATAAGTCATGCATAAGCATACGTGATACATTCGTTAGCTCTCACAGATACAGTTGACCCATAAAGGGACAGCCATAAAGGCAAATAGTTGACTCACGTGCACGGAGACGATACAGTTGGCCCATGAAGGGACGTAAGGATCCATAAACAGTTGGCTCATGAGACGTACAGTTGGCCCATAAAGGGACGAAACAGAACATATTTGAGGCTAAGAATGTCACGAATACATTTCAGAAAACATTGGACAACCATTCATTCATACAGAAATATCATTTTAGAAAACAGATCTTGTTTCATCACACAGAAGTAGATACAATTGAACATAACTTTACTAAGTTATTACTCACTGTAACAAGCCCGCGGGGGACCTCGCTACAGCTCGGACTCGATTTGTGTCACGATTCTTAATCTTGAACCAAAGAGTCCAAATCCGGCAAATCGTTTTGAGAAAACAGATTTTTTTTTTTAAAGAAGTGCCAAACATGGACTGCTTTGCCAGATACAGAGTCGCCACCTAAATGTTTTTTTAATGGGAAATTTAGGAAACCCTGACTCGGTGCCAAAGGCCACGTGTCCGTCATCACCAAAGTTGCCTCGGCTCGGGAACTTGGGTACGATTGGGGAAGGTCACTTCGTGAGCACCCCCGCTCGCCGGTCAAAGACCGGCCTCTACTAACCATGATATCTTATTTTGAAAACATTGTGAGTTCTTGTTCCGGTTATTAGCCTAGATTACTATGTGATGCGCTCAGCATACAAGTATAGACTGAGTCGCCTGAATTGGAACAAAACATTTCATGTTTGTTTGTTTGAAAATGGTTTGATGGTGCTACCCGCAGGTAGGCTAAGACGTGGATTTGCCACCCTTAGGTGGGCTTAGAAAACATGATTTTGCCACTATCTAGTGGGCTTAAAACAAACATTTGATGAATTGTCCAAATTCAAGTAACACAACCTCCACCCACAGGCATTCAAGGCAGTTCACATAAGCAAATAGCCTCATGGTAAGCATGCTATCATGGCAGTAACTCACACGCATGCAAGGATGCTAAAGCATAAAACTCACCGAGTACTCCAAGCCAAAACAGAAGCTAATTAGAAATCATGCATGATCCTAATTATACAGAAATGCCTAATGCAACGCATGCAATAATGCAACTATAGCAGGCTCGGCTATTTTAAACATGGCATATGGAATGCTACAACTAACACGTATTCAATTTGGAATTGAAATACAAATGCAGTTTGTATGATGCGCCGAGCCCGGTGCGTGCAAAATAGATGAATGATGCAAACATGCTGTCATACTGTATGCTATTTGAAATATGCCCTATATCTAACCATCATAAGCGGGTAAATAAAAGGGAAGAAAGACGTGGGGTTGGAAGACATACATCACACTCACCCACACTTATTACAATTACGCCCTCGCGCAGAGGGTCCGAATAAATAATACAGTCCCGAATAATACAGATCCCTAATTAATTAACAAATTAACTAAGAAAAACTGCAAACTGGCATGCAATCCAGGGGGTGCCTTGATTCTGATGAATGCTGCAAGTTTGGGCTGCCTTGCGCGGAAATCCACTGGGATGCCCCAATTAGCCTCTGTTTTGCAATGTTTCTCGAAAGGCGTGCCAGACTCTGAAAAGTTAATGATTCTCTATTTTGCTGCAACAGAGAGCAAGAAAGGGGCATAGCAATGTATTTCACAAATATATGCATGCCTCGATCCTCGTACCACCAATCACGCATATCGATGCATGATGGCTGAGGAGCCGATTTGCACAACTCAATATAGGGTGAATGCGTATGAATGCTACAACAAAACCTAACTCCATCATGGATAATCCGGAGCGTCGGTGACTTGGGAATTGAGACCCATTCCGTCGCTCGGAGTACGAAACGTGCCTCGTTTCTCGTGCCCGGGCTAACTCCTATCCCGAACACGATGCGATATGCATGATATGCATGAAATGTAGCTAATATGCAACCCTAACATACACAATGCTATGGGATGGCATACACGCTATACGAGGTAATATACAACCGAGCATACACAATGCTATGGGTGAAATGGCATACGCAATGCAATAATGGGCTTACACCAACATGAGAGAGCCTCAGCCACACTCACACAGGAGGCCATCAGATGAAAACAAGATACCTCGAAGTGCGCGCCCGCGGGCACGCAAACCGAGAACGGACCCTCAGGCACCGAAATGCCACTCTAATGGGACATGGCAAAGACATGGAATATGATATGCAAACATGCAAAAATCAGTGGCAAAATGAGGGGGAAAACAGCCCCGAAGTGAGGCGAAATAATACCCGACGCATGAAATGATCCCGAAACATGGATTTCAATGCATAAAATGGCCTACAGCTATACCATACATGCATAATTGATACATGACATGAAAAAGAAGAAGCAAGGCAGACCCAAAAATCACATTTTTACAGTACAAAACATGGCCAAACAGCAAGCACAAATAGGGCAAAAATGGCATACAAAAATGGCTCTGCAAGGGAGGCAATGAAGCAAGTGGTAGATGCAAAGACCAAATGGAAAAATACCCTTCTATAACACTGAATAGGGGCTAAAAATATGAACATTTACAGTATATGACAAGCCTCAAATCAGTATGAAAACATGCTCAAAATGCAATGCAAGATTAAGGCCACAATAGGGTATAACATGAAGTAGACCAAATATACATCAAATGGCCAAGGACCCTTAATGAAATATTCCAAGAAGGTCAAAATATAACCACTTTCAGTTCTGATCATGGCCGAAAACAGAAGCTAGATAAGCCAAAAAAAGTATGCAAAAATGGGGGCCAAAGAGGGGTATAATGGTAAGTACAACATGGAGGCCCCCAACAGTGTTGAGCCCTTCTACAATATTTTAGAGGGACTCAAAATAAGCCTACTCACAGTTCATGACACACTCCAAAACAATTTACATATAGGCCAAAAAAATCATGCAAATTTACGGTAAATAGAAGGGATTATGAAGTAAGTACAAGATAGGGGGCCCAAAAAGGGTTGAGCCCTTCTTCAATGTTGAAGAGGGGCTCAAAATAGGGCCACTTACAGTTTACATTATGCTCGAAAACAGATCACACATGGGCTAGAAATTTCATGCAAAAATGTGACATACCAAGGGGTATTGAAGCAAGTACCAAATGGAGGGCTCAAACAGGGTTGAGCCCTTGATCAAACATGAAGAATGACTCAAAAAAGGCCTAGTTTCAGTTAGGGTCGGAGCCCAAAACAGTAAGCAAATAGGTTAGAAAAATGAGGCAAGAATGAGCTATAAAAGAGGGGAATGAGAACTTACCCTTGAAGACCACCCTTTCTTTGCTTCTTGGACCAAATTTGCTGCCTTTTAGCTACTGGAAATCCTCTCCTTGCTGCTGGAATGGAGTAGTGGTGGTGATGCTTGGTGGTGATGGAGAAAAGGGTAGGATTTAGTGATTTTTTTGAAGAAAATGAGAGAGAAATGGAGGGAGATGTATGCAAAGCTTTTTGGGAAAGTTTTGTAACCCTAAAACCAAGCTTGAGCTGCTGTTATAAAGGCAAGAGAGGAGGAGCAAAGTGGAGGGAAATGACACCAAGTTTCCCTCCTCAAGTCTTCCCCCGGATAGAGATATTTTTGGGGGAAAACAGCTATACAGCTGTAAAGTACCAATTGTGAGGATCAAGGCCGGCCACCTATCCTGGTTGCAGGTGGCCGGCCGGCCACCCCCTATGGCCGGCCGGCCAAGGGGCAAAAATGGAAAGTTGAATTAATGGCCGGCCATAGGAGAAAAGTGTCCTCCCAGGTCTCCTCATTACAACCCTGTGGTTCAAAGTTAGCAACTCTAAAACAGGAGAGAGAACAAGCCAAATTTAGAAGGGGTTCAAAAGGTTCAACAATAATTACTGGCCGGCCATAGACTTTTAGGGTCCTCCCATGTGTGTACAACACAAATATGTGGTTTGGGCTTGAAGAAAATGCTCCTAGGGTGGTCAACGTTAGCTCGGAAATGAGAAAAACGGGCGTCGGAGGGCGCCGGAGGAGCATAACTGGTTGCTGAGACAATTGTTGGCCTCCCACCCTTCAGTGACCTTCCTGGTGATAAAACAGAGGTACCTGCCAAAAATGAACGAAAACCGATGCAAAACGAATGCTCGGGGGCCAAAACACGCAGTTCGGGGTCCCGAAAAAGGCTGTTAAGCATCGAAAGTGGCATTCGGCCACGAAGTGGGTCTCTCGGACCCCAGTGTCCCTCAAAAGGGAGTAAATAAGATGTATGCCAAAAACCGGAGGAATCAGAGATGGTTAAGCGGTCCCGAACCGAGGCGCACGGCCTGACGGCTCCGAAAACCGGGAACCGGGCTCCGAAATGGGCAAAATGGCCTACGGCCACGAAATGTAGCCCACGGCCACTGAGAGATGGTCTACGAGACCTCTCCCTCCCTTCAGGAAGAGAAACAGAGAAAACCGAGTCTGGTTCGCAAATCGAGACAAGGTACAGAAGAGGGTTTGGAAGTCCGGAGGCAGGGCTCACGGCCGCGACTCTGGGACTTCTGAACGAGCACGATATGCAACATCACCGAGCGCTCAATCGGTGACGTCTGAGTCTTAAGGTCGGTCAAAAATGGGGTGTCTACACTCACAGTTGATCTTGAATCAGACAGACGAAGCGGATAGGTCAAACAGGACGCGACACGTGACCTACAAAGCACATAACAGACACACACTTAAAACGCACGTTCTAATTATACAAAACTTACGTCGTTGGTCTTAGTGTGTTTCTACCCTTTAATCCTCACTATAGAGTCTTAAACATAGCCTAGGAATGCCTAGGATGAAATGAGGATGCAAAAATGCCTTAGAAAATATTCTTCAGAATTTTCAGAAAACAGGGGTTTCGCTCGAGCGTGGGTTTCCCCGCTCGAGCGGACATGCAAACAAGAGTCTTCGCTAGAGCGTAAACCTTCTCGCTCGAGCGTTCTGCAAAACGTGACAAAAGTACTGGATGAGTGAAAATCACGCTCGACGGGCGCTCGACCCCCGCTCGAGCGTATGACTCAGGTCCCCGCTTGAGCGTGAATTACCCCGCTCGAGCAGACTGTAAAATAGTGCAAAGTACTGGATGGTTGAAATCCACGCTCGAGCGCCACTTTTCCCGCTCGAGCGTGAGTCCAAATTCTGGAAATTCCAGATTGAACCTTCAAGCTCAAAACCAAGTTTTAATGCACCAAATTCGATCCTCTTGGGCTAATTTTCTGGAAAACTCTTGTAAACTCATAGTACAACATGTTTCAAAGCTCAATTTGAGAAATCAAAGCCCAAAGATAAGTTAATTAAACACAATTTCAAACAAACTTCCAAGAAATATTAAAGAACAAAACATACAAGTGTTCATTTGAACTCAATGCTCCAAAAATGTAACCAAATGCAAGATTACACTCAAAATCATGATGAACTCATGGACTATAACTAGAATATGGCCTTGCATGCAAGAATTTCCATGAAAACACTTCAAATTGTTATGATATGGACATGCATGCATAATTTAAGCTCTAATTCAACATGTTTAATTCAATTCTTGTCTTAGATCACTAATGTCACATGAATCATACAAGAAATGACTTGAATTCACAATCAAGAAGGTAATTCTCCTACCTTAAGTCTTGAATGCAAGATATACAACCTCAATTTGCAAACTATACTTCAATTCTTCAAGTTCTCTAAGCCAATTCACAATGAAATCAAGCTATCTCCTTTCTCCCTCTCTCTAGTCGGTTATGGGTCTCAAAATGGCTGAGGAAATGTTGTGTAATCAAGTGTAATACAAGCCTCAAGGTGTAATACAAGTGGCCCACTAGATGGCACTAAGGTAAATAAGTCAAACTATGTAATTTATCGTTATTTAATCCAATTTAATCATACCAGATCACATTTCAACTAAATTTACCATAAATTCACATAAAATCTAACTAACATGAAACATTAATCGATTTCGGAATCGGGCGCCGATAAGGCTTTCAATTTACAAATTAAAGTCAAAGACATGAACAGATCGTCTTACACCGAACAGATAGAAACACATAAATAATGCAATACATATGTAAATTAATCCCAGATTCCTTCTAAATTACTGTTAGGCATAATTAATCATGTTTTAACATTAATCTGAGGTCGGAGTTATTACACTCTCATAATTTAGAAACTTTAGAACAAAAGAATAATAAGACTAAAATAACTTTTTGTCTTTCATCTTTTTCTTTTTCTTGGTGTAGAAAGAAAGAGAGAGAGAGAGAGGACATGCCTTGACATAGTGTCAGATAACTGCTTCGACACAACTGGTGTTGCCTCAGCTGGCCTGCCAGGTTTAACAATTATAAAACAAATTGGAGGCATATGGAAATCAATTGCTATAAGCAACAGATATTAGCCATCGGGATCCTATATATAAAAATGAAAAAAGGGAAAAACACATATGCAATTGATGATAATCAACCTATGCAGCCCTCATTTGGTGATTCTGTGGTAGGGGTCATGATTTCCATCTTAATGGCAGCCAACATGGTCTGCACAAGGACAAAAGATTCAAGAGTCTGACTTGGTATATAACAAACAGCCAACAATTCATATTTTTTAATATCTAAAAAAACATATGTAAAACTAGAATTTCCTATAAACAACTTATCTAACCCTAAGAAAACATCAATCCTCATATTGTACATGCATATGAGTGTGTGTGTGTGTGTGTGTGTGAGAACAGACAATGGGCAGAAAACACTTACAATCCAACCTATCTTGGCAAAGGTTGACCCATCAGCAGATGCAACAGCTCCTAGATTGCAAAGGGTTCAATTCAAGCGAAAACATGAACTTTGCTAATCGCAAATTAAGTGTAATTTTAAAATAAATAGAATACAACTAAACTAACCAAGAGCAAGTGTAACAAGTCCGCGGGGGACATCGCTACAGTTCGGACTCGATTTGTGTCACGGTTCGTAATCTGAACCAAAGAGTACAAATCCGGCAAATCGTTTTGAGAAAACAGATTTTTGAAAGAAGTGCCAAACATGGACTGCTTTGCCAGATACAGAGTCGCCACCTAAATATTTTATTTTTCAGAAATTTAGGAAACCCTGACTCGTTGCCTAATGCCACGTGTCCGTCATCACCAAAGTTGCCTCGGCTCGGGAACTTGGGTACGATTGGAGAAGGTCACTTCGTGAGCACCCCCGCTCGCCCGATCAAAGATCGGCCTCTACTAACCATGATATCAAGTTTTGAAAACATTATGTGTTCTTATTCCGGTTATTAGCCTAGATTTACTATGTGATGCGCACAGCATACAAGTATAGACCGGGTCACCCGAATTGGAACAAAACATTTCATGTTTGTTTTTTTGAAAGATGGTTTGCTACTCGCAAGTAGGCTTTAAAATGTAGATTTTGCCACCCTCGGGTGGGCTTAGAAAAGATGGTTTTGCCACTATCTAGTGGGCGTAAAACTCACAGTTGATGATTTGTCCCAATCCAAACAACCCAACCTTCACCCACAGGCATTCAGGCAGATATATCACATAAGCAAATAGCCTCATGGTAAGCATGCTATCATGGCAGTCACTCACACACATGCAAGGATGCTAAAGCATAAAACTTACCGAGTACTCCAAGCCAAAACAGAAGCTAATTAGAAATCCATGCATGATCCTAATTATACAGAAATGCCTAATGCAACACATGCAAAAATGAAACTATAGCAGGCTCGGCTATTCTAAACATGGCATATGGAATGCTACAGCTAACAAGTATTCAACTTGGAACTGAAATACAAATACAGTTAGTATGATGCGCCGAGCCCGGTGCGTGCAAAACAGATGAATGAATGCAAACATGCTATCATACTATATGCTAATTGAAACGTGTCCTAATCTAACCATCATAAGCTGGTAAATGAAAGGAAGAGAAAGACGTGGGGTTGGAAGACATACATTACACGCACTCACACTTATTACAGTTGTGCCCTCGCGCAGAGGGTCTGAATAAATAATATACAGTCCCAAATGAATAGTACAGTTCGAATAAGTACAAAATCCTAATTAATTTACAAATTAATCTAGAAAAGCATTAAAACTAGCATGCAAGCTAGGGACTGCCTCGACTCCGCTCCGGATGATGAATGATGCATGTTTGGCACGGAAATCCATCGCGATGCCCCAATTAGCCTCTGTTTGCAATTGTTCTTGGAAAGTGCGCCAAGCTCCGGAAGGCTGTTGGTTTTTGATTTGCTGCAACAGAGAGCAGGAAAGGGGGCATAGCAATGTATTTTCACATATGTATGCATGTTTCGATCCTCGTGCCACCAATCACGCATCCCGATGCATGATGGCCGAGGAATCGAATTGCACGACTCAATATAGAATGAATGCACATGAAAACACAACAAGACCAAGACTCCATCATGGATAATCCGAAATGTCGGTGACTGGGAATTGAGACACGTTTCCGTCACTCGGAGTACGAAACGTACCTCGTTTCCCGTGCTCGGGCTAACTCCTATCCCCAAACACAATGCAACATGCATGACATGCATGAATGCAACTAAGATACAACCTAACATGCACAATGTTATGAAATGGCATATACGATGCACGAGGTAACATGACATACACAATGCGCTAACATGCAACCTAGCATACACAATGCTATGAAATGAAATAGCATACACAATGCATAATGGACTTACACCAACACAAGTGGACCTCAGCCACACTCACATAGGAGGCCATAAGATGAAAAATGAGACACTCGAGATGCGTGCACGCATGCACGCAAACCGAGGACCGAACCTAGGGCATAAATGTCACTCTACCAAAGCATGGCAAGGCATGAATATGATATGCAAACATGCAAATTTCAGTACTAAAATATGATGCAAAATGACCCCAAAACATGGCAATATGGCACCCGATGCATGAGATGAACCCTGAAACACAAAATTAGGCACATGGAATGACTTATAGCTATACAAAGAATGCATTATTTGAACATGAAGTGTAAATACAGAGTCAAGAAAGTCCCAAAACATGAACTTTTCCAGTTTAGAGTATGGCCAAAAGGTGCTAGTAAGATGGCCTAAAATAGTATGCAAATTTGACCAACAAACATGGTTTACATGGCAAGTGTAAGATGCACATGGAATCTGACCAAACCATCAAAAATCAATGAATAAATCATATGAAAATAGGCCCAAATAACCACCGATATGCAACCATGGCATGCCAAAATGATGAGTTGCTTTAGAGGGCCATACAAGGGATTCTTAAGCACATATAAGATGGACATGTGGCAGCCCCAAACCCACTTTGAAAATCAAATATGGTAGTCTCAAAACTCACCAAATTGACCCCAAAATCAGTCCACAAAGTATGCAAGATAGGGTCTCTTTGGAAAGCCAAAATGGCCATCAAACAAGTCAAGGTGAGAGGGGGTCTCCCCCTCTAATTTGGAGGCTCAAAACAGTGGCCAAGACACTGGAAATCCACTGGATTCCAGTGGCTAGAGGGCCAAACAAGGCATGCAACAATAGCTAGGATATAAAGCTCAAAATAGGAGGCAACCAAGCATACAAGATAGCATATGACCTCAAACAAGAATGAAACCTTAATAAAACATAAAGATACTGTCAAAAAAAGCCTTTTTCCAGTTTACAACAAGTCTCAAAAATGAACACAAATAAGGCTAAACTATCATGCAAAAATGGCCCTAAAAGAGAGAATAGAGGAAAGGGGCAGCAGCTGGTCCCAAATGGCCAAGATCCCTTCAACAAAGTTGAAGAGGGGCTCAAAAAATGGCACTTTACAGTTTACAAAAAGCCACGAAAATAAACAAAAGTAGGCCTAAAACATTATGCAAGAAAAAGGCCAAAAGAGGGATAAAGAAGCAAGTGATAGCTGCTGGCCTCAAACAGAGGAGGGCCCTTCAACAATGTTGAAGAGGGGCCCAAAACATGGTATTTTTCAGTTTATGGAAAAGTCCAAAACAGCTCACAAATAGGCCTAAAATACTATGCAAAAAAAATGCCAAAAAAAGAGAGGTAGAGAAGCAAGTGGTAGCTGGAGGCCTCAAACAGCAAGAGGTCCTTAATCAAACATGAAAAAGAGCTTAAAATATGATTATTTACAGTTTGGGTCGGAGCCCAAAAATGTAAGCAAGTAAGACTTATAAATGAATCAAGAAAAGGCTAGAAAAGGGAAGAAGAAGGCTCACCCTTGAAGACCAATGGACCAGCAGCTCTTGAACCAAGAAGAGGAGCTCCTAGCCTCTGGAAAACAGCCTCAAAGTGTTGGAAAGGAGGATGGAGGGGTGGTGCTATGTGGTGGTGTAGAAATGGTGCAAGGGGCTTAAGGGTTTTGAGGGTTGAAGTAGAGAGAGAGAGATATATAATGCAAGAGCTCTAAACAAGGTTTTGTAACCCTTAAAACTGAAGGGGAGGGGCTGGTTATATAGGCCAAGGAGTGGAGAAAATGGGGGGAGATTCAAATTTAAGTTTCCCCCCTAAAAGTTCCCCCCCTCGGATATAGAATCTGGGGGGGAAATGAGGTCACAGCTAGAAGGAACAGGGTGCAAGGATCATGGCCGACCATGTATTGAGGCTCCAGGTGGCCGGCCGGCCACCTCCCTTGGCCGGCCGGCCAAGGTCAAAAGGGTCAATGAAAATTAGCTGGCCGGCCACCCATATTGGTGGCCTCCCATGTGTGCACAACACAACCATGTGGAGAAAACCCTGAAAAAGTGAACCAGGAGAGAGAAAACCCCACTTTTTAGAGGGGTTCAAAAGGGTCAAGATGAATTGATGGCCGGCCATGACATATTGGTGGCCTCCTAGGTGTGTACAACACAAATATGTGGTTGAGGGCCAAAGAAAGTGGCCCGGGAGTGGTCAACACTAGCTTTCTAGCGAGGAAAACGGGCGACGGAGGGCGATGAAGGAATAAAACTGGTCCTCAGAACAATTGCTGGCCTCCCACCCTTCTACGACCTTCCTAGCAATAAAACAGAGGTCCCTGCCAAAAATGAGCTCAAACCGATGCAAATCGAAGGTTCGGGGGCCAAAACGCGCGACCCGGGGCCCCGAAAACTGACTGTTAAGCACCGGAGGTGATGTTCGACCACGAAGTTGGTCTCTCGGATCACAGTGTCCCTCAAAAGGGAGGAAATAAGATGTATGCCAAAAATCGGAGCAAACGGAGGTAGTTAAGCGGTCCCGAATCGAGGCACACGACCGACGGCTCCGAAAACCGGGAACCGGGCTCCGAAATGGAAAAAATGGCCTACGACCACGAAACGTAGCCTACGGCCACTGAGAGATGATCTACGAGACCTCTCCCTCCCTTCGGGGAAGAGAAAACAGAGAAAACAGAGCCTGATTCGCAAACCGAGGCAAAGCACAGAAAAGCCCGGAAGTCCGGAGGCAAGGCTCGCAGCCGAGACTCTGAGACTTCTGAACGAGCACGATATGCAGCATCACCAAGTACTCAATCGGTGACGTCTGAGTCTTAAGGTCGGTCAAAAATGGGGTGTCTACAGCAAGTGTTGTATCTCTAGCTTTTCCAAGTGGCCTGGCATCAGGGCATATGGACTCAAGTAGAGAACGCTCATGAAAGCGTAGAGGAAAGAGGCATCTAAAAGCATCCACCTCCATCTTTGATGACAAATCACTAAAGGCATTTACCGAACCCATTTTCATTTTCTTGCCTGTCAATAATGCCTCAGCCCTTCAAAAATAGAATAATACAGCTATATAAACCCCTTACAACTTTAAGACTCATGTACAAATTTGAAGGCAATAAAATATATGCTTTGAACAACCTACTAACATAAAAAATGCCACAAGCCAAAGCCCCTAAAAATAAAAGAAAAGAAAAAAACACAAGAAGGGAAGTCATGTTACAATTAATAAAGGCAAATGAATACTATTACTAAATCAAATTCTATTACAATCAAAGAAATTGAAAAAAACACAGTGTCAGTAATAGTGATGTAGCACCGCCAAGCGAGTTTGTGCCAAACTAGGACGGAGTGAACTAACTAATTTCTTCAATCAAGAAGAATTGCAACAAAATCCCTTTAAAATTGACAAATAAAAAGGAAACCCAATGACATATTTGAATTTGAATTTAATTGAGCAGAAGATATTGTCCCCATTTAAGAGAAATGGACACAGAGGGAAATAGAAAATAAATCAAATCTTGCCGAGCCAATATGCCTATATTCCAATTTCTGCATCTAACCCAACCAAACAAATTTATTATATTATCAATATCCAAAGAGAGAAAATAGTTAAAGATATGAATCAAGAAAATGCCTTTCTTTTCTTGGCTCTCTACACAAGTAGTCAATAACAGGACCACCCATGTGTAACAGCTTGAAAAAGAAGGAAACTCAGAGAACATACCAAGATGCAAGTATATCAATTTACATGGGAACTACACCGAAATAATTATTAGGAGAGTTAGAAAGCAAGAAATGCCAAAATGAGATTCCAAAAAAAGGCAAAATAATGGACTAGAGAGAGACAAAACATATCTGATATTGCCATGCTAGCAGATTGGAGAGAGAGAGAGAGAGAGAACAGATCTGACCGAAAAGAGAGTAGCTCTACATCTATTCATCGTTGAGCTTCTACTCACTGTTTCCAACGATCTACATCTAACGCCACTTGCTTGTCCCATACATGATTAAAGACACTAACACTGCACTCGAAAGCCTAGATAAATCGATTCACCATTGCTGCTGCTCAATCTGATAAAAGAAAAGAATTTTCCATATAAGGACTAGAAAGAGTAAATGAACAAAAATGAAAAGAGAAAACACAAAACAAAAGCACAAAAAGCTAGAAATCAACTAAATCGAGAGAAAACAATTCCAAATCGTTCGTTTTAGCCATGAAATTTTATAGATCTTGTGTGAATGTAGCAAATCCATATCAGAAAACCCTAATCTTGAGCCCTAGATTGATTTAGATCATAGAGATTCAAATAATCTGGAAGATATACGCTCCAGAAAACCCTAACCTTGAGCCCTAGATTGATTTAGATCATAGAGATTCAAATAATCTGGAAGATATACGCTCCAGAAAACCCTAACCTTGAGCCCTAGATCGATTTAGATCATAGGGATTCGAACAATCAGGAAAATATACACTCAAATCAATAGTAGAACAAGATTTTTCAGATCAAACAACCGAAGAATTGATAGAGATCGAAGGTCTGATGCCTCGAAGATCCAACGCCTCGATTTCTTTCTCTTCCTAAAGTCACGCCTCTGTTCAATCAGAATAGAAGAACGTCATAGTCTTGAGCCACTGTTTAAAAGAAATAATCGGCGCACAAAACGAGATGGTTTAGTTTAATTTTTTTTAGAATTTGAAAAAATCTGTACAGATTTCACAACGTTTTTGAAAAACGTCATAAAAAAAAAAAGTCACTGTATGCCTTTTTTCTTGTAGTGAAAGGAATATACTATAATGCATTGTTTGTTTCAATAAAAAAATAATTTATGCAAAAAAGTTTATTACTTTCTAGTATTTAATACGGTAGAAAGCAAAAATCAATATAAAATATTATTCATAATAAGCAAAAATAATAATTTAAATAAAAAATATTTTTCATTTATAAAAATGTTTAAAAAAAATATTTTTGACCCACTACTATTATCATTGTCTCCCCAGCTTGATTATCAATAATACAATTAATAACACATTAATTTTAATATCACAATCAATCATAAGTGAAAAATGTTTAATTATGGGCACTACAATCACACGACCCGTTGACCCCAAGTCAACCTCCGTTGTCCCTGCAACACATTTGATCAAACTCACGCACCAATCATATCTTTCCACGTTTTAACCTTCCCTGAGCCCCACCACATCTAATCATTACCTCACACCACCCCCCTCTCCCTCTATTTCATTTCATTTCTCAAAGATCTGTTACTTCCAAGCCTTCACCTTTCTTCCCCACCCATCTCTCTCTCTCTCTCTCTCTAAAATCCTCCACTTTCTCTCTCTACATCTATCGCCATGTCCGACTCCATCGAACCTTCAACACCTTCAACCTCATCGACCAATACGACGGCGTATATACACCCTCGAAGAGAGCCATTCGAACATGGTCTCATCCCCATCCCCAAGCTCATCTTCTCCGATGGTACCCAAACCCTAGGTCCTCTCAGAGACAAGCTCGTCGAGCGTTCCACTCAGTCCCCGAACCACCGAGTCGACTCAATCGCCATCTCCGATATCCTCCAGATCTCGCTTGACCACGCTCGACTCGTCCTCGACACAATCGCCACCGTTCTTCACTCCGATTCGGACCCAATTGTCGCTGCAAAGCCGTCTGAGATCGAGGAAATTGGGGTTGATGTGAATGATCTGGTTTTGTTTTTGTATGTTCAGTCGTATAAGCGGTTGCTTCCGAGGACGCATAAGGATTCGGCCGCGGTGGCTGATGTGTGGCCCTCAACTTCGGCTTTCGATGGCTATTTATCGGCTCTTTCGCCATTGCAGGTGCATAATTTTCGTTTTATTATGCAATGCTGTTGAATTTTGTGGTTAATTGTGTGTCTGAAAATGGGTTTGTTGAATTTTTTTGTTAATTGTATGCAATGGGGCGTTAGATTAGAAGCTATGAAGCATGGGACTTTGAAAAACATACCGTACACGTACCCAAAATTTTCTTCTTAATTTTTGGCTCACCCAGAAGTACCTACCTAGTATATACCAAGCCATATGTACCTCAATTGAAATAATATTTTCTTTTACTAGAGAAAAAACTCTTTCACTAGATTTCTTTTTTATTTTTCTGTTTTATCCTTAATTTTAAAATTAAACTCTAGTTTGTAAGTTATTTAATATATTGACATTTAATTTTGATTTATATTTTTACTTTTGACATTAAATGTTAATTGTAGGTTGGCCTTTAACAAATTAAACCATTTAATTAATTTTTGCATTACTATAAATTAAAATAAATATTTTTTTTTTCAAGCTTACCGAAGTGTACCTGTATCTTATTTTTTTTGAATTTTACCGTATCAACATACATGTATTGTATTAGTATCCGTACCTGTACCCGTGCTTCATAGATTGGAAGGAATGGATTTGCATCACAAATGGGTTTGTGAAAATTTCCATTTTTTTGGTTGTTCATTATCTGCATTAGAGTGGCATTTTCGAGGTGATTTATGTATTTTGAATTGGATTACAATCTATGAAGCATGGATATATGGTACACAGTGATACAACAAATTATATATGGGCAGATACCTTCATAAATATTTTAAATAATTTTTAGGAACTTAATTTTTACTATTGACACTGGATTGTTTCTGAAAATGGGAATGGGGTGTTAGATTGGAAGGAATGGATGCGTATCAAAATGGGTTTGTGAAAATATGACTAGGTTTATTTGACTTTTTTTTTTCTTTTTCTTTTGTTTCCATATTTTGGTTGTTCATTATTGGGGTTAGTGTGGCATTTTCGACGTGATTGGTGTATTCTGTAATGATTTACAAGCTAGGAAGCATGTATATATGGATATAGTGATACAATTCTTTATGGGTAAATACCTTTGTAGGGTCAATTATACTAACCTCTCCTGAAATTTGGAGAAAATACAAGCAGTTCCATAGTTTTGGTATAATTATATTGACCTTCATTTTAATTTTATTATGGCTTAAGGAACCGAAACTAATGCTGATGGTGTGAATACACAAAACTAAATAAGGTAAAATATATATTTCAGTGTGAAAGAGATAAGAACATCATTTGTTTCATTCATATAACTAACAAAATTATAACGAAAGGGGATTTAAGTGTTACATGAATCAAAACCTTAAGGGAGTCCAATGTAATTATGCTAAATTTGTGGGGTTTATTGTATTTTATTTTTTTTACAAACCTTAGGGAGATCAATGTAATTTACCATTTTTAAATAAATGTTAGTAAGTTAATTTTTACTATTGACCATGGATTGTTTCTACAAATGAGTTTGTTGAATTTTTTTTTGTTAACCGTATGCAATGGGGCATTAGATTGGAAGGAATGGATGTGTATCAAAATGGGTTTGTGAAAATATGATTAGCTTTATTTGACTTGTTTCCATTTTTTGGTTGTTCATTATATGCATTAGTGTGGCATTTTCTACGTGATTGATGTATTTTGAAATGGTTTACAAGCTATGTAGCATGGATATAATAAGGATATGGTGATACAATAAATCCTATATGGGTCTTCTATATGGTGATACTAAAATCAGTATCAAGTCTTAAACTATTTATATTGGCCTTATGATTTTCCCTTTTCACACTTACATGTGTTATAGGCAAAAGTGTTGTATGCAAATTTCTTTGCTTATTTAATTGTTGAAAATTGATTTTAGTATCATTATATTTTTTGATTTATTTTTATGTTTAAAAAGCATATATAGACACATGTATTACATATTAAGTATATGTCAATTTGATAAATTTTGATAAAGTAGGTTTAATCTTACCATTTTTCTTGTTTTTTTCTAAGAACTAAACAAAATATTGAAAAACTATCATTGTTCTTGTAGTAATCCTAACTATAACACCCCATTGTTATGAAAGAATTATTCAGTGTGTTTGGTTTGAGTTTTTTGAATTAAGTTTTTTAAAAACTGAGTTTTTTGGTTTTCGTATTTTTTTGTTTTTAGTGAATATTTTTAAAATTTTAAACATTTTTTTTACTTTTTTAGATGAACCTTACTTAGATGTATCTAAAAAGTAAAAATTTTGCGAAAAAATATTTTTAAGAATTAATAAATACATAAAAATACAAAAAATGTATTGAATTCTCCAATTTTTTTTTTTTTTTTTTTTTGGTATTTAGTGAATTTTTAAAAGGTTTTTTTCAAATTTTTTTTTTTACTTTTTAGGTATATTTATGTTCGGTATATCTAAAAATTAAAAAAATTGCTAAAATATTAAAAAAATTCAGTAAAAACAAAAAAATACGGAAAATAAAAAAGTAGAATTTTCTGAAAAGTGTTTTTGAAAAATGATAACCAAGCAAGTTACAATTTTAATTTCATAATAATTCGGATAAAAATATTCTAAAAGTATTTGACACTTCTCAAAATTAAAGTGAATTAATTTCAAGTATTGGATACGTTTAAGAAGTATCTCATGAGTATCTACAAGTATCGGTATTTATTATTTAATATGGATACTATGCTGCGTATTTGATTTTGTATACTGTGCATTTCTTCCCTTGAGTATCCAATATTGATTTCAAGATTTATTCTATTTTATTTTTTCAGTTCATGTAAGCTATAACACAGAAATGAAGGCTGTAAAATTAATTTGGTTAACTCCAATCAATTGGAATAATGTTGTGTCCTTATCTTTTGGCTGGATTTTTCTTCAATCACCATGTTTTATTTGAGTAAAGTTGATGGTCGTATATAATTTGCTTTTAAGGCATGTGTTGTAAACTGCAAGAACATTATTTATGAACTTTTGTATTTGGTAATAATTTTATATAATTTCTGGTTTTGATATTTTGCACGCTATTAATAAATTTGTTGTTCCATCCATTGCAGCTTGTGCGTAGCAATAGCCGTCGCTTTATGCCGTCACAAGCTGATGAGGAGGCTCATCAGCTATCCTATTTACAGAAGCACCTGGCCAACATCCTGTCTCTTTTAGCAGATTCTGTGGAAGAAAGTGAAGAATCTCTGGTATGTTAAATTCTTGCATACTATTGGCGTACTTATTTGTTCGTTGGGGTATTTAGGTCATTGATATTTTGATTAATAATCAATTTCCTGGATTTTCTGCCCTGTTGGGGGTGGGATAATACCAGTCTCATTATCCTTGCCCTTGATTGCAATCGCCTCTTGCATTTTCTAATGCTTTGCAGTTTTACTACTTGAAAGATGATATTCTTTGGCTTTTATGATTTAGACACAAAAAGAAAAAGACAAAAATTGTTCACTAGAGATACATTTGTGATGGTTTTAACTCTTGTACTTACTGCTTAATCGTTGTCGCGATGCTATTTTGTCCTAAAGTGACCTGGTATTGGTGTGATTATAGTGGTTTAATAGTATGTGGCACATTAGAATAAGGTTTGGGGAGAAATTTAACATAACCATAAGAAATTTCAACTCAAGAAAAGAAAGGCTTCTATTTTTTGTGAATTAGAAAGCACTAAGAAAACTTGTGCATAGAACTTGCTATGTTTATTATTTTTTTCAAGGTCCGATAAGAAATGAGTTAGAGAGAATTCATCTCCATCTCTTTTAACTAATGAAGAATAGAAATTTGCTAATTTTGGATGGGAATTAAAATTCTCTCCAAGTCTTGCCTTATTTTCTTGATATGTTAAAAAGTTAAGAGATAGGTAGAGGCTTAAAATGTTACATAATTTGAAACGGGTAGGTCATTCAATTTTGTATGCACCACGATATGAAGGTCCATTATATCTACTCATGCATTGTTCTGTCACTGCATTAGCTTTGGATATGTCTTTATATCTAATGAATATGAAAAGACTAGGCTCCGTCTTGTCTTTTCACTTTTTTCGAGTATGTTGTTTAATCATCCTGCCTAGGTGATCAGTTGATGGTAGAGAAACACTTCCAGAATGATGTTATCCTTTAGCATTTTCCGTAAACTCGATTCTCATATTTTCTCTTCAGCTTGTTTTATCTGCTAGATCTGCAATTTAGACTAGTTGGGTAAGATCAAAGCTCAATGATGCAGGACAGATTCGAAATAGGCCTAAGTATGAGCAAAAACGCAAATAACAGGGCTGTTTTTGGGGCTGTGAACAGCAGATATGAACAGTAGACTTGAACAGTGATTTGTAGGAAGTAGAGGAAGGGTTAAAGAAGGATAGATCTAGATATCACACCTAGAAAACCCAAGGCATCACACCAATGGGCTCTTTAGCATCACACTAAAGAAAGATTGCATCGCACAATCATAGAAGCATAAGCTTAATTTTCATTCATTCCATTCATAATTTGCCACAAGACTTACAATATAATTTATACTCACTTCATCTTGACTCTAAAACTTTCCAAATTAAATGACATGACTAATTTAGACTCCCTAGGACTCTTTAATGCATTAATCATGTGAAAGACTCTAGAAGACTCTTTGACCAACTAAATAACCCAAGACCTTGACTAGAAATTTAAAGACATTTGACTTGAGAAACTCAAAAGACACTTTTAAATAAATCCCAAGTCTAGTTAATCTCCCAAGTAGGCCCCACATCATCTAGCATATGCCAAATTAAGGCTTGGGCCTTAGAACCGTTGGATCCACGCCTTTTATAGACTTTAATTGGCTGCTGCCATTTTCCATCACTCAACCCAGTCCCGTGGGACTACATTGGATGTCCACCTCCAATCCAATCCCAATGTTATAGGTAATATACACAAGAAGACAGGTTCAAGTTGGTCAGATTGGGGTGGGAAATCAGTTTTTGTAAGGCACTACTCAACATATTTTGCATCTCTCCCTCTCTCTTGATTACACAACACAATTTCCAGAAATGATATCAAACATTTCCAATCCTCATTTTGAATTTTCTAGAGGAAGCATAGTTTTGGTTTGCTCTTTTCTATTTTGTGTGTGTATGGGTTGCGGCCCTTTTTGGCTCCTTTAGTGGATGCTCTTCTAAAACAAATGCCTTGTGTTGTGAATGTCTATTAATTCAAATCAACTTTTTGGTGTGGGCCATCTGGCTCTTGTTTTGTCGTTATGTTCTATTGTAAGCCATAACTTGTGTTAAAAAACACACACCAATAGTTGTCCTTATTATCTCAACTAGTGTTCTCTTCCCCCAGCCTTTACCGCAATATCAATATTATAAATTTTACGTCTAAAAAAAGTGTCCATTCATTGATCAAATTATATTTGCAAGATACAACTGAAACCTTACTCACCAAAAGAAGATATGACCGCAACTTACAGGATTATAGGTGTTCTTAATATGCCTTTGTTAAATAGAACATTAATAAAATTGCTGGTATGACATCTTGGAAAAGTGCTTCAATGACATTTGTAATGCAAGGCCAGGCTTAGGCTTTTGATTTTTGTCCTCATGTATCAACGATGTAAATATAATTTTGAATATGTATGCGTATACAAAGTTGTCTTATTGTACTTTCTCTGGCTTGCTCTAAATGCTGGTTTATTCCCATCACCAGGTTTTAGCAATGGAGAAGTTTGAGCACCTTGAATTTCTAATTTATTTTGGTGAAAAAGGATCAGAAAGAATTCCCTTGAGCCAGGCTGCTCCATTTTTTGCTAATTCAGATCCTGACATGCCTGCTGCTCCTGTTTCTGCGACACTAGTTCATGATTGGCTTCTACAGAAAATTTCCTCTGCCCTGGAACATATTTCTGAAAGAGTTTCTGCGAAAGAAAATGGGTCATCCAGTGCCTCTGATCAGGACGTTGCAATGGCTGATGCCTGTGTAAGTTCAATCAAGGCCTTAACCAGTGCTAGGGGTCCTAGTTTTATTGAGGGGATCTCTAAATCATCATATGTGAAGCAAGCTTCCGATCTGAAAGGATCTTCTGTGAAGGTCAGTTTATTCATATGGTTTAACGTTTCTTTTTCCAGTTTAAACCTTTAAGAGTTATGTGTTATCTTGTGTTTAGCTGTTGTGATATCATCATTTATATAACATGCTTGATTTTCTACTCTTTTTGTTCTCTAGTCAGCAAGGAGTACGTGCCTTTTCAAATTAGGCTGTCAATGGATGGGGGATGAGAATCTGTACCTCCAATGTGGCACAACGAAGACCTGTTTGCTTTTTTAGTGGTTTCAAACTTTCAATTCAATACTGCAAAATTTGCATTAGAATTAGACTTCTGAAATCTATCACTATTTAATCAAGCTTGGTCTATGGAGATTGAAGCTGATTAGGAACCAAGTATATTATGGTGTATTTTGCATAATGGCTTTATGTTTTATGTCCTATCCTGAAAATGTTTTATTGTGATGTTATATGTGTGTTCTTAACTTGGAGACAAAAAAAAAAAAATCTTTAACATGATTTTAAGAGAATATGGAAAAATATTGCTTGGCTAAATGTATATTACTAAGTGGTGTCAGTATCTTACGATTTACGATATGTATCTTACAATTTGATACCTTTCAGAAAGAAATCGATACTATCATCAATACGTATCTTAAATTAAATGTATCTTACAATACATATACGATACGTGATGCGATATACGATACGCGATACATATGCTACATAAATATTTAAATTTCTATAGCAAATTTGAAAAAAAAAATTCAAATTGTTTCATGTAAATTAATATTGTCGAAAATTTTCATAAAATTATTTTTAAAAAGCTATTTTTGAGATGAGAATGGTACTTTTTAGTTTATTTCTCGACCTTTTTTACATATCTATTGTATGGTTTAAGAATCTTGAGTTATTAATGTATATGCCTTTTGAAGATAATATGTATTGCTGCATGTATATATTTAATTTAAGGAACTTTGCTTTTGCAATTGATAGAATTATACATTGTTTAGTGTTTTATTCTCATAAGATATTTCTTTTTTATAACTATATTTATTTTTTTACCTATTTCTAAAGGTATTAAAGTATCTTACGATGTGATACGCGATTCAGAAAAATTAAAAAATGATACACGATTCGTATCCTGATTTGACAACAATATATAGGCATGTATACATGAAAGAACACTAGTTTAGGCATTTTACGTGTCTTGTTTATTGACTAATTGCAAAATGGAGGTACTCAATTGTTGATTAGCCACTAGTCAGTTCAACTGTAAGAATCATGATCAGAGCTTGGGCTTCAATGCAAGCTCATTAGCTTATTAATAGGTATGGACTATTGTTTTGTAGTGTGAGCCTGAGAAACTAATTCATGGCTTCATATTAATCTTCTCATATAGATAAAAGTCATGTAATCTAGAGTTGGGCTTTGACCCATGTTAAGTCTTCAACGCAAGAGCTTGTGGCTTGTAGCTTGAATTAGCCCTATGCTGCCTATGACTAAACTAAGCAAACCAGAGCCCAGTCTGACCTTAAGTCAATGAATTCTTACCGGCCTGAGCCAAGTTCAACCTTTGAGGTTGTTACTGATGTTGCCTTGTCTAGCTAACAAGACCCAAACCTTCCTACCTGCAGTTTCAGTGTTAAATCTTTTCTCTGGTGTGCCATCTCTCATGCATTGTGCGTACGTGTGCAATTTGAACTTATGTTTTCTTCATTGTTTGAAGTTGCTTTAGCTCTGGCCTGGCTTCTAATAATGTTGTAATTTTTGCAGGTCATAAATTGTCATGAATCTGTCATTTACATTTTAGCACCTTTGAGATATGCCACCATCTATGGATGCTCTGACACAACTATAGTTCTTGGAGCTGTTGGGAAGGTAGTTACGAAGTTGCAGGAAGATTATGCTCTCTTTTTTTTATTGTTGCAATATTGTCCTGAACTCCTTAGATCAACAGTTGTTTTGAATAGCATCACTGCTTATTAGAAAGTGATAATATTCCCTCTACAACTAGCAACTGAAATTGCTGGATTTTTGTATATCTCTTTAAAATTTGAGACTGGGGTCATGATAATAAATTAATAATATTCTAATTTAGCATATTTCAAAGTCTGGGCCTAATATTTGTTCCATCTACACCAATGACATGCCTATTAACTTAAGTCACTCCCTTTTGCAAGAACGTATACATGTGCCATTTGTTTAATAGAGTTACCAAAAGGCTCTCAGTTTTTTGGTACCCCATTTCAGTCAAATGCTATAAATGTCTGAAAATTTTATTGTGCTACCGTATTGTTTTTTTGAAGCTAGTTCTCCTTGTGGGTGCATTATTTCTGTTCCTATAAATTATGACGACCATTTTTGAACTTCTCCACAGTAAATTAAATGGAATGCTTGGTAACATGATGACTTATAAGGATACGTTGTTGGGAAAGAAAGAGTATCAATATTCTATAGTCCGTGGAATTCGGTCATTGGCTCCCCATAAGAATTGATACTGAAGGAGCATCCTCCTGTAATAGTAAGGGTTTTAGAGTCTTGGCAAACTGTTCTTATCTGCAGGAGCTTCAGTGGCTAGTTTTTCCCTATTAAGCATAGTGGAGTCAAATTAAGGGTTAGAATTACTGAAACTTTGACCAACATTCTGAAGTGTACAAGGATTGTAAAGAGGATACTAAAACCTTTAATTGTATGATTCTATTTCCTGGTCTCATGATTGTGTTACTATCTATGAAGCATGGACACGGCAAAATGGAAGCCGTGGCGGTGTCGGATACGGGGACATGCCGGGGACACGTACGGGACACGCCATTTAGCGTGTCCCTTTAATTAATTTATTTTTTTGGTATGGGACACGTCGGGGACACGGCGGGACACGGTGGCACATAGCAAGAGGACACGACAGGGGAACAAAATAGAAAACCCTAATTCGAAGAAAGAGGAGAAGAAGAGCTAAATCCAAAATCAGAAGAAGAAAAGAGAGAAGAGAAATGTGAACCTGTTCATCTCCATCTCGATCGATTGATCGATCTATCTCGATCTCCATCTCCAGTCGATCTCTATCTCCAGTTGATCTTCCATCACTTCTTGACCTGGTACGTCTCTATTCTCTCTCATCTTTGGCTCGCCTCTCGTCTCTCTCTCGCCTCTCTCTCTCTCTCTCTCTCTCTCTCTCTCGTCTTCTTTTAACCCTTTCGTCTGCCTCTCTTCTTTCCCCCCTTTCGTCTACCCCTCTCTCTTTCTCAGACTAAAATGTTTCGTTGACCACCAGTACTCAAAGATAATATATTATATATATTAATAGTTATTATATAACATATAATATATGTATAAGATAATATATAATATATAATATAATATATAATACATATTATAAGATAATATATATTTATATATATAATAAATAAATAAAAAAAACACATGTAGATAAAATAAAATAAAATAAATTAATTGGAACATATTATTTAAAAAATATAATAAATAAATAAATAATTAATGTATATTAAAATAAAAATAATTATAAAAAAAATTAAAAAATTTGCCATGTCCGTGTCCGTGTCCGTGTCCCTATTTTTTAGAAATTGCCGTGTCCGTGCTTCATAGGTTACTATATATGCATATATACGTCTTGTGCATTGTGACCCTTGTGTTAATCTGTCTATGTGATTGTGTTGTATATATGCATATGTACGTCTCATGTATTGTGACCTTTGTGTTGTTCTGTATGCCTGTCAATGTACTTGATAGTATCTGGTAATGACTTACAATCAATGGTGTGGTGTAGGGCACGGAAATACTGACATGATACTGTTGCTCCTAACTTCCTTTTTTGTGCTTGTTATATGCCTCATGGTGACTAGTGTTATCAAGAAAAAAATCTAAATTAAATTTTATTGGAGTCTGAAAGTTTCCTTCCAGTGTTGCATCTCTGATAAAGATTAGCATGACTATTTAAAGGACATTGTACGGGGAGCAAATATTCAGGCAAGCCTGTACTCCTTTCTTCCAAGCTACTGTCTGTCCGATCGACTGTGAGCACAACGGCGGTGAGCTACCCGGCGGTGTGTGGCCGGAAAACCCCTCCGACGATCAAGTTAGTACACACACCAGGGGATAGATAGAGAGAATTAGAACTGAGTTATGTTTAGTGTATATCTCACCAAAATGTCATCTATCAAGCATGGGGGGCGCAGACTCGCTTATATACATTCTGCGCTCCAAATCTACTCCCATTAGTCTCTCGACACGTGGTGCTGCTATCCCATCTGTCAGCACAAATCCAGCAATCACTACCTAACCAAACTGTTAGGATATATTGGCAGAGCTCGGCAGCCCGGCGGAGTCACCTCGGCCTTCCACACTAGAGCTAACCTTCACGACCGTGCTCCTCTCGCTAAGCTCAATGACGACCGAGCTCGGTTGCATTCCGGCATAGCCGAGCTCAAGACTGGTCAAGCTGGTAAACCGAAGGCCTTTCCAGCCGGGCTAAACGCGCAAACCATAGAAACCGGAGCGTCTGGCAATCATCTCGGCCGAGCAACTCAGGTAGCTCGGTTCAACATGGTCCTGGGCCTCCACCGAGCAAAACCTTCTCCGGCCAAGCCCAAGCTATCACGGCCCCAAACATGTTCGGCCTAACCCAGCTCGGCCCAAATATGCTTGGACCACATACAGCCCGGCCAGAATCGCGGCCCAGGCCGAGATTGTGAAATCTCCCTCACAATTGCCCCTTAATTCTGTCCACATTTGCGTGACCGGAATTATATTACAAGGTCGGGCTAGACTTTCTGCTCGGTGGTTCACTTTGCTCAGTTTAGAAACTTCAAAGTTGGCGAGTAAGGTCCGCTCTGCGACTTCCTTCTTGGCGAGCAACATCGGCTCGGCAAGGAACTCCAAAGAAGGCGAGCAAGGTCCGCTCCGCGACTTCCTTCTTGGCGAGCAACATCAGTTCGGCAAGGAACACCAAGGTCGACGAGCAAGGTCCGCTCCGCGACTTGTTTCTTGGCGAGCAACATCGGCTTGGCAAGGAACTCCAAAGAAGGCGAGCAAGGTCCGCTCCGCGACTTCCTTCTTGGCGAGCAACATTGGCTCGGCAAGGAACTCCAAAGAAGACGAGCAAGGTCCGCTCCGCGACTTCTTTCTTGGCGAGTAACATCCGCTCGACAAGGAACACCAAGGTTGGCGAGCAAGGTCCGCTCCGCGACTTGCTTCTTGGTGAGCAACATTAGCTCGGCAAGGAACACCAAGGTCGGCGAGCAAGGTCCGCTCCGCGACTTGCTTCTTGGCGAGCAACATCGGCTCGGCAAGGAACTCCAAAGAAGGCGAGCAAGGTCCGCTCCGCGACTTCCTTCTTGGCGAGCAACATCAGCTCGGCAAGGAATTCCAAAGAAGGCGAGCAAGGTCCGCTCCACGACTTCCTTTTTGGCAAGCAACATCAGCTCGGCAAGGAACACCAAGGTCGGCGAGCAAGGTCCGCTCCGCGACTTGTTTCTTGGCGAGCAACATCAGCTCGGCAAGGAACTCCAAAGAAGGCGAGCAAGGTCCGCTCCGCGACTTCCTTCTTGGCGAGCAACATCAGCTTGGCAAGGAATTCCAAAGAAGGCGAGTAAGGTCCGCTCCGCGACTTCCTTCTTGGCGACCAACATCAGCTCGGCAAGGAACACCAAGGTCGGCGAGCAAGGTCCGCTCCGCGACTTGCTTCTTGGCGAGCAACATCAGCTCGGCAAGGAACTTCAAAGAAGGCGAGCAAGGTCTGCTCCGCGACTTCCTTCTTGGCGAGCAACATCAGCTTGGCAAGGAATTCTGATCTTTCCATCAAAATGATTGCCAATTGCCCATTTTCCTCGGCCTTCTGATTGACGTCTTCCAAAACCAAACTCCCTAGATCTCTTCCATGGTTGTTTGCACCGTCATCCTCTGCGCTTCCCGCCAGACCGGTTATCTTGTAAGGCCCTTTTGTCTATTGCCACCGAGGTTGTCTTCACGGTGGACGCCGCTGCATCATCTTCTACTCGGATGTGCTCATTGATGCGCTGCATTAGTTGCCCCCCGGATGTCGGCTGGTTCATTGTAAGCGAGTCTCTCAGCCTATGTCCGATCGGGAGACCGCACTTATATTGGGTGATTGCCAAGTTGATCGGGTAATCTAGGACCTCGTTAAAGGTTTCCCAGTATCTGGAGTTGTATGCCTTGAGTGTGTCGTTCGACTCCATCTTGACACTGAGAAGGTGGTCAACTTCCTTTGGCGTTTTGGTATTGGTTTTGAAACGCGTCACAAAGGCTTCTGCCAACTGCTGCCACCTTTCGATGCTCCCCTCCGGCAGCCTCTCGAACCATTTCAAGCCTAGCTCGCCCAAGCTCGACGGGAAGATAAGGCACATAAGAGCGTCATTCCGCCTATGTCCGCCCATGACCTGTCGGAAGTGGCTTACATGCATGTACGGATCGGTTTTTCCGTCATAAAACGTAAACTTGGGCTGGTGAAAGCCTGCTGGGAGCGGTGTGGTTTCTATCTCTAGGGAGAAAGGAGTGGCGCTCAGCCTCGCCAAGTCCGTGTCTAGAAGGAGAGGCGCAACTAGGCGGGGTGGAGGCATTCCGACCTCTTCATTGGCGCGACCCCCATTAGATAGCCGCTGGAACGCCGGCATCCTCTGAGCTTCCTATCGGCGAGCCCGTTCCTTCAAGACTACCCGCAAATCCTCTGAACAAGCTGAGTAGGAATACCTCGACGTCATCACCGGACGTGAGGGTTGATAAGTGCTATCTTGCGCGCTGGACTTCTCTACTGGCGCGTCGGAATCTCCAACCTTGTAACTTCTGGTGATAGAGAGGGATGGAGTGTGCCGCTGGCTCTGACTGCCTGAACGGCAGGGTTGGGTGCGCTCACTGTGGTCTCCCACTCCAGCTACACCCTTTCCTTTGACATGCTGCTTGAGATCCTCCATCTCCGCCGCCATTCTCCGGATGACGGCGTCTTGGTCCCTTAGCTTGTGTTCTAGACGTCTGGCGTGCGATTCTCTCTGCTGCCGGTGTCCGTCTGGACTCCGAGAATAACCAAAGCTTCTATCGCGCCTATCTCGCGTGTCTCTTGAGTGTCCTCCTGGGGATGTCTCCAGGTCCGCCATTAGAGGAATGGCGGGATGTCCTTCTCTCCGTCTGCCTGACTCCGGGATAACTCCGTCGATGGCAGACAACGGAATCTTGTCGTTGTTCGCCATGGACGGCGATCAGATGAGTCTGGAAGATAAGGTTTTGTCTGTCAAGCTTCCCACAGACGGCGCCAATTGTACGGGAAGCAAATATTCAGGCAAGCCCGTACTCTTTTCTTCCAAGCTACTGTCTGTCTGATCGACCTGCGAGCACAACGGCGGTGAGCTACCCGGCGGTGTGTGGCTGGAAAATCCCTCCGACGATCAAGTTAGTACACACACCAGGGGATAGATAGAGAGAATTAGAACTGAGTTATGTTTAGTGTATATCTCACCAAAATGTCATCTATCAAGCATGGGGGGCGCAGACTCGCTTATATACATTCTGCGCCCTAAATCTACTCCCATTAGTCTCTCGACACGTGGTGCTGCTATCCCATCTGTCAGCACAAATCCAGCAATCACCACCTAACCAAACTGTTAGGATATATCGGCGGAGCTCAGCAGCCCGGCGGAGTCACCTCGGCCTTCCACACTAGAGCTGACCTTCACGACCGTGCTCCTCTCGCTGAGCTCAATGACGACCGAGCTCGGTTGCATTCCGGCATAGCCGAGCTCAAGACTGGTCAAGCTGGTAAACCGAAGGCCTTTCCAGCCGGGCTAAACTCGCGAACCATGGAAACCGGAGCGTCTGGCAATCATCTCGGCCGAGCAACTCAGGCAGCTCGGTTCAACATGGTCCTGGGCCTCCACCGAGCAAAACCTTCTCTGGCCAAGCCCAAGCTATCACGGCCCCAAACATGTTCGGCCTAACCCAGCTCGGCCCAAATATGCTTGGACCACATACAGCCCGGCCAGAACCGCGGCCCAGGCCGAGATTGTGAAATCTCCCTCACAGACATCATTAGTTGTGTAATTATTAAATGTCCTATAATTTGGTCCTTGTGCAATGAAATGTGGAATATGAGATTACTATGAGTTGAGATACTGAAATTCATCTGTTCATCTGGACGCCTTCTCATGATTTTAGCATTTCAAACTTTCAGCTTCGTCCTTATTTGTTCTTATTTTGTTTTGGCGCCCTGCATTTTTTACTTGCGTTGTCTTCTGGGCTCCCATTGGCTGATTGAATAATACTCTATAGCAACAATAAGATATAAATGGTATATTGTCAAATTGATTTATTTGGTCCATGTTATTTGTTTCTGTTATATTGTAATTTTGATTTATATCTGTTTGGTAGTTTTTTTATATCCATAAAGAAACTAATAATAAACCCTAGCCTTTATTTTATTATGGGCATGATAGACGTTGTATTTTGTCATGTCATATGATTAACCTTGTTCTAATTGCCCATTAATTTATTCTGAATGTGACATTATGGATGCTGTCATCTCTTTAATAGAAATGCTCTGAATGTGTATTCTATATATGTTTGTTTCCCTCTCTACAGGCTGTAAGAGTTGAACATTGTGAGCGGGTTCATGTCATTGTAGCAGCAAAACGAATCTGTATTGCAAATTGTCGTGAGTGTGTATTCTTCTTAGGTGTAAATCAACGGCCTCTCATTGTTGGTGACAACCATAAGCTGCAGGTGTGTGACATGTTTTAGAAGTCTTCATTCCTCTTTCTGCTAATCATAGCTTGTGAATTGTCAATTGTGCAAAGAAGTTATTGAAAATCCTTTTTTTTGTTTTTTTGTTTTTTTCCTTCTCTCAATGGATACTGTGCCAACAATTGCTATGTTAAGTTTTTGATTTAATTGATTGGGTACTGTGTAGTTGTCTATGTTTTTGTACATTCGGATGAGTTTGTAAAGCTTAATTAACTTCAATGGTTGTTTTAGTGCCCCATGTACTTGATTGAGAGTACTTCATTTTGCATAGAACCTGGAATATGTACACTGTTTTCGATGGGATGAGAACAAATATGTTTTTCTCAAAGTTTACTTTGAATAGTAGCTGTGTTGGATAGAAATATGATCACATGTATATTTCAATCTAGTTACTAACCTTTCACAAGAGAATGGACTTGTAATTTTTTGTGGACATCCAAATTCTTTTAGCTCTGTTTTTGTGTGTTTTACATACTCATCCAATTATTCTGATTATAGAGATTGAGTGGTTACATGCCACTTGGAGGTGCATTCCTAGACTAGAATTAATTTTATATTTTGTCCCACTGGAATGAATTTGACATTGACTCTATATTGCCTACTGAACTGATCTTTAGTTCTGATGGTCTTAATAATTTACTCTCTAGTTTCGAATTCTAAAGCTGTGTTTGGATCTTGGATTTGGGAATGGATTTGTGCAGGGAAAAGTGAATGAAATAGAAGCTAATTTATTTTCACAAATTCCTTCTTATCTTTTCCATCCACAAATCCTTTCACAATCCAAGACCCAAAAACAACATTGAAGTAATTTTCTTCACCTCTAATGGTCTCATTGGTGCATAAGCTGTGTCTTTTGATGCTGTCAATTTGTTTTGGTCATAAATTTTTCTGCTGCTTTATTTTCAAGCACTGTTAAATATTGGCTTTTAATACGTTTTTTCTTTTTCAAACAAATTTCCATTAGGTGGCACCATATAACACATTTTACTCACAATTGGAGGCGCACATGGACCAAGTTGGTATTGAGGCAACTATTAACAGATGGGATGACCCTGTGGCACTAGGAGTAGTTGATCCACATGATTCATTATCTCATCCTGCAGGCGTGTCTGATGTACAAGCTGAGTCTGCTACCCGCCTAGATTCTGATCAGTTCACAAATTTTTTGGTATGTTTTTTTATTTTGGTAGACCAATTTGCAAGTGTTGTTTTGTAGATTGATGTTGTATTGGCTACTGTTTGTTTGTTTTTCCTATTCATCCACTCTTGTTACTTTCCATTTTTGGCATATCTTCAGCTTAAATGCATTTTTATTGTTTGAATCTGAACAGTGCATGAACCATGATCTCTCCCTAATATTTTACAGGGTTGCTCCTTTTGGGGTTTGAACTTAATCTATATGTTAATATTTCTAGTTAAATTTTGTGATCTTGTTCTTTGTGCACAGATACCTAACTGGTTTGAAGGTGAATCCTCTGGGTCCACAAAAGGCAATCCATTTCCATTACCAGATGTGTATATGTCGTCTCAGCATAGAAATGTACGTGCACTGAGTCATGCTGATCATTTACATGGCCATCTGATTTCTGTTTCTAATAATGGATTTGCATATTTACCTACTTATCCAAAAAAAAAGAATAGTTTTCATTTTATACCTTTTGGAAGTGATTCTATACAATTCTAAATCAGTCTTAATTACATTGAACTTTTTTTTATTAAACATAATTTTTTTGTCTCAGCACAATAACTTAGGGGAGATCAAGCAAATTTTGAAGGAAACGCAACTGGAAGACAGCCGGAAGCGTGAATTATCAAGCGCACTGCATGTATACTTCAAGGAATGGTTATATGGTAATCATCGATACTCTTAATCGTTTTTTGCATTTTATACAGAATGTATGCTGGGTATACTGGAGATGGGTATCTGGATATACCCTGACCTGAGTGAAAGAAAATTATTAGTAAATTGAATTTCCAATCAGTAAGAGGTCAACTACCCTACCCTTAAAATCCCTCATTAAAATTCTTAGAGGATATTTAAATCCTCATCTTTTCTTTCTTTTTATTATTTACTTATTTGTGAATCCAAACAGAGAATTTTATGACTGTGAATTCTCAAATTCCTTTTTGCCTTCAAATTCTTTCCCAGCCTTCTCATCCAAACACACACGCCTATTCGAATAATTCTCCTACGCTGCGTTTGGTTGGAGGATTTGGGAAGGGATTTTGAAAGGGAAAAGGAAAAGAAAAAGATAGGTGAAATGTAAATAAAATATACATATATTTCACCTAATTTCACACATTTTTCTTCTCTTTTTTTCCAAATCTCTTCCCAAATCCCTCAACCAAACACAGCGTTAAAAACACAATGATAAAAAAAAATTCCTTCTACTATTTGCACATCTATTTTTCTATATTATTGTTTGAAGAAATTGATAAAAGATAAGGTTTAACTCGCATTTCTATTGATTTTGATGTTTTGACAGCATCAGGAAATATCCGGCAGCTTTACTGCTTGCAAGGTGATTGAAACTAGTGATAATGTTGTGGCACAACTAAATGATAGAAGAAATATATGGAGCTTTCTGGTTTTTTTTTCCTCATATTTTTCTAGTTTAAACCTGTGCAATTTTGTCTTGCCAATTCCTGAAGGTATTGCAGGCAGCTGAGAATCTGCAATCATTTACTTTGCGATGGCAAACATATTTGTGCAGTTATATTGTTGTGGCGAATGCAGTTCCCCAAACATTTGCTAACTCCCTGTATTTGTTTTTCTCTTCTTTTTAATCTTTATTTTAATGATGATGATAGTGTCTTTAACTGTAATATTTCTGTGAAACAATTTCACATCATTGTGAAATTTTAATATTGTATTTTCCTGGAACATGTTAGTTTGAGCTGTTTTGGGTGCAAAATTAAAATATTTTATTTTCCTTTATAAGAGTTTTGTTTTTGTTCATGGATGAGTTCTTGCTTAATTGAAATGGAATTGGTTGCTGGGGAGATTCAATAGGGTAACGGATTGAATCTGTGGTTTGGTTGGAAATCAACTCATCCTAAAATCTATTTTTATTTCATTGCCCCTGTTTGGTGTAGTTTATGGCGGAAATATCACATTAGTGGTATTTTGTAAAAATAATTATACAAAAAAGTCATTTTCTCTTTTTGTATATTTTTTTTATAAAAAGTGAAAGAATTATTTTAAATATAAATTTTTTTTAATTTTATATTTTAGTTAGAAAATTAAATAATTATTAAAATAATTTATTTTTAAACGAGTAAAAAATAATTTAAATAATTTATTAGTGAAATGTGAGATGAGGTCTTTAGAGGACTATATTAGTCAGCAACATGATTGGGTGGCATATTTGCGTTAGGATCCTCTAGAGTAGAAACCCTACAGTGATCTCCTAAAGTGGAAGATCCAATGGCTGAAAATAAAACTCACCAAAACGACGTCGTTTTGGTGAGTAAGTTGAAAAAAAAAAAAAAAAAAAAAAAAAAACGAGAGAGACCAGAAGAGAGAGAAAGAAGAAGATCCCCAAATTCTGCCATGGTTGGGTTTTCAAATTTCTGAATTTTTTCTCCCTCACCCCTTCATCTTCCCTCTCTTCTTCTTCATTCTCTCTTCGGTGATCGTCACCTATGTTCTTCACCGGCGAGCACTTGATGAGTGGTCATATAAGGACTTGAGAAAAGTATATATTTTTTTATAATTTCTGCACTTGATGATGATTCAAATCCCCTCCTTCTTCTTCTCTAAAAACTACAAAGCAATCCTACAAAGCAGTTCTTCTCTTCTGATTACACCCACATTAAACCCATTTCAGTGATTTTAATTTTTTTTTTTTTTTGATAAAATCGTTTGTATATTTATTTGTTTTGATTTATATATAGAGAGAGAGAGTTTTGCTTTGATCTGGGAATGATTCTCTGTGAGGACAAATAACAAACACCAAAGCTACAAAATCAAAACAATAAAGAACAAAATGTAAGATTAATCTCAGATTTCCCAAGAAACAAACAAGCAGAACCTGAATCTTAATTATATACAGAGCAATGCCACAAAGATGAGATATTGAATATTTTAAAATTGTTTTTGAAAGGTATCATCAAAGAAGGAGACAGTATCATCAAAGAAAGGTATTGTCTTGAATATTTTAAAATTGTTTTTGGAATCTTCATCTTTATCTAAAAGCTAAGTTTTGCTTCTTCCTTAGCAAAAACGCAGTCATCATCGTCTCTAATCGACTCCGGAAGGAAAACTCTCATGTATATTGTAGCTATCACCTAGATGAGATATTGACAGTATTAGAGGCAAGAGTTGTAGCCAATATGAATCGGCGGTGTCCACCGACGCGGGGCGGCGAAGAGGAGAGGGAAGATGAAGGGATGAGGGAAGTAAAACTCAGAATTTTAGCCATGGCAGAGTTTGTGATCCTCTTCTCTCTCTCTTCTTGTCTCTCTCTCTTTGTTTTTTTTTTTTGTTTTTTTTTTCAACTTACTCACCAAAACGACGTCGTTTTGGTGAGTTTTATTTTCAGCCATTGGATCTTCCACTTTAGGAGATCACTGTAGGGTTTCTACTCTAGAGGATCCTAACGCGGCATATTTGACTCATTGTTAAAGGTCACATCAATATTATTAATTTATTTATTTTACTATATAAAAATAATCATGTATGTATTGACTCTTTAAACGCGTGTTTGGGTATAGCAGAATTAGGGTTATTTTGGAAAGATAGTTATAATAAGTTTTTTGGTTAAAAATTGATTAAAAGTTGATTATAATCAGTTTTTCGTGAGAGAGGACAGTGAGTTATATTCTGAGAAGTGGATTATAACCTACTTTTCAAAAGACCTCTTAGAGAAAAACTTTCATTTAAATGACCCATTTTCCTTTCTTGATAAAAAAAAAAACGTGTGATGGTTATACCATTTCTTAACTACTGGCATTTTAGTAAGTTTTTTGAAGTGTTGTATAATCTATTCTGTGCATGTTAGAAATTATGGATAAAAAAAAAAAAACTTTTAACTCTGTTTCGAGTACACAAAAAAATAAATAAAGTAATAGATTTATAAAATTTGTTGGTAAGGTTCACTAAAGATTTTCGTCCATAAACATAATTTCTATTTGATTTGTGATCAATTTTTGCATTCTTAACTTATTAAAACTTTTTATCCAGCTTTTAATCTAAGCCAAAAAGGCTGAGGATATATATTTTTGTTATGAAAAGAAAAAAAAAAAAAAACTTTTATGTTTTGTTTGGTTGAGAAATTTAAAAAGAGAAATGAAAAAAAGTATACGAAATTAGATAAAATGTAATATATTTAATTCACATTTCATTCATTTTTTTTATTTTTATTTTTTAAATTTCTTTCAAATCTCTCAATCAAACACAATATGAAGAGGTGAAAAAAGTCTTTATATATTTGCTTCAAACACTAGTTGGAAGTCTCTGTAAATAAAGTTGGAGAGAGAGAGAGAGAGAGAGACATGGGTATATTAGCAAGAATCTGTTGCTGCTTTTATGGATCTTCAGGTGTACATGGCGGCGACGGTGAAGGTGGTAGAAGAAGAAGATTAGGGAAAATTGTTGAATCATCAGAAACAGAAGCTGAAGCAGAAGCTGCTCCGATTGTTGTTCCCCACTTCCCTGTCAATTCTAATCTCCCTCGTTTATAACTCTTCCAACAATCCAAACATATATATATATATATATATAGAGAGAGAGAGAGAGAGAGAGTATGTTCAGTATATATATGTTCTTTTTCAACCTTTGCAGCTTGGGTAGTGATCATGAAGTTTATGTTCTGTAAATTATCGTTGATACCCACTGTTAATATTATTAATATTATTGTTGTTGTTGTTGTTGTTGTTTTACTACTCACCTTTTTAATTAACTTTGTAGATACTATTAATTATAGTAATTGAATGTCCATGTATAGTATTTTTTTCATGTTAATTTATATTATATGAAACTACTTCACAAAGTAGTCACACACATTTTTTCTGTATTGTGTTGGGAGTAATTAGATTGGTTTTTTTTTTTTAATAATAAGAAATATTCTTTTGATGTTTAAATTATATAGGCAAGAGTCTTGTAGGTATGCCAAGCATTGGTCAAAAAGGAAAAAATTATTGACCAATAATTTAAAATGAATTTTTTTTTTATAAGAAATATTCTTTTGAGATTTCAAAAGCTGATGAAACTTTTAATCATTTCTTAACAATACAAATTTTGAAATTGTCTAAAGAGATTAATTTCCCAATTCTAGAATAGACAAAATGCAAAACATATTGAAAATGTCATAATTATTAGTTTCATTCAGCAAAAAAACTGTGTTGTTTTTGAAAAGAAAAATGATTTTTCCCCCGAAAAATCATTCCCCGAATTCCCCGAAATCAAGAGAGAGGGAGGGAGAAAGAGAGAGGAGAGGAGAGGAGAGAGGGAAACAGGGAGAGAGAGAGAGAAAGGGAGAGAAGAAGAGAAAGAGGAGGGGAAGAGGGAATGGAGGGGGAATGGAGAGAGAGAGAGAGAGAGAGAGGTCCCTCCGCCTCCGCCGATAGCTCGGCTGATCGTCGCAGCTCGTCGCAGATCGCCCCGCCTCCGCCTCTGTCTCCGTCGCCGATCGTCCCGCCTCCGCCCCAGCCCGATTTTGTTTTTTTTTTTTTTTTTTTTTTTCTGGATCTGAAATGGTTGATGATGTTGATGATGAAGATGAATGGTTGATGGCCCCTTCTTCTTCCTTCTCTTCTTCTTTTCTGATTTTCTTCTTCTGAAGAAAAAAAAAAAAAATCAAAACGATAAAAATGACGTCGTTTTAATTTCGGGGAGATTTGGGAAAGGACAGATTCGAGTTACCAATCACTACTGTTTTGAAAATAAAATTTATGAACAGATTATGAATGGGAGGCTCCAATTCCAAGGAAAGCTAAAAAGGCTATTTTTCAAAAGTCAATAAAATGAATGTTAATGTGCTAGACTGAATCAACTTGCAGAAGACAAGAGGATAACTAGTCAAAGGCAAAGAAAATAGGCGTCTCCAAGAGAGCAAGATTGGAGGAGGGAAAATTTGAGGAAAACCTACTCTATTTGGATATTTGGGTAGGAATTTAAAATGGAAAAGAAAAAAAGTGTTTAAAATGTAAATGAAATTTAGTTATGATTTATTTAAATTTCACTTATATATTTTTTTCTCTTTTTAAATTTCTACAAAAATTCATAATCTAAGCACTTTCGAAGGACCAAATATTTAAGTTTGACCTTCCAACTTAAACATGAGCCGGTTTCATTCTGTTTATGCTTGGGTGCAAGGAGTATGTGATTAGTTTGTAGTACAAACCAAGGCTAAGATGATTCCAGTGAATGGAAAGGCCAGTAGCTCTTCAGACAGGTCTAAGATGATCAAACTTCTTTGGGTTGCTAAGAATTCAACTTAAATGTTGTCATCCTGAGCCAAATTTCTAGCTCAACTATTATGTGAATGGGGGCACAAAATGGCCCATGTAATATATTACAGATATCGATACATATATGTAGCTTTGCAATTCGAGTGATTTCAAGTAAATTGAGAGGTCGTCCAAGCCTAACTCAAGTTGTGCTGGGAGCTACCCAGACCTACCTAAACTCAAATTATAACCCGAGATTATTTGGTCAAACTCGGCCCGAGTTAGGCCCTTATTGCATATAAGTTTGAATTTTTATTTTTATTTTTTTGCGTGCAACTACATTAATTAATTTGTTAAAATTAGACTATATTTACATTTTTTTAATATAAAATCATAAATAATATCAAAACAAATAATTTATATAATGTGAGAGAGATAATAATTCAAGTTTCGGGTTGTTTTGTATCTTTATCCAAGCCCATCCAAATTTAATTTGAGTTTCTGAATTTTTGTCCAAACTCGCATCAAATTCAATTTGTCTAAGTCCTAAAAAAGGTCAGACTAGATTCTAGTTGCTCAGGTTGAGTCAGCCCAAATTCCACCCGGATTTGGGGTGCCTGTTGTGCATCCAGCACAGCAGGCACTACTGTGCTGCCCTATGAGCTCATTTCGGAGTTTGTTTTGATAATCCAAACCGTTCATATTTCAAAGTACATCGAATAGAATATACCTGCAAAAAATCAAGTTCATCGGATATCGTCAACCCTTTCATCCATCCATTCTAAAATATGAACAGTAATTATTAAAATAGACCTTGAAATGAACCCACAAAGCAGCATAACAGTGCTTTCTGTGCCGGGGGCACAGCAAGCACCCAGATCCATTGCACCCTTACACATATGCAAGTGAATAGACACAGGTCATTCTTTATAGGTTAAGTTACCTTCATCACAATGTTTAGTTTGATTTTTGAAATGAGTTTTCTCATAAAATTTCAAAAATATTAGAAATTAATTTGGTAAAAAATTGGGGAAAAAAAGGAAAGAGAAAAACATAATTTTCATATGATTTTTATTTAGATTAAAAATAAATTTTTTAAATTTAAACAGATTTTTTTGTGTTCATTTTTGTTAAATAAAATTCTATTTTAAAAATAAATAAATAATTCATAAAACAATTTTGAAAATGAACCCAAACAAAGAAATTTCATGAAATTAACATAATTACACCGTTTTCTTCTTTACAAAAGCTAAAACAAATGGGGATATACAAATGTTGTGTAGACGCAAATATAATAAAGATAAATATGACAATATCATTTTTTTAATTCATATGACTAAAAAATATGTGATAAAAGTGGGCAAAAAATTATATGAATTAAAACTTGGAGTATAATATAATTACATTAAACTTGTAGTGTTGATGATATTTCTTTCTAACTTCAAAAAGGTTAATGTAATTCACATTTTTTTAATTTGAGAATTTAATTTAAGTTAATTACAACTCATACTCCGTACTTGTTCTAATCTTAAAAACATACCGTATATAGTAAGTAATGTTGGATAGTAACGTATAGGAAAATGCTATACACCCCAAATGAATTATTAAATATTTTACCAAACTTCTCACATTGGTGTGGGACTCACACAAATCACATGTATATGGGTCCCACATATATGTGAGACGTTTGGTAGAATATTTGGTAATTCATTTGGGGTCCCTAGCATGACTCTAATGTATATGTCTAAAAAAAGAAAGTTTAATAGTAATGTTGGATACAAAATCTATCCAATTTCCAAAATCAAAATTCTCTACCCTAACATGGTCAACCGACCAAGAATTTCCATAATCTGAACAAACTATCATCAACAATTTATGCACATTAAATTAAAAAAATAAAAATGTTTTTACCATTTTTTAAGGCACAAGTTTCGCTCTAGTCCATTTTACAATTAGCATTTTGTGGACCCATTTTAAATTCATATTGATAATCTAAATTGTTCATTATGCAAACTTTATTATGAAGATTAACCATGCAAAAAATCAAATTAATCAAATATCGATATCCATATAATCGAATGACAAAATTGTACCAAAAAAAGTAATAATAAAATAAAAAATGGACTGCAATTGTGATTATGAAAATAAATGGTCTATTTTTTTATTTTTTTTATTTTTTGCATGGTTTTATGATCTGATTACATAGATATTGATGTCCGACTAATTTAATTTTTTACTTACATTTTCTCTACGGGACTTATATGACGAACTGTTCAGATAATCGAGATGGGTCCAAAATGGGCCCACAAAATACAAATCGCACCATCTAGTCCATTTATAGACCGGGGTCAAGCCATACTTTTTGTTGAATGTAACAATTCCTACACCTACTCCACTATAGTTAGTGCACCATAGTTAGTGTTCCATTACCATTACACCTACTCCACTATAGTTAGTGCACCATAGTTAGTGTTCCATTACCATTATACCTACTCCACTATAGTTAGTGCACCATAGTTAGTGCTCCATTACTATTATGGTAACCATTGTATCCCCCATTTCTCTCTATAAAAGAGAACTCTTGTAAACAAATTAAAATAGATCAAAATATACATATTTAGTCTCTCTCCCTTTCTCTATCAATTCTTCTACATGGTATCAGAGCTATAGGTTAAGCTCTTGGTAATCTTCGCCTTCCGGCGGGCGGCAATCATGCCTTGACCGCTCGCCGGACCTCTACACATACCTCACTCCGTTGCCACAAATTATTCTTCTTGATCTTGCTCTTGTTGTTGCTGCTGCTGGTGCAGTAGTATTGGTTGTTTTCTGCTTGGCCTTTTCAATAAGAGGTCTCAACTGCTTCTTTTCAGCAAGAATCTTGAGGAAGTTGAACAAAAAGGGTATGTAATTGTGTTTCCTACGAATGTTTTCTGTCCTCCACTTCTTGAATTCACTTCAGAAAGTTGTTTATTAAGTGCTTCCACATTGCTGGTCTCCACCAGTCTCTCTGACTGTAATACAGCCAGCTGCTGCAAGATACGTTCCCACCTCCTCTGTAGAAATTTTTGTTCTTCCTTGCTAATGCTCTTTCTTCAATCAGCTGCAAGATGTCTTCTTCTGTTAACCCTGCTCTCTTTAGTGCTTTTTCTTTCAACTGCTGAAGAACCTCAGAGTAAGTTGAAGTTGACAACAATCCCAGGATGCTCAAAACTTCCTTGACTTCCTTCTCTAGTTCAGTGAGGGACTGAATTGTTGATAATTGTTGTTGTTTCGGTTGCTTCTTCTTGAGCAGGTTCAAAGAACTGTTCATGAATCTCAAAGCTTCTTGGAGAGTAGCATTCAATAAATATGGTGTGTGTAAATCATCTGACAGTTTAGTCTCAAGATCACTGTGCAGTTTATTAATGCAGTCTTTGGCAGCAGGAGTAATCCTAGCTGTTCTGCCATGTGGTTCACTTCCCTCATTTTGGTTTCCTTCTCTAACCCGTGAAGGAGGGAACGTACTTTTGTTAGTGCCAGCAGCCTACCTGTAAAGCCTATACCAAGGCAATCTACTGAGCCAAATAAGCCAATCTCCAGATATTCAGGAACACGGAAAGGAATGCCATGCATTTTCAAGACACTGCATCTGCTACCCAGTATCACCTCTCCAGGCAACTTTCAGGTCAAGGAAGCCTAAAGAGCTACCAATGCCCATCACAATGCCAGAGGAGGTGTAGCCAAACACAGTACAAGAAACCATGCTTGTTCTTCTGCAACAAATGTTGCTCAAAGTGCTTGTGTGTTCCCCCTGGCTATTATGGGAACAAGGGTATGTGCCCTTGCTACAACAACTGGAAAACCAAGAGAGGAAGCCCCAAGTGCCCTTAAATTATTATTATTATTAAACACATCAAAACACCACCACAAACATTCCACATATCACAACCTCTTTTTTTATTTCTGTCGGGATCAAACCCGATCACCATTTTACACCAAAAAAACAAAAAAAAAAAAACCACAAACAAATTCTCCAACCACCACAAAAATCGGCCTTACTTTTTCGCCTCTTCAGCTGTTCTCTTCTTCTTGCCTTTGTCTTGGGCGTCCCTTGCCGGTGCTGCCTCCGTGTTTCCCACGCCGCCGAGCACGTTCACTTCCCGTTGCTCCTCAACCGTCACATATGGAGGACCTCCAAATCTGAGCATCACGGTGGCCTTCCGCTTCAGTTCCTTGTTTTCTGCCTTGAGCACACATATCTCTGCTCGGGCATCCGTATACATGCGCTGGAGCAGAGCCAGTTGAGCTTTTACCTGCTGCACCTCATTTGTTCTACTCTGAAGCCGGTGCGACAGGTTGTTGACCGCAGTCATGGTCTCAACACATGACCTTAATGTATAATAATTGGCCTCAATATCAGATTGAGCAGCCATTATCTGCTCAACTGCCACCATCGGATAGTTCAACGGTGCAAAACCAGGGGGGCTTGGTCCAAGGGCACTTGGTTGCGGTTCCAGGGCAACTGTCCCGGTTATCTCTCTTGTGCACTCATTGAGGTCGGGAAAGAGAGTAAGACCCCGGGAAGAAGAAGCTATGTTCTGGGTAGCTGAACGGGAAGAAGAGGCCATATTCAGGGTTGGTTGTAGCGTGTTACAGAGTATCTCTCTCAGAAGTGTTACAGAGAGAACGAAGAGTTTTTTCAGCTGGTTTGTTATGCATCAGCGGCAGCCTCGCCTTGGTTTAAATAGGCAAGGCAGACATGCGCCTTACGCGCCTCTCAACGCCAGACGACAAATCGGCGCGCCTTTTGATGGCTCGACTTTTGATGGCTGTCGGGCACACCTTTTGATGGCACGCCTTTTGATGGCACGCCTTTTGATGGCTCGACTTTTGATGGCTGTCGGGCACGTCTTTTGATGGCACGCCTTTTGATGGCACGCCTTTTGTGGGTCCGACAAGACTCTGTAAACTGTCCCGACATTGATTCCGGTTAGCTTCTATATGGGTCCGACAAGACTCTGTAAACTGTCCCGACTTTGATTCCGGTTAGCTTCTATATGGGTCCGACACGACTCTGTAAACTGTCCCGACATTGATTCCGGTTAGCTCCTATATGGGTCCGACAAGACTCTGTAAACTGTCCCGACTTTGATTCCGGTTAGCTTCTATATGGGTCCGACAAGACTCGGTAAACTGTCCCGATATTGATTCCGGTTAGCTCTTATATGGGTCCGACAAGACTCAGTAAACTGTTTTCTACAACGGTTCGACATGACCCAGTAAACTGTTTTCTACAACGGTCCGACATGACCCCGTAAACTGTTTTCTACAACGGTCCGACATGACCCCATAAACTGTTTTCTACATCGGTCCGATATGACCCCATAAACTATCTTCTACAACGGTCTGACACGACCATACAGTGTCTCCTATCTACTTTTATTTGTCAGCTTATTTTTCCTGTTTTGTTACTCTCTCCAAACTCAAGTTGGTTAGTTCCTAACCCCTTGAGTTTGAGGGGGGCTGTTGAATGTAACAATTCCTACACCTACTCCACTATAGTTAGTGCACCATAGTTAGTGTTCCATTACCATTACACCTACTCCACTATAGTTAGTGCACCATAGTTAGTGTTCCATTACCATTATACCTACTCCACTATAGTTAGTGCACCATAGTTAGTGCTCCATTACTATTATGGTAACCATTGTATCCCCCATTTCTCTCTATAAAAGAGAACTCTTGTAAACAAATTAAAATAGATCAAAATATACATATTTAGTCTCTCTCCCTTTCTCTATCAATTCCCCTACATGGTACCAGAGCTATAGGTTAAGCTCTTGGTAATCTTCGCCTTCCGGCTGGCGGCAATCATGCCTTGACCGCCCGCCGGACCTCTACACATACCTCACTCCGTTGCCACAAATTATTCTTCTTGATCTTGCTCTTGTTGTTGCTGCTGCTGGTGCAGTAGTATTGGTTGTTTTCTGCTTGGCCTTTTCAATAAGAGGTCTCAACTGCTTCTTTTCAGCAAGAATCTTGAGGAAGTTGAACAAAAAGGGTATGTAATTGTGTTTCCTACGAATGTTCTCTGTCCTCCACTTCTTGAATTCACTTCAGAAAGTTGTTTATTAAGTGCTTCCACATTGCTGGTCTCCACCAGTCTCTCCGACTGTAATACAGCCAGCTGCTGCAAGATACGTTCCCACCTCCTCTGTAGAAATTTTTGTTCTTCCTTGCTAATGCTCTTTCTTCAATCAGCTGCAAGATGTCTTCTTCTGTTAACCCTGCTCTCTTTAGTGCTTTTTCTTTCAACTGCTGAAGAACCTCAGAGTAAGTTGAAGTTGACAGCAATCCCAGGATGCTCAAAACTTCCTTGACTTCCTTCTCTAGTTCAGTGAGGGACTGAATTGTTGATAATTGTTGTTGTTTCGGTTGCTTCTTCTTGAGCAGGTTCAAAGAACTGTTCATGAATCTCAAAGCTTCTTGGAGAGTAGCATTCAATAAATATGGTGTGTGTAAATCATCTGACAGTTTAGTCTCAAGATCACTGTGCAGTTTATTAATGCAGTCTTTGGCAGCAGGAGTAATCCTAGCTGTTCTGCCATGTGGTTCACTTCCCTCATTTTGGTTTCCTTCTCTAACCCGTGAAGGAGGGAACGTACTTTTGTTAGTGCCAGCAGCCTACCTGTAAAGCCTATACCAAGGCAATCTACTGAGCCAAATAAGCCAATCTCCAGATATTCAGGAACACGGAAAGGAATGCCATGCATTTTCAAGACACTGCATCTGCTACCCAGTATCACCTCTCCAGGCAACTTTCAGGTCAAGGAAGCCTAAAGAGCTACCAATGCCCATCACAATGCCAGAGGAGGTGTAGCCAAACACAGTACAAGAAACCATGCTTGTTCTTCTGCAACAAATGTTGCTCAAAGTGCTTGTGTGTTCCCCCTGGCTATTATGGGAACAAGGGTATGTGCCCTTGCTACAACAACTGGAAAACCAAGAGAGGAAGCCCCAAGTGCCCTTAAATTATTATTATTATTAAACACATCAAAACACCACCACAAACATTCCACATATCACAACCTCTTTTTTTATTTCTGTCGGGATCAAACCCGATCACCATTTTACACCAAAAAAACAAAAAAAAAAAAACCACAAACAAATTCTCCAACCACCACAAAAATCGGCCTTACTTTTTCGCCTCTTCAGCTGTTCTCTTCTTCTTGCCTTTGTCTTGGGCGTCCCTTGCCGGTGCTGCCTCCGTGTTTCCCACGCCGCCGAGCACGTTCACTTCCCGTTGCTCCTCAACCGTCACATATGGAGGACCTCCAAATCTGAGCATCACGGTGGCCTTCCGCTTCAGTTCCTTGTTTTCTGCCTTGAGCACACATATCTCTGCTCGGGCATCCGTATACATGCGCTGGAGCAGAGCCAGTTGAGCTTTTACCTGCTGCACCTCATTGTTCTACTCTGAAGCCGGTGCGACAGGTTGTTGACCGCAGTCATGGTCTCAACACATGACCTTAATGTATAATAATTGGCCTCAATATCAGATTGAGCAGCCATTATCTGCTCAACTGCCACCATCGGATAGTTCAACGGTGCAAAACCAGGGGGGCTTGGTCCAAGGGCACTTGGTTGCGGTTCCAGGGCAACTGTCCCGGTTATCTCTCTTGTGCACTCATTGAGGTCGGGAAAGAGAGTAAGACCCCGGGAAGAAGAAGCTATGTTCTGGGTAGCTGAACGGGAAAAGAGGCCATATTCAGGGTTGGTTGTAGCGTGTTACAGAGTATCTCTCTCAGAAGTGTTACAGAGAGAACGAAGAGTTTTTTCAGCTGGTTTGTTATGCATCAGCGGCAGCCTCGCCTGGTTTAAATAGGCAAGGCAGACACGCGCCTTACGCGCCTCTCAACGCCAGACGACAAATCGGCGCGCCTTTTGATGGCTCGACTTTTGATGGCTGTCGGGCACACCTTTTGATGGCACGCCTTTTGATGGCACGCCTTTTGATGGCTCGACTTTTGATGGCTGTCGGGCACGTCTTTTGATGGCACGCCTTTTGATGGCACGCCTTTTGTGGGTCCGACAAGACTCTGTAAACTGTCCCGACATTGATTCCGGTTAGCTTCTATATGGGTCCGACAAGACTCTGTAAACTGTCCCGACTTTGATTCCGGTTAGCTTCTATATGGGTCCGACACGACTCTGTAAACTGTCCCGACATTGATTCCGGTTAGCTCCTATATGGGTCCGACAAGACTCTGTAAACTGTCCCGACTTTGATTCCGGTTAGCTTCTATATGGGTCCGACAAGACTCGGTAAACTGTCCCGATATTGATTCCGATTAGCTCTCATATAGGTCCGACAAGACTCAGTAAACTGTTTTCTACAACGGTCCGACATGACCCAGTAAACTGTTTTCTACAACGGTCCGACATGACCCCGTAAACTGTTTTCTACAACGGTCCGACATGACCCCATAAACTGTTTTCTACATCGGTCCGATCTGACCCCATAAACTATCTTCTACAACGGTCTGACACGACCATACAGTGTCTCCTATCTACTTTTATTTGTCAGCTTATTTTTCCTGTTTTGTTACTCTCTCCAAACTCAAGTTGGTTAGTTCCTAACCCCCTTGAGTTGAGGGGGGCTGTTGAATGTAACAATTCCTACACCTACTCCACTATAGTTAGTGCACCATAGTTAGTGTTCCATTACCATTACACCTACTCCACTATAGTTAGTGCACCATAGTTAGTGTTCCATTACCATTATACCTACTCCACTATAGTTAGTGCACCATAGTTAGTGCTCCATTACTATTATGGTAACCATTGTATCCCCATTTCTCTCTATAAAAGAGAACTCTTGTAAACAAATTAAAATAGATCAAAATATACATATTTAGTCTCTCTCCCTTTCTCTATCAATTCTCCTACACTTTTTATTTTTTATTTTTTAATTTTAAACTACACAAAAACATGTTTTACCATTGAAAAATATATAAATTATCTGACTAGGTAAACAAAGAGCATGGACGTAGCTTTATCCATTGCAATGGATACGTACTTTATTTTTTTAGGAAAATTCTATATGGATTTCTTACCAAATTTTATTATATCTAGATAAAAAATAAATAAATGAATCTAATGACTGATGAGAAAATTCTACTCATAAGAAAATCTAATAAAAATCTAATGGATGATGAGAAAATTCTATTCATAAGAAAATCTAATAAAAAATCCGATTATGTATAACATCAAATGGAAAGATGGAAAGTCCAGTCATCGATCCAATCCAAAATTATTTTTTTTGGCAATTCTCATTGTAAAATTGTTCTATATAAGAATCATATACACCATGCAAAGTCACTACGTTCTTTGCAAAGTACTCATAAACTCTATCCATATAGTTTAAGTCGATCTCAGTTTTAATTCCTTGCTATGGAGTCAAAATTTGCTTCTTCCTCATCCATAGTCTTCATCGTCATCGTGTTCTTCTTTTTGTGCTTTACTCGAACCACCATTTCAATTTAGACCAACATTATCTTCAATGCAACAGTTGCACAAGATGGCTCAGGAAATTACAAGCGTATCAATGATGCGATTGCTGCTGCTCTTATGCATATTAGTGTAACAAATAGGTATTATTTAATAACTAACAACTGACTTTTACTATTTAATAAATTAAAAAAAAAAGATATGATTGGAAAAAGTAAAAATAAGTATTTACTACGTTTTACGAATATGATAGGTATTATATTCGCATCAAGCCGGGAGTTTACAGTGAATATGTGGTGGTGGGAGAGAACAAGACGAACATTGCTCTGATTGGTGATGATGCCGCCACCACAAAAATTATGGGTAACCGGAGTAACGCCACCGGATTTGGAACTCACGGTCTGCTACAATGAGTAAACTTCACTCACTCTCTTGGCAAGCAATTCTATTTTGGTTATTTTTTAGTTTGCATGTGTTTAGGGTTCATGAAGTAATTTTTTTTATTATGTTTTTCAAAAGTTAAATCTTTTTGCATGAAAAAAGTTGGAAAAACAAGTGTAGATAATATTTATTGAGGAAATTACAAATCAGTTTATTTTTATAAAAATATTTATAGATTAATAAAAAAGTGTATTAATATTAATAATTAAAATCATAAGTTTTTCAATGAATTTGTAATTATTTTTCTAACACTACTCTAGTTGTAATTTTTCCATATTTATTTTTGGTTATATTCTCATCATCCTCTTTAGCCTAACATATGTATACATTTTCAGTAATGAATGTATGGTTGAAATTGAATTGATATATTGTGAGGTTCAAACTTAAATGAATTTGAAACACATTGATATTTTTGAGTAAAATTCTTAGTATATAGTATGTTTCTTAATAACCAGATATTCAAATCAATTTACGAGTACCTCGACTAATCCTGAATCTGAATTATTGATAGATTTTTGTTTTCACAGTTGTCGATGGGGAAGGCTTTATTGGCCAGTCTTTAACCATTGAGAACTCAGCTCCAATAAACAGTTATCAAGCAATTGCACTCTACAATAATGCAGATCACTCAGCATTTTACAAGTGCATTTTCATGGGTTACCAAGACACCCTATTGGCAAACAAAAATTCACAATTTTACAAAAATTGTGAAATTTCAGGCACTGTTGATTTCATTTTTGGTTTCGCCTCCGCTGTGTTCCAAGATTGTGGCATCTACGTTCGTCGACTCTGTGACGCCCCAAAATTTTTTTTTTCTTTGAGACATCATAAGAATTTAACTAACAATAACTTGCTAGATAAAATTTTAACTACTAATTAGGAAATTTTAAATTCTTACATAGTCAAAGTCCAACAACCAAATAAAACTACAAGTTCACACACAACATCACAACATAGTTAAATACTAATACAAGAAATAACATGCTTTTATTTTGATAAGATCTTGGCTCTAAGTTAGCCAAGGCTCGATATTAGCAGCAACTCCCATTTCAGCTTCGGTTCCTTCTTCGGCATAATCTGGCATGAAACGCCAGGGCAACAAAATATATGCCATGAGTTTTGCAACACAGTAAGAAAACATAACCAACCTACCATTCTTTTAAGAGAAAAAATAAGATTCTAAACATGAGATAACAATATAATTGTACACATAAATTACAACCATTAGGATAATTTTCAGTAATATTAATAAATTAGGTGACACTCGAAATCTCACCACAGAGATTTAACTTACCAATCACCAAGCATGGCAACGGTTAATTTGAAACCCCCCTTGGTCAAATATTTAAGTGTTACCAATCGTAACTACCAGGGATGCCCACGTCCGGAGTTATATACCCAAGTAGTGGCATCCGTGGTCTGCCCCAAGGGACCGGTCTGCCAGGGGTACGTAACCTCCCTGTGTTCCACCTGCACATCCACCCTTATTCCAAAACCGAATACCGAAAAGGGTTCAAATAAGTCCCGTGCCATCTTAGGATTCCGCGACACAATTTACACGAGAATTCTCAAAACCAGGGCTCACCCTGAATACCCGGTATTAACCCTTCATCAGTAACTCATTATATACCGTTAATCCTTTTGGTTAATTTATATAATTAAACGCAAATTATTCAAATCTCAATCACCAATATGTTATACCAACTAAAGAAAAAAAAAACTCCCAACATAAAATATTATGCATGTCACCCAATAATAGTTCAATGTACAAATTTAGTAAATAATTACTTAAAACCATGGTATGAACATAGTAACTTAAATACAAGAAATAAACCATAAATGCACACCTGCACAAATTTTTTTGATTTACTAAATTAGTTAATATGAAAGTGGTGATTTTATCCTGTCCAGAAAAATTTTCAGAATATATATCTTGCAAGTAACATTTTAAATACATTACTTATACAACTCTAAAATTCATATCAATCTACAGAATAATCCATAAACATGTTATGGTCATTTTTCAGAAAGAATTTTCCAAAAATAAATTATGAATAATTCTTAAAAATTCCAAGGGTGTTTATGACACAGATTTGTCACATTTCCTTATATTAATTCCATGCTTAAATTTATAGATCAAACCCATAATCTAAAAATTTATCATGAAACTAGACTTCTCAAATTTCATCTTTTAGTTAGAAATTACCAGATTTGGCTTAGTATAGAATTTTAAATAAATTTTCAAATACATGGTAAAATCTGTCACACAGTTTCAGATTTAGTTAAAATTTTGTATAAATTCGTAGAAAGCTCAAAAATTGTTTTCAAAAATTTCTAGATAAACTAGACATCATTATAAACAACTTTGTAGAAGAAATCATCTCGAAATTGTGAGTATAAAATTATCTAAAAATTCGGGTAAACATGCTGGCAGATTCAAAACAGGTTATTCTCAATACAGTTTTAGATTTAGTAAACAATTTGTATAAATTCATAAAAAGCTCAAAAATTGTTTCCAAGAATTTCTAGATAAACTATACATCATTATCAACAACTTTGTAGAAGGAATCATCTCAAAAGTTTGAGTATAAAATTATCTAAAAATTCGGGTAACATGCTGGCAGATTCAAACAGATTATTCTTAACACAGTTTCAGGTTAAAAATTTGTATAAATTCGTAGAGGGCTCAAAAATTGTTTTCAAAAATTTCTAGACAAACTAGATATCATTATAAACAACTTTGTAGAAGAAATCATCTCGAAATTTTGAGTGTAAAATTATCTAAAAATTCGGGTAACAGGTTGGCAGATTCAAACAGATTATTCTCAACACAGCTTCAGTTTTAATTAAAATATTTTATAAATTCGTAAAAAGCTCAAAAATTGTTGCCAAAATTCCTGGATGAACTAGACATAATTATCAACAACTTTGTAGAAGAAATAATATCGAAATGGTGAGCATAAAATTGTCTAAAAATTCGGGCAAACATGCTGGCAGATTCAACACAGTTTTAGACAATGTATCAAATGTACATAATCTGAAAATTTGCAATTAATTAAAAAATGAGAGTTTGAGAGGGTTTTCTTACCTAGTGGTAGGGTTGAAATGGAATAATGAAATGGTAGGAAAATATGCAACCTCAATCTCCTCTCCTCTTCTTCCACAAGAATTCCTTCTATTTGGATGTAATGGTTTATGCTTAGTCTAGAAACATGAACTCTCTATGCCAAAAATATGAACTCAACTAGATGCAATTTAAAGACTCCCTCCGAGGTTAGCTCTCTCTCTCCCACTCTCTCATACATTTTTTTATTTATTATTATTATTTTTTTTTTTTCAAAAAATTTCATTCCCTTTCTTCAATTTCTAAGAGTAAACTTTTCCCTAAATTTTATAAACTTTCCCTAAATTTTATAAGCTTTCCCTAAATTTTGTAAACTTTCCCTAAATTTTATAGCTTTCCCTAAATTTTATAAACTTTCCCTAAATTTTATAAGCTTTCCCTTTCTCTAAATTTATAAAGATGGTGGGTTTGGTAGGAGCTATGGGTTGTTTGCCCATGGTTTGTAATTTTTTTTTTTTTTTTGGTCTTTGTTAGTGATGAATTGGGTTTATTTAGCACTAATTTTTATACTATATATATATTAGGTAGATTCTGAATACAATTAATTAATTTAGTTATTTTTTTCTTTCAAGAATAATTTAAATATGGGTTTTCACAGACTCTCACCTCCCAATGTGATCACCGTTAATGGTGGGAAACCCGATCCAACATCGACTAATTTTGGATTTTCATTCCAAAATTGCACAATCAACGTTTCACCGGAACTTAGGTCACGTAAAAAGGAAGTGAAGGCTTTACTAGGGCGGTCGTGGAAAAATTATGCCACGGTAGTGTTCATGGAATCGTATTTGGATGAAATCGTGCTACCGGAGGGATGGACATTGAGTTGTAACAACATGATTATGATGTTCGTGGAGTACGATAACCGAGGCCCTAGGGCAGATACTAGTAGGAGGGCAAAATTGCCAGGGTATAAGGTCTTCAAAAGTGCAGCTGAAGCTACCCCTTTTACAGTGTCTAAGCTCATTGATGGAGATTCATGGATCCCTCAAACTGGCATACCCTATAGGGGTGGTTTAATTAGTGTGTGAAACTATTTTTCTTTTTTTATTTTTTCTATCATTAATTTACAATAAGGAACACAATACAACGCAATTAACGTGGTCATATGGAATTTAATAACTAAATGTTATTTTAGTGGGTAGTTTGTTTTAGAATTTAATAATTAAATGTTATTTTAGTGGGTAGTTTGTTTTGAAATAATACTTTTAATTACAGTTGTATTATTCTATCACTCTGTATATAAAATTTGTGAATCATGAAGGCTTTCCTTGTTAGACATAATGGTCAAATGAGTAACCTCGAAATACTATGTGGTATTGTCTATATAGTACTTAAGACATAATGAAAAATTTTGTTATTAGGATAATATTTGACTCACTTTGTTAAGTGGTTGAAAGACAAAAAGATTCAATAGGAGACAAATGAGAGTAGAATAGAGATGAAAGGGAATGAACTATAACAAAGTAAATTACATTGACATCCCAAAGAATTGAAAAAAATAAAATAAGTTTTACAGTTTTTATATAATTTTTTATTTTATTTTATTTTTAGCAAGGCTAATGAAATTAAAACTATCGCAAGTGATGTGAAAACATAAAGACAAATAAGATAAAATATGCATTTTAACATAAAAGTGATGATAAAATTATTTTTTTATTTATATGATTAACCAATTATTGATAAATAAAAAAAGTTGATTAAGTGTTATGTGAATTAAAATTTTAAAAGAATCTAATATAATTATGCTAAAATTATAAAATTTACTATATAACTTTTTTTTAAACCTGAGGATCGTTAATGTAATTTAGGGGGTGTTTGGCATCCAAATAAAAAGAAATCAAAATTATATCAAATTTATTTACTTTTCAAGTTCATATTACGTAGACAAATATAAAAAGATACAAAAAATATATATATATTAAAAAAATTCCAAACTTTTTTAACCGAAGATTAAAAAAAAAAGTCAACAAAAAAGTGGAAGAGCCAACTGCTTTTGTGTTTTTTTTTCTTCTTCTTCTTACTTAAAAAAATAAATAAATAAATAAATAAATAAACCTTCTATTTTGATTGAGTAGAACTTAAAAATGTAAAAAAAATTTACAATATTTAAAAAAAAAAAATCACTAAAGATGATAAAAAATAACAAAAGAATGCTACTAAAAAAGTTATTAATGGGTTAAAATAGTTCATCTCAAGTTAAAATAAATAAATAATAAAATAAAATACCACATTTCATCATTTTTTTTTTAATTTATAAAAAATCAAATAACCAATTAAAATAACTTATTACAAAAGAGGCTAATAATAATTGGGTTGGGCCACGCCGGACTGGATTGCAATGATAGTAATTATCCGCCCATTTACCTACTTAACTGTGATTAGGCCTACGCCACGCACTCACAGACCAGTTGTTTGATCACTGAGAAAATAATTCCCGAGAAAAAAAATTCCCGGAAAATGCAGAATCAGGACGACATTCGTGATCTCCCCATAGACATTGCTTTAGCTCGTCTCGGAGGTAAAACAAACTATCTCTCTCTCTTTCATATAGAATCTTCAGGCAGGGCTTTGTGAATTTGTATAATTTGATTTTTTTTTTTTTTGGATGTGTTGTAATTGAAGAATGGTTGGTTGATCGGAAGAGAGTACCGTTCGATTGGCGAAAGCGTTTGGCGGCAGTGAGAGCTAAGATATTGGCGGCGTTTTCGTCGCTGCCGAAGGATATCGATCCTTACTTCCAAACCCTAGACCCCGAAGGTTGGTTTATTTGTTTTAATTTTATTATTATCTCATAAGATAAGATTTTTGTAAGATTAATTGCAAATTTATCATTTTTATTACCTTTTTGTATATAGGTCTCTGTTATTTATCAAGAATTATATATATATATATATATGTTCTATCATATGAAGTATACAACCCAGTGAAGATTTGTCACAGCTTCATTCCCAAATTGTCCTAAAAATGTCTCACTTTTTTATTTTAAGTTTCAAATTTTAAAATTTTTATAAATTCTTGAGTTTTCTTTTTATCTTCATCTACATTTCTTTTTTGGGTCAATTAGTAAAAGATCCAATCCATATTCATAGCACACTTAGTTTGGAATTATCGGTGCCTACTGCACTCCCAACAAAATCAGGGCATGCATTGGGTAGTGGATGTCATGTTAGTAGATTACACTTGCAAGTAAACTAAAGAAAAATTGTAAAACTAAACCAACTGGAATACACATACCTTAGGTCACAAAAAATTCCATATGATAAATCAAAGAATAGAAAAAGGAAACTAAAGGCTGGTTTGGCTTAGCCTAAATAAGCCAAAAAGTCAAAAAAGTTACTCCAAAATCCAAAAAGATATCACTATTCACCCAAAAAAAAAATTAAAAAAATCAATTTTCTTCAAAAAAAAATACACACCGAATTGATGTGTGTGCAGCTGCTGTGTGCGGCAGTGGAGAAAAAAGAAATGATTGGGTGTGATTTTTACACACACCGTTGTTCGTCCCATGGGGGTCATCACGGGTCCCGTTTTGATAATCTGAACCGTTCAATGTGTAGAAATCGTCGAGTACTATATGTCTACAAAAATCACATTGATCGGATATCGATAACTATATGATCAAATCAGTTATGTATAACAAATGGATGGTGTTATAATTAATGATTGAAAAATAAATAAATCGGATCAGATAGCTATCGATATCCGATTAACGTGATTTTTTATCGGTACATAGTGTTCGACGAGTTACACACATTGAACGGTTCAGATTATTAAAATGGGACCCGTGATGACCCCCACGGGCCAAACAAAACCGTCCAGTTCTTTGTACAAAAATTAGCCAATAATTTCCAACTCCAATTCACTCCTGCCGGTTGTACGGCTGGGGCCCACCCCTCTCTAATCATCTCCTACACACTTTTTTTTATACAATTTTTTAATACACATTTTTCCATAAAAAGTCAAAAAAGTTAACCCAAACTTTCATATTTTTTTCTCAACTTTTTTAGTCCAAAAAGACAAAAAGTACACTTTTTTAGGACACTCCAAACCAGCCCTAATTTAGATAATCTATACAAAGATACATTGAGGGTGTTTGATATAAATTAAATAAGTTCCTTATAGTTTATTTTGATTTGGGAGTTTGTGCCAAACTATTTATTGCAGCTTGTGCTTACAACTTATTAGTCAAAAATAGCTTTAAAAAGCTGAAAAAAGATGATTATCTGAAAGCTAGGGGAGAGGTATTTTTTGATTATCAACTTTTAACTTACAATAAGTTATACCAAAGAGGCCCATTGAAAGGTGACAAAAAAAAAACTAACAAGTGGGGCAATCGATGCTAGTTATGCCTTCCAAGTGTTGTGTCAATACGCATCCAGGTTGCTAATTGGTTAGAAAATAAATATCTTACACGTTGTAGCAGAGATGGTTTGGTCTTTGTGTTGTGGTTTATTGGTTGTTGAAGTTTTGAAGGATAAAGGGTGCTCAGAAGATGGCTGATATTGTTAAAAACATATATATATATATATGAAAGTTCATTAACTGGTGAAATGGCTTATTTTAGACGGTTAGAATAAGGACATAGTGCTGATCATGGTCTGTAGACTGACCCCATTCTAATAGAAATATAGTCAATGCAATAACTGGTCATATTTTTTGGTTATTTTATTTTTGTTTTAAATATATGTTATTAGCAATCAATTTCATGCATCAAGATTGTTATGGATGTGGAAATAATGGCATACATGGAGCTCTTCCATACAGATATATGGCAACGGAGATTCTGGATTTTTTTTTATTTATTTATTTATTTTCTGTCAATGCTTAATTTTTCTCAATGAAATATTAGAGTATTTACAATGAATGATCATGCTTTTACATTGCTTTATAAAGTTTATAGTTGATCTTTGTTGTGGAGTTGGCCTGAGATGTATTTTCTGTGTGGATACATTGAGTTCAGGAAATTTATTAGTAGTTAAGATGTGGTAGCTTATTAATTTGTTGCACTGAAACTCAAGGAATTATACTCAGCAGTGTTGATTTTTTCTTTTTTACTTACTATTTAGGTGTTTTATGTTAATTCACATTCTCTTTCCAGGGATTGGTTACTTGGAAGCCAAACAAATATATGGTATTCTTTTGAAGTTGACTCCAGAAAGCCGTAATATTTTTGGCCGGCTTTCAGGTGCTGCTGTAAGATCTACAAAAACTGTCCTCTCTCTCTCTCTCTCTCTCTCTCTCTCTCTGTGCCCCCTCCCCTGACTTACCATTTTTCTACATATAATTCTTATTTAAATTTTAACCTTTGGCAGGGTGTTTGGGAGTCAATCGTGCAATCTTTTGAGAAAGATCATATTTACCTTGGTGAGGCTGCTCAGATAATGGTCCAGAATGTTAATTATGAAATGTGAGTGCTCTCGTGATTGTCTACTTGGTTAATGATAAATAATGATTTTTGCTTGATGTTAGTGCGGCTTAAATTATTGATCAATTGTATTTCATATTTGAAGACCATATCAGAAAAAGCAGGTCCAAAGGACTCAACAGCAACTGGCTGAACTAGAGCGCAAGGAAGCTGATATTAAAAGAAATGCAGCTCTTTCAGCAGCTAAATTTGCAGAGGCTTGTCAAGAGCTAGGATTGCAGGTATGATCCTGCCTCGCATGCCACTCTACTGATGGTCATCAAGTTTGTATGATGTATATTCCTTCAAGAACGAACAAATTAAGTGTCAACTTTTGCTTTGCAGGGAATAAATGTGAGGTCGGAACTGTTAGAAACTGCAAAGAAATCTCTCCCAAGCACATTTAAGAGGATTCTGGAAGTCTCAAGTGGTGATTCTGTGTCACAGGCAATTGAGTTTTATTCAAATTTTGTCAGAGACGTGCATACGGAAAAGGATGTAAGAAAATTATTAAATATATGTTTGTCATGATTGTTGCTAGATGTTTACTGCTGTCACGTAATTGTCTTTGTTCAATTGGTTTGTTGTAATTGTCGCTAGATGTGTACTGGTTAAGTATAATGGTCTTTGTTAGTGGGCAGACAGATGGAACTGGGGATTATTGTGTTGGATGCCATCAATAACTGCGGTTGTTTGGTGTGATTGCAGAAAACTTCCGGGACTGTGCTACCAAATCTAAGGGACATTATTGAAAACCCGCCTTCTCTGAATGTTTCTGTGGGCTCTGAAGTTCTTGATACTGTGAATGTTGAAGCCCGCCTTGATGAATCAAACTATGTAACTGGGGAGATGGGAGTGTAGCTGATATTATTGACTGGGATATTACTGTTGACAACTCTCAGATAGATTGGGATATTGGTACTGTGGAAGAAACAGAAGATACTGGCAATGGATTGGGTCCTTATGAGATTGTGAATGCCAATGAGTTTTTACAAAATTCTCCACTGAATGATGATGGTGTGGAATCTGATAAGACCTTGTTAAATAAAAAGGAAGATGTTGTGGTCCCAGAGGTCTCTGTGTCAGAGATTTCTTGGGATATTAGTGTTGAGAATCCTCAAGTTCATGTGATTGAAGATACAGGCTTGTCAAATGCAGTCTTGGAGTCTCATACATCTATTAAACTGAAACCCAAGAAATCGCCCAACAGAGGAGCCAGCTTTTGGAGACGGAGTACAGGAATAAGATTCTTGATGACCTATTTGAGGTATGTGCTTATTTGTCATTTTGATTAATTAGGTATTGATGGAATTTTTTTCCAAACATTCATTGTTGGTTAATACTTTCGGTTGTTTTCATGTGTAAAAGGGCACGAGAATGTAACAAACAGTACAATCCTTTGTGAACTTGATATTTTTGTTTGACTTTTGGTTATTTGGTACCAGATTAAAGCATTCTTGAATCAGTGGTTGACGGAGTTGACAAGTAACGAAACTCTGTCCTTGCAACATCAAGTCCAGGCAGTTGCTCCTTTAGTGTTGCAGCAGTACTCTTCTGAAAAATAGAAAAACCAGGGATCAGATCATGATTCTCAACTCAAAAAGGTGCAGCATTCTTGTTTTTCAACAAGCTTTATACCTTGTCCATTTCCTTCACCGTCAAATTTCTTCTCCCCCACTTATTGTTTACGACCCCAATCTGTATTGAGAATTCACAAATGACAATTATATTATATTTACATGACTTTTCTTTTGGTATTTGATTGATGCATATTTTGTGCGATCCCAATAAGTCTTTGCATTTTTGGTTGTTGTTAGGAATCAACTGTCTATTGTTATGACCGATTCAGAAGTTTTCTGTCCTGATCTTGATGGTTTTTGCCCAGTAACTGCAGTTTGCTTGATTATCCCTCTCCCTCCAGTCATGCACATTACTAGTATTTTGGTTTCATGATGCCATGCTTATTATTCCTAATGAGTTGTGACAATATCAAGTATTGACTGTAGTGTGCATCTAATTTTCAGATTTCTCGATAGACTAGTGAGTACACTAGAGGAAAAGAAACACCACCAAGTGAAGTTAAAGGAGGGGTTGAAGGACTTGTCTGCCAAACGGATGGAGCTGCAGAATTCATTGACATCATTGTGGCCAAAGCAGGTGAGTTCATTCCTTTGTTGCTTAATTTAAGACACGGTGCTTGTGCTTTCAGATTAAACAATTATGCCCATAATTGGGTGTTCACTGCAAGAACTGTATCTTTGCCACGTGAAATGTGATAATACATATTTTAAAATTTTGTATCTCATATAAAGTGGAGGAATCTTGCAAGATATTGCAGTACCCATCATACAACTTTTTTAATGAATCTGCAGTTCTAATAATTCTGACTTGTTTTTATTGTCACTTCTACATTCTACAAATGGAACTTGTGTGTGTTAGCTCATCCATCGATTCATTTTTGCCAAGTTTCAAACTCATTGGTTATTTGATCTCATTTAAAAGATGTATATGCTTATGTTCAACATTTTCAGTTCTATTGCTTATGATTAGGAATGAGAATTAAGTAGCTAGCAAAAAGTCCTCCCCGCCTTCTGTCATTTGGCAGTTGAATATTTAGGCCAAGTTTGGGAAGACTAAATGAGTGCACTTTTTATCTTTTTGGACTAAAAAATTGAGGTTGAAAATATGGATGTTTGGGTTAACTTTTTGACTTTTTATGGAAAAATGTGTAATAAAAAATTGTAAAAATTGGTTTTTAGAGGAAAATTTGAATTGGGAGTTGTGCAGCCGTAATTGTTGACTTTTGGTGAATAGTGTTAACTTTTTAATTTTTTGAGTAACTTTTTAGCTTTTTGGATTATTTTGCACATCCCAAACTTAGCCTTAATTGTTTTTGCGTATCAATTTGCAGGAAGCAGCTCTGGCCAAAACCAGGGAGTTGAAAAAGCTTTGTGAGAGTACACTGTCATCCATGTTCGATGGAAGACCTGTCCATATAATTGGAGAGATCAATTCCTTGTTGAGCACTAGTCTCAGCGCATAAATCTTTGTCGTTACTCAGAATTTGTTTTTTGTTTCTTGTTACATAGACAGTGATTAACATGTTCCCTTTGACAATCAAATGCTGATCGTGTTCCCAATAACAATCTGCAATTCCTTACCTTGGAAATTTTACATTACCCTCCGTCCCCCGTCTTATAGATTGAAATTACAGCATTTTTGAATAGCTTAACTTCCATTTAGCAATCATGTTTGTCAATACAATTTCCCTGTGGCTCCAACTTCTTCAGAACTCTGATGGTTGGCCCTAATATTAGTTTTTGTTATTATAGCTTTGGGAGGTTGTATTTACGCATTATGAATACCATTTAACTATTAAATTTATATAATAATAATAGCTTCAAGTAAAATGACTATTGATGACAATATGAGTGTATTTGTATTTATTCAAGTAATTCACATATGAAAACAGAAATCTCTCTTTATACACTATTAAATTTATATGATAATAATATCTTCAAGTAAATGACTATTGATGATAATATGGGTGTATTTGTATTTATTCAAGTAAGACGCATATGAAAACAAAAATCTCTTTTGGAACAAATCTCTTTTTCAATACCGTTCATCTTCATTATTATAATCTAATACACTACACTCATAATCTTCACCAGTATAATCTAACACACTACACTAATCGTCTTCCCATTATAATCTTCACAATTATTGAAGATTTAGAGTTTTAAGAACATTGAAATCAATTAATTTTTGAGATTTACACACCATGGATGACACTTAAATTGTTGGTTTGGAACAATACAACAATAAAAAGGTCAATTTATTTTTTTGTTTATCTCGTTTGTATAGATTGTGGCTTGTTCATTCGTCATATATTCGAACTAGAGTCGAACATTTATAAAATGTTTAGTCATTTATATTTGAACAAAATTATTTTATTCAAATTATTAAGGTTAATCAAATAATGTTCATACATAAAAAAAAAACTGAACACTTTGATTGTAGTGTGTACCAGTTTATTAAGGTTAAAAATGGAAAGTTATACTGTGAACTGAAATATTTTCACAATCTAAAAATTATTATGTATGTATACTAAGTAATGGTGTATATTGAGAAAATCAATGGTGTGTAAATAGAATTATCCCTTAGCTTTTTAAATTGTTAGCTATAATAGAGATGGGACTCTTTTGCCCATAAGCTATTTCAGTAGCTTTTTAACTAAAATAGGAGATGAAAAAAATTAATATGTTTGGAATGATTTTTTTTTATTTTTTACAAAAAAGAAAAGTGCAAAAAATATTGAGAAAAAAGAATCTTGAACTCTTTTGTATAGTCCTTCAACTTTTTAATTTTTTTAGTGATTTTTTAACTTTTATGGGAATTCCCAAACCAAGTCGAGCTTCAAATAATTTTATTTTTTGGATAAATAAATTGAAAAAGTCAATTCAGTTATAATTTTTGCAAGTAAATACTTTAATTAACTTATTTTGGGCAAATAAAGTAAATAAATTAACCAAAAATTGAGACCATTATTTATTAGAATTACCAATTCTTCTATCTTTTGCGGTAATTTTATCAGTTTGAGGGCATTTTATTCCTAGCAATGCAGTCTTGATCATGTATTTTGAGAAATTGAACGTTTGATACAAATTTAAAAGAGAAAATTGGTGAAAAATTCACTCTAATAATTGTCTAAGACAATAAATTCAGCGAATATTTTTCATTAGTGAGAGGTTCACGGGAAATTCTATTTCTACATACTTAGTCTTTGTTTGGGAACCCAAGTTTGAGGGTATTTAGCCTCAAACACTAAAAAAGCCAAATAGTATCAAATAATACCTTAAAACCAATGATTTATATTTAAAATATAAAATAAAATAAAAAAGCAACTCGGCAGTGGTAGCCTACACTGTCACGTTGACAGTGCACTGACAGCCTACCACTGTCATGTTGGCAGGCTGTCCCACAGGTAGTAAATGACAATTTTGCCCCTTTAGACCAATTTTGGAAAAAGTGAAGTTAGGGACAAATTTGTCATTTCAGCCTCAAACATCATTTCAAACACATTTTTCAATACAACAATCAATCAAAAAATTCAACCCAACTTTCCAAACATAAAAACTAAAATAGCCTACTAAAACAATCAAATAGTCAAAAAGCCAAAAAAGTAGTCACTTTCCAAACAATGCCTTAATTATCTCAATGCACATCTTTTTTCAGTACACACACTTATTAATTTGATTATTAATTAATTTTCTCAGTCCACACACTAAAAGTTACAATTATATCATTCACTCATAATCATTGTACATACACTACTCAACCCTCCTTTCCACACTTTTTTTTTTTTATTTTTTTTATATTTTTCGGTTTGGAGATTTCGGCACTAGTTTTCCGAAATTACACATTTAATTCAAAACTTAACTTCTGAATAAAAGTAATTAGTTTGACAAATTTGTTCTAAAAAAGAAATTAAAAAAAAACTTTCAGCAGTTGATGTTCGAATAAAATGAAATAATTCGGTATTGGTTATCCGATTGAAAAAAAAAAAAAAAAAATCTATACAAAAAACTGACATTTTCATCACTAATAGAGTATAAATTTAGAGAGTAAAACAATATGAAAATTGTTATGAGAGTATTAATTTGCAAGTAATAAAGAAATATAAAGTGTGCAGCAAGTAAAGTGACAATAATAGAAAAATTAGGATTTAATTTTTTTTTACTCAACAGGTATTCCTTGAGATTTTTTTGTTTTTAAAAGATGTATACAGAAAATATTTTCATATAATATTATGGGTGCTAGTGAATGTCTATTATGGTTATTTTAATTTAGAATATAATTGCCATTAAAATAATATTTCATTAACTATATGTACTGAGATAATTAGGTGTGTGAAAATAGACTTTTTCGAGTTCCATCTTTTGTGAAATAATTTGGTAAAAAGTTCAAAAGGATATTTTGTTTTCAATTTTATCTCTTAATTTATATGTTGACTTTTTTTTATCTGTTGATTTTTCATTGAATATATGTTCAAATTTTTTTGTATATCTGTTCAATTTTTTTCTGTGTAAATTAGCTCTGTCCAATTTTATCTGTGTAAATTTTTAATCTGTCCAAATTTTTATCAGGACAAATTTTCTATTCATATTCTATCTATAGAAATGTCATCTCTCTAAATTTTTTTTCTCAGGCCAAATTGAATCTATCTATTCAGAGAGAGAGAGAGAGAAAAAAAAAAAAGATAAAATTTATCTGAAACAACTACAAAAAAAAAAAAAAAAAACAACAACAACAACAACAATAATCATCACCACCAACAAAAACTGTTAATATATATTATCAATATATATTAGTTAGTATTATAAATATATATTAGTTAGTGTTTCATTATAATACTATTAGTTAGCATCATTCATTCCTCAGATAGTGCTTCTCCATCATTTCCTTTAGTTAGGTGAAGCTTTGCTTCGTTGTATAGGTAGTGCGCCCTCTCACAGATGCTTGCTTTAGGTTGCTTTCGGTTCTCTTTGATTTCTCTAATGGTGTAGTCTAATAATGATGTTGTATCAAACTCTCCTATATAATGGAGTTTTTCCTTCAGGTTTATACACATTGAAATACAGAGCTTTTGCCTCTTTCAATCACTCTCTACATTTCTTTCATGGTATCAGAGCACAGGTTTTCTGCCTAGCCTCTTCGCTCTCTATATATATATTTTTTTTTTTGTTTGCAGATTGTATCTCTGCATCCAATTTTTGTTTGCAGATTGCATCTCATCTGCTTGGCCGACTGTTGCATTTTTTCGACCGTCTCTAAAATACGGTTTTCACCACACCAGAGCCTTCGTCTCCTCCGGACGATTCCAACACCACCAGTTTCATCCTCTTCCGCCGTCACACGCGCCCTCACGCGCCGATTTTGTGCCCGGCGCGTCGCCTGCTTCCGCCTTCCGCATCCCACGCGCTCCACGCGTCCTCTACCCGATCCCGTGCTACCGTGCACTGCTTGACCCCTCCTGCTAACATACGCCACGCAGCGCCTTGCTAACGTGCGCCGCGCCCTGTGACGTCAGCCCTGCCGACCTGACATCATCCTGTTTGACTGATTTGGTGCTGTTTGACCAAATTTGTTGCAAAAAAAAAAAAAAAAAAAATCCACTCCTTTTTCACTTAATTCCGGCCTTCTAAATTCACCGGTAACCTCCGTTTTTTAAGATTCTACCTTGATTGTGCTATTTTTCCCTCATGGATCGCCCCGATTCCTCTACTCACCCTATTTCCGTTATTCTTGACGGGACTAATTATGTCCTTTGGGCACAAGCCATGTCTGGCTTCCTCAAAGGCAAGAAACTTTGGCGTATCATCACTGGGGATGTGTGCAAACCGGTCCCAGCAACCACGGAATCCGCTGCCACGGACTCCACTACCAAATATGTCAACCGACTGGAAGATTGGGATAGTAAAAACTATCAGATCATCACCTGGCTTCGCAATACTTCTATTACATCCATCAGCCTTCAGTTTGGTAGGTTCCAACTTGACTCTGCTTCCTCTCCCGCCAAGGCCATCTGGGATTTTTTACGAGAACGCTATCAGACTACTAGTCTTGCTCACCAATATCAGCTTCTGAGCCATCTTCACTGTATGCGTCAAGATACAGCTTAGACCATTAATGCTTTCCTCTCCCAAATGTATTATGTTTGGGATCAGTTCGCTCTTTCTGAGCCTCCATGGCCTCATACTGAGGATGCTGCCTTGTTTACTACCTACCGTGACCAACAGCGCTTGGTTCAGTTTCTCATGGCTCTCACTCCTCGTTTTGAGCCCGTACGCGCCTCTCTCCTACATCGCACTCCTTTACCCACTCTTGAGCAGGCCATTTCTGAACTCCTGTCCGAGGAAACCAGGTTTGATACTCTCCATCCACACCCTGTGGACTCTGTTCTTGCTACTCCTCAGATTCGGAGTTCTCCTTCACCGCCTTCATCACAGCGGTCCACTGCTTGCAACTACTGTCACAACCGCAATCTTCCATCGACTCATCTTCTGGTTCATTGTCCCGTTCGTCTTTGTCGATTTTGCAACAAGACTGGCCCTGGACTTCTCCAACAAGATTGCTTCCGCAATCCTACCCGTGCCTCTCGCCATGGTCCCTCCACCGGGAATTTTTCCCGCCGCAACTCTCACCGTTCTGGGACTCCATTTAAACCCATACCTGCTCCACGCACTGCTGCTGCTGCCTCCGAAGATTCACCTTCCTCTGTCCCTGTAGATCCTTCCACTCCGGTCTTCTCTCACACAGATGTTGAAGCCATGTTTCAACATTTTTGGCAGCATTCCGGTACTCCTCCATCTACTACTTTGTCTACCACCGCAGGTAACACTTCCTGGTACTTTGACTCCGCTTGTTGTAATCACATGACCTTTGATCCTACTATTTTTACTCCTCTCTCTTCGCCTCCTCCTGTTCCTTCTATCCATACTGCTGATGGGTCTCTTCTGTCTGTAAGTCATGTTGGGTCTGTTTCCACCTCTCACTTATCTTTATCCCCTGTATATCTTATGCATGCTCTCACTTTAAATCTTATCTCCATTAGTCAATTATGTGAGCATGGTCTAACTGTTTCCTTTTCCCTTACTGGTTGTTTGGTGCAGGACCCTCGGACAGGGCAAACTCTTGGGATAGGCCGTAAGCGTGGACGTCTCTACGAACTTATCCATCTTCATGTTCCGGATTCCTCTCAAATCACTGCTCCTACCACTGCTACCACTGCTCCTCCTGTATATCCTTTTCAGCTTTGGCACTATCGTTTAGGCCATCTTTCTGTTGGTCGTTTGAAGTCTTTAATTTCTAGTGGTCATTTGGGTACTGTAAGTTCTGATGCTTTCAATTGTGTGTCCTGTCAACTTGCCAAACAACCTGCTTTGTCGTTTAATAAAAGTGACTCTGTTTCTCTTGCACCCTTTGATCTCATCCATTCTGATATTTGGGGACCCTCTCTGTAGACACCCCATTTTTGACCGTCCTCAAGACTTGGACGTCACCGTCGGAACGCTCGGTGATCATCCATGTTTGTGTTCGTTTGGAGTTCCCGAAGTTCTCGACTCGCGCGCCGTGCCTCAGGACCTCCGGACTCGACCGTTTGTGTTTGGTTTCGCACCAAACACTTGTGTTTTGCCTTGGAAGGGCAGGGAATGCTTTATGAGGCATCCCTACACACCACCGGCTGGGGCTAGAGGCCACCGGCTGGCTAGAGTTGCCATCGGCACTATATTGTGCCGGTCGGCACTCAATTTTGTCAAAATGACATTTTTTGCCGGCCGGACACTATGCACTTGCTTTCTGAGATATTTTCAGACAGCTGTGTGCAATTTGCTTCCCCTCCATACACGTGTATGGAGGGATGAGCCCTTAGTTGCTTAGCTTGTAAGTCTTACAAGTTCTATAAGAGGAAGGCTCTTCCTCTTGGCTTAAGGTTGGGGATTTCTTGAGAGGTTTCAGCCATTTTAGAGAGAGAGCAAGCTCTGGTTTTAGGTTAGATCATATATCTATCTTATCTCTGTCCTTTCTTGCTTATTTAGTACACTAGGTGCTTTAGTTCACACTATTGCACACAAGCACCTAGTGTCTCACCTTCTCCTTGCAACTGAGGTTCTAAGGGCTGTTTTTTAGTGTTCTTGACTGGTTTGGAGCTCAAGGGGCCAACTACTCCAACCTTTGTGAAGAAAAGCTTCAAGGGTAAGAAACTTACTTTATTTACCCCATTTTTGCACTCCATTTTTGCCTAGTTTAAAACAGTCTTTGTGCTTGGTCTATAACACAAAAAAGTTCTATTTTTTAAGCCTCTTCATTGTATATTAAGGGTGTTTTGTGGTTTGGGGAAGTTTGACCCCCTTTAGGCCTTGAAAAGGGCTCATCTTTGTGCTATTTTGGAGAGATCCGGGACTTGTGTGCTTGGACCTCTCCACCACTGAAATCTTGAGGGATTTCAATGGTGGAGATGGTGCCTTAAAGTCCTAGAAAGGGGAGGGCCACCCCCTCTCCTTGATGTCCTTGGAAAGGGCAAGTTTTGGCTTCCAAAGAAGCACCATGCTTGAGTGTGTGTTGAGCATGTTTGACTTGTTTTCCATGCTTATGTTGCCATGCCATAACATGATTTCAAGTTGGTTTTGGTCTCCTATGCATGCTTAGTATAGTTTCCTTGTAATGCCTCTTTATGCCTTAATATGCCTAGGTTGTGTGCCTTCATTTCTAGCATGTTTTAGGCCTAGATCCATGAAGCTTGTATGCTCATTTTGCCATGATCTAGCTCTGTCCATAGCCATTTGGGTCGATCTCATCATGCATTATATAGCTCCTTTGCATTTGGCTTGTTGGCCTTGAGAGCATGTGAGTGTAGCATGACTTGCTTGCTTCATTTTCAATGATTTGAAACCATCTAACATGCCATTTCAGACCTTATGATGTGCTTGTTTGATTGCCTTGCATGCCTCTTCAATGCTTTAAAAGCTTGTGTTAAATGCTCCATGTTTTGGTCATGTTGCATGCCTTTGATTTCAAGCTTCTTAGATGCCATCTAAGTGGTCATTTGGGCCTAATTTGACATGCCAAAAATCTGTTTTGGGTTGATTAATGCATGCCATGTGTGTTTGTGCTAGGTGTGGTTTAATGTCCCATTGACTTGCCTTAAGCCTAGGCCATTTGCATGCTTTGTTTGGCACACTTTATTGCATGATTTGGCATCATGTTTAACATGAATTTCAGAGCTTTAAGTGCATGTTAGTTGTCCATGATCGGTTTCTTTCAAGTATGCTCGAATGTCGTCTTGTTTATGCCTAAGTATTGGTGCCTTGATTTGTGCATGTGTGCATGTTTGTTTGGGCCCCCATAACTTGGCATTTTGGCTACTGATTTTAGGCCTTTTTGAGTTGCCTAATTCATGTCTAAGTCCATCATTCCATTGGTTTGCATGCTCACCTTGCATGCTTGTTTGAACCTTTTACATAAGTGTGTTGCATAGTCCACGTTGCATGCTTAGTTGACATGCTTAGGTTTGCATTTCCATTGTGCATGTTTGGCCTCTTGAAGTGAAGTATGATGGAGGTTGAACACCCTTGTTTGCTTGTTTGATTTGCACACATTTGAGATCAAAGTTGCATCCTTGGCTCTTAGGGCCATCACGCATGGAAATGCACGATTGGTGGTCCAAGGACCGAGGCACATCCCCCTTTGAGTCCAAAATATGATAAGGATTGTGTTTGGTGCATACATGCTTTGAATCACATTGCCATGCATTTTGTTGCCCTCTGCTGCTGTGAGTTGCAGGTTTTGCAGGCATTTTGTGTCGACCGGCACTTTTTAGTGCCGACCGGCAGTGAATTGGCAGCCGATAGCTTCACTCAGTGCCGGTGGCCACATCCTTCAGCCGGTGGTGTTGTACCTCAGCCGGTGGTGCTCCCCAGTGCCCTGAGAGGCACTCTTGGGACTTTGGCAATTTTCAGAGGAGGGTAGCAGGGAAAACAGAGGCACACTTGCATGACAGTGCGATTCCGAGCCAATTCCGAGCGCGCGCTGCATTTGGGCCCTTCTCCCGAGGCATTTACTGTTTTAATTAGATTAATTATTTGTCTAATTAATTTAGTGAGTTTGTAATAATTAATTAACTTGCGTAGTTAATTATTTGTATTATTATTTTGGTCCCTCCGAGCGAGGGCAAAATTGTAATAAGTGTGTGTGAGTGGGTGTATATCTTCCAATCCCCACTTCTTTCTATCCCTTTTATTTACCTGCTTACGATGGTAGATTAGGGCACGTCTATTTCAACATACCTTATGCAATGCATGTGTGCATCCATGCATTTGTCTACATGCATCGGGCTCGGCACATCATGCAAACTGCATTGTATTTCAATTCCAAATTGAATACGTGATAGTTGTTGCATTTCATGTGCCATGCTTAGGATAGCCGAGCCTGTCTAGATTACATCCCTGTATGCGATGCATTAGCCACTTAACATGAACCAGGTCATGCATGTTTGCTAACCGGGTTATTGTTTTGGCACGGAGTACGATGTAAGTATTTATGCTTTAGCATATCGCATGCGTGTGAATGTTTGCCATGACAATAGGATTGCCATGCGGCTAAATGCTTATGTGTGATAAACTGCTTGAATGCCTGTGGGTGGAGGTTAGATTGCCTGAGTTGGAACAACTCGTTGAGATCCGAATTTTAGCCTACTTGTGAGTAGCATAAAAACCAACACGTTTTTCGAGACAAAACGGATATGCAATGATTATTTCCGAATTAGGCAATCTAGTCTATACTTTTGTGCTGTGCGCATCACATAGTAATTCTAGGTTAATAATCGGTACAAGAACACGTAATGTTTTCAAAATCGAATATCACGGTTAGTAGAGGCCGGTCTTCGGACCGGGCGAAAGGGGGTGCTCATAGCTGACCTTCCCCGATCGTACCCAAGCTCCCGAGCCAAGTCACTTTGGTGATGACGGACATGTGGCCTTCGGCACCGAGTCAGGGTTTCCTAAATTTCCCCATTAAAAATATTTAGGTGGCGACTCTGTAATCTGGCAAAGTAGTCCATGTTTGGCACTTCTTTTCAAAAATCTGTTTTTCTTCAAAACGATTTGCCAGAGTTGGACTCTTTGGTTTGGATTTAGAACCGCGACACAACCAGGAGTCCGAACTGTAGAGTGAAGCCCACGGGCGCGTCTACACTCTCCTACTCCTACTATGGGAGGCGCACGTTATTTTGTTGTTTTTATAGATGATTTTTCTCGTTTTACATGGTTGTTTCTTATGAAAAATCGCTCTGAGCTCAAACAACTTTATTACAATTTTGCTGCCATGGTTAAAACCCAATTTTCTAAAACTATTAAGATTTTTCGCTCCGACAATGCCATGGAATATAAAGATTTTGACTTTCTTTCCTTCCTTCAGAGTCATGGTACTCAACCTCATCGTTCCTGTCCAGGTACGTCCCAACAAAATGGCTGTGCTGAACGGAAACATCGGCATCTACTTGACACTACTCGAGCCCTCCTTCTCTCTTCCTCTTGTCGGAAAATTTTTGGGGTGAAGCCGCTCTCACTGCTGCTTACACTATCATTGTATCCTTACACGGTCATTCATAATCACACTCCCTATGAGCGTTTACATGGCACCCGTCCCCTTACGACACCCTTAGGGTTTTTGGCTCTGCCTGTTTTGTTCTTCTCCAACCTCATGAACGTACCAAACTTGAACCTCGTTCACGCCTTTGTTGCTTCTTGGGGTATGGTATTAAACATAAAGGGTATCGCTATTGGGATCTCTCTCCCAACGTCTCCGTATCTCTCGTCATGTGGTCTTTTGGGAACACAAAATGTTTTCCTCCCTCTCTCAATTCCGTTTATCTGTTCCTTCCCCCTCTCTGTGTTTTACTGACCCTTCTGCAGATCTGTTTTCTGATGAGCTTACTCCACTACCCATGCCCGACTCTCTCGAGACTGCCTTGCCTACTGGTCTTTCTCAAGCACCTGCCCGCTCTGATGGTACTGATCTTGCTCCCTTGGACTCCTCACCTCCTGTTGAGTCTCTGGCTCCTCCTCCTTCTGCTCGACCACACCGGGTAATCCAACCTTCTACTCGTCTTCGTGACTTTATTGTTGGTTCTACTGCTTTTTCTACTTATGAACCTACCTCCTATCGGGAGGCTCGCTCTAATCCTCTTTGGTAGCAAGCTATGACTGATGAATTGCAGGCTTTAGACAAAACTCACACTTGGGACATTGTTGATCTTCCTCCTAGCAAGACTGCCATTGGCTGTAAATGGGTATACAAAATCAAAACTTGTTCTGATGGATCTATTGAGCGCTATAAAGCTCGCCTTATTGCTAAAGGCTTCAACCAAGAATATGGTATTGACTATGAGGAGACCTTTGCTCCTGTTGCTCGTCTCACCTCTGTTCGCAGCCTCATTGCAGTTGCTACTACCCGACACTGGGATCTTTATCAAATGGATGTGAAAAATGCCTTTCTTAATGGTGTTCTTCTTGAGGAGGTCTACATGCAACCTCCCCCTGGGTCTACTTATCCACCTCATAAAGTCTGCAAACTTCAGCGTGTTTTATATGGTCTCAAACAGGCTCCCCGAGCTTGGTTTGCCAAGTTCAGCTCTACTATTCATGACTGTCGTTTCACCTCCAGCTCTTATGATACTGCTCTTTTTATCCGCAAAACTACTCAAGGGACCACCTTGCTCCTTCTTTATGTGGATGATATGATTATCACCGGTGATGATATCAATGGCATTCTTCACCTTAAACAGTTTCTTAGCCATCATTTCGAGATGAAAGACCTTGGTCCTCTCAGCTATTTCTTGGGTCTTGAAATCTTTCATGATTCCACGGGTTCTTTTCTCTCTCAGGCTAAGTATACCTCTGATCTTCTCACACGTGCTGGTCTTACGGATTGCAAGACTGCCTCAACTCCCCTGGAGCCTCAGAGTCGTCTTACACCTCTTGATGGCACTCTTCTCTCTGATGTTACCCTCTATCGTCAGCTGGTTGGCAGTCTTGTCTATCTCATTGTTACTCGTCCTGATATTGCCTATGTCGTCCATATTGTCAGCCAGTTTATGTCCGCTCCTCGTACCACTCATTATGCTGCCTTAGTTCGTATCATTCGCTATCTCAAGGGCACATGTTTCATGGTCTTCATTACTCCGCTCGCTCCTCTCTCCAGCTTCATGCCTTCTCTGATGCTGATTGGGCTGGAGATCCTACTGACCGCCGCTCTACTACTGCGTTCTGCTTTTTTCTGGGTGATTCTCTTATTTCTTGGCGCAGCAAGAAACAATCTCTCACTGCTCGTTCTAGTACCGAAGCCGAATACCGTGCTCTTGCTGATACTACTCAAGAGCTTCTCTGGCTTCGTTGGCTTCTTGCTGACATGGTGTTCCTCCCTCTAGCGCTACTGCCCTCTTTTGTGACAATCATAGTGCTCTTCAAATTGCTCACAATGATGTTTTCCATGATCGCACAAAACACATTAAGATTGACTGCCATTTTATTCGTCAGCACGTTACTCGTGGTACTGTCCATCTCCATCCGATCTCTTCTATTGATCAACCTGCTGATATCTTCACCAAAGCTCATTCTCCTGGCCGCTTCGTTGATCTTGTCTCCAAACTCAAGTTGGTTGATGTTTGTCCTCCTTTAGTTTGAGGGGGCTGTTAATATATATTATCAATATATTAGTTAGTATTATAAATATATATTAGTTAGTGTTTCATTATAATACTATTAGTTAGCATCATTCATTCCTCAGATAGTGCTTCTCCATCATTTCCTTTAGTTAGGTGAAGCTTTGTTTGTTGTATAGGTAGTGCGCCCTCTCACAGATGCTTGCTTTAGGTTGCTTTCGGTTCTCTTTGATTTCTCTAATGGTGTAGTCTAATAATGATGTTGTATCAAACTCTCCTATATAATGGAGTTTTTCCTTCAGGTTTATACACATTGAAATACAGAGCTTTTGCCTCTTTCAATCACCCTCTACATTTCTTTCAAACAAAAAAGAGTAGATCTGAAACATATCTCAAATCTACGCATCTCATGTCTCTTCATTTATTCTTCAATCAAACAAATGGAAGATAGTTTTGACCTTGAATTGAGTAAATCATGAGCAGGAGCTATACTTTATTTTGCTTCCTTTACCTGCAATTTCTCAGGAATCAATCAGAGAGACCAGAAAATTGATCATCAAATCAAACAAACAGCAAAAAAAACATAAAAATAAAACAATAGATCAAAACGTTCTCTCTCCTATTTCCCCCATTTTCTCGGTAAACAAACCGCAGATCAAGCAAATGAGGAAAAAAATAAGTATTAAATCTGTTCAAAAATCCAACTCTCTCTCACTCTATTGGGCCATTTCCCAAAATAAGCCCAACTACTAACCTATTTCCCAAACTGAGTCTAATTTGGCCGAAATTCTCAAAATAAGCTGAAACGTTATTCCAAAACATACTTTTACCATATTTCTGACCCAGGCGTGGAAAATGAATAAAATCATAAAAGTGTGATTACAAATCATGCTTTTAATTAATAAAGCGTGGTTAGAAACCACGCTTTTAAAGAAATCTGTATTGTAAAGAAAGCGTGGTTAGAAACCACGCTTTTAATAACAAACAAAACCACATCACGCACTCTCTCTCTCTCTGTGACACACACACACATCACTCTCTCTCCCTCTCTCTCTCTCTCTGTGACACACACATCACTCACACACTCACATCAAACATATATAATTTTTAATATATATAAATTTTATTTTATAAAATTGAGACCAATATTAAATATATATAATAATAAATTTCAAGAATTAAACCCTAAACCCTAAAATAAAAAAATAAATTTTATCCCTAAACACTAAAATATAAAAAAATTAAGAATTAAACTCTAAATCCTAAACCTTAAAATAAAAAAATAAAAAAATTTAAGAATTAAAATAAAAAAGTAATCATTTTATATAGTTGATTATTATTTGCTATTATAAATTATATATATATATATATATATTTAATATTGGTCTCAATTTTATAAAATAAAATTTATATATATTAAAAATTATATATGTTTGATGTGAGTGTGTGTGTGTGTGTGTCAGAGAGAGAGAGAGAGAGAGAGAGTGAGTGTGAGTGTGTGTGATGTGGTTTTGTTTGTTATTGAAAGCGTGGTTTCTAACCACGCTTTCTTTACAACACAGCTTTCTTTAAAAGTGTGGTTTCTAACCACGCTTTATTAATTAAAAGCGTGATTTATAACCACGCTTTTATGATTTTATTCATTTTCCGCGCTTGGGTCAGAAATATGGTGAAAGCGTGTTTTGAAATAACGTTTCAGCTTATTTTGAGAATTTCGGCCAAACTAGGCTCATTTTGGGAAATAGCTTATTTTGGAAAATGGCCCCACTCCATTTCTCTTTCAGCTGACATATTCATCAGAGAATCTTTAGGTTAAAAAAACAGCTTAAACCTTCGATAATCAAAAATCGCACGTCTTAAAGTACACACAAATCAAGAAATCAAACAATATGTATATATGTGTGATTGTGAGTTGCTTTTGATATAGAAAGTTCTAGAGAGAGAGCAAAGAACTCGCCTTACGCTGTGTTTGGTTGGAAAATTTGGGGAGGGACTTGGAAAGGAAAAGGGAAATGGAAAATATGTATGAAATTTTGTGAAATATAGGTATATTTTATTCATATTTCACCTACCTTTTCCATTTCCCTTTCCAAATCTCTCCTCAAATCTCCCAAGCAAACACACCATTAGTCTCGTGATTTAAGGAAAATGGCTGTCGAGTAATTGGATCGTCTAATTTTGAAGATTCGCCGTTGCTGTGGTGGGAACATCGCCACTGCGAGAATCTTCAACCTCGGTTTTGTTAGACACCTTCGATGGCTATAAAGAAGTCCTTCGTTCATCGTCTCAACATCAAGCATTGGGAGAGGAATCATTCTTTTGTAGATCATGGCGCTAGCGGCAATGAGAGTGTAGGCGATGGTGGCACCATCGCGATCTCAAACCCTAGCTGTCTTATATCTACATATAAGAGAGAGAGAGAGAGAGAGAGAGTACGTGAAGAAGAATAAGGTGGAGGAAAGGACTGGGGTGGTGGCCGCACAAACAGCTAGCACAGTGTCTGAAACCGTAGCAAGAGAGATCTGCAGCGTGAGAGAGAAGCACAACGTTGACAGGTGGTGACATGATGACAACCGATGAAGAGAGGAGAGAGAGAGAGAGAGAGAGAGAGAGAGAATGATTTGGTTTGGCTAGCTCAGGGTTTGGGAAATTATATATATACATGGATAGCTTAATCATTTTGCAAGATTTAGATAAAATATTTTAGAGCATGAATCTTTAAATAAAGAAAATTCGAAATTGAATTTAAGAACAAGGCCAATTTGAAATTACAATAAAAAATAAAAACTGCAGATCTGCAAAAGACTCCAAAAACAAGGTCGTGCGGATAAGATATACGCATTTTTATCTACATTTCAAAGAGAGGTTGCATTTTCTTATTAAAAAAAAGAAGGGTCAAATTCATTATTCAAAATAATGATGAAAGGTAAGATATACCCCTATTCTACCAGGAAGGAATGATTCAAAAACAAACAGCAACTAAAATGCCAAGCCTGCATCCATTCTCATGATCAGTTCTTTTCTAGGTTAGACAACTCAAACATGACACAGACTCAACTTAGGTTTGTTCCAACAAACAACACAAACACACGTCATCCCTGTTCTTCAGTTCCAGGTTCGACGACTTAAACAATTCATCCTAGGTTTTATTCCACCGAACAAACACAAACACAAACACAAACACTTGTCCCGTTCATCAGCTCCAGGCTCGACAACTTAAACAAGACACAGATTCATCCTAGGTTTATTCCAACAAGCAAACACAAACTACACGTCGTCCCTGTTCATCAGTTCCAGGCTCGACAACTTAAACAAGACACAGATTCATCTGAAGGTTTATCCCAACAACACACAAACATGTGTCGGCTGACCCTGGTTTATTAACTGCAACTACTAAAATAGCTACGTAAAAAACGCAGCAAGGAGGGCGCCTAGAGTGACCAGTGCATATGCTGAGTGGAAGAGTCATACGCCCCTGAATGCTCAAGTTCCAACTCCAGCTCGCCAGAATACTGGTTATTACCTGGCTGTGACATCTGTCGCAGACCCAGATCAGGAGTCATCGTCTCATGTAAACTGGTACCGGTTTCATTGCCCTTGAAAGCCCATGAGGTGCTAGAGAAGTGATCGACTGCTGCGCCATGAGTAGTAGCTGCTGATTGAACCACGTGAGTTCCATCAGTGTTAACAAAGTTGTTCACGCCAAGACTCAAGGGTGGTTGGCCCCTCGAGCCCCAGGGTTGATTTGACAGAAGAGAGAGAGCACAGCCAGAGTCAGTGACACCGGTGAAACATTCTCCCGGAGGAATGGTGGAACCGGAATAGCTGGACCCACTTGCTGAGCCATGCAGAAAAAGGTTTGACGGAGGATTTTCAGATTCGCTCTGCCACGGATGCGGAAGAAACTTCCCGGTGGCAGTGGACTGATTGCCTGAAATCCGGTCGGATGTTCTGGTTGTTGGCCATGGATCTCGCCCGGTGAGCCTAGGGTATGTATTGAAGTCCATCAGAAAGCCTCCACCTCTGCTGTTTTCTGTCAGAAAAAGTATCAAACATTTGAACTCAGTTTTAGAAGAAATGCAAAGCAAAAACCTAAAAATTAAATGTATTTTGAGACGGTTCTAGGACGAGTGATGAGGGTTTGAAAGGAGTTTTTGTTGATGAGGTCAAACCAAAGACAGATGAAGACAGGCGTCCATAGCGTGAGGACAATAAAGATCCGGGTGGTGGCTTCCTCCGACGCTCATTATGGCCAGCCAGGCGTCTGCGGCAACTTCTTTTCCCTTGATCAAATTCAGGAAGTTGGTGAAACCTGTGCACAAGCAAGCCAAGAAGCTATTAATTCCATTCATAATTATTTTTGGGGAGGAAATTGTGGAGGAATAAACCACAAACATAGTAGTAAAAAGAATCAATCACAATCAAGAAAAACATGGCACACACATATGTGGTTTGGCAAAATTACCTACATCAATAGCTCACACCGGTTCCACTATATTGGAAAAAGAGGCAAGTACAAATCGGCTCCAATATATATACTAAGGTTTACATCAACATATTATTGAAATATCCTCAGTACTCAAAATCTAGATACCCTTAATTGAATCAGTGGCAACATGCTGAAATGTACAATATTAATTAGGCTACACAAACCCAACAGAAATTCCAAGAAAGGAGAAGAAAAATGCAACAAAAATTAATCCAGATGGAAGATACAATGGATGTTTTGATGAAAGATTTTAGAATCCAAAACAAATCATGTGGTTTCCCAATTTGCCTAAGTTCACCAGGGAAATGAGGGTGCTTCTAATAATCACCCAAAACCGGAGAGAAGACAAGGAAAATGCTAAGGAAGTTCAATTCACCGAAACTACTTTGATTGTAAGTTTGAGAACAACTTTTGATCCAATTTTGCTATCATGACATTAGAAGAAAGGGAGATGAAAAGAACAAAATCCACTTTCAAATAAAAACATGTCTTGGAAAATGGTGCATTTGGTATCGTTTTTGTTTTTGTTTTCCATTCTTGAAAAAAAAAAAAAACTGACATGTCCAATCTTGTTTTGACAACTATTTCCGAAAACTGCTTGGCAAAATTTTCAGACAATACCCCTTTTCAGAAAACACTTGTAAGTTGTTTTCTGAATTTTCAATTAATTATTTTTGCATACAAATGAAACAGTGGATTTTTTTTTTTTAACTTTTTTATTGTTTTTGTTTCCCAAAACATGAACAAAAACGAAAAACATAAATATCGAAAATTAAAACTACACCAAACAGGGGAATACCTCGGGAAACCCTGTCATGAACGCCCTTGTTTTTCCTACAAAAGTTTCGTAAATCAAATTCCCAAACACCAATCGATGCCTTAATTAAAGCGACTACTGATTGGCATAGAGTACATCACTTTCCAAGAGCTCATGATTTTTTTGGAGCCAAGGCACAACCAGGTTCAACTTTACATTACAAAGAATATTTTGCAAATTTCCTAGATTTTTTTTTTTTTTTAGAGCTTGACAAACCAGCATCAATAAAAGAACCACATTTCCAATCAGAATCCATTCTCATATCATGTCAATTAAAAAGAAAAGGAAACCAAGAAAAACAAAAACAATGATGACAGTAAGGCCCCGTTTGTTTTGGGGTGTAAAGGATGGAAGGGGATTAGGATAGAGGTAGGATTATTTAGTGTTGTGTTTGTTTGTAGAGTTAGGGAAGAGATTAAGATGGAGGTTGGAAGGGGAATTGGGATGGAGGAGGTGGAGGTGGTATTAGAAAAATAGTGAGGGGATTAAAAAAAAAAAAAAAATTTTATTTTTTACATATTGGGAATTTTTTTTTAAACATTAATATTTAATTTTTTATATTTTTATTTATTTTATAATTTTATATAAAAATAATTTAACAATTCTTACACTAACAACTATCATCAAAACAAACACAATTTTACTTAATCCCCTCACTATCAATCCCCTCACTATGAATCCTCTCCATTCTACCTTTGAAAACAAACGGGGCCTAATAGTAATAGAAGCCACAATTCCTACTTCCTACCAAACTGAACTTAGCATTTCTTCTAAATTAGGATCTTACAATAATCAAATGTAATTTGAAAATTTTGGGAGACATATGTGAGCACAGGTGTATAGATTCCTGTGTAAGCAAAAACAAATGGAGGCCTTGGAAACTACGAAGTGCTTAAAAAATTCAAAGGTGTACCCATCACTAGATAGCTCCAATTAGAGATTGTCAACAACACAAAAACCATCATGATTAAATGATGTAGACTGTTTGATTTGAAAACCTAATGAAACCTTACTACAAAACATTTCCCACCACTTAAAGATACAATACAAATCAAGCAGTTCAAAAATCATTTACTGAAACTAACCTTCGGTATTTATGCTTAGGTGGAACCCATGACTGTTAAATTTCACTATTCCACACACAAGCCGCATGCACGCATGCAAATGCCATGGGATCAAGCAAGTACACACATAGATAACAAACTGAGTACATTGAACATGGATTAGGCATTTGATTCTTAACCCAATATGTTGGTTAGGTTTTAATCACTTTTGCATCAACTGTTGATTTACTTGATTCATGAACCAATATTTCCAGAATCTAGTATCCACAAAAAGAACCTTTTTAAGAACAATTTCAAGCCCACATGGAATATCCTAATATTACTCCACCTTAATATCCATACATGTGGCTTGCAAGTAAAGGATACAAGCCTAACATTTAATGAGTACTAGGCTGCATGCATGGTTAAAAATTTGACGAAACTGGATGGTTTTGAAAACAGTGATTTTACCCATAATTCTTACAGATGATGGAAGGTTTAATTTTTTTTTTGCAAAATTACCAATGGCAATCTTCAAATCCCAATGATTCAAAACCATCCAATCATGATGATATTTTGGCATGAACAATCACTAAAAAAAATAACTTAGAATTCAATGATAAAAGAAAAATAAAATAAATATATATTCTCCTCTTTTAGACTTTATAAATTAGTGTTGCATTGTATTTTGTTAATATCATTGAATTAAAAATTCATATACATGACATAGAATAATTGCATATTATTATATATGGCATTTAATAAATATATAAAACTATATATTTTGCGTGTGCCCCCATGTATATTACATTTTTAAAAAAAATTTGTGTCGGCATGTTCATGTCGTGTCCGTGCTTCTTAGCTGCATTCTAAAATAAATGTTGGAACTTGAACGTGCAAATAAGTTACAAGACTACAAAAGAAGTTTCAGATACAATTAAAATGATCATTGTAAGGGTAGGTTGAAAAAGAACCCATTGTACCAAAAAAGGAAAAGTTGTGTGATGCAATGGTTTGTACATATATATACAAACGAACACGTAGATCATAGAACAATTTTTTTTAATAACACCACCAAATTCTTAGTCATAATCAAATATTCAGCCTACAGTGGCATAAGTATCCGTCATTTTTTATTTTTAGGTTATGATTGACCCAAGTTTCCTTTATGAAGTATCAGTTGTTGTGAAGAGGACCTAGATACACATCAAGGACAGCATAGAACTATCAAATGACAGGTATTCAGACTTCAGCCACATATGAAAATGTGCAATCCGAATATCAAAACCTAAGTACATAAAGTTATCACAAAAATGGGGTAAGCATATGCAAATGAAAATTTTCCTGAAGTACAGCAGAATCCTCAGCTAAGACACTGAAACAACAATAAGTTTAATAGACACCCAAACTTGCACCTGTGAAGGAAATGCTGCTGATTGCTTTCCCAAATTTTGATATAAAATCAAAGAGAATAATTTGACCTGATATGAGTTCAAAAAGCTATTGCAACACCAACATGTTGCCAAGATTCTATCAAAATTAAAATTATCCTTCATGATGTGCATTTGAAATAAATATGATCAAAACATAGAATGCTACAATACAATTCAAAAGCACATAACCCATGCTTTTTCTGAAACAAAAAGTCTCCTCAAGCTAGATGAGTATCTTTAACACATTGGCTATGTTTTACTTTTTCCTTTCCTTTTCCTTTCCCTCACAAATCCCCCCTTAAATCCTTGATCCAAACACAGCCTTAAGGAGTGTTCACAGGAAGAGCATCTATTGATATAGAAAATAATAATAATAATTATAAAAAATAAATAAATAAATACATAAAGCATACTGCCAGCACCAATGTAATGAAGACCTAACCACTAAAGCTACTGGGGAAGGAATATGAAAAGGAAACTCATAAGCACCACTAATAGAAATGCTCTGTTCATAAAAGGTCTATTCTTTGCACCCAAAAAAACATAAAGAAAATAAGATACCCTAAAAAACAAAGATCACTCAACTTGTATAAACTCATCAATTTTTGTATCATTGTCAATTAAAATACATCCAAATGACCAACAAACTTTTCTGGATACTTACTGAATGATGTCAAACATAAATACAAATCCAAAAAGTGTTCCTTTGGTCAATTTTTTTTTAAATCTTTTAAGAATTGAGGCTAACCAATAGGGTGTAAGTACACATGGAACAAAAGGCATTTGTGTTGAATGTTGCAAGGGTCAATATCATATATTTCAAGCTCCATTCTCACCCATTTAGAAACCAATGGCAGTTTCGTATCATCAATCATGGAGAATATGATTTTTGCACCAAAACAATAAACTGTTACTGATAATGCATTCAGATGTCAGGACACAAATAACAGTGGCTTTTTACAACTAAGAAGCTACAATATACTAAAATCATCCACCTGTGCCTTACGGCCACCGATGATTTTTTCTTTTATGTACATTTTTGTGTGTAGGTAATCTCTGCCCAAGAATATGAGAATGATAGAATTGGAATCTGCACTTCATTTACTGTAACCAACTAGAAAGCTTGATATCATCGTTGAACAACCTTCTAAACCAGATCCAGTCCAGTATAGAAATCTATGTTACCCACTAGAACTGGTTCATTCTTACTCGAGCAGTCAAGCTTACTTCTAAATTCAAAGTTTTAGAACTTCCTTGATCCCCTCACTAATTTCTCACATCCACTGTTTTCAGACCAATTATTTAATTTTATGATTATCATTGCAATTAATTCAAATATAATTATCACCAGAATGACAAAAGAAAGGATGCAATTGTGGAAGGATCACAGGCTAAAATCCTTAAAAGCACCTCTGTTGTATAAAAAACAAAGAAAAGACTCATTTTAAATGCTACTAAAATAAAAATACTAAAGTGGCCGATTCCAACTATGATAATGACATTTTAAAAAAGGAAAAAGAAAAGGAAAAAGTCCATCTCTATTGGACTCCCATTGATATAACAGAACAGCATAAATAAACTGGAAACACACAATTACGGGCTGCCAGTGCTAATAGCTAGCATCATCCACTTTCACGCTGGCATTTGTTTAGGTAACACCCTTGTAAATACGTCCCATTTGTTAAAATTTTCATAGTGTGCTTACGATTTTCATGGATCTCACTATCTCCTGGGTATACACGAAGGACCCACCCCGATCTACATGTAGGATCTCACTGAATCTAGATGCAAGCTTTCACCTTCGATCTACATGTAGGATCTCAGCTCCAGATCTACATGTATGATTTCAACCAATCTTATATATATGATTTCTAGGATCTCATTTATCTAACTCCACCACCCATCTCCAAATGAGATTGGTCACATGAGATTTATCACATCCATTCCGTGCATCTCCAAACTTAACTCCACACACAATCTGTCTCTTATTATTTAGCTCTGGAATAACCTATGCTGAGAGCAGTGCCTCTAGGACGTCCACTCGGGATCATTGGGAGACTTGTGGCTTGGAGGCTAGAGTTCAGGGATCATCAAGGCCCCAATCAGGGGACACTTGACCAGTCTTAGAGAAGAGAAATTTCACCAAGACACATGATGTACCTGCACTACAACATGCGAGCTGCAAGTTGCAACCACGACTTGTAGAAATTGCATGCCTGACATTTGAACTGTGGGCGTGCGATGCAAGAGATCCCTGACCCTTAATGTTGTCAAGATCCGTTGATCATCTTGATATGGTCGGGATAAAAGATCATTGACGAATCAATACATTGATACAATCAGGGAGATTCCTCCGTATTGTCTAACAGGACATGCTCCAACGTCCCTTATATAAAAAGGAGTTCTCTTCCAAGCAATCATCAAGCCCTGAACACACCTCAAATAGCTCCCTCTAGCTCATAGACCTCCACTGCCACTCTCTCTCTTCTATGAGTTCCTCCACTCTCATCTCCTCCACCTCTGGTGATCCCATGCCAGCTAAGTGCCTAACATTTTCTCAGATCACATTGTTCCAGCCACCCCAAACACAATCATCCACTGTCAGCCAATTTACAAGGACAAACTCCACTTTAGCTCTATACTGACTAAACCAAAAACCAATATCCCCTCCCAACAACAACCCCCTTGCGACATGTCACGTGAGTTGTTTGCCAAATAATGTGCTTTAACCTGATATTGACCTGAAGCCTCAATCCTTGGAGCGTCTTTGGTGAGTGACTGCACAACACATGTTCCCATAGAAGACAAGAGAGCTAGAGGATGGTTTCTTGAAGCCATAATTCATTGTATTTCTTGCATATTTATTATATTTTTCCAGACTACACTGGTGCTTATTGTGGGATTGTAATTTTCTATCCTGTGATTTGTGCGCATTAAACACAACAAAATTCATAAACATTAACAACTAGCTACCAAAACATCATTCTCACTAATAACCCAAATCATCCACACAAAAAAAAAAAAAACTCCATTCTCCACCAAGAATCAAATCTGGTAGAGTCATCAAACATAATAAATACACACACACACACACACACAAAATATCAAGTAAACAACAAACTCCTTGATTTTAACAGAAGTAAAACCAAAACAAGCAAATTATTGAAATAAATAATTCAAAACCCACATCAGAGTAAAAAACACCTAACAAATAAACAATAATTAACAGCCCAAAAACAAATTAAAAACATAACTCAAATATATACATATATAGGGAGAGAAAGAGAGAGAATCTAACTGACCTGCTACACTGCTGGCAAAACCTCTGCTCAAGGCCAGCAACAATAACCTTAGGCGACTTAGAGTGCATACCACAGACTTTGTGCCTAGAATAGTAAGCCTTAGCATCACTCAGATCTGCATTACACCCTTCAACCTGACACCTAGGTGGTTGTCCACCATGAACAGCCCCACTCCTCCCCTTCTTCGGCGGCGTCGACGGCACCGACCCACCACTCACGGCGGCCGCCACCGCCGAAGACGACGACGACCCACCACCGGATTTGGGCGGGGCTCCAATACCCAAATCCTCAAAGTAGATTTTCTGGCCAAATTTCAGGCCATTGAGTGAATCGGAGGAATTGGAAGAGGAAGAAGAGCTTGAACCCATCTCCATGTGTGGTGTCTAGAGTTCATTCGTTGCACTCCCTTGAAGTTGTGGGTCAAATCATGAAAAAGGAGAGAGAGAGAGAGAGAGAGAGAAGAGAGAGAGAGAGTCGGTAATTGGAATTGGTGTTGGTGTTGGTGTGTGTGCTGAGTAAGCTTCTTTTGGGGAAGCTGACGAGTGTTGGTGTAGTGTAAAGTAGACCCCCTGACACTGGGCCATGCCAGCTTTGCGAGTGAGTAGTGAGTAGTGAGTAGAGAGAAGAGACTGTCAAATAATCGAGAAAGCAGCAACAAAGCAGAGGAGAGAGAAGAGAGACAAAGGAGAGGAGTGAGCTTTAATCAGTCACTCAAAACTCAACAAACTGTCGCTTTTTAAAACTTTTTCTCTTCTCTCTCTCTATTTGGAATTTTGTGGCTGCAAAACATGATTAATCTTTCTTTATTAAAGTTTATTTTTGTTTTCAATGATTTTTTTTTCAAAAAATTTGAGGTTAAGAGATTGTTTGTGAAGTGTTAAGGGTCTGTTAACTAATCATTTCGTTTTTCATTTTCAGATTCTATGGGTAGGTTTGGTTTGTGTTTCTGAAAAAAATTTCAGAAATTTTCTCTACAAATAAATTTCAGAAATTTTCTCTACCAAACAAATTTTTCTAAAAAAATTTCCCAAAACACACAAACCAAACAAGTTTTTCAAACAAATCTCTCTCACACACACATCAAATCAATCACTTTTTCCAAAACTCTCTCACAAAATAATTTTCCAAAACAAATTTCCCAAAAAACCAAACCAAACATGTTTTCGTACTTTTTATCTCTAAAACACATCTCTCAAACACAAACCAAACATACCCTATTTATTCCCTCCGTCCCAAAATAATGGTCCTTTTTGAGGAATCTAATTTTTTTTGGTAGTATAATTATTGCATTTAAAAAAAATTAATTTTTCAAAATTATCCTTTTGATAGTACATTTTTTGGGAATATCAATGTCATAATTGTATTTTTTATATTGTTTATTAATTTAAAAAAAGGGCAAAATAGGAAATTTATATTATTTTGTACTTGATTTTTGAAGAGGGACTAATATTTTGAGATAATGAAAAATGGAATAAGGGACTAATATTTTGGGACGGAGGGAGTATAAAAATTTTAAAAATTATCATAAAAATTTGTTTGATAATTTTTTTTGTTTATAAATAATTGTCTCAGTTTATAAATTTAAGGAAAAAAAACGTAAACTCATTATCAGTTTTCAGTTTTCAATTTTTTTTTTCAAATAATTTTTTTTTAATTAATTTTTTTCCATTATTTTTTCAATTAATTTTTTTCCAATTATTTTTTTCAATTAATTATTTTTTCAATTAATTTTTTTCCAATTATTTTTTTTCAATTAATTTTGTTTTCAATTAATTTTTTTCCCAATTAAAATTTTTTTCAATTATTTTTTTAATTAATTTTTTTTCAATTATAATGTGTGTGATTCCATTGTCATAAATAATAAAAATAAATATAAATATTTTAGGGTTGAACAAACATATTTTTTAGTTTATGTTTTTAAAAAATTTTAAACATTTTGTTCAAACCAAACGCGTTTATAATTTATGTTTTTTTAAAAATAAACAAAAATCAGTTTATAAAATTTTTATAAACATAAACAAAAAACGTAAACGTTACCAAACGCTACCTAAATAATGGATGGTTTGGGTAGAGTTACAAAAGTATATTTTTTTATTTTTGTTAGGTTATATAATTTTTTAAAATTTTTTTCACATCCTTTTACAAAAATTAAAAATTGCACTTATTTAAATCTTTCTAAATAATTTTTAAATTTTTACGAAAAGATGTCAAAAAAATAGAGATGTGATATGATTCAAAAAAAAATAGAAAGATTAAAAATAATACATTTTTTTAGTGCTAGCCAAACAACCCCTAATTCAAGCCTCTTTGATAACATCTACAAAAAAATCAATTTATTAGGGTTGGTTTGGGAAGTGGGTTGGCTTTTTGACTTTTTGACTTTTTTTTTACTATTTTAGCCTGGGCTAAAAAGTTTGGTTTGGGAAGGACTTTTTGACTTTTTTGACTTTTTTTGTGAGAGAAGAGTGTAATGATTATGGGTTGGATGTGATGTTTTATTTTTTGTGGCTAAAATAGCCTATTTTGTTTTTTGTGGCTAAAATAGCCAAAAAAAACCATAACCCAACTTGCCAAACGGAGCCTTAGTTTATTTGTGTGATACTACCTCTCTACTTTTTTTTTTTTTTTTTTTTTACATGTCCTTTCATAATAAACACACACACACACACAAAATAAAACAAAAAATCAATTTGTAAACCACAACCAAAACAACCCTAGCAGTATTTTAGAAAGTGATTAAAATTTCATTTGGCAAGATGTTTTGTTTTGGACTAATTTAGTGCACTGAAAAATAAAATAGATTAAAAAATTAATAAGATAAAACGTCACATTTAAACTACAATCATTTTACTTTATTTCTTACAAAAAAAAAAAAAATCAAAAGTTCATCTCAAATGAAACTTTTTCAGTCAGACTAAAATAACTAAAAAATCAAGCTAAAAAATTTCTTCCCAAACAAAAGCTTAACTTTTTAAGTTTTTACGTAAATAATATTAAAAAAATAAAAAGAACAGTTAATTTTGTTGTAGTAATTTTTTTAACTATTTTATAAGTGGTTCTCAAAATAATCCTAAAGTTAACCTTCATTTGGCATAGGAGGTTTTTGGATTTTTTTGCTAAAATAATTACAAAAAGATAAAATAAATTTTTTAGCTCAATAAAACAAAATGTCACGTCTAAACCATAATTATTTCATTTTTTTCTCTCACAAAAGTTCAAAAAATCTATTCTAAATGAGATTTTTTAGCCCAAGGTTAAAATAATAAAAAAGATAAAATGTCAAAAAGCTAAACCACATCCCAAACGAAGCCAACATCACTTTTTCGTTTAAAAGTCAAAAAATTATTAAAAAAATCAAAAAGCCAACAACCTATACCAAAAAATTTTCTTTCTACTTTTTGTACATCTTTTTGTAAAAAATCAAAAAGTCATTTCAAATATACTAATTTTTTTACATCATATTTTAATAAAAAGACAAATGTTACTAAATAAGTCTGTTCTCAAACGAGACCTTAGGGGTGGTTTGGCATCCCCTATATAATCCATCATTTTATCTTTTTATCTTTTTTTCATCACATCACCTCTCTACTTTTCTGTATATCTTTTCGTAAAAAGATAAAAAGTGTACTTATTTAGATCATTCCAAATAACCCCTTAATATCCTTTTTCAAGTTTTTTTTTTTTTTTAATTTTGAAACAAATGATTTTATTTTTTTTAGGATTCATTTCGATTATATGATAAAAAATTTAAAAGTTTTAGAAAAAACTAAAAATAAAATAGTTTTTCAGCTTAATTGACAAATTTTGGTTCATTTTTTTTTTAGTATTTTCTTTTCAAAATATTTTTATTTTTAAAATTTTTAAAATCTAGGCGGACGTAAAAAATTATTAAAGACAAAATTAAACTCACTTGTCAAGTCAAACAAATTTATTTATTTAATTTTTTTTTTTTTTTCCTTCACTTACTAGAGCTATTCTAATCTACATCTAGGGAAAAATGAAAATGAGATCACCCTCGGCTTCCACTATCAGGTTAGGCTAGGGGTGCAAACGAGCCGAGCCGAGCCGAGCTTTGCTGGGCTCGAGCTCGGCTCGTTAAGCTATCGAGCTCGTTTATTGAGCTCGAGCTCGGCTCGATAAGGGACTGGGCTCGAGCTCGGCTCGGCTCGGCTCGTTAATTTTTGTCGAACTCGAGCTCGGCTCGGCTCGGCTCGATAAAAAAATTTTTATATTATTTATATTATTTAAATATAAATTTTTAAATAAAAAATATTATTTATATTATTTAATATATAAAAAATGCATTTATATTATTATTTATATATATATTTATATATTTTTAATATATAAATAATGTATTTATATATATTTATATATTATTTAATATATAAATAATATATTTATTATATAATTTAATTATAGATAAACGAGCCGAGCCTACCGAGCCGAACACAGTCGAGCTCGAGCTCGGCTCGTTAACGAAACGAGCCCAATAATCGAGCTCGAGCTCGGCTCGTTTAGTAAACGAGCCGAGCCGAGCCGAGCCCTTACCGAGCCGAGCCGAGCCTGTTCACGAACAGCTCGGTTCATTTGCAACCCTAGGTTAGGCTGGATTGAATTACCATGATCATAAGTGCTGAAGTGAGAGGGTGGATTGACAATTTAAGAGGATTAATGATCATCTTAGTAGAGGAATTAATTTGATGAGTGTGTGATTAGAAAAATAGTGGTCTCTTTTAGAAAGTGAGTTAAAAGTTACTTCTCAATTTTTAATTCATTTTAAATCACATCATTTCTCATATTTTTTATACGTTTTTTAAAAAAAAAACTAAAAAAAGCTAAAAAATAAAAAATAAAAAAACGGTTTTTAACCATCTTTTCAAAACACCCTAGTGAGCAGATTAGGCCAGCTTTCTTTCTTTTTTTTTCTTTTTTTTGCCAAGTGCACCTATTTGTTTTAATATTTATTTTAGATTTTTTAAAAATATTGAAGTAATTAATTATTTATTTTATATAAAAATAATTTAACAATCTTATCACTATCCCACACTATCATCAAAATAAACACACTTTTACTTAATTTTCTCACTAACAATCCTTAACAATTTATTCACTAATTATCTCCTCACTAACAATCTCATCTAACCTAATCTGCCAAACAAACATAGCCAAGAGTTAAGGAGAAGGGTTTAGCTTGATAGAGGGCTCGAGCTTGGTAAACCTATTTAGGATCGATTTCGGTAATTCGAACCGTTCACTTTGTAAAACTCGTTGAGTAGAATATTCACACAAAAAATTAAGTTGATTAGATATTGGTAGCTATATGTTTTAATTAAATTTATATTACAAAAAATGGATATTTATTCTGTAAATTATATTTGTCGTCATTTTTTTAAAACAAAAAATGATTCAAACATATAGTTATCGATATCCAATCATTTTAATTTTTTTGCATGAATATTTTACTCAATGAGTCTTAAAAAGTGAACGATTCGGATCATCAAAATCGATCACAAAATGGGTTTACTAAAGTCCAAACACTCTTTAAAGTGACAACTTGAGATAAGTCAAATCCTAAGGAGAATACTGCTAAACTATATTTTTTATTTATTACAAAAATACGTGTAAAAAAATTAAAAAAATAATATGATAAAAATTAATTAATAAATAAATTATTTATGGTGTTACCAAATGAACCCTAAATAACCTTTGACATTTCTCTTATTCTCCTTGTGAGAAAATATATAGAAGTAATAAGCCTCCGTTTGAGAAATGGGTTGGCTTTTTGACTATGGCCCTGTTTGGTAGAGCTGTGGGAAAGTGCTTATAGCTTATGCCTAAACAGCTTATAGTTTATAACTTTCAGCTTAAGCTGATTTCCAGCTTATTCTTAAAACATCTCCTGACCCACTCAAAGAATAAGCTGATTTCTGACTTCCAAAAAGCTATAAGCTATAAGGTATAAGCTAAACCAAACACATCAAAATAGCTTAAATTAAGCTGAAAACTGAAATAAGCTGTAATTAAGCTCTGCCAAACAGGCACGATATGAGCCTGAACTCAAAAGCTTTGTTTGGGAAGAGCTTTTGGCTTTTTGACTTTTTTGACTTTTTTATGAGAGGAGAGTGTAATGATTATGGGATTGGATGTGATGTTTTATTTGTTATGACTCATGAGCCTATTCTGTCTTTTGTGGCTTATTGAGCCAAAAAAAACCTAATGAGCCCTTGCCAAACCAACCCTAATATAAATAAAAAACTATGAGGGCAAATTACATAGACTTCCCTTAATTACTGTTTAGATTACAGCTGGCCCTAATAGTTTGAGAAAATGACGTCGGCCTCCCTGACATTTGAATCACATTTCGCTACACTCCTTCTCATCAGCGATTCTCTACTAGGAGTGAGCATGGTCCGGATTGAATCGAATTGGGATAAAATTAAAATTAATTCATTATTTACAGTTTCTGAAAAATTGAAACTAATTTAATCCGTTTAAATCGTGGAATCAATCCAAACAATCCATTTAAACACAGATTAGATCGGTTTAGGACCACAGATTCACATAATTAAATAACAAAAAATATATATATAACTTTAATTTCATAAAAATATAAACATAGCACTATATTAGTTCCACAATAGCAACATGTCTTTCTATAATAGTGACATACTATTAGAATTTAAATAACCATAATAAAACTAGTTCCACCATACGTATTTAGACCATTACTAATTAAAACTAAAAAATAACAAACAAAAGTAATAAAAGAAAATACTATATGAATTTAGGTTTGAGTTTAGGTTTTATATGAAATAAGAGAATATATTATATGGAATGGTGTATAATAAAAATATAGACTATTTATATACGGTCCGGATCGGTTCTAATCTGGAACTGTGGGGTTCAATCCGGAACCAATCGGTGGACTACAGATTTTTAATTCTTCAATCCGGAACTAAACTACGGATTCAAAAAACCAATCTAAACCTACCGAATTGATTCTGAACTAGACTGAATCGGATTACGAATTCCTTGACCAGCCCTATCTCTACAGACATGAATAGTTCAACAGTTTTACTATTGAATTTTATACTTTTCCCTTCATATATTGCATTAAAAATGGGTCAACCAGGTAGGTAATTTCTTTTCCATCTCATTTTCTCTCAATTTCCCATATTTGTGTTCCCCTCCATCTCCCTTTCAGATAGAACTCTTCTCTCCCCACTGTTTCATTAGACCTGTGGCATGTATAAGGCTCGTTTGGGACTTTGTTCGTTAAAATAGTAAAAAGGAATAAAATATTTTTTAACTCAATAAGACAAAATATCACATTTAACCCATGATCATTATATTATTTCTCTCACAAAAAAGTCAAAAAATCCTTTTCAAACGAAATTTTTTAGCCCTAAGCTAAAATACCAAAAAATTAAAAACCAGCTCACTTTCCAAACGAACTCATAAAAAGGAAAAAATGAGGGTGGAGTTGTTGCGAAATCTTTCAAGGGTCATTAAAAGTGATTTTAACTATCTGAGTTTTGAGGCCACTAGAGAAGTCGTATCATTTTTCCAAACTAATGGGCCAATCATATTGGGAGCCATGGTTAAAAGTGAATTTTGTAATTTGTCAAAATTTTGAATTTTGTATGTGTGTTGAAAGTAAGGGTAAAAAAATGACTCGCGGCCCGAGTGGGCCTGACCCAATTAGGTCTAGACTCGAGCCCAGCCTGGGACTCTAGGCCTAGACTGGAGTGGTCATTTTGAAGCTAGTTCGATCCATGAGTCCAACCCGTTCAAGGCCCAACCCACATAGCCCACTCGAGATCCGGTGTCATTTTTTAGTAGAAAAAATTTTAAAAATAAAAAAAATATTTAGGGTGAGTTTGGGAAGGGCTCCCAGGCTCTTTGAGCCATGTAATGACAAAAAAGGCTCAAAAGCCCACTAAAAGACAAAAGCAACAATCTTGCTTTGCAAGTTCCAACTCTAAGTTCAATTCACAAAACTACCCCTCATCAAAGAGGGGCATGCGGCAGCATCTAAAAAAAAAAATAAAAATTTTCAAAAAACACATTTTCTCAGAAAAAAAAAGTTAAAAAAAAAAATATTTTTTTTATTTTTTGTTAAAATATTTTATAAAAATAAATTCAAACTCTATTTTGTAAATTTTTTTTAAATATTTTAATTTTTTTGTTATGTGTTTGGTTATGATTTGAGTGTAGAGTTGTGAAAGTAGTATGGAGTTTCAAGTTATGTGTTTGGTTATGAGTTTTAAAAATAATTTATTACGTGAGTTTTATTTTATGTGTTTGGTTACGATTTCAGTGTAGAGTTATTTTTAAATGTAAAATATTAACATTTTAAACTATTTAAATTGTTTGAATATTTAAATTATGTAAATTTTTTTGTTAAAATAATTTTTTGAATATTTAAATTATTTAAAATTTTAAATTTTTTGAATATTCATTTTTATTTTTTACAATTGAAAGAATTTTTAGATTATTTACATTATTTAAATAGTTAAAATAAAATTAAAATAAATATCAAAATTAAAACGCAAATAAAAATGAAAACAAAAATAAATATTTAAAATTAAATTAAAATTAAATTATTTAAAATAAAAAAAACGTAAATTAATAACATTAATAACATTTTAAAATAATTTACAAATAAAAATATAATAACATTTTAAATTAATAAAAACGACAAAAAACGTAAATTGGCCATTGATAAAAACGACAAAACCGTAAATTAGTAATTAATAAAAAAAATTACAAATAAAAAAAATTTATTATAAAAAAAACGACAAAATCGTAAAAAACGGCAAAAACGTAGAAACGTATATTTACATTATTTTTTGAATATTTATTTTAAATTTTTTCTTATTAATTATTTACATTATTTACATTATTTTAATACTTAAAATAAAATTAAAGAATAAGAACTAATTAAAGTACAAAAATTTAAAATAAAATTAAAGAACAAAACCGAAAATAAGAAAATAAAAAATAATAAAATTTAAACAAAATACAAAAAACGTAAATTGGCCAAATCAAAAACAAAAAAAAAAAATTTAAAAAAAATTAAGCAAAAAACGCCACATCCAAACCCAAAATTAAAATAAATAAATAAATAAATAATTAAGCAAAATATGGGAAATCCAAACCCAAAATAAAAATCAAAATAAAAAACAAAAGAAAAAAAGGGCAGTTTGGTAATTTGTCAGGATGACACCTCACCAAAAAGCCAAAAAGCCAAAAAAGCCAAAAAGCCCTTCCCAAACCAGGTTTTTGAGCCCAGGCTCATATAGCCAAAAAAGCCAAAAAGCCAAAAAGCCAGCTCACTTCCCAAACGGAGGCTTAGGCTCGCCCAGGCTCAGTCCAATCCCGAACCTAGACCTAGGCCCCGACCCGGGCTGAGACCCAGCCCGCCCAAGGCCTGAATATTCCTTGGGCCTAATTTTCTAGCCAGTGGGCAGGCTCAACCCAGTCCGAATTTTGGAGAAAGCCCGTGCGGCCCGATATGAGCCGAGCCAAATTTACACCCCTAGTTGAAAGGGCATCACTTTCTAGCTTTTGTTTTGTTTTTTATTTGGTTCATTGTAGAATATTTTTGGTTCTCCCTTGGTGAAATAATATATATAGTAATATTATACAAATATAAAAAATATAAAGAATTACTATTAATTGAATATTTACATATCAAGGCATATGTTTTTTTTTTTTGAAACAAGAAAAAAAGAAAAAAATATACTCTGAGGTGTTATTACTGCATCCGTGAATTCAAGTTTTAAGATAATAGGTTGCCAGTCCGATTTAACCTAATCTATGAGAAGAGACTCATCACTAACGCACTAATAAAATTCAATTACACACTATAAACAAATCCAAATTTTAATCAAAATACAAAGCAAAATCTCAATAAAGAGACAGTTACAAAGCAACAAATTCGCCACGAGGAGGCATTTGTTGAATTAATTTTAAAAAATATGAAAGATTAGAATCTTTAGCGTAATGAGATGACTTTCTTCCAGTCAACCTTCAGTCTAATTGAATGTTTGAATTCACTAAAAGGAGGCCTGTGTTTATTCGATAATTATTAAATGCTTCAAAGACACTGCGGGTATGTTTGGTTTGTGTTTGAGAGATGTGTTTTAGAGATAAAAAGTACGAAAACATGTTTGGTTTGGTTTTTTGGGAAATTTGTTTTGGAAAATTGTTTTGAGAGAGAGTTTTGGAAAAAGTGATTGATTTGATGTGTGTGTGAGAGAGATTTGTTTGAAAAACTTGTTTGGTTTGTGTGTTTTGGGAAATTTTTTTGGGAAAATTTATTTGGTAGAGAAAATTTCTGAAATTTATTTGTAGAGAAAATTTCTGAAATTTTTTTCAGAAACACAAACCAAACCTACCCTGCGTAACCAACCTTGCTATGAGCTAATTATCAATTATCATGTGTTCTGTTACAAAAATTAGGAATTATTTAGAAAGTGTTAAATTAGTATATTTTTTGATTTTTTATAAAAGAAATATAAAATATAAATTGGATTTGAAGTGATGTGACAGAAAAATGATATGACCCAAATAAAATAATTATAATTCAAATAAAATAATATACTAAAATAACATATACTATTTTAATGCATATCAAACAACTACTTAGTGCCTTTGATCTTTTTACTGATCACATTTTTTTTTCTTTTTTTTTAACAAGAATCACAATTTGAGACATTTGGGAACTCCTGATTCCTCAAGCATCAAATAACTTTTCCATATTTGTTACTGTTATTTATATTTACATCAGTGATTTCCTGATTCCTCAAGCATCAAATAACTTTTCCATATTTATTATATTATTTATATTTACAGCAGTGATTTGGTTGTCTATATGTCCCTAGTCTTGTCATTCTTGACCATTGAAGGATTCTCTTCTGTGATAGTTGTTGGGAAAATATTATGCTCATGAGCATACATATATATATATATATATATTAATGGTCAGAAGACATGTGATACGTATACAATTTAAATAAATAAAATATTTATTATATATAGTGTGCTAGTTAAGTAGTGAGAATTTTCTTCATTTGATATAAGTCTAAGGTTCAAGTCCCTCTCTTTCATCTATCTATTTTTTTTTTTAAATAAAAAGTGAACGCATGATAACATAAGAAATCAAGGTTTCAAGGTGTTCACTTTATAGATAGATATTAGGGTTATTTTAGAAAGATAGCTAAAAATTGATTTTTTTTTTTTTTTTTTAAATGTAAAAAATGTAAAAGATAGTGTAATCTAAAATATGTTAAAAGCAGGGAGATAGCTTTTAAGCATCTTTCCAAAATAGACCATAGTCTCCGTTTGTTTTAGTTTTTGAAATAAGTTTTAAATTTTGAGTTTTGAATTGTATTTTAAAAAATAAGTTTTGAAAAGAGAAAATTTATTTTGTTATGAGTTTTGAAACTAATTTTTTTATTTAATTTATTTTTGAAAATTTTCTTTTTTGTAAAAAAAATATTTATTTATTTATTTATTTTTATTTTTCAAAGAAAATAAAATTTTTATTTTTTAATTATTTAAAAAAATTTAGACAAAAGTTATTTTTTAATTTTTTAATATTTAAAAATTTTATTTTTTAAATATTTTAATTTTTAAATATTTTAAATATTTTTTTAAAAAAAATGAGAAAATTGGATCGCCCATATATATTTAAAACATAACAAATTATTTTGTCAATACTTAAAAAAATAACAAAATATTTTTTCAGAAAAAATAAAAATAAAATTTTTTCCAAAAATAAAAAAATATTTTTGAAAAAATAATAATTTTAAAGAACAAAATAAAAAAATATTTTTTTGAATTTTTTTTATAAAAAGTTAGAATTTTGAACATTTGTTTGGTTATAAATTTTTTAGATAAATTTTTGAAAAGAATTTTAAAAACTTTATTTGGTTACAAATTTTTAAAAAGTTTTAACTGTCGAACTGCGATTTGAAAATTAACCTAACGCTATCATTAGTGTTTCACTATTTTTTTTTATTGATTAAAATAATGTAATCAATTAATTTTAGTTTTTTTTTGTTGAGGTAATTAGACAAATGTACCCCTGGAACAGTGTGAGGTATTGTTTCAAAATCATCAAATAACTTCGGGTCATTCTATTTACACACCACTTTCCTTCTCAAGGTAAACCATTAATTAATTTATTTTTTATTACAATTTTAACCTTAAGTGAAATGACTATAAATGACAAGTTATGATATATCCCATTTGTGTATTTACCATAAAGGACAAGAATCAATATAATGTGAGTGTTTGGGAAGTGAGTTTTTATGTAGGTTTTTTTAGTTGTAGGATATTATTGGATAAAAAATTTTTGGTGTTTGGGAAGATAGTTGGGTTTTTTTGTGGTCGGATGTGATGTTTGTGAGATAAAAAGTGAAATGATTATGGGGTTGGATGTGATATTTTGTTTGTATTTGTTTTTTTTGGTTTTGAAAAAACTTTGTCTTTTAGTGAAAAAAAATCAACAAAAAAACCAAACCAAAATCTTGCCAAACACCACAATATAAATCATCAATTTCAAACTTGTTCCTTGCGTATCTTCTCTGTCAAAGATCCAAAAACCCTAAAACCAAAATCAAAAACCCTTCAACAAATAATAAAAAATATAGTATTATTGAAGATTTTGATTGGATTTAATGAAGGATGCATCTGACAATTCTCATTCGGAACAATGGAGCAATGAATTTTTTTTTTTTTTTTTTTTTCGTCTTCGTTTTCGTTTATGAGTGGTAAATCGTTGTTTGGTTAACCAGAGATGAATGATATATCATTGTTTGACAAACTACAATCAAACAAATTACATCTATTCAACAGACTACAATCGAACAACTTTTATCTGTTCAATAGATTACAATCGAACAACTTACATCTGTCCAACAGACTACAATCGAACAAGTGCAATTTGTTCGGATTACTACAGTCGAACTTTTTCATTTAATTCAACTCTGTACTGCCAAACAGTTATAATTTTTTTTTTTTTTTTCAGAACTGTGTTGAGGAACACCACCGACGACGTCTTGACGAGTGTTTTCAGCAATGGTGTTCACCGGTGTGATTAGAGAATGGAGGGGGAGATGAATATCGTGGGTGTGGGGTATGTGGCTGTGTGGGGGCAAAGATAGAACTTTGTGTGTATATTGTTGTGGGTAGGTGTGTGAGTAAGGGTAAATATATAAATTTGTGGTGTGTGATGAGAAAAATATTTATTTTTGTAAATTACTTTTGATGTGTCTTTAGAAGTGGTTTGCCTTGAGAGAGAAAATGGTGTGTAAACACTACAAGAAATTAAGGTTTTAAAGATAAATTTTTAAGGACAAAAATAATTTGTTAGTAAAAATTATACTTTTAAGGACAAAATGAAAGAATTTTTTTAAAATTATATTTAATCATATTATTACATTTTGTAGACAAATTTATTTGGTTGTAAAAGAATCAATCACTTTTCCTTACATTTTAGTTTGTCCCTAATAAACCCATCACTTTTTCCTACAATTTTAATTGGTCCCTAATAAACCCAAATCATATCCCTACAATTTGAATTGGTCCCTAATAAACCCAAATCATATATTATTATATTTTATATATTAATTTATGAATCAATGATCGGGGACTATCAAATACAAACACAGAAAAAATGTTTCATCACTCACTCTCTTCCTCTCTCTCTCCTTCTCTCTCAAATCCCTAATTTCTTTTCATATGTCTCTTCTCTACCGATTCATTTATCTCTTCTCTACCGATTCGATATCTGGATCGCTCCGTTGCCGCCTCATCTCTCCTTGATTCTCCGATTTCTCGGCGAATCGCCGGTAGCGATTCCGACAGGTACCATATATTATCAACTTATTTGATAATCGACTATCATATTTATGAATTGCCTATATTTAAATTGTTGTTCAATTTCCTGTCAATCTACATTTGCTACATTCATTCATGTAATGATGAGGATCATATCCAATCTAGGCCTCAGTCCATCATAGATCATCCAACCGATGCTCTGTTAATGTGAAGCCATGATGGAGTGAGGGGAACAATTTCACATTCAGAGGGCAAATGGAATTATGAGTGGTTGAATGTAGTACCTATAATCTGTTAACCTGTAGAATTATGGAACAATTTCACTTAAAGCTTAAACTCATTTCCTGCAAATTATGGGTAATAATTTATGTCAAATGCAATGTCAAGGTTAAACTTAGGATTTACGGTTCATTCTTTACAATTGGAGTAGACTGCTTGTGAGGTTACTAAAATCATGATGAAGGACTTTGAGATTTGCAATGTATTGTGTGATTGCATTTTTCTGGTGATTGTGTTTTCCTGTACTACTAGTTAGTTCTGTATTTTTATTTGAGTATTGAAGCTTGTTAGCATGGTTTTCATTCAATTGGTTCATTTGGTGTCAACACTTTCAGCCTTGTTGCCTTGGAATTTTGGTATCATTGCAGATCATTGGGGGGGGGGTGTGTGGTTTTCATTCAATTGGATTTTGATGTTGGACTTATTCTTTTGGTTGAAGTGGTCTGTTTAGTGACTTTTTAGTACTCCATTTGAAGATTCGAAGCAAATTAAAATGCTTCCAAGGACTTTTTGTTCCATTGTTAGTAGTTTGGAAGGTCTCACTCTCAGCATCACTGACTTTGTTAACTTTGATCTCTTCTTCTCCTACTTCCCTCAATTTGTCTTCTAATTTTGATTAGTTTAGGATCATTTCAAGGATATTTGGAAGACTTTCATGTCTCTTTATAATTTATTTATAAATTCATTAGTTAGTGATGTGGAATTAGACTTTGGTTTTGTAACCGTAGTTAATTTGAAAGAATCTCGTGAATATTATTATGCCTTTATTTTTTTTGCATATTTTTATTCTCAACCGTTGATGTACATTTATGATAAATCATCTATTTTTTTTCAACAAATATAATTATTAGAAATTTTGTGAAAATTTTCGATCATCCTTAATTTTGTGAAAAAAATTCCTATCCCTTGATTATTGGAAATAAGTTGTTTTATTTTTTGAGACATGCATAATAATAAAATTATGTCTACATCTTTTTTTAGTGAAAACAAAGAGCTATCATCATTATATATCTCTCAGTCAAAAATAAAAGCCCACATCAATAATAGAAATGTTAAAAGCTAATCACAGAACCAATTACAAAAAAAATTGTAACACGAAAAATTGTATTTCTCCACATGAATGATATGTTAGAAAAACATCAATCTTAAAATGTAATTAGTAAGGTTTTTTTTTTTTTGTTGTTGTTGTTGGTAAAAGATAAGTAAGCACTTCATTCATAAATAAAAGAAAATTAACAGAGTTTTTCAGAATACCTAAGATGCTAAACAAAGAAAAAATTGCCAACTAAAAAGACAAATAAGAACTTTGCAAAGAACATAAAAGATAATCAGATCCACCAATAATAACAACCACAAACAGGTTAACAAAGGCTTTTAATTTGATTTTCAGGTAGGTCAACTACCTGTGTTAATTCCCCTTATGCACACAAAGGCTTTTAATTTAGCTCTTTTTATTGAGTTATGAAATTTTATGGCAGTCACAGCTTTCGGTTAAAAGGAACAAGGGAATTGAGCTTGTAATTTATTCTTCTTTGTATTACTATTTATATGCTCTTGACATATTGTTGATTTATACATGTATCTTCTTGGATTTAGCTCTCATAAAATGATAGTAATCACTTTGCTCGGTTAGAGTTTTTCAAAAACAAGGGTTTGGGACTACCAATGATCTATCTACCTAAATATCTAAAATCAAGATTTATCCATTTAGAATTTTTTTGAGGGGGTGATTGTGTGGTGATGAAGAATTCGTAGAATCCCTATATTAATGCTTAATCTGATGTTTCTTTTGCTTTGATGATATGGTTTGATCTAATCCTGATTTTGTTTGATTTGATTATATTTGTGTTATTTGGAAATGTAGATGCCAATTCGATTGATTGCATTGTTAAATTTATTTTGATTCGCTTGTTTTATTAGAGTCGAAAATTGTAGTATTATGTTTCCTATTTTTAGTATATCCTATTTTTTAAGCTTTTACCTTTTTTTTTTTTTTTTCTTCTCTTTCTTCTTTAGTTCTTTTGCACCATGGATAGGAGTTGGATGCAACTTCATAATAGAAGGTCACCTCAGTACATTGATGGGTGAGGGAATTTATCTTGTTTGCTCGTGATCATATGAAACCAGGGGTGGATAAGATTTGGTGTCCATGTTATAGATGCAACAACCATATTCAAAAAACCATAGAGGAAGTTGAAATTCTTTTGTATGCACATGGGGTGGTCACGAGTTACACTAGGTGGGTGTATCATGGGGAAGGTTTTGAGTTGAATGATAATGATGACTCACAAAATGAAAATGACGAATATCTTGACAATGTGACAGAGAAGTCAAATAATCCCAATACTGAGGTGCGAGAAGTAATTCATGACATACGAAGTGGAACAACCACATTTGGTTATGTGGGAGAAGCATCTAGTAGTCGTAATCCTGACTTACCAAGTAGTTGTGGTGGAGAAACAAATAAATTTGCAAGATTAATGAGGGATGCAGAGCAAGATTTGTATCCGGGTTGCCAACGATTCTCCAAACTATCATTCATGGTTAAGTTGCTACATCTAAAGATATTTAATAGATGGAGCAACAAATCACTCACGATGTTGCTGGAATTGTTGAAGGAGGCACTTCCCATTGGTGAAACGCTTCCATGCTCTTACAATGAGGCTAAACAAATAATTCGGGATTTGGGCCTCGACTATCAAAAAATACATGTATGCAAGAACGATTGCGTACTTTTTTGGAAGGAGTATGAAAATGAAGATGAGTGTCCTACTTGTAAAGCGCCAAGATACAAAGTTCGTAAAGGTAAAGGTAAAGGTAAAAAGATCCCTCACAAGGTTCTGCGATACTTTCCTTTAAAACCAAGGCTACAAAGGCTATTCATATCAGGGAAGACGGCTACTGATATGAAGTGGCACAAGGATAAACGTGTAGAGGAGGAAAATGTATTGCGTCATCCGGCTGATTCTGAAGCATGGAAAGACTTTGACAAAAAGCATGAGTCTTTCGCCAAAGATCCGCGTAACGTTAGGCTCGGACTAGCTAGCGATGGTTTTAACCCGTTTGGAAACATGAGTAACTCATATAGCATATGGCCGGTTTTTCTTGTCCCATACAATTTACCACCATGGAAATGTATGAAGGATCCATTTTTTATGATGCCTTTGCTTATTCCTGGACGTAGGGCTCCCGGGTTTGACATTGATGTGTTTTTACAGCCATTGATAGATGAGTTAAAGGAGTTATGGGAGGTAGGGACAGAAGCATACGATGCATCAAATGGCCAAAGTTTTCAATTACGTGTCGCATTGTTATGGACCATCAACGATTTTCCTGCATATGGTAACTTATCCGGTTGGAGCACCAAAGGGAAATTGGCTTGTCCTTCATGTAATGAGGATGCATCTCACCAATACTTACATCATTGGAAGAAAACTTGTTACACGGGACATCGTCGTTTTTTGCCGCATAATCATGTTTTACGAAAAAGCAAGGCATTCAATGGTGAGCCAGAGCGTAGATCGGAACCCAAGTTGTTGTCTGGGGAGGAGGTTTTGGGACAATTGGAGCATCTTGACTCGACAGTATTTGGAAAGATAGATGAACGTGGGAAGAAGCGAAAACGTTCTCCTCAATATTTAAATTGGACAAGGAGAAGCATCTTCTTTGAGTTACCTTATTGGAAAACCCTCAAAGTTCGCCACAACCTCGATGTTATGCACATTGAAAAGAATGTATGTGATAGTGTGATGGGAACATTGATGAACGTTGATGGAAAAACCAAGGACTCATACAAGGCTCGTCTTGATCTAGTGGCTATGGGGATAAGGCCTGAATTACACCCAAGGCAAGTAGATGGAAAAACCTACCTGCCCACTGCTTGCTTCATGCTCTCTCCAACTGAAAAAAGGAGTTTTTGTGAATTCTTGAGTACAATTAAGTTGCCAGATGGCTATGCATCAAACATATCACATTGTGTGAGCACTAGTGATTGTCGAATTACAGGGTTGAAAAGCCATGATTGCCATGTTATCTTGCAAAGATTGCTTCCTGTTGCCCTACGTGGATGTTTGAAAAAGGATGTGAGCAAGGCTTTAATTGAGCTTTGCTTGTTCTTTAAGGAGTTATCGGCAAAAACATTAAGAGTTGATGTCGTAGAACAACTTGAGAAAGATATTGTTTTAATTTTGTGCAAGCTTGAGAAGATATTTCCACCATCCTTTTTCGATATTATGATCCATTTATGTGTACACTTATCACGTGAAGCAATCCTTGCAGGACTGGTGCAATACCGGTGGATGTATGCATTTGAGAGGTACATGCATATTCTTAAGGGCTATGTGCGTAACAAAGCCCGTCCAGAAGGCTCTATTGCTGAGATTAGACACTGGAGAGGAACTTGGACTTGTTGAGTTGTACAAAAAGACGCATTTTAGTGAGAAAAAAGAGGCATGGGTGCATGCTGATGCTGAGATTAGACATGTAAGACATCAATCTTTATGTACTTTCATTCCTTATATCCTTAATAAAATGTCGATGGATACTTAATTTTATCTCAACTAATGAATATTATAGTACAAGCTGGAAAAGCGGCAGGAGAAAGCTATTGAAGATGGATCTTGCCCGATATCCGATGAGCAACTTTCTATTGAGGTATTTGGACAAAAAGTTGGCTACATACAAGGCTTAGGGCGTGGTCGAAAACCAAGTACAAGATTATCTGGAAAACTTACCCATGCCCAACTCGAGAGGAGTAACGAAGAGTAACAAAGAATCAATAAGGAGTTGGTGGGAAGAATTCAAATCTTGGAGTCTGATTGCACGGAATACAATGCCAAAGTCGACTTCTTGATGCAGCAGATCAGTCGAAGAGGACCCTCTACTGATTCTTCTTCTTAGTAAGTCATCTTTTCAGAATGTTTGAGTAATTGATATTTGTTTCATTCAATAAATCTGATGAATCTTAGGATATTAATATGATTGGATTGCATGTATATGCTAGTACAGGTTATACATCACTGTGCTTTTAGTATCTTTTGAATTGTTTTCTTCAAGGCAGCAGCACCTGATCTGGGTCTCTTTTGATTGTTTGTGTGAATTCTGAATTGGGTTTTTGATCTTTTGTTCTGGGGATTCATCTCTAGGTGCGTACAGGGTTAGGGTTTGATTGAGCTGACTCAGGTGGGTTTTGATTTCTTTAGGTGTTTTGTGGTTTTTCACAAATGTGGGGGGATGCTTGAATAGATAAGAAAAGATAAGATAAGATTCAATTTTCAACTTGAAAGGACAGGATGAAAGTTACTGTTAATGGGGGTAGATTGCTTCTACTTCTAGATGATGTGCATGCTGTGCCCTTTTTAAGTTGGTGGAATTACATTTCAGTGGAATTTGGGGAAAAATATTACATTTCAGTGTGAAATTTTTAAAATTTATAATAGAAGTGGGAAGATGAAAAATTATTTCCAAGTTGTGAAATCTCACTTTTTCTAGACCATTTCAGCCAGTAAAGACTGTTAGGCCAAGGTTGGTCCATGCGGGTCATGTTATAGCACCCTCGCCCTGAAGTTTTGCAGTAATTTTTTTATTAGAACAGAATTGTAAAGTGATTTGAGTGAAGTCACTACTAGAAAATGGACCTTTTGCAGCGATGCGATTACCTTTGCAAAAAAGCATTATTTGCAACCGACGACATACTTTCCCATACTTTTCTGTCTCTAATGCCACTGTTTGCGATGGCATTTTGCCATGGCAAAAAATTATTTTGTAATAGAATTTCAGAACTTTGTAATTGTATTGCCTGCAGTGGATTTGATGTTTTTGCTTCTGTAGAAATAAAACATATTGCCAAATACATATATTTTGTATTTTGTTTTATGGTTATTATGGCTTATACCATCTGGTGTGATTAAATGATTAGACCTCTTTTATCTGAACTTATTTTTATCTCGTAAGATATAAGCGGCTCTAATAAATTGCACCAAACAAGGCCAAACTCTTGATTGTTGTATGCAAGAGCTTCACTTTTTAGGCCGAATGGCAACACCTTTGATGACTAGACCCCCTTCCACTGCCCACCATTGTATTCATATAGAGAGAACTGAATGTCTTCAATCTTTTCCGGGGACATCCTAAACTCCCCTACAGGTATTTCAATACATTCCCTTTTCTAGAAATTGTGAGTATTAACTTTCTAGAGTGATTTTGTAAGATAAGATTACATTAATTTATGAGCAAGAGGGAGGACTAGTTTTGAACTCTCTCTCTCTCTCTGAGGGAAATGGATTACATAATAATGAGTGGGGAAGACAATTTCTGAGGACTAGTTTTGAACTCATCACAACCAGCTGTGGACCTGTGGTAAGGTGGCTACTGATTTATACCACCTTGGGGGTAAATTTAGGGACTATTTTTTAGAGGTCTCTTGCATTACTCTTTAGAAAATATAAGTAGACATAATTTTTTTGAAGAACAGATCACATGAGAGACAAACAGTGGGGTCCATTTGTGTGAGGATATCTCACTTGGGAGTATGGCAGGTGATTTAGAAAAATATTCTTCTTTTCGTCTATATATATATTTGCATAATTACACTTTTTATAGGAGTTATTCCTTGTACTTACTGTTCTACGGGGAATTGTTTTCATTGGGAGTAATGTTTGTAATTGAACTTCAGATACTACAATCGGCACATTAAATTGCAATTTATTAAATTAATCTATCATTGGATAATTTTTAATTGATAATCTATTTGAGAGTTTGGCCTATTCTATGCAGGTCCTGCAAGCTTGTGTCGATTTAACGCTTGGGAGCTCTTTGCTAGATTTTGAATGCCATTTCAACGAAACCATTGAGAAGAAGATGCGATGAGTTGAATTGTTTTGTTATGTAGGTAGATATAACTGTAATTACAATCTGTTCATTGAATAGTTGAATGCTACAAACAATGCTTATGACACTAGCCTTATAAATTGGAAATGATACTTTTGAAATCTCTGTCAGATATACAATCAAGATATTACGTACTAATGAATCAGAGCATGGTATTTGTTTTTTATTGAATGTGATGAGTATTTTTTTTTTTTGGTGTAGTTGAATTTTAATTTGGAGATGAGCGGATGGTCTGGTGATATATATTTTCTGTTTGGTTGTTGAAAAATCAAGAAAGAAATATAATTTGATGTTCAAACTAGTATTTTTAGAATAATTGTTACAAAATCAAAAAAAATATATATATATATCAAACTTTTAGAGACTAATTTTAATTGTTGTAAAAAAAATTTAACAAACTTTTAGCCACCACTTTTATTTGTCCCAAAAACTAAAACTTTTAACCACCACTTTTATTTGCCCTAAAAAACTAAGACTTTTAGAGACAACTATCATTTGTTTCAAAAATTATAACTTTTAGACACCAATTTGTGTTGTCTCAAAAATTAATTTTTTTGTCTCCATAACAACCACTTATGGCTGAACTATAATTAGACTTTTAGAGACAAATTTTGGTTGTCTCAAAATCAATACTTTTTGCAACCACATATTTTTGTCTCTAAAAGTCTATTTATAGTGACAAATGCAAAATTTTGTCTCTAAAAGTCATTTTTTGACTTTTCGGGACGGGCCATCTAGGACAAACTTCGCGACGGAGGAAATTTGTTGGCAAAAGTTTTTTCCAACAAATATTATACTTTTAGGGACGGAATAAATTTGTCCCTAAAAAGCTGATTTCTTGTAGTGAAATAAAGCCTCCCAATAACTTCTCCATGTTGGTTTAGCATTGGATTAATAATTTAGCCTCACATAAATCATATTATTTCGCAAAATTGTGGTGAGACTTTCTTTTATGAAGTTGGATGTAAAAATACTATTTAATCCTTACTTTACAAAACTAATAAAAGAAAATTTACATATTAAAAACTTTTACATAAATTCATAAATAAACATTAAAATATAATTTTGAATTTTTGAAAATTGTTTATGTCCTTCAAAAAGATAAAATTATATAAAAATGGTAAGTGCTTTGATTTTTATTTTTTTTTATCACAAAACAAAATTTTAATTTTTTTTTAAAAAAAATTTGAATCAAATTTCTAAAAATCAAATCAAACATGGCCATTACGTTTTCATATTTTCTCTTAAATACTAATATGAAAATGGCAATCCTATTGTCCAAACCAATCAAAATACCTATTTTAAGAAGTCAAAATTTTAGCAAAAAAAGTAACTACAAATAAATCAACTTTCATCTCTATTTATTTTATACATTTTTTCATAAAACAATTAAGAAATTAATAAAAAAGTCAATTCTCAAAACAACAATAAGACAATATATAAGAATATAACAACAATTGTTTCAAAGTTGGACTTCTCACTAAGTAGTAAAGTGGGGTGAATTAATGGGATTTTATTTTTTTGGTCGAAAATATAACATAATATTAATAAATGCATAAAAAGTATAATTCCTTTTTATGTAAAAAAAAGTATAGAATTATATAATATATGTTGCAATTCTTTTTTTTTTTTAAGCATTATATATGTGGATGTTGAAAATGCGAATAAAACCCAAAGCATCAAAATGAAGGCAATTAAAAAAACATTTAAATTGCTTAAAAACATTTTAATAGTTGATGTCAAAATATCAATAAAAATTCAAATTTTATTTTAATGTACTATGGTATCAAATGTCATAATTCAACAATTGAAGGATGAGAACCCTTTAAAAGTATAACGCTAAGTGTCCTCCTTCACAATTATGTGGTAACCAAATCTGTTTGGAGTAATGTGGCTGGCACTCATTAGCTATCGAAAGATAATCAGTTGTATCTTAATTATTGGCTTAAAAAGAATTTGAAACCCCATCAGAATTCTGACCCTTTTTGGAACATTGTTTTTGTTGCTTCTCTTTGGCAAATATGAAAAGATAGGAATAAAAAAAAAAAGGAAAATGCGGACCCAATTTTGCAAAAAACCTTATATCTATACATAATTATGCCAACGAGATTCAAAAAGCTTTTTTAGGAAAATTATTTAATAATTCTTAAACACCACGTAATCATATTTTAAGTTAATCACTAATTACTTAATCTCATATTGTTCCCTCATTCCCAACATAAATCTAAGCTCCTATTCCTCTTTACCAATCAAAACCTTATAAAATATTACGTATTCATATTTCGAGAATATGGAATAATCATCCGCTTTTCTCATGGTTGTGACTTGCACCTCACATCCACCTATACTGACTAATTGGTCTTGAGAGGGTAATTTATATACAAATTGGGCCGAGCTGGGTAATGGGCCGTTATGGGCCGCAGTTCAAGGGCCGAGTTAAATAGCCATGTAAGTTACTCCGGTCTTGTGGATGTTTTGGAGTTAGTCCGGTCCCAAAGCCCGGAAGTTAGTCCGGTCCAAGAGAAGATTAATGTCACACCGGTCTAGAAGAGCACTACGGTTAGTTCGGCCCCCAGTTGGGCACACTTGCAGTTAGCTCGGTCGCGTGAATTACGGCTAGTTTGGTCCTGTCCTCTAAACCGAAGTATGAGAACTTCTTCAGGACTCATCTGAGTCAGTTCGGCTGTACACTTCTATGGATAGCTCGGTCTTAACATTTGAAGCCGAGATAGAAGAAAGAAAGATGGAGCCGATGCGACCGTTAGATCGGTTACTCTAGTTATTCCAACATGGCAATGTTACTTCGGTCGTAAGGTAGTTCGGCTGTGGTGGAACCATCTCACTTGGTTTAAGCAGTGAGGGGGGTGTTGAGAGAATCATTATTTCTCAGGAGTATGAATCCTAGGAGGACTCTACATGGAGGAGTAAGAGTCCTACTAGGATTGTGCCACGCGAACCTATAAAAGCTCACCAATATCACCTTTGGAGAGGTAATGCAACCTTGCTCCCTGAATACATAGAGCTTTTGCCTATTTATTTTGTGGGCTGACTTAGTCATCGGAGAGGTTTCCAGCACACACCCGCCGGCTAGCTCACGTTTGTGTTTTCAGGTAGTAGAGCGACGTCGTACGGAGGAGCGCAGACTTGATCAACAGGATTATACGAGAATGTGTATTTCTTTCCCGTACAATTGGCGCCGTCTGTGGGAATTCAGACAAGAACAACCTCTTGATCAAGCTTTTCCTCCCAAAAGTCAATGGCGAACAACGAAGAATTACCACAGTCCGCCGTTGACGGACTAACTCCAGAAGGGGGTGCAAGGCGCGAAGGCCTACTCTTGGTCACTCCCATGGCGAACCTGGAACCACAAAGACAAAATTCCAGGAGGAATGCAAGGGGACGAAGGCGGAATAATAGCCCCCATCACTCTCGTTCGCAAAGCCCAGAAAGGCAAAGGCGCAGGATTGATCCCCAAGCTTTGGAGGATCGCATCAGGGAACAAGACGAATTAATACGTCGGATGGCGGCAGACATGGAATCTCTTAAGCATCAGGTGAAAGGAAAAGAAGTGGCGACAGGAGAGGGGCGCACAAACAAGACGCCCCCTCGCCACTCGGAAAGTCGTAGTCGGAATACTACACTCTTTCAAGCAGAAACCAAAAGCCTCAGGACAGGCGATACGCAATCCAGATCTTCCAGAACTCGTCACTCCAGGCCTGAAAGGACGAGATCTGAGAGGTCAAACACTGAGAGAAGCACATATTGGCCCTCACATACGCACCAAACGAGATCCAGACAGACGGAGTTGCCCAGGTCGTCCGACCTACGAACCGTGCTAGAAGAGAGCACGATGGAAGGAGGACGCCAGGGCGCACGACCCACGTAGAATTTCTGCCCTGCAGCGGTTGGCTCCTCGGACGCATGGAAGCGTCGAGGTTGGAATGCCAATACCGCGCCCGGCCTACGAACCAACAGACAAGGCATTGGCAAGGCTGCAGACCTCACCATTCGTCCCAGCAATAGATAACGCGCCCCTACCGTCAAGCTTCCTACAGCCCAAATTCACAACATATGAGGGGAAGACGGACCCCTACTCACACTTTCGCCACTTTCGCCAGGTCATGGCTGTATACCGGCGGAATGAGGCCTTGATGTGCATCCTATTCCCTTCAAGCCTTGGCGACCTAGGCCTGACTTGGTTTGAGAAACTTCCAGAAGACAGCATAGCCTCCTGGGCGCAATTGGCGGAGGCATTCATGACAAGGTTCCGAACAAACACTAAAACTCCGGTGGAGATCGACCAGCTACTCTCCATTGACATGGGCGACAATGAGACCCTAAGATCATACAACAGTCGCTACTGGGAGACATTCAACCAGATTGGGGACTGCCCAACCAATCTCGCCATTGCGCAATACAAAAGAGGCCTGCCAGTCGGGAACAGACTGAGGAACTCTATCACCATGACACCGCCCCTCACCATGGAAGCCCTGATGGAAAGAGTGCATCAGCACATCAGGGTGGAAGAGGATGGCACACGTGCTAAAGCAAAATCTGGCACGACCGCAGCACCAGAAAAGAAGGCCTCAGCAAAGGTCAACGCGGTAGACCGTCTGAACAGAAACGGGCGCGGCAGACGAGACAACGGAGAAGACCAGGACAAAAGATGGTTAAGAGTCCGCACTGCTATAACCACGGTCTTCAAGAAACCGATCTACCGAATACTCAGTGAAATTCAAGACGAGCCTTTCGTCAAGTGGCCAGCCAAACTAGGCGAGGCTCAGAAGGACTACGACGACAGTCACGGTGCACTTTCCATAAAAAAAAGGGGCACCGCACTGAGAACTGCACGCCATTGAGACAGCACCTGGAGGAGTTGGTTGCAGGAGGTTATCTCGACAAATATATTGAAGGAGGGGCGCAACCAGCCCCCCAGGACCAGAATATGCCCAATGGAATAACAATCGATGCCCCGCCCCAAGGCATCATCAACGTAATACATGGAGTCTTTGAACCTGAGCGTGTATGCGAGCTCAGAGGTTCAATTAAAAAGGCTGAGCACTTAAAAGAGGTGCTAAGTGCCCAACTAGTCAACAAAAAGGGGAAGACAGAGGCCACAAATGTCATGTCTTTTTCGGATAAAGACTTGGCAAGGATTTATTGCCCTCACAATGATGCCTTGGTCGTCACTCTCCAAGTCAAGGATTTTGACGTCAAGCGGATTCTGATTGACCAAGGCAGTTCATGTGAAATCATGTACTATGAAACCTTCAAACAACTAAAGTTGCAAGATAAAGACTTGGCGCCTACTGTATCTCCCCTTATCGGATTCAACTCCATGCCAGAATGGCCCGTCAGCAAAATTATCCTCCCAGTCAGAGCAGGGAGTGTGACGAAACAAGTGGAGTTCTGGGTGTTGAAGGTCCCCTCTACCTACAACATTATCTTGGGCAGAACATGGCTGCATGCCATGCGCTCGGTGGCGTCCTCCTATCACCAAGTAATGCGATTTCCCAACGACACCGGAGTAATAGAAGAAGTTTATGGAGATCAGATCATGTCGAAGCAGTGCTTTGTCACAGTGAACGGCAGCCGCGCTGCCAAAGGATACGTTCATTCGGTGGAAGAACCTGAGAGTAATGAACTATTCGCAGATGTTGGCAAAGCGGCTAGTCAGAAAGCAGTGGAGGACTTGGTGGAGGTCAGAATAGATGAAAAGAACCCGGATAAGTTCTTTTTGCTTGGTTCGTCGTTGTCCAGCACTGAGAGATTGGAGGTCTTGGAATTTTTGACCTCCAACATCGAAGTGTTCGCCTGGACCCCATACGACATGCCAGGCATTGATCCCAACTTCATCTGTCACCAACTCAATGTCCACCCTTTTGCCAGACCAATCATTCAGCGCACCCGCAGATCGGCACTCCACCACGCCGAAATAGTGGCAGAAGAAGTAGGAAACCTGCTGGAGGCAGGGGCAATCAGAGAGGTGCACTACCCAAGATGGATCTCCAACACCGTCGTAGTGCCAAAAAAGAATGGCAAGTGGCGTATTTGCGTCGACTACAAAACGGTCAACAAGGCATGCCCAAAAGACAGCTTTCTTCTACCATGGATAGATCAACTGGTAGACCTGACGGTGGGGCACAACCGACTTAGCTTTCTGGATGCATACAGAGGCTACCACCAAATCGCCATGCATGAACCAGACCAGGAGGTCACGTCCTTCACAACTCCGAGAGGACTCTACTGTTACAAGGTCATGCCCTTTGGCCTAAAGAACGCAGGGGCGATATTCCAGAGAATGGTCACCAAGATGTTTGAGCCATTGTTAGGCAGAACAATGGAGGCTTACATCGACGATATGGTGGTCAAAAGCAAGGATGAGAATGACCATCTCAAGGACCTAGGTGAGATGTTTGAGATCCTAAAGGAGCATAAGCTACACCTCAACGCGTCGAAGTGTGCATTCGGAGTAGGATCTGGCAAATTCCTGAACTTCTTGGTGACCAACCGGGGTATAGAGGTAGACCCCTCCCAAATCAAGGCAATTCAAGATCTGGAGAGACCAAACTCAGTCAAAGAAGTGCAGCATCTCACCGGCATGGCCGCTGCGCTCAATTGGTTCATAAGCCGGTCGTCCGACAGATTACGACCATTCTTCCATGCTTTATAAAGGCCAAGTTTGAGTGGGACGACGAATGCGACCGAGCTCTGGAAAACTTGAAGGAATACATGTCTTCTCCACCATTACTTGTAACCCCAATTCCTGGAGAAGAACTCTTCTTATACCTAGCAGTCTCACAGCACGCAATCAGCGCAGTGTTGGTCCGTGCAAAAGGAATCCAACACCTGCCCATCTACTATGTCAGCAAGACATTACTGGGCGCCGAAACGAGGTACTTGCCACTAGAGAAACTGGCATTGGCCTTGATGATGGCCTCAAGAAAGTTGTCACACTACTTTCACGCCCACACCATAGTTGTTCTCAAAGCTTTCCCATTAAAGCTTTGTTTGAAAGGGCGAACTTTTCTCTGGGCGAATTCTGAAGTGGGCAGTAGAGTTGGGGCAATACGACATCAAGTTCCAACCAGGACCGCAATAAAGGCACAAGCATTGGCAGACTTTGTCGCAGAATTCACCCCAGGAAGTCATCATATCTGCCCAGTCGACCTGACTGAAACAACCGAACTAGGGATGGAAGTTGACGTCGAAAAAACGCAACCCCTAGTACTGGTTACATTCAGGCCCCAAAGCAGACCAGAGTAAAACAGGAAGGAACAAGCAAACCATGCTACACCAAGTCAGGACTCACCAACAAAACAGACTTGGTACAACCAGATGGCGAGGGGCAGACAACGAGCATGGATCTGAAGAAGACACCTGCAGCATGGAAGATCCCAAGGCATCATTTGATCCTTCCACCTGCTGGAAATTGTTCGTTGGAGAGATGTGGAAACTCTTCGTGGATGGAGCATCCAATCGGCATGGAGCAGGACTTGGCATAGTCCTCATCTCTCCGGACGGCCTAGTAGTGGAACAGGCAATCAACCTTGGCTTCCCAGCATCAAACAATGAAGCAGAGTATGAAGCGCTTCTTGCAGGACTAAAGTCAGCGTTCTACATGAAGGCCACCGAGCTAATGGTTTATAGCGACTCACAGCTGGTGGTAAACCAAATATCTGGCGACTACGAAGCAAAGGATGACAGGATGGCCAAGTACCAAGAGTTGGTCAGAACAGAGATCAAAAATTTAAAGTAGTCAGGATAGAGCACAGATCGGCAGAGAGGAAAACAGCAGAGCAGACGAACTGGCAGGCTTCGCCTCAATGGCAGATACCTCCATCCCTCATCCACTACTGATCGACTATCTGCCTAGGCCAAGCATTGAAGACCCAGAGCAGAAGAGGTATGTTGCGCCGATCTAGGCCCTTCTTGGATGGATCCCATCATATTATTCCTGAAAGACGGCACCCTACCAGAAGAGAAGAAAGAAGCCAACAGAATAAGAGCAAAGTCGCAGCGATTTTGGCTCTCCCCATCTTTGGCATTATAAAAAGTCGTTCTCAGGACCTTACTTAAAGTGTGTTCACCAAAAGTAAGTGGAAGCATCCTGTTTGAAATACATGAGGGTGTATGTGGCAGCCATCAAGGAGGAAGATCATTGGCATATAGAGCGATTTCACAAGGATATTGGTGGCCATACATGCAAGCGGATTCAGAGAAGTATGTTAAAAAGTGCGAAAAGTGTCAAAAATTCGCACACCAAATACACCAACCTGCCAGAGAACTTCTACCTCTAACCAGTCCATGGCCTTTCGCAATGTGGGGATTGGACATAGTAGGCCCACTTCCAACAGCTCCAGGCAACAGGAAGTTCTTCCTTGCGGCAATCGACTACTTCACAAAATGGGTGGAAGCAGAAGCCTTGGCGTCAATCAAGGAAAAAGATGTGAAAAAGTTTGTCTGGCAGAATATCATTACTCGATTTGGCATACCAAAGGCACTGATATCAGACAACGGCACTCAGTTCGACGGCAGAATCTTCAGAGGCTTTTGTGAAGAATACAAGATTGAGTTCTACAATTCTACACCGGCATATCCCCAAGCAAATGGACAGGCAGAGGCGTCAAACAAGGTAGTCTTGGATGGATTGAAGAAAAGGTTAGAGAGAGCTAAACGCAAGTGGGCAGAAGAGCTCCCTCATGTTTTATGGGCTTACCGCACCACGCCTCGTCGATCAACAGGAGAAACACCATTCTCCTTAGCTTATGGCATGGAAGCGGTCATCCCATTAGAAGTTGGCCTCCCCACAATTCGAAGCAAAAAATTTGATCTAGACCTAAATGGCGAAGCCATAGCATTGGAGCTTGACCTTGGCAGAAGAAAGAAGAGACAGAGCATTGGTTCACATCGCCTCCTACTAACAAGAGTTGTCCAGAAAGTATAATAAAACAGTGCATCCAAGGCAATTCAAGATCGGAGATTGGGTACTGCGCAAAGTGATGGGACATACCTTGGTTCCAGGAGATGGCAAGCTAGGACCTAACTGGGAAGGACCTTACAAAGTGGTCGGATTAGCAGGCAAAGGGGCATACCACTTAGAAGATGAGGACGGCAAAGCAATTCCCAGGCCATGGAACACTGCCAATCTCAAGTTGTTTTATTTTTAGCTTTTTTTTTCTTTTAAGTATGTGTAATTTTTTACTTTCTCAATAAAACAAGTTGATTATTTTTCAGTATAATTGTTTTCAGTAGACAGTCACTTTAGTATGTTAGGAGCATTGTAAACATAGTTGGCCGGAATAACCAACTATGACCCTTCCTAAGCCCAGGATAAGGATCCGGGCTGCAGGACGTTTGGTCGGAATAACCAAACACCATATTTTAAGTTGGCTGGAAAAACCAACTTAGAGGTTGACTGGATTAAACCAACTCTTGTACTCTTCAGCCGAAGTAAGTGTATGGCTGAAGAATGGTTGGCTGGATTAAACCAACTCTTTGTACTCTTCAGCCAAAGTAAGTGTATGGCTGAAGAGTGGTTGGCTGGATTAAACCAACTCTTGTACTCTTCAGCCGAAGTAAGAGTATGACTAAAGAGTGGTTGGCTAGATTAAACCAACTCTTTGTACTCTTCAGCCGAAGTAAGTGTATGGCTGAAGAGTGGTTGGCTGGATTAAACCAACTCTTTGTACTCTTCAACCGAAGTAAGTATATCGGCTGAAGAATGGTTGGCTGGATTAAACTAACACTGGATACTCTTCAGCCGAAGTAGCTATATCGGCTGAAGAGTGGTTGGCTAGTAAGTTAGATAGCTAAAACCGAGATCACAGTTGAGCAAGTGCAAGCATAAACACACAAAACCGGAATAAAAGTTGGCTTAGAAGATGACTTTTTCATTAAAGTGAAAAACAAATACAACTGAGGGGCCGCAGCCCGGTTACAAATTCAAAACAAAAGAGCAGCATTCGAATTATCAAAAGTAGAAGGATGTTACTTTACTCCGGTTAACCTATCCAAAATGAAGAAAGAAAAAAGAAAATCAGCTAAAGAGATCATCAATTTCTGCATCAAAGTCACCATGAGCATCTGTTCGAAGTCCGGTTTGAGGTGGGAGTTTGGTCTCAACTTGGACCTCGGTATCAACTGGCAGCGCGGCGTCAGTCGGCAGCCCATCAGTTAGGTCTTCCACAACCGGCTCCAACCGAAGTGATTGATTGTTGGCCTGCTCATTGACGACCGGAGTAATGGTTGGCTCCTCATCCTCATCATCATCATCATCATCTTCACCGTTGTCAGACCCTTCCAGAAATTGCCTTTGAAGATCAGCAGCGTATTGTGATAGTGAAACCGGAATAGAGTACGGTGGAGCATTGTAGATATCGGTATCTGGCGAACAACCGAGCTGCTTCACCGCACTCCTCCAGCCGCACTTAAAGAAAAGATCCTTGGCTGCATCGCATTGGAGGGTGTATGCGTCTTCGGCCTCCTTAAAGCCTCGTTTTTCGGCTTCCTTCATTCCGGCCTTCAGTTGGTTTATCTCGGCGTCTTTTTTCTTCTCAATTTTGGCCAAAATGCGCAGGTATTTGTCTTTCGCCTCGTTGGCAACCTTCTGTTTTTCGGCTTCAACCGAATTAGCAAGCTCGGTCAGCTGACCGTTCTCTGCTCGTAGTTCGGCCATTTGCTTTTTGGCCTCTTCTAGCTCGGCCGTCTTTGCTTCGGCCTCAGCCATGGCTTCCCTTGTGTTTCTCCTAAGCTCCATGACCCTCCTGTGTGTAACTTGGTTTTTCTGGATGGCCTGCAAAGGAGAAGTAACTTTAGCCGGACTGAAAGTTGGAAAAAATTACAGAGAAAAAAGTTAGCTATTTACCAGGATCATGGACTTGGTTGAAGACTGAATGGACTTCAGTTCGGTGTTGAGCTGCTTGTAATGGTGCTCCATGTCCTTGGGAAGGCACACACTCTTGGCTAAGTTGAAAGCCATCAAGTGGTCCTTCTCGGTGACCATCGAATCAGAATCCATGATAGCTCGGTCCTGAAAGGTTAGTTTAGGAACCCATTTGGCGGAAGAGGCAATTCGGTCTGATTGCTCCGGTTGGGGGCTTGGTTGAATGTTTGGGGGAGGACTTGGTGGCAGAATGGTCTCGTCCTCATCAACAAGTCGTGGCTTGGTTTGGCTAGTCCGGGCACGCTTGTTTCGGCGAGAAGAAGATGGCTGCTGGGATGGAAGGACCACCATGGTCTCAGTGGCTTGACCGGTTGGTTGCACATCAGCTGGAGTTGTTGCGGTTAAAAGGGCCTTTAGCCTGCTCCTCTTTGCCATCTCTTGTTCGGCGGTGAGAGGCACAAGGTTGATCTGGGGCAAGGATGGGTCCGGTTCTGGTGCTGCTTCAAGAAGAAAGTCAGTCACCCTCGCTTTTCGGCGACCACTGTATCGGTATGTCGGTTCGAAGTCTAGCAGTTTAGCCCAACTTCTTTCTTTGACCCGTAGTGCGGCGCGGAGTGTAGCAAGGTTGGGGTGACTGTACAATGAATAAATGTGGGCTGGATCTGCATTAAAAAGGCAACTGTTAGTTCGTCTTGGAATTAGCAACCGGAGTAAAAAAGATGAATACATAGAAGACCGAAGTAATTATACCGGGTCTCCTTTGTTCCAGTTTATACTTTGGCCTGGGATCTGGGCTTGGTGGTCTTCAAAATTCCCAGACACCAGAAAAAATCGTCGTCGTTTAAGTCCTTATCCGGCGTGTCTTTAATTATTTTTTCACGTCGGCGACGTATTCTTAAGTAGTATACCCATCCATCCTCTTTGGATCCTAAGGAGTATTGGTGGAATATTTCGGCTAGGCCGAGGTTCAGACCAGTTTGGCGGTTTAGTTCGGCGATGCCCATTAGTATACGGTATGAGTTGGTGAAGAGTTGGGTTGGGCATAGTCTGGTTTGCCTAAGAAACTCACAAATTAGAGGTTGGACTGGGAATCTCAGTCCGGTTTCTATTATTGAAAGCAGGGTAAAAGGCACAAAACCTCATTCCCCCAAGGTATGGTGTCTTTTTTGGCGAGGGTGAGGTGGACGTCGGCTGGTATGTTGTAATCCTTACGGAATTCGGCTAGGCCTCCTGGGGTTTCTACTAAAAACCTATACTTCCCCATTTATTGTATAAATAAAGAATAAATTAGTTCGGTTGAGAAGTTGTGCTCAAAAGCTCGGTCGAGCGCTCAAGAGGATGGCTTGGGCAACCTAAAGTCTGCAAAGTGGAAAAACAAGGTGTTAAGCACAGATCGTTGACCGTGCTACAAAAACAAAGTAAAGATAATGAAGGCCTATTTCGGCTAGGGGATGCTACAAGTTTTATCTCGGTTCTGACAATATGCTTGGTAGCACGGTCTAGAAGGTGGGGATTGGTAGCTCGGTTTGAGCAAGAGGGTTGGTTATCTCGGTTTGAGCTATGAGGTTTGTTACTTCGGCTAATCCTCTAGGGGCAGCTTTCTGAGTTCGGTTTAGAAACTAAGAAAGCTGGCTTAGCCCTGAAGACTCAGCTCGGTCGAAGGCTTAGGTTTCTAATGTGCTAAGTTCAAACCTTGGTTCGGTACGTTTTATCTCGGCTAAAGTCAATCAGAAGATGGTGACTTACTAAAACTACTGATCTATTCACAAGTATCTTAGTTCGGTTATGGTTTGGATAGATCTACATACAGCATAAACAGTTTACTAGTTCGGTTGCTTCGTGATTATGGATCAAAATCAAATGTTTTACACAATGTTGTATGTATTCAAGTGTTCTAAGGTTGAGTTTTTTTTCCAGAAAGGTGTTTTACAAAAACACACGACGAACAAACTACATGGGATTGAACAAAAGTAAAAATAAGAAAAAAAAAATAGATTCATAGTGCTTACCTGGTAGAAAGGAAGAGCTGGAGATGGAAGCAAGGCAGTGGAGAACACGAGTTCCTCAGGTTGCAGAAAGAAGCTCAGGGTTGTGGAAGCTCAAGAACAAGATAGAAAGAGGAATAGTAGTAGAGTGAATGATTTGAAATGCACAAAATGAAGTTGTTTTGTTGTAAGAAAGAGGAAAGGAAGAAAAACTGTTCAAAATTGGTGGTATACGAGGACGGCGTGACAGCTGTATTGGCCAACCAGAGCATGCCACGTGTCATTGGAAGGACAATCGATTCAGTTTCTGCAACTGAAGAGACGTTTTGACCGGACGTAAACAGCTCGGCTTGGGTTTGGTTCGGCTGGATAAGCTTGAAAGAACTAAAGGGTTTTTAGCTCGGCTGGAAAAGCTAAAAGGTTTGAGCTCGGCTGGAGAGGCTGAAAGATAGTTTAGCTCGGCTGATAAACAGGTAATCCCTATCATACTACGTAGATGGAATTAAGGGGCAATTGAGAGGGTAATTTATATACAAATTGGGCCGAGCTGGGTAATGGGTCGTTATGGGCCGCAGTTCAAGGGCTGAGTTAAATAGCCATGTAAGTTACTCCGGTCTTGTGGATGTTTTGGAGTTAGTCCGGTCCAAGAGAAGATTAATGTCACACCGGTCTAGAAGAGCACTACGGTTAGTTTGGCCCCCAGTTGGGCACACTTGCAGTTAGCTCGGTCGCGTGAATTACGGCTAGTTTGGTCCTGTCCTCTAAACCGAAGTATGAGAACTTCTTCAGGACTCATCTGAGTCAGTTCGACTGTACACTTCTATGGATAGCTCGGTCTTAACATTTGAAGCCGAGATAGAAGAAAGAAAGGTGGAGCCGATGCGACCGTTAGATCGGTTACTCTAGTTATTCCAACATGGCAATGTTACTTCGGTCGTAAGGTAGTTCGGCTGTGGTGGAACCATCTCACTTGGTTTAAGCAGTGAGGGGGGTGTTGAGAGAATCATTATTTCTCAGGAGTATGAATCCTAGGAGGACTCTACATGGAGGAGTAAGAGTCCTACTAGGATTGTGCCACGCGAAACCTATAAAAGCTCACCAATATCACCTTTGGAGAGGTAATGCAACCTTGCTCCCTGAATACATAGAGCTTTTGCCTATTTATCTTGTGGGCTGACTTAGTCATCGGAGAGGTTTCCGGCACACACCCGCCGGCTAGCTCACGTTTGTGTTTTCAGGTAGTAGAGCGACATCGTACGGAGGAGTGCAGACTTGATCAACAGGATTATACGAGAAGGTGTATTTCTTTCCCGTACAGGTCTTCTACTTTTATAGGGAAAATTAAACTCAATACGGATGAGTGTGCACGTGGAGATCCAAGGAAATGAGGCTTCGGTGGAGTCTTCCGCAATGAAGAGGGAGTTTGGTTGTATGGGTTCTTTGGAAAGGTTGAGAATTGCTACGGCCTTGAAGTTGATTCGACTATTGTTGAGGAGCTACTCACCAAGGCCCTCCCCCAAACTGTCCGTACAGAAGCATTGTGGAGGATTCTCGCCATTTGATTCAATGGTGCAGCTGCACAATCCAACACATCATGCGGGAAGCGAATCAGTGTGTAGACAAGCTTGCTGGAATGGGAGCTGCTCAATCAGAAATGCTGATGGTGGTGGAAGATGTGGGAGTGGAATATAGCAGGATTTAAGCCTTGTGTTCAATCTCTGTTTTTAGCTGGCTTGGTTTTGTTGTTGTCTTCTTGTTGTCCTACTTCCTTTTTTGATGTACCAAAAAAATGAAGGATGAGAGCCTTTTGAAATGTGTACTATATCCACAATGTTATATATTTTTTTATAATTGTTACATAATTTTTTTTTTTTGCTAGAATTACAAAAACATATAATAAACCTCACAAATTTAACAGTATCGAACTAGACTTCTCTCAAATTGTATAAAAGTGAGATCCCATGCGAAGGCTGGACTTGATGTTTAAGCAATTTACTTGTTTTTCCTTATGTCACATGCCCCTCATTTTTCTATTTAAAAAAAAAAAAAAGAAAAAGAAAAAGAAAATTAGATAGATAAGAGTGATAATCAAACCTTGGATCTTAAGTTTATTGACAGAGATTCTTATAACACACAATATAAAAAAATATTTTATTTTTTACATTTTTGAATTGTACACGCTAAGCGTTCATTTCTCTATTAGATAGAAAAGAGAGGGAGACTTAAACCTCGAACTTCAAATTTAATAAATAAAACTCTTATCACTTGAATAACATACAATATATATTAATATTTTATTTTATTTTTATTTTATTTAAATTATGGCTTATTTTGGCAACTGGCTAAAAGTCGCTTTTGGCTTTTTGATTTTTTTAAGATCACATTATTTCTCTATTTTTTTACATATTTTTTTAAAGAATTATAAAAAAATTAAAAAGTCAACTTTTAACATACTTCCTAAAATAAGCTGTATATGCATCGCATATATCAACTACTAATATATATATTGTTTTTAATTTGTTTTGGAAGTTGGAAAATAATAAGGAAGTATTACATGCAGATAGGAGAAAAGGAAAAAAATTACCAACACATGAGGGTACAAGTGTGCTTGTGATAAAATGCCTACAATAAGCTATATATGCATCGCATATATCAACTACTAATATATATATATATAATGTTTTAAATTTTTTTGGGAAGTTGAGAAATAATAAAGGAGAATTACATATAAATGGGAGGAAAGGAAAAAAATTACCAATACATGAAGTGCAAGTGTGTTTGTAATAAAGTGTAAATGAAATATTATGAAAATATAAGTATCACTTATACTTATGTGTTGTTATTTTTTTTTCTTCTCAATTTTCGCTTGCATATAATTCCCCAAATAATAATGGGAGTGCTCTGCAATATCTTGGAATGGATTTGGGGCAGAAAGTAACTGTAAACAGTGAATCTCTGAGTTTTCTTATTTGGTCTCTCTGAGTGAGAGTATGTGTACGTGTTCCACATTTTACACTGTAATAATCAGTGTGAGCAAAGTGTATGTATGTACGTACCTAAAAAAAAAAAAAAAGTGTATGTATGTAGTGTAGGCACCTAAAAATAGTTTTGGTTTAGTTTGGTAACTATATGGTTACAATTTAGTTGAAGAAAATTTCACATTCTTTAATGGGTTAATTACACTAATAGTCTCTATAGTTTGGGACTTGTGTCACTTTGGTCCCTGACTTTTCAATTGTGACACATTTGACCTTAAATTTTGAATCTTGTTCCAAATAAGGACAATTGAAAATATTACTAGATTTTTCAAGGGTAAAATCGTCAATTTGATAAAATATAAACTAATTAGATAAAAATAAATGTCAAAAAAATATTTTTAATTTTTTTAAAATTATTTTTATCCACCAATGATAAAATTATGTAAAATTAATAAAAATTACATGATTAATTTTTTTAAAATTAATTTTACATGATCATCATCCAAACACATAATAAAAATTAATTTGGTAAAAAAAATAAATAAATGTCTAAAAGATTTATCAATTTTACATAATTTTATTTTTAGTAGGTAGAAATAATTTTTAAAAATTTAAAAATATTTGTTTAACATTTATTTTTGTCAAATTAGTTTATATTTTATCAAATTGACACTTTTACCCTTGAAAAATCTAATTATATATTCAATTGTCCTTATTTGGAACAAGATTCAAAATTCAGGGTCAAATGTGTCACAATTAAAAAGTCAGGGACCAAAGTGACACAAGCCCCAAATTATAGGGACTATTTGTGTAATTTGCCCTTCTTTAATCTCTCTCTTTATCATATAGTGATAGAGATTATTTATCAATTCTGTCATAAACACATTAGTTAATTACAGAATTAGATGTAAAGTGTATGTAAATAAATATGATTGGGTAAATTAAACTCATTTTCTTTAATATTTAAAAAATATAATAAACTCTATACTTTTTTATAATTATATCAATCGATTGAAATTAATGTAGATGATAGGTAAATATTGACATAAATCCAAACATATATATATGTAGAAAATGTAAAACAATTTTTTTTATATGCATACAATACAACTAATGAATTATTGATGAAAAATAATCTAACTGTTATGTGAATTAAAATTCAAGTGAAATCAATATAATTATATCAAAAGTGAGGTGAGTTAATTTACCTAATAACATTTTACAAAGTTTATCAATGGTAAAAGCCAACTTTTCGGCAATAGTGTTAAAAGTTAACTTTTTAACTATTTTAAGTTACATCAATTTTTTATTTTTTTTGCACATTTAAAAAAAAGAAGAAGTTAAAAAATTGACTTTTAACCTACTTTTCAAAATAGGTTAATATAACTTAAGGGGGTGTAACAACTTAGTAAGGCTTTGAGGTAATTTCCACTTGTGTTTGACTTTGCGACTTATTGCTATATAGTTGAGCGGTCTTGTTATATAACACCACTTAAGGATGACTTTTGGGGTCTCGGCTCCTTTTTTAGGCTCTAGAATTATGAAAAATACAATTCATATATAATATATAAACAAAATTTATCACAAAAACAATATGACAATTTTATGAGATAATGGATGTCTTGGCAAGAACTTAAATATAGTTAAGTCAAAAAATCATTATAAAAACCTTAATTATTTTCTTTAATTTTTTATACATATTTTCATTAAAAAAATCAATTAAAATGATCACTTCTCAAAATAACTAAGACAATTTTTCTGACCAAGTACATTATTAAAAAAAACTACGATAATTTTTTTTGAAACAATAAAATTCAATAATATGACGAATTTAGATTTAACTACTCAAAAATTATTTAGAATTATTGTCTTGTGGTTTATATTAATTTTATATATAGATCCCACATTACATAAATTTAATTTCCACCACGCAATCATTTATCTAAAAAATTTAGGTGGATAAATCTGAATTCATAGACTTAGGTCTATTTTGACAAGTTGGTTAAAAATTAGTTTTTTTTTTTATTTTATAATTTATGAAAAAGTATAGTAGTTTAAATAAATTTTAAAAATTTAATTATTAAGATGCTACTCAAATCGGTTCAGTGTCCCCTAAACATTGGCCTCTAATTGATTTATTTTTAGATACTTCGAAAAGAAATTACATAAAAGTTTAAACAACAAAATGTAAAAAAAAAGGCTAAGCCCTCTCATACACAGTTCTGACCATATCAACCACTAGAAAAGGCCTAAAGTTCTTCCGGGGGTTCTTCATTTGCCTCTAATTTTGTCATTTGATGTTTTTGGTTGTTTTGAGAAATTGGTTAAAAATTAATTTTTTGATATATTTTTTTTTAAACGTGTAAAAAAGTAAAGAGATGATATGATTCAAATATAATAAAAGCTTTAACTTTTAACGAAATCCCCAAATTGACCCTGTAACTAAGGGTGTAAATTCGGTCTGGCCTGGCCCAGCCCATGTCGGGTTACGCAAGCTCCCACCAAATTTTTGGCCGGCCTGGGTCAGGTTGGCCCACGAACCAAAATGTAGACCTAGGCCCAGGGGTATTCGATCCTTGGGTGGGCCGGCGAGGATGGGCCTGGTCAAGCCTGAACATTTTTTATTTTTTTCACCAAAAATTTATTTTTTTCCATTAAAAATGACATTGAGGTTCGGGCCGGATTTTGAATGGGCCTTAAGCAGGCCGATGGGTTAGGCCAGGTGGGCCAGGCCCACAAGTTAGATCGGGTTTCAAAATGATGGCCCAAGCCCAGACTCAGGGTCCCGAGTTGGGCTCGAGTGCAGACCTGAGCCTAATTAGATCGGACCCACCCTGAGCTATGGGCTATTTTTACCCCCCAAATGTTAACCTCCTCTAACCATTGATCAAACTTGACTCAACAATGAAACACCGTTGTTTTTTGGCAATATACAACAATAAAGAGAAGGCATGTTTTGGCACCATTTTTTATTAGTTAAAAATTAATATTTCCAAAGCAAAGGTAAAAAATATTATTTTCTTAGCTTTTCAATAATCAATTTTTTTACATAACTTTTAAACTTGCTTATTGATTTAAAATATTACGCAAGATAGTTTGTTTAATATATATATATATATATATTGTTTTTTTGAAGTGGTTAAAGTTAATTTTGGGGATAAAAACAATTAAATGGTAAATTCAAAAAGTAATTTCAAAAGTTTATAAAATTATTAATATGTAAATATATAATAATACTAAAATGAAATTTTCCCTTAATTTTTTGACAATAAATACACATGTCAAAGGACTTCAAGTTTTTAAATGTACAATCTACTAGGCCATCTCTTATTTTGGTTAAATGGTTACCTCCTCCTGCAGGGAAGATTAAACTTAGCCTGTGTTTGGCAAGTGGGTTTGCAGGTTTTTTTGGCTATTTTAGCCACAAAAAACAAAATAGGCTATTTTAGCCATAACAAACAAAACATCACATCCAACCCATAATCATTACATTCTTCTTTCACAAAAAAACTCAAAAAAGCCAAAAAGTCAAAAAGCTCTTCTCAAACCAAGCTTTTAAGCCCAGGCTAAAATAACCAAAAAAGCCAAAAAGCCAACCCACTTCCCAAACGGAGGCTTAATACTGATGGATGCGCCCGTGGAGATCCGGGGAAATGTGGGTTTGGAGGCGCCTTTAGAGATGAGGCAGGTGTTTGGATTTGTGGTTTTTTTGGACAACTTGACCCGTGTTAGAGCCTCGAAGTTGAAATGTGGGGTTTATACCGAGGGCTCACGATTGTGCTTGAAAAAGGAATGCATGAAGTTATAGTGGAAACAGACTCTACTTCGGCTGCCGTTTTGCTCAATGAAGGTCCTCTTCAAAACTGCTCTTTCCGCAGCATAGTAGAGGATGCTCGGCACCTGTTCTGCAGGTGTGATTGCACTATTCGTCATATTATGCGGGAAGGTAACAAGTGTGCTGACCTCCTTGCTAATATGGGGCTGATCAAATTGAGCAGCTGGTGATGGTGGATGATCCACCCGATGGAGTTCGGAGCCAAGTGGTGGCAGATATGATTGGGACGGCTTATCGTCGTCGCTAGGGTGGCTGTGCCTTCTCTCGCGTTGTTTTCTTTTTCTTTTCTTTTGCTTCTTTTTTGTATTTCCCTTTCTGATGTACCCAAAAAACAAAAAAAAAAAAGACTTCAAGTTTTTTTTTGTTCTTTAACAAAAGCGGGCTTCTAAAAGTTGCTAGGCAATTTTGTCTAATCAGAAGTTGCACACCAACGCATACTCTCAGAATAATAATAAAAAAATAAAATAAAATTATAGGGCTTGTTTGGTTTGTTTTTAGGAGAGTAGTTTTTAAAATTTGTTTTGGGGAGAGAGTTTAGAAATTTTTTTGGTTTGTTTGGTTGTGTATTTTGAAAGTAGTTTTGGAGTTTGGGAGTTTAGAATGATTTGATATTTTGTTGTAATTGATTAGATGTATGTGAGAGAAAAAGTGATTGAGAATGAGAGAGAAAAGATAAAAAGTGATTGATTGATAGGTAAGAGAGAGAAAGTGATTTTAAAAATTATTTTGAAAAATTTACAAACCAAATAAATTTTCTAAATTTTTTTTTCAAAATCACTCTAGAAATTCAAACCAAACGTACCCATAAATTCTTATAAACTGTATCAAATAAGGTCTTATAATTTTGATTTTTACTAATTCTATTTTTTTTTTCTTCTTCTAGAAAACAAAAAGACACAACAGGCTTTGAAGTGGGAACAACAAAGACAAAAACAGTGAAAGTTTGATGGTTGGCTTTATTTGAAATGACAAAAATCTTCCACTTTCCAATGGTGTGTTGGCAGAAGGACAGGAGTCCCTCCTGCTGTGAGTTCCACTGATTTAATAATGGCTCTCTGTGCCCTGTTTGGACAACTCTCTTTTTTGGCTTTGTACATACTGCCAAAGACTCTTAAATGTGTTATTCATCAAACAGCTTTTGGCCACTCTTGCAAGTGCTGGGGTTTTGTCGGTCCTACGATAAATTATGGAGAAACATCAGTGTGGCTATTACAAAAAACAAATATAAATTAATTAAATTTTTTTATAAATATTAATAATTAAATATAAACTTATAAATATTAATAATTAAATATAAACTTTTAATTTCCCCATAAATTATTAGGAAAATATCAAATCAGTTAAGATTTTAAAAAATAATCATAATTCAATGATAAATTTTATAAATATTAATAATTAAAATTATGAGTTTTTTTTTTAATATTTGTAAATTTTTTTTGAAAAGTCTACTGAGCTGTAATTTTTTCTAAATTATTCAGTACTATTAATCTCAATTAATAATTATTGATTTAAATAATAACTAGTAGGTGGCCTGTGCAATGAACGGAAATTTATTTTTAAAATAAAATTTTGATTTTGAGTGTTAATACTTTATGTGTGTGTTTGATTGGGCGGACTGGATAAGGGGGGATTAGAATCCATCGGACTTGAGTCCTGAGACTGTGAATCCCCCGGACTATTTGGTCGGATTGGATATGTATCATGTGTTTGTTTTTTCATAGGATTAGATGTCTGGAAAGGACTATTTTTAGTGAATCCAACGTTTGGTTGCACGGACTGGATAGGATAAATGAACAAAAGACTATTTTGCCCTTTTTCAATTGTTTACTAAGGAATAGCAATATTAAACATATCTTTAATATTTTAATTATTTTTAATTAAATAAATTTGTTTTTTTTAAATAAATAAATAAATAAATAAAATATCAATAAAATTTGTTTTAAACCATTAATGTATAACAAATCATTATTTTTTTTACATACAAAACGTTACTGTGTTTGTTTTTTTACATACAAAAAAATCATTAATTTAATAATATAAATTAAATTTATTTTTTTTACATAAATTTATTTTTTTACACAATTAAATAAATAAATAACCACTAAATTTGATTTAATAAAATACTGTATAACCTGTATAAAAATTTATATTATTTTTTTAATTAAAATTTTAAATAAATTTTAAAATAAAACACCTATTACAATTTAAATAATGAAATTAAATAAATTATAAATAAATTTTAAAATAAAACATCAATAAAATATCTATAAAAAATTATTTTAAAAAATTAAATAAATAAAACATTAATAAAAAGTTAAATAAAATTATTTTATTTTTAAATTGAGACATTTAAATTTTATTGAATTTTATTAAGTATAATACATAATTAGAGGGTCAAAATTGTCATTTTCGCATCTAATCCCAATAGTGATTAGTCCCCTCAAAACAATCCCACACCCCCCCAGGACAGGATAGTCCCCTATATGGGGGACATGGAGTCCGGCGGACTAAAAAAAAATCAAACGACGGAAAAGGAGGGAGGCCGGACATGGAGTCCAAATAGTGGATAGTCCCCCCCCCCCTTATCCCCCCAATCAAACACATGGGTAGAAAATTTTGACAATTGAAAACTAAATACAAACAAATTTACTAATGATTGATGAAATTTTTTATCATTGTGTATGATCCTATGTAAAAGGCTCTTAAAAACAATTTCTTTCAAAGTTATAAAATATATATATATATATATATTTTTTTTCAATCTGAAATCAAATTCTCATTTGTGTTAATTAAATTTACCAAAAATCATTAATTTCACGTGTATCAAAATATATATTTTTTTCTAAAAAAATAAAAATATCAGAAAATTCTATAATATACAATGTATTATGGTTATTAATCGAAAAGGTCTTTACTAATTTATTATATTTTTGGTTATGTCTAAAGTGTATGTTGTTGCTTTTTAATATAAATATTTTTCACATTGTCAAAAAATAAAAGAAAAAAAAGTTGTGCAAAGGGTCTTTAATGATATATGTTGTTTGATTGTGATCTATTATAATATTTTTATATGATAATATTTATGTATTTTATTACAAGGAAAAGTGCTTAAGGTGGATTGACTTAAAGGTAGGATTTATTCTTATATTAGTAAGATTGTAAGAGTTATTCACTTTGATGCATAAAAAATTACAAATTCAAATCATAAACAGTGTTTTCAAAAGGAATCAGACACAAAATTTTTATAACCTTAATAATTTCAATTCTCAAAGAGATTTTGATTAATTATCTCATATATATATAGTGTTTTTCTTTTACTTAAGTAATACATTCTAAATTCAAAATTTTTATTTAAAAATTATTTAAGAAACATCAATATGTGCCTTAAATATACACAATCATTTTCGATGAATCATTATTCTTTAAAATAATACTCCACACTACTTATCATTTGACATTTGTCAATTTATCTTCTAAAAACTTAACAAAAAATTATTGAGTTCTATTATTTTAATTAATCAATATCAAATTCGATGCTACATGTGTATGTTAATCACTTTTAGAAATATGATGTCTGACAAAAAATCACAATGGAGTTAACTATAATCAATATAATGATATTTTATATTATGATATCTGTTACAAAAGAATAATATTAATTTTAATTTAAAATAAAATTTTAATATAAATTACTTATTTTAATAATCTTAGCATTATCGTTCTATAAAAGTGTTAGTTGAATACTTATATATAGTAAATTAGTTAAATTATTTGCTTATTTTAATCATATTTTAGTTTGTATTATAAAAGCGTAATTATCATATAATAATTTTATATGATATAAATTAGAAGACAGTAAAACAAACACTCATTTTGATATTAAAAATAATAGTTAAATTAGAAGAAAAAAAATTAGTAATATGAAACTAAAAGTGATTCTAATTACTTATTTTTATTTTTATTTAGAAAATAAAAATATGTGTAAATAGAACTGCACACATTTTTTAAAAGATTAAATATAAATATATTGTGATTGGATTAAAAAGAAAATACATAAATTAATTATGTAGAGTATTGATTTTTTCTTTAATATTATTTTTGAATTATTCATACGTATTGTTTATAGGTATATAAAATTTAAATTAACTATAAATATTTTGTAATAAATAATCTTATGTTAAATAAAAAATTAAATAAAACTTAATATTAAGATATCAATAACATAGACCAAAAAAAAAATTAAAAAATTAATTTGATCCGTACGATACACATAATTAAGCACATTTTATCTTATTTATTTATTTATTTGTATAACAAAATAATTTTTTTTCAAATATCATAATAATTAAATTAAAATATCAACTATATAAAAATATATAAAAAATAAGTATTTCTCAAATAGAGTCTACATAAAATTGGTTATTATAATTGAACTTTATGGCCCCGTTTGCTTTTAGAGGTAGAATGGAGGAGATTTATAGTGAGTGGATTGTTAGTGAGGGGATTAAGTAAAATTGTGTTTGTTTTGATGATAGTTGTTAGTTTAGGAATTATTAAATTATTTTTATACAAAATAATAAAACAAATAAAAAAATATAAAAAATTAAACATTAATATTTAAAAAAATTCCCAATATAAAAAAAAAAAAAATTTTTTTTAATCCCCTCACTATTTTTCTAATACCATCTCCACCTCCTCCATCTCAATCCCCCTTTCAACCTCCATCTATATCACCTCTTCCATTCTAATCCCTTCCCCAACTCTACAAACAAACACAACACTAGGGGTTGTTTGAGATGATCTAAATAAGTGCACTTTTTGTCTTTTTACGAAAAGATGTGCAGAAAAGTAGAGAGGTGATGTGATGGAAAAAAGATAAAAAGATGGATTATATAGAGTTCAGATCCTCTCCTTGCAAGCCTTTACGAGCATTCCTCCGTGCAACGGCTCAGATCAGCCGTTGCACATCCAACGGCTGAGATTAAAAAAAAAAAAAAAAAAAATTCGAAATTTCACTCAAAATCGCGCCCTTTGAAATTTATATCACTCAGCTATATTTCAAGAAGCCTCGCACGAAGCCGTCCTCCTCCACCGAACCAAGCCTCCCCGCGGCGACGACCAGTCCCCCAGACGGCACCGGCTGAGCGAAGAAATTTATTCCCCAGGTTTGTATTCGAAACTCCTGCACTGTGAATTGGTTCTTAGGGCTTTCACTGTATTGGTTCTGTGAATTGGTTCTTAGGGCTTTCACTGTATTCGAAAAATTAGGGCTTTCACTGTCAGAAAAATTAGAGGGGTTTGCTCGATTTAGGAGATTTGAATTTAAATTTGAATTTGATATATATAATTTGAATCATACACGGACGAACAATGCATACACGAACGAACAATGCATTGATATATATAATTTGAAATTTATGAATTATATATTTCAAATGATTTATACATAAATTTATAATTTTAGATTTGAACAATTCTGTATAGTTTTAGATTTGATATTTCAAATGATTTGAACAATGCGTGTATAATTTATGTATATAATCTAACAGGGAGCTAGAGGGGTTTGCTCGATTTGATATATATAATTTCTGAAGATCATCTTGAATGTTGATCATATATATAGTTCATAATTCATGGTGCTCTAAAACAATGTTGATAAATATTAGATAAATATTAGATGAATGTTTTTCCTTGATAATAAAGCCCACGAAAACCCTATTCATCTAAGCAGACTATGACAGCTATGAATCCATCTCAGCCTGTTAATCTCCAAGGGAACATGGGGTACTCTCCTCTAAACTATCATTTGAATTCCACTATAAGAACTCTCAGAGCTCGAATGTCCTTCAGTAGAACTTTCAGAGGCTGAGTGTTGCCTTCACCTAGAGCCAAATGTTATACCTCCTGGGTTTAATTATTTTCAAAAATGGAAACTACATGGGCTTAATTACCAAGTTGAAACTATTACATAACAACAATGATTTTAATTAAGCAATGCTATACATCCAAATGATGTAATCATTTTTAACTAAATAGAACTAATGTAGAGACCATACATATGCAATATGACAACATGGATTCTTAAATCAAAACATGCTAAAACATTTTTACGAAGTTCAACAAGAAGATTTCTATCAGAGATTGCTAAAACATGCTAAAACATTTTACTGTTTTTTTTTCGTTTTTTGATTTTTGCCTTTTGGGTGAAGAACTGTTTGCTAAAAATCAGATTACTTCTCTGATTCGCAGAGTGCTATGACCCCTTGGATCCAAATGGTAATGTGACAGTTACCTTCGACATTCTCCAATGGACAGTAGATGGCTATGTGGTTGGTATCAAAATTAATAATCTGGACAGTAGATGGCTATCTGTCAATTATTTTATGAAATATCTTGCAGCTGTTTAACATTAAAAATTGATTAGTGTATGTGCATCTTATGAAAATTGATTAATCCCATTATATTATGTTCTACATCAGATGAGTCCATTATTGTTTCTAATTCCATCTAGATAAGTCTACAAACCCCTTGGGTAGAACCCCTTGGGTAGAACCCCTTGAGTGTGTTGTTTTGTTATACTTTGTATGCAGATTTTGAGAAATGGCTTCTTCTTCTAACATTAGCGACGTTAGATTACAACCGAGGCTATGTTATTGTGGAAGAACCGCTATCCTACGTATTGTACAAACCAATGAAAATGGGAATGAAGGGCGTATGTACTTTGTTTGCCCATCAAGATATGTAAGTTTGTAATTCTAACTATTTTCTTCGTGGAGTGCTCACATTGATATTTGTCTTCTTCGACTAACTTATTCTCATGCATTGCAGAGTAAACCTCCCCTGCCCCATTGCATTTACTTCAAGTTTGTCGATGAAGATGATGAAGCCGTTACATCCAGAATCCGTTCGAACTCTACACCTTCTGATGGTATAACAGTACAAGACTTTGACGATGTCAGGACGAGGGTTCATTTCATGGAAACGAACTATGGTCGAAGGCTTGAAAGGATGGAAAGGAATATGAAAGCGATTGTGTACTTCATTGTATTTGCTACCATTTTCTACTTTACCATGTAACTTGGTAGTTTGTAGCATCTTCGGTTGTATGTACATGAACTTGTTATGTAATATCTTAGCTTTGGAATGCAATGACTTATGGAATGAATGATGAATGATCTGTTATCTGATGGAATGAATGATGACTTATGGAATGAATGATGAATGATCTGTTATCTGATGGAATGACTTATGGAATGAATGATGAATGCTATTGGACTGATAACAGATCTGTTATCTGAATGATATTGTGAATGAATGATGTTATCTGAACTTGCTATTGAACTGATTTTGTGAATGAATGATGGGCACAGATCTGTTATCTGATGGAAGATCTGAATGATATTGTGAATGAATGATGTTATCTGAACTTGCTATTGGACTGATAACAGATCTGTTATCTGAATGATATTGTGAATGAAATTAATTCTGAATGAAGCTGAATTCTGAATGAATGCTGGAATATCTGTTATCTGTTAATTCTTAATGAATGATGGAGTATGCTAGTTGCTATTGGACTGATATTGTGAATGAATGATGGAATATCTGTTATCTGATGGATTTGATGGAATTCTGAATGCATATCTGCTGGATCTGATGAAATGCTGAATGAATTAATTCTGAATGAATATCTGCTGATTTCTGAATGAATGAAATTAATAATTCTGTGAACATCAGATCTAGCAGAATTCTGTGAACATCACTTATCAGATCCAGCATATGTTGGTAAAATCTGATCCAGCATTGAACATCAGATCCAGCATTTATCAGTTATCAGTGAACATCAATTCTGTGAAACCTGTTGGTAACATTATCTGTTATCTGTTCACCTGCCTTCCATTATTGTAGCAGAAGCAAAACAGAAGCATAACAGATTTCAGACCATGACATGGCACAACAACCAGCCATACTAACCATGCTGAATTTTGGAATGAATGAATATGACATGCTATCTGTTAAACATACATACAAGTACATACAGCAAGGCATTGTACATATAGCAGCAATTCAGTGAACATGACAGAGACAGAGTCATTCACACATTGCATTTGAACATCACAAAAACCAGAATTCAGTGAACATCACAGAGTCATTCACACATTGCATTTGAACACAGAATTCACACATTGCATTGAACATCACAGAGTCATTCTCACATTGATTCCTGAATTTGAACACATAGTCATTCTCACAAAAAAACATATTCATTCAATGATTAAAACAGAGTCATTGTCATTCAATGAATTTCCAGCCATCAATTTCAACATCAATTTCCAGCCATCAATTTCAACATCAGAATTTGTGCATCCATCCAGCATGAGGTTGCTTCAGAATTTGAGATGGTATCACTTCACTTTCCATGCCATTTTCATCTTCAGGTTGCTTGTCTTTGTGCTTGTCTGTAGCCTGAAATGGACACACACATAATTTAAATGCTTCACAACTGAAAATCCAGAATTTTAAGCATCTACAAATTCAAAAGGCAACAAAGGACAAACCTGACTCCACATTGGACTGTTTGATTGTTGAGAATATGGAAACCCAATGTCATATGGATAGGAACCTTGAAGTAGTGACTGGAATGTTGGTTCAGCAGGATACCGTTGAGGCATTGAATTTGGCAAAGAATTATGCACTACAAACATGTCCTGCAAATTGGCAAAGAACAATGTCATATATTAGGTTTCGCAATTATGGGTTTAGTCCATTAAAAAATACATACATTGTACTAACACTTACATGATGTGTGGGATTCATCAATGACGGATGAATAGAATTACCACCCATGGGCAAAGATGGAGGAAAATGATGAAGGGGACGAAGAGGTTGACGAGGAGGAACATGTTGACGAACAAAGATATCTCCTCCAACAGATAATGGAGAAAGTGCAACTGTTGGACTTGCAATTGATTGTGACGAAGCCAAGCTGTTGGCACGGGATTTTTTTTTGGAGTTAGCTACCAACGCGGTTTCGAATCCACCTTTCACCCTCCTTTTGCCCGTACTAGTTGCCATCTTTTTCTTCAATCCTTTTGGTTGCACAACATGATGCACATCTTCGCAATCCACTTCAACGCTTTGGGTGTCATGATCATTACTTACTTCATTTCCAACACCAAAAAGAGCACCTAACTTGCCTTCAACATTTGCACCTAATGTAGCAAGGTGTGCAATACAAAAATCATAAGTTTCTTCTGTTTCAGCAGCTCGACTTGCTAGTGCTCGAAATGCGGTCATCAATGTCTTATACCGCGAGGCTTGTTGGAATTTCACATCCACTTCAATGTCATTCCCCTTAATGTCCATCATAGTTTCGGCTCTTGCTTGTTTGGTCCACCTCTTCAGAATGTATTGTGGAGGAACCTCTTTCATCTTCAATATGTCTCTAATAACCTTCAATGAGTGACAACACAAGATTCCTTCCCTTTCAAATTTTGTACAATTACAACCCAATGACCCATCCCTCTCCATATTCACTTTCCTTGCATGTTTGTTACCAACATCAACAACTGTGTAAATGGTACTAGCCTCGCCATATTCAATGGATTCTATGTCCGATTCAATGGATTGAAAGTACTCATTTTGAAAATCCTCAAAAATCCTTTTTGTGTAGACATTACCCATTTGAATTAACATTCTTATGGTGGCTTTCACCTTTGGCAACCTTTGGCACAAAGCATATCCTGCTTCTAACTCCTTGTATCGCTTTTCGTAAAGTACCCTTTCAAAATGCATGAAGAATTCATTCAAGTTAAAATCAGAACGAATGTAATCCTTCAAAAAAGCATTAAACGATTCACTGAGTTGTGTGGTACTCATTCCCGCAGCCCATGTTGATCTAACGTAAGGCCAGCCCCATTTTTCTTTCACCGCAAAAGTCAATTTCAACCAATGGTTTTCATGCGCATCATATTTGTCAAGCATTTCCGCCCACTCTAACTTCCATTGATTTGCATCTTCAATGTCAAAAAAGAATTTATTTAGTACACCCTTCACCCCCTTATCTTGGAATAAACAGTTAACATGTTTTAATGCATTTTGCATCAAATGCCAAGTACACAATCGGTGAGTTGTGTCGGGCATAACAATGGGTATGGCTTTAGCCATTGCAGCATCTTGATCAGTGAATAAAGTTTTTGGTGCCTTTCCTGACATAGCCTCTAGAAAATTTTGAAACAACCATACAAACGATTCGGCGGTCTCATCATACAACAATGCTGCACCAAATATAACTGTTTCCCTGTGATGGTTGAATCCCACAAAAGACGCGAATGGTCTATGTTCTTTGTTTAACTTGTAAGTAGTATCAAAAGTGACAACATCACCAAATTGGGCATAATCCATGATCATTTGGGCATCGGCCCAAAACATATTCGTTATTTGCTCTTCATTATCTAACTGGAAAGCATAAAAGAAGGAAGGATTCTGCAAAGATTTTTCTTTAAAGTATTGCAACACATTGCCTACTTCCCCATATGCTAAACTTTGTTGTCTTTTGGTTCTCAAATAATTTTTAGAATCTAATTTTGTAAACCCAAGACATTGTCTCCCACCAGCTTCCCTACCCATGAGTTCGAAAGACTGGCCTAAACGAAGACCGGATTGTGCCGCCAAATCTAACTGAATTGCTTGGGTAGTCGATATCTTTCTTTGTGACGGCAACATGTGGGCACACTCGGGTGATACAAGATCATGGTTGTGTTTTTCTTTGAAATCAGTCACAACATATTTCCCAGTACCGTCATCTAATTTGACATAAAGTCGAGCCTCACAACCGGTCCTAGTTTCGGCTCTAGGGTTTTTTGACAATGGGTCTCGTTTGTCACCCTTCCGGAATCCCTCCTTGTTGCAAACCAAAAGTCTACAAATAACTTGGTTAGTGACCTTGTTCTTCCTACAAAAATCCCTTCTTATGCTAAACCCCATTCTTCCTCCATATGTGTTATAAAAATCATACACGCATTGTTCAGAATCGAATGTCATTCCCTGTTTTGGCTTCCAAGCACAATCATTCTCAGGTTCCATGTCCGTATGAAAATGCAACTGAAAACCCATATAAATCAAATTTTGATTACATACATAGACTGCAGATAATTAATCTTACTTCCAAGCACAATAATTAATCTTACTTCATAGACTGCAGATCAATTTTGATTACATACATAATCAATTTTAAAATTTTGATTAATTACTTACATACTCTATTTCATTAACACAGATGTTTAATTAAAAGTAAAATCTGTGATTTCAAAATCTAAACAGAGTTGAAAAATACTGACTGTGTTGAATGAGTGTGAAATTGAAAACTAAACAGAGTTGTTCAACATTTTGAAAACTAAACAGAGTTGTTCAACATTTTGAAATTGAAAACTAAACAGAGTTGTTCAACATTTTGAAATTGAAAACTAAACAAAATCTGAACAGATGTTTAATTGGTCCATTAAACGTAATATTTGAAATTGAAAACTAAACAGAGTTATTCAAAATTTTGGACTCATCTGATATACATATAATGTTTAGAGAGTAGTACAGTATTAAGCTGTATTACATAACGAAGATGCTGGGTCAACCCATGTTAACATTAACGAAGATGCTGGGTCTCCAGAAGGAAAAAACGAAGATGCTAAGACAGTATTACATAACATTAGAGAGTAGTACAGTATATACATTAATTTCTGATTTACAGAGACAAAGGGGAACCGACCTGTGGCGTCGTCGAAGCTTGCAACGGCGTGGAGACTGGGTAGACTGGGTCGCCGCCGGTATTGGGTCGTCGTTCGGTCGCCGTTCGGACAAGAACCACTGACTGCGTTGAATGAGTGTGTGTTTCCCCCATCTGCAACTCTATGTTTTGTTTTGGGCGGGAACGAATATAACTTTCGATTTTTTTTTTTTTTTTTTTTAATCTCAGCCGTTGGATGTGCAACAGCTGATCTGAGCCGTTGCACGGAGGAATGCTCGTAAAGGCTTGCAAGGAGAGGATCTGTACTCGATTATATAGGGGATGCCAAACCACCCTAAATAACTCCACCTCCATCCTAATCCCCTCCTATCTATTTAACTCCAAACAAACGGGGCCTATATGTAAATAGAAAAGACATGCTGATGTGACTTTTTATTTTTATTTTTAAAATAAGCCTTTAGAATATGCCACTTAAGCAAAGAAAAAAACTACTTTTAATGATATATATATATATATATATATGATTATAAATACACTCCTTGAGATTTACTTAAAATATAGATTACCTTCTGTGGTTTAAAAAAATTATAAATATACCATTGTAGAAATTTTTTATTTATCAGAATTAAATAAAAAAATAAAATTTAAAACTTTTCTCCTATACGGTAATAAAATTACTTGAATTATTAATTGAAATAAATTTCTGACTGTTTTAAAAATCCATTAATTGACTTGATAATTTTTTCTTAAAATGGGTCATTTGTTATGAAATTAGAAATTTGAAATTTTATGGCGGGATATAATTTCTAAAAGGCAATTCGTATTTTAAATAAATCTTTGTGGGTATATTTGTATATATCCTATTTTAGAAGAAAATATGAAAAAATCAATTAGTATAATGGAATATTGCTCAAAAAAACACTTGATAATTTTTTGAGTAAATTATAAATACGTCTCCTGAGATTTATTTAAAATATAAATTATCCTCTATGATTCTAGAAATTATATCCCGCCTTCGAAGTTTTTAATTTCGTAAGAAATGACATATTTTATTAATAAATTATCAAGTTAATTAATCATTTTTAATACAATCATAAATTTATTTTAATCAATAATTCATGTAATTTTATTATTGTATAGAAAAATAATTAAAAATTTTATTTTCTAATTAATTTTATTAAATAATTTTTTTAAAAATATTTATAATTTTTCAAATTATAAAGACAATCTATGTTTTAAACGAATTTCAATAGGAGAAAAGTTAGGGATCATGAAATATTTATGATCTTTAAATTACCTTGATTAGTGTGTGATATTTTATTTTAAGTATAATCTAAGAATTACAAAATCTTTATAATTATTTTTATAATTTTTTTTTTCATATGATACCCATTATTACTCTTTCAATAGATCTAACCGAGAGGCCAACTCAGTTGCTGACATGTTGGCAAAGCAAACTACATCACTACCACCTAACTCAGCTGTGATATTTTCCGCTCTTCCATGTTTTGTGCTTTTTATGCTGGCTTTTGACAAACGTAGTGCCCATTTGGCAACATGGAAAAAAGTTAAACTTGCAGCTTGGTTTCAAAAACAAAAATTATATTCATTGTGTTTAGTTTGAGTTTTTTGAATTAATTTTTTTAAAAATTGAATTTTTTAATTTTCGTATTCTTTTGTTTTTAGTGAATATTTTTAAAATTTTAAACATTTTTTTTTACTTGTTTAGATACACCTTAATTAGATGTATCTAAAAAATAAAAAAAAAATTGTGAAAAAATATTTTAACAAATTAATAAATATATAAAAATATAAAAAATGTACTAAATTCTTGTATTTTTTTTTATATTTTTGGTATTTAGTGAATTTTTAAAAGATTTTTTTTATAATTTTTTTACTTTTTAGGTGTATTTATGTTAGGTGTGTCTAAAAAGTAAAAAAATTGCTTAAAATATTAAAAAAATTCAGTAAAAACAAAAAAACACGGAAAATAATAAAGTAAAATTTCTGAAAAGTGTTTTCTGAAAAATGAAAACAAGCTAAAAAGTTATTTGACGAGAAGAAAAAAAAAGTTACATATAAAATTATAATTATATCTTTTATATTATTTAGGATTATACATAGATGAAAATGTAAATTTTTTAAATTGGGTGGGAGTAGTTTAGTCATTTTATTATGATGTGATATCATAAATAAATATTAACAAAAAAAGTCAAAAGTAATTTTTTACCAACTTATCAAATTACTTTCCAAAAAAATCAAAAAACTTGATAAAAAAATTAAAAATTAATTTTTTACCCTCTTTCCAAAACACGCCGTAAGATGACTATCCCATGTTGTGTAACTAACACTTCCTTATAAATAAATAATACTTGCCTCTTAGATAAAAAATAGGAGTACTTTTTCATAATTTTTTTTTTATCTACTTATATTTTATTTTATTTAATTTATATTATTTTATTATATTCTAATAAGTTATATAAGTGATATGATTACTAAAATATTCCTAATAATATTCACATTTACAGTGTGAATGTTCTGTAATGTGAATGTTCACATCGTCAATGTGAATATTCACAATGTAAAATATGAATGTTCATATCACTATATTGCTAACCATTCAAAAAATATTTGTAACGATAAAAATGTCCATAAAATATATTAATATGAGAATTAAGATTTAGTAGATCAAATGTTTATTACTTATTAAAATATAAAAATATTTTATAACTAATTAGGAAATAAACACTTAAAAAAGATTTTTTAATAAATTTTTCATAAAAAAATAAAATAAAATACAAGTTACTTCATATGTCTATATGTGATGATTGGTCGCCTACATCCTATCCAATCTCACATTAAGGCCAAGTTTGGCATGTATCAAAAAAGTCAAAAAGTCAAAAAGTTACTCAAAAAGTTAAAAAGTTAACACTATTCACCAAAAGTCAATAATTACGGCTGCACAATTCCCAATACTAATTTTTCCCTACAAATCAATTTTTACAATTTTTTATTACACATTTTTCCATAAAAAGTCAAAAAGTTAACCCAAACATCCATATTTTCTTCCTCAATTTTTTAGTCCAAAAAGACAAAAAGTACACTTATTTAGGACACCCCAAACAACCCTTAAAATAAATTAAAAAAAACCTTTTTGGTAGATCCTTCAATAATAATTTTTGGGTCCGGCTTCTGTCCAGTCCGGGATCGGACTGGACGGTGCTGTTGGACCCGTGGGGGCCCACCACGGGTCCCGTTTTAAAAATCTAAACCGTTCAATGTGTAGAACTCGTCGAGTACTACATGCCTAAAAAAATTACGTTGATTGGATATCGATAGCTATGTGATCAAATTAGTTTTGTATTAAAAAAAAATGGACGGTGAAAAAATTAACGGTTGATAAAAAACTGTTTTGTTCACATAGCTATCGATATCCGATCAACGTGATTTTTTACAGGCATATAGTACTCGACGAGTTCTACACATTGAACGGTTCAGATTATTAAAACGGGATCCGTGGTGGGCCCCCACGGGCCCAACAGTACGGTCCAGTCCAATCCTGGACTGGACAGAAGCCATGGCCTAATTTTTTTGGATAGATTAATACCGAGGATATGCAAACACATGCAAAAATAATAATAATAAAAAAATATTTTAGTGTGAAATGACAACATAATATTTTTATTCATATGTTTAAGTAATTACTCATAAAAATAAGATAAAATATTACGTGTATTAAGGAACCCAAGTAAATAAAACTTGGGGGGGGCTTAATAACTTTTTCTTAAAACCTTGAGAGAGATTAGAACCGTGATTGGTAGCTCGAAACCCAGCCTCCCGAATCGCCAGAATTTGAAAAACGACGTCGTTTTTGCATTTTTAAATTTTTTTTTTGGTTCAATCAGAAACGAAGAAGAAGAAGAAGAAGAAGAAGAAGAAGAAGAAGAAGAAGAAACAAGAAGAGAGAGGCAGAGGCGGAGGCGACGGTGGCCGGGCGGAGGCAGAGGCGGACGAGCTGCGACGATCGGCGGAATGCAGGGGCCTCTCTCTGTCTCCATTCCCTCTTATCTCTTCTCTTCTCTTCTCTCTCCCTTTGTTTCCCTCTCTCCTCTCCTCTCTCTTTCTCCCTCTCTCTCTCTTGCCTTCGATTTCTTCAAATTCGGGAGATTCGGGGGAATGATTTTTAAGGGGAAAAATCATTTCTCGAGAGATTAATACGATTTACCTAGTCTTTTATTTTAGTTAAAGATTTTAAAAAAAATTTTATTTACATTCTCTCATGGAGAGGGAAAAAAAATGTTAAAAAAAATATACTATTTTTCATATTTAACTAACTAAAGGTAACTAATTAGTAACAGGCCATGTGATAACAAGAATAAAATAAATATTTTTTTGGCCTCATAATAGTTTTTTTATTTTTTATTTTTATGATCGGGTATTTGAGTTAACTTACGCTTATTTTGACTAATTGTAAGACTTATGCAAAATGCTCCCTCCACGTGGATTGAACAAATCTTGGACAAAGTCTACAATCGTAGCCCTAAGCTGTTAAGTGAGAGTTGAACTTTAAATTTGAAGGGAACACATTCCCATACCCCAATTTGCAACTACTAAGCCAACCCTTGGGGTTCCCAATAGAATGGTCCTCCTCTTAAATTTATGAATAGTTTGGCATATTTTTTTATTCCAAGTCAAGAGTTGTTAATTTTTTCAACTTTTAGATAATCATATTTTTACAGCTTATTTAAATTATTTTTGTTTCATAAATTATGTAAAAATTACATAAAACACTACATAAATTTCTTCTTCATCTTCTTCAAAAAAAAAAAAAAAAAACAAAACAAAAACAAAGAAGATATAAACAAATCAATAAACTGTAACAAACAAAATCTATGGTGTTTTGAGAAATTAGTAAAAAGTTAATTTTTTGACTTTTTTTTTGTGACTTTGATTTTTTTGTGTTAAAAAAACTGATTTTTTTTTTTTTTTTTGTGGGTAAAAAGGATAAAAAGTCAAAAAGTTAATTTTTTTAGAAGTTTCCAGAACATCTATTTTAGGTCATGTATACTTTCCATGATGTAAAAAAGTCAAAATAGAAAAGCTTTAGGGTTAGGCCATGGTCCAATTATTGTGGACCACATTAGAGGCCCTAAATTAGATGTTCATAAAAGGCATTGGACCACTTTGGAAGGTTAGGATTTAATAGGATCTCACGTTTACTTTTGGGACAGCTAGCCTACAAGGATAGGGCCTCCCTCACCCATGTCCAAACTTGGTCTTGGGTTGGGTATATATATATATATATATATATTTTTTTTTTCTTCCAAAAACTGAGAGGAATATTTTTATTCATATGATATAGACGTGAAGATAATATGAACATGAACACGAACACGAATATAACATTTCTCGGTAACACAAATATGAAATAAGTTAGAATAGTGTTAAACTCCCTCACCTATGTCCAAACTTAGTTAAATATAATTTATTAAATGTATTTTCATCAAGCAGAAATTAATTTCGTGAAATTTAATTAGTACAATTTTTTTTTTTTTTTAAAAATTTTCATACATTTGATGTTTTTAAATTTTTTTGTTTTGGACATGACAACGCATACGAAGAGAATACTGATTGAAAATGATACAATAGACTGAAAATGGAATCACACCATAAAATGAAATAATAAATGGGTTGAGTCAATGTTGAGATAGTTTTGGCACAAATTCAATTCGGGAAAGGGTGTGTGTCATATATAAGTTATGTCATTTGAGAGTTTGATTAATAAGTCAATATTATGAAAGTCATAACTAAATAAAAAAATTTAAATTATAATCAAATATCACATGAGGTATAACTAAATAATTTTTGGATCATAATCAAAACAATAACATAACTAATATCACAATATGTCATAATTAACAACACAGTAGATCATAATCAAGAAAACAAAAATTATAACTAAAAGTACATATAATACACACCCATAAAATTTTCCAATTCAAAATGACATGACAAAAACACAACCTACCATGACTTGATGCTCACCAAACACAACCTGATCCACTCAAATGGATAACTCAGATTTGTTTGTGATGTGGACATGGAATAATTTTTTTTTTATTATTGTTTTACATGAAAAATGGATAATTTTTTAAAAATATTTCTGTTCATATCTCACAAAAGTTTATGGTAACTGGTAATAAGATTTTTCCTGGAGAATCAAATTCCATGTCTTGAATGCACTCAAATTATAGAATTAAAAGAGATTTGAAATGAAATTTTCATTGCGTGTGTTCATTCCTACTATTCAAAGAATTGCCACAAGTTTTTGTTTCAAATTGACATGTTCTAGTCCTCTTGATTAAATTTGATTCACATAAACTAGGGAGTGAACTTCTTTAAATTAGTATTTTGCTTCTTACCTAACCAAAAAAAAAAAAAAAGAGGCAAAAAAAAGGCTAAAAAATTAAGTGTATAAACCAAAATCTCGTACTTAATTTAAATCTGTACCACACAATTCATTTTTGAATAACTTTTTTGGATTCAAGCTTTATCAGTTGACAGACTAGGAGTAGAATTGAACCCTAGTTTCAAAGATACATGTAGCATGACAAAACCATGAGTGTGCATACATCACAGATCATAGCACATATAGACCATCCCATTTATTTAGAGAGGGACCATATGCTGTAAAATAAATTGATGGGTGAAGAAACAATGACCCAAAATTGAATGAATATACATGTTGAAAGACAATTTACTCAGGACACCAATAAGATGCATAAATGAAAAGGAAAACTACATGCAAGTGGAAGTTAGGAAAAAAAATTACAAACACATGAGAGGTGCAAATGTGTCTATGGTGGGATGCAAATGAAAAATGTGACCCCTCCATGTGTTGGTAAATTTTTTCCTCAACTCTTACCTGCATGCAGCTCTCCCTAAATGAAATTAATGCATCTAAACCATTATGTCCATTTGAAGCAAAAAAAATTAAGCTTAGTTGAGGAAAGCTATACTTGCAAACAAATTTAATCCAACAACCTCATTAGAGGCTGATCACAAGCAAAAATCATGCATGAATAATGGTGAATTCTAATCCTCTTGTTAACCTGTGCGTAGAGAGAGATCTGATCTCTCTCACACGATATCAAGCATACAAAAATGGGAGAAAATACTGTTTTTATTCATTTATTCATATGAGAGATAAGATGTTATCATGAAACTCTGAATTAACAACATTGATTTCACTTGTTTTCCAGGACTACAATTCTCACACACAAATCCTGAAGAAATGGTATGGAATGCAAGTATATGAAAGTTTTCAAAATCTCAGCGTCTCAGAGAATTCGGAAGAGAAACATTTATATGTATGAAAAACTGGCACTATAAGAACTACACGAATTAGTGAACTCTTCAGCACATGTATACTACATATTTGTAACATGGTACATAGTACATATATGTAAAAAAGAAAAAAGAAATAAATAAATAAAAGAGATGCCATGAACAGAACGAAAAGGATTGAAACCCATGAAGCACAAAGATTACATAGTAGCAGTAGCAACGGCAGCAGCATGGTTTTTAATGTAAGTACAGTTTCCAACTATGAAACTCTCAGAAGGCTTAATTTCAAATAATATCAGCTTCTAGTGGCACCGCTTAGCGGTATTTTCACTCTTCACTTGCAAATCTAATGCTAAGAATCCCATTTTTGCACCTACCTTGAATCACTTTATGCAGTCCACAGCTAAGAAATCTCCACTTGCAAAAATAATTATGGTCTTGCCTCTTTTGATCAGCAGGCACCAAAGGGCCACAACAGTACCGTGGGAAAAGCAATAAAGTCGCCTAAGATTGAAGGAGTTTAACTATGAAGTAGATAGAAAATTTTCTTTGCTTACGGTACAGTTTTGAAGCTGACATAATTTGACATCAAGCCTTTAGCAATTCTCATTTAAAAAAAAAAAAAACAACATTTCCCCATTGAAGATGGATGCCAGCTTCAAGCATAACACACCTCAGTCACTATAAGGAAACATAGCAGCCAAATATGTAACTCTCAAATGAATGTTCACCCCTTCCCCTCCCTTTTTTTCTTCCAAAAACAACGTAAATAAAAACAATAGAAATGAAAACAGCTGCACAGCCGTACCCTTACATAAGCATAATTAAGATTTTAATGTTCTAACACTGCCAGATATTAAGAACAATGTGGGAAGCAAGTTAACAAGATCATCACAGAAGAAAAAGGAAAATAATTCACTGGCAAAAATTCCAAATAACATGTTGTCTCATACCTTCTCCTCCTTCCGTATAAGATACAAGGCAGACAACTTCTTAGTTTAAGAAACTTCAGTTACTCAGGTCCTATACGAAAAGATGTAATTGATCTGCTCAAACAACAGTTTTAGGTTATTAGATGGTAGTAGTTGAAGGTCACTTACATATAAATCATTTTAGGTGGCCACTTGCCATATATTTCAGAAAGCTATCCAAACTGGTATTTCAATATTAAGTTATCTGAACTGGTCTTTCATGTTCAATAATTCATCTCAAGAAAACCCTTCTCCAGTTCATTATTCATATTTTCAAATTTGTTTGTTCTCCTAGGGTCTTCAAGTAGCCAGAGAGGTACAATGGACGTGAAAAACAATATTTACTAAAGTTCCCCTTGACTTGCCATTATTGATGCAATCCTTAAGTTTTCATGAGGCGGCCTTTTTGTACTCTAACCTTCCAATAGCCATGACAATCTCTGGTGCTGATCTTTATCCCGCAACTTAGTACCAAAAAGCAAATAGATTTAATCATTTAAACAAATTTCCCTCTCAATTTTATTGGTAACACATAAAACTCCACGAGTACTCCTCCACCCGGCCATCCTTTTTCTTTGACCAGAATCTTTGCCATTACATTATTTCTACTTGCTATTATTACACTGGCTTTAATATCATATATGAGGACCACATAAAACTCCTCAAGTACTTCTCTATCCGACTATCTTGTTTATTGCACATCAATCTTTGCCATACTGTTATTTCTACTTGGTATTATTACACTTTCAAGTTTTCTTCTTTTCCTGCTGCTTGGGATTAAAAAGAAAATAGCTCATACAATACAGTTATGTTTGTGTGCTTGTGCCAAGTTTACTACTTTGGTTTGTATTGAAGCACCTAAATTTTCAAGCATCCTCCACAACTTTTTTAGCATTTTACTCCCTCTTGAGTTTCATCAATCAAAATTGTCATCAAGAAAGTAGCATTTCAGATTATGATTTGAATTCGCAAGTCAGAATTTTCCATTATAAGATTCTCTCTCCTTAATTTCTTTTGTATGGCAATGAAAATTTTACTAAAAAGCATATAATAAAACGATAATCTAAGACAGGCAGCACTGTGTGATCCTCGTGTCAATTATAACCTTACTAACACAACCAGAACTATCATATGCCAAAAGTTCCCCTGAGACCACCTGCTCATCTCGGAAGCCATAATTAGCAATGGCTTTTGCAACTTCTTGCCCTTCTTAACTACATGCTTCAAAATAATCAACTAAAGTTCTTAAAGGGCAGTCTCTTTGATAACCGACTAAAGTTTTTGTGTAAAAGAAAAAGAAAAGAAAAAGGAATCATCTCTTTGATAACGTTTTCAATGAGAATGATGGGGTGGAAGCACCTTTGACCTTGTCTTTTAAATGTCTCCTCCAAATGAGAGATGCCAAGGACCATGTCGTAGAGAAAACCTTCACCCATTCCTGAGGCCCAATAATTTGTTGCTTTTCCACCATACTAAAGACTGCCAACATTTGAGCATCTCTCGGGGTACAACCTGCACTGGCTCATGTATCATTCTCAACTGATTCATCAAAAGTCATACAAAATGGCTCACAATATGATATTCAATAAACAAGTGTCTTCTTGACCAATACATGCATTATATGTGCAGTGTGAGTTTGGTTGGTCCATAAAACCTAAACTGAACTGATAGTCTAGATAGCTCTAAGAACCTAACCAATCTAAACCCTAATAGGCCTAACCAAGTTAATCAACCCAATAAACAAATAGATCCAACCCAAAGTGACCAAATCAGGATAGTCCAATCAAAAGTCACTCTGGACTGAGCCAAGTTGAACTCTCCAATTTTATCAATTACATTAAGGTTATTATTGATTTAGACTAATTATATTCAAGCCCAATCTGATTATTACATAATTGGTTGTAAACCAAATAATTTGGTCAAATGAATCATGTTTGGCTAATAGATAAACAAAGATTACCAAATAAGGCAGATAGATGCACCAAATAAGCTTCTTCTGAATTTCAAATTTTGTACTCCTAGAAACCCTTTATTCAAGTGATTAACATATAACCATTCTCATTTGATAAACCAAACTAGTTATTTCAAACCCAAAATTGATTAGAATGTTCTAGTAATGATATCAGTTGACCAAATATAGCCTAAGCTTAGTAGAAACTTAACGGCCAAAGTTGGCAGTTCACTTCAGTACATTTACCATAATTACAATATATTTATCCAAAATTCTCAAGTATTATGCCCCAAAGTATTACGCATATCTTTCTCTTCATTCATACTTGCGTATAGTTTGCTTTCTTTTCATGCATCGGCATTTGAAAACAAGTAAACAAAAAGACAAGAAAACTTTTAAGGACTTCTAAAACAAGCATGATCAAGTAGAACAGACATGGTTGCATCAACCATCAAATCTACCTAAAATATGAAGCTTCAGTTTTACCTCTAATGTAAAGATGCATGGCATCATAACATCATAGAGTCAACTTCCATCATCATTCCAACAGGCTAAGAAACTAATGGAGACATTAAATAGACCATGTAAAAGTAGATGGTACAAAAGAATGTGCTGTTTTCATAACTTAACTGAAATAATCTGTTAAAAGGTATTAGAGCATTTAGGAGTTGTTAATAGGCCATCCAAGATTGAAAATGTATCTGTTCACTACTAGGGCATTACCTCACCATTTGGTGTTGGAAACAAAAATACTGCCCCGGCTTTTTGTTATCAGGCAGATTCCATCATATGTGTCTCTTGAAGAACAAAGAACTTTCCAAGGGAAGCAACAAGAAAACAGGTTCAAAGTTAAAGGGGAGAGCTGATTCAGATGATTGCAATAGATGCAACAATTTTTTCTAGTCCGGGAGAAGAAGTTTCTGATTACTGATAATAAATGCATAACAAAAGAAATTAGCTAAGATATCAAATGTTGGTAGCTACATGGGCGATTGTAGAGGCATAATCTACTTTTAAGATCACCCACTAGCAAGAAAATGGAAATTGGAGATTACTTAAAAAAATAAAATAAAAAAGAGATATAATTAAACATATATGAACCAACAAAAGCTTGCTCTGAAATTACTCATTTATCTGATGGAAAAAGAAGGTAGAAACCCATTGCAATGCTGACAGCAACCTCATTTGCACTCCACACCAACTTCGGCAGCTCGCCGAGGCTTGTTTTTTCGCCTGCTCCCGTTTTGTCTGAACCCAACAGACTTGACTGACTCATCGATGCTAGTTTTTGTTCCCACTCCATTTTCCTCTATGACCGAATCTGGATTTTCCTTAACCTGTGAAGCCTTCTTCCTCTTCCTCTTCTTCCCGTTCTCTGCAGCAGCTTCATTTTTCACATCTTTGTTAGAAATAGAGCTTTTTGTATTCTCACCATCTTCTTCTTCTTCTTCTTCTATGTTCTCGGCTTCTTCCTCAATTTCATCCTTCAGTGGTTTTTGTGGCCTTCCTCTTCTCCTATATGGCGGAATCTTCTCTTCCTCACCACTGCCAGCCTCATCACGAGCAGCAACAGTGGTTTGCTTCTTCCCTTTTCCTCTACCTCTACCCATAACTTGAATACCTTGTTAAATAAATTTCAAACAACAGAGAAAGATATCTGCAAGAACAAATACATAGAATCAAAGGCCAAGAAAATCATAATGACTCCATGAACTCCAAAAACAACAAATCAACTGAAATTACCACAAAGAAACAGAAACACATGCACCATTTTTTCACAACCAAAAGGACAAAAACATAAAAATAAAGCCAAGGAAAGGGAAAAGAGATTTTTAGATGGGACAACAAACATAACCTAAAGGCACCAGCTTTAAAGAGTGAACACTTAACAGTATTCTAAAACTCAACAAAAGAGAAAACGAATACGAACAAAACAAAAACTTGGTTTCAGCACAAACATACAAATCCATTGTCTTAGTCTAATCCATAGAAAAACTTGAGCATAGCACTCTAGGTTTTTAGAGGGAGGTTTGGGGTTCGAGCTTATGGAGAAGCGTTGATTGCCCAGCTGTTCTAACCTAACCTACTGATCCGCTAACATCCTACTGAGTGCAAATAGTATAATCCATAGGAAAACTCCTGTAACAATTAGAAACTGGAAGCTTTTGTATGAGATGAACAACCTAAATAAATCAGAAATCAATATAAACCTGTGCAACCAATTAGCAGGAGAAGAAAATATTCATGGCAAAAAGAGAATTAAGGGGGAAAAGAAGAAGAAGAAGAACTCGAAGTCATCCCTTTTACAAACAACATTAGTGTCATCCAAACACCAAAACAAAGAAGAGATTCAAACCCTTGTTAGAAAATCAAATCCATCTATCAACAACAAAAAGGAAAAGTACAGAACTCGATGCTTACTTTACTTCTAACACTCACTAAGGAAAACCCAAATCCCAAATCAATAAATGGATTTGAGAACTGAACAAACAAACAACCTATAAAGATAAGAAATTTTTCTAGAAAACCAATACATCATATTGTATATAGCTCTGTATCTAATGCTTTATAGAGAGAGAGAGAGAGAGAGAGAAGAGAGAGAGAGAGAGAGAGAGAGATGAGAAATGAAACAGACCTCGTATGAAACGGCCGCGGTTTGCATCTCCAAGACAAAACCCATTTCAAGAAATCCGAATCTACCAATCAAGAAACTAAAAGAAACCCATAAATCAGATATGTTTGTTGGTATCAATAGCTTCAACTGTAATGGAAGCAGAAAAGCAAAAGACTGTAAAAAGTGGTTAAAAAAGCTATGATCTGAGCATGAACTAAAGAAGACCCCGATCAGAAAACAATACAAATTGACAAAACATTTAAGAAATACTAAATTGGGATTTGAAGAGATTAGTCTCTGCCATTAGAGGTTTTAGGAGCTTAGCCAAAGAGTAGAGGCGGAGAGGACTGAAATGAATGGAGTAGTGAAGAAAAGAAAAGTGGTATGTATGGTACACATTGGTGAAAAAGATATTTTATTTATTTATTTATAGGGTTGTTTGGGAATTTAAATAAAAAAAAAATACACTAAATGGTATATAAATGGGAATTTTATGTGTCAAAATAGTTGCAACAAAAAAAAAATCAATATAAATCGTCAACTCACTTTCTTTATTTTTTATATCATTTTTTTATAAAAAATAAAAATAAAAAATTGATTTAAATAGTTAATTTCCAAACGGGTATTGCATGTACTACTTAGGTTGCAAACGAACCGAGTTGAGCCGAGTTTTGTTGAGCTCGAGCTCGGCTCGTTTACTTATCAAGCTCATTTATCGAGCTTAGGCTCGACTCGATAAGGAATTGAGCTCGAGCTCGAGCTCGGCTCGGCTTGGCTCGATAATATTAATGAAACTCAAGCTCGGCTTTGCTCGATTCGGCTCGATAATTTTTTTAATATTATTTATATTATTTAAATAAAATATTATTTATATTATTTAATATATAATAATATATGTATTATATAATTTAAATAAAAATAAACAAGCCGAGCTTATACGAGTTAGACCTCAGCTCATTTACTAAACGAACTGAGTCGAACCGAGTCCTTAACAAATAGAGTCGTGCTTGTTCATGAACAGTTCAGTTCATTTGCAGCTCTAACACTACTCACACACACAAAGATTTGGCTGTTCACATATATCATAGTTCATACATGGTTTTGACCATTTGGAAGTTTAGAACATAGTTTTGAAGAGATTATATGTGGTTAGGTTGTAAATATCATAGTTAAATATTTTTTAGATTTTAATTTTACGAGCATTATAAATAAATAATTGATGGTACGAGTTTGGTAATAAAAGTTAAGGAATAAAGTATTACAGAGTAGCACTCTTTTTTTAAAAAAAATTATTCTTGATGCATTATTCCATAAATTTTTATTCTAAATTGAAAATTAACAAAAATTAAACTGTCACACATGATGAGTTTTGATTACTCAAACAACAAAATAGAAGGATTTGATAATTAATTCTCTTAACTCGTCCGAACGAAACCATTTAAATCCTATCACACTTTCGTTTTGAATTGTTATCAATTAAAGAATATTTTGTGTTGTAAAATATAGGGAGAATAATTAAATTTGAAAGAAAAATACAATAAAGAAAAATGTTTACCTCATCTTTGTGCTATTTATTAATTAACTTTACCACAAATTCATTGTTTATTTTTGGTATAAAGAAGGAACTTCATTCATTCAAAAAGATTAAGTGTAGTTTGCATGGATATACAACATACAAAAAGATAGGTAGCAAACGCCAACTACTTAATACCAGACTAAAGAAGATAAAAGTAGAAAGTAGAACCACATCACCAAACTAATTAAAAAAATTAGGTGATTATGTGATGTTTGATATCTTGTTTCAAGACTTTTTTAAATTTAAAAATATGGCAAAACCAAACAATAAACTATAGACAAGAAATAAGAACTGGCAAAGAGATTTTAGGGAATTAATGAAATAATAGATTTTAAATCACTTGAAATTATAAATATAATCCTTTTTGTTTGAAAGAAATGGTAGGAGAGTATCAACTAGCAAGACAAAAAAATTCACTCCAATATTCAAGACTTCCTCTTACAACATTACTTATTGAGTAGTAAGTCAAAATTCAAGGTATAGAAGCGACGTATGTTCCCGTCACCTATTTGCTAACTCGTGCTAGGAGCTAATCGCCTCCAAAAACAAGTGTCGTTGGTGAATGTTGTTAAGGCACACACTAGCTTAGGACTTGGCTCATAATTGAATTTTAAGTTGATCCACCATAGGTGTTCATCAATCATCTCGTCCCTTAATCCAAACAGAGGTAAAGTGTAGATGCACCTCATTCTCAACCTTGATGACAGGTAATTGGCAACTTAACTCAAGCATGCAAGATAACAAAATGGTCCCAATTGACTTTCCTCTACTACCTTTGCCTGTTTCCACCACTTTTTAAGTTTCTTCACCAAGCCATTAACCAGTCCTATTTCGACTAGTAATTAGTAGCCAATTTGAAATCAAGAATTCAAAAATCAGCATTTGTGCAGGTTGAACTGCTTTTAGATTTCCATGACTCTGGTTAGATTCACTGTCTTCTTAATAATTGAGAGTTAGGTAAATGGCCACCAATAAAAACATTCACTATTACATCTACAAACATCACCAACCAATCATCCTATATTCCCTTGTTTCTTTGTTCTAGAACATTTACAATCGCTATATCATTAAAAATGTCAAGATATAATAATCTTAAGAAATGATTCAGTAAGTACAAATATTTTAGAATTGAGCAACACAGAGACGTGAAAATAGAGTCAACATGTTGACAAGATACTCCCAGAAAATGGATAGAGGTGACCTGATCCACTTTTGTTTACTATGTAGGAAACAATGTCGATCCCATCCATCTTTATTTGTCGAAAGCCCTAAATGCATATACCACAATAATACTCTCGTACTACTAAATAATTTCCCTCAAATAATATACTAGCTTTTCCACTAGTATGTTCATAATTTGAATCACAAATGGATAATTTTTCCACAAATTATAGACCACAATTCAACTTCTTGTTTTTCCACAAGTATGTTCATAATTTGAATCACAAATGGATAGTTATAAATTGTACACATACATAGACTATTGAAAATGCACTGGTGTTTCATACTCAACTCAGCAAGCAAGCAAGACCTGGTACAAACAAATTACTAATTAGGTGACCAACTAAAGAGAATGAAGAGCAACTTCATATGGACTCTCTCCCAATGCACCCATGTTGCCATAAATGCAGGATCATGATCAACAAACTATGTCAGTTCTTCAACAGAATTCGAACAAAGAAGCAAACACAATCCTATCACATGGGGTGAGACTCACATTTAATGTGTTATACCTCACATGAGAGAGTTGTATTCCCCGAGCTCTTATTTGGTTTGTAGATAGAATAAGATAGGTTAAGGTATCACAGGATGAGTTATCCCGAGAAGGGTACTTTAGCCATTTTACTACGAAAGCTTCATCTCGGGATAAATTGTCCTACCCGAGACAAAATAATGCCACATATCAGGGATGAAAGGTTCCCGAAGATAAATTACTGGGTTACAAAATGTGAACAAAACACAGAGGGTTGGTTTGGGAAGTGGGTTGACTTTTTGGCTTTTTTGGCTATTTTAACCTGGGCTAAAAAGCTTGGTTTGGGAAGAGTTTTTTGGCTTTTTGACTTTTTTGACTTTTTTTGTGAGAGAAGAGTGTAATAATTATGGGTTGGATGTGATGTTTTGTTTTTTTGTGGCTAAAATAGCCTATTTTGTCTTTTGTGGCTAAAATAGCCAAAAAAACCCAATCTAGCTCTTCCCAAACGGAGCCAGAATAAATATCCTGTCTCACCCTCTTATCGTTATTGGTGAATCAAACACGGCTAAATAGGAACCATATCTGTAGGCACGACTGTAAGCATACTATAAAATAACAGGGGCATCTAAATTCATTATCGAAAATCGATTCATTTGCTACAGCATTTGAATGGAATTATTACAGGCAAGAATTGGCCACAAACCTGGAATCACAACTAAATCAAACAAAATGAATTCACCACATGCTTCAAGTTTTCCACATGTAGGTCTGGTCTAGCTTGAGTTTTTGTTTTTTTTTTTTGGATCTGCTACTCAACCTGTATTCTGTTACTGAGGAGCCAACGGTGAATGCGGCTTCCATGAGATTCTTTACTTCAATTCACATTTTACTTGTTGATAAAATGTTCTTGTTTTCTTTTGCCTTCACTTTTCACACTACATCGGATCATCATCTTGCACTTGCCATTGCAGTAAACTAATATAAAAAATTAAAAAAAAGGAAAAATCTAAGGTAGTAAGTAGTATAATCTCAACACTAGAAGAGCAGCAGAACCAAGATTGGTACGCTCATGAGGTAAGGCTAATACAAGATATCCTGGCAAATCATACCAACTTTTCTTTAAAAGATTTTTATGTTTAAATTTTTTTGTTTTAATTAAAACAAAGAGAACAAAGAAGAAAAATTAAAAAGTAAATCCATCAAAATGCCATCAGAAACACAATGAACACATTTTACTTGATTGCTGCAAATCTGCAATAACATATGAACAATAGCCGACTAAAATTTCAAAATGCAATTACCTGGGCCCATCTCCAGTTTGCTCAGCGTACTGCTGGTTGAATTGAGAGAAAATAGCTTCAATTTACAATATATTTTTCAATTACGCTGGATACTTTCTCAATTGTAGATATACAGAGACAAGTATCTCTGTGCAAACATTGAGATAATTTGCACGGCAGAGATGGTACAAGTAAAAAGAATGTTACACTTCTCAATCAGGATAAATCTGTTTCTTTAGCTTCTCCCAAACTTCGGGGCCTGTAGGGTGTTGATTTACAAACCGCCTTATAAATATTTTATCTGAGCATGAAAGAATAGTGCTCAATGCCAACTTGGGATCCACTTTTCCTTGATCTTTAAGCCAATCATACATTGAGCACCTAAGCTTAACCCTCTGGATCGTGTAGGAAACATATGCTGGGAATATCAATAAAGATGAAGGTGGATAGCCCAAACCATTTACAAGAAAATCAATTTTCATTTGAATCACGTCCTTTGATTGGTTAAGAACTTGAGGAGCTAATTTGATAATCTCTGAGACATCTTTCCTATTCAGACCAGCCTTCACAAAACAATCAAATCTCTCATGAAGTTCCCCTCCTTTGCCTCGGAACACCCTGAGAGCTTTTCTCATTTCATTTGAGTTTTCAACAAATCCCAAGTCCAACAAGAACTTAGTCTTCATCATCTGTGATCTTAGTTCCTCCCCTGAATCTGGCAACCGTTTGACCGTTGATCCAAGAACCCACTCCTTCAATACTAGTGGGTTCTCCTTGATAATATCACAAAGCCGCTTCTTCCCAGTATTCAGATTTGCAAGTAAGCTGTTAAGTTTCTTCAAATAACATGAACCCAACAACAAGGGGTGTGCACGAACAATCCTTCCAATCTCTTGGACCTCCATCTCAGCCTTGACTAAAAAGTGGTAACATTGCCTCATATTGTAAACAAACGCTCTGACTTCGACTTGTGGAAATTGCAGAAATATAGAACAGATCTCATTTTTGGTGGATCCAAATTTTAACAAGAACCCAATTAATGAAAAGGCAGTACTTCCAGAAGCCTCAAATAGAAGCCCCGGATGCTGACAAATTAATTTTCCTAATTGCTCTTCACTGCAACCCATGTTGGTCAATAAGCATAATAGCTCAAGCATATGACTACAATTATAAGTATTCCCCTCTATTAAATTCTCCTCAATCCAGCCATATTCAATCCCAATGCTCTTGAATTTATCTAAAACCTTTTGAAATTCCTTATTCATGTCCCCAACCAAAAGATCAGGACATGAAGAAACAAACTTGATTACACTAGACTTGTTTAGCCCCATTTCTTCAAAAGCTTGAAGCGTCAATTGCAAAACCCCATAATCATATTTAAAAACTTCAGTTGCTTCCTTGTATATCCTTCCTATATTACTCCGAGCTACACCATAATTGCACAAAACATGATAATTCTCTAACAGCATCGCATCGTCTTTTAGAAACATCAAATTGCGAGGAAGAAATGGAGAGTATTCAGAAGGCTTCAAACCCATGCTCTCAAAGAAAGGTTCAAATTCATTAATGGGGTGATACCGCAAAAACCGTGCCAAAGACCGCCCTATCTCTGTATCATTCTTGACCTTTTTTAACAACTTTCCAAGAAAACGAGGCGCATTATGACTCATGAACTCTGCATCCATAAAACACAAGCTCCTAGTGGAATGCAGGTACTCTAGTAAAGCAGCTTTGGCTTCTTGTTGGGCAACACGAGATAATTGGGCAGCATTTTCTCTATCCGAAGTCAAACTTCCATCAAAATCTGGATCATTTCCAGATGGACCAGACTTTTTGGTTCTATAAAACCTAAGGCTTTGAACAATGTGGTACCCAGTTGCCCAAAGAGTGGTTCTTGAAGATCTAAGGTTGGTTCCAGTGGAATCTAAAGAAACCCATTTGAAAACGGATGATATTCTAAGTTTAGGCAAATGGGTCATGACTAGTTCGATGAGATTGGCAGTGTATCAATTCATAGAGAAGCAAAAGGGACAACTTTGAGATATATAGCTTTATGTAAAAAGATGTTTGCGATAGAGTTCTTACCTTGAATTTTTTTGGGTTTTTGTTAGCCTTAGTTTTTGAGTAGAGAGCTCCGAAAGTTGCCTCTCTTTTCCGCATGTGATGGCTCAGTAGCAGCCATTGGAGGAGTTCACAGAGAGAGCAGTTTTGGTTCCAAAAGGGTTTTTCGAACAATGAGGGTTTGGGAGGAGTAAAATATGGTGCTTGGGGCCTGTTTGGATTGGAGTTATGAAATAAAATTTGGTCATGAAATTTTTAGGGTAAATGACACTTACCTCCCCTATGAAGTTTGAATGAATATAAAATATAATAAATCCACAAATTTGACATAATTGTATTGAATTCTTTGGGGATTAATAATCAATTCACACAATTTTTCCTTCCCGAATTCAAAGAATGAGACTCTTATCGGTGAGAGTCTTATTTGGAGTGATTCGAGAAAAAAAAAATATGTTGATGAATCATTGTTGTTCCTTGGAACATGACAGTTGATCTAATAATATATGTAGTTATCCTTTGGGATAGTAACAGATGTTTAGGATTTGAGTCGATGAAGTGATTATAACCATTTCATTGTAATTTAACTTACTAACATCTTATCGTGTGTCAAAAAAAAAGAAGTATTGAATTCCTTTAAGATTTTAATTCACATAACATTTAACTCTATTTTTTTTTATCAATAATTTGTTGGTAATATAAATGAAAAAAAAAAATATTGTCATATATTTTGCATAAAATTATATGCTTTACCTTGCTTATCTTTGGTTTCTAAATTAGGTGAGAAATTATAAGAACTATAAGAAGGAAAAATTCTCACCAATAATAGTAAAATTTGGTGAGAAACAAATTGGTTAGTTATAATATATTTATAATATCAAGGTTCTCCCATAAAATGCGAAAGAATAAAAAAAATATTCATATTCTTTCATATGTTTTGCTTTTTTACCCATTTAAATATGATAGGAGAAAAAAATACTATTCACAATGGGAGTGTTAATGAAGGGGAAAAAGTAAAAATATTTTGAGCATTTTTTCACCCCTACAAAATTAAGAGGAAACAAAAGAAAAGTGAAGTCTTCCTCATAATAATATTTTATTATACCTAATTAAGTATATTTTTCTTTAATTAAGTATTAAGAGGGAAGATATCTCCCCCCGCTTACCTTCTCATTCATTTCATTCCCCTCACAACAAACTCTCTCTCTCTCCCTCTCTCCTCCTCAATTGAAACAGAGTTGTAAGTGATGAATAGGTGTACATCTCTAGTATCTAGAATATGTTTAGGTCTAGAAAAATTTTAAAAAAATAAAACATATTTGAAAGAGCATTCAACACTTGTCAGGAAATATCCAACACAGGCACATTCTGCCAGTACTTCTTAACTTTAACCTATTCCAAGATTTGTAAACTTTATTGAATCATTGTCAAAAGTCTGAGGTAGTCTACTGGAGGCTGTTGGTTTTTTTACCAGATGGTTAAATGGGCAAGCCTCTATTCTACCCAGAAAAGGCTAATGACTAATATGTAAACTGAAATAAGTGATCTAAGAAGTAGACTGCAAACCATGACAATATCATGTCTGATCAATCAGTAGCCATCAAAAATTGTAGTTTCCACAACAAATCAAAGCATCAAGCAAGGTGATTTCCATATGAATATCAGATTAAAAACAATAAGCAGAGTCTATATTTTTCTAATTTATTATTCATAGACAAGTCAATAAATCTGATCAATATATGAACATCTCAACTACCAAAACTTCACTTCTGCTTTTCTAATAAACTGCCAACATCTACTACAACAGTTAGCCTTTGGTTATGTTTCCACAATGATTTAACTCCTCCCAAGATGCATATTTCTAAATAACCAGTGCCGGCAAAAGTCAAATGATAATAACATACATGAGAAATTAGAAAAGGTTATATAATAGCAGTATCAGTGTGGATGTTCTTGTAACATAAAAAAAAGAAATGAACTTGATTATCACCATGCCTTGAATGAGCTTTAGTCATTGTTTGGCAATGTAATATGGGTATCCACTCATTCCTGCAGGTGTTGTTGAAGGGTGGTCTTTCATTAGACTAAACGGGGAATATGAAATCTGAGGTTGGGTCGGATATGGAGCTGCTGCTGTGGGAGGACTTGGGTAAGCAGTACTAGTATACGATGTCATGGGTTGTGCGTAAGTGTAGCCAACAGGGGCGGTGCTAGAATGTGCTTTTCCAGCTTGTGGGTAACCAGAAGCCACAGGAATTGGTACTGGAACCGTAGCTGCCGGTAGTTGTGGTTGAACCATTTTGCTCTTGTGGTTATCAGCTAGCTTCACAGTGATGTTTCTCCCCTGCAAACAAATCAACAACATCAGACAGTTGCTCTCTTATTTTATTTTACTTTCTGGGTAAACAATGACTCTAGAAGTATGGACACTTCAAAATAGGTGCCGTGCCTCTGTCCGACACACTGCGGACATATATGTCCAAGTGTTGGATACACCACGTGGAGTGTCAATTTTAATATTAATTTTTTTGCAGGACATTTGAGGATACTTCACGGATGCACGTGCTGTGTTTACATATGCCTTGAGGCATCTTTGTGAGAGAGAAGTAAAAATAAAAATAAAATACACCTACAAATACATTGATGACTTTTATATCTCTGTGTCCTAAATTTACATTCATATACATACCAATTAAAATATATAAAAAATATTCTTTTTTTGCTGTATTCCCGCCGTGTTCATATCCTAATTTTTTCAAAATCTGAGTCATCCGACATCGTACAGTGAACAAAATCAAACTGGCACAATATATACAAATATAGCATTGCCATTTGTCAAAAGATTGGGTCATCTACCGAATTAAAAAAAACACTAAAGGTAAAAAATAAAAAATCAAAGGTAAATTCATCTAAGAAAATTAAATCAATAATACTTAAAGTAAACAAAGAAAAAAATATAATGTGTGCAATGAAGCATAACGAGCAAGAGTGTATGGTCATTTCATGCAATCACTCAATTCAGCACATGAGTTGTTTCCCCAAAGCATGGTATTATTCCAAGGTTAGGAGAATTTTCTGTCCATCACTTAAAAATGATTTTATCGTTTTACAAAACAAAAGTTCATCTTACAGCAAAGCCTTTCTAGCGTATCCTGCCCAATACACACTGACAAGATGGCGACAGTCCTTTTATCAGATAATTTTTCATTATATATTGCAGAATTTCTTTTTTGTTGTTTCATTTTCAGATTTTCTCTGGCTTTTCTTCTCTTCCAATACTAATACTCCCGAGTTAAAACTGGCTGAGAGCCCAAAAATTGAAAAATTTCATAGTTTTGTTGCGTTGGCTACAAAGGAAGCAAAAATATTGTAAACCTTTCAGGGAGAGACATACAAAATTCAATGATTATATTTTAATTTCTATTTTATATTATTTCAATTATGCATATCTATTAATCCAACTATGCTACATTTTTTTCCCCAACAATGTGAATATAATTTTTCAGAAATAATAAAACTTTTGGTTTCAATATTTTTTCTACATACTCATTTCCTTACCCCAAGACTCTTCTGCGGATCATCTATAGCCTTCTTTGCTCCCTCCACCGTCTTGTATGTGACAAAGCCAAAACCACTGCAGATTAAAATGCAAAATATACTAAATGTTAGAGTAGTGTTAATGATGATAATATGCTGTTTCCTTAACAAAATAGAAAAGGTGAACAAACCGTGATCTGTTCGTGTCCTTGTCATATGCTACTGAACCCTCTTCTATCTCGCCATGCCTTCTAAAGAAAAAGAGCAGCATCTCACTTGTTGTATCTGGAGACAAGCCGCCAATGTAAAGCTTCCTCTGGGCCTGATCAGGTAGAACACTTGTGCTGCTTAAGCTTTCACAAGCAAGATTACAAACAACCATGCGACCCTGAAACAATGTTTCAATAACAGAAAAAGTAAATAAATGAGTGAAAGGAAAAAAAAAAAGAAGTACTGGTCAGCAAATAAAAAATTATGAACAGTCATTAATTTTTAGTTAGAAGATGATACTACTGGTCTAACAATTATAACATAATTTTAAAGTTTCAGGCTGTTAGGAGAGTGCACAGGTAGGTTTGGATAGATTTAGGGGAAAAATATCACCCAAACCACCTTTGGTGTATTGAGAATTTTCCAACATATAGCCAAACCCGTCCATCCACAAACCGGTAGGTTGGTTGAATATTTTGGTGATTTCAAACCATCGGTTTGAACAGGTCATGCAGGTTACAGAATAAGGAAGAACATTAGTTAACATATAACTTCAAATTTCAACAAAAAAAATTATTATTTATTAACACAAAAACCGACAAATTAATCAAATGCACACATGAGGTTATTCACATAATTTTGCCCAAATCCATATACAAAACAATTATATTAGAAAAAATATGAGATGAAAATAAGAGGTGATAGTCATCTGATTAATGATTCAAAGGTTAGGAAAAGAATGTGCGTGGGCAAGTGCAAGGTAATTTGTGTGTACATATAGGTGGGTTGGGTGTTTGTAGTCATGTTGACAAATTGTAAACTACAAACCAATCGATTTGTCAATTTTTATCATCTAACCCCTAACCCAAATCTACTCACCTTCTCAAACCCCGTGTGAGTCGGCTCATGTTGGCTCAGGTTGGCTGTTTTTTTTTGTTGTTGCACATCCATACAAGTTATTGCATTGGAATTTCACAATTAATAAACAATATTCAACCTCACATTATACTTTTATCAATAAATAAGCCGTCTTTAATTTCTTCTAAATATTTTGCTTCAACTACATAACTTCCCTCAATATTAAACAGAAAAGGAGACAACCTCTAAAGCATTTCAAACTAAAAAAGAACAGCCCAGTGCAAGAGGCTCCCACCACTGTGGGATATGGGTTAGATTGAGTTTATGCTTGCCACATTAAATTAAAGGCTAAGCTCCACATTTATACATCACACACACACACAGAGACATCTAAGCATGGGAGGATGTTAATAAGCCTTATTTATTCATTAGTAAGGCTTACATCGATCAATTTGCTAGGTGCTTTCAATGCAGTCTGAGCTGACTCCATATCTTTGTAGGTTATGAAACCATAACCGCGTGATTTTCCTGTGGTTTTGTCAAAGATCACAGCCCCTTCTTCGATTTCTCCATGCACTTGAAATTCCTAGATGAAAACAGCATGTGAAGTTCAGTATATAATGGCTCAGTGCAATGAGTCTCTGAAGAATAACAGATGATACAACAACAAAAGAAAAATGTTTCTAAAAGAGGAGCGTGAAAATAATTGATACTCCATCTGTGAATTAGTAAGGTCAAAAAACTCATTAAATGGGACAATCATCGACACCATACAAAGCACAATCAGCAGTCAGAAGCACACTCACAGCACACAAGGTTTCTGATGATGTATTCCAGGCCAAGCCACGAACAAAAAGCTTACGGTGTACAGGGTCAGTACGTGCAACACTTCTAATTTCTTCAGCTATAGAAGGATATTGGGACCCTCTTCATGCCACAACATGCAAACAAGCACACATGCAGAGTGTCAATTCACACAGCATATGAGCAGGGAGCAACATCATATAGCCCGTTTCACTTGACCAAGCAAAGCACTCTCACATGTATCATGGACTAGAAACCATATTGACATAGAAACATAATTGTAGACACAAAAATGTACATACACACAGACACACACACATATGTACAGGGGTATAAACATAAACGCAACCAAGCACATATTCAAGCAAATGCACATGCACAGACGCATGCATACCAGCACATACACATTAGGAGAGACTACAAGCCACTCAGAGTGTTTTGGAATGCATAAGGCCGATACCTTTGAAAGGCTAAAGACCGTTCAAGGTCATGCCCTGACTTCCTACTTGAATGTTTCATACATCCGCAAGTAGCAATTAAGCCAGAGCAAGTGCGACAGTTGGCATCATAGGATTGAGAGAGGGTGCTTGGGCAGTTGAGAAAAACAATGAGGTAGTTTATAGCCATGATTTCACAGAGGTAATAAAAGGGACATGGAACACACACAATGACCCACACACCCATATTGTAAGCAAATTTAGCAATCACTTCCGGCTGTCTAGCTTGTATTTTTCCCTTCATTTAAGGTTAATTCCTATTTTCTTTCCGTCCAAACAAACATCTTTCACTTTTAGTTCAATCATTTCATTTACGCTATGTTTGGTAACTTATGAGAGAAAAGAAAAGAAATGATTACTTAAGTAATAAGAGAAAAGAAAAGAAAAGAAATGATTATAATTTCTCTCCTTTTTGTTTGGATAAGTAAGAAATAAAAGAAAAGAAATGATTGTGATTTCTCTCCTTCTTGTTTGGTTAGATTTCATTAAGAGAAAAGAAAAGAAATTATTTTATGTTATATTACCAAAATAACCTTTTTATATTTTCAATCATTTTATTTCTTTTATTTTTATAGGGGTAAAATTGGTATTATGAAAAATATACATTTGTGAGTTTCTTTTCTCTCCCAATCTCTTCACTTTTGGGAAGATTGAAAATAAGGGTTATGAGAGAAATGAGTTTCTCTCCATTTCTTTCTATTTCTCTCCATTTCTCTCCACTTAAGATAGCCAAACAAGGAAGAGAAATACATTTCCCTCTATTTCTTTTCTTTTCTCTCCAAATCCCTCAATCCAACACAGTGTTAATGGTTAATTGTTTAAGTCCTCTTCACTGAGGCAAGAAATATAACTACCACAGGTAATTTGTACAACCTAATAACAGTCTTCATCAAAATCAAACCTTGCTCTACAAAATATCAATCCGAAACAAACCCAATAAGGTACCATCAACTTAACGCAAAACCTAGAAATATCTTACACATACAAACTTGAATATGTGTTTTTTCAATTTTTGTCCACCAACTGTTCGACAAAAATCACAGGATAAATGCGTTGAACTAATCATCAATATGAACATCATATATATATATATAGAATTGAAACAAAACCCAGAATCATATTAAACAAACCAAAAGAATGATATATTGGTAGTGAATTGAAACATACAGCTTTGCAAGAAGCTCGATCAACTGGGCTTTGGCGAGAGGGTCAAGCAACGAACGCAACTGTTCTTCCTCTGATGATAATAAGGAGTTTTGCCCGTTGCCCGTTTCATCAAGTTTCCTCTTCTTCAAATCCTCCATCTCTCTCTCTCTCTCTCCCTCGCCTACTCCATAAAAACACTGCCTTTGCTTTCTTTTGGGCGCCCTAAAATAATTTCTCTTTACACGTCGATTTTATTTTGTAAAACACAAGAATTTTGATGCGTACAGTATGTGTAAAAATAAAAAAATACGCAGTTATATTTAGGGTGAAGCACCATAAATTTAGGATGGTGAATTTATGAAGGCCTATTTGATAATCATTTTTTTTTTAGTTTTTAATTTATATTTATAAAAATTTAGAAAAATATCATAAAAATTTGTTTGATAATTTTTTTAGCTTATAAATGGTTGTCTTAATTTATAAATTTGAAAGAAAAATATAAACTCAAAAAATGAGTTTACGTTTACAGTTTTTAATTTTTTTGTTCAATTAATTTTTTTTTTCAAATAATTTATTTTCATTTTTTTTTCAAATAATTTTTTTTTCAATTAATCTTTTTTTTCAATTAATTTTTTTTCAAATATTTTTTTCCCAATTAATTTTTTTTTTCAATTATTTTTTCAAATAATCTTTTTTCCAATTAATTTTTTTTTCAATTATTTTTTTTAATTAATTTTTTTTCAATTATAATATGTGTGATCCCATTGTCATAAATAATAAAAATAAATATAAATATTTTAAGCCTGAACAAACATATTTTTTTAGTTTATGTTTTTAAATTTTTTTAAACATTTTGTTCAAACCAAACGCGTTTGTAATTTATATTTTTCTAAAAATAAACAAAAACTAGTTTATAAAATTTTTATAAACATAAACAAAAAACGTAAACGTTACCAAACGCTACCGAACTGTTTGGTTATAAGATTTTTTTCATAGACTAAAAGGTCCCATTATATCCAATTTTACCTCTAAAGGTTGTTGTAATGCGCATATGTGGTACAAAGTAATGGACACAAGTGGTATTTTGTACAGTGCAAAATTAAAAAATTGGGGCATCTGCATCCCTTCGTGGTTGGTGTTGAAGCTGCAAAAATGGAAAGATTATGGGGATCAATGTTAAGTCAAAAAATGTCAGAGTAGTTGAAATGGAATGGTAATTGTGATGTTTACATTTCCGAAAGTGAAGTGAGGAAACCCTAGATTTGGAGAACCATAATACATTACCCCTAAATGTGGCATCGATTCGGCCACTGTGCATGTGATTGTGGAAACGTGAAGGGTGAATTGAACACTAATTGTTGAACAACACTTGCAACACCTTGATTGCGGATGCATTAACACCAGTTGCTGGGTGAACATTTTGGTTCGAAAACATAGCGTGAAGGTTTTTAGATTGGGGACATCGTAACATGACGAAAACACAAGAAGGTATGTATTTTGCTATATGTTTTGGGTTTTCGTTTGTAATGTTGTGTGGTTGATGTTTATGTTCTGTGTTTGGTAATTATTGTGATGATATTGACATGTATGTGAAATTGGTTTGGGGTTATCGATTGTAGGGTGAAGTTGAGTGTAGTGTTATGGTAATGTTCATGTGTGTTACATTAATGCTCTTCATTATGTAGTGTTGTATCATTTGAACACACACATACACACACACAAAAAAAAAGAAAAAAGAAAAAAAAAAACAACGAATATAAGACATTTTGTATGGAAGTGTAACTATCATGCGTGCGTATGCGAGGATATGATTTATTTGATGATGTGCATGTTGGACAATCTTCACTGTATTTAAAAAAATAAATTCTGTTTGTGTACTTAACAACAAACGAAATACATAAGAAATAAAGGAAAGAAAAGAGATTGTTTGATTACAAAAATCAAACCAAAATATAAAATAAATAAATAAAACAGATTTTTATTTTGTTACAACAAAATCAAAATCTGAAACAGAAAAAAATAATAAAAAAGAAAAGTAAATTAATTACTTACCTTATTAATTTGTCGAACAAATTTTTGATCAGGTCTAGTGTTTAACATTGTGTCCTTAAGATAGATTCGTCCTCTCCATGGTGCTTTCAAATTGTGGACGTCTATCTCCCAGGATAAAATGATCAGCAGTAGCAGCACTACAAACTATTCACACAGCGAACACACTTTATGTTTACACTCTTTCTCACAAGAAAATAATGCAGCAAAATGCAGAGAGAATAATAGCAGAATTTAGGACAGAAATTCAAGTAAAAAAACCAAATGAGGGACTGCCTATTTATAGATGGAATGGTGGCCTTTCAGTTTGAATTAAACAGGTAGCAAACCTGTTTGAATAGGTACTAGACCTGTTCGGTTTAAATGAACAGATACAAACCTGTTCAATTTGAATTTTGAACAGATATGGGTTTGAACTCAATCTGTTTGGACAGATAGACACCTGTATAGAAATTCTGAAGAGGTGCAAACAAATTTGAATTCAAAAATTGAAATTAAACTGGACAGATTTTATTTTACCAAAAAACAAAATTAAATTCAAATGTTTTTGGCCCAAAAAGATAAATATTAGGCCGGACAAGCCCAACCCAACCTCACACTCGTGCCCAAGCCCAGGCCCAGTCCAGCTCGCCCGAATGGCAGTGGCGGCAACGCGTGTGTGTGTTTATTTTTCGGTTCAATGGGTCTAGCTCAATTTGCCCATAATCTCTCTCTTCTACAAACTTGGGGTGCCCCTTGGGGCCCTTTTCAAGTTACGAACCCATGCCTTATAAACCCACATAAGTTTGCCCACCAAACCAATGTGGGACAAGCTTTAACTCAAACCTTAATGGAAATTCCACCAAAACACCATTTCCATGGAGCTCACTTTGGCTTCAATTTTCCATTCATCCGATAATGGTTTTGAGCAACCAAATATACTACGTGAATTACAACGCGACATAGAACGCGTTACCACTTAGACCCGCCAATTTTGGCGCATGGGTCTTACCTAAAAATTAGGCCAAAGTTGAGGAAAAATTATATTTTTCCCAAAACCATTTCTAACAATGCATACGTATGTTAATCCAAATTAGGGATGCTAGTGCTATGTTGAGGATGTATTTATGTGAATGTGCCATTTAACGGTTGGCAAATGTTTGCATTGATGGTTTTTAGGAATGAGTTGTAGATGTTGTGTTTTGGTCTATTAGTTGAATGCACTTGTATTGATGTTTGAACAATGTGTCTGTTCTACAAAAGGTAAAATAACATTAAGAGACTTGCCACTGAATTGCACTTGTGTGTGACATCATTTTTTTTATGTGCATGTAGCCTGTGATAAGTAACCCCTAGTTGTGGAATTATGCCTCCAAATTGGGTTCCAATTGAGTTAGACATTGGCGTGACGTCATTTTTGGTGATTTACATTTAGTGGTTTTTGCAGTGCGTGTGTAGTGTCGATCATGTCGAACAAATTTGAGAACTAACACTGTGTACATGCGTAATGTCAGAATACCCATTGCTACCGCATGAGATGATATTGAATGACCAATGGTATGGTGCTTGGAGTGTCGTACTTGTTGATATTGACAATGGAGTCCGATTTTTTGTTGATTTTACGTTTACTCTATATGTGGCATTGGAACTCCATATAATTCAAATTGATTGTGACCTTGTTGTTGTTGGTTTATGTTGAATGATGTTTACGTTGGTGTTTCGTTTTAGAATGTATGAAATTGGTCTTGTTGGTACGTGACGAAAACAGTTGTCCACATTCCCTATTGAATGTCGTTTCCCACGTTTGGACAAAATACACATTCCCCACCTGCCACCTACCCTGATTCATTCTACCATAAGCACAAAAAAATATAAAATGTTCTATTTTTTGAAGGATGGATCTAGCGTTAGAAAGGGAAAACAATTTATTCGTAATACCATACCGAAACAGAACATCTACATTCCCATTACCGAACGGAGAAAACATCAATGTAAAGTGTGATACCAGGTAACATTTACTTATTTGTAGCTTAAAATTGGAATCCCTACTGTTGGTTAACATACTTACACAATTTGTGTATTTGTTTCCCTGTTAGTGACCATTGTGAATGAATCGCGTCAAAGTGTTGTTTGCAATTGTGTGGAGTGAGGTGTGGAATGTTTGATGTTTAGTTTGGGGTAATTGGAATATATTTTAAGTAACATACATATTCGCGTGTTTGGTATATGTGTACGATGTGTTTTTATTGGTTTGTTTGTTGCCATTGATACATTAAAAACAAAGGAGTATATTGTGAAATTACATGGTACGTATCTATGACCCCAACTAAAAATGGTGTACTCATACTCTATGTCCCTTGATGCAAGTATGGTACAGAGGCAGTCACCTCGTAAAAGGTTTAGCAACGCAGCACGTGATTTTAGGGACTTTGATTTCACGTGAACAAATATTACAGTGAAGAGGCAGAGTTGAGTACCATTTAAAACCAAGAAACCGAATGTTGTGATGGTGAAGAAACCGGTAGTCAACCCTGGAAGGCTGATGTACCGTTCTAACATCAATGGAGTTATTAAAATAGTGCTTGAGGTTAATTTGGGAGAGGGACACAAACGATATTTGCAAAGAACTCCCTTCTAGCCCATGATTGATGCCATTTGCAAACACAACCTAACATCGAATAATTTCAAAAAATGCGATGACACAGTATTTCGTATAATACAGACATATAATTGTACGGATGAGAAGTTCTACATCGGTAAGAAAGACGTGCCACTTAGGAACAACGACATCCGTTTCATTTTTGGCATCCGAAGAGGCACAAACTAACTGGATCTGGCTCATGGATTAAGACCCCCATCTGATTTCATACAACGATGGTGCAACATTGTCGGACGAATATCTTGCAAGAAGAGAAATGAGTTATTGAATGAAGCGCTACAAGGCAACAACCAACGTAACGATGAGGACATCGCGAAGCTGCTGTCTCTGTATATATGTAGTAAACTGTTTTTCACCACGACTGGAGAGGCAATTGGGTGGGCGTTTGTTTGAGTTATCGACAAATTGAAGACGCTAAACATTGTATGATTGGTCGTCAGCAATATGCAATGCACTAATTGTGTCACCGGAAAAATGCCAAGGCAACAAAATCAAACCCAATAACAAAACGCCACGAAGTTGGCGTCACCGAAAAAATAAAACACAACACAATCAACAACCCACCGCTTACTCCCCCAAACTCCAGCCAATGTTAAAAACTAAAAACTGTTGCAGACGTTAACCCACACTCCCAGCCAATGTTACACAATCAAAACCTTTGCACACGTTAACATACCATCCCTAGCCAAAAACCGAATCACCCAAATAGGAAAATGTTAAACATAAAAACCCTTGCAGATGTTAACCCACAATCACAGCCAATGTTGCACAATCAAAACCTTTGCACACGTTAACATGCCATCCCCAACCAAAAACCGAATCACCCAAATAGGAAAATGAATCACACCAAGGGTATTAATGTAAACTAAAATGGAACCAAAAAATCAACTAATAAAACGTACCAAAAAAAAAGGACCAATTGATCCATAAGAAAACTCTTAGAACTAAATGGTTCAACTTTCCCTCATAGAGGATTTATGGGTAAATTTTCTTTGTATTTAAACTTTTTGGGAAAATTATCTTATAACAAAATAAACTTTGAAATTTTAATTTTATTATTTAAATGTTTTTTTTTTAAAATTTTCAATCTAAAATATTTTCCTATTTGTGTTAAGCAAAATCAATAGAAAAATTATATTTTAGCTATTAAACTCTTGCAGGGGTATAAAAAATATCTAAAATACTCTTTTTCATTGAGTTTAATGACTAGAATATCACTTTTTGTTAATTTTGTTTAACAAAAATAGGCAAATGTTTAAATTGAAAATTTGTGTTAAGCAAAATCGATAGAAAAATTATATTTTAGCTCTTAAACTCTTGCAGGAATACAAAAAATATCTAAAATATTCTTTTTCATTGAGTTTAATGACTAAAATATCACTTTTTGTTAATTTTATTTAACGAAAATAGGCAAATGTTTAAATTGAAAATAAGTATAAAAAATAAATAAATTAAAGTTTGAATTGATAAAATTAAAATCTCAAGATTTAGTTTGTTACAAAGTCAAATTCTATTTTTGTAATTTTCTTAATTTTTTTCTCATTTTTATTTATTATTTATTTTTATCTTTAGAGAATATTTCACAAAAGTACTTTTAAAAATGCATGTGTTGTATGATTTATATTAGAGGAAATATTAAATAAATACGAATAGAAAATCTAATTAAAAATTAGTGAAATTGTGTCCCATGCAACTAGTTGTAAGAATACCACCGAGGGACAACACATTGCTTTCTACAAGGGTAAAGATCGAATCTTGGGAGCATACTCTCTGTGAAGATTCTATGTTATATTTCGATCGATACTTGACTCTTTTTATAGTTCATGAATGAGCTTTATTAGGTGTCTCGATAGTGGATTCCTTCATATGAATTTGGTTAAATCTAATCAACAATCAATTATCCCGAGATCAGGACCTGCGAATGCTATCATATTCTCATTGAATATTTTTTAATTAAAAAAAAATAGTTGCAAGAATTCTATTGATTTGCAATTAATTTTTCAATTGTTACAAATCGCCTTTGGTCAAAATTAAAGTTACTTTTTATCAACCATGCTACATACCTCTAAAAAGGCAACTCTAAACCACCTCTAATGAGGTGGAAAAGGGAAAAAAAAAAAAAAAAAAAAATTCAAGACACCTGATTGGCTGTGGCAGTGGGGGACCCACTGTCACATCACTAGTGGTACCTCTAAATTAGAGGTCCCAATCATTTTTCACTTTTTATTAGAAGTTGCTTTCTACTCCAAAATATAAAATTGCCAAAAAAACTTGCACTAAGTTGGTACTAGGAACCCAAGGCACTAGCACACTTGCTAAAGGCCTGGGAGTTAAGATCCCAAGCCTCAAGTTCAAAATTTTCTGAGCCAATTTTTTTGGGTATAGTACAGTAAGTTAAGAGGTTAAGTTTCAATTGTTGTAACCACAGCATTTGGTATGGGTTTGATATTTTTTCACTATATAAGTTTTGACTTAAGTGGAACTTGTTTTGGGGGTCGGGGCAAGTTCTCAGATTATAGTCTCTTGTTCGGAATAGATAACAAGACACCTTAGTGATCTCTGTGAAGGGTGCTGTCTTGAACCTGTGAGAGAGTGGAAAGATTTTACTGTAACAAAAAAAAATAATTTGTATTAGGAATAGATTATTTTAATAATTTTTTTTTTTACTTTTTATAAAAAGATGTGCAAAAAAATAAAAAGGTGATATGAATAAAAAAAAGAGAGGATAAAATAACAATAAATATGCTATTTTAGTATGCACCCAAACAACCCCTTGGGCTTATTATATTACCATGTGAACTTAAAATACCGACCAATTCGCTAAAATCGCATCAATCTACACCGTTCAATCCGCTAACCGCGGATTAATTTTAAATTTTATAATTCGCTTTCGAAACCGCTCAGTTCCGCTATAGTCAATACATATATATTTTTTAATCTCAAATGAAATATCGAAGTAAAAATAAATGTGAGAGAAATTTAAGATGTGAAATTTGTTACAAATTAATTTGTGTTATATATATAAATTTTTTTATGTAAATTAATATTATATATATATATTATGCAAAATACATAATTTATTAGAATATTTTTCAATCCGTCCCAAACTTTCTAAACCGCGATTTGCCAATCCATCAAATCGTCAATCCGCTATTCAATTTGTAATTTTACTCTCAAACCGTTTAAACTGTATCATGCACACCCCTATTTGGAGAACTGAAGAACAAACTATTTAAGTTTTGAGATTGACTTCTAAACAAATCAAATTTATACATATTTAAATTTTTTGAATTGAGACTCAAACTTAGGGGTGGCCATCAGCACGCTGGCCCACCCAACCAAGCTTGATATTTTTAAAGTTTGAAAAAATTATTTTGCTTATAAGGTCAGATTAGACTGAAATTTTATAACCATTTAATATTAGGATTGAGATTGAGATAAAAAAGTTTTAATTCAGCTCAACTCGGCCTGCATTAATCATAATTTTACATTATTTTAAAAGTAAAAAAATATAAAAGACAAATATATATATATATACTTTTTTGTAAGGCTTAAATATAAATTTTTGTTAAAAATTATATTTATTTTACCATTGAATTTTGTTAGTGTTCCATATTCAAATAATAAATAAAATGATTAAATAATATCCATTGAAGTTTATATTAGGGGTGAGCATGGTCCGGTTTGGACCGGATTAGGGTAAAACCAAGACCAATCCGTTATCTACGGTTCTTGAAAAATTAGAACCAATCCAATCCGTTTAAATCATGGAACCAATCCGAACCAATCCATTTAAATATGGATTAAATCGGTTTAGGATCACGGATTCACATAATTAAATAACAAAAATATATATATAACATTTTAATTTCATAAAAATATAAACATAGCGCTATATTGATTCCACAATAGCAACATCTATTTCTATAATAGCAACATACTGTTCTAGAATTTAAACAATCATAAGAAAACTGGTTTCACCATAAGTATTTAGACCATTACAAATTAAAACTAAAAACTAACAAACAAAAGTAATAAAATAAGATATTATACGGTTTTAGGTTTCAGTTTAGATTTTATATAAAATAAGAGAAGATACTACGGGGGAGGATGTATAATAAAAATATATAACCGAACCACGGATTCAAAAAACCAATCTAAACCTATCGGATTAGACTGGACTGGATCGGATTACGAATTTCACGGATTCTTTACTCAGTCCTAGTTTATATTGGGTTAAGTGGGCAAATTTGGGATTTAATTTTTTTTAGGGCCGGGTTTAGGATGACTAGATTAGGACCAATGTTGGATTGAATAGATTTTGAAATGACACATATTATCTTAGTATATAGTCCAAGTCCGGCCTGAACCGAACCCGATCTGAGATTTATCGACTCCTAATTCTTAAAGATAAATTAATCTTAAACATATTTCAAATTACTCTTGCCAACCTTTTAAAATCAAATTTGAACTACCAAATACTTACTCGTTTAGAGATTTCTTACAATTCTCTTCCCAGTAATGCTAGATCACCTAATATATGCTTTGATTCTATTATTTATGTGCACTCGAACTATTTCCTTTTTGCAAAGTTTGTGAAGAAATTTAAAAAAAATAAAAAATACTAAACATTAAAATATATATATATATTTCTTTTTTTTAATCTTTAATATATGTTTTTTCAAAAAAATTTATAAATATTTTAAATTAGGTGCATTTAAGAAATTATTAATAATAATAATAATATGAAAAAAGTTCACAAAAGACAAAAAAACATACAAATAAAAAACTCAAAAATAAATTTCAAAAAGCAAACCAAGTATATAAAATTTAAGTAAATACATTCCATTTCAATTATTTACCAAGTAGCATCATCTGTGGTTTACGGTTCTGTTGTAGGAAGTGAGCTTCCTCAGAACCCCATGAATGCTTATGAAAATATTTAAGTGTGCTTGTGCCAACTAACTTATTTTGGATGGGAAATGAGTATTTCCGGAATAGTTCTTCTACACGCACAAAATCTGATCATAGAATCCGACACAAATCTCTCACATAGAATGGAACCACACATTTATTAAATCTCATCCCATGTAACGAGATTGTATTCAGTTTTGTGATCAAATTATATGCATTTAGAATTATTCTTTCTGGAATCATCAGCTATTGACATGTCATCAACACTACTTGACAGATCATCTGGGCATGTAGAATTTGGATTCTGCTTCTCAATTAGGCTCCCATTTTTGTAATTTTGTTGTAGATCAAACATCATCTGGAGCTGCCTTCTTTGTTCTTCTGTCTGCAGCTGTAAAATTCTCTGAGTCTGATACCATAAAAAAAAAAAAAAAAAAAAGAAAAAAGAAGACTATTTGAACTTGCAGAAGTTTAAAAAAAAAAAAAAAAAACATATTGGTAAAAAACATAATTTGATGATAGTAGTTTGGTCATTTGGTTCTTTGGAGGATGTCATATACCTTGGGACCTATTAGATGACTGATCTATGATTTTTTCTAATGTAAATGTAGCCTGCACATACACTTTTGGGGAGGAAGTGTGTTGTGTCCGACACTATTTTTATACTAGTAAAAGTGTGTCCAACAAGACTTCTGCAACACGTCTTAATTTGGAAAAAAAATAAATCAAATTCATAATATCAGACACTTTATGGATACTTCAGTGACACTTATTGAACCATTTGATCACGTCCTATATGATGAATCCCTTTATAACAATGTTCGACATTCTTCATAACACAACTTATGTTCTCTAAATATGTTTTGAAACATTTACAAGATGAATATGTTATATGTATTACAATATTCTATAATTATTTTACATTCTTTAGAATATAATTGCTACATGAATGATATTGCTACAAAGATGAATATGTCATTTATGAGATGAATATGTTATATGTATAATTGAATGCCATTTATAAGATGAATGTATTACAATATGTTATAGCTTTTTAATGTAATTGGTTTTTTGTTACATATTTTTCATGATTAGTTACAGTTATTAGGAAAGGTGATAGGTTTATGTTAGTTAAACTAATTATTGGAGAGAAATAGTAAATGTTATTAGTGCATATGCCTCCCAAGTAGGATTAGATGATCAGACTAAGAGAGTTTTTTTGGTACCAAATGGATGAGGTATTACAAGAGATACCCGTAGGAGATAACCTAGTTATAGGTGGTGATTTCAATGGCCATGTAGAAGTAGATAAACTAGGGTATGAGAGGGTGCATGGTGGGTATGGTTTTGGTGATAGAAATAAGACTGGAGAGAGTATTTTAAATTTTGCGTTGGCTTCCAACCTAGTAGTGGCCAATCCTATGTATAAGAAGAGAGGAGCATTTGATAACCTTCAAGAGTGGGTTAATTAGGAGCCAAATAAATTACTTTCTAATAAAAAAAGGGGACTGTCTAAAATGCAACGACTGTAAGGTGATTCTTGGAGAGAGCTTGACATCTCAACATAAAATTTTGGTACTAGGTTTATACTTTAAAGGGCAATACCAAACTCGGAAAGATAGTGGGCATCGCAGAACTAGATGGTGGGACCTAAAAGGGAATAAACTAGAGACTCTTAAGAATAGAATGGATAAAAAAGATACTTGGGACTTGAAAGATGATGCTAACACTATGTGGAACTCGATGGCCAATTGTATAAGGAGAATTTCAAGGGAAGTTCTTGGAGAGTCGAAAGGAAAGGAAACTGACGTTAGAGAAACTTGGTGGTGGAAGCAAGAGATCCAAGCGGTAATAAAGATAAAAAAAAAAGAGAGCTTCAAAAAGTAACAGAATGATAGAACTAAGGAAAACTTTAAGCGCTACAGATTGAAGGTACTTGAGACTTGAAAGATGATGCTAACACTATGTAGAACTCGATACCCAATTGTATGAGGAGAATCTCAAGGGAAGTTCTTGGAGAGTCGAAAGGAAAGGGACCTGACTTTAGAGAAACTTGGTGGTGGAGGTAGGAGGTCCAAGCGGTAATAAAGACAAAAAAAAAGAACTTTAAAAAGTGACAGAATGATAGAACTGAGGAAAACCTTAAGCACTACAGATTGGCCAATAAGGAGGTCAAAAAAGTAGTGAGGGAGATTAAGTTGAAGGCCTATGACGACCTATACACTAGATTAGAAAGTAAAGGGGGAGAAAAGAGGACATACAAACTTGCTAAGATAATAGAGAGGAAAACAAGAGATTTTAATAAGGTTAAGTGCATCAAGGGTGAGAACTCTAAGGTGTTAGTGAAGGATGAAGAGATTAAGGAGAGGTGGAAGAACAATTTTGAGAAGTTGTTAAATAAGGAACATGGAAGTAGGTCAAAAGAGGAGGAAATAGGCAATAATAAGGAAAACCAGGACTATAGATTTTATTGTAGGATTAGGGACTTTGAAGTGGAGTTTGCACTTAAGAAGATGAAATTGAATAAGGTTTTAGGACCCGATGATATACCTATTGAAGCGTGGAAATGTTTGGGTAAGAAGGGGGGTTGTTTGGTTGACTAGGTTATTTGGTAAGATTTTGTTGATTAGGAAAATGCCAGAGGAGTAGAGAAAGAGTATTTTAGTGCCAATATATAAAAACAAAGGAGATGTCCAGAATTGTAGCAACTATAGCGGAATTAAGTTAATGTGTCACACAATGAAAGTGTGGTAGAGAGTGATGGAATGTCGATTGTGAGATATAACAGAGGTGTCAGAGAATCAATTTGAGTTTATGCCTGGTAGGTCAACAATGGAAGCGATCTATCTTTTGAGGAGAGTAATAGAAAAGTATAGAGAAAAGAAAAGAGACATTCATATGGTTTTTATTGATCTTAAGAAAGCATATGATAGAGTGCCTCGGGATATAATCTGGTGGGTGTTAGAGAAGAAATGGATGACAAAATGTTACATTAATGTGATTAGGGATATGTATGAAGGTGTGGTGACCATTATTAGATCGCTTGCTGAAGAGACGAGTGAATTTCCAATTTCTATAGGGTTACACCAAAGATAACCTTAAGTCCTTATCTTTTTGCTTTAGTTATGGATGAGTTGACTCGCAATATTTAAGATGATGTGCCATGATATATGTTTTTTGTAGATGATATCGTGTTAGTGGATGAGACTAGAGAAGGAGTTAACACTAAGTTGGAAATTTAGAGAAAATCACTTGAATCTAAAGGATTTAGGATAAGTAGAACTAAGACAAAGTATATGGAGTGTAATTTTAGTAACAATCACAATGAAAGTAGAGGAGAAGTGAAGATTGAAAAGCAAGAACTACTTAAGAGTGAACATTTTCGTTATTTCTGATCGATTATCACAACGACTGGGGAGATTGGAGTGGATGTGGTCCATAGAATTAAAGTGGGGTGGCTTAAGTGGAGGAGTGCATCTGGAGTACTGTGTGATAAACAAGTACCCATTAGACTAAAAAGGAAGTTCTATAGAACGACTATTAGACCAGCGATGTTGTATGGGACAAAATGTTAGGCAACTAAGAAACAACATGTGGCGAAGATGAGTGTTGTTGATATGAGAATGCTAAGGTAGATGTGTGGCAAGACTAGAAAAGACTGAGTTAGGAATGAGTATATTCGAGAATGGGTAAGAGTAGTACCGATAGAAGATAAGTTGAGAGAGAATAGATTGAGATGGTTTGGTCATATACAACAGAGACCAATAGAAGCAGTAGTGAAAAGATGTAATACAGTTACAGTAGATGGTTGTGTTAGGGGAAGGAGTAGACCTAGATAGACGTGGACTAGTGTAGTAAATAGAGATATGAATCTTCTTAATTTGACTAACGAAATAGCCTTGGATAGAGTCGAGTGAAGAAGAATGATTCATATAGTCGACCCCATTTGACGGGACTTAAGGCTTGGCTTGGCTTGGTTTGGTTTGGTTTGGTTATTTTTCATAATCTTTGAATATATTATTCATAAATACGACATATAATAAATTTATAAAATAGAAAATTTTAATCCCAAACGTGTCATGTCTTGTATTTTAAAAAAATCAACCTGTCAATGTCATTTACTACTTAGGAAGTAGTTAAAGGTATCTCACTGAAGAACTAAAACCATACCTCTAACTGCTCATGAATTTGCCTCTGCACATCTAGTTGCATTCGTAGAGCGTCCCTGATTTGCATGCCACAACAAAACGAGTCAAAAGTAGGTTTTAAACAAATTTTCTTATATGGGAGGATAGTGTTTATCAATCAAGAAAGTGAGAAATTAACAAGATATATGGATTGTGAGTTTGTATTATAATAAAGTTCTTTTGTGAAGTTTTACGCATGTGCTTCTTCAGAGTCACAAGTCATTTTCTCAGATCTTCCTGTAATAGGCAGAGAAAGAAAAACTAAGATTAGAATATTTATTAGAAAAATGGAGGACTTTGTTCCTCATTTGATCAATCATAATATCATACAATCCTACACAGTCATAACTATTCCACAATGATAAAGTTTCCAAGGGGATATTAAGGGCTCTGTAAATGCTTGAATGAAATTCTAGTTAGGACTTCTTTAATTAATAATTCATCAATCACCATCTACCCTCCAATTGGTATTCAACAAATTCAAAGGTGCAGAATCTTCAAATTAATTTTTTCATTTGGGAAGAAAAAGTGCAGCTTATAACTTCCTTGTTAGCCTGTTTTTTTTTGGGGGTGGGGAGGGAATTTGGAATTTGGAATTTGGAAAAGAAAAAGAAAAGGTTAAGGGCATGAAGAGAAAATTTAACTTATATTTCTTCATATTTCTCCCACATTTTTCTTTCCCTTTGTAAATCACTACCTAAATCTATGATCCAAACACACCGTAGTGGTTCTTATTTGATAGACGACCAACCATCACCAAGTATAATGTCATTTAATATCTTAACTTAGATTCAATCAATGAGTTGAAAAACATACAGTTCAGGATTGTCGGATTAATTGATATATTGTTAGGCCTATTTCCTACTTAAACTTGGGACAATTAGGGGAGGTATTGGATTCAAGTCTTTTTGTTTCCATTTCGTCTTAGTTTGCATTTTGTTTGCATTCTTTCTTCTGTACTTACTAACAACTTAAGCTTTGGGACTAGCGGTGACTTAACATGGCATCAAACAGATTGGTTGAGAGGTACAGATAGGGACACAAGACACAACACTGACATGATATTTTTCGAGAAATAAAAGACACGACAGATGGGGAAAATGTGCAAACTACATGATTTATATATGAAAAATCTAAATTTACCTTCTTCAGATTCTTTCATGTACTTTGCAATTCGATATTGCTACAAAGCAAATGGAAAAGAAAAAAAAGAAAAAAAAAAGAAAAAAGAAAAAAAGATTAAGATCACTAACAAGAAAATACCAAAGGGCTGAAACAACAAAGTTCTTGAAATGTTGTTAGTACCTGCAAATGACTTTTGACATCATAGATTTTCAACCCCTCTGTGTCCATTAGCTTCAATATTGTTTTTGGTGTTGCCTCTAAAATTTGATCAACAAAGAGTTAATAAATTAATAATGGTTTTCAATTTCTGTTTCCTGCAAAAGGCTCATTTCAAATTACTTACTGTCTGCTCCACCAAGGAGGTTTACACACTCGACAAACCGGTAATGAAAGTCTTGAGTCCAGTGAAACTTGGGGACGGTTGGATTTGGAAGATCAAAATTAAAGCAATCATCTATAGGTAGATATGACGGACTATAATGACCAATGTTTTGTTGTGATCCTCCTTCCATGGCTGGTGACCTGAGTATCCAAAAACCAGGAAGTACGGTTGGTGTCTTCTAAAGGGCAATCATATCCTAACCTGAGGTTTTTTGTTGAGTTCTTTCGTGGAAATTAATGTTAAGAGTGTTGTGTTCATTTATAGAGGTGGGGTGATAACAACAAGGTGAATTCTGTTTTGTAATTCATGTTGTTTCTAATGCAACCCTAGAAACTATAATCCGTGTATAAAAACAAGTGGAAGATAAAAATTAGAAGAAGAAACAATGACATTTGACAAAAACAATGCCAAAACATTTAGAAAAAAATATATGTATATTTTCAAGGTAAACTATTAATCTAAGAAACTTTTGTCCTTTCCATCAAGATAAAATTTGACATTTGACAAAAACAAACCCAAACAGCACTTTAACACCACAAAAAAATGAATAAAGAATTCAATAACAAGGAAATATAGGCAATTTAAATATTGATTCTTAAATTATTCTGTCATTCAGATAATAGGAATGCAGTTATGGCATCTGTAGCTTAATAATTTCATGTGAGATGCTGGCATATATTCACAACCCAACCTGTTTTATTTTTTTTTATTTCTATTATATATACAAGTGAAAATAACTTTAGCTCCTGAAAAGAAATATTTTTTTAAAAAAATTATTCATGCAAGTTGAATATGGAAAGGTGGGTATAGCAAGAATTTACAAGAAAAGCAAATAATATATGGGCATAATCTGAAAACAAAATAGATTTGAAAGCCTAGAAGTCCAATTTCATTTGAACAAGTGATACCTGCTAACCAACCATTGCCATACTCTTAATTTCTCTCAGCTAAACATTTTCACAAACAGGTTGTAATCGTATTTGCTGGTGTCAAATCCCACCCTCTCGAGCCAGCCTCCACCCATCTCCGCCACCGCCATCGCCATATTCACCATCGCATCCACAACATACCACGGCAACCAACGACCAAACAACCAAAATCACACAGAGAGAGAGAGAGAGAGAGAGAGAGAGAGAGAGGAAATGGTAATGCGGCGGGGGGGGGGGGGGGGTTCAAAATACTATATTTTATAAATAGCAAGTAAAATTATATAGATTTTGAGTGGTTACCTTATTATATTTTCTTTAAAATTATACGAGACTAATTAAGATTTTGTGAAATTTTGGAAAGAGAGAGAATTATTGTTTACTCTTGAGGTAATAATGTAGTGTTCTAATTTGATTATTATTAGTTGAATTAGTGGAACTTACTATATTTCTGTCTCTTTTTAAGAGATAATAAGATACTTATCCCTCAATGAATGATATAGAATAATACTTTAAAACCAACTAATAACTTCTCAAGGGAATGACCCTTGCTCATCATTGTCCTCGGTTAAGATGATCGGGTTGATTAACTTCTTCTATTATTTACTGTAGAGATATATTTTATGAATGACAGCACGTGGCTAAGGTGACGCCGACGTGTCAACCGAGGTGCTACATGGTTTGGTCATACGCCTAGATGATCTCGGCTAGACCGAGATCATTTGCAGAGATATCAGAATTCGAGGTAAATGGATAAGGGATAGAAGTCCTAGAATTGGGGAGGACCTCAGTCTAGATAAAGATAAAACTTTGAGGGAGTTTATCTCTATCTAGTTGAGAGTCCCAGATGAGCATTGAGCAAAAGTCTATTGAAGCTAGGCTTTTACAGGGATCAGGTCAGTGCTAGCTATAAAAGTAAGGCACCATCGTGGGTCTAAAGTATGCTTTTTATGCTCTGTCTAGTGAGTTAAGTACTATTTGTGATCTTTGAGAGATAATTGATTACTAACTTGATCGTTGGAGTGCCTCCGGGTGAATGAACCACCGCCGGATTCTTATCTTTCTGTAGCAGGTTGTTCAGGCTTAATCTATTCTGCCGGTGCCCTTATGCTGAGTTTCCCTATTTGGTTATGTGGTAAAAAATCAACACCCACAATTTGGCGCCGTTTGTGGGTACATGAGGAGAATAGATGGCCAACGACGGACAGAAAGAAAAGGTCGGGGACGACATCCCTAGTGGGAGTGGCAAACACACTGATCCTAATGTAGAGGAAGAGAACTGTAATGAAGAACCCCGAGAGTAGAATCCTAGGGAAAAGGACGTCGGCCAAGAGGAGGACGGGCCAAAGAAGGCAGGCCGATGCGAGTATTACAACGAAAGCGACCTCCAAGTATGGAAAGATAGATGCCTGATAAGGGATGAAGAGATGAAAGTAATGGCAAACAAATTGGTAGACCTACAATCGGTTGTCAACTTCATGATGCAGAACAACGTCATGCAACCACCGTTTCCATTGGAGGACACGCCGATTCTAGCGGGCAAGAATGATGCCCAGAAATGGGGCAGAAAACAATCCCTGCAGTTTCTCCCTTAGCATGACAGGGCAAATGAGCATTTTCATCAGCCTTCACGGGAGGTCAAGCGAGGAGAATCGATGAGAAGAGAGTCTCAGAAGACACCTCGTGCCAAGGAAACTTATGTCAAGGAAATCTTCGAAGGAAGAAGCTTTGTTTTAACACAATGAATGAAGGGAGGTCCAAGAGGACTCATAACGACACCGGGAGCAATGCACCAAAAAGGTTAAAATCCATTGACAACCAAGCTCCTAGACAGACTAAGGAGGATTTGAGGGACTACCTCTAGAGAAAGCGACAAGATGCCGAGGTCACATCTCCGGTCAAGCCAAAAACGCCGTTCTTATTAGAATTGGATAAGTTTGAGGCCTCGAAAAGGTTCCACATGCCGAGATTCCAGCTATACGACGGTAAGTCCGATCCTAACTTTTACGTCGGCTTATATTTGAACTCAATAGCACTGTATACCGGGAATGAACCATTGCTCTGCAAGGTGTTCCCCTCATCCTTTGGAGAAATCGCATCAGATTGGTTTTACAAGTTACCAAAAGGAACTGTGAAAAGTTGGGAAGGCCTGACCGAGATGTTTGTGGCCAGGTTTGTTACAAACAAATTGTAGTCATTGAGGGTAGACTCCATGATGGCTCTGAGAATTGGCGAGGATGAAAGTCTCAGGGCTTATGCCAAAAGATATTATAAGGTATTTAACCGAATACCAGGGTGCAACCAAGAGTTGGCGGCCTGAACGATGACTGCATGCTTTGAAAGTCACTGGTAAAGACGTTGCCAAAAAGTATGGAGGAACTCATGGCCAGTATCAAGAAATATGCGAGAGTTGAAGAAGACATGCCAGGAACAAAGGCGTCAAAGCAAAGAAGAGGAACGGCTCGCCGAAGCGAGGCCGAGGTAATACAAATTTTAATAGACAAGAAACAGGACTGAGGGCTGCACAGACAGTCACCACAGTGTTCTGGATCCCGGTTTACAAAGTCCTAGAAAGGATCAAGAACCAGCCATACTATAGAGCATTAGAGAAGATTCCTGACGAATTTATGGGAAGAAGCCTTGGGAAGCACTGTGTCTACCACAATGACGATGGGCATCTAACTCAGGGGTGCAGAGCCCTGAAGACACATCTGGAAGACCTGGTTAGACAAGGTCACCTAAGGGACCTAGTAGATGAAGCTAGAACGAGGGAAGAGCAGACAAGGCTACCCCAGGCACAGGCAGCACCACCTCCACCAGTGCCGCAACCGCAAACAGACGGACCTCGAGTGATCAATGTGATCCACTCGAGGGTTAATGAGAATGCGGTACGTGGGGAGAATCAGAGGGTAAAACACCTACAACATGTATATCAGGTCCAGCAAAAGAGGCCTAGGACAGACGAATACCAGTGACTAATGGTATCCTTTACTAAAGCAGACCTAGATATGGTGCAACATCCACATAACGATACTTTGGTAGTGAACCTCAAGATTAGAGAATGCCAGGTAAGGCGCATTCTAATTGACCAAGGCAGCTCTTGTGACATCATGTATGTCAGATGTTACAAGGAGCTCGGCCTTCACCGAGATGATTTGGAGTAGTTCAACAGCTCGATGGTCGGGTTCAATAGAACGCCGACATGGCTCCTGGGAGCAATAAATCTGGAGGTACAGGCAAGCACCAAGAAGGTAAGCACAAAGTTCACAATAATTGACACCCCCTCCCCTTACAATGTTATCTTGGGAAAGCCATGGTTGCACGCAGTAAGGGTTGTTCCTTCAACACTGCACCAGCTATTATGGTTCCCAATAGAGCACGGAATTGAAGAGATCAGAGGGGATCAGGTGCAGGCAAAGAATTGGTCCATGGTAGCAATGAAATCCACCTGCAACGTGCAAGAAGCAGAAACAGTTGAGATCGAGGACGAGGACATGAAGGTCCTGGATGACGTCAGCAAAGAGCCGGCCGACAAAAGCGAGGAAGCCTTGAAGAAAATTTTGGTCCAACAATGGGAGGAAGAGCGCTTCTTCTTTCTTAGCTCAGACTTGGCCGAGAAGGAGAAAAGGGAGTTAGAAACATTCTTGTTAGCAAACATAGAGGTGTTTTTCTAGACACCCTACGAGATGCCTGGCATTGAGATTGAATGTAGATAGGTCGGCTAAACCTGTCATTTAACGAGCAAGGAGGCCGACGTTGGTTCATTTGGAGGCAGTAGCGGAGGAAGTGGACAAATTGTTAGAGGCCAGAGCCATTCGGGAGGTAAACTACCTAACTTGGTTGTCAAACACAGTTGTTGTGAAAAGAAAAATGAGAAGTGGAGGGTTTACGTGGACTTCACTAGCCTAAATAAGGCTTGTCCCAAAGACAGTTTCCCATTCCCCAAGATTGATTAATTAATGGATGCCACTTCAGGGCATGGAAGGATGAGTTTCCTGGACGCTTACAGGGGGTACCATCAAATAGCAATGTACCCCCTGATGAGGAGAAAACTGCATTTATCACCCCAAAAGGGCTGTATTGCTACAGAGTGATGCCTTTCGAGTTGAAAAATACAGGAGCAACCTACCAGAGGTTGGTGACCAAGATGTTCAAACATCTGATTGGCAAAACAGTGGAAATATACATTGATGACATGGTCGTGAAGACCAAAGAACCTAAGAATCACCTAGCTGACTTGAAGGCAGTTTTCGACATCCTTAGAACATATCGGCTCCGACTCAATGCTTCGAAATGTGAATTTAGAGTTGGGCCTAATAAGTTCTTAGGATACTTGGTTACCAAAAGGGACATTGAGGCAAGCCCATATTAAATCAAGGCTATCCTGGACTTGAAAAGCCCAATGTCGGCAAAACAAGTGCAAATGTTAACAGGAAGGGTCGCAGCCCTCAATAGGTTTATAAGAAGAAGTTTAGATAAGTGTAAACCATTTTTCAACTTATTGAAGAAGGCTACAGATTTTTTGTGGATAGAGGAGTGCGAAGTCGCCTTGGCCGACTTGAAGAAATACTTGACAACAGCTTCAGTTCTGTCAAATCCAGTACTTGGAGAGGAGCTATTCTTATACTTGGTGGTTTCAAAGCACGCAGTAAGTGCAGTGATAATCAGAGAAGAGAAGAGAGAACAAAGGGCAGTGTACTATGTGAGTAAAACTTTAGCAAGTGCTAAGACCAGGTACTTATCCCTGGAGAAATTGACACTGGCCTTAGTGATGGCTTCCAAAAAGTTGAATCATTACTTCCAAGCCCACAAGATTGTGGTGTTGACTAAGCACCCTTTGAAGTCCCTGCTGCAACAAGGAGATCTGACAGATAAGGTAACTCGATGGGCAGTGGTATTGGGCCAATACGATTTAGAGTTCAGACCTAGAACGGCAATCAAAGGCCAAGTTCTGGCCGATTTTGTGGCCGAGTTCACACCTGGTGCCATCCCACGTCGGGCTCCGGTGAGCCGCGGCTTAGGATGTCCAGGGGAACAAGAAGAGACCCAACTGGGAATGAAAAACCCCACAGCAGAGCAAAAGAAAGAAGAGAAACTCAAGCCCTACGATATTTACATCGGTGACTCATTCCGCCTGTTTATTGATGGGAGTTCAAACCGTCAAGGAGCGGGGGCAGGAGTGGTGTTGGTATCACTAGATGGGCGAATGTTAGAGTAGTCTATTCGTTTGGGGTTCAAAGGCTCAAACAATAAAGCAGAATATGAGGCGCTAATCGCAGGGTTAAAGTTAGCAGCAGCAATGGAAGCCGACGAGGTGGTAGTCTTCTGTGACTCCCAGCTTTAGTGTATCCATCACACTTGTTCACTTAGTGCATGTATCACACTTTGTGTTCGCTTTTAGTGTATCAATCACACTTGTTCACTTAGTGCATCTATCACACTTTGTGTTCGCCTTTAGTGTATCAATCACACTTGTTCACTTAGTGCATCTATCACACTTTGTGTTCGCCTTTAGTGTATCAATCACACTCTGTTCACTAAGTGCATCTATCACACTTCGTGTTCACCGTTTAGTATATCAATCATACTTTGTTCACTAAGTGCATCTATCACACTTCATGTTCACCTTTAGTATATCAATCATACTTTGTTCACTAAGTGCATCTATCACACTTCGTGTTCACCTTTAGTATATCAATCATACTTGTTCACTAAGTGCATCTATCACACTTCGTGTTCACATTCAGTATATCTATCATACTCTGTTCACATAGTGCATCTATCACACTTTGTATTCACTTTTAGTGTATTAATCACACTCTGTTCACTTAGTGCATCTATCACACTTTGTGTTCACTTTTAGTGTATCCATCACACTTGTTCACTTAGTGCATCTATCACACTTTGTGTTCGCTTTTAGTGTATCAATCACACTCTGTTCACATAGTGCATCTATCACACTTTGTGTTCGCCTTTAGTGTATCAATCACATTCTGTTCACTTAGTGCATCTATCACATTTCGTGTTCACCTTTAGTATATCCATCATACTTGTTCACTAAGTGCATCTATCACACTTCGTGTTCACCTTCAGTATATCTATCATACTTGTTCACCAAGTGCATCTATCACACTTCGTGTTCACCTTTAGTGTATCCATCACACTCGCTTCACTTTGTGTATCTATCATACGCTTGCTTTGTGTATCTATCACACACTCACCTAGTGTATCCATCACACTCGCTTCACTTTGTGTATCTATCACACGTTCGCTTTGTGTATCTATCACACACGCTCACTTCGTGCATCAATCACACACTTCGTTCACCTTTGTGTATCTATCGCACATGTTCGTGAAGATTCCATAATTTTCTTACATCCTTTCTACATGAGGTATAGTTTGGTTCGAGTTTACTTGCTTGCCTAGCATTCGCTTAAAATGTTGCATTTATTTTGCATAATTGCTTCATAACAGCTCTCTTTGCATGATCATGAGTGATATCCGGCTTCGCGTAGCGTATAAGTCCAATTTTCAAACCGGCTTCGCGTAGCGTATAAGTCCAATTATCAAACCGGCTTCGCGTAGCGTATAAGTCCAATTTTCAAACCGGCTTCGCGTAGCGTATAAGTCCAATCTTCAAAACGGCTTCGCGTAGCGTATAAGTCCAATCTTCAAACCGGCTTCGCGTAGCGTATGAGTCCAATTATCAAAATCTTTCTGCATATCATTTTGCATCCTGCCCCTGAACTACGCTGGTTTGATTCCTTGCAAAGGGATACGTAGGCAGCCTGCGGGCACAACCATTTATTTATCTATACTTTGTTTGTTTGTCCAAGTCTTCGGCCTTGTCAAAAATGGGTCGTCTCTGGGCTTTGACATTCACTCCCGTCACTTCTTGACTTCCGAGTTCTGTCAAAGAGGGGCAACTGTAGACACTCCATTTTTGACCGACCTTAAGACTCAGACGTCACCGATTGAGCGCTTGGTGATATGGCATATTGTGCTCGTTTTGAGGTTTTAGAGTCTCGGCTGCGAGCCTTGCTTCCGGACTTCCGGACTCTTTTGTACTTTGCCTCGGTTCACGAACCAGGCCCAGTTTTCTCTATTTTCTCTTCCCGAAGGGAGGGAGAGGTCTCGTAGATCATCTCTCAGTGGCCGTAGGCTACGTTTCGTGGTCGTAGGCCATTTTTCCCATTTGGAGCCCGGTTTCCAGTTTTTCGGAGCCGTCGGTCGTGTGCCTCGGTTCGGGACCGCTTAACCACCTCCGTTTGCTCCGGTTTTTGGCATACACTTTATTTTCTCCCTTTCGAGGGACACTGTGGTCTGAGAGACCAACTTCGTGGTCAAACGCCACTTTCGATGCCTAACAGCCTGTTTTCGAGGCCCCGAACTACGTGTTTCGGCCCCCGAACCTCCGTTTTGCATCCGTCTTGGTTCATTTTTGGTGGAGACCTTATTTTCATTGTTAGAAAGCTTGTAGGAGGGTGGGAGGCCAGCAATATTTCTAAAAAAATAGCTTTTTTGGTTAAAAGTGGTTCAGCATGAATCCGGGAAGGAGGAAAACATCTGCGCGGCTTCACCGAAACGGGCATAACGCTTTGCACAAAAGGAATTAAGATATGAGGCCACCACCGTTGGAAAGCTTACTTCCGGGGCTTCATTTTACACTCAAGAATCTCCTAAGGACAAGTCTGGGCGGGGGAGATATGATTGGTTGAAGTAGGGGATCAATCCGATTGGACCGAATCTGCGCGGCTTCACCAAAACTGGCATAACTTTTTCCACAGGAGGAATTTTAATGCAAGGTTTGCGGCATTGGAAAGCTAACTTCTGGGGCTTCATCCTAGGGGGGGGGGGGCGGCCACCTTTGACCTTTTGACCTAGTCGGCCGGCCACCTAGCATGTTGGCTGACCACTTTGGCCCTTTTGAGCTGGCCGACCATTTTTGCCCTCTTGAGTGTGTTCCAGCTGTGCCAGCTATTCTGCATTTGACCCTCTGTCCGAGGGTCTCTCCTTTTGGGGGGAAATTTGAATTTTTTTTTCCCCCCTTTTCTTGCCTCTCTCCCTCTTTAAAACCAGCACCCTTAGCTTCATTTTTAGAGGTTGAAAAAAATCATTTGGAAGCTTTGCATAGAAACCTCTATCTCTCTCTAATCCAAGCTCCAAAACCCTAGCTTTTTGGCCATTTTGTACACCAACCCATAGCACCACACCTCCACACTCCATTTCAGCACCTTGGAAGCCATTTGCAAAGGTTGGAAGCTCAGATTTTTGGACCAAAACTTGCTGGAGGTCAGCTCTTCAAGGGTGAGTTCCTTTTTTCCCTTTTCTAGCCCTTTCTTGCTTCATTTATAAGCCTTGCTTGCAAGCATTTTTGGGCTCTGACCCAAACTGTAAATAGTCTTATTTTGAGCTCATCTCCATGTTTTATCAAGGGTCTTTCTCTGTTTGAGGTCTCCTCCTCACCCTTTGTGTTTAAACTCTCTTTTAGGCCTATTTTTGCATGATATTTTAGGCATATTTGTGAGCTATTTTGGACTTGGTCATAAACTGTGAAATGTCTTTTTTTGAGCCCCTCTTCAACTTTGTTGAAGGGCTCTCATTTGTTTGAGGTCAGATGCTACCACTTGCCTCTTTATCCCTCTTTTAGGCCTTTTTCTTGCATGATGATTTAGCCTCACTTGTGTTCATTTTCGAGATTTTATGTAAACTGTAAAGTGCCTTTTTTGAGCCCCTCTTCAACTTTGTTGAAGGGATCTTTGCCATTTGGGGCCAGCTGCTGTCCCTTGTCTCTATTATCTCTTTTAGGGCCATTTTTGCATGATAGATTAGCCCTATTTGTGTTCATTTTTGAGACTTTTTATAAACTGGAAAAAGCCTTTTTTTGACATTATCTTCATGTTTGATTAAGGGTATTTTCTTATTTGAGGTCACATGCTTCCTTGTATGCTTGATTCCCTCTTATTTTGAGCCTTACACCCTAGCCCTTGTTGCATGCCTTATTTGACCTTCTAGCCACTGGAATCCAGTGGATTTCCAGTGGCTTTTATGCTGTTTTGAGCCTCCAAATCAGAGGGGGGTGACCCCCTCTCACCTTGACTTGTTTGGTGGTCATTTTGGCCTTCCAAAGAGACCCTATCTTGCATGCTTTGAAGTCACATTTCAGGGTCAATTTGGTGAGTTTTGGGACTACCATATTTGATTTCCAGAGTTTTTTTGGTCATGCTTCATGTCTATCTTGCATGTGCTTAATAACCCCTTGTATACTCTTCCAAAGGAGCCCCTAATTTGTGCATGTGTTGGCTGCCTTTCCATGTGTATTTGGGCATATTTTGGCATGTTTAGTTCACTGATTTTTTCTGGTTTGGTGAGTGCTCACTTGCTTCATGTACTTGCCATGTAAACCATGTTTGCTAGTCAAAATCGCATGCTATTTTAGGCATTTTGCTAGCATCTTTTGGCCATGCTTTGAACTAAGAAAGTTCATGTTTTGGGACTGTCTTGACTCTGTCTTCATGCTTCATGATCAAATAATGCATGCTTTGTATAGCTATAGGTCATTGCGTATGTCTAGTTTTGAGTTTCGGGGTTCATCTCCTGCATCGGGTGCCATATTGCCATGTTTCGGGGCTGTTTAGCATCATATTTTAGTGCTGAAATCTGCATGTTTGTATGCCATATTTCATGCCTTGCCATGCTTTGGTAGAGTGGCATTCGTGCCTTAGGGTCGGTCCTCCGTTCGCGTGCACGTGTGCACGCATCTCGAGTGTCTCATTTCCATCTAATGGCCACTAATGTGAGTGTGGCTGAGGTCCACTTGTGTTGGTATAAGTCCATTATGCATTGTATGCCATTTCATTTCATAGCATTGTGTATGCTAGGTTGTATGTTAGCGCATTGTGTATGCCATGTTACCTCGTGCATCGTGTATGCATTTCATAGCATTGTGCATGTTAGGTTGTATCTTAGTTGCATTCATGCATGTCATGCATATTGCATTGTGTTTGGGATAGGAGTTAGCCCGAGCACGGGAAATGAGGTACGTTTCGTACTCTGAGTGACGGAACGTGTCTCAATTCCCCAGTCACCAACACTCCGGATTATCCATGATGGAGTCTCGGTTTTGTTGTGTTTATCTGTGCATTCATTCTATATTGAGTCGTGCAATTCGACTCCTCGGCCATCATGCATTGAGATGCGTGATTGGTGGTACGAGGATCGAGACTACACTCCCCGAAGAGTAGTCGTGCATACATATGTGAAAATACATTGCCATACTCCTTTCCTGCTCTCTGTTACAGCAAATCAAAAACCAGCAGCCTTCCGGAGCTTGGCGCGCTTTCCAAGAACAATTACAAACAGAGGCTAATTGGGGTATCGCAATGGATTTCCGCGCCAAACAACTCAAACACGCATCATCCGGATCAGAGTTGAGGCAGTCCCTGGCTTGCATGCCAATTTATTGCTTTCCTAGTTAAATTTGTTAATTAATTAGGGTTTTGTATTTATTCGGACTGTATATTATTTATTCGGACCCTCCGAGCGAGGGCACAATTGTAATAAGTGTGCGTGCGTGTGATGTATGTCTTCCAACCCCACGTCTTTCTCCCTTTTATTTACCAGCTTATGATGATTAGATTAGGGCATGTTTCAATTAGCATACAGTTTATGCATTCATTCATCTGTTTTGCATGCACCGGGCTCGGCGCATCATACTAACTGCATTTGTATTTCAATTTCAAGTTGAGTACTTGTTAGCTGTAGCATTCCATATGCCATGTTTAGAATAGCCGAGCCTGCTATAGTTGCATTTTTGCATGTGTTGCATTAGGCATCTCTGTATAGTTAGGATCATGCATGGATTTCTAACATAGCTTTTGTTTGGGCTTGGAGTACTTGGTAAGTTTTTATGCTTTAGCATCCTTGCATGAGTGTGAGTGATTGCCATGATAGCATGCTTACCATGAGGCTATTTGCTTACGTGATATAACTGCCTGTGGGTGAAGGTTGGGTTATTTGGATTGGGACAAATCATCAACTGTGAGTTTTAAGCCCACTAGATAGTGGCAAAACCATGTTTTCTAAGCCCACCCGAGGGTGGCAAAATCTGCATTTTAAGCCTACTTGCGAGTAGCAAACCATCTTTCAAAAACAAACATGAAATGTTTTGTTCCAATTCAGGCGACCCGGTCTATACTTGTATGCTGTGCGCATCACATAGTAAATCTAGGCTAATAACCGGAATAAGAACGCATAATGTTTTCAAAACTAGATATCATGGTTAGTAGAGGCCGATCTTTGATCGGGCGAGCGGGGGTGCTCACGAAGTGACCTTCCCCAATCGTACCCAAGTTCCCGAGCCGAGGCAACTTTGGTGATGACGGACACGTGGCCTTAGGCAAACGAGTCGGGGTTTCCTAAATTTCCCAAAAATAAAATATTTAGGTGGCGACTCTGTATCTGGCAAAGCAGTCCATGTTTGGCACTTCTTTCAAAATCTGTTTTCTCAAAACGATTTGCCGGATTTGGACTCTTTGGTTCAGATTAAGAACCGTGACATTTGAGTCCTGAACTGTGGTGAGCCCAAAATGAACGGAACGGGGGACTCATCCCTCCCGGGGCGTTCGGGAACGTCTACACTAGGCAACATGCAAGTATACAGCTCGAGATGAAAGAATGATAGCCTATGTAAAAGAGGTTGTCAGACTGGTAGCCTTGTTTCAGGATTGCCGACTACAACAAGTTAGCCGAGATGACAACAGCCATGCCAATGCCTTGGCTAACTTAGCTAGTGCAATGAAATCAGGGGAGGCAAGGACAATAATGGTTGATTATTTGTCAGGCCCAAATGTGGAACCACTAATCACAGAGTATGAAGCAATGTGTGTAGAGATGGGTCCAAGTTGGATGGACACAACAGTAATGTTCCTTAGAGATGGGAGGCTGTCAGATGAACGAAAAGAGGCACACAAGACCAGACTGAAGTCGGCGCGGTTTAACCTAACAGTAGAAGGACATCTCTACAGAAGGTCTTTTACTGGTCCCCTTTTGAGATGTGTGCATTCCTTCCAAGTTGAAGACTTCTTGTATGAAATACATAAAGGAGCATGTGGAAGTCATGCTGTCATGCTGGGGGCAGATCACTTGCTCATAGAGCCATTACTCAGGGGTACTGGTGTCCCTACATGTAGAAGGATGTTGAAGCCTACATGTCAGAAAGTGCGAGAAATGTTAAAGGTTCGCACCTTTGATACATCAACCGGCAGCAGATCTGAACCCAGTATCCAGCCCTTGACCATTTGCCTAGTGGGGCATAGATCTTGTTGGACAATTGCCCTAAGCAACTGGGCAAAGGAAGTTTCTGCTAGTAGCAACTGATTACTTCACAAAGTGGGTAGAAGCTGAACCCCTTGCGAAGATTTGGGATATTGATGTGAAGAACTTCATATGAAAGAACATTATCACCAGGTTTAGGATCCCAAAGGCAATAATAACAAACAATGGTACGCAGTTTGATAGCAAGCTAATCAAAGGTTTCTGTGCAAAGTACAAAATCAAGAACTACTACTATACTCCAAGCTTCCCTCAAAGCAATGGTTAGGCAGAAGCATCCAACAAGACTATCTTGGATCGGATCAAAAAGAGGCTGGAAGTAGCAAAGGGAAAATGGGTGAAAGAATTGCCCAATGTACTATGGGCATAACGGACTACGCGCGAGAAGATCAACTGGGGAGTCTCCATTCGCCATGGCCTATGGCACTGAAGTAGTTATCCCACTAGAAATCGGCATTCCAGGGATCAGAACCCAGGGAGTGGAAAATGGTATTAACGAAGCATTTCTAGCCCAAGATCTAGACCTTCTGGAGGAGAAAAGAGAAAGAGCAGTAATTCGGTTGGGGGCATACCAGCAACAACTTGCTAGGGCTTACAATAAGAAGGTCAACCTAAGAGAGTTCAAAGTTGGGGGCATTGTGCTAAGGAAAGTAGCCGGCAACAAGAAGGATCATAGGGAGGACATGCTTGGCCCAAATTGGGAGGGGCCTTATAGAATTATCTCGGTCATCAGCAATGGAGCATATCGGCTTGAAGACAGTGAGAGCAAAGAATTGCCAAGACCTTGGAACACTTGCAACTTGAAGTTTTTCTATCATTAGATTTTTGTTTTTTCGAAGTTTATGTCATTTGTCGAAGTAATAATAAAATTTTAGTTTGATTTTGAAATTTGTGTAATAGGACTGACTACTCCTTTGGCGATGTTTCTGATTGAAACATGACGAATAACTTAGACTTATTATATGACAGAGTTGAATTATAGTTGAACTAAGTTGGCGATGTTTCTGATTGAAACATGATGAATAACTTAGACTTATTATATAGCAGAGTTGAATTATACTTACATATAATAGAGTTGAACTAAGTTGAATTGAAACTAGACTTGCCATGTCAGCAGAATTAAATTTAGAATGGAACTAAGTGCATTTCAGTTAGATTAACAGAGAAACCAAGGTTGAGAACCTCGGCTAGTTTTTGTTTGAATCTGACTTCGGCAAAAGACTATACGTGCTTAATGTGAACATAAGTGAAACTTAGGTTCACATTAGAGAGCATGAGGTAGGAGTGATAAAATAAATTTGAGAGCAATAGCTTGGGACTTGTTGAAATTTTTGGAAAAATTTACAAGTTAGAATGGGCTTAACACTTGTTGAAATTTCTCAGAAATTTACAAATAAGAGTTAGCCGAGATAACTATGAATAAAGTATCCGAGATACATCTTACCTGAGGTAACCAACCGGGTCGTCTAAACTTGGAAAGGGTAAAGTCTAAAAGGATAGCATATGAAGGTAAAAAGTGATACTGAATAACACTTGTAAAAATATTTTGATATTTTTAAGTGTTAGCTGAGTTATTCTGATGGTTGGCTGAGGAAAACATTCAAGATTTATATCCGAGGTATTATATCCCGGAGTCATTATACAACTATGGTGTATTTTGAAGAAATGCGAAATTATTCTAAGTATGGAAGTGGTAAACATACATAGAAGAAAAGAAGGCATTCAACACTTAAAAGAAAAGAGAAGACTTGTATTTAAAAAAAGAGAAACTTGTCCATGGGCAAAAAGGCACTTCGGCCTACAAAAAGATTACTTGTTCAATTACAGAAGTGGCACTTCGGCCCAACTAAAAGCCTAAAACTATTACAAAAAAAAATTACAAAGTTCAGAGAGGAGATTTTAAACAGACTGCTCTGCATCGGCAGTTGGCTGTGTTTTGGCCTCAGCAGACAGTTGAGAGAGCTTCTCGGCCTCTATCTCAGCGTCAATCTCTAGAAGAGTCTTGTCAAGGCTCTTCTCGGCGCTTTCGACCTCGGCTTTAGGCGCGTTCTTGGGAACCTCATCCTCGTCATCCTGAGTCAAGTCAACGGCTTGCTCATTCAGAGTTGGGGACTTGGCCCCAGCAGCATCAGTCTTCTTGGCCTCAACTTCTTCGTTCCCCTCAGCCTCGTCCTCAGACTGGCTTGGAGTGGGAGGGAACGACAAAACAAGTCGGCTTTCGTCCCTAAGAGGCGAGTCTTCAGGGACAGCCAACTCTTTCAAGATAGCTATCCAACCAAGGACGTAACCCCTATTGCATGCCTATTTGACTTGTTTTTTGTATTCGTCACGGACGTCGGCTGCTCCTTCAGCGTAAGCCTTCTCGTCCGTTTCCTTTATCTCAGCCGCCTTGGTAGCAAGCGCCGCCTGCAGCTCTGTTTGGGCTTGGACCTCCTTTTCTTTGGCTTCTTTTACCTCGGTGTAGACACCCCATTTTTGACCGCCCTTAAGACTTAAGCGCTTTATTCTGAACACCCGATGATGAAAGTTACACTGTGCAATCTTTTGAATTTTCAGCGAAGAAATTCGGATTCAAACTCTAATCCCAAACCTTGCACCCCATTTTGGCCAAAACTATTTTAGACCTTAAAACCCTTTCTTTCAAAATATTTTTGAAAATATTTCTACGATGTTCTGAGGCTCGCATTTCGTTTAAATATTACACTTTTCGGTAAACCGAGCAAGGACAAAGTGGAAATAAATGGAAGAGAGGTGAACTCTTTGAAAAATCTTTTAAACATCTCATTTAGAGGTTTATAGTTGAAGAAAATTGGAGAAGAGGGAAGAAAACTAGTTGGGGAAGAAGTTGGGCGTGAAACTGTTGAGAGAGAACTGGGCAACCTCGTTAAATCAGGCCTATCCTTTTGTACACTTGGACTTTAGTTATGAGGCCACCACCATTGGAAAGTGGAGTTCCGGGGCTTCATTTTACACTCAATAATCTCCTAAAGCCGAGTCTGGATGAGGGAGATGTGGTTGTTTGAAGTTAGGCATCCATTCGTTTAAGCTAAAACTGAGCAACCTTCACTAAAATAGGCATATATTTTTGCACACTTAGAATTTAGATGTGAGGTTGCCACCATTGGAAACTAGACTTCATGGGATTCAATTTAGATTCAAGAATGACCTAAAACCGAGTCCGAATGAGGGAGATATGCCTGTTTGAAATTGGGCCTGAAGTGCAATCATTGAGACCTGGCCGGGTTTTAGGTCATATCTTTTTGCACACTTAGAATTTAGATGTGAGGTTGCCACCATTGGAAAGTAAACTTTATGGGATTCAATTTAGATTCAAGAATGACCTAAAACCGAGTCTAGATGAGGGAGATATGCCTGTTTGAAATCGGGCCTGAAGTGCAGTCATTGAGACCTGGCCGGGTCTACGTAGAACCGGCCGTGCCTCATCAAAGCCCGGCCGGGCCTTGATGAAATTTTCTCCAGAGTGTTTTTTTTTTTTTGACTTTGCCTTGTTTATTGAGGCCCGATCGTGTGTTTTGAGGGCTGGCCGGGCCTCGATGGCGTCAGACAGACAGCTGGCGGGAATTGAACAAATATCTTTGTTTGAAGATATTTTGGACCTTTTTGGCTCAAACTCTATAAATAGAACCTTTTCCTTTAGAATTCAAGGTTAGAAAAATTTCCAAAAGACTTTGAAGAGCAAAAAGGACCTCCTCCCTCTTCCTTCCTACTTTCACCTTCAAACCTCTTTTAGCTATACATATACAATACATACACCATTAGAGCTTCTACTTGAAGCTTTTTGCTAGAGTTTCAAACTAACTTTCATAAACTTGAGGGTGCTTGGAATCAAGTTTGATCAATAACCAAAGCTTGCTCTCTTCAAGAGGTATAAGCTTGTCACGTTTTTCCTTGCTTTCATTTCAATCTCTTTCTATCTTTTTCTTGTGTTTTCCCACTATTTTGAGTCCATTTCAAGTAATTAAACTTGGGTTTGGATAGCTATCAAAGGTCGTGAGGGTTGACACCCTTACTTGCACCTTACTTCATAGCTCACACCCTTGTTTTTGCACTCTTTTCTTTGCTTTTAAAATTGATTTTCAGAGTTCAAAATAGGCTAAAAAACATGCTTTGAGGTTTCAAAAGTGGAGGGGTTAGCCACCTCTCATTGTTCTTGCTCACTAGTCTTATTTTCCTTACTTTTTTTGTTTAACTTTTTAAGATTTTTTTCTCTGATTTTAGCTACTGTTTTTGAGGCTATTTTTGGACTATTTTCAGAAGCTAAAATATATTTTAAAAGTCTCAAAAGTGGAGGGCTTAGCCACCCCTTCTTGGCTTTGTTTACTAGCTTTGTGCCTTCTTGCTTTTGGCTTTGTTTTGTGCTCTTTTAACATCATTTTAGCTACTATTTTTCGCATGTTTAGGGGCTGTTTTAGCCTTTAAAATTGTTTCATGCTTTGATTAGTTTGTTTGTTGTCTCATTAGTTTGCATACATAGCTTATATTGTGTTGTTTACTTCCGTTTCACTCTAACTAATCAATCAACCATCCATATATTTCATTTTTGAGAATGGTTTCAACCAATTGAGGTTGTTCAATACATGTAAGGAAGACCTACACTTAATGGCTTAATCTCTTCGGAGATTTATCGTCAACGGTGTAGTTTCTCTCTCATGTCTTAGAAGAACCTCTTGTTTGACATTACTTCTTGTTTAGAGGACTTTAACATCACCATGGACAAATAGACTAAAGAATGGCAAGGCCTAATAAAATTGGTTTAAAACTTGGATCAACATACATAAAGAAAGTAGCTTAAATTGCTTCAACTTGGCCGGACGTTATGCCAAGTTACTTGTGTCAAGAGTCGTCACATGCTAATTCATGGCATTTTGATGATTTTCAAAGCGTTGCAACCTTCCTTTTTGAATTCATACTGTGACAAGAGGGAGGAGTGGTCCTATTCTTTACATTTTTATCAACTTTTGTCCAAAATTGAATCCGAGATCATCAAGCAATCATATTGCTCATTGATGGTTTTGGAATCAATTCCAACCTACTCTCGAGGATTTCTCATGACAGAGAAGGAAGGAAGGACAAACAGAGCTTGAAAATGCTCTATTTGCATTGATTTCACCTCAGAGCACAAAAATAAAGCTTTGCACCAAATTGAAGCATGGCCAGCCATCTGTATACCCAGCTGGCCATCAGTGATGCACGGCCAGCCCTTGATATGTGGCCAACAGTGTAGTTTTGCAGGAACAGAGGCAGTGGCTGAAGGTGAAACAGAGATGGCCCAGGCAGATAGAGTAGCTTTCAGGCGATGCGCATGCAACCTCCATCCATCTTCCATTATGTCCTTATCAAATGCAATTAATTATTTCATTAATATTATTGGTTGTGTATTAATTATGTTGTAATGTTTAATTAGTCTAATTAGTTATAGCTAATTAGTTGATATTGTAATATTTAATTAGCTTAGCCTAGTTTTCTTAAGTAATTAGCTTAGATAGTTAGTTAATTATTCATTCAAATGTTGTAATAATTAGTTAACTAGTTTAGCTATTTATTCAAGTTTTGTAATAATTAGCTTAATTAGCTTAGCTTAGTTTGGTTAGCTACTTTATTCATTTGGACTCTCCTTCGTGAGAGCGTTGTAATAATGTGTATATCTTCCAACCCCACGTCTTGCTTTCTTTTATTTACCCGCTTTTGATGGTTAGATTAGGGACATGTTTCAATTAGCATACCTTATGCTTACATCCATTCGTCTTATATTGCATGCACCGAGGCTCGGCGCATCATTCAAAATGCATTGTCATTTCAATACTTCTTTGAATATGTGTTTAACCGCATATTATTAAATCGATTCATATGCCATATTAGTAGCCGAGCCTTTCAGTTGCATTATCGCATGTGTTGCATTAGATATTTGACATAGTTAGGAATCATGCATATTTTTCTAACTCATATCTTCTTAGCTTGGAGTACTAGGTGAGTTTTTAGTGCTTTGGCATACTTGTATGAGTGTAAGTGATTGCCATGACTAGCATGCTTGCCATGAGGCTAAATGCTTAAGTAATGAACTGTTTGAATGCCTGTGGATGAAGACTTGTTGCTTGAATTGGAACGATTCAACGAATGTATGTTTAAGCCCACTATGTCTAGTGGCAAATTCATGGCTTTTAAGTCCACTCTGTTGAGTGGCGAATTCGCAAACTTTAAGCCCACCTGAGGTGGCAAATTCAAACCCTTTTCACAAACAAACATGAAATTGAATTATTCCAATTTGAGCAAACTAGTCTATACTTTCTTGTGCGCATCACATAGTAAAGCAAGCCTAATAACCAAAACAAAAACACATAATGTTGATAAAAAATCATAGCATGATTAGTAGAGGCTGATCTTTGATTGGACAAGCGGGGGTGCTCAATTCATGACCTTCTCCTCTCGTACCTAAGTTCCCGAGCCGAGGCAACTTTGGTGATGACGGACACGTGGCCTTTGGCATGAGTCATGGGTTTCCTAGATTTTTCAAAAATATTTAGGTGACGACTCTATATCTGGCAAAGCAGTTCAATTTTGGCATTTTGGATTCAAAAATCAATTTTCCAAAAGATTTGCTAGATTTAGACTCTTTGGTGTTTATCAATTTCACATTGCACTTGTGAGATTAGATTCAGAACCGCGAGAGTCCGAATTATAGGGCTTTCGTCCGAGCTTTCGAAAGGAGGTGCGAAAAATTCGAGCTACACTCGGCTTGAGCGACCTCGGCAACATTTTTCACAGCCTTGGCTCGATCCTCGACATTCTTCAAGGCCAACTCAGTGCCTTGGCCTGCTCTAGGAGACCTCGGATGCGGGCCTCGGCATTGTTTAGTGAGGAAAGAAGTTTGGCAGCCTTCTTTGTTTTTTGGGTAAGTTCTTTCTTGAATTCATCGGTCTTGACTGCAAGGGAGTGACCCTGCTGGATAGCCTGCAAGAGTGCAAAGGAAATTAGTTAAGTATGAAAACCAGAGTTAGATAAAAAGTTATAAGTATTGAGACTTACCAAGACATAATACTGCATCATCATTGCATAATTTTCATACTCCGAAAGCTCAGCCATCCGATTGATGTCGGCTGGAAGTAGAACGGCGATGGAAATGGCGGCATCGACCTCTAAACTGTCCAGAGCATTGTCCCCCGCTAAAAGAGGTCGGTCTCCGACTGTGACAGATGGAGTCCAGGGAGCGTCGACACAGAAACTAGAAGGATCAGAGAAGCTGCTAGACCTCGGCTTTTTGGATTGCGATGGGTCAGACGCCTTGGCCTCAGCTGGCCTCTTGTCGGTCGAATGATTACTCTTTTCAGCCTCGACCAGTTTGGAGATTGGTACAGTGTCCTCAGAGTCGGTCTGAGTCACTGTTGCCTTGGCTTTGGCTTTCTTTACCCTCTTTGGCTTAGCCTTGGGCTGGGATTGCTATGGGGAGGATTGAACTATTACGACACCAGGCAGGTCGGCTAGAAGGTCTTCAATGACAGCCTTGCTACGACCCATCTTGTCGGTGGTTGAAGCTACGATAACTCTGGTTCTGAAGTGGAATGCAGGAAGAGCAATTGGGAGATTGGCTGGGTCGTAAGCCGACGCCTCAGAACCTTGACGTTTGTGGCTATGAGTTCTGCCTGCTGGTACGTTTGGTAAAGCTCGACGTCGGCGTCGGCGCTGTGATGTCAAGATAAGTTGGGGGGCAGACGTTGATGCAACTTCAGCTGGATCAGAAGATGAGGCCTGGTTTGGCCTTGGTGAAGAAGCGACTGTTGGAGTTGTAGCAGAGGGAGGAGTCCTACTCATCTTGGGAACGTCGGACAATGTAGACTTGTAAGTTGGAATGTAATTAAGCAGTAGAGGGGCTTTGTGCTGGTCAATCGGTAAGCCCAGCAACCTTTTCAAGTCCTTACTGGGAAAGAAAGTCTGGCGAAAATCTTTTAAGGGTTGAGGGAGAGCTGCAAGAACAAAATTTAGACATTAGAACATATAAAGGGAATGAAGTGGTAAGTCTTAAGCGGAAAAGTTGACACTTAGTTCTTACCCTCATCCTCTTTAAACACCGATCGGCGTAGAGGATAGAGATGAAGGTCGTCATCAGGTGCAAATTCCCAGTTGCCTGAGACGATGAAGTAATCATCTCCAGCACCTTTGTTGGAGGCTGAGAGGTCGACTATGAGTTTGTAGGCTGTGGATCTTGGCGTGAGGTAATAGATGTAGCCTTTTTTGGATTTTAGGCTACACATGGTATAACAATATTGGATGTCAGCTAGTGTTATCCTAGCATTTTCTTGGCTAGCTAGAGCAATTATACCATTGATAACCCTATAGGAGTTAATGGCCAGTTGCATTGGGTTGAGTTTGTAATAATGAAGGATTTCTCAAAAAAGAATGTTTAGAGGAACCTAAGTCCATACTCTATGAAAGCAACTACTGGGAAGGGCATGGAGTCCTCACTAGGCATTATAGAGTCTTTCTTCCCAGCCAACCTAAGTTGGACGTCGGCGGGGATGGAGAACTCTCTTCTAAAATATTCAAGTTTTTCTGGGCTATCAACTCTCCACCTAAACATTTCCATGATATTGGCTTGAGGTAGATTGGTGCAAAATTTCAGAGAAAAATATTTTTGTATGGGCTTAAAAGACCTTGGCTAAACCCTAAGCAAGAACTGGGGCAAAGGCTTTTCAAGATCTAGAGGGGATTTGTTTCAATTTTCCTAGAGATTGTGATTTCTATCAAATCCCTAAACCTAAATCTATAATGAATTAGGAATCAAAGGCAAGAATCTGGGGTCAAAACAAGACAAAGAAAAAGGAGCGCGAATCAGAATCAAGAAAGCCACAACAAGAAACATGGAGAGTACAGATTCATGAACACCGAGTGAGTGTGTGAGAGACAGTGTGCAAAAGCCATAACAAGAAAACATGATTGGAATTTTCAAAAGACTACACAGGTCTAAGATTCAAGAACTGAAAATTAATTCGTAATCAAAAGAAGAGAAACAAAGTACAACCATCAAAGCAGATTCAATAGTAACAGAATGGACAGATGGTAAAGAAGGAAGCATATTCAAAATCATAAAGGGCTGAAACTGAAAATTAAAAGAAAACAAAGAACTCACCAGTTGGGTCCGAGGTTGAAGACACCGGTTTGAGGTTCGCCGGAGTTAGACGGTGACAATAAGTGGAGTAGAACAGTGAATGCTTCGTTGGAGGAGGTGAACGGAGCACAGTTTTAGAGAGCTCGAAGAAACAGCAATGGAGGTAGGGAAATTGTTAGAGAGAGAAAGTCTTGAGCAAAGAGAGAATACGAAAATACGAAGTGAGAAGATGAAGAGAGAGAGAGAGAGAGAAAGCGAGAGAGAGTTTTGTTGAAACTCGAAAAGGTAGCAAGAGAAAATGAATACGCCTTGGACGACGTATTTGTTAGGCGGCGTGCGCAGAAACGACACGACCTGATGGTACGTGTCAGATACGAACTAATGAGAAAAGGACACGTGGCGGAAACGGTTGAGAAAATCATGCGTGATAGCTTATGCGTAGACAAAACTCTTGGGGTTCTTGATTTAATGAAGCAAAAACCTCAACTATAAGAGTGATCTCGGTTAAGGAACTTGAAGAACTTGTTTCTTGATTCTTGGTCATTGATAAAGTAGATTGCAGAGTCTTGGTCATGTGAAGTCAATGGGTAATGATCTCGGTCATGAAGGATAGAGTAAGTCTTAGCCAACGTGCTATGTGGACAAATAATGTAGGTTCCATCACCTCAGGATGCCGAGGTAATAGAACCTAGGGGGCAGTTGTGAGAACATATTTTATGAATGGCAGTACATGGCCAAGGTGACACCGACGTGTCAGTCGAGGTGCCACGTGGCTTGGTTATGCGCCTAGATGATCTCGGCTAGGCCGAGGTCGTCTATGGAGATATCAGAATCCGAGGTAAACGGATAAGGGATAGGAGTCCTAGAATTGGGGAGGACCCCAGTCTAGATAAAGATAAAGCTCTTAGGAAGTTTATCTCTATCTAGTTAAGAGTCCTAGATGAGCATTGAGCAAAAGTCCATTGAAGCTACGCTTCTACAGGGATCAGGTTAGTGCTGGCTATAAAAGTAAGGCACCCTCGTGGGTCTAAGGTATGCTTTTTATGCTCTGTCTAGTGAGTTAAGTACTATTTGTGATCTTTGAGAGATAATTGATTACTGACTTGATCGTCAGAGTGCTCCCGGGTGGACGAACCACTGCCGGATTCTTATCTTTCTATAGCAGGTTGTTTGGGCTTAATCTATTCTACAGGTACCCTCCTGCTGAATTTCCCTATTTGGTTGTGTGGTCAAAACTAACACCCACATCTACTATCTTTAATTTTTGAGTCAAATGTAATTTAATTTCTACCCTCTCTTGAATCAACACCATTTTTCTTGACTCTTCCAAGGCTCTTTCATCATTGGCTTCGATTTTGGATCCTTCAATTTGGTTAATGTTTGGTTGATTTTGTGTCTTGATCAATCGATTGAATTTGTGTTATTTTCTCAAGCAATGAGTTGTCGAAAAATGAGAAAATGATGGCAGGACGAAATGATGGCAATCTCGGAAGGAAAATGAGGATCAACTCAAGTTAATTGACTCAATTTCATTTTAATATTTTATTAATAAAATTAAAATTTCAATTTAAATAATATCTTAGACAATGAAGATAAACTAATAATTGCACATTTTTTTTATTACAGTTGAAAATTTGTAATTTCTCAAATTAAAAAAAAAATATATTTATATTTTTTTTATAAATCTCAATTGTGTATTTTTTTATTTTTTTTTTAAATTTATGCTACTATTATCATTTGTGCAATTGAAAGATAAGCTGTCTGGCTTATAGAACCACCCTATCACATTCAATTGGACACAATGCACCTCGGTTAAAGTAATGGCCCACCTATGTCACATTCACGTTAGGATGACACTCAATTATTGAAACCTTACCACATAAGCCATCACACGTGGGGGTGATTATTCGGTAGGTCGGTAGGTTAAAAGTACAGTTACGTAGTATTTTATAATAGTATAATTGATATAAAAGATAAAGTATTAATTATTTATATTAGGTGATTGATAAATATAAAAAGACATAATAAATAATAATTTATATAATTTTCCTCGCAGAAGTTGATTCTCAAATATCCATAATGTGGCATGGTGGTGAGTATACCCTCTATTATTTGGCATTAGAGTGGAGGTTGAACATGTTTTGTTGTAAAACTATTTTTCATCTAATCTCATCGTGCATATGTAGAGAAAAATACGTTGAGAAAATAAGGTGTATTAATATAGATAGAACAAAAACATGCACAATGATTTAATTAATAGGGGTGAAAAAATTTAAATTCAAGACCTCCTAAAATCAAATTCTCATATCATATTACAAATATTATAATTATTGAGAAAAATATAGAAGGAACCCAAGTTATTTGGCCATAATGCCTAAGTCCACGAGAGAATGTCAATAATATTATTTTCTTATTAGTCAAGTAGTTACGTGATACAATGACATTTATAAATCAATTTCATAGAGATAGAGATAGACTTTTAAAATATCTTTATCTTTATATTTATCCTAATTTCTTGATAGCTATATTTTTAGATGATGAAATTCACTCACTTCAAATTTAACTAAGATATAAAATTTTGAATGTGTACAATAACCCAGTAACCTGATGGAAGGCTATAGTGCTTGGGCCATATCTTGGCACTTTCATTTGCTTTAACTTCAATTCATGCACACGAAACATAGATCATATGGTGATGTATGCATAGATTCATAGTAATAATCATGGATACGACATGTACATGAATCCATCAATTAAACCAGCTATATGAGAATGATGTGAAGTTTAGATATGTATCATCATTCAAGGTTCCTTACTCTACCTTCCATGTGCAAATGATTAATGGAATGAAGTCATTAAAGCTCCCAATGATCATTGTTACACTTGCTCTTTTTGGTAACACTTCCAAACTCATCAAAAGTGGTTAGCTATGTGTGGGAGGCTCTTGATTTATTATGTAAATTCCTTCTGGCACCACATAACAAAGATGATTCTAACAATCTTGATTGATTTGCCCAAGATAAAGGTGAGCAATTCTGTTACGTCTATGAATACAAAGACAAAAATCGACCACAAAATTAAATACAAAATATACATGAATAAATAAAATTTTACAAGATTTATTAATAGAATTCAAATTAAAAAATAAAATAAAATAAAATTATCCATTCATATACATTCTTTATTTGATTTGTGATTAATTTTTGTGTTAAATAATTTACTCAATGATGAGAAGTTGTTTTGTTATTCCTATCATTAGCCACCATCTAATACTTTTTCATCCAAGATAAGCAATGTGACTTCTCTCCGCAGGGCCAAATTAGTCCGTGCTGGAATTGATTTTTGGAGGTTAGACTTACAATTTTAGATAATTATGTTTTGTTTTTTTAATAATTTTTTTTTTTTTAAATTAGTTCAAAACTACATAATAACATATTTTGTTATAATTAATTTTACTCTTCAACATGTGAACCAATTGTGTCATAATTTCCTTGAGTTATGGCACAATGTGGTCAGTTATTTTGAATTTTAATTTTCATCGCATTGAATTATAATTTTTGAGTGTGAGAGCAAAATGATTAATCTTACAATGAATACAGGAAATAAATCAAATTGAAAGAAAAGAGTACTAAAAACTTGTTAAGGACCTGGAAAGTTTGAAATGTTGGAACTGCGACCACTTTCTTTTATTTCTTTTTGTTGGAGGGGAGATTTAAAAAAAGTGGAGGATGAAAAAAATAATTTTAAAATTGTTAATCATATAGTTTGACTTTGATGATATTTGAAATATTATGCGATAAATTGTGATTTTTTAATATACATATTTTATATTCTTTAACACAAAATATTATCCGTTAAAATATATAATGTATAGTGTATTTGTTATAAATATTATTTAATTCAAAATTACTGTGCAAGATCTGATTTTACAAAAATATTTTATAAAATTTACTATTTATGTTTTGAAAAATACGGTTGATCACTATTAATCTTTTGACAAATTTAATATTGATTGGTTATATTTTTTTGACAAATGTAATATTAGTGAGTTGTCATCTTTTGACAAATTTGGTATTGGTGAGTTATTTTCTTTTGACAAATTTAATATACCCACATGGGGTAGTGAGTTATTTTTTATTATAGTGTATTTAAAATCTCTACAACAACTACAAAAATTTTAAAAGTATATATATTTTCATATATATTATAAATATTATTTTAATATTTTTTTACTATACATACAAATATTTTAATAGAGATTTTACTGTACATTTAAATATTTTAATAAAAAAATTACCATATAATTACTGTGCACTCATTGATTTTATGAGAATCGTTTTGAAAATTTACTATCACTATTTATCGAAAGTGACCTGGCCTATATTTTCAAACATAAATGTTGAAAAAGAAATGGTTGCTGTGTATTTTGCACATGCTGCCTAGTCAAGAGGAGCGTAGGTTCTATCTCCATATGATTCATGCAAGTCAGAGGAGGCGTGTGCCTCCCAACGGTTATATTTTTGGATATATATAGAAGTGTTTTGGTTGGAGAAAAATAAGTGTTAAAGAAGTGAAGAAGAAAAAAATTTGTGATATTAAAATATTCTCAAATATTGTATTGTGCTTCATTAAGTTATATTTTCTGTAAGAAAATTTATTAAGAGCTTGAGCAAAATTGTAAAAGAGTTTTTTATTCCTTATTCATATTATTCTTATAAAAAAAGAGAGTTTTTGTGAGTGATTTTTTTGGGATAAAATCACTTGAGTTAAGTGTGACTAGACACCGGATTCAAAACTAGTTGGGATATTTTTGTGAGTGATTTTTTAGATAAAATTATTTGGTTAGGTGTGACTAGACACTGGATTCTAAACTAGTCGGAGTGATTGGAATTGGTCACTTGTTGTAAATGTTCAATAGCACCCGTGAAGCTAGTGGTGTAATTACTATTTGAAAAATAGTGGAAAAATTCCCGATGAGGATATTTGGGGAGTAGACGTAGGCCCGGCGTACCAAACCACTATAAATCGCTGAGTTTGCTTTTTTTCCCCTTTTTCCATTTTATTTTATTACTTTTATTTTATATTGTTGAGCATATTTATTTATTTATTATTTGGGTTAATTTTTAATTTTAGCAATTGTTTAGCAACCCAATTCACCCCTCTTTGGTTGCTTACTTGGGATAACAATTGGTATCAGAGTAAGGACTCTAGTATTTTTTGACTTAACAGTTTTAGAGTTGATCAATGGCAACCATTATAGGAAAACAATTTTTTGATGCGCACTCACTTTCTAACCCTTCATATTTTATTGGTAATAATTATAATTATTGAAAAAATGGAATGATGATATATATTTAAGGGACAAACTACAAGGTATGCAATATTATTAAAAATGGTCAAACTATTCCTTTCAAAATTGTTGACACAAAGAAAGTCCTTAAAACAGAAGATGAATGGGATGGGAATGACCCTAGCAAAACTCAAACAAATGCTAAAACAAAATATATTTTGTACTGTGCACTTGATCCTAATGAATATGATAAAATTTGTGAATATGACACAGCAAAAGAGATTTGGGAAAATTTAGAAGTCATATATGAAGGCATGACTCAAGTAAATGGAATTACAGAAGAAGTAAAATCTGCATGTGGAGATGATGATGAATTTTGCTCCGATGAGAAAAGCAACAACAATGAAGCATCTCATCTATGCTTAATGGCAAATGAAAATGATGAGGTATGTGATTCTAATAATGAATCTTATTCTTTTGATGAATTACAATCTGCATTTGAAGAATTGCATGACGAATTTTGAAAACTTGGCATTAAAAATATTACATTTAAAAAATTGCTTTCAAATTTAATAAAAGAAAATGAATCTTTATCAAATAAAATTGAAGTGTCACAAAAAGATTTTTTAAAGATAAAAGAAGAAAATGACATTTTGAAATCAAAAGAATCTCCTATCTTGAAAAAAGAATTAAATGATTTGAAATTTGAAAATAATGAAAATGAAATATTGAAAAATAAAAATGAAGTCTTTAAAAATGAAAATAAAACTTAAAAAAATAAAAACGAAATTTTAAAAAAGGAAAATAATTATCTCAAGAATTCCTCAAGTGATTTGAAAATTGAAAATGATTCTTTAAAAGAAAAAATTGAAGATTTAAATAAAACAATTTTCAAGTTTACCCCATGATTTTTTTTTTTTATAAAATAAATTACTTGGAAATTAAAGATGTATTTTTGACAAAGCCAGTATTGAGTACAAATCTCACAAGAAACAGATGTTTTATAAAAATTTCTTTGTTAAATAATCATCATTAGTAATCCTAATATTGTATGTCATTATATTGTAATAGAAATGGTTACACAATTTCATCATATCAATTTAAAAAGGGATTACATGGAACAAAAATAAAATGGATTCCAAAATTAAGTAATCTTAAAACTAACAGCCACGGATCCAAAAAGATTTGGGTACCAAAATCGAAAACTTGATTTTTTGTAGGTGCACTTAAAGGTGAAATCTAGTAGACAAAAATAGTATTTTGTACAAAAAATGTTCAAGACATGAATGGAGATAATTGGTATAGGTAACTTTGGTAAAATTCAGTTTTCAAATCTCAAAATATTTTATTTGATGATAAAATTTCCACTCTCTTGCATATATAAATATCTTATTCCAATACGTACATGATTGTCATACTATACTATATATAGATTATATTTTGACCATGACACAAAAGATAGAAGAAAAGGAGAAGAAAACAAAGTTATTACTGTTGGAAAATAATGGTTTTTCGACAACTTTAATTCGAAATTAAAGTGGGATCCAACCGTCGATTGAGGTAGGTCAGAGTGGTTTTGTATTCTCTCAAGTGAGAATATTACAATATAAAAATAATGAGTCAAAACTATTGAGTTGTGAATAAAAATTGTCTCATAAAGTGGGCATCAATAAAGTTGGGCTTAGATTTAGACTTTAGTTTGGACTGGGCCTAGACTTGTGCTTGTGCTTGTGCTTGTGCATGTGTTGGGTTTGGTCTTGGACTTAGATTTGGACTTAATCGTAAGCTTGGGCTAAGCTATGTTGTGTTAGGTTTAGCTTGTGCATGTGTTTGAGAATTGGGTTTGGATCAGGTAGTGACCCAATAATAGTATCCATTTTGTGACCTATTTAGTTAGTTTATTCAAACATCATTATATACATATTTATTTATATATATTAAGCACATGGGAGGTTTAGACCTTTATAACTCTCATCTTTTGATGATGGAGTTGATGACCATATTAGTGGCCATAGGTTTTCAACCTTTGTAACTCTAGCCGTAATGGCTAGAGTTGATGGCCTTCGTTAATGGCATTTGATGATCCTATTAATGTATAACCTTCATGGTTAGGAATTTCCCTACTTGTATAAATAGAGGTCTTTCCCCTCCAACTTGGAAGAAGAATTTTAGAGAGATTTTTAATGGAAAATGGAGATGGTATTTTGAGATAAAAAGTTGGAGATGTTTTTTCCACTAAAAGAAAATTTTTACTATCTTCTTTTGCTAGTCCTTTCTTTGGTTCTTGTTAGAGAGTACAACCATTGTCAAGTTCGCCGAAGCTGTTCAGAAGGTGCTTCTGCATTAGTTGGTTTCGATCATCGTATCCTGGGAGATAGTCGCAGGCATACCTCTAGCATCCATCGGGAGGCGGTGAATTTATTTTAAGGACACTGTGGTATCACACAGGCTTCGTTTTGCGTCTCTTATCTTTTGTTCTTCAAGCTTTTACATTTAAACTATTCCTTGCATATTGTTGTATATGTTCATGGGAAACCATCTTGTAATATGTTTCATGATATAATCTAGTTTATTTATATATTTTTAGTTGCATAGTTTATTCTGTATTTAATTCTTTAATAATAAAAAAATTATTTTGTTATTTCTATTTAATTTATTTCATATATTTTTCTTGTATTATTATGGAAATACCAACAATTGCTATTTTGATGTTTTGACTAAAAAGATGGCTATATATTTTTTTTTAAAAAAATATGATTTTTTATGCACAAGAATGTTTGAAAGAATGTGATTTTTGTCATTACTTTGATTATTTTTATTAAATCACATTTGATTTTGATGATATAGTATATTAATTAAATGTAATATTTTTCATGTCACTTTATATGTAGTACATTTTAAAATGAAAAGATTATATAAACTTATTTTTTAAATCTGATGGTGCAATTTATATATTTGAAAATGCTCTAGGGGAGAAATATGTTTAAAGAGAAAGCATCATCTTAGGGGGGAGTTTTTGAAAAATTATATTCTGATTATACGCATAATATCAGGGAGAGTTTTTCTAAAAATATATTCTAAAATTACTCTAAATTTCTTTACTCCTAATCTACACAAATGTTTTATTATGTCAAACGGGAGACGTTATAACAATTTTATATGATTTTGGTAAAAATGCTTTAAAGAGGGAGAAAATAAATGCATGCATTATTGTTGATAAATATTTTTTATTGCATTTACTTCAAAAATTGATTCTTGTCACTTATATTAATCTTTATTTTGATGATGTCAAAGGGGGAGAAAAAATAAGATTTATATATAAATTTATTTGACAAAAAACTTGTTAATAAATGAGAAGAAAATATAATGCAAATAAATGCCTATATTATGATTGTTGAAAATTTTTATGTTGCATTTATTCATATGAAATTTTGTGTCAAATTCATACTTGTATTGTCATCATTAAAAAGAGGGAGATTGTTAATCATATAGTTTGATTTTGATGATGCCTAAAATATTATGGGATAAATTATAATTTTTTAATATACATATTTTATATTTTTTGATACAAAATATTATCCGTTAAAATATATGTTGTATGATGTATTTGTTATAAATATTATTTAATCGAAATTATTGTGCAAGATCTTATTTTACAAAAATATTTTATAAAATTTACTATTTACGTTTTGAAAAATAATGTTGGTCACTATTCATCTTTTGAGAAATTTGATATTGATTGGTTGTATTTTTTTTGACAAATGTGATATTGGTGGGTTGTCATCTTTTGACAAATTTGGTATTTGTGAGTTATCTTCTTTTTACAAATTTGATATACCCACGTGGGGTAGTGAGTTATTTTTTATTAAAGTGTATTTAAAATCTTTACAACAACTAGAAAAATTCTAAGAGTATATATATTTTCATATGTATTATAAATATTATTTTAAAAAGATTTTACTATACATACAAATATTTTAATTGAGATTTTATTGTACATTTAAATATTTTAATAGAAAAGTTACTATGCAGTTATTGTGCACTCATTGATTTTACGAGAATTGTTTTAATAATTTGCTATCACTATTTATCAAAAGTGACATGGCCTATATCTTCAAACACAAATATTGAAAAAGAAACGATTGCTGTGTATTTTGCACATGATGCCTAATCAAGAGGAGTGCGAGTCCGTCTCCACGTGATCCGTGCAAGTCAGAGGAGGAGCGTGCCTTCCAACGATTATATTTTTGGACATATATAGAAGTGTTTTGATGGGAGAAAAATAAGTGTTCAAGAAATGACAAAAGAAAAAAATTTGTCATATTGAAATATTCTCAAATATTTTATTGTGCTTTATTGAGTTATATTTTATGTGAGAAAATTTATTGAAAGTTTGAGCAAAATTGTAAAAGGGTTTTCTGTCCCTTATTCATATTATTTTTGTAAAAAGAGCGTTTTTGTGAGTGATTTTTTTGGGATAAAATCACTTGAGTTAGGTGTGAATAGGCACCGTATTCAAAATTAGTTGTGATATTTTTGTGAGTGATTTTTGATATAAAATTACTTGGTTATGGTGTGATTAGACACTGGATTCTAAATTAGTTAGAGTGATCGAGATTTGTCACTTGTTGTAAAGGTTCACTAGTACTCGTGAAACTAGTGGTTTAATTACTATTTGAAGAATATTAGAGAAATTCTCGAAGAGGATACTTGGGGAGTAGATGTAGGCTTGGCGTGCCGAACCAATATAAATTGTTGAGTTTGCTTTCATTTCCCTTTGCTCATTTTATTTTATTACTCTATGTTATATTATTAAGCATATTTATTTATTTATTATTGTTGGAAATGGTTAGAAAATTCTAGGTAAAGCTAGAATTTTTTCCTAAGTTTGGTCTATTTTTTAGGTGGGCCCCGTGCTTCGATTTTCACGGGTCAAAGTGGTGACGCGTTCTATGCCGCGTTGTGATTCATGTGGTATATTTGGTTGCTCAAAACAATTACCGAGTGAATGGGAAATTGAAGCGAAAGTATGCTCCATGGAAATGGAGTTTTTGTGGAAAATCCTTAAAGGTTTGAATAAGGCTTGTCCCACATTGATTTGGTGGGAAGTTTTGAATGAGTTTATAAGGCATAGGATTGAAACTTGGGGTGTGCCCCAAGGGGTACCCAAGTATTTTAGAGAGGGAGGTTATGGGTAGGACTGAGCAAGGAATCCGTGAAATCCGTAATCCGATCCAGTCTAGTCTAATCCAGTAGGTTTGGATTGGTTTTTTGAATTCGTGGTTTGGTTCCGGATTGAAAAATTAAAAATCCGTAGTTCACGGATGGTTCCGATTGGAACCGATCCGAACCGTATACAAATAGTCTATATTTTTATTATACACCCTCCTGTATAGTATCTTCTCTTATTTCATATAAAACTTAAATCCAAACCTAAACTTGCATAGTATCTTCTTTTATTACTTTTGTTTACTAGTTTTTAGTGTTAATTTGTAATGGTCTAAATACTTATGGTGGAACTAGTTTCTTTATGGTTGTTTAAATTTTAGAACAGTTTGTCGCTATTATGAAAAGACATGTTGCTATTGTGAAATTAATATGATGCTATATTTATATTTTTATGAAAATAAAGTGTTATATATATATTTTTGTTATTTAATTATATAAATCCGTGGTCCTAAACCGATCCAATCCGTATTTAAATGGATTGGTTCGGATTGGTTCCACGATTTAAACGGATTGGATTGATTCCAATTTTTCAGGATTCGTAGATAACGGATTGGTTCTGGTTTTACTCAAATTCGGTCCAATCCGGACCATACTCACCCCTAGTTATGGGCAAAATAGGCTAGACCCATTAGACCCAAAAATCACACACGCGCTTGCCGCCGCGCCGTCGATCGGGCTGGCTGGGCTTGGGCACGAGTGTATGGTGTGAGGTTGGGTTGGGCCTGTCTGGCCCAATACCTATCTTTTTGGGTAAAAAATATTTGAATTTAATTTTATTTTTTGGTAAAATAAAATCCTAAATTCAAATTAATTCCGGAAATAAACTGGTCCAGTTTTACTGTACACCAAAACAGGGCCCTTCCTATTTTTATCTGTTTGAATTATGAACCCAACAGATTCAAATCTGTTTAAATTCAAAACCAAACAGGTTTGCACCTGTTTAATTCAAAACCTACAGCCACCAATCCATTTATAAATAGGACAGCCCTTATTTGGATTTTGTAACTCTAATTTTTGTCATTCATAATTCTGCAAACATTCTCATCATATTGCTACATTATTATCTTCTGTGAGAGAGTATAAACACTTAGTGTGTTCGTTAGGCAAACAATTTGTAATGCTGCTATTGTTTGTAGTTGATCATTTCATCCTGGGAAATAGACGTCCACATTCTGAAAGCACCGTGGAGAGGACGAATCTGTCTTAAGGACACAGTGTCAAACACTGGACTTGATCAAAATAATATTCAACATATTAATTAAGTAAGTTATTTATTTATTTTTTGTTTTATTATTATTTATTTAAATCAGATTTTAATTTTTTTTTTTGATAACAAAATAAAATCTGTTTTTATTTTTTTAATTCTATTTCTAGTTTGATTTTTTGTAATCAAACATTTTTCTCTCCTTTTCTTTATTTCTTTTTATTCTAGTTGTTGTTTAGTACACAACAGAATTTAATCTATTTAAATACAGTGAAGATTGTCCAACAATCTTAAGACAGATTTATTTTTGATGTCTTCATTGTATTTAATTTTCTGTGTTTTCAAAGTAATATTCTGGTTGGAAAATACAAATAATATTTATAAACTATTTGACGGATAGTAGTAATATACTGTCTATTTTCTTTGACAACTAGTAGTAATATACTGGTGTCATTAACAATTGTAGAATATTATTTGGTGTTACAGAAAATTATTTTGGTATTTTATTTTTCTAGTTTTAGTAACAAGGAAAATAAAATTATTTTGTGTTATAATTTATTTTCTGGTTTTAGTAACTAGAAAATTAATTTGTGGTTTGTTTTTCTGATTTTTGTAATCAGATATTATTTCGGTATTTTATTTTCTGGTTTTAGTAACTAGAAAATTAATTTTGTTAATTTATCATAGTTCATCATGAGTATACATGGAAGTATTTGATTCTGGAGTTAAATATTAGTTTTACAAACTAATTTCATTTTTATTACGAAGAAACCTTTGTGGCAAGTTTATTTTCTTTATTGTTTACTGATTCATTCTTTAATTTCTGTGTATGTATGGATCCGTAGTCGTGAATAGTTTCTGCACATGAGTCGGAAATATATATATATATATTCACAAGAACATTTTAATGTGTATATAATTAGTTTATTTATGTACAAATCAAACTGATTAAATGAAGGTATGTTTTGTCATTTTTGGAGTTTAAAATTCAAAAAACGTTTAATTTTATTTATGAGTTGAGAATCTTTTTATTTCATGATGCAAGTTATGGGATCATGCATGATTAATTTATTTTGTTAATTCATTATTTTTAGTTGATGCGTTTGATATGCATGTATTGATATCAACTCAAGTTATTTCTTAAAAAATAATTTCATGTATTTGGAATGATAAATTAATATGTTGACTTTGTACATAAGCATATTAATTTGAGTATTTCTAATCAATTTTGAATGGGTGTTTAAACACCAAAGAAATTTAAACATGAAGATGTATGTAGTTATATCGTTCCATTTAATTGGAAGTAAATTTAAGAAATCTTTTATGTTGATTATTAGCTTGTTTTGAATTTGTGACATGAGATGTCGTTAATTATTATTTTACTTGCGTAGTAGAATTTGTTAAATCATAAACCATTATATTAATATGGAAGTGTATCTCTTGCATTAGATGAGATAATGTAATTTTCTTTTGTCACAAATATTTGATTGTATCTCTTACAATCAAATGGATTTTTTGAATTGTTTGATTCTTAGGCAAAATTTTTGTTAAGATATGATTTTGTCAAAACATTAATTCTGATTTGTGTAGTCATAATTATTTTGAATTTTTCATTTGAAATTAATGAATCATGATTTGAAATTTATGAATTAAGCACATCATAGACAACAAGTGATGGATGTTATATTTTGATTTATATTAGAAGTGATAAGGGTGGTGAATATGATGCACCATTAAATGAATTTTGTGCACAACATGGCATTATTCACTAAACTACAGCACCTTATTCTCCACAGCAAAATGGAATTGCTGAAAGGAAGAATAGAACCCTAAAAGAAATGATGAATGCCATGTTACTAAGTTTAGGCTTACCACAGAACTTGTGGGGGGAAACAATATTGTCTGCTAATTATGTTCTTAACAGAATACCCCACAAGAAAACCAACAGCACTCCTTATGAATTGTGGAAAGGTCGACCACCTTCCTACAAATACTTAAAAAGTGTGGGGGTGTTTGGCGAAAGTTGAAGTTCCTGTTCCTAAAAAGACTAAGATTGGACCAAAAACAGTAGATTGTGTGTTTATTGGTTATGCTCAGAATAGTAGTGCATATCGGTTTCTGACTTATAAATCAGAAATACCTGATATAAATGTGAACACTATTATAGAGTCAAGGAATGCTGTGTTTTTTGAACATGTCTTTCCTTACAAGAAAGGACAGGAATTAAGTTTACAGAAAAGAACTTATGATTGTACACAAAGTCAAGAGACTAATGACAATCAAACACAAAGACTAGTATGGTCTCGACCAACAGGATTTAACTGATGATGAACCAAGAAGAAGTAAGAGAGCGAGAACATCAAAATCCTTTGGTCCAGATTTTCTGACATACCTGTTAGAAAATGAACCTCAAAGCTTTAAGGAAGCAATGACAGGTCCTGAAGCACCTTTGTGGAAAGAGGCTGTTAATAATGAAATTGAGTCCATTATGCAAAATCATACTTGGGAATTGGTGGATCTTCCACCAGGTTCTAAACCTCTTGGATATAAATGGATATTCAAGAGAAAAATGAAGGCAGATGGTTCAATAGACAAGTATAAAGCAAGACTTATAGTAAAAGGTTACAGACAAAAGGAAGGTCTGGACTATTTTGACACATATTCCCCTGTGACAAGAATAACATCCATTTGCATGCTTATTTCTATAGCAACGTTGTTTAATTTAGAAATACATCAAATGGATGTTAAGACAGCTTTCTTAAACGGTGATCCAAATGAAGAGATCTATATGGAGCAACCTAAAGGGTTTGTAGTGTCGGAGCAAGAAAAAAAAGTTGGTCGGCTTGTAAAGTCTCTTTATGGATTAAAACAAGCACCTAAACAATGGTATGAAAAATTTGATCATGCAATGCTTACTAATGGATTTAAGATAAACGAATGTGACAAATGCGTATATGTTAAAAACACTGACCAAGGATATGTCATAGTTTGTCTTTATGTGGATGACATGCTTATCATTGGAAGTAGTCAAAACATGATCAAATCAACTGAGCAAATGCTTAACAAAAGATTTGATATGAAGGATATGGGGGTCGCAGATTTATATTAGGAATGAAAATTACTAAAACATCTGATGGATATGCATTATCTCAATCTCATTATATTGAGAAAATTCTTGATAAATTTATCAAGGATGATTTGAATATAGCTAACACCTGTAGACATCAGTCTTTATTTATCAAAAAATAAAGGTGATGCAGTGTCTCAGTTAAAATACTCCCAAATCATTGGAAGCCTAATGTACCTAATGAATTGTACTCGTCCTGACATAGCTTATGCAGTCAGTAAATTGAGTAGGTACACTAGTAACCCCGGAGAAGACCATTGGAAGGCATTCATTCGGGTTCTTAGATATCTAAGATTCACCCGTGATCATAGTTTGAACTTTACTCGATATCCAGCAATACGTGAAGGTTATTGTGATGCAAATTGGATATCGGATACTAAAGGTTCAAAATCCACAAGTGGATATGTCTTTACTTTAGGAGGTGCTGCTGTTTCTTGGAAGTCCACGAAACAAACATGCATCGCACGATACACAATGGAATCCGAGTTCATTGCTTTAGAAAAAGCAAGAGAAGAAGTAGAATGGCTTCGTCACTTCTTAGAAGATATTCCAATGTGGCCAAAACCTGTGCCAGCTATTTGCATTCATTGTGATAGTCAATCTGCAATAGGCAGGGCACAGAATCATATGTATAACGATAAGTCACGACATATTCGTCGTCGACATAATACCGTAAGGCAATTGTTGTCAAATGGAATAATCTCAATAGATTATATAAAATCTAAAGAGAATATTGCGGATCCGTTAATAAAAGGTTTGACAAAAGAGCTAGTGTATAGTTCATCGAAGGGGATGCGATTAAAGCCTATTACATAAGAGTCGTCATAATAGTGACCCTACTTATATGACTGGAGATCCCAAGAACTAAGTTCAAAAGGACAACTAAGTTATGTGTGGCTCGCCAAAAATCACCAAGGGATTAAAATTCCCCACCCATTCCTATGGTGAGAGTGATATCTGCAACATATGTTGTCTGCAGGGGTATAAGGATAAGCTTTGCTTTTAATGATTACTTATATCTTGATTTAGGTATAAAAATCAAGACGAGTATAAGGAGATACTCACAATAAGAATCACCTATATGAGTGTCGAACTGGGGTCGGTTCTATGAGAATGGAAGAGGCTAAATTCTCTAGAAACACTCATGAAAACCAGGAGCGTTCAAAGCCAAAATGAACACAACAGTGAGAACCACGATGTGTTAGAAGATATTTTGTGTGAAATCTATTGTCTTGCTTACACAAACAGCTGAACAATTCAAGCATCGCGTCCATTGGTTAGCTAGTAAGTCGATAGGTTATCACTAGGAAAGGTTCAAGGCCGAAAGCTACCTATCCTGATGCAAGATATTTTCGACTTATACTCTTTCGATAAAGTCTGCATATTGTTGCATTTCCGCTGTCATCAAATTCCATTCATGTGGGGGATTGTTGGAAATGGTTGAAAAATTCTAGGTAAATCCAGAATTTTTTCCTAAGTTTGGTCTATTTTTTAGGTAGGCCCCATGCGTCGATTTTCGTGGGTCAAAGTGGTAACGCGTTCTATGCCGTGTTGTGATTCATGTGGTATATTTGGTTGCTCAAAACCATTAACGAGTAAATGGGAAATTGAAGCGAAAGTATGCTCCATAGAAATGGAGTTTTGGTGGAAAATCCTTAAAGGTTTGAATAAGGCTTGTCCCACATTGATTTGGTGGGAAGTTTTGAATGGGTTGATAAGGCATGGGATTGGAAGTTGGGGTGTGCTCTAAGGGGTACCTAAGTGTTTTAGAGAGGGAGGTTATGGGCAAAATTGGCTAGACCCATTGGACCCAAAAATCACCACACACGCGCGCTGCCGCCGTCTGTCCATCGGGTCGGTCGGGCTGGCTGGGCTTGGGCATGGGTGCGTGATGTGAGGTTGGGTTGGGCTTGTCTGGCCCAATACCTATCTTTTTGGGCAAAAAATATTTGAATTTAATTTTATTTTTTGGTAAAATAAAATCTTGAATTCAAATTAATTCCGGAAATAAACTTGTTCGGTTTTACTGTACACCCAAACAGGGCCCTTCCCGTTTTTATCTGTTTGAATTATGAACCCAACAGATTCAAATCTGTTTAAATTCAAAACCAAACAGGTTTCATACCTGTTCAAACAGGTTTGCACCTGTTTAATTCAAAACCTGCAGCCACCAATTCATCTATAAATAGGACAACTCTCATTTGGATTTTGTAACTTTAATTTTCGTCCTTCATAATTCTGCAAACATTCTCTTCATATTGCTGCATTATTATCTTCTGTGAGAGAGTATAAACACTTAGTGTGTTCGTTAGGCAAACAATTTGTAGTGCTGCTATTGTTCTTAATTGATCATTTCATCCTGGGAGATAGACGTCCACATTCTGAAAGCACCGTGGAGAGAACGAATCTGTCTTAAGGACACAGTGTCAAACACTGAACTTGATCAGAATAATATTCAACATATTAATCAAGTAAGTTATTTTTTTATTTTCTGTTTTATTATTATTTATTTAAATCAGATTTTAATTTTGTTTTGGTAACAAAATAAAATCTATTTCTATTTATTTAATTCTATTTCTAGTTTGATTTTTTGTAATCAAACATTTTTCTCTCCTTTCCTTTATTTCTTTTTATTCTAGTTGTTGTTTAGTACACAACAGAATTTAATCTATTTAAATACATTGAAGATTGTCCAACAATTATTTGGGTTAATTTTTAATTTAGCAATTTTTTAGTAACCTAATTCATCCCTTTTTAGGTTGTCTACATGAAATAACAAAAATGATGACAATGCAAAGTTTTATTACATAAATTTATGCATAAATCACTAGTACTTTTATTATTTTAAAATTATTTTGTTTGCATGCCACTTTTCTTTTTGGGGGAGGTAAGACTTATAATTTTAGATAATTATGTTTTATTTTTTTAATAATTTTTTAAAATTAGTTCAAAACTACATAATAACATATTTTGTTATAATTAATTTTACCAATCAATACACTACAAAAAATTAAGATTTTAGAATTTAAAATTTAGGGACAAAATTATTTTTTGGGACTAAATATTTTTTTTGCGAAAAGTGTTGTCATTATATTTTTAGCAATGAAAATTAAACATTAGTAATGAATTATTATCCTTTTAGGACCAAATTTTTTGTCTAAGGGTTGTTTGGGGTGTCCTAAATAAGTGCGCTTTTTATCTTTTTGGACTAAAAAATTGAAGAAAAAAATATGGATGTTTGGGTTAACTTTTTAACTTTTTATGGAAAAATGTGTATTAAAAAATTGTATAAATTAGTGTGTAGAGGAAAATTAGGATTGGGAGTTATGCAACCGTAATTTTTGACTTTTGGTGAATAGTGATAACTTTTTAACTTTTTGAGTAACTTTTTAACTTTTTTTAGGATTGCCAAACTTGGCCTAAAAAAATAAACCATTTTGAGAACAAATTATTTTGTCCCTAAAAGTTTATTTATTAGTAACATTTTTAAAATTTTGTCGCTAAAAGTTTTGTTTTTAATTTTTCGAAACAATCTTTTAGCGGCTATCCTCATGACGATAAAAATTAGTCTCTAAATATCTTTTGCAACAAATTGTGTCATAATTTCCTTGAGTTATGGCACAATCTGGTCAGTTACTTTGGATTTTAATTTCCATCATATTGAATTATAATTTTTGAGAGTGTGAGAGGAAAATAATTAATCTCACCATGAATACAGGAAATAAATCAAATTGAAAGAAAAGGGTACTAAAAACTTGTGAAGGACTTGGGAAGTTTGAAATGTTGGATCTGCAGCGACTTTTTGTTTTCATTTTTTTGGAGGGTGGATTTAAAAAAGTGAAGGATGGAAAAAATAATTTTAAAATAATGACAGTATAAATTTTTATTATATAAATTTATGCATAAATCATTTATATTTTTATTATTTTAAAATTATTTTGTCTACATACCACTATTTTTGAAATTCTTTTGTTTTTTTTTTTTCTAGCAATTACAGATATTCGGATTAACTCGCATGTAATTTGACTAATTTCTTTTATAATTCGATTAAAAGCAGGCCATTTATGTCGGAATAAGAAAATTCACAAAAAATTAATTTATCATGACTTAATTTTAAGAATTAAATCTTAAATAATTACGTGGGGGGGGGGGGGACACACCACTAATAATTCAAAACAACCCCAGGGTTGCAGGGACTTTCTATGATCGTGACAATTGACTAAATAAAATATCATATAAAGGAAAAGTTGATGTATCCCGCAATTTTCAATGTGATTTGAATGTAACTTTGGGTAAAGTTGGCTTTAGTGTTTTTCACCTACTGTTAAACAATTCCTATTTGCTTTATTTTCTTGTTTTTGATTCTCACCCTCTCTAGTGATCTTCTCAAGGGAAACACTTGTACAAAACAACTTCTTATATATATATATATATATACTAACGTATGTCCGTGCCTAAAGGTACGATATAAATAATATTAAGATTAAAATGCAGTTATAAAAATATATTTAACAGACTGTACTCTACAATTCTAAACAAATCAAATATAAAAAAAAAATTAAATATCAAATAATGCACATCAGCCAGTGCTCTACAATTTAAAAGAAATTAAAATTAAAATGCAAACCAGTTAGTGCTACTGCTGCCAATCAAATCTCTAAGAGAAATTAGAACCGGTGAATCAAATCTATAGATGGCATGTAGCTTCACGACAAAATTCATCCTATGACATCTGGTAACCACAAAATTTAGAAAATATAACGCACACACATCTATTCTATCATTGAACAAAATTGTTTTCATCTCCAAATGCAAGATGCCTACATTTTGTAGAGTATTGTTATGTGATTACAATTTTTACACCAAATTTATATATCATTTTGGCATGTAATCACAGAATTAGTGCATCAATAGACACCTTTCATGCATTAAAATACACATGCATGACATATAAGATGCCTCCTCAGATGATGGAACCTAACTGTATAGGGATAACTTGAAAATAGAGCCTAATAGCAAGAGGCACAATACATTATTTAACTGTATAGTATAGAGAAAAATTGACATTTTTTTCACTATCATATTCCATATCAGTTTAGGTGTTTTCTTTTGTCTAACATTAACAATATATTATTTAAAAGAAATACAAATAAAACAAAAATGATTGCCTACAGAAAATATAAGGCACAATAAATATGGTAAATGGACCACCCCAAAACAACTGAGATTAATGAGTGATAAAAAATATCCTAAATGTAGAACTGTTTCTAGAATTGGGTAATCATACTGTTGAAGATAATATTGTGCAACTGATTTAGCTACTTCTATTCAAATCAATCACAGGGGCAATGGGTTACGTTTGTTAGACCCACATTTGAATCCTTGATATAGAATATATATGGTTACAGAGAAATTTTCAAGTGTTAATCCAATCTATCAAAAGCAGCAGTTGCAACAGCTGATCATTACATAGCCACACTACACACCACAAAAGAAATTCAACACTAAAAGAGTTAGAAAGAAGTATGGACCCTACCTTAGGTTGAAGATTGGTTATTGTGGACCTCAGCACAGTGATCTTCTTCATCTGGCAAATACCAGTGGGGGAATTGAACAAAAAAGAGCGAAAAAACATAAGGAACATCCAATCTAAAGATGAAACAAAAGTTAACAGGTAACTTTCACTGGACATACCTTGAACAAAAGCAGGGGTATATAATATTTATTTACCAAATGTTGATCAGCAGATTTCTACTATATAGCACAAAGAATCCCAAAGATGATGTCAAATTTTTATCGAAGGAAAATAAATTACATACATAGTCAATAAAAAACTGAAACAAAGAATAGTACGGGATGTTGGTTGAAGAACAACTGTAGGAGGCATTGCAGTTGCTTTGATAGGGTGCATACTTCCTAGCAATACATTTTCTGCATGGTTTGGACCAAATCATTCTGTGTTCATCACAATATAAGCAAACACTACTCAATTGCACAAAAGAGAAAACAGTGGATTACTCAACTGTAAGGAAGATGGCTTGCCAGGAACAACAGTACCAAAAATGCTTGATTGAAACTTTGCAGAATTCAGATTGCGATTGAAAGACGACACCTGAAACGAAATAAAACAATAATAATAACAACAATGAGAGCAATTTCCATGTCGCACATTGCAATCCATGAGTAGTGAAAACTAAATGACATAATGTGGAAACAAAATTAGAACAAAAATAAATAAATAAATAAAAATAAAAAATACACATACAACAGAATTAAAAAAACAAAGAAAGTTCTAAGGTCGAGAATTTAACTGGAAAAAAAAAAAAAAAAACATTACCAACATCTCAATAAATAAACATTACCAACATCTCAATAAACATTACCAAAAAGGGATATGTTAGAATCAGGTCATGGTATTTGACAATAAATAAATAACTAACTAAATAAATAAATTTTAAAAATAAAAAATAAAGTGAGAAGCTAAGTTTTCAATAACCTAATTGATGTTTTCATGATTTTCAAAATAGGAAAAATCAGTTCATGAAATAAAATTAATTCTAAAATATCTAAACAACCAAATAAGCATCAAAGAAAAACGAAAAAATTGAACAGCGACACAATGAACATAATCCACAACTACCTCTTTGGTAGCAGATGAATAACATCTCAATGCGGATACTGCAGGCTGCTGTATCCTCTGCAAGGATTGTTCTAAAATCTGAAATTAAATACTATCTATTAGATGCAAAAAAATCTTCCTTTTTCAAATCAAAACATACGATTGAAAGACCTACCGGAACAGGAAATCCTCTAGCTCCAAGTTTTTGCCTTGCAATCCTCCACATCCTCACAAATGAACTAAATACATACATACATAGTCCACATACACAAAGAAACCATAAAATTAAGCAGATAATATCTCCAAATCAGAGGCAAAACAAAATATTATACATAGTTCAAACCCGAATTGCAACAGACGGAAAATAGTCAATAAAAAAAAAAATTGTTTTAAATTTTTTATCATAGACCACCGTTAAAGCAATCCTATTCATACAGGACTCAATCAAAGATAGTCAGTTAAACACCAAAATCGATCAAAATCATTCAAACAGATCCAGTAGGTAATCCATAAAGTAAAGCTCTTGCAATAATATATAACAAATGTAAGTACATCCAATTCGAGAGAGTAAAGTTCGTACGATTGGAATTAAATAAATAAATTAGAACAAAAGGAAGTTCTAAGGTTGAGAATTAGAACAAAAATAAATAAATAAATAAAAATAAAAAATACACATACAACAGAATTAAAAAAACAAAGAAAGTTCTAAGGTTGAGAATTTAACTGGAAAAAAAAAAAAAATTACCAACATCTCAATAAACATTACCAAAAAGGGATATGTTAGAATCAGGTCATGATATTTGACAATAAATAAATAACTAAATAAATAAATAAATTTAAAAAGAAAAAAAAAAGTGAGAAGTTAAGTTTTCAATAACCTAATTGATGTTTTCATGATTTTCAAAATAGGAAAAATCAGCTCATGAAATAAAATTATTTCTAACATCTCTAAACAACCAAATAAGCATAAAAAAAACGAAAAAATTGAACAACAACACAATGAACATAATCCACAACTACCTCTTTGGTAGTAGATGAATAACATCTCAACGCGGATACTGCAGGCTACTGTATCCTCTGCAAGGATTGTTCTAAAATCTGAAATTAAATACCATCTATTAGATGCAAAAAAATCTTCCTTTTTCAAAATCAAAACATACGATTGAAAGACCTACCGAAACAGGAAATCCTCCAGCTCCAAGTTTTTGCCTTGCAATCCTCCACATCCTCACAAATGAACTAAATATATACATACATAGTCCACATACACAAAGAAACCATAAAATTAAGCAGATAATATCTCCAAATCAGAGGCAAAACAAAATATTATACATAGTTCAAACCCGAATTGCAACAGACGAAAAATAGTCAATCAAAAAAATAAAAAATAAAAATTTGAGACTCAATCAAAGATAGTCAGTTAAACACCAAAATCGATCAAAATCATTCAAATAGATCCAGTCGGTAATCCATAAAGTTTTTCTGAATATAGCCATGAATTGAAAACACAAATATATAAATAAATAAATAAAAATAGAATTTATTGGGGAAAATACAGCTTTGATGGACGATAGTGATGTTTCAGATGGACATGGAACCCAAGAAATGTGTTCTGATGAAGTGCAGACTCTTCCAATTTTGCAAAAATTTGAACAAACATATTCTAAATAAAGCCAATTACAAACATATACATACACAAACAGATATTGTTTATGCTCTATTCTTACTGCTTGATCACAACCCATATGCTTCAACTTGAGGACATAAATGCATTACTAAGACATAAACAAATGAAAAATTACAAAAAGAAATTTCTCAGAGAAAAAACAGCTATAAGTCTCCACAGTCCTTACATATCACATCAAATGTTGCCAAAAAAAAGTAGAAGTGTACCTAAAATAGGCTATGATCTCATATTCATCTCCATAATTATTAAATCCATCTATATCTATTAACTCTTTTACTTAGAAAATATTGACATTTGTATTCCTTCGAATAATATTAAACTAAATCAAGAGATTCCCCAATTGGCCTATAATAATGTTTAGCATTTTAAAATCAGCCACTTGACTCAATGCAGAAAGAGGTTTCCAAAACCATTTCGAGTATTTCTATTCCATTTTGGATATTGACAATGACAGAAAATTCTTCCCTCAGTAAACATTGTCCTCAAGCAAGCATCATGTATGATAAAAATTATGTCGTTAATGTAATGCAAACTAAATAAGCTCAATTGGACCTGGAGATTTCATGTTCAGGATCAACCAAATAGCATTATTAAGATAAGAATCCGTTATCCAACTGCAAAACAATCCATCTTTTGTAATGAAGTGGAGTCCCACAAACATCAAAATTACAAATTTACAATGATCATTATATCATAAACATTGTATCTGAAACAACTGATCAACCATCCAATTTTCACATGATGATAAATGTGCCACAATGATAAAAAGGCACCGTAGATTTCTTCTTAACCGCCCCGGAGAGCGAAAACCAGACCTTAGGCCGTAAAACCGCCAGAATTATACCCAACAAATACTTCAAATGGTTGAAGAAAGACAAAGATTGAATATAGCCATGAGTTAAAAAAAAAATAGAATTTATCACCTCCCAACACCACAGGCAGGACTCTGTCTCATCCTCTAAGATATCAACATCAGCATTACGGACTCCATACAAAGATCTCTGACCAAAATGAAACAAAAAATTGGAAGAGCACAGTGCATAAAGCTGATGAAGTTTGAGAATCGAAGAAAATGAAACATTGAATGAATGGACCAGAATTTATCAGCACAGTGCAAAAATCAATGTTGATGATCACAGTGTTGATGCTGATGAATCAATTTTTCAGAATGATGAATCAATGTTTCAACAGTGCAAAAATGAAACATTGATTTTATCATCTGATGAATCAATGTTTCATTTTGGTCAGAGATCACAGCATTCAATGTTTCATTTTTCAGAATTTAACATTGATTTTTGCACTGTGATCATCAACAAAAAATTGATTCATCAGAATTTATTTGCCCCTAAAAAGTGTATCTATTTGCACTATTGTGAAGGCTTAGGGTTTTCAATCTTATAGTATGTGAATTGGACAACTCAGCAATTACATTACAGTCATGTTTGATGAGAAAAATTGAATTAGTAATTTTTGAGTTTTACGTTAATTATATTTATTAGTAAAAAAAAATTTATGAGATTAGTAGTGTTGTAGGATTAAAAATCCTTTCAATAGTGAAATTAACGTTCTCATAAAAGAGGTGAGTTGTTAATTCGATGCCATGGAATTGGACTTTATTAATCTCATTTTACAAAAATAACAAACTCGCATTTTATATAATAAAAGATGTTATGAAATTTTTTATATATTTAATCTCAATTTTTTAGCTAATATTACCACACTGGTGCACTCAATTTCAATATATTCATAATTACAAAATCAAACATAACCTATAATTCTTATTATAAGTTATACTTTGATTATGAGATTTATTATAAGTTATACTTTTAGTTGAATAGCCAGAAAGAAAATCAAAATGTGATACAATTAGTCCACGAACACATAAATCAGACACAAAATATATATGAACATATAAGATTTTTTAAAAGCAGACCACGTTAACAAACTTTGTAAAAATTTGTTCATTCATGTGTATTTTGTATCTGATTCTATGATTGGTTTTTGTGTTTATAGCAAGAACTGAATGTGACAACACAACGACCAATCAATTAAAATTAGTGGTGTCAAATGAATATACTGATACAATGGATGAAGGCATGCAATTTTTTTGGTACATCGGAGGCTGCAGCCTAAGGAGAGGGAGTCTTGCCTATCATATGTAATAATCCTGTTTTATTGTGGAACAATAATTCAAAAATAATCTTTGAAAGGGGTAGGTCTTCTATGAAGACAAAAACCGATCACAGAACTTAACACAACCATCTCACATTGGTTCTTTGATCGATTTATGATGTGTGAAAAAGTTTTGTCCGGTTCTTTGATCGGTTTCTGTGTTGTTAGATTTTTTGTTAAAAGGACAGATAGATAATCCTGCTTACCATTCCCCAAAAAATGAAGGGAAGTCCTCCCATTGCATAGAGCAGAACTGCAAGGGCAATTGGATGTACAACATAAGTCCTCTGTAGAAACCTATAGAATGGCTGCTTCTCTAAACCCCCAACATTGTTGGGCATTCCACACTGCAAATACCCCATTACATTGATCAGCAAAAACATGCACACCATGTGTTTGTCTGAAATGAAAGAGAAAGAGAGAAACAGAGAGTCAAATTCATACTCTTTAAATGACAGTATCAGTAGCAAAGAGCCAACTAATGTGACTAAACCAAAACGCTTCAACAGGGCTATGTGGGTCTCTCTCAGAATCACAAAACTGGTGATGATATCTATGCGTACTTACCCAATCAATCGGATTCCCCTGCCAAAAAAAAAAAAAAAAACCCAAATTCACCAATTAACAAAATATTGTTGCTAGTGTATGCCCGTGCCTCATTCTCAATCAATCCCCAACATTGTTGTTGCTTCTCTAAATCCCCAACATTGTTGGGCATTCCACACTGCAAGTACAATTTACACATTCACTTCCACTTTTGTTTGCAAAGCATTTATAAAAATAAAAAATAAAAAAATAATAAGAAGTCTCAACCTCCATTCACATGTGGATTTTCTTTTATATCCACACGAAGTTTACTGAATTTGAAATTCTGGAAAATGGATAGACAAAAACACACTGCTAACCTGAAATTAATGGCATTAGGCATCTCTTTAGAAAGTGATTCATTAATTACTTAGCTCTCAACCTTATCCCAAAAACAAAAGATTACTAAGCTTAACTATGCCCTTATTATTGAGTTATGCAGCCTCCAACATAAGTAAGAGTGAATTTCGCAAACAATTGAAATTTGTCAAAATGAGCTAATTAAGAAACATTCAAATTCCCAGAAGCATTTGGAATGATATAGACAGATATATAAGTAAAGTGGAGTGTATTGAACTACAAATTGATAAATAAAATTGAGCAAAAAGGTATGTGAGAGAGAGAGAGAGAGAGAGAGAGAGAGAGAGAGAGAGATTTATTGACCTGATCTCAAAATGGTGTCGAAAACCTTGAAAGCTTGTTCTTCAGCGAGAGGCCTAGTCTGAGTGGGGCCAGTGCAGACCTTGGCTTGAGCTTCCAACACGGTCTGATTAGGTTTCCGAAACTTGGAGCTCCGATACGAAGTCGAAACTGCCGGATTTCGGAAATCGGATTTCGAAATCCCTAGTTGATTAATCGTGGCCGAATCAATCACAAATTTCGCAGTGAACCGAGCTTTTTGTCGAATCAAACGGTGGTGGTGGTTATCTTTTGGAGAGAAGTGAAGAGAGGTTTGGATCTTCGGTTGAGTGAAGTTTCGAGGATTGATGGGGGAGATGGTAGGTGAGTCCGAATTAAGCAGAGCTTTCATGGCGATTTCTGTGTCGCTCTCTGTGTCGCTCTCCGGTTATGGTGATGATGAGCAGCGGCGAAAGACAAAGAGGGAGGAGCGGAAAGAAGAAGAACAAAGAGGGAGAAAGAGATAAAGAGGGAAGGCTGAGAGAGACGTGGGTGAGAACAGAAAGGCAGAGAGAGACGTGGATAGGTAGAAGGCTGAGGGAGAGAGATATTTGAGCGGGAATATATCTCACATTTTCAAAAATCTTTGTCCTTTATTATGATCTGTACCATTAATATATTCTTAAAATTGATCTCAGCCATTGGATCAAAATATATCTCACATACATTTTGATACATTTTTCAAAAACGTTTGTGCTTTATTATATAGATATATATATATACTAGCCTATCACCCGTGCTATACACGGGATAATTATAAATATTTATATTTATTTTAGATTTTTTTTAATATATAAATTATATTTTTTAAGATTTTTTTCTTATCACTAACCATAGTGTATGGGGGAAGTTAAAAAATGTACTACAGTAACTATACACGAATTGTATCTATAATTATTTGTATGAGGGGATTTTAAATGCTGATAAGGGAATTTTGACCAAATCAATAATTGCAGGCATGTGGAAAGATATGTGGATTGAAAAAAGTTAATAAATGCTGATCAGGGGATTTTGACCAAATCAATAAATGTTGAGTTTTTTTTTTTTAAATAAAAAATTTTAAACATTCAGATTGGGATATTGAAGCTTCCATAGGCCTTGGGGGTTAAAAACCCCATTTTGCTTAATATATAGTATAAATATAGATAGATAGATAGATATATCTTTTTATTTTTATTTTTATTTTTGTGTGGTTTCTATTCGGGTATTTTTTTTTTCAATTTATTTAAGATGGAGTTGTGGGTATCTTTTTTTTTAAAAAAATTTAATTTATCTGTAGTTTCCATTTGTTTTTAATTATTATTATTTAGGTAAGTTATGATGTGAGTTAGATATGTGATAGAAATGTGAGTTTTATTGATTTAAAGTTTAGTTAGATAAACTTTAAAGATTTTGTTTTTATTTTTTAGTTTTTTTTGTTATGTTATAATATAATATATAAAATATAGGTAGATATCTACAACTTTAATAGAAAATATTATCTGATTTTTTGGGGAAGAGAAAATGAATGCAAGTTTTAATATTTTTTTTTGAAAATTTGTGAGAGAGATTAGGAGAGAGAAATTATGAAATATTTTTGTTATTAAATAAATAAATCAGTCAATAGTTTTTTTTAATCTATTTTGTAAATTAAAAATCAATAATTTTGGAAAATTGATTAATTTGTCCCATTAAGTGATTTAAAATTTTGATAGATATACATAAAAAAAAAATACATAATTATATTATTAAATCACAATTCAAATTTAGATGTTATATCTTTTTGAGATCTAAGCTAAATTCTTATATTTTTTTTTTTAAATTTTTGTGTGTAACCATAGTGTATGAAAGAAATTGAAAAGTGTGTTGCAATAATTATGAGAGAAGTCAAAAGGGATTGTGGGTTGGGAAAAGTCAATAAATGCTGAGGTTGGATTGGGAGAAGTCAATAAATGCTGAGGTTTTTTTTTTTTTTAAATCAAAAAATTTTCAAATTTAGATGTTATATCTTTTTGAGATCTATAGCTAAATTCTTATGTTTTTTTAATTTTTTTTTTTGTGTGTAACCATAGTGTATGGAAGAAATTGAAAAGGGTGTTGCAATAATTATGAGAGAAGTCAAAAGGGATTGTGAGTTGGAAAAAGTCAATAAATGTTGAGGTTGGGTTGAGAGAAGTCAATAAATGCTGAGTTTTTTTTTTTAAATCAAAAAATTAGAAAATTAGGATTAGGAGATTGGAGCTCCTATCTGATTTTTTGGGGAAGAGAAAATGAATGCAAGTTTTAATATTTTTTTTTAAAATTTGAAAATTTGTGAGAGAGATTAGGAAAGAGAGATTATGAAATATTTTTGTTATTAAATAAATAAATCAGTCAATAGTTTTTTTTAATCTATTTTGTAAATTAAAAATCAATAATTTTGAAAAATTGATTAATTTGTCCCATTAAGTGATTTAAAATTTTGATATAAAAAAAATACATAATTATATTATTAAATCATAATTCAAATTTAGATGTTATATCTTTTTGAGATCTATAGCTAAATTCTTATCTTTTTTTTTTAATTTTGTGTGTGACCATAGTTTATGGGAGAAATTGAAAAGTGTGTTGCAATAATTATGAGAGAAGCCAAAAGGATTGTGGGTTAGGAAAAGTCAATAAATGCTGAGGTTGGGTTGGGAGAAGTCAATAAATATTGAGATTTTTTTTTTAAATCAAAAAATTAAAAAATTAAGATTAGAAGATTGAAATTCCCACAGACCTTGAGGTTAAAACCCTTTTTTACTTAATATATAACTAGCCTATCACCCGTGCTATGCACGGGATAATTATAGATAATTATATTTATTTTAGATTTTTTTTAATATATAAATTATGTTTTTTAGGATTTTTTATAAAAATAATTTAACAATCTTATCACTAACCATAGTGTATGAGAGAAGTTAAAAAGGATACTGTAATAACTATACACAGATTATATCTATAATTATTTGTATGAGGGGATTTTAAATGCTGATCAGGAGATTTTGACCAAATCAATAAATGCAGGCATGTGGAAAGACATGTGGATTGAAAAAAGTTAATAAATGCTGATCAGGGGATTTTGACCAAATCAATAAATGTTGAGTTTTTTTTTTTTAATAAAAAATTTAGAAAATTCATATTGGGATATTGAAGCTCCCACAGGCCTTGGGGTTAAAAATCCCATTTTGCTTAATATATAGTATAGATATAGATAGATGTGTTGGACTTTTGAAGAAATTTTTTTTATGCTTGTTCTTAATGCATTAAAGTGTTATTATGAGGTATAATAATCATATGTGTTGGGACTTTTCAAAGAATTCATATGTGTTGGATTTCAAAGAATTTTTTTTATGCTTGTTCTTAACGCATTAAAGTGTTATTATCAGGGTAAGATTTTGGAGTTGAGAGAAGTTAATAAATGCTAAGATTTTTTTTTTTAAAATTAAAAAATTAAAAAATTTAGATTAAGAGATTGAAACTCTCACAAGATTTGAATATATGGTATAGATATAAATAATCATGATTGGAACATGTTTTGACAAATTATTGAGTGTTCTTCTCGTACAATCCCTTCCGTATACTACCCAAAGGCATTAATAAGGTTTTCCCATTATAACCAAGAAAGTCCAATTGATTGGACAATCATTTATTGTGCATTTATTGTATGTCTGCAAAAGTTTAGAGACAATAAACAAAGCATAATTCTTGTGCTTTGCAAAATAAAATCGACGTGAAGAGAAATTATTTTAGGGCGCCCAAAAGAAAGCAAATGGAATGAAGGGCTTTTAACAACATGATTAGGGTGAAGTTTGACGACTTAAAAATAATTTATCTTTTTATTTTTTTTTTATTACATTATTTTTTTATTTTTTTACATAATTTTTCGTAAAAAGATAAAAAGTGTACTTATTTAGGTCATCTAAAATAATTCCTAAAAGTTAATTTTTGATTTTTAACTTATCTTAGGTCATATTATTTTTTATATTTTTTATTTATTAAAAGATAAAAAAGTTAAAAAAATTTAAAAGTCAGTTTTTAATCAACTTTCTAAAACACTCCACTGTTCGGCACTCTAAAAATTCTATCAAAATTTTTACTAAATGTCTAACATAGGTGTAGGACTCACACGTTGTGGGACTCATACGTTGTAGGTCTCACACGAGACATTTGATAGAACTTTTAGTAAAATTTTTGAAATCTTTAATATTTTTGTTATATATTTTTTTCATATCAATAATGTTGCAACAATTACATTTGTGTATGATCTTATATATTATTACTACATTAGTTTAAAGGTCTCATCATTATCGGGTGGAACTTGATATACAAATGTGATCGTGATAATATTATTATTCTTTGTTATTAATGTATCATAATATAATGAAATCTAATAAATTATAATCACAGCGAAATCTGAATATAACATATAGTTAATACAAAAAATTCTAAAAATGTGAGAGAAATCCAAATAAATACATAGAGGTAGAGAGATTCAAATTCACAACCTTCCAAAAAGGTGTAAAAAGTTAGATAATAATTTGAAAGTTTATACTACAATGATAGGACTCCAACACCGGTCATGGGCTAAGGTCACTGAGGTCTGTGCTTTAGGCCTAAAAAATTTGGCTCAAAATAGGGATCCCAAATTTAGTAAATTATTATAGTATATTATAAATTTAAATTGGCCCAAATTATTTTTGTTATTTTAGAGTCAATTCAAAGGGCCAAAAACTATTCTATTGGACCATAATTATTTATAAGTGTGATTTGGCCCAATTAAAATTAAAATATCTATAAAAAGCGTTGATGGCCCAGGGAGAAGAAAAATACATACAAACTCTCAGTCTCTCTATCTCACAAAGTGACGAAGGAAAGAAAGCATACCAAGCATAAGCAGAGCACTGAGCAGCGGCGGAAATTAATTGGAAATTATCAACGGCGGCGACTCACTCACTCTCTCTGTTACAATAAGTCACCTTTCTCTCTCTCCCTCCCTCCCTCTCTCTTACTATTAGATTTTAATGGAATAAATAAATTTATCCTAATTTTTTTCTATCTTCTTTCTTTATCAGATTGTAGTAGAATAATAAATTTGTCATAATTTTTTTTACCTTCTATATTTATCAGACTTTAGTGGAATAAATAATTTTTTTGTAATTTTTTGCCCTAGTTTTGTTTCATTAAATTATTTTTTATATTTTCATTATTATCAAATATGAAATAACCAGTGGATTGTGATTTGTGAATTGAATTGTAATTATAGTCGTGTTTCCTAATAAGTATAGTTCTAGAAATGAAAAGAGAAAGAAGAAGCTGGAAATAGAACAATTAATTCAATCTCAATCGGGAGTACTTGATAAATATTTTGGTAGCAAGAAATAAGTAGATTTGTTTGCTTCACACTGCTAGAACATTTAATTAATTAAATTTGTTGATTAATTAATTTGTTTTGTTGATTTAAACAATACCTTATGGTATTTTTTTTTTTTTTGTATTCTAGAATGAATACATTTTGATATCTATTTTAATATCAATCGCTGGTATTTTTATTTTATTTATTTTGTACTCTAGAATGAATACATTTTGATATCTATTTTAGTATCAATCGCCATTAATGATACCTGATGATACAATTAGGAAGTAACAGGTTTCAGGTAGAACGGGTCGGACTGATCCACGCTTCTCGAGCCGGTATCCAGGTGATCAAGCCCACTAGAGAACCTGCACAGGAGTTCAACGGGGAACGGGGAGTCTCCCAGCGAACTCTCCGATGAGCAAGTTAGAAAAGTAGAATGTAGGGATATGGATTAGAGATAGAGAACTTAACCTTCTTCTTATCTTCAACGTCTGCTTATATCCTCTGATAATCATTTCGTTGTCCCTTTCGACCTGTCACCTTGGCCGAAAGTCTACGCTGTAGCTTACCTTGTTCAGGGTGAGGGCGTGCTGTCCCGACGAAGAGGGGTTATCGCAATAAATGCTGTAACGAGGCCTCATTAATGGTGATGTGCAGTGACAATAACTTTGCAGATCTTTATCTGCTGATGTGACTTGCCATTCTCTTACCATGTGCCTTGATGTCATTGGTTTTTATTGTTACATGGGGCTTCAGCAGTGCTGGGCTCTAGTATTTGAGATATGTATTGGGCCGTAAATGGTGGGCTGCAATCTTTATGAGCTTACCTATGTCAATACCAAATAAATTTTTTTTTTTTTAATGAATATAGGCCCCTATTTTGGTTTCATCTTAAACCCCTAAAAATTCAAGGCCGGTCGTGTAGGACTCACGTAATGATTCATAAAAAAATGTAAAGAAATGTTGAGATTTAACCCAATTATAAAGGGTCTATGTTATGACCCATTATGTATTTAATTCTGTATTATTGGTATTAGTGAAATTTATATAGTCTTATTTTCTAGTATAGTAGAACACTGATAAACTATACCCATAATGACATTTTCCTATTTCACATTTAACCATGAATTATATATTCAATTTATTTTTTTTCTTTTTTTAAGATATGATGTTTCCAAGTATCATCTCTATATCTATCTAATCTAACTCCTAATATTCTAATCACAATCTTCCTCATAATCAACCCTTCTTTTTTTTCCTTTTTTAAGATATGATGTTTCCAAGTAGAAAAGAAGGGTTGATTATGAGGAAGATTGTGATTAGAATATTAGGAGTTAGATTAGATAGATATAGAGATGATTATTATGTAATTATTAAATGGTCATTGGTCTTGTAATTTCGGCGAAGATTCGGCCTTGTTTGCCTCTTCGAGTTTGCTGACACTTGATTCCGAAGCACCCCCTCTCCCCTTCAGACTTGGGCTTTCTGTCATCTGCATGGACCACATTCCCCCAGCGGAGAGGCTCTCCGTTTCACAGAGTAATTAGAGCGTATTGTTATCCTCGCGAGACTTATTATGGATTTCATTTTAATAATTAATGTATAGAGTTTGTTAAGTATTTCATATTTATAAAAAATTACGTTAATCGGATATCAGTAACCCCTTAATCAAAACATATTTTTATTCAAAAATATATTTCAATCTAGAGGCTACTGATATCCGATAAATATGGCTTTTTTTACAAACATGAAATACTCGACAAGTTCTACACATTGAACGGTTTGAATTATCGAAACGGGACCTATGATGGACCCCACAGACTCAACAGTACACTCCAATCCATACAATAGACTGAAGAGAAACTTTTTCTCCAATCACCCTGGAAAAAAAAAATAATAATAATAATAAATAAATAAATAAAAATTCAAGTGGGTATTGTAATTTACTATTGAAAAAGTTGGGGGAACTTGTGGCAGTTGGTTTCTCATTTTTTAGTAGTCCTAGAATACCATTGTTGCATATGATCTCGACCAATAAAATCGTTACAATGAGATAGACTAGGCCGATATTGTCTCTCGTCGAGATGTTGAATATGGATTAAGTTGGCTTTTACTTATTATTGTTTTTATGATCCACAGACACTATATCATCAGTCTAGTTTTTCCAACACCTATTTTTGCCTATTCATATTGCTTGGTACTAATTATTGTGGTAAAGCTTATTGAATACCAAAACTAGTTTTTGAATTCTAGTTTCACCTGTGAATTGTTTCCTAGCTAGGAAAAAGAAAAAGACAAAAGGCAAAAAAAAAATACAAATAGGTATGGGTGGGGAGTTACCTTTCTTGTCCTGTTTTGTTGAATGGACCAAACACATTGCTTTTTCTTCTTCATTTTTTTTAAGGATTTGTTTTAGACATTGGCAGTTGCTCTTAAGAATGAAATATATGTGCCTTAGTTATGCTAGCTGATCAAATAGAAATATAAAAGTTAAAATTTTTTGTTATGTTTCTCTAGTTTTTAATTAAACTGAGTAACTTGATCTATATGTATATATATATTGTAATACTTAGAATATCTCCAACGTTGCATCAATTTTTTCATTAAATTTGAGTAAAAACTTCTTTTGATATCAAGGACTCCAACGGAAGATTTTGAAGTTTCATTAGACCATCGGTCGACCAGGAGGACGACCGAGTAGATGTCCGGCCAGTGTAAATTATTTATTATTTTTTTTTTGCCTTGAGGCGGTCGACCGGCCAGTATAATTTTTTCACCTTTTTTTGCCTTGAGGTTGTCATCTGGGAGGACATCCAGGGGGACATCCGGCAACGGTAATAAACAGTGATTTGATGAAAGAAAAGTTGGTCCTCAGTTTGATGAAAGAAAAGTGAAATATTTGATTTGATACCGATTTGATGAAACTGTTGGAACTGAAAAAGGACACCTTTTTTTTATCAAATTCAAATTTGATGATGAGTTTGATAAAAGGTTGGAGATGGTCTGTTGGCTTATTTTTCCTACGAAAAAAAACACCATAAATGCGAGCGTGCCAGTAAGGATTGAAAAATCCTTACAGATTAAATTCAAGCCAATTGTCAAGCGATTGCATTGACGGTTCTTTTGTCTCAACAAAGAGGATTTCAAAATTGCCAAGTGTAGAGAAAAGAAAAATTAAAAGAAGAATGATGGAGACGGAGAAAGATGATTGAGTGAACAATCAAAGTAATAATTACTTACTTTTACTCCTATATTTTGAAAAGGAAGTGCATAAAATGCTTTGAAAAGGAAATGTTGAAAATAAATGCTTCGAAATATAAATCTATGTTAAACTACTCTTAAAATAAGAAAAATGACAAGAAATATTGAAATAAATTGTTTTTTATTTGAATTCTCAATCCCTTACAATGTAGCCATGAATGACTATTTATAAATAAATATTTGTAGGAAAAAATTACCTAATAACTATCCTATTCTTTCATCTCGTCCATTTCATACTTTATGATCTTTCATAATTTCCTTCAACCTCCACTTCATACTCCATGTTATCCACTTTGTTCTCCATCATCTTTCTACATTTCATAACTTCTCATAACTTCTAAATGAGTAGGAAGATATCACATGTCCTACAATTATATAAATAATAAATAATAATAAAATTACAGATTTATGGTGCCAACATGGTCTCAAAGATCTCTAAAACATATTATTTTTAAATTCACTATGTGACATGAGATTTCTTAGTTGGTTGATTCTGAAATAAATTAATAACTTAAGTGTGATGTTTTAAGACTATTTTTGTATCAATAATTCACGCAAGTGAGAGTTAATTTAAACCAATGGGGGTTGGTCCAAGTGAAAAAGGGACTTGGATCGCTTAAGCAAAGGTCTCGAGTTTGAGCTTTTGTGGATGCAGCAAACCCCTTTGGGAGAGGACCCCGCATATGCACCCGGCAACTTCCTCGGCGGATTAGTCCTGGGTCCAAAAAACTTAGGGATACCATGGGAGACCTAAAAAAAAAAAAGAGTCAATTTAAGAGTGTTGTTTTAAGAATTTATTATTATTATTATTATTATTATTTATTTATTTATTTATTTACATACAGTGATAGGGAGCATTCATGCTACCAATAAATCTAACAAATGTTAAACGTAATAGTGACACCATTGTTATCGGCGAATAAAATATCACAAATAAAATTAGATAGACATGTGTATTCTCTAATAATCCAATCATGTAATTCTCACTACAATAATATAAAATTTCTCATTGATTGATAATATCATTACATAATTTTAGCATTATATTCAATATTTACTTCAATTACGGATAATTATTCAGTAATTTTGAAATATACAGACGTGGTATTTCATACTCTTATGATTGACAAGAAAGGTAGGTAAGTAAGGTATTGTATTGAGTGAATGAGAAATATAAGAGAACAGAATAAATAATGATTGATTAGAGAATACGAGTAAATGATACTTCAGGAATGGTGTATAATTTCCCAACAACTACCAGTCCTTCTATGGTGGAAGCCCAAGAAAAGTAAAAGGAAAAATACCCCCCTTCACAAACTGCAAAGTAGTTGGTACTTTCTCTAAATTACCTACTATCTAGTGGCAATTTGGTAATCAACACCCTTTATAAAACCCACTTAGAACAAGTCACATTATCATCCTCACCCCTCACACAAAAATGGTTGCTCCATCTCACCCAAAAACCTTCCACTCTCTCAATGCTTTCTCCATGAAGTCACCACTGTCTTCTTCTTCTCCTTCAACCTTAAGCTCCATGAAGCTCAAAACCCTAATCCACACTCTCATCTTCTCACACATGTGCCGCATCGCTCGTGCTCTCTCGAAAGCAAAGTCAATTCTCATTCAAATCCTCAAGGATATCCAACTCATTCAATTCCTTGACCCCTTAAAGAAGAACAACAAGAACAAGAACAAACTCTTCTTTGGTTCATTTAGACTTCACTACAATTGGTGCTCTTCTCATGTAGTCCCCGTGCCTTCGCCTGTCCTAGATGGGCTTTCTAAGAGCCACGCGTACTACGATTCCACGTGGAATTCTATCATTGCTACAGAGTATGATGACGTGGCGGAGTCACAGCTGTCGGGGTACCTCCATTGGCTAGAAGAGAAGGTTCATGAGAAATCTAGTGGTGGTGATCATATGAATGAGATTGATAAGCTAGCTGATATGTTCATTGCTAATAGCCATGAGAAGTTCATGCTGGAGAAACAAGAGTCCTATAGGAGATTCCAAGAGATGATGGCCAGAAGTGTGTGATGGTCCTTTCACAACTTTTTTTATTTATTTTTATTGTTGTCTATGTGATAATAGGTGGGTATTGAGTGGGGTTGTGAATTTCTTTCACCTCTTGCTTCTCTCTCTTACATGTTAACAATGGGCTTTAACCATTTTACCTTTCTGTATTCAAAAACTAAACTAGTGTATTAATGAATTTTGTTTGAAACTACAGTTGAATATGATAATTACTTTTTCCTTAAAAAGATAACTATTTCTAACAACATTTTTTTTTTTGCTTAAATATAAACATTTGGAGAAAAATAAAAGCAAAAACGTAGTTCAGATAGTGTTATTATATGCTCAAAGTAGTATAATTTGAAAGTAGAATTTGTTCTTACACTATTTTTTAAATTTTAAATTAAAGCAATGTAAAAGTGTTAAAAGCCCTTCGATGATGGGGCTTGGAGAATTGTACATACATGATGCGCTGTTGGTATTTGTGCAATTCTTCTATTGGCAATGGGATATGTGCAACTTTACAAGGTGTTAAATTTCTAATGCCTTTTTTTTTTTTATATAAAACCCTGTAACCGTTGGAAAATTTGGTAAATTATTTGGGGTTACATAACTTTTTTACTTTGAAAAATGTTATGGGTTCTAAATGATTTATTAAATTTTTTATCAAATCTTTCACATGAGTGTAGGACTCACACAAACTCATATGTATGTGGATCCCACATCTATATGAGATATTTGATAAAAAATTTAATAAATCATTTCGGATCTCTAACATACACCTTTCTTTAATGTTATATATTAGTTTTATTTATCTGCTTTTTATTATGATAAGATTAAGTGTACAAAAAGTCAAACACTACTTCAAAATTATCGCAACAATTCTGCTTTGTGTTTGTTGAATCCAATCATGTGGTGATTGAGTTGAGCAATTTTGATTTATTTATTGGTGCATTGAAAACGAAGAGGAATCGTACTCATAATCATTTAATAAAATATAATATTATTAATATTTACATTAACGTCTTTTAAAATTTAAAATAAATATAATAACTCTTATAATTTTTTGTATCATTATATCGATCTTTGTTTTAATAAAATTAAAAAGATTGAAATTAATTCAAATTATATTATACATAAAGATAAATAAAATAAAATATATATCACCACGGGAAAATTACTGAATTTCAGACTAAAAGATAATAAGTGTTATGTGATGTGACTTATAACATTAAACAATTTCAATATAATTAAGTCAAACTTTTTAAACTTATTATATTTTTTTTTTTCAAATCTCAAGGTAAGATCAATATAATTTATCCTAAAATGCATATTTTGTTTTCTCACTGAAGTAACCCGTAATTAGGACTAATGTACCTGGGACAACTACCCTCTTTTTAGGGGGATTTGGTGCATCTTCTGGATCTTTCTGTTTTGGAGCTACGTTTTTAGACTTTTCTTTATCTCTATCTTCATAGCCAAATAAGTAGAATGGGCCCCAATTTGATGCCTTTCATTTTCCAATATTGTGAAAGTCGCAAGATATCTGTGTGAACAAAGATCATTAAAAAGTGATTAAGGAATCATTAGAACACTTAAAACGGCACTAAAATTAATATTATAATCATAAATGAAACCACGTTTATTTATTTATTTATTTATTTTTGGTAATTGGTATCATCACTATTCACTAGTTTAATTTGACCAGTTTATCATGAATCACCAATATAGTTCATTTAATTTAATTTTTTATTTTTCATTTACAAGGAAGTGTAAAAAAATAATTATATTTGAAATTATAATTAATTCCATGGGGTCAATAAATACATAATTTGATTACAGAATTAGATATGATTTTCTCATAATATGAGGTGAAAATTTTCTTATATGAGGTGACCGCCCCATGAAGTGAGTTGTGTCTCCAAATGTGTAAGAATTAAAATGGGTGAAACAGCAGTTTTTAATTAAGCAGAGTTTGTAACCTGTAATTTTTTACAGTGAAAAAAAAAAAAAGAAAGAAAAGAAAAAGAAAGTGGTTGATGAAGCATCAATGAATAATATTCTTTTCATCCCAATGCCAGTTTCTTTATTCCAAACACCTTTTGGTGCTTTTATATAAGAGAGTGAGGGATAGCTTTAGCAGAGTCATATATATAAATATATTTGGTTCCTTTGGTCTCCTTTCTTTTCTTTTTTTCTTGAATTTGTTAATTGCCTTTACACAAAAGTGAATGCCTGAAGTTTTTTGGGATTTTATTCCTCTTCTAAGGATAATGTTTTCAAGAGCTCTCTAGTACACATCAGTTATGATATGATTGGTTCTTGGGTTTGCGAAAATGTAACTTCAAAACTTTGAATTAGGGCAATAAAGCTAGCTAACAAAGTGGGAGCAAATAAGAGAGTCCGTATTTGCACACACAAAGTTCAAAGTTCATTCACATTTTAACTAAATTTCCAAATTTTAAATTTTAAATTTTCCTGCACAACATCATAAAACCAAAAAATTAGCTCCTTCCCGCCACCCCATCTCCTCTACCTTCCACACACACTTCTCTTATCCATTAGCTATTGTTGTTGACTACTATCATTTCACTCCGAGGGACGGAGTTAGGATTCCTCTAGTATGTTAGATCGTCAAAGAGAAGGTATAAGATAAATCTATCAAGTCGTTGATGGATTCGCTGGAATTTTATTTGATTAAACTATTTGGTATAAACTAAATAAGTGTACTTATTTGGGTTACATCACCTCTTTATTTTTCTACACATCTTTTTGTAAAATTCAAAAAGTATACTTATTTAAATCATCACAAACAAGCCAGTATTAGAGGCCAATTAGACTAATGAAATTACAAGAGATTAGTCTTAATTAAATATTATTTGTATAAATTTTATGGTTAAAGATGTCAAAATGTAAGAATTTATAAATAAATGGTAAGGTAATATTTGGAAATAGCTAAAAAAAATCTTAAAATAATTAATCTATTAAATAATATTCTTAGATACATAAAGTTTTACAAGTGATTTCATTACATAAAAGATAAATTACACTTACCTCCTGAGATTTTTGACAATTACAAGAACCTCCCTTATAGTTTTAATAATTACAGAAATCTCCCTTACTTTTTCTAACATTGTCAAGATTCTCTCCTTCCGTTAATTTAAGCCAAACAGTATTAACTTGGTTGTGCAAATGACCATAATACCCTTTACACTTAATACCCTTTAATTGTAATTTACCTACATATTAAATTATCATTTTATTTCTCACAAATTTTTTTTGTGTTTCTTTGACTTTGTATTTTTTTTCCACTATAAGTTTAAAAAAAAAAAAATCAACAATTAATGAAATTAAGAAAGAATAACCATGTTTCTTATTTGAATTAATTTTGATATTTAATTCAATAAAAATAATTTAAATGAAAGAAACAAAGATGGAGATATAGATTTTAGATGTAATAAAGAACAAATTATTTGAGATGAGTATTTTATTATTTTCAAATAATTTATTTCTTCAAATAAAATTCTATTTTAATTAGATGTAAGAAATGACAAGTTTAAATAGTTTATTATTGTCAAATAATTGCTTTATCTTTCATTCCCTACCATCTAATTTTAATTTATTGTAACGTGATTAGATATTTTTTCACTTTTATATTTATTTTTAAAAATTTTATTATTAAGGTGAGAAATATTGACTTATTTTTTTAATGATAATTAAAATTTGAGAATAATATAGTATTGTGAAAAGATAAAATGATAATTTTATTTTATTTTTATTTAGCTATGAGGTAACATTTGGTAATTTTTATAAGTCAATTTTTTTTTTTATTGTAAATATGAAATGTTATTACGTTTATTTTTCTTAAAAAAAATTAATACACAAATATGTTTACAAAAAAAAATATATATATATCTTTCGTAAGTTGCTATAGTATTGGGCAGGAGCGGAGGGAGCATGTGACCGGGGGGGTCACGTGTCCCCCCTGGATTTTGGGAAATTATTTTATTTTATTTTATTTTATTTTATTTTTGCAAACATAAAAAAAAAATTAAATAAAAAATTACAAAAATATTATTAGAGTGAAATGTCAATGACATTTTAAAAATTATGAAAACAATAATAGTTGTTTTGATTGAAAATGAAGAGACTATTATAAATAAACCATATTAGCTATGAAAAGTTTTGAATGTAACGACGATGTCATTATTAGTGATATGCAAGTATAAGTAATCTCACTATAAAAATATGAAATTTATTAGATAGTTAGTTACATTTGACATGTGAGGTTCACTATTTATGCTTTTATTTACCATTAGTGGGTGATGTTACATACCAGTGATAACGTGGTATTACCATTATATTAAATTTTTAATCAAATTTTGTATCAAAAAATAATTTATCATTATATAATTTATTTTAAGGCTTATATCCATATTTTTTTTTGTATTGTCCATGATACACTAGTTACAAATAATATTTTTTTTCTTGATGTTTCCTGAAATCAATCGTAAAAAATTTACGTGAAATATTTTTGTAAAAATTATTATAATTAGTAAGTGCCTCCTCTAAATTAATTTTTTGGCTCCGCCACTAGTATTGGGCGATGCTAGCTAACATTGATGAAAGAGAAAAAATGATGAAAAAAATTGAGAAAAAAATATAGAGAAGAGAACAAATAATAATAATAATAAATTATATGGTGTTGCTATTTGCTGTAGTGACACTACGAAAAAATGAATGAGAAAATAAATAGAAAGAAAAATGAAAGAAATAAAATAAAGAAAATGGAAAGAGAGGGATAATTTCTTCAAATATGTATTTTTCATAAGGAAAAAAAAAATCAAATACCTATATATATTTTTAAATTTTTATTCAAATTCTAATTTCTCAAAATAATTATTTATAAAATTCGTTGTCTTTTTAAAAAATAAAACATCTTTTACACTTTGTTTCATAATTTTTAAATAAATGATTGTATTTAATCTAGTATAAAGTTTAATGGTGATCAATTTATTAGCTCTTTTGTTTTTTTTTGTTTTGTTTTAGATAAGGTAATGTTTAATTATTCTACTATATATATGCTTGTCTTAACAATTTAGGATTTTTTTTAAATATTGTATAAAATTTAATAGTTTTGTTTAACATTATTAAAATAATGTATGGAGTCTTTATTAATTTTTGTAAAACCTCAAGGGAGGTGAGTGAAATTTACTATTTGAATATATAAGGGCAATCTTGAAATTTTTCACTCATAGTACATGACGTTAGCATGATGTCATCATATTCTGTTAAATAAATTAACAGAAGATTAACGGTGGGGGAATCATATTTGAATAATAGTTTCAAAAGTAAGGGTGATTTCTGTAATTATTAAAACTACAGGAGAGATCCCTGTAATTGTTAGAAACCTTAAGGGAGGTGAGTGTAATTTACTCTTAAATAAATTATAGAAACTCACAAGTAAACTATATTCTTTTTGACATGGATCGGATTAAATTTTTTCAATAATGTTAGAATGATCATTTTTTTACCACAATTTTTTATTATCTTAATTGCTCATATTTGATATTAATATAGCACTGGCACATGAGAAGATAAATAATACATAATAAGAAAATATGATTACTATAACATTATTGTAAATCTTTCTTTGAAGGGAAATTCTAACATGCACACCCTTAAAAGGAGTGAACCATATGCACCCCTACTTATGTCATTTTCTTCTTTAGTTATGACATTATTTTAATCATGACTCATGAATTCTTTAATTATGTCTCATGTTGTGTTTAATTATGATATTTTTTTAATTTATAATTCAAAAAGTATGAAATTATGTTATTTTTTTTTTTAGTTATAATCATAAAGTGTTTCCCTTCTTTGAAAGGTAACTCTACTACATTGTAGATTTTATAATTTTTTTTTTTTTTTGAGTGTTAGATTGAAGTTGCAAGGGGGAAACATTATGTAATATACAAAAAATTTTTGGCAAAAGCAAACATATAAAATGGAGATTTTTCAAAAAGTTGGAGGGGCCAGGACCCCTGCTTTCGCCCCTGCCCAAACCCACTGACCTCCCCTCCCATCCTATCTCTTTCCTTCATCTGCCCACTCGACGCCCCAATCGATCACCAATTGCAACCCTCAACCCCTTTTACTCGATTAATAGTAGAAGAGGAGATGGGCAATGAGGGGATAAGGTGGGATGATGGGGCATTTGGTGGGGGTGAGAAGTGGCAAGGAAGGCAAGGGTGAGAGAGGAAGGGGGTTTGGGGTGGTAGGGAGGTGATGGCCAATGGGGGATGGTGGAAGAGATGGCAAACAGGGAAGATGGGGTTGCATAACTATTTTTTTTGGACATTTTATCCTTCATAGTAATTTTTGCCCAAGAATAAAATGTAACAAAAAAATATTTTTCGGCGAGTGAACTTTGTAAGGTTTGCGGATGCAAATAGTATCTCCCCACAAATAAGTATATTGGCAACTGGAATCAACAAAACTTATTAAGAATTTTACATCGAAAAGTAATAAATGGTGTAAATTCAATTATTATATAGTAGAATCCACACTTAAAATAAATATCAACTATATAATTTTTTTTAGACATATTTAAAAATAAGTTTTATGGGTTCAATTATTATTATTTTTTTGGGTGGTATACCTTTTTAATACCCCAAACTGAGGCATATACAATAAAATAAATTTTTTTTTTTTTTTTTTTTTTTGGGGGGGGGGGGGGGACGTTAATGGGCCCAAGCCCTACACATCAGCAACAATATGGTGATGGACCTCCAAACCCTATTAGTTTTTGGGGAACTAAGGAAAAAAGCCCAGTGAGACAAAAAGAACTACTACTAAACCAGAAACTCCTTCTCCTACGGCCTGTATGAAAATCTTTATATTCAAATCTTTCTCTTTCAAAATATTCCCATCTGTTAGATTATGTATTGAGATTACTGCACCTTAAATTTTTTAGTGAGACAAAAGACTACTAAACTAAACCTCCTACCCTTTTGGTCTGTATGAAAATATTAGTCTTCAAATCTTTATATTGTTTTGTTTCAAAACATTCACATATTGAGGTTACTACACCTCGAAATTTTTAGTGATCCAATGGTTAGGAGTATTTTGAAACAAAGAGATAGGAGGATTTGGGAACACGATCTTTGACTCTTTTGGGCCTAGTTTCTATCAATTTTAACAAAAAAAATAATGAAAAAACATTTCTCAATATTTAATATGGCTATTTCCTTTTGGGCCTTTAGAGACAACTTTGAACCTAAAAGTGAGCCAGTTGGGTAACACACAACAATCCAACAAAGATTACTAGGTAACCTTTCAACTTTTTCCTCTTGTCTAAGCATCTGAAATTGAGCCTCTCATTTTTATATTTTATAACATGTTGCAGTTGATCTTGAGCTCCACAAACAAATCATTAAAACCTTAATTATTGGCATCTCACAAAGGTGTATAGAAACAAAAATGTTAGATATCTTAAAATTTTTACTGAAATTTCTATCAAATATTTCATATGGGTGTGAGACTCACATGAGACCCACATGATGTGGGCACTATACCCATGTGAAACATTAGGTAGAAATTTTGGTAGAACTTTTGGGATTTTTGACATTACTCATATAGAAATACGTACAAAATGATGTCAAGAATTTATGAAAATAATGATGAGTAAACATGCCAAAACAAACCCTAACAAAAATGAAAATCATTGGACAAAGTTATAATGAATGAAAACTATTTTCAAAAAATAATGAATTTGCCAAAAAAAAATAATTCTGGAATTTGCCCAAAATACATGGTTGGCCACTACATCGGCCTTTTGAACTCAAACCACCAACGTTGGATCGAAGATTTATTGTTGTTTTTCCATTTTTTAATCTAAATGCTCTACATATTTCGAAATCAATTGATCTGTATCTTTTTCTCAAAGAGTTTTTAAAAAATTGTACAAATTATAGAGTTTTTCTTTTTCGTAGCCTCTTTCCCAGTGAGAAGGTTTATCAAATTAGGGCACTAAATAAGTAGCATGGTACTAAAATTACTAGTTCTTCTTTTTTTGAACACACTAGTTCTTGTTTGGTTACCCAAAGATGAGGGGGGAAAAAGAAGAGAAATGTCAAAACAAGTAATCCAACCCAGAAACACCATAGACTTTATTTGGTTTAGTTTTTAGAAAAAAAAATTCAAAAAATAAAAATAAAAATTAATTTGGTGAAAAAATAAAAATAAAGCTCACCATTTTCATGTAATTTTATTTTTTAGGAGGGTAGAAATAATTTTTAAAAATTTAAAAATATATTGTTGTTATGCATTTTTGTCAAAATTAATTTTTACATAACATGCCTCAAGGTAAAAAATTTTACTTGGTTCCTTTTACCTGTAAGCTTGTTATTTAGGAACTTATCAAGGTAAAAAATTTTGTACTTTCCGAATCGCGAGGCCAACGGGTTAGTTGTATGGGTGCGACTAGTAGTAGTAGGGGTATTTTGTACTTTTCAAATCTCTCTCGATGCATGTCATCTTTTTGTACCTTTAATTTCATGCTGTTAATGAAATTTTTCTTTACTGATAAAAAAAAAAAAAAAAAAAAAAAAATCAAGGTAAAAAATTTTACTTGGTTCCTTTTACCTTTAAGCTTGTTATTTAGGAACTTATTCAGAAATATCAAATATAGAGGTTTGTTGCTAGGTAAGAAATAGGATAGTTTAGTTCCTACAAAACCTAGCACTAAAATATCCTAGAGGGCCTATCAAAAAATAAAGGGCTTGTTTGGTTTGAATTTGAGAGATGAATTTTAGAAAAAAAAATTTCAAAAATTGTTTGGTTTGAGATTTTTTTCAAAAAATTTCCAAAATCACTTTCTCTCTCTTACACATCAATCAATTACTTTTTCTCTCTCCTCTCTCCTTCTCAATCACTTTTTCTCTCACACACATCTACTAAATTCTTCCAAAATATCAAATCATCCCAAACTCCCACAACAAATTTATCTCTCAAAATATACAACCAAACAAACCAAAAAAATTTCTAAAATAATTCTCCCAAATTTTTTTCAAAAACAACTCTCCCAAAAACAAACTAAACAAGTCCTAATATCCCTAGAGGGGATAAGGCGAGTAGGGCAAAAAGGATTTTTCGTGAAATGATAACTATTATTCCCACACACAAGATTTGTGAATAAGTGATTATTTGATAGTGAGTAAGGGACATCCGTCTTATAAATTCATGGGAAAAAAAATAAAAAAATAAAATTAAATTGAGAATTTTTAGACTGAAAAACAAGACATAAACAAGCAATCGTTAAGAATAATACTACTAGAATATTAATTGTCATGTTCAACTTTTTCCCCCCCTTGATCTGTACACCATTTCTTGATACATCCTCAGATCATACTACATTATTAAAGCTAGAAGTAGAAGTAGAAGTAGAAGCAAATATATGAACAAAACAAAACCAAAAGCTAGAGATTAATCAACTATTACAAAAGGAAAAACTAAAAGCAAAAATAGATTCAAAAGAATTCTTCTTTCCTTGCTGACATCACGACAATAAAAAACGCTATATACCCAGAAAAATACTCAGAATCTGAATGCATGATGTAGGTTTAGACTTGGTGTGGTATGGGCTAAATGGTTAAACTCATGAGGATGACTTTGATCTGCACATTTCAAATTCTGAACATTTTTTTTAAAGTACTTTTTCTGGGTGCATAGCATTGTTGTCGCGGATATAAGGCATCCATCCGGAAGTCACTTGTTTTGAGATGGATTTGAAGCACTTGGTGGCATTTTCCTCAGGCTTTCATCCACAGCTTTCTTGGGCTCTTTAGTGGCAACTCCTCCTCCGCTCAACTTGTGTAGATTTGCAGACATAGTCACAGAAGATAACAGTTTTCTTGATTGGTTTCTCTCTCTGAGTAAACTCTTTCCATGGTGGAAATGAAGTGAAGAACACATAAAAATGTGAATTAAAATCAAGGCAAAGAGAGCTGCCAAAGTTCTCCATCTCATGATCTTCATGAGAGTAGTTTTGAGAGAGAGAAAACAAAAACATAGATGTTCAAATGATGAGAGATGAAACAGGTTATATGGGTATCAATGCAATCTTGTTTAGTTTAGTAGTGGCACATGGTTTGTCATAACCTTATATTAAAATATATGTGTGTGTGTATATACAATCAACTAAAGAAGGGCATGGATGTCTTGAGATTTTTATGATCTCTATGCAAAGTTTGTCTGTAGCTTGGTCAAGTCATTTCTGATTCAAATCTTCATTTGATTATGAGAATATATATTTAAAAAAATATATTTAAAACGCTTAGGGCACAAAATGAGAATTTGAGAAGTGTTAGATATATGCAAACTTACTGATAAAAAAAAAGAAAGAAAAAGTTACGCTCTGTTTAGTTTTGTTTTCAGAATCTTGTTTCTAATATTTTTTTAAAATAAAAATAAGTAAAAGCTAGTTTGGTGAAAAATAAAAAATAAAAAATAAAAAATAAAAAATACTCATCATGTTCATAAGGTTTTCCTTTTTAGGAAGAAAATAATTTTTGAAAATTTGAAAATACCTTTTTGATATTTATTTTTGTCAAACTATTTTTATTTTAATTAAAAAAAAGAAAAACAGATTTTGAAAAAGAATTCAACGGATTTTTGTTTTGAATGTTACTGCTAACCGAAATAGTGAAATATTGTTAATTAATCAGTCTAAAACCAACGAGCATTTAAATATAGAGAAATACATACCTTGTACATATATTATGTTGCCACAAAGATAGCTTAACTAATATTTTATAATATTATAAGCCAAATTTAACTTTGATTTTTCAAGCCTAGTCATCAGCATCTTCCAACCTTCACAACCCCCACCACCTGCCAAAAGAAAAAAATAAAAATAAAAATAGATTAATATTTGAGTGGTGATTGCAGTGGTAAACTGTTAGATGATTTAAAGGGTTGTTTGGGGTGTTCTAAATAAGTACACTTTTTGTTTTTTTGGACTAAAAAATTGAGGAAGAAAATATGGATGTTTGGGTTAACTTTTTGACTTTTTATGGAAAAATATGTAATAAAAAATTGTAAAAATTGATTTGTAGAGAAAAATTAGGATTGAGAGCTGTGCAACTGTAATTGTTGACTTTTGGTGAATAATGTCAATTTTTTAACTTTTTGAGTAACTTTTTGACTTTTTAGTTTTTTTGTAATATGCCAAATGTACAAGATTTCTGTTAAAACAGACTTTTAAAAGGATAAGATGTATGGTCTTCCAAATTTTAATTTTAAATTTATATTTATTTATTTTAAAAATTTTACTTAAATTTATTATTTAAATACAATTTAGAAAAAAATATGATGGAGTCATATTTTGGGTATTATTTAGTCAGTTGGAACTTGGAAGTAAGGGGATCATGTGATGCTGAATTGACTATTACTGTTTTCTGACTTCAATGCTATATATCTTTTCAGATTACACTAAGAAATTCATGTGACTAGGCACGTGAATCCAATCAACCTTCATGTTTGATTCTCTTTCTTAGTTTTCTTAATACCTTGTATTACTCCAACGCTCTTGAGTTTAATATTCTAAAGCAACTCAACTTTTCACTGCCAAATTAATACTAGGATCACATAAAGAGATCACAGAATAAATTACAGACATTTACTAAATAATGGACCTCACACTATGTAGGACTCATAGTCTTGTGAGTGTCTATGTTTAATTTTGTGTTCTATTTTTGTGTGCTTAATAAGACTCATAACTTAATGAAAAAGTGTTATACAAGTGTTGGTCTACTTTTTTCGTTCAATTAGGTCATAAATCCGTTACCTAATTGTTGAAATAAGTTGTATTTAGATTATTGAGTATGTCATACATCTGAAAATTAAATTTCGAATTCAATTACTGAATGTTGATTCGAATCAAACTCTAGTATTCATTTTAGCTCATGGACTTTTTGGAGCTCACTATGACCCCTTAAAGAAGACCCATTTATCACTAAAGTAGCTATTTTACCAAATACCAAATTTCCTAATAATACCATGCGACTTTATAACAACTAGCCATGTGTATCAATTTTCATCTAATATCTCTTATTTTATAAGTAACATCAATAATCTCCTAATGATGTGCAAGAGTTCTACTCAACAGAGGATCTAACCCCAACTAATTTTCTGTCATTTTGTACCATCTTCTAATCTTCTCTAGTCACTTCTTGTGTTGTATATCATCTTAATGTGGTGTAAAGGGTATGCATTTTCCAAACTAGCATGTCTGTACTATACTACATCTTTTAGAATCAGGATCCCCTCCTTACATTTCCTACTTACAGGGTTATTGGGCCCACTTTTAGGCCCAATTTTGATAATCTAAACCGTTCATATTTTAAGATTTGTTCAGTATATCATACATCTAAAAAATCAAGTTGATCGGATATCAGAAAGCATGTGTTCGGAAAACTCGGACTAAAAACTATTTTTTTAAAGAATTTAATAAACAGTTTTCTGAACACATGCTTTCTGATATCCGATCAACTTGATTTTTTACAAGTATGACATACTGAACAAATCTTAAAATATAAACGGTTCAAATTATCAAAATTAAGCCTAAAAGTGAGCCCAATAGCCCTACAAGGAAGAAATGCAAGGAGGCATCTTGATTCCATCTTTTAGCCCCCACTGGTCTTAGCTGGCTTATCTCTCAGCTTATATGTGCAATGTCATTGTTTGGAATATATTCTTTAGTGAGTTATTTTCTAAAGGATCTTCTTGTACCTTCCCAGATTCAGAGACACCTTGAAAGTTAGGCTAGGTTTGGCATAACCTATATAATCCATCTTTTTATCTTTTTATCTTTTTTCCATCACATCACCTCTCTACTTTTCTACACATTTTTTCGTAAAAAGACAAAAAACACACTTTTTTTAGGACACCCCAAACCAACCCTTATTGGCATGAAATTCAACAACGTGAAGGATTTTTTTTAATGAACTTACTGCACCATGTCATCCATTTTAGTGAAAAATACAGAAATATTAAAAGGACCCCGAATAAGCCCATAAGGCCGCACAACTGTGCAACCAGCACAACAAGCACCCCAAATCCCTAATTGTTGATCATTCACACATAATTCAGATAGAAAGGAGCCAAACACATCTCAGAGATGGAGATTTTTTGCTGCAATTTGTTAATACAAAAGGAGTAAAATCCCATTGCTACAAATAAATAACAAAATACATAAAAAGGGCAACATAACCTCAAAAAGAAAAAGGTAAGTTACAATAAGACATTTATTACATACATAATATACAAAGGTCGACAAGCCATCATCACCTCCTCGACCTTTTCTTTGGCTTTCTTGAAGTTTCGGTATCCCCTCCTTCCCTACCCCGTTTCCCTGAAACTGGAGCTGGTGTGGAAGGTGGAGGTGCCGCTGCCCTCTTTGGCGGCCGACCAATGCTTCTCTTTGCCGCACTCGCCTGCTCCTTAGCTTGTTGCTTCCCTCCCGACCCCCTCCTCGAGCTCTGTTCTTTCCTTATCTCAACCTTACTATTCCCACCTCTCCTCTGCTCAGCACCTCCTCCCTTATTGTTGTTGGAACTAACTGCTGAGCTCTTCAATGTATCTGGCAATGACCCGTTGTTAGTGGATGAGCTCCGCTTCATTCTGTTCAAGAAATTAGCTGCGCTTCTCTTCTTCGCACCCGACATAGCATTGGTGTTCTCGCTTTTGGGCTCTGAATGCTCACTTGAAGACGCTCCTTTGCCTTGGTTTTGGCTGGATCGGGCTTCTGAATTCTTGTTGGGGTTGGCATTACTATGACTCGTGCCATTCTTATTTGAGCTTCTTGAACCTGAACCAAACCAGTCTCTGGTTCTCCTCTTTGTGACCCGATGTTCTTCAGCATTACCTGAGGATTTGGGTTGCTTCCAGTCCAGAATGGGTTTTTCCTCTAGCAATGCTGCTTTTTGCTCACGCTTTTTATCAGCTGCTAAGGATGATCCCGTTGCTTTTGCAGTGAGTGAGCTGCGTGTGCGGCAAGCCGATGGGCCCGGTAACTTTTGTTTTAGTAACAAAGAATCAGATAGCTCGGGCTCGGGTTTTGAGGCAAGGGATGCAGGTGGCAATGAAGGTGGTTGTTCCTCGGATGACAAATCCAACTTGAGACTTCTCTGATTCATCTCTTTGGAAATCAGCTTCCGAAGCTCAATGACAGAAGCAGATTCTCTGGACTTTTTGCCATAGAAGAGGACAGCATTGTTTAAGAGAAGTAGCAGATCGCGAAAGAACTTTATGTGGCAGCCTGAATACCAACCTTCTTCAAGCCTCGTTTGCATAGTTTCAAGATCTATATGTTGCCGAATCAAGTTCCTGTACTTGGGGGTGGTTTCCTGCAATATTCAGAAGCAATAATACATCAATTGGTATTGGTTACTGCCTAAAAAAAATTGCCTTTAATCAAATTAAATGAAATTGCCTTCCACCTCATAATGGACACCACTTATGTCTCCGACCAAGTGCCCAAGTTATGACATCCTTAAGAAGAATACAACCATGCTATTAGTGAAGTTGATGACTTTTTTTTGGGATAAGTTTACAAGACTTTTGAAACATATAAATGAGCTTAGACTGCATTCAATGACTCGTTCAGTGGGGCCATTACTGCAAATGAGCATTTGGAGCTATACAGGTTATGAGACCACAAACCCAAACTACAAATGTCTATGCATATGAAGAAAATATCCTGGCGCGCACACATGAAATTTTCAAGCACCTTACTCATACTATGTGCATATCAGGAAAAAACAAAACAAAACAAAACAAAACAAAAACAAAAACAAAAACAAAAACAAAGACAACAAAATAAGAAATAAATAAATAGAAAGAAGAAGAAACAGAGAGAAAAAAAAGAGCCAAGAAGTTTGGGCAAACATTTTTGGGCACTCTAAATGTATATCCATAAGCATTGATTTCTTTCCCTTAATACTTGAACCACCACCTATTTAAATAGTTTATAGATTTGGCCTTCCCCATCAAAGGCATTTTTAATTTCAAGCGTCTTCCTGTGGAAGTATAATCACTACTATTGTTGAGAAGCAAGTTTAACATATCAGTATATAGATATAGCACTAAAACTACCATTAAATAAACAAAACAAAAAATTATTCAGTTATGAAAAAAAGGCCTGGATTTTACACACTATTCTGTCATTTTCTTTTCAATGAAAACTGAATAATGTCCACTCTTGATATGAGGGATGTAATTGGAAAATTTACCTTAACAAAATTCAAGTGGCTGAAATGACAGAATCATTGAATTCTTGGCTCTGGCTGGATTTTTCTACCAATTGGAACACATGAATCAAATTATATGACCTAGGTCCAAAGGAGCTGCAACCGACACCAGCTACCGAGACCCAACGCAAAAACTCTTGGGTAGTTTCTTAGTCTAAAGGCACCAAGGTTAAGTCCATTGGCAAATGGGTTGTCATTCTCATTCGATCAAACAAAGCTCAAAACTGGACAATTGATAAATGAAAACAACAACCACCCAGATTTTTTTTATAGAAAACAACCCGTGGTGCAAAGAAGGGAAAAAGAAGATATGAAAAAGAAAGATACAAAAGCAAAAGCAATAAATTATTAGCCAGTCCTTTTGTTCAAGACACACTTGAGAGGAAGATACAAAGGAGAAAAATATATAATTGCAAACTAGGGAACAATAGAGGTGGCACATGTTACGCACAAGACCATCAATTTATAGGCTTTCTTATTTTTAGTCAACTAATATCTTGAAAAATGTAATATACTTCATCTTATCGTTTGCTTTCTCCCTAAAAAGTAGTCACATAAATCCAAAGCAGAGGAAACAATGACAAGTGCTACCCGATCGCAACTTATAGAGCGGAATTTTTTTTGGGTGAATAACTTATGGAGCGGAATTGAGTGGCAGCAAGCAGCTCTCCACTAGGATAAGCATGTATGCCTACTATATACCCTCCCACACCCTGGTGTAAGGAGACACTTATGCCCAAGTGCTGCCTATAATATCCGAAGCCCTCCCTCTCATTTCACAATATGAAAGAATAGGCTTTTCTGACCAATGTTGACAATCCCGTATAACAGTGTACCAACTGCTCAGTTGGTAAAGTAAGGTATGTACCGGTACTGGTATGTTTTTGGGTACCATTTCGGATTTATCACTATAAACATTATATATTTATTAAAATTATCATTATGTATTTACCAAAACCATTAATAATCAAACCTAAACAAAAAATAACCAAGAATTAAAACAAACACAAACACAAACACACACACATAGCTTTAAGATCTCTATAACTGAGGTTATAGAAATAGACAGATTCAGATTGAAATAGTTCGAGATGTCTCAAAAAGTGGTGGGAGCAAGAAAGAACTCAAAAGGAAAATGCAAAGAGAAATCCCCAAAATATATCTATGTATATAGACACATACATATACGTGCACTTTGATATGAAGTTGATATAGCACAGTTATGACTCAAAAAGGTTTCCATGTCTGGAAGACAAAGCAAATCTTAAGGCCACATTCACATACAAATATCACCAATAATTAATATCCAAAAAAAAATACTACTGGTTATCACATGAAATCCAATGAAATTTTTCTGGTACGACCAGATCAGGCTGGAAACTAAGATGAGACGGTATGAACCTCCTCTGTTCCGGTTTGTTGCCGGAATGGTATGTACCAGTTGGTCTGAAACAGAATTGACGGCATGGGTTCTGATTATATCAATAATAATACGAATAAAGTAAAATATTGTGCGGACCACCCCACTGCCAGAGCACACACCAAGATATTGTCAACTTTGTATCATGGGGGCACTCGCAGTTTTGTTCTTCCTTGACTAGAAAAAGCCTCTTGGAGGTTTGTGGGCATAACATACTTTATAAGGTGGGTCAAAAGTCCCTAGCGAACCGATGTGGGACAAATTTCTACTTCCCTCATTAGCCCCCCAACATGCGGGTCCAGGTGGTGGAGCTAGGGCTCCCACAAACTGCGCCGTTTGTGCGGAACACCCCATTGCCGGAGCACACACTAAGATATTGTCCACTTTGTACCACAGGGCACGCACGGTTTTGTTTTTTCTTGACTGGAAAAGCCCTCTTATATTGTCTGATGTGGGACAGATTTCTATTCCCCACAAATATATACAGATAGATATATAAAAGTAGTTATTGTCCAAAATTTTCTTCTCTTTCCTAAACAACAGCTATGTACTTTACATAATCTTGTATTTTTAAGATAGCATGCCATGGGAAATACTAGTTGGCCCACTCTACCAATTGCTTAATACATTGAGTTTCCTACTAAATATATATATATTGTGTTTAAAAAAGAATTATCTTCAATCTATCAATTAAAAGTCTCATTTTAATCACTTCAGACTCCAAAATTTGAGACAAACATTTGGTTAGGTATATACCATGTTGCTTTCCATGGCAAGTCTAATTTACTATTAGAGAAAAATTATTATAAGTATATAGCAGTTTTGTGCTTAAAGTGATGCACATGTACTTCCAATGGCATATGTTGTAATGGGATATCTACTTCATCGTGAGAAAAAATAATTTAGTTTGCATATTAAGCCAAAAGTACAATAACCATAAACATATAGCAATAGTGCTACATAGAACATTCTATAATTTCATATAACTTAACATGCAAAATAATAGTTGATATATATCTGATAACATAAAATGATAATTATAAAAAAGAATTGTCGATAATATTTCTTTTGTTCCATGCATTACACCGAAGAACTAGTGGCTAGCCCTGATGAAGGCAAGCAAGGACACCACCAAAGGCTGCCAAAAGTTTAATAAAAAATAAGACCCTAAATAATTCCAGCCTTTGAAAGTATTAGTAGGCACAGAAATGAGGGCTCAATATAAGTTCAAAATCTAAATTAAAGGAAACTTTATGCTCAGTGTTATTAAAGGCACGCCTAGGCGTGCACCTAGGCCCAAGGTTTGCGCCTTATAGTGTTCTAGGCTAGGCAACTTCGATAAGTTGTGCTTAAGGCGTGCGATTGGGCCAAGGTGCAATAAAGCCTAAGGCCTGCACCTTGAGGGTTTTCTTTTTTTCTTTTTAAATTGTTGCTTTGATGGTTTTGTTTGAAATCTTACCATTGATTTAATATGGTGCAACTGCAGAAGATCCCTACTCTTAAGGACACTTGCCAATACATTGGGCATTCAGCCAGAAATCAATAATAGAAGAAAATTTAGCCCTAATTCCTAATTTCTGAAGAACTCTTTGTTACTGCTTACCTTCATTATCTAGTCCAGTAGCTCCAAAAATTCTTCATGATGTTGCTGTCTTCTTCTTCTCTCACGTTTCTCTCTCATTCTCTTCTCTTTTTCTTCTCTACGTTGCTATCTTCTTCTTCACATGGTTGTGATCTTCTTCTCCTTCTTCTTCCATCTTCTTATGCTTATTCTCTGGTCTCCTCTTTCTCATCCTTCTTTGGATTGATCAGTTTTTTTCCCCTCTTCTTGTCCTTCTCCTCCCATCGTCTTATTCAAGTTTTATGTTAAACTTTGAAATGATGTTCATTTGTCTATGTTAAAATAATAATGTTTGTTGGTATTTATATTTTTAAATGTTTGATATTTCATTTTGATTAGGTTGGACCCTAAATTATTTACTTATACTAAATTATATTTTTTTACGTAAAAGGTGTGCCTGGTGCCTCAATGCGCCTATCGCCTTTAGTAACACTGATTCTGCTAATGATGAATGTTTGAAACCTTATTGTGCTAACATTAAAGATTTTCTAAAACATGACGGACTTTCTGATGTCGATAGGAGATATTTATTTTCAAAATTGAAAGTCCTAAAAAAAATTTATTAAAGAAACTGAAAAAAACAATTGATGTGATGCATTATTTGAAAGTAATAGATGGTTGTTTTCCAAATGAATGAAATGTTTATGGAATATTGTTTAATGTACTGATGACTGGTGCATCTAAAGAAATAAACTTTTCAATGTTGAAGTTGAAGTTAATTAAATTCAAATCTAACATTCGATCAACCATATCGCAAGAAAAATTGAATGGATTAGTTATAAATAAAAAAATATGTGCTGAAAAAATTAGATTGTGCAAGATTATTAGTAATTTTGCAGCTAAGAACATCTCCAACCCTTCGCCAATTTTTTCATCTAATTTGATTCCAAATTTGAATAAAAAGTTATATGAACTACTCCAATCTTTCATCAAATTTTCATCAAAATTTAAAAAAAATTCCCTTTGTATCCCAACTTTTCCTTTTCGTCAAATTTGATGAAAAAAATGACTCCCCTTCAATTTGATGAAAGAATTCGAAGAAAGAAAAGGTGAATGATTGGAGATGCTCTGCAATTAGTTCAATTTTCATTCAATATATGTAGGAGCAATTATGACCGGGTAGGCCTCCCTAGCCTATTGGTCACCGTTTTGTAGCCCACCATGGTGACCTAGGAAAGTAGTCGGGCATGATCAATGGTGAGCCCGACACACCTTAGGCTAGTAGGGGACTGGTCAAGCATGCTAATCGCACAAGGTTGATGACCGGGATGACCAAGGCTAGTTTCCAGGTGCAATGGCAGACAGGGTTGCAGAGTTCGCCTAGGTGACGAGATGAGCCAGCGATGATTAGTGGAACCTAAACAGAGAGACAGAGCAGTATGCTCAACCAGTTTCACCAGCCCGGTCGTGTGGTCTGATTGGCTAAACTAGTAGATGTGTCTACCATGCTAGTACTTTGGGATAAGCAATATCCACTTGGATAGGAGTCCTAATTGACCATGAGTCTTTGAAAGGGATTCGACCTAATTCTACATGTACGTACTATACTTTTGCCTTCGAGTTCTTTTTCCTATATTGATCCTAGTTAGAGGTGATAAACGAGCCAAACTAACTGAACAATTAACTGTTCAAACTTGGTTTGTTAAACTTTCGAGCTAATCTCAAACGAACTTTTGTCGAGTCAAGCTCAAGTAATTTGGTATTTTCATATAGTTTTAGGCTTATCGAACCGAACCAAATGAGCAATTAGTTGTTCAAGCTTGGTTTGAAAGCATTAACGAGCTCTAAAATATGTCCAAGATTGGCTTGCTTACTTAACGAACTTACAATGAGTCAAGCTCGAGCTTTTGGTTCGTTTATCACCCCTAATCCTAGTGCTAACTTAGGCATCGAATAGGTTGTTCTGGCACACCACCTGCAGCCGTTCTTGTCTTGCAGGAGCTAAACGATTGTTGGAGGCTTGACGAAGGGTTTTGGTTGGTCACACGTGTAGAGAAATTTGTGTCTGTACAATATATCATAGCTTTAGATTTTGTTTGATATTTTTTCTTATTGTCAAGAGAATTTGCTAAACTATAAAGCAACAAAATTTTAGAATTTTATTTTTTGGTTTCTTCTTGTAATGACTTTTTCATATCTATGGAAAGAAATTTAATATAACTGTATATGCAAACCAACTTTGTGCAAGTAGTATCAAATAAATAAATAAATAAAAAGTAAATTACACTAACATCGTCAAGAGAATTTGCTAAACTATAGAGCAACAAAATTAGATTTTTATTTTTTTTGGTTTCTTCTTGTAATGAATTTTTCATATCTTAATCTATGGAAAGAAATTTATTAATTGTATACGCAAAACCAACTTTGTGTGAGTAGTAGCAAATAAATAAAATAAGATAAAAAAATAAATTACACTAACAACTCTTTGAATTTTGAGAAAATATATTGGCCATGTTTGGTATAGCTTATTGTAAATTAAAAACTGATAATAAGAAAGAATAAGCTAAAAGTGCCCTGCCTCAGCTTCCTTCCAGATAATTAGTTTCTTAGCTTAATTAATATATTTTTGCCTAATAAGTTGTAACCAGAAACTACACCAAATAGTCTAGTACAAACTCTCTCAAATTAAAATAAGCTATAAATAGATCATTTAAGTGTAATAAACACCTCATTAAACTCTACTTGTTTGATATAATTACAGTAAATTCTTTGAAGATTTTAATTTATATAATACTTAACCTCATTTTCACTAAATTGATAGTCATTTTTTTATATCGAAATATATATATTTTAACTTATTTATTCTATGTCACTCCCTATGAAGTATGGACACTCCAAAATCGGTGCCGTGGCAATATCCGACATGCTGACACGTCGAGGACACATCTGGCGTGTCCCTTTAATTTAATGATTTTTTTTGTAGGGGACACGGCGGGGACACGTGTGTCCATATCGGGACACGGCGAGACTCATTTTTAATTTGTTATATTTATTTGGGGTCAAAGTGTAATATTTAAAAAGCACAAAAAAAATAACAACAACAATAATCTAAAAGCCCTAATTGTAACAAACGAGAGAGTGAAGGAATAGAGTGAGATTGTGGATACCTATAACCGACTTGAAGACCCCCGACCCAGTCGATCGAAGACCTAGTCGATCTCCATCACCTCCATCAAGTCGATCGAAGACCCCCGACCCAGTCGATCTCCATCAGTCATCTTCGAAGGTAAGCCTCGCTCTCTCTCTCTCTCTCTCTCTTTTTCTCTTTCGTAGTTTACTCGGCTTCAAGTAAACTGATTTTTATTTTTTATTTTTTTTATACGTTTATATATATATATATATATATAAACGTATATATATCTCTTTCGCTGTGGTGTGGCTCTTGACTTCGAGTATATATATACGTTTATTATTTTACTTTTTTTTTTGTAATTATATGTTTATATATATTTATATATATATATATATGTATATATATTTCTAAAACTGTTTTTTTTTTCTTAAAAAAAAAAATTATAGGTTTATATATGGGGATTTTTTTTTTAAGCTCCCTGGTATTAAGATTTTATAGCATAAAGGACATTTAATATTTTCATAATGTCTAAGGTCCCTCAACATTGATCTAGAGAAAATTCGATTTAAAGAATTTCTCTCGACAAATTTTCTCTGGACTTCACAAAGAAATTTTGATTCACAGAGAATTTCCCTGGACAAATTTTCTCTGGACTTCACAGAGAAATTCTAGTTCACAAGGCTTCATTATTATTGAGAATTTCTCTGGACTATAAATTTAAATTGTCGAGAATTTCTCTCGACTATAAATCTGTAATTTAAAGCACAAAGCTTCAAAATTTCTCTACTTTGTTCTTACCTGATCCAGAGAAAATTCAAAGCACTCCAGAAAAATTCAAAATTTCTTTGCTTTGTTTTTACCTAATCCAGAGAAAATTCAAACCATTCCAGAGAAATTCAAAATTTCTCTACTTTGTTTTTACCTGATCTAAAGAAAATTTAAACCACTCCAAAGAAATTCTTTCTCCAGAGAAATTCTTTGATAGCCTTCATCATCATCATCTTCTTTCTACATCAAATAAACAATTGTAGCAGCACACTCAACATCATCAAACTCCGATAATCAATCCCACCCACCCCCTCTATTCGCCTCCTTGAAACCCCCTTCAACAACTCCGATCATGGCCTCCCTCCTGGCTTCGAGAACACCGACGTCCTCCTTTATACCCTCGTCATCCAACTCCTCTAAGTCTCAACTTCTCTCAAACCCGCCTTCACATCCCTCCTCTCAGATCTCATCCACACCGGACTTTGGCTTGAATTGCACTTGAAACTTCTTCTTCTTCCGAGGCGCTTCGTCGAAGTTGAGTCACCATTGTTGGAGCATCAGAGAATGCCGAAGAGGCGGCAAAGATGTGGTCTGATCCGAACGCTGGAGAAGAGACAGCATGGTAAATTGAAAAATCCAGTGCCATTGCGTGGTACTTCTCCAACCGTGATGGCCTCGTGGCCTTACATTGTGGCCGAATCCCCGATATTGTTTGGGAAGGGATCGAAATGGAGTAGGAGAGAGCAATAGGATAAAGAAAATATAGGGAAAGAGATTAGGGATAGACAGGAATTTTGCGGAGAGACTTTGGTCCATATAAGAGAGAAAGTGTGGGTTTAGAGTTGAGCGACCTTACACATTATAAAATAATGTGGTGGATCTCGTCCATTACTAAAAATGGGAGAAGGACCTTAGACTAAATTTTCTCTTTATATATACACTGTATATTTTTTTTTTTTCCTCCTAATGTTAATGTGAATTTATAATGGTTATAATTTATAGGGAAAATGTCTAGTTTAAATTCTGCCAATAATTTGTTTAAATTTAGTGGTTATATTTATTGAATTAATGTTATTATGTTTATGTTTGTTAATTTTGATTTAAGATCAATGTAATATGAATCTACATAATACATAAAAATATATAATAATAATAAAAAAAATTCGCTGCGCCTCCCGCAGTGTCCGTGTCCGTGTCCCTATTTTTTTAAAATTGCCGTATCTCGTGTCCGTGTCCATGTCTGTGTCCGTGCTTCATAGGTCACTACCATTATTAGTTTTGATTATTTCACTCTTACTAAATTAAAGGGCAAGTTGGAGTAATTAGGACAAGTTTGTGAGGGTCATTTTATCCATAAAAAAATTGTGAATGAAGTGTGTAGGCAATAGGGATGAGCACAATTGGATTGGTTCGGTTTGGGATAAAATCAGGACCAATTCTTCGTCTACGATTCCACAAAAATTGAAACCAAACAAATCTATTTAAATCATGAAACCAATATGACCAAACCATTTAAACATGGTTCGGCTCAATTTGGAACTACGGTTTCATATAGGGGATGTTTGGAAAGCCAAAAATTGGATCTTTTTTACTAAAATCCACAAAAAAACAAAATAAGCTTGAATAGTTAATAAGACAAAATATCACATCAAAGCCATAATTATTTCACTTTTTCTCTCACAAATATCACATTCAACTACAAAAAAATTCAACTCTTTTTCCAAATACAAATATTTTAGCTTACTAAAATAGCCAAAGACGAGACCATAATCTTTTCATTAAAAAAAAAAAATCATATAACATTTTCATGTCAATATTAATTTATCCATAATTTTTCGAAACATAAATATGAATATTATTCCACTATTAATTTAAACAAATATAATATATAAAAGGGTAGGATTGTATACATTAGAGTATATGATACGTATATGGTTTAAATAGCATATGGTCCGGAAGCGTGAACTCCAATTTGGAACCGATATGTAGAAAACAGATTCTCAATTTTCTAATCCAAAACTAAATTACGAATTCAAAAAATTAATCCAAACCTACTAAATTAGACCAAACCAATTCGGATTGTGAATTTTACAATTCCTTGCTCAGCCCTAGTAGGTAATTAGTTCATATAATAATAAAACGCAAGCACACAATAACGGATGAGATAAAAATAAAATAAAATAAAATAAAATAAAATAAAATGTCATCACTTTCCATTATATAAGTACTTCCCTCCCAATGTCATTTTAATTATTAAATTAACGGATATATTATATTATTCACTTATATACCTGGCTCTCGTCCCGGCGCTCAAAGACCGAGCCGAGCTTGTGAGACCGGACAGTCTCGAGGAAATCAACCAACGGCAGTGATTTATCGGACTTTCTTTTAACGGTAGGTGATTGGTCCTCATTCTCGGGCTCATCACCGCTAATGGTACCGCATCGCACCTTATCAGACCCTCCTACTCCTTCCTTTCTCGATCGACTCGCCGAGCTCTGCACATCGCTACTCTCTTCTCCACCTCCACCACCCTTCGACTCAGCCACTGATTCGAGCAACCCGGGCGAGTCACTCACTCCACCCTCCGGTTCAGCCTTCACCGATTCCCGAATCGGTTCTTTTTCTATACTATCTGAGCTACCATTACACGAGTTCTCCCCAACCGGCTTCCATGAACCGCCTGAAACACCCGGACCGTTCGGTTCACCGGTCTGATCCGGTTTCCGGTCCGATTCCTCCCCGGTGCTCTGTTCCGGCGACGATTTCTCCGGTTCAGTGTGTTGTTCTATCTTCTCTTCCTCCTCGTTCTCTCTCTCATCACTCTTCCTCTCCAGATCTGACTTCTCTCCGCCATTCTCGTCCCCTCTCAAGCTCTCTTCTCGCTCCTCTTCCAATCTCTTCACCTTCGATTGCAACGACCTGAAAACGATCAGTTCTGGTTCAGATATTTATTCATCTATAAACACACACAGAGAGAAACCAGATATAGATTGAGATTTTACAAGATGGAGAGATCGGAGCGTTCGAGTTCGCGTTTGAGCTCGGCGACTCGGATTTTCCTGAGATCCTCGAGCCAAGGAACAGCGTCGTCGTTGTCGTTGGTGGATACGGCGTCGGTTTGGGGAGTGAATCGGAGTTTGAGGTCGAGGTATTTCTGTTTGCAGTGGTGAGCGGTGAAGAGGTGGTGGCGGAGGGTGGAGGAGATCCGCTTTTGGATCTCGACGGCGACGGAGTCCCAGGATTCGGTGCCGTAACGGCGGACGGCGCAAGTTAGCAGGAGCTCCTCCCATGTCCCCCACGGTGTCTCCGGTTCTACCTTCGCTGCTGTTGTTTCGTCCGGTATCGCCATTTCTGGTTTCGGCTCACAGGCACTAGGGCTCTTTGTGCGTCTTCTCTCTGTGCCTGACTTTGTGTTCGGGTCGGGTTGGATACCAGGATGGGTCATACGCCCGTTATTTTTCGAGTTGCAATAAATGTTTTGGCAAGTGAAATTGGGCTCAATATAGAGTTTTAGTTTAATGATGCTACAAACACAGGTTATAGTCTTGCGAGTCCTGACTTAAGCGGAGCTTGTCTTGGGAGGTCGGGACAAGTTCCCAGGTTATAGTCTCTCGCTCGGAACGGCTAACAGGACACCTTGGTGATCTCTGTAAGGGGCGCTGCCTTGGACCTGCGGGAGAGTGGGAGGATTTTCCCTGTAACAAAAAAAAAAAAAAAAAAAAAAAAAAAAAAAAAAAAAAAACCATTATTTTTCGAGTTGCAATAAATGTTTTGGCAAGTGAAATTGGGCTCAATACAGATTTTTAGTTAATTGTGTTACAAACACATAAATCAAGAATTAGGTACAATTTTTCTTATAAGAAGTTGATCCTATATGTTATATATAGGGGTACTTATCAATTAGTCCTATTAATTAGATTTATTTACCTACAGGTCCTAATTAATAAATTTAACACTATAAAAATAAGAGAGTGATAAATTTATCACTAAAAATTATTCATAAAAACAAAGAGAGTGATAAATTTATCACTATAAATTTATTCATAAAAATAAAAGACTGATAAATTTATCTTTATCACTTAATAAATTTATCAATAGGACTTAATGGGTAATAAATCTCCAAAGTAGGACCTATTGGGTAATAAGTCTCCAAAGTAGGACCTATTGGTAGTTTACCCTTATATTTATTATATATATATGATGTGGAATCCACTCCTTATAAAAAAGTGCGTCATATTTTGTATTTAATTTCTTGCCTATGAAATTTTTTTTCTTAGTGTATTTATTTTTATAATAAATTACAAATACACTCTTTGAGATTTAATTAAAATATAAATTATCTCTTATAGTTTTAGAAATTACATTTCACCCTTTGATGTTTCTAATTTCATAATAAATTGCCCTTTTTATTAATAAATCGTCAAGTCAATTGACAATTTTTAATGATGTTATAAATATGTTTCAATTAATAATTTAAGAATTTTATTATTGTATAGGAGAGTAATTATGAATTTTTTTTTAGTTAATTCTGTTAAATAAATTTTTTTAATAATGGGATATTTATAATTTTTCAAACTATAAGAAGCAATATGTATTTTAAGCAAATCTTAGAGAGTGTATTTGTAATTTTCCCTTATTTTTTCAAGGAAAACGGGTGAGACCCTCTTTTTGGATGATCTCCATAACTCCCAAAGTGATCTACACTATTTATATATGTGTTAGATTCATATCATAAATGATGTAGATCACTTTAGAAATTGTAAAGATTCTCCAAAAAAAAAAAAAAAAAAAAAAAGGATCCCTATCATTAATGATTTTTTAATTGGACTTGAGATAAGGAATCTTGACTCATTTATGATGGTTTTAATTTTTACTCTTTTAGTTACACATTAAATTAAGGAAAATATGTGAGAGCTTAAATGCCCCGAATGTCAAAATAATGTCGTTTTGACATTCTTATCGGTAAGAGAATGACTCAGATTTGATACGGAAAAATTATCTTATCGGTAAGAAAATAAATCTTACCGCTAAGATAAAAAAAAAAAAAAAAAACCCAAAACGATATCGTTTTGAAATTTTGGACCATTCGAGCCGTTAATAATTTGAGCTACATAGCGGAATTGTTAAATTAAGGACATTGCTATATAAATTTAAAAGTTGGATTCAAATTTAGGTTTGATGATGTGTCAATCAAGTAAGATACTTAAGATAATATTTTCTCAATTAACAATTAATTATATCATTTACATATTGGACCCAGAAAATAGGTCTAAAAAATGAATTTACATGTCATTTTTTAAATTAAAATATTAAAAAATAGTTCAAGACTGATTTCGGATTTTCAAATAAGTTAGTATTTTTTGTCATAAATTTTTTTTATTGTGTCTTATATTTTTTTTATTGTGCCTTATAATGAAAATTTTATGTAAAATATAGGACTTACGCACTATTTGGCATAAACTAAGGCCTCTTTTGATACTTGACTTTTAGTCACGTGTGCGTTGTAGCAAAAGTTAAAAATTGACTTTTTTGTATTTAAAGACTTTTAAGAAGTTAGTTTTCAGTCACTGGTGAAATTACAATTCTATCCCTCATGAGTCAATATATGCTACATGAGTGAAGTTATAAATATTTTAAATTGAATGGGGATAGTTTGGTCATTTTATTGTGATTTGACATCATAAACAAATATTAATAAAAAAAGTTAAAAGTAACTTTTTACTAACTTCCCAAATCACTTGTCTAAAAGTCAAAAATTTGATTAAAAGTCAAAAAGTCACTTTTTACTATTTTCTCAAAACACCCCAAATAAGTATAATTATTTAGATAAATATATTTATTTAGGTCACATTATCTTTTATTTTTTTATATATCTTTTTATAAAAAATTAAAATATATATTTATTTAAATCATCTTAAACAACCCCTAATTGAAAACTTTTTCAAAAAAATATTAAGCCATATGTAACACATATCCGCCTTCCGATCATACATGTTAAGGGGTGGCTTGAGATGATCTAAATAAGTGCACTTTTTGACTTTTTATGAAATATGGATTGGGTATGGGTTGGGTTTGAAGTGATGTGTTAGAGAGGTGATGTGACTTAAATAAGATGATGTGACTTAAATAGGATAGTAATTTTTTGACTTTTTGACTTTTTGACTTTTTTAGATCATGCCAAACAAGGCCTAAGCACTATCATAAGGCTATTAAGTAGTACGGAAATTTCAATACGGATAAATTACACTTTATTTATATTTCATTTTTTTACCTTAATACTTAAAATTTTATTTTTCAAATGTAGCTCTCTATGTTTTAAATTTTTCTTAATTTATTTCAAAAATTAACTTATATCCAAAATTAGATAGAAAACAATACATTAACAGCTACGTAACATAAAAATAATTTACACCTCTGATGAAAATTCAAACCTTAATATAACAATATATTTTTATGTTATATGACAGTTAACGTGATATTTTTTGTTTAATTTTGAACAAAAATTAGCTTTCGGAGTAAATTAAAAAAAATTTAAAACATGAAGGTCAAGTGCAAAAATAAAAACTTTAAAAGTCAAAGTGGAGAAGTGGTCAAATATAAAAGGGTAAAGTGTAATTTACCCATAATTATGAATGTGTCACAATGATAAATGAAATTTGATTAAAAAAATAATAAATGTAATATTACTGTGATCTGTTAATTATAATAGAATTCACATTCTATTATTATTATTATTAGTATTTTGCAATATTGAAATTTCTAAGTTTATATGCATTATGAAGAGTATGGAGGAGTCCGGTTGAAAATTTGTAGATCGAATTAAGAGTTTAACTGGACTTTATATCTTTCATTATTTTATATGGGAGATTGTTGTGTCTTGGGGTGAGGTGGGATACAAATGTGGGATAACAATCCTGTAAAATTAACTTGTTTAGGATTACACAGTTTTCAAACATTTTTTTTAAATAGTTTAATTTTGCATGTGTTGAATATAGCCCGTATTCGTTGTGATTGATTCAGTTATATGTATATTTTAAGAATTTGTGTCAAAGTGTTTGTTGTAACATATGTTTATAAAGTGAAATTATTTTAAATAAATTCAAAACTAAGAGATAAATTACTTTTTATTTTCTAAGATATTTTTTTTTAAAAAATTTACACTGTTAAATGTTCCACAAATTATTACGTATTGCACTGATCGTCCACAATTAGATTTATATAAATTTAAATTTAAATTTAAATTTTAAACTTTATAAATGTGTCAATTTACATATGGTAATTGCTATTATAATTTTTTCCTTAAAATAAACTGTCATAATTACAATGTAATATTATTTGAAATTTATTTTTGTGTATTATTTGTAAATAATTCTTAATTGGAAAGAAAACCTTACACTTAAATATTTCCATATTAATCTTTTCAAAATTTAAAATACAATTTTGAAAACTTTTCCATATTAGTCTTTGGAAATAATATAATTTAAAAAATTTATAAAGTTGTTATGAATGGATTTCCATATTAGTCTTTGGAAACAATTTAATTAAAGAAAATTTGTAAAGTCATTATTAATGGATTAATTGGCTTTTGTAGTGTAGACACCCCATTTTTGACCGCTCTTACGACTTGGACGTCACCACTTGCACACCAATGATAAATGTGTATATGCTTGTTAAGTGCTCGGAGTCCTTGGCGGAATGCTACAGTTTTGAGCCTTCAAACCCTATACACCTCTTGCCTTGTTTTGGACCAAAACCCTAGCTTTTCAAGCCTGAAAAACCTTGAGGCCTGCTGGCCACCATGGTTGGCTGCTGGCCACTTATGTGACCTGCCGGCCAGAATTAGTTACCTGCCGGCCACAAGTGTGTTTTGTAGATATTTTCTGCCAGCTGTTGTCACAAATGTATGCATTTGCTTACACGTGTATGTATTGATATTTCTGAGGGAGTTTGATGTTTGTCTATACATATAGGGGACCTTCCCTCTTGCTTTGAAGGTTAGAAAATTTTGGAGCAAATTATTTTCTCTCTCTCTACAATTCTTTGTCTCTCTCTTGCTAGTTATTGAACCTTTGCTTGTACACTCTAAACCAAATCTTACCATTTTTGAGTTGAGGTACTTTTGAGCCTACTTTGAGCTCTTGAGGGTGAGTATGTGTTGAATTGTTGCTTAGAAGTGTTCTTCTCTTCAAGAGATATAAAGCTTGATTTGTTTCCTTACTTTGTTTGCTTCTTTTTCTACTGTTTTTTGGACTGTTTAAACTCTATAATTTTGGCCTGAAACTTGTGATTTAAGGCCTTGAAGGGTGAAGGGGTGATTCACTTTTCTTTCTACCTTGCCTCTTTAGCTTTAACCCTTGTGTTTCCCACCCTTACACTATTTTTTTTTTTGGAGCTTTTAAACATTGATTTGCAGAGCTTTTTTTTTCAGTGACTAAAATGTTATTTTGAAGTCAAAAAATGGAGGGGGTAGCCTCCTCTCCTTATGCTTTGTTTACTAGCTTACATAGCTCCATGTTTTAGCTTATTATTCTAACTATTTTTGCCTTAATTCAGCATGTTTTAGGACTTATTTAACATTGTTTTAGGACCGTTTTTATTGGTTCATTGCATTTGAGTTTTGTATTGCATGCTTGTAGTGTAATTGTCCTCATAAGTTTGGTGGTTTAGGCCTTAGTCACCATCCTATTTGAATTGATAGCATTTGTTTATAGCTTTCCATACTTGTTTTCACCCCTAATTACTTCTGCAACCTTCCTGCTTTCTTGGCTTTTGCTTTGTTTTGAAAGTTGGTTCAAACTAGTTGCTTGTTTAAAGCATGAGATTGAGGTCTTGTGCTTAATAGTTTAATCCCTTTGGGGGTTCTGGTTTGATGCTTCTTTCCATTAAAGGACTTAAAGCTCACTTTTGGACTTAATTTACTAAGGAATGGTTGGTAACTAAAATGGAGTAATAACATTGGGGAGTAAAAATGATGCAAGATAATAATTTGGTTTGAGTTCAATCGGACGTTAATTGAACCCTTGAGTCTTGAATCGTTTCATACTTGTTAGTGATGTAAACAGTTCAAGAGTCATTGTCAATCACTTCCCTTGATCAATTTATGATAGGGAGGGGGTTTGAGTGTCTTTATTTGTTGCATTTATTGAACTTGCACACTTTGGTTCATAAGCCGTTATGCAATGAAATTACATCGATTGATAGTTTGTGAATCAAATTTACTACTCCTTTGAGTTGTTTGATGATAAGGAGGGGTAAGTTGTGCAAACAACCCTTGAGAATACCATGTGCTTGCTCTGTTTGCTCTTTGTTACAGCAGGAAAAACCAAGCATCAGTGGTCGGTATGCCACTTTTTGTGGACGACAGACCATCATTTGTGGTCGGCAGGCCACAACTTCTAGCCTGCCGACCACCTTTGCAAAACCCAGCAGTGGCTTTTTGAAATGGAACAGAGCTGATTTTGAGGTAAAAAAAAGTGCAAATGTTCTAACTGTGCAATAGAGGCTTCTTGGCAGCAGAATAGTGGCTTTTTCGAGTAGGAATTCGTGCGCATGCATGAGCACTCCTCGCTTCCCGGGGCCGTTTAATTTAACTATTTAACTTAGTTATTTGTTGTAAATAATTAATTAGCTAGACTAGTTAATGAATTTTGTCTTGTAATAATTAGTTAAGTAGCTTAACTAATTTATTTATTTTGTTTTGTAATAGTTAGTTAATTCGTAGTAATTAGTTTAGCTGGTTAGTTTATTCAGACCCTCCTACGTAAGGGCGTAATGTTGCAATAATGTGTATGTCTTTTAACCCCACGTCTTTCTCCCTTTTATTTACTTGCTTATGATGGTTAGTTTAGGACATCATGTTTTGTTTAGCATCTCTTATGCCTTACATCCACTTGTTTTGCATGCATTGGGCTTGGCGTATCATTCTAATTTGCATTGTCGTTTAAATACTTCTTGGCATATGTGCTTAGACCGCATGCTATCAAATTGATTCACATGCCATATTAGTAGCCGAGATTAATAATTGCATATCGCATGTGTTGCATTAGTTATATTGCATTAGTTAGGATTATGCATTTTTTCTAACTCTCTTCTTTTGGCTTGCCTTGGAGTACTAGGTGAGCATTTTTGCTTTAGCATATTGCATTTGTATGTTAGTGTTGCCATGTCAAAGCATGTTCACCATGAGGCTAAGTGCTTAATTGATAAATTGCTTGAGTGCTTGTGGATGAAGGCTAGTTGCTTGAATTGGAATAATTTGAGTAATGTTCATATGCGATCACTTTTTCAAGGAGTACATATTCGAAACAATTTTAAAAAACAAACATGAATTAAGTGCTCTAATTTTTGCAAATTAGTCTATACTTGTGTGCATGCGCATCACATAGTAATGTTAGCCTAATAAATTGGAATAAGAGCATATAATGTAAATAAGATTCACATTATGATTAGTAGAGGCCGATCTTTGATCGGGCGAGCGGGGGTGCTTAATTCATGACCTTTCCCTTTCGTACCTAAGTTCCCGATCCGAGACAATCTTCGTGATGACGGACACGTGCCCTTTGACACGAGTCATGGGTTTTCTAAATTTCTCAAAAATATTTAGGTGGCAACTCTGTATCAAGCAAAACAGTCCATTCTTGGCAATTTGATTCAAAATCGATTTTTCAAAAGATTTGCCGAATTTGGACTCTTTGGTGTTTATCTATTTCACATTGCACTTGTGAGATTAGATTCAGAACCGCGGGAGTCCGATACTGTAGGGTATATTCGTCTTCTAAAAGGGGGCACGAAAAGTCGAGCTACAGTTTCTGGCGACTCTACTGTGGAAATTAGAGAACTTGACTTAAACTTCATGATGTGAACTTTTATCTACACTTATATGTTTCTTTACATTGCATTTGCATTGGTGCGCTTAAGTCACTATGTTTACCATCTGCTATTCTTGGACAGTTTGCCGGAGGCTTCTAAAAGCTTGCCAAAAGGCTGATCGGTCATGGGCTCTACCATGATGAGAACACGACCCTTGGATATGGACTACCGCTGTATCGTTTGATCCTCCTTTCACTTCTCGGTGTTAGGTGTAAGAGGTATATTAGGTAGTCTTACTGAGGTACCCTTTTGACTATTCGGCCTAGTTGCATATCAAAAAGCCATAGAGACTGTTCCAAACTAGGACAGGATGCTCACCCGAAATGCAGGATTGCGTGAAAACTGCTTTGTTTGAATAGTGAACCCTAGTTCTTAACGAAACTAGGACAGGGTAATCCTACTCCCTCATAGGGGTGCTTTGGCTCTCATTTAACTGGTGTGTGTTTTACAGTGAAACTGTACAGGAATGTGCATAGCAGTTGCGAGTTTGCAAGTTTGATATCTGTTTTGGAGGCAAAATTCAGTGTGAAGTGCAGTCCTACAGCTTTGATCATGTCTGTGTTGATAACATCATTAGCTGAGGTACTGTGCGATTTCTGATTACTACTTTCTTTTTGCTTTATTTATTTTTGATAGGTAGTTTACCACCATAGCTTCAGAAAGTTCGGATATCCCCAAAGTACTCTAAACCCGAGTAAGAAGGCTTTGTAATGCCGAGGATCTTGTTCGGGGACAACCCATGTTTACTTCACTTCCACTGGTTACAAGACAGAGGAGAATCAGGCAGAGTTCACCGGTTCAGTTTTTACAGTAGTCACCCCTCAATTCACCTGCGTCTAGTCAGGTTCAGGGATAGTCTTCTATTTCTAGTCCAGCACGAGATCACTCGCCTATTCCGATGGCACAGTATCCCCCAGTCAGTATGGAAGAATTGATACATCATTTGTAGCAGATAGTCGAAACCCTATAGCAAGATGTTGCCCGCCAGGCCGAGGTCATGGCCCGTCAGTCCGAGGTTATAAATAGGTTACAACAACAGCAACTGCAGCCGGCTGCGGCCTCTGCATCCTATGCACCTCCCATGGGTATCCCAACACCCGGAGCCACTGCTCATACTGCCAATGTCCAAGAAAATCAGGGCAATCCAGCAGAGCCAATCCTAGCACAAGCCTCCAAAGCACCTGTTTATCAGACTGAGGCTCCGTTTGAGTTTGAGGTTGACCCAATTGCACTCAAGGTCAATAAACTAGAGAAGTTGTTCAAGAGAGCACAAGGGGTTAACTCTATCTTGGACATAGAAGACGGGTATACCGATTCTGCAATGACATTGCCAGATCAGTTCAAAATGCTGCACATCGATCGATTCGACGGCTCCGGAGATCCAATGGTTCACCTTCGGCTGTTTTCGGACATCTTGCGGCCGATGGGCCTGACTAGACTACAGAAGCTGTCTCTCTTTGGCCATACTATGTCTGGTATAGCAACTATTTGGTATGCAAAATTGGAAGACTCTGTTAAGCAGAGTTGGGAGGAGATGGCCGAGGCCTTTGTCTCACAGTATTCGTACAATACACAAATTGAGGTCACAACTCGTGATCTCAAGGCAACACACCAAGAGCCAAAGGAGCGCTTCTCTGAATTTGTGATAAGGTGGAGAGCTAAAGCCTCGATGATGACCATGAGGCCTTTCGAGAAGGATCAGATCAGGATGGTCGTCCGGAATCTACACGACAAGCTGCTGCAAAAGATGATTGTCCTACCTCTGTTCATATTTACAAAACTCCATGAAATGAGAGTGCAAATCGAAGATGCCATGAAACAAGGGCTGATTACAGATGAGAAGGAGCTGGCAAATAGGTCGTTTGTCTGCAGTTCCAATACTGCCAGGGTAGCACAGCTGTGAGGTCGTCAGATGTAAGCATTGTCACCACAACCAAAACTACTGACCCCTTTGCCAATACAAGCTCACAAACACCATCCACCCTGGCCGATCCCAGAGGACTTTCAACCAGCTTTACATGACCCTATCTCAGGCCATGAAGGTGCTAGTCAAAAAAGGGCACCTCAAACCTCTAGAACCCCGTCCCCTTCCTGATCTTCTTCCAACCAAGTATAATCTCGCAAAATATTGCGCGTTTCACTAACAGCATGGTTATGATACTGACCAGTGCTTTCGATTGTGTCATGAGATTCAGGATCTCATTGACAACAAGGTGATCGCTCCACCCTAAAAACCCAATGTAACCACAAATCCACTCTCAGCCTATAATCAAGTCCTTCCGCCTCGAAATCTCAACTGGATCCATACACTGGCCACCCCCTATGACCCCAGCGTATATATTACCCCCTCCCACCTACCAAAACCGACGTTGTTCATTTCAGAAGGCGCATATCTGTATATGATGGACACGTCCAACCCTCAACCTAAACTTGTGGTGACAAGACTTACAATAGAAGGGGAGTTGACCTTGGAGGAAGGTACTAATCCGTTGTCGGAGTGTTTTGAGGACGTAAATGATGGGACGTATAACCCAAGCTGCTACATGATGCTGACTGGTCAAACCAAGCCTGAACTGGTACTGCCGACCTAGGTAGATGTCAATGTGGTCATGGAAGATGGCCCGAGCCAGGGGTTGGATGATCTAGCAGAACTCGAGGAGGACTTGGACAATTTGTAGTTCTTTAACGAGTAGGATCAGGGGGATGTATAGATTGGGTGGTTCGACCTGAACGGATCAGCTGACAATTCTAGATGGCTGAGTGATGAGCCAGATAAGGAGGAAGAAGCTGGAATGGGGCAAAAGGGAAAAGAAGTAGAGATAGTTGCAGTGGCCGGAAAGGCTGATGAGAAAGGAAAGCTGTCGGAGAATGCTGGCGTGGAAAGCTCAGCCTAAGAAGTGGGCATTGTGAGCACTGCGGATACAGAATAGGAAGCTGCATTGAAGTAGTTTGAACTAGAAAGGATTGTAGATAGCCTAGAAGCTGTGAATGCATAATACCCTGTGAAGGGCACCTATGAGGTAATGGTGATACGAGCAGAGTCGGACAATTGTTTGTCAGCCGCTGAGGGTGAATGGTGGGATGATGATGATCTGCATCTGGCTTACATCAAAGAGGAATGGGGCGAGTGCCTTTCGGACAACACGTGCTATGCTGAAGAAATAAACCATCTGACAAGAAGTGGGCGGTATTTTAAACCGCCGCACCTGGATCAAGCGGAAGCATTTGAAAAAGATAGAGAGGCCGAGAAACAGAAAGAGAAACAGTTGGAAGAAGAGGCAGTGTTGAAGTAGCTTAAGAAAATCTAAGCTGACATCTCCGTCTGGGGTCTTCTCATGGCCTCCTGGGTACACCGATAGGTAGTATTGTCGGCAATAGACAAGGCTAAATTGTCCATTGACACCACGCCTGAGCAACTAGTGGGATTGGTCTTCCCAAGTGGTGCCAGACCAACTCTGACCTTCTCTGATAAAGAACTGCTGCCAGAACGCTCGGCCCACAATAAACCTTTGTATATATCTGTGGAATACAGGGAGAAATGGATGCCAGTGGTGTTGGTAGATACCGGTTCGACCATTAATGTCTGTCATTCTCGCACCACCTATGCAATAGGCCTCAAACTAGCGGATTTTGTTCCCACAGCCCAAGTAATACGGGCATATGATAATACAAGTGGAGAGGTCATGGGCATAGTGCAAGTTAGAGTCCAGGTGGGCCTAGCTGAGTAAGAGGTAGAGTTCCATGTCTTGGATGTGCCGGCTACCTTCAATTTACTGTTAGAGAGGCCCTGGTTGCATCATGTAAAGGTCGTCTCCTCCATTCTCCATCAGATGTTGAAATACCCCCATGGGGGAGGAGTGACGATTATTTTTGAGAATTCATCCATCCATCCGCCGCCAGAAGTAACTACGCCAGTGCTGCAGATCACCCATGGCAAGGAGGATGTATTTCTCTCGGGATTCACTCTGGCTGAAGCCCGAGTAGTTCAGACTATCCTGGCCGTAAACGAAAGCATGTACATCAGCGTCCAGTCTATCTACTTCATGAACGAATTACAGCATGTTCCAGAAATAGACTCGTAAGAAGTGGTCGGAAAGGTGTTACTGCACTAACAGATGTGCTGCACAACCCACATGCCTTTGGTTTGGGCTATGTGCCCACCAAAGAGGACTGGATCAAGAAGTGGGAAGAGATGAAAGGCAGAGCTAAGGCCAAGCAAGCCGGAAAGCACTATGAGCTTATTCACAGGCTAATCTGGGGGACATTGAATGGCCGTTTTGTTTGGGAGGGAGAAGATTTCCCTTTTTACAGCTTTCCCGAGCCTTGGGTGAATTCCACGAAGTAGCATGTCCCCGGGTTCGAGATCTTTTTTGATCTGTAACTGCAGAATAGTGATGATGAGGAAAGGGCTGAACCAGGCATCGAAGTTGAATAGAGCATGGAAACTAACTTAGATGGCAGTGAACTTAGAGCAGGGGCAGCACTAGCTAGTCTTCTAACAGATCCTGCGGCCGACCTAGAGAACTTGGGGGATAACCTTACCGTTTCCGTGATCAGGGAAGAACCAGGTGTGGACCCATCCAATGGCATTTTGGATGCATTAGGGGCACCATCTCTTATCTGGCAGCTGGAGGAAGGCTATCTGTCCAGTTCTAAATTGGGTGATAAGCTAGAATCTGATTCCACTAAGTCTGTGGGGTCGAAATCAGATTCAAGTTCTTCTGAGTCTGAGTCTAGTATTTTTGGGGGTGGTAACCCGGATACCAAAGTCTTGTCTAGGTCTTCATTCAGCTTTTCTTTGAGTTTGTAACTGAAGATCTGGACCTTTCGAATGAGAACTTTGCAGTTTCTTTGTACTTCTGTGTGCCGTTGGTTTATTATATTGACCAAGATTTTTAGAATTTTAATGAAAACAAAGGGGAAGAAATTCCCCTGGTTTGAAAAACTTGATTAATCGAGAGGAGGAGAGGTTTGTTAAACCCTATGCCGATGAAATCATTGCCATTAATGTGGGTACCAAGAAGAATCCGGCCTGGTCCAGATCGCAGCCCGCATTGTCTTCGGAGGAGTGCAAGCGTTTAATCGCTTTGTTAAAAGATTTCAAAGATGTTTTCGGGCGGTCCTACGAAGACATGCCTGGAATCGATCCTGAGATTGTACAGCATCGGATCCCTCTTGACCCCGAGGCCCGACCGTCAAACAGAAGCTACGAAGAATCCGTCTAGATTGGGCGCTGAAAATCAAGGAAAAGGTCACTAAGCAGATCGAGGCAGGTTTCTTGTTAGTATCTGAGTATCCGACTTGGTTAGCCAACATCGTCCCAATGCCGAAAAAGGATGGTAGAATCCCGGCGTGTGTGGACTTCCAGGACTTGAACAAAGCCAGTCCGAAGGTTGACTTTCCTCTGCCGCACATTGGTAAGTTAGTGGACTTCACTACGGGACATGCATTGCTATCGTTTATGGACGTATTTTTCAGGTACAACCAGATTCTGATGGGCCGAGAACAGAGAGAAGACCGCATTCACTACGCCGTGGGGGTACCTACTGCTATCGAGTTATACCGTTTGGTTTGAAAAATACTGGAGCTACCTATCAGAGGGCTGCAACCACCATTCTGCATGACATAATCCACAAAGAGGTCAAGGTGTATGTGGACGACATGATTGTCAAGTCCAAAGAACGAGAGGGCCACTACACCGCCTTAAAGAAATTTTTTCAACAGACCAGAGAATACAATTGAGGTTAAACCCGCAGAAATGCACCTTCGGCGTAACAGTAGGAAAAATGGTGGTTTTTTGATCACACAGAGGGGCATTGAAGTAAATCCTTCCAAAATCAAGGTCATCCTAGTAATGCCACCACCGAGAATTGAAAAGGAGGTGCGAGACTTTCTAGGTAAAGTGCAATTCATAAGACGGTTTATTTCCAAATTAACCTTGACTTGTGAACCACTATTTGGTCTCCTGAAGAAAGGGAAGAAATTTCGATGGGATGATCGACGTCAATTTTTCTTTGAGCAGGTCAAGTAGTATCTCTAGAATCTGCCTGTGTTGTCACCGCTAGAGCTGGAGAGGCCTTTGATTATGTACCTGTCAGTAACAGACAGGACTATGGGATGTATGCTCGCTTAGGAATCTAAAGATAGGGTGGAGAAAGCCATCTACTACTTGAGCAAGAAAATACTGGATTATGAGACCCGCTATACTCCGTTAGAGAAAGCTTGCCTAGCCTTAGTATGGGCTACCAGGAAGTTGAAGCACTACTTATTAGCTCACTCTGTAATCCTGGTTTCGAGATTAGATCCCATTAAATATCTCTTTGAGAAACCGGCGCTTACATGTAGGCTAGCTCGTTGGTTGCTTCTTCTCTCTGAATTTGATCTCAAATATGTTACCCGCAAGTCGGTCAAAGGAAGAGCTGTAACGAAGTTCTTGGCAGATCACCCAGTAGAAGGAGATGAGGCAGTGGAATACTTGTTCCCAGATGAAGACATTTTGCAAGTTGAAAAGGAAACTTGGATGATGTACTTTGACGGAGCGTCCAATCAGTACGATTATGAGATAGGTGTGTTGCTGATAGCACCCGACAACTCCCATATACCTTTAGCCTTCAAACTCCGGTTCAAGGTGTCCAACAACGAAGCAGAATATGAAGCGTGTATTGCTGGTATAGAAGTTGCCCTAAAACTAGGGGCAATAAGAAGTTGAAAAACTGACTTTCACGCACCTACTGAGAGAGAACAATAGGTTCGTTGATGCTTTGACAACTCTATCTTCTATGGTAGACATCCCACTTGGAGTCCAGATGCGTCCGATTATCATCGAATAGAAATACAAGCCGGCTTATGAAACTATTGTCGCAATAGATGAAATGCAAGACAAAAATCCCTGGTATTATGATATTTGGAACTTCTTGGAAAATGAGATATATCCACCAGGGACCAATGCCAAGGACAAAAGAGGAACACGACGAATAGTCGTCCAATTTATCATCTGTGGGGGTAAGTTGTATAAAAGAGGTCATCTGGGAATACATAAGTTGTGTGTGGAAGAAAATGAATCAAAGCGCCTTATGGAGGCTATCCACGACGGGGAATGCGGGGCACATATGAATGGTGTGATGTTAGCTCGGAAAATTCTCAAGCAAGGTTACTACGAGTGCACCGTGGAGGAGGATTGTATTAGTTTTGTGCAGCGATGCCACAAATGTCAAATTCATGCCAATCGTATGAATATTTCGCCGTAAAAATTATACAACATGACTTCGCTATGGCCTTTCTTGGTTTGGGGAATCGACGTTATCGGTGCAGTCACGCCAAAAGGGTCGAATGGGCATGAATATATCTTGGTGGCAATTGATTATTTTACAAAGTGGGTGGAAGCTCAGTCCTATGCAGTGTTGAAGGCATCACATGTGGCCAAGTTAATCAGAAACAATATCATTTGTCAGTATAGAGTCCCAAACGAGATCATATCAGATAATGGCTCTCACTTCAAGAAAAAGGTGATAGACTTGCTAGAAAAATACAATGTGGCTTTTCATAAGTCATCTACTTACAAGCCGCAAACCAATGGAGCTGTTGAAGCCACCAATAAGAACATCTTGCAAAAGATGGCCAGATAAATTGCCATTCGCACTCTAGGGCTACAGAACCTCTATTTGGACGTCTACAAGGGCAACTCTTTATTCTCTTGTCTATGGGATGAAAGTTGTTTTGCCAATTGAAATAGAAGTCCCGTCGCTGCGAGTTATGGCTGAGTGTCAGATAGCAGAGACGGATTGGCAACAGAGCAGATTTGAGGAGTTTATACTGTTTGATGAGAGAAGGCTGAAAGCATTGTATCATGTTCAGGGCTACCAGCGCAGAATTGCTAGGGTTTTTAACAACAAGGTTAAGTCCCGGAATCTTAATGAGGGGGACATGGTGCTGGAAGACAACCGAGCTCCCATCCATGACCCTAGGGGCAAGTTCAGACCCAATTGGACTGGTCCTTACATCATCAAAGCTATCTAGTTGGGTGGAGCAGTTCTCATGGACCTGGATGACCTAGAATTTTCACAACCGATCAACATAGACAAGTTGAAGAAATACTATCCTTGAGAGGCTCGCTAGGCCGAAAACCCAAAAGGGCGACCTAGGTAAAAGTTAGAGTATGAAAAATTAGAAATAAAGAAAAACTAAGCTCGTAGGTTGAAAACCCTAAAGGGCGACTTTGGCAAAAGTTAGAGCGCAAAATAAGAGAGTTAATACTCGAGTGAACCTGAACTGAACTACGTAAGGCCTGATTTCCATCTTTGGGATACATAGGCAACTTTATCCTAAAGTTCGGCCGGAATTACCTCTAACTCAATTGTCTTGTCCATGTGTCTGATCAGGTCATCTTTGTCCATTATCTGAGAGTTCGATTGTGATCTTCATTCTAGGAAGAAGAGCTGGTCACAATGCAGAGCAATAATGTATTCAATCAGGGGTAGTTATGATCTTTTGATTCGGGGTTGTACATCTTGAGGATTGATTCCGTGCGTGTCAGGTGGTGATCACTTTCGAAAACGGTTTTGGAAAGTTTTAATAAAAGTTGATTTTGTTCAAAATTTTACCTTTTACAACTTAGACAATTTTTGGACTAAAAGGAAAATTTTTAGTGCTCACAACTTTAATTTCATTGATTTCAAACATAAATTTCTTCAACTCTCTGATACAAATCAAAGTTGCTTTTACATCATAAAACTTGAAAAGAAAGGTTAAAGTAATAAACTAGGGGCATAGGTAAGTCAAGTGCTCCTGCGTCCTCTGCTCGTGCTTGCGGAAGCTTCTGAAGCCAAAGTGGGCCCGGTTTGTGCCTTATTGTAGACACCCTATTTTTGACCGTCCTCAAGACTTGGACGTCATCGTTTGAACACTCGATGATCATCCATGTTCGTGTTCATTTTGAGTTCCCGGAGGTCTCAGCCGCGCGCCTTGCCTCAAGATCTCTCAACTTGTTTGTTTTGTGCTTGGTTGTGGACCAAACACTTGTGTTTTTGCTTCTAAGGGAAGAGGGTGGCTTGTTTGCCATGCCCTCAACCCACCGGCCAAGGCTTGAGGCCATCGGCCCTGTTTTCTTGCCATCGGCCAAAAGTATTGGCCGATCGGCACTTTATTTAGTCGGCCGGCCATTGTGTTGGTCGATCAGCTTTTTTTTTTTGCTGGCCGAACCCTGTTCATCTGCTTTATGTAGATATTTTTGTGCCAGCTGGCACAGCTGGTACCCATTATTCACCTCCTCCATACACGTGTATGGAGGGATTGGCCCCTTTGCTTAGCTTCTCTTAGAAACTTTAGAATTGAACCTCTATAAAGAGGGAGCTCCTCCTCCCTCCTCAGGGGTTCAGAAAATCTACTCTGGGGAGGATAGATATAGTATTGTATCTATTCTTCTTGATTTAGCCTTGTTTTGTGTCCAAGAGTGTAGTTTTGTCTTACTATTGTACACAAACACACACTAGAGCACCATCCTTGGTTGCTGAGGTGCTAGGAGGTTGATTTCAGTGTTCTTGGGTTGGTTTGAACTCAGAAAACCTACTGGAGCTTCCTTCTTGAAGAGGTTCTACAAGGGTGAATTCCTTGCTTTAGATACCCCTTTCTTGCTTAAGCTTTTAGCCCTTCTTGATTATTGTTTTAAGCTTAACTTATAACTGATAAAAGTTCTGATTTTTCTTGCTTTAGAACTTTGTTTAAGGTCATTTTGAGGTTTGGGGTTTTTTCCCCCCTCTTATGCCTTGTTTTAGGTCATCCATTTTGGCCATTGTTCTTGTCTTTGTATGACCTCTCTACCACTGAAATCCAGAGGATTTTCAGTGGTGGAGAGGTGGTTTTGGTGTCCTAAATAGGAGAGAGTCATCCCCTCTCCTTATTGTCTTGAATGTTAGCATAAATGGCTTATGTTTATAGCATGTGTGCTTAGCTTGTTTTAGCTTCATTTCAGCAAGTACTTGGTGTTATTTTGCCATGATTTACCTCTGTCCAAAGTTGGTTTAGTGGTCTCTTGTATGCACCATATACTTGTCTTGTAATCCCTTGATTTGCCTTAACATGCATCATGTTGTAACATGTCATTTTAGCATGATTTTGGCTCAACTCCATGAAGCTTTTAGCCTTGTTGTAGCATGCTTAAGCTCTGATTTGAGTTGTTTTAACCATGTATGCCATGCTTTGTATAGCCACCATACATTTTAGCTTGTTAGCTTTGGGTGTCCAAGTCATTAGCATGCTTTACTTGGGCCATTTCAGTGATTTGGAGTCACTTGCTAAGTCATTTCAGTCCATATAGTATGCTCATATACTTGCACCTATCACTCTTTTAATGTTTTAAGGAGTTGATGTTTTATGCCTCATGAATGTATCATTGTGTATGCCATCATGCTTAGGCATTTAGGATGCCATCTAAGTGGTTTTTTGGGCTCATTTTGACATGTCATAACTCTGTTTTTGGTTGCTTAAGTCATGCCATGTTTGGCTTTGATAGGTGTAGTGTAACACCTCTTTTGTGGCCTTGTTTGCTTCGTGCTCTTGGTCCTTTGTTCTAGCATGTTTTGGCTTCATTCCTCGCATGTTTTAGGATCATCTTGACATGATTTAGGACTATTTTGGGTTATGTTTGCCATATGCTCTTTGTTTTGTGTAGCTTTGGTTCAAGTCCCTTCATAAGCCTTAGGCTTAGAGCCTTATGCATGCTATGCTTGATTTGTTTATGTGATTTGGCATCACCCCTAGCATCATTTCAGAGCATGTAATGTTGTTACATTTGCATGCTTTTTCGCCTCTTTTAAGTGTGCTTAAAAGTTACCCTTTTATGCCTTAGTCTTTAGGCCAATTAGCATGCATGTTTGTATGAGCTTTTGTCCTCACTTCCATAGCATTTTGGCTGCTGATTTGGACCTATTTGAGAGCTGTCCATTTTGGTTTAAGTCCATCCCCGCATATTGTTGCATGCTTGCCTTGCATGTTGTCGCATGCTTGTTGCATATTTGGTAAATTGCATGTTGTAACATGCTAGTTCAATTGTGCCTTGTCGCATACTTAGTCCATAACATGTTGTTGCATGTTTAAGTGGTATTGCATTTGGCATGCTTTTGTTAAGTAGCTTTGCATGTTTGCATATCTCGTCCTTTTACATGTTGTCACATGTTTGCCTTGCATGCTTGAATGTCCATGTTGCATTTCGCATGCTTGTCTAAGTTGCATTGCATTTGGCATGCTTGTTACCATTAGCCTTGTATGGCATTGTCATTAACATGCTCATGTTGCATTAGTCTTGCTTGCATGCATGCATCCTTTGCCTCTTGATCAATCATGATAGAGGTTTGGGGGGGGCCATTATGTGTTATGTGCATTTCATTCCATATTGATTTGCACACTTGGCCCCTTTGGCCATCATGCATTGAAATGCGTGATTGATGGCCCAAGGGTCGAGAACCATACTTCCTTGAGTTAATGACATGATAGGAAGAGTGGTTGTGCACACATTGCTTTGAAAATGCATTGCCATGCTCTGTTTGTCCTCTGCTGCAGCAAAACAGCATTCTGCAGGAAGAGATGGCCAGTCGGCCATCTTCAGTGCCGGCCGGCTATGCATTGTTGGCCGAGAGCTTCATTCATGGTCGATAACCAATTTCCCTTAGCCGATGGCCTCATCTCTTGGTCGATGACCTCCCACAGTGCTCAGGGAGTGATTCAGAAGCATCCTTGAGACTTATGCAGTTTTCAGAGGTGCAGAGCAGTGTAAACAGAGGCAGCATAAGCATGGCGATAGATTTCCGAGCGGAGCCGAGCATGTATGCATTCATCCCTCTTTCCGAGGCCTCTTTACCGCTCTAGTAGTTTAATTAATTTGTTTAATTAGTTAAGTGTTGTGTAATAATTAATTAGCTAGTTAGTTAGTTAATTATTCGGTTTGTATTATTTATTCGGACCCTCCGTCGAGAGGGCGAATTTTGTAATAAGTGTGCATGAGTGTGTGAATGTCTTCTAACCCTACGTCTTTCTCCCTTTTACTTACCTACTTTCAGTGGTTAGTTTTAGGTCATGTTTCAATTAGCATCCTTATGCTCGCATGTTTGCATCATTCATCTGTATTGCATGCACCGGGCTCGGCACATCATACTAATTGCATTGTATTTCAATTCCTACTTGAATACATGTATCGAATTGTCGCATCTCATATGCCATTTTAGATTAGCCGAGCCTATTCTAGTTGCACTTTGCATGCGATGCATTAGCCATTTTAACATGAACTAGGATCATGCATGATTTCTAACTAGTTTCTTGTTTTGGCTCGGAGTACACTGTGAGTGTTTATGCTTTAGCATCTTGCATGAGTGTGAGTTTTGCCATGAGAGCATGCTTGCCATGAGGCTAATCGCTTATATGATATAACTGCCTGAATGCCTGTGGGTGAAGGTTGGATTACTTGAATTGGGACAATTCATTGAAATCCGCATGTTAGCCTACTCGCGAGTAGCAAACTTCAAACTATTTCCAAACAAACGAATATGCGATGCTTTGTTCCAAATTAGGCGATCTAGTCTATACTTGTGTGTCGTGCGCATCACATAGTAATTCTACCTAATTAACCGGAATAAGAACGCATGTGTTTTCAAAAACCAGATATCATATTTAGTAGTGGCCGATCTTTGATCGGATGAGTGGGGGTGCTCATAGATGACCTTTCCCAATCGTACCCAAGTTCCCGAGCCGAGGCAACTTTGGTGATGACGGACACGTGTCCTTAGGCAACGAGTCAGGGTTTCCTAAATTCTCCCAAAATAAATATTTAGGTGGCGACTCTGTATCTGGAAAAGTAATCCATGTTTGACACTTCTTTCTTAAAAATCAGTTTTCCAAAACGATTTGCCGGATTTGGACTCTTTGGTGATTTATCGGTCTTGCATTGCACTTTGCGGGATTAGATTCAGAACCGTGACATTTGAGTCCGAACTGTAGCATGAGGCCCTCGAGGGCGTGTCTATACTCATCCACGAGCCAAGCTAAGCTCTCGCCAGAAAGGGCACAACTGAAGCTAGGGGCAAGGACCAGAAGCTCTCTCATCCTCCAGGTAGTGAGGTACCTAGCCAAGTGTGAAGCATGGATTGGGAATGAAGCTGGGTATTCTATCCCCTCCTCTGGGCAGGTCTGATCATGCCCGAATTGACGTTTAAACCAAAAGAGGAAGTAGAACACGCAGTGCGTGAGGCCAATCAACTGTATGCCAGGCTGTCGAGTCATGCTGTAACTCATCTCAGTCAGATGAAGCCAGGGGCAGCGCCAAGCTATGTCAGCTGCAGACCTACTACATATCCAGTTGCACCACATCCCTCGTTGGGAAAATCCACTAGTTGTTAGTGGAAAAAATAAGCTCGAGCTGAGTACTCGGGGCAAGAGTCCACCACCTTCAGCTTATCCATGAGCCATACTTGGGAAGGGATGGAAAATAAGAGAGATTAAATAATAGAGAGATGTGCGTGGAGAGAAAAGTAAGGAAAGGGTTTTGAGAGAAAAATAGAGCATGAGTGCCGAGTGATGTGAGAAACACATATGAGAAAGTGTGGGAAACAATACCTGAAGAAGTAGTGGACTTCCCGCAAATCTGGTGGTCTCTCGCCGATGAAAAGCATCCAAGCCCATCAGGGTCTCGGCCAGCGCCAAACCGATGCAGCTTTTACCTTATTTCAAACATTAGGCCACTTCAATCAACCATATGCTGGTTCCGCCAAAAGAGGCAAGAAGGAAATGAGCAAGCATACATAAACAAGGGGTATGTTGCCGAAAACCTCGCTAGAGAAGGTCTTCTCCATCACTGATGTTGGAAAATCGATGAATCAAATTGGGTATATCTAGCTCTTCGTTGTGGGCCAAAGATCGAGCTTCGTGCAAAGTGAGCCCACACATTCGTCCCAAAGCTTGGGCGTGTCCAAAACAAGGCTGAGGTACCATTTTCTCACCATGCCGGGTTTCTATCAATGCCTGAAATTCTTCAAGAGTCGGGCACATTTCCTATGTTCTGAAGTGAAATACATGCGTAATTGGGTCCTAGTATCGGGCCGCGACATGGAGGAATGGAAAGCAAAGTGGAGTATGGCTCAACGGAAAAAGTGCATTTATGCCGAAATCCCAAAAATTTACCTTTTCTGTGCCGTCTAAAGTGGCTATCCAATCCGTGAGCTTCTCGACAAGGAATATCTCCATTTGTAGAAGAAACAACAGCTAAAATGAGGTTTTGGAGAAGAAATCACGAAGGAAGACCTTTTGTAGAAGATAAAGCTATGAGTGGAGGCCAGTTATCAGCAATCTGGTGATCCTTACATTTGTGACCGGCAAGCCACTAGTGGTGGCCGGCAACCCATCTTTTGTGGCCGACAACCCCCCTTTCTGGTCTGCCGTTCACTTGTGTGTTGGGCAGTGTTGGCAGCCTGGTTTTTGTCTTGATCTTTGTGTTTGAGGTTTTGTTTTGAGTCTTTTAGTCTTAGCAAGTGTTTATATTTGTGTTTGAGTTGTTTTTGCTTTGCTTATCGAGTTGCATTTTTGTATTTAGTCGTTGGTTGTCTCATTACCCGATTAAGAACATCGTGCCAATGCAAGTTTTCATTTTCAAATTCAATTCCATGTTCGTTTTCATGCAAATATGGTGCTCATGATGCAAAAATAACAACACTTTTCTTAAAAAAACTGTGAGATTTTATTCTGATCATGGTTTTTTACAAAAAAGGAGTATAAGTTTCAAGAGCAAAAGTAAAACCTATCTGAATCTATACATGTGCTAATGCTACCAAACAAAAAGAAATTAAGCAAAAATACAAAAAATCGGCGCTAGCCATCTCAAGCTCGAGAGGCTTCTTCGTCCTCTTCCTCTGAGGGGACTCAGGGGCACTGTCTTCATCAGAACTGTTGTCAGAATCAAACTCTGAACCAGAGCCGGTATCATTTCCGCTCCCTGCCTCAGATCCAACCTCGGCGTTATCTCTACTCCCAGACCCCAAGCCAGCATCATCATCTCCGTTCTCAGATGACTCAGAATGTCAACTCGCTGCCTTCTCAAAGTCGCTAGTCTCAGCATCATCATTGCGTAAAACGGGCACTAAGGGACTGCTCCGGCCTTGGGTACTCCTATCCCTGCCTCGACCGTGGAGCACATCTCTACCATAAGCTGGGGCCTGCTTCTCTCTCCTTCCTGCTGGAGGAGGTACTGCCAGTGCCAGTGCCAATGCTGCCACTGGTGCCCTCGGTATAGATGAAATCTGGAAAAACAATTGTTAACATATCAGCTATAGTACCCACCAAAAAAAAAAAAAACATATCAGCTACAGTGTGTATATCAGATACAGATAGTATGCAAAATGAGCATCATGTAGAAACCAGATACAATATGAGTGCAGTGTGTGAGTATAGTGTGCCAATGCAGTGTATCAGTGCAGTTTGGGAGAGACTACAGTTGAAGTACCGATGTATCAGTGGAAAGATGATAGTGTGGTGCACCACAGAGTTAGTAATGAAATGCACGCTGAAATAGAGGAAATTACCTGAATACCGTGGAGACCAAGTAGCATCTCTTTCCTCTGCACCATGCCAATCAAAGAGGTAATTAGCTTGAGGAGGCTCTCTGTATACTTCGCATTAGGTGCCTGCAAGTGCATTTGACTAATCAATATCTGGAATAAACATATCTGAGATAAAAATATGGGGTACAAATCATAAAGTGTGGTCCATACCTGAGGCGCGCCTCGAGCTCTAACATACTCGTGCCCTGCCTTTGTCAGCTCGATCGAAATCTGGTAGGCTGTCCCGGTCGGCCGCCAACATGTGAGCGCAGTGGGAATCTCTGGCCAACTGGTCATCTGCCCAACAAGAGGGGCCTCTCTAGTATGGGTCCTGGTTGCCCGAGTCGCCTCACCCGCCACAGGAGCTCTTGTTCCATCGCCTATGTGAACGCCCGTCAGAGGAGGCGTAAGATGAGTCTGGATGAATGTCGTGTAGTCGTCCTCTCCTTTGAAGAAGTCAACATCTAGACCTACCATGAACTATATAATCGCATTAACCGGTAGGCTGTCTGCTGTTCTCGTAGATGCTGGGGGTGGCATTGGAACAACCAGATCAGGCAAGCCTATGGTTTGGCATACAAACCGCTCGTTCAGAAACCAAGCCTGACAGACTTGGCTCTCTAGCAAAATTCAGAAGCGAGATATGCCCTAAGCCCCCACATACTAGTCCCTCACACCAGCTAGCATCGTCGCTCAGGGTTACTATGTGATTTGCAAACAGAGAATGTACAGATTGATAATTGCCGTCAGTGGCCAAAGTATGAATCAGAGTAGTATTAAAGCAAAAATAATTGTGAGTTTCGGGTTACCTCGTCAGCGGCCACTGTATCGAAGTAATGGCGGAAGAAGGCAAAGGTCGTGTCGTCTCGGCTCCGACGCTGACACCGGCTGTCGTACCATCGTGAATGCGGTACCATGGGGGAATCTCTTCCACAGGCTCTGGAGCTAGAGTTGGGAAGTAGGCATAAACCCACAACTGCAAAGAGAAGGCAGTGGTGTCAATATATGAACAGATATGAAATAGAAAGTGTACAGTAGAAAGCACAATGCATAAACAGATATGAAATAGAAAGTGCAATGCAGAAAGCACAATGTAGGACAGACATAGAAAATGCAAAGTAGAAAGCATATGTGTTAAACAAATATGGAACAAAAAGTACAAAATCAGAAAGGTGTGATGCATACCTCCAGGCTCTTCCATAGCCTCCAACTCGCTCTCTTCTCATTCAAGAAGTAAAGCTCATGTAGCCGTAGAGGGTGGTGAGGCCAGTTCCGCCCTAATCATAAAATCGCACCCGGGGCAGGGTCACCAAGGCGCTTAGCAAATATAAGCCTACGGTGTTCCACCTGTTCGAAAACAAGGTGGTACCGAGGAGAAACATCAAGAAACCCTAGGCGTACTGCTCCATCTCCTCTGGTGTCCTGGGCTCGCTCTTGCGAAACTGCTCGGCAAACAAACTATACCTCACCATGGCCGATCGGTACATAGGTGGGCGTGCTCCCAAAAAGTGGATCCAAGCGGCCTCCCACTCGCCCATATCCTCGTTGAAAGGGATCAAATCACCCTCTACTCTAAAGCCTGTGAGCATGGCGAAGTCATAGGGAGTCATCGTCATCTTCCCGGTGGTAGAGAGGTGGAAAGAGTTAGTGGTGTCCCACTACCTCTCCATCGATACCCTGAGAAGAGTCCGACTCATTATATGCCGTGAGAGTCTGGAGCAGAAAAGGCCGAAGCCAGCCTTGTCAATAATGTCGCAGGCCCCGCGGGGAGCTCATAATACCAGTCTCTTGCCATCGTCGCTCCGTACCCCCTTGTAAGCACGGGAGTCTCCCTGTGGCGGAGAAAAGGTGAATCAAATAAAAGGTAGTGATAAAAGAGCATTCTGATAAAAGATAATGCAAGAAATGTAGTTAAAGGAAAGGCAAGAATGCATGAAAATAGAGTTCATAGCTCGATAGCGCTAGAAGAAAGGTGGGACTCTGGCTCCCTCAGTAGGAGGTCCTCTGGCATACCACGAGCGAAGTCACCGAAATGCCTGAAGCCTCCGCGCGGTAGTATATGTGTACGAGGATGATACGTCATTGGATCAAAGGGTCGCACCCTCAGTGGTAATAACTCCGGCTTGAGTTCTGGAGCAAACTCCGCCTCAAGATCAGCTGCGATGTCCTCTGCTGCCTCACCGACCTCGGCAATCATTGGCTTCTCAACCTCGGCATGGGGTGATAATGGAGGTGGAACCTCAGGAGAAGCCTCGTCATGAGGAATCTCATCAGCCATTTGGAAAGTAGGTGGAAAAAAAATGGGTGAAAAATGGAGAAAATAGGGTAAACTTGGAAAAAGTCAACTCTAGAAGAGAGAGAAAATGGGAGAAAAAGTCAAAACACGGGAAAGTTTACAGAACTCGAGAGAAACTCGAGGAGAACAAGCCTAAAGTGGTGAAAATGCAAGAAAAAGTGATAAAACCAAAATCTGATCGGTTCAAAGTGTAGAGAATCAAGAGGGTTTTATGAAAAAAGTTTGCGTAGGGCGTTGGAAAACGCGTATAAAGCATAAATCTAGAGAGGGAATACACCTAGAGAGAGAGAGAGAGAGAGTATTTTCGGAGGTGTGGAAGTGTTCAAATGAAGTATGGAGTTGTATACTTAAAGACCCATGTGTGAAAAGACAAATCTGCCCCGAACTGGCACGGGTGGCCGGCAGGCCCAACTGGTGGTCGGCAGGTGGCCGGCGTCCTTTCCTTGTGGCCGACAGGTGGTCGGTGGTCCTCACTTGTGTCCTGATGCTGTTTTGTGCTTCTGTTCCCCGAGAAGTGTATGAGAGGTTCACTGTTGGGTTCAAATTGATTCTAAGGGATCTCGAAACTGCATTCCGGTGTGTGAATGTGCCCTACTTGCTAATATGAACGAGGTGTATCCTTTTTGAGCATGTTGCGAAGCCTCCGAGAGGTAAATCGGAAGTTGTCGCCAAATATCGCTTTTATTCGTTCTGTCAAATTACATATTTGTTTTGTTGCATAAAATGTGCACTTTCACATACACTTATGTTGCATGCGTGTCCTGCATCATTCATGATTCATGCATAGAATATGCTTTCAATTTTGCATAGAATATGCTTTTGTTTCTTACATAGAACGTGCTTTCAATTACATCATACGTTGGTTGTCTATCTAGCATGGAATATGCGTTGTCACAGCATTAATTTGTAATATTATTCACTTTGTGCATCTATCGCACTTGTTTGCTTTGTGCAACTATCGCACTCGCTCACTTTATGCATCTATCGCACACGCTCATTCCTCTTTACATTCGTTGTTTTATTTCGGGACGCGTGAAACGCTAGCCCAAGCGACTTTCTTTGTATCTCAGGACGCGTGAAGCGCGGCCCTGGGCGTGTTTTATCTCGGGACACGTAAAACGCGAGCTCGAGCAGCTTTCCTTGTATCTCAAGATGCATGAAGCGCGACCCTGGGCGTGTTTTATCTTGGGACGAGTGAAACGCAAGCTCGAACGGCTTTCCTTTTATCTCAGGACGCGTGAAGCGCGACCCTGGGCGTGCTTTATCTCGGGACGCGTAACACGCGAGCCCGAGCGGTTTCTCTTGTATCTCAGGACAAGTGAAGCGCGACCCTAGACGTGTTTTATCTTAAGATGCATGAAACGCGAGCCTCAGCTGTTTCTCTTGTATCTCAGGAGGCGTGAAGCGCAGCCCTAGGCGTGTTTTATCTCGGGACCTGTGAAACGCAAGCCCGATCAGTTTTTCTTTTATTTCAGGATGCGTGAAACGCGACCTTGAGCGGTTTTCATCTCGAGACGTGTGAAACGCGACTCCGAGCTATTTTAGTTTCTCTATTTCTCAGGACGCGTGGAACGCAACCTTAAGCAGTGTTTTCTTTCCTCGTCCTGCGTTTTGGCATGGTTAGAGTGTGTTTTAGATTTTTTTGCATGGAACTTGTTGTAGACGTCCCCGAATGTCCCGGAAGGGAAATCCCGTTTTGTTCATTTGGGCTCACTACAGTTCAGGACTCAATGTCACGGTCCTGTATCTAATCTCGCAGAGTGCAATGCAAGACCGATGAATCATCAAAGAGTCCAAATCCGGCAAATCGTTTTTGAAAACAGATTTTTTTGAAAGAAGTGCCAAACATGGACTGCTTTACCAGAAACAGAGTCGCCACCTAAATATTTATTTTGGGGGAATTTAGGAAACCCTGACTCGTGCCTAAGGCCACGTGTTCGTCATCACCAAAGTTGCCTCGGCTAGGAAACTTGGGTACGATTGGGGAAGGTCACTTCGTGGGCACCCCCGCTCGCCCGATCAAAGATCGGCCTCTACTAACCATGATATCTAGTTTTGAAAACATTATGCGTTCTTATTCCGGTTATTAGCCTAGAATTACTATGTGATGCGCGCAGCATACAAGTATAGACTGAATCGTCTGAGTTGGAACAAAACATTTCATGTTTGTTTTTTAAAGCGGTTTGCTACTCGCAAGTAGGCTAAAATGTGGATTTGCCACCCTCAGGTGGGCTTAGAAAACATGATGATTTGCCACTATCTAGTGGGCTTAAAACTCGCAATCAATGAATTGTTCCAATTCAGATAATCCAACCTTCACCCACAGACATTCAGGCAGTTATATTACATAAGCAGGTAGCCTCATGGTAAGCATGCTATCATGGCAGTCACTCACACGCATGCAAGGATGCTAAAGCATAAGTACTTACCGAGTACTCCAAGCCAAAGAAAGAAGCTAATTAGAAAACATGCATGGATCCTAACTATGCTGAGATGCCTAATGCAACACATGCAAAAATGCAACTATAATAGGCTCGGCTATTCTAAGAATGGTATATGAAATGCTACAACTAACAAGTATTCAACTCGGAATTGAAATACAATGCAGTTAGTATGATGCGCCGAGCTCGGTGCATGCAAGACAGATGAATGATGCAAACATGCAAGCATAAGTATGCTAATTGAAACGTGCCCTAAACTAACCATCATAAGCTGGTAAATAAAAAGGAGAAAGACATAGGGTTGGAAGACATACATTACACACGCGCACACTTATTACAATTGCCCTCGCTTGGAGGGTCCGAATAAATAATATAAACCGCCTAATTAACTAACTCACGAGCTAATTAATTATTACAAAAACCGAATGAATAACTAGCTACAACTAATTATTACACAACTTAATTAATTAACAAATTAATTGCTTACAAATAACAAATGCTAATTAACAAGTAAGCAGTAAAAAGAATTGCTCCAGCTCTTGTTTGAAGAAGAGGAGGGTATGCATGCTTGCTTCGGTTCCTCGCCTCGAAACGCCTTCCGGTTGCTCTTTAGAGGCTCTGTTTGCAGGGTGTCTTCCAGTGCTTGTTGCTGGAACTTACCAAAACACTGCTGGGGAATTCACCAGTGGCCTGCCGGCCATGAAAGGAGAGATGCCGGCCAACAACAGGGCACTGCCGGCCAAGGGTGTGACACTGCTGGCCATCAGTGGTGCACTGCCGGCCACTGGTGTGCTGTGACACCAAGCTGCAACAAAGCACAAAATAGAGAAAATGGAGGGTCTCCCAAGGACATGTATGCACTATGCCACCCCATATTGCCTCAAAACATCAAGGGAGAGGCCTAGTCGGATCCACGACCATCAATCACGCATCCCGATGCATGATGGCCAAAGATCCGACTTGTGCAAATCAATATGAAAATGAACGCACAAATAAAGCAAGCAAAGCCTAGAACTCTATCATGAATCATCAAGAGCTTCGGCGACCGAGAATTGAGACACGTTCCATCACTCGGAGTATGAAACGCCCCTCGTTCCTCGTGCTCGGATTAACACTTAATCCAAACAATGCAACATATAAGCATGGCAAACATGCAATATGAATAACCTAACAAGGCTAATGACATGCAACAAGCACATAGGCATGATGTGAGGTGACAACCTTGGACAACATGACAAAATGCAATATGAACATGCAACAACATGTAATGGGGCTAGCATGCGACAATATGCAAAGATGGAGCACACATACAACAATATGCAAGACAGGCATGCGACAACATGCAAAGGGATGGACTTAAACTAATGTGGGCAGCTCTCAACTAAGCCCAAATCAGTGGCCATAAGTGATGAATTGATGGCATGAAAAGCATGAAATGGCAAGGCAAACATGTATGCCAAGTGGCTCAAGTATTAAGGCATAAAGATGACAGCTCTTAAGCACACTTAAGGAGCAACAAACACGGATGTATGACAATGAGGTAAGCTCTGAAATCTGATGTGAAGTGATGCCAAATCAAATCAACAATGTAAGCATAGCATATTATGATGCTCAAAGCTTTAAGTGAGCAAAGGGACTTAAGCCATGGCCATACAAGGCAAACCCCAAAAGGCCGAGGGAACCTAAAACAGTCCTAGGGTAGGTCCAAACAAGACCAAAACTAAGCTCAAAGCTAGCCAACATAGACTAGAACACAAAGCCAAAAACATGGAGCATGCAAGGCTTTAAAGAGGCAATGCACTACACCTATTGAAACCAATCGTGACAAGACTTGGACAACATAAAACAGAGTTACATCATGGTATAATAAGACCCAAAATGCACTGAAATGATGAGCCAAAGGCTTAGGCTTAATGGCATGCACAAAAGTCAATTCTTGAGGCATAAAGCACAAGCTCTATAAAACATTCAAGGCATGTCAAATGCAAGTGTATGACAACATTTCATGGACTGAAATAGCATATGGAATGAGGGCAAAACATGCAAACATCACATGTATGGCATGGTAGGGACCTCAAAACCCAAGACTAGCCTAAGCATTTACACTATAGCTATACAAAGCATGAGTGATATGGCCATGGCAGCCTAAAACAGTCCAAGGACAGCCCAAAATAAGCATAAAATCATGTTAGAGCGAAGCCAAAATATGCTAGTATGATTGGTCAAAACATCATGCACAAAGGGCTAGTAAACAAGATTTGTTCTACACCTATATGGAGCATGCAAAGGATGATCAAACCAACTATGGATAGGGTCATAATATGCCAAATGATGACCAAATATATGCTGAAATGTAAACCAAACAAGCTAACATGACATGGCAAAGCATAGCATGGAGCATATGAAGCTAGTTTAGGGGATTTGCACTACAAGTGTATCATGCAAGCATGGAGTGACAAAACCAACCCAAAACAAATTCATGGCATGGTAAAACATCACCAAAAACCTACTGAAATGGACTCAACACAAGCTAAGCACACATGCTACTTTGATGAGCTATGAATGGAGTTACACAACACATACTAGATGCATGCAAAATATGACCAAACCAGCCATGGACAGGGTCAAGGCAGGCCCTAAAAGTCACAAAAATAGGCCTGAACCAAGCCTCAAAAATACATGGGAGGGATGGTCCTTTGGAAGGCCAAAAATGCAAGCAAAGAGGAACTAAAAGAGAGGGGGCCACCCCCTCTGATTGAGGACCTCAAAACCACACCTTTACCACTGAAAATCCATTGGATTTCAGTGGTAAGGAGGCCAAACCAAGGCTAGCTCGGAGGCCTCAAGGAATGGCTTAAAACAAAGCCAAACAAAGCATGCAAGGGGGTTACACACCCCTAGCAGTAAAAAGACCTTAAACAAACTTCAAAAACACTTAAATACAAGACTTTTTTCAGTTATAAACAAAGCCCAAATCAATATGCAAGGAGGGCTAAAGTGAGGTACAAAAAAATGCAAAAATGGGGAAAATACTCACCCTTGAAGACTCTCTTCGAAACCAGCAACTTCAGGGGGTGGAAACCAGTTTTCAGACCTCAAGAAGCTTGGTCCAATGGTGGTGGTGTGGCTCTATGTGTTGTAGTGCAAAAGTGCAAGGAAATCTAACTTCTAAGCACAAGATACAAGCAATATAGAGATAAAGAGAGCTTTTCTCTTCAAAAATAGCTGAACCCCTCTTAAGGAGAGAGGCTCTCTCCTTATATAGAGGAATGCAAAGCTGAAGCTTCTTCAAGAAGCTTTAAAAGGGTTCCATCCCTCCATACACGTGTATGGAGGGGAGCAAACAAAAAACCAGCTGGCTCAAAAGATCTGGAGGAAAACCAGCTGAGATAGGGGAGGTGCCAGCCATCATCAATGGCCGGCAGTGGCTCACCACTGGTCGGCAGGGCATCACCAAAGGCCGACAGGCACAAAGATATGGCCGGCAGTGCCATGCCATGGCCGGCAGTGCACCAAAAGGTCCACTAAGAAAGGACCTAGCCAAGGTCCAAAAAAGGGGCAGAAAGGATACAAGGTCCGGGAAGCTCGAACCGGTGACGTTCCGCCGCGACAGTCGAGTACTCAGCGAGCAATCGAACTAGTTGTTGGGTGTACCTACAAGCACAACCAAGTCTTGAGGACGGTCAAAAATGGGGTGTCTACACTTGTGTTAGTTTTAATCTTGAAGCTACTCATTCATATGTTGTTATCTTGCTTATTGCATCTGTTATTGCTTATTGCATCATCTTGTATGATCATGAGTTTTGAAAATAGACAACTTCGCGAAGCGTGTGAGTCCAGCTTTCAAAGTTTTCTTCATGTATATCATTTGCATCTTGCCCCAGAACTACGCTGGTTTGATTCCTTGTAAATGGATACGTAAGCAGCCTGCAGGCGTAACCATTTGATTTATATCTTGATTGTTTGTCCAAGTCTTACGGCCTTGTCAAAATAGGTCGTCTTCGGGATTTAACATTCACTCACGTCATTTCATGACTTTGAGCTCTGTCAAAGAGGGGCAACTGTAAACACCCCATTTTTTACTGCCCTTATGACTTGGTGTAGACCGCCCCGAGAACTCTCCAGCTTCGCGCTGCGAGGGCGTGAATTCCGTTTTGTTCTCTGAGCTACCACAGTTTGGACTCAAAAGTCACGGTTCTGAATCTAATCTCACAATGTGCGATGTGAGACCGATAAATCACCGAAGAGTCCAAATCTGGCAAATCATTTTGGAAAACTAATTTTTATAAAGAAGTGCCAAACATGGACTGCTTTACCAGATACAGAGTCGCTACCTAAATATTTTGTTTTTGGGAAAATTTAGGAAACCCTGACTCGTTGCCTAAGGTTACGTGTCCGTCATCACCAAAGTTGCCTCGGCTCGGGAACTTGGGTACGATTGGGGAAGGTCATCTATGAGCACCTCCACTCGCCCGATCAAAGATCGGCTTGTACTAAACATGATATTTTGTTTTTGAAAACACATGTGCTCTTATTCCGATTAATTAGCTAATCTTACTATGTGATGCGCACAGCAAACAAGTATAGACTAGATCGCCTAATTTGGAACAAACCATTGCATATTCGTTTGAAAACGGTTTGAAGTTTGCTACTCGCAAGTAGGCTAAAATGCGGATTTCAATGATTTGTTCCAATTCAAGTAATCCAATCTTCACCCATAGGTATTCAGGCAGTTATAGCAAATAAGCAATTAGCCTTATGGCAAGCATACTTTCATGGCAACATTAACACACATACAGTATGCTAAAGCGTAAACACTCACAGTGTACTCCGAGCCAAAACAAAGAACTAGTTAGAAATCATGCATGATCCTAGCTCATGTTAAAATGGCTAATGCAACATATGCGAAAATACAACTAAAATAGGCTCGGCTATTCTAGAATGGCATATGAAATGCAACTTGATACATGTATTCAAATTGGAATTGAAATACAATGCAGTTAGTATGATGCGCCGAGCCCGGTGCAAGCAATACAGATGAATGGATGCACGCATGCGAAGCATAAGGTATGCTAAATGAAATATGCCCTAAAACTAACCATCGTAAGCGGTTAAGTAAAAAGGAGAAAGAAATGAGGGTTGGAAGACATGCATCACACACACGCACGCTTAGTACAACAATGCGCCCTATTGAAAGAGGGACCGAATAAGAAGTTAACTAGCTAATCTAAGCTAATTAAACTAATTATTACACAACAAATTAATTAACTAATCCTAGTTAACTAATTATTACAAAACAAATTGAATAGCTAACGCATTAACTAATTAAAGTACAAACCAAAGCAAAAACAAGCTATCTAAGCATGGCAGCTAAGGAAAGTAGTAAATCAGGAGTTTCAGGGGGAGAGGAATGCATGCAAGCCCGGTCGCCTCGTTCGGAAATCCAATGCGATGCCCCGATTTGCCTCTGTTTTCATTTGTCCTCAGAACTCTGCACCAAGCTCCAGAAAGATGAAACTCCACCTTGGGAATCCTGTGGGAGGGTGGCTGACCACTTTTGGTCTCTCCAGGCACCTGCCGACCACTTTTGGTTGTTGAAAAACCAGAAAAGTGGTTGGCCAGCTAGTTTTTCTGGCTGGCTGGCCAATTGTTGCTGCTGAATCCCAGTTTTCTGCAACAAAGAGCAAGAAAGGGTATGGCAATGTATTTGCAAGATATGTGTGCACAACCACCTTCCCTATCATGTCATGAACTCAAGGGGGTGTGGTTCTCGACCCTCGGGCCACCAATCGCACATTTCAATGCATGATGGCCGAGAGACGAAGTTACACAATTCAATGTGAAATGAATGTACAAGTAAACACATAAAGCCTAAAATTCTATCATGCTTGATCAAGAGCGTCAGCGATCGGGAATTAAGGCACGTTTCATCACTTTAAGTGTGAAACGTCCCTCGTTTCCCATGTTTGGACTAACACCTATTCCAAACACAATGTAACAACAAGCATGGCATACACAATGCGACTCGAGCATGTAAGCATGGAATGCAACTCAAGCATGCAAATATGCAATATGACTTAAGCATACAATCATGCAAGGCAACATGAACAACCTAACAAGGCTAATGGCATGCACAATGCTAATGCATGCGACAACTAGCATACGCAATGCAAATATCAATTAGCATGCACAATGCAATGATGTAACCTAAGCATACACAATGCAAGGTATAAGGCATATACAATGCGATGAACATGGCATGCTCAATGCGATGTAATATAAACATGCAAACAACATGCAATAAAACATATTCAATGGACTTAAACCAAAAGGGTGGACCTCAGCCATGCCCAAATCAGTGGCCATAATGCTAAAACGAAGGCACCGAAAACATATACAAGCATGCATGCCAATTGGCTCACCAATTAAGGTACTGAGGTGCAACTCTCAAGAACACTTAAAGAGTAAAAAGCATGGAAGTGTAGCAACACTAAGTGCACTGAAATGAGGTAAGAAATGATGCCAAATCATTCAAATAACATAAGTATGGCATGCTAGGGTCTTTAAAGCATGAAGCTAGTAAAGAGGACTACAAAGGAGGCATGCAATACATGGCACAAATGCATGAACTAAGCATGGACAGAGCTCAAGTAGGTCAAAACAAGGACCTAAACATGCTGAGATGGAGGCTCAAATACCTAGGCATGCAAGCATACGAGCTAAGGCATAAACTAGGCAACAATGCATAACACTCAAAGGCACTTAAAGCATGATTGAGGTAGGAACATGGCAATGCTAAATGCTCTGAAATGTCATGTTAAGTGATGCCAAATCATGTACACAACACAAATGAGGCATGCAATGGTGCTCAAAGCTGGAGGCAAGCAAGAGCATTTATACTACAAGTATACAAAACATGAAGCATGTGACCAAGGCAACCCAAAACAATCCTAGTACATGTTAAAATGAGTCTAAAACATGCATGGAAGTAGGTCAAAATATGCTAGCATAAAGGGCATGAAGCATGGTGAATGCAAGGCAAATAAGGTGGATTACACTACACCTATTAAGGCCAAGCATGGGATGACTTAAGCAACAAAAATCAGAGTTATATCATGGCATAATAATCCCAAAAACACATTGAAATGATGGCTCGCAAGCTATGGCATGAAGGCATACGCAATGGCTCATGTTAAGGCCTAAAACACAAACTCTCTAAAGCATGGAATAAGTGAAAGATGCAAGTGTATGGCCACACTACATGGACTGAAATAACAAAACTAATGATGCCAAATCATTGAAATAAGCCAAGTAATGCATGCTAGAAGATTCAATACACAAAGGTAACAAGCTAGATTGAACCAAGGCTATACAAAGCAAGTCATGGATGACCAATACAATACAAATCAGACCTTAAACATGCTAAAACATGAACAAAGTCTTCTTAGAGCTAAGCCAAAAGCATGCTAAAATGACATGTCAAGGCATGAGGCATGTTAGGCTAAATCATGAAAATGCACTACAAGTGCATGGAGCATGCAAAGGCTAACCAAACCAAACCTAAACAGAGGTATGACATGATAAAACATCACCAAAGAGATGCTGAAATGGACTCAAACTAAGCTAAAATGACATGCTACTTCATGAAGCATACAAAGCTAGTTTAAGGGATTTACACTACAAGTGTATTAGGCATGCAAGAGCCAACCAAACCAACCCAAAACAGATCTAAGGCATGTTAAAACAACACCAAAAATCCACTGAGATGGCTCCAAAACAAGCTAGAAAGACATGCTCAAACATGAGGCATACAAGACTAAATTGTGTGATTTACACTACAAGTGTATTAACCATGCATGGAGTGACCAAAGCAAGCAAAAACAGTGTTATGCCTCAGCAAAATAACCACAAATACAAGCTAAGATATGGCCAACATAAGCTTAACAAAAGTGCTCAAACATGAGGCATATGAAGCTAGTAAACACAACACATGGAGAGGGGATGACCCTCTCCTATTTAAGACACCAAAACCACCTTTCCACCACTGAAAATCCTCTGGATTTCAGTGGTAGAAAGTTCATGCAAAGGGTTCAACAAGAGCCTAAAGGGATGGCTCAAAACAAGGCCTAAATCACCCCAAACGAAAAAGTGACCTAAAACAACTATTTTAAGAACTTAAAAATGGAACTTTTTTCAGTTATAAGTTAAGCTCAAAATAGCATGAAAATAGGCTCAAAAGCTTAAGCAAGAATGGAGGTTTTAAAGGTCAAAGACTCACCCTTAAAGACCTTCTTTACCACTGCAACTCCAGTAACTTTTTCTAGCTCAAAGCAATCCAAGAACACCAAAACCAGCTCCCAAGCACCTCAGTAGCAAAATGATGGTGTTTGAATGTGTGTTTGTGTGAAAAAGCAAGACAAAACTACACTTTTGAACACGAAACAAGAGCAAAATAAAGAAGTATAGATATAGGCTATATGTATAACTCAAGCCTTCATTTTCTGAACCTAGAGGAGGGAGGAGGAGCCTTCCTCTTATAGAAACCAAAAGGCAAAGCTTCTTGGAGAAGCTAAGCCTCAAACAAATCCCTTCATACACGTGTATGGAGGATAGCCCAAATGTCCTTCAGTTGTGCCAGCTGGAGGAAAATATCTCCAAAAAGGTGTCAAAAAGCAGCCGACCACTTGAAGTGGTCGGCCGACCACTTGAAGTGATCTCTAAGAGCAACAACTGGTCAGCCAAGGTGGGAGAGGGCCCAGGGCATGAAAGAAAGCTAGTGGTGTGGTGGCCGACCAAAAAATGTGACCCAAAGACCAAGCAAGCCAGTTATTCGACCAGAAAACTAGCTGGAAGAAGGAAAAGTGGTCTCCAAGGAGAAAAAGTGGTCTCCCACCCTTGTACCACCTTCCAAACAAGGAAAACAAGGTTTGTACCAAAAACAAACCAAAACGGATGCAAGACGAGAGATCGGGGGGCAAAGCATGCGGCTGAAAGCCCCGAAAATTAGCTGACGAGCACCAAAAGTGGTATGCAACCACAAAAGTGGTCTCCCAGGCCACAGTGTTCCTCTAAGTAGAGGCGACAAGGTGTGGTTCAAAAACCACGCCAAACGGAGAACGTTAAGCAGTCCCGAGACAAAGTGCGCGGCCAAAGGCTCCAAAAATCAAAAACTAGTCTCCGAACAAGAAAAATGGCCTATGACCACAAAAAGTGGTCTACGACCACAAAGAGATGGTCTACAAGACCACTCCCTTCCTCCGGGAAGAGAAAACAAGATTCGGTCCACAAACCGAGCCGAAGCACAAAAGAGTTCAGAGGCTCGGAGGCAAGGCTCTCAGCCAAAACTCTGAAACCTCTAAACGAGCACAACATGCACCATCACCGAGCACTCGATCGATGACGTCTGAGTCTTAAGATCGGTCAAAAATGGGGTGTCTACTGTAGACACCCCATTTTTGACCGTCCTCAAGACCTGGACGTCACCGCTTGAACACTCGGTGATTATCCATGTTCGTGTTCGTTTGGAGTTCCCGGAGTTCTCGGCTGCGCGCGCCTTGCCTCAGGACCTCCGAACTTGACCGTTTGGTGTTTGGTTTTGCACCAAACACTTGTGTTTTGCCTTGGAGGGGCAGGGAATGCCTTGTGAGGCATCCCCACACACCACCGGCAGTGGCTAGAGGCCACCGGCTGGTTGGTGTTGCCACCGGCACTATATTGTGCCGGTCGGCAGTTAATTTTGGCAAATGACCATTTTGCCCTGCCGACTACTGTACAGCTGCTTTATCAGATATTTTTAGGCAGCTGTATCACTTTTTGCTCCCCTCCATACACGTGTATGGAGGGATGAGCCCTTAGGCTTGCTTAACTTGTAAGTGTTGGTGCCTTGAAGTCTCCAAAAGGGGAGGGCCACCCCCTCTCCTTGATGTCCTTGGAAAGGGCAAGTTTTGGCCTCCAAAGGAGCACCATGTTTGGTTGTTTGTTGAGCATGTCTTGGCTGCATTTTATGTTTATTATGCCCTAATATGACATTGTTATAAGTTGGTTTTGGTCCCCTATGCACGCTTAGCATAGTTGCCTTGTAATGCCTCTTTGATGCCTTAACATGCCTAGATTGTGTGCCTTAGTTTCTAGCATGTTTTAGGCTTGCATTTGTGAAGATTTTGTGTTTATATTGCCATGTTTTAGGTCTGTCCTAAGTTGTTTTGGTCAATCTTAGCATGCATCATATAGCCTCTTTGTATTTGGCTTGTTGGCCTTAAGAGCATGAATGTATAGCATGCCTTGTTTGCATCATTTTAGTGGCTTGGAACCACCTAGCATGCTATTTCAGTCTCTTTGGTGTGCTTGTATGCTTGCCTTAGTTGCCTCTTTAGTGTTTCAAAAGCATGTGTTGTATGCTCCATGTTTTGGCCTTAATGCATGCCTTTGGTTTCATGTCATCTAGATGCCATCTAGGTAGTCCTTTAGACTTAGTTTTATATGTTAAAACTCTGTTTTTAATTGGTTAAGTGTTACCATGCGTGGTTGTACTAGGTGTGGTTCAAAGCTTCATTGGCTTGCCTTAATGCTTGGACCATTTGTATGCCTTGTTTGGCTTGCTTTGTTAGTTGGTTTGGCACCATGTTTTGCATGCTTTTCAGAGCTTACTATGCATACTAATGGTCCATATTTGTGCCTCTTAGGTGTGTTTAAGAGTTGCTTAATTATGCTTAAGTGTTGGTGCCTTAACTTGTGCATGTGTGCATGTGTGTTTGGCCCTCATGATTTAGCATTTTGGCCACTGATTTTAAGCCTATTTGAGTTGCCTAAGTCATGTGTAAGATCATCATTTAATTGGTTTGCATGCTTGTCTTGAATGCTTGCTTGAACCCTTTGCATAAGTATGTTGCATAGTCCATGTTGCATGCCTAGTTGACATGCTTAGGGTTGCATTTGCATTGTGCATGTTTGACCTCTTGAAGTGGAGTATGATAGAGGTTTAGCACCCTTGTTTGCTTGTTTGCATTGCATGCATTTGAAATCTAAGTTGCACTCTTGGTTCTTTGGGCCATCATGCATGGAAATGCGTGATTGGTGGTCCGGGAATCGAGGCACATGCCCCCTTGAGTCAAAACATGATAAGGGGTGTGTGTAGTGCATAAATACCTTGAATCACATTGCCATGCATGTTGTTGTCCTCTGCTGCTGTGAGTTGCAGGTTTTGCAGGCATTTAGTGCCGGCCGGCAGTGTTTAGTGCCGACCGGCAGTAAACAAGCTGCCGATGGATGAATTTTGTGCCAGTGGCCTCCTCCTTCAGCCGGTGGTGCTCTACCCCAGCCGGTGGTACTCCCCAGTGCCCTGAGAGGTACTTCTGGGACTTTGGCAATTTTCTGAGGAGGAGAGCAGAGGAAACAGAGGCAATCCGTGCATGGCAGTGCGGTTCCGAGCCAGTCCCGAGCGCGTGTTGCATCCGGTCCTCATCCCGAGGCGGTTTACTGCTTTAATTAGATTAATTAATTTATTTGATTAATTTAGTGAAATTTGTAATATTTTAATTAGCTTGCGTAGTTAATTAATTTGTATATTCTTTTGATCCCTCCGAGTGAGGGCAAATTTGTAATAAGCGTGTGTGAGTGGGTGTATGTCTTCCAATCCCCATTTCTTTCTTCCCTTTTATTTACCTGCTTACGTTGGTAGATTAGGGCATACTTATTTTAGCATACCTTATGCAATGCATACGTGCATCCATGCATTTGTTTACATGCACCGGGCTCGGTACATCATACAAACTGCATCGTATTTCCAATTCCAATTTGAATACGTGATAGTTGTAGCATTTCGCATGCCATTCTAGGGTTAGCCGAGCCTACTCTAAATTGCATCCTTGCCTGCGTTGCATTAGCCACTTAACATGAACTAGGACACGCATGCTTGCTAACTAGTTTCTTATTTTGGCACGGAGTACGATGTAAGTATTTACGCTTTAGCATACCACATGCGTGTGAATGTTGCCATGACAGTATGCTTACCATGCGGCTAGGTGCTTACATGAGATAAACTGCTTGAATGCCTGTGGGTGGAGGTTGGATTGTCTGAGTTGGGAAAACTCATTGAAATCCGTGTTTTAGCCTACTTGCGAGTAGCAAATTCCGAAACATTTTCAAAACAAACGGATATGCAATGTTTGTTTCCAAATTAGGCAATCTAGTCTATACTTGTTTGCCGCGCGCATAATATAGTAAGTCTAGGCTAATAATTGGGATAAGAGCATGTAATGTTTTCAAAATCGGATATCACGGTTAGTAGAGGCCGGTCTTCGGACCGGGCGAAAGGGGGTGCTCATAGCTGACCTTCCCCGATCGTACCCAAGCTCCCGAGCCAAGGACATTTGGTGATGACGGACACGTGGCCTTCGGCACCGAGTCAGGGTTTCCTAAATTTCCCATTTTAAAAATATTTAGGTGGCGACTCTGTATCTGGCAAAGCAGTCCATGTTTGGCACTTCTTTTCAAAAATCTGTTTTCTCAAAACGATTTGCCAGAGTTGGACTCTTTGGTTCAGATTTAGAACCGCAACAACAAAAAGGAGAGTCCGAGCTGTAGCGAGGTCCCCTCGCGGGCTTGTTACATCTACACTTGGACGTCACCACTTGCACACCTAATGATGAATGTGTATATACTTGTTAAGTGCTCGGAGTCCTCAGCGGAATGCCACAACTTTGAGCCTTCAAACGCTATACACCTCTTGCCTTGTTTTGGACCAAAACCCTAGCTTTTCAAGCGTGAAAAACCTTGAGGCCTGCTGGCCACCACTATTGGCTGCCGGCCACTGTTCCTTGCTGTCGGCCACAAGTGTGTTTTGCAAATATTTTCTGCCAGCTGTGCCAGTTATTATTACAAATGCATGCACTTGCTTACATGTGTATGTATTGATATTTCTGAGGTAGTTTGATGTTTTTCTATATATAGAGGACCTCCCCTCTTACTTTGAAGGTTAGAAAATTTTGGAGCAAATTATTTTCTCTCTCTCTCTCTTGCTAGTTATTGAACCTTTGCCTATACACTCTAAACCAAACCTTACCATCTTTGAGCTGAGATACTTTTGAGCCTACTTTGAGCTCTTGAGGGTATGTATGTGTTGAATTGTTGCTTAGAAGTGTCCTCCTCTTCAAGAGGTATAAAGCTTGATTTGTTTCCTTGCTTTGTTTGCTTCTTTTTTTATTGTTTTTCTACTGTTTTTTGGATTGTTTAAACTCTGTAATTTTGGGTTGAAACTTATGGTTTAAGGCCTTAAAGGGTGGAGAGGTGGTTCACTTTTCTTTCCACCTTGTTTCTCTAACCTTTACCCTTGTGTTTCCCACCTTTACACTACTTTTTTTTTTTGAGATTTTAAACACTGATTTTCAGAGCTTTTTTTCAGTGGCTAAAATGTTGTTTTGAAGTCCAAAAATGAAGGGGGTAGCCTCCTCTCCTTATGCTTTGTTTACTAGCTTACATAGCTCTATGTTTTAGCTTATTGTTCTTGCTATTTTTGTCTTAATTCTAACATGTTTTAGGACTTATTTAGCATTGTTTTAGGACTATTTTTAATGGTTCATTAAATTTGAGCTTTGTATTGCATGCTTATAATGTAATTGTCCTCATAGGTTTGGTGGTTTAGGTCTTAGCCACCATCCTATTTGAATTGATAGCATTTGTTTATGGTTTTCCATACTTGTGCAGCCTTCCTCATTTCTTGACTTTTGCTTTGCTTTGAAAGTTGGTTCAAACTAGTTGCTTGTTTAAAGCATGAGATTGAGGTCTTGTGCTTAATGGTTTAATCCCTTTAGGGATTCATGACCAACGGCATGACACTTCTCTTATGCCTAAAACAACTCTTGGTTTGATGATTCTTTCCATTAGAGGACTTAAAGCTCACTCTTGGACATAATTTACTAAGGAATGATTGGTAACTAAAATAGAGTAATAACATTAGGGACTAAAAATGATGCAAGATAATAATTTGGTTTGGGTCCAATCGGACATTAATTGAACCCTTGAGTCTTGAACCGTTTCATACTTGTTAGTGATGTAAACGGTTCAAGAGTCATTGTCAATCACTTCCCTTGATCAATTTATGATAGGGAGGGGGTTTGAGAGTCTTTATTTGTTGCATTTATTGAACTTGCACACTTTGGTTCATAAGCCATCATGCAATGAAATTACATCGATTGATAGTTTGTGAATCAAATTTACTACTCCTTTAAGTTGTTTGATGATAAGGACGGGTAAGTTGTGCAAACAACCCTTGAGAATACCATGTGCTTGCTCTGTTTGCTCTCTGTTATAGCAGGAAAAACCAAGCATCAATGGTCGGTAGGCCACTTTTTGTGGACGACAGGCCACTTTTTGTGGACGAAAGACCATCATTTGTGTTTGGAAGGCCACCTTTTGTGGACGACAGACTATCATTTGTGGTTGGCAGGCCACCACTTCTAACCTGCCGGCCACCTTTGCAAAACCTAGTAGTGGCTTTTTGAAATGGAACAGAGCTGATTTTGAGGTAAAAAAACAGTGTAAGTGTTTTGACTGTGCAATAGAGGCTTCCTGGCAATAGAACAGTGGCTTTTTCGGGTGGGAATCCGTGCGCATGCATGAGCACTCCTCGCTTCCCGGGGTTGTTTAGTTTAATTACTTAGCTTAGTTATTTGTTGTAAATAATTAGTTAGCTAGACTAGTTATTTAATTTTGTCTTGTAATAATTAGTTAATTAAGCTAGCATAGTTTAATTCGGTTTGTAATAATTAGTTAAGTAGCTTGACTAATTTATTTATTTCGTTTTGTAATAGTTAGTTAATTTGTAGTAATTAGTTTAGTTAGTTAGTTAGTTTATTCGGACCCTCTTGCGTGAGGGCGCAATGTTGTAATAATGTGTATGTTTTCCAACTTTACATCTTTCTCCTTTTTATTTACTGGTTTATGATGGTTAGTTTAAGACATCATGTTTTGTTTAGCATCTCTTATGCCTTGCATCCACTTGTCTTGCATGCATTGGGCTTGGCGCATCATTCTAATTTGCATTGTCGTTTAAATACTTCTTTGAATTCGTGCTTAGATCGCATGCTATCAAATTGATTCACATGCCATATTAGTAGCCGAGTTTAATAATTGCATATCGCGTGTGTTGCATTAGTTGTGTTGCATTAGTCATATTGTATTAGTTAGGATCATGCATTTTTTCTAACTCTTTTCTTTTGGCTTGCCTTGGGGTACTAGGTGAGCATTTTTACTTTTGCATATTGCATTTGTATGTTAGTGTTGCCATGTCAAAGCATGTTCACTATGAGGCTAAGTGCTTAATTGATATATTGCTTGAGTGCCTCTGGATGAAGGCTAGTTGCTTTAATTGGAATAATTTGAGTAATGTTCATATGCGATCACTTTTTCAAGTGTTACATATTTGAAACAATTTTCAAAAACAAACACGAATCAAGTGCTCCAATTTTTACAAATTAGTCTATACTTGTGTGTATGCGCATCACATAGTAATGTTAGCCTAAGAAATCGAAACAAAAGCATATAATGTAAATACGATTCACATAATGATTAGTAGAGGCCGATCTTTGATCGGGCGAACATGGGTGCTCAATTCCTGACCTTTCCCTCTCGTGCCTAAATTTCTGAGCCGAAACAATCTTAGTGATGACAGACGCGTGACCTTTGACACGAGTCATGGGTTTCCTAAATTTTTCAAAAATATTTAGGTGGTGACTCTATATCTGGCAAAGCAGTCCATTCTTGGCAATTTGATTCAAAATTGATTTTTCAAAAGATTTGCCGGATTTGGACTATTTGGTGTTTATCTATTTCACATTGCATTTGTGAGATCAGATTCAGAACCGCAGGAGTCCGATACTGTAAGGCTTATTTATCTTCCGAAAGAGAGCACGAAAAGTCGAGCTACATGTAGGTGTAAGGTGTTTTTTTACCAAATTAAGAATTACAAATAATACAAAAAATAATTATTTTTAAATAATATTGCATTGCAAATATGATAACATAATTAATATAAAAAAAAAAAAAACCGACATGGAAAGGCTAATATGAAAAAAATTTCAAAATTGTATTTTAAATTAAGTACAAATGCAACAAAAATTATTAATAATAAATTATTTATTTTTATTAAAAATACGCTTTTCAGATTTATTTGGTTTAATTTTTTTTTTTTAATTTTCAATAAACTCTGTTTATTTTTTCATATTTCAGTCAAATACACCAACAAACTAAGATATTTGTATTTTTTTTTTAAAATTACTAAAAACAAAACACTACAATAATGTGTCATTTTTTTTGTTTTTATTTTTCACATTTTCATTTGTAGTGATTTTTTTTTCTAGTTTCTTCACAAATTTTATTTTTTAGGTGCGTTTAGGATTATTGTTAGTTACATGAAGGCCCCCGGTAAATTATTGAGAAGTGTTACTTTGACCCTCTAAACTATAAAAGAGTACAAATTAACCCCTAAACTGTTGAGAAATATCACTTTGCCCTTAAACTATAAAGCCATACAAATAGATCCCTTAATTTATAAAAAGCGTATCAATTGTACCTTCTAACAGAATGGGTAAAAATGAAACACGCCAATAGTTTAGGGGCCTATTTGTACGGTTTTATTTTTTAGAGGATCAAATAATACTTCTCAATAGTTAAAGGGCTAATTTGTATGCTTTTATAGTTTAGGAAGTTAAAGTGATATTTCTCAATAATTTATGGGATCTTTGTGTAAATAACCCTGTAGATTAGGTGCATCTAAAAATTAAAAAAAAAAATTATTGAAGTATGAAAAAAATTATTAAAGATAAAAAATAATAAAATAATAATAATAAAAAACATGAAAAATAAAAAGCTCAAAAAATTGATGCAATGTGCTCTTTCATCTATTGAAGTTCAATCTAACCCTTATGTCTTCATTTTGTTGCCAAATAGATGGAAAAGGAACATGAAATAGGCACATGTCATATTTATGATGAAAATACTCCTTAAAGATTTGTCATATTTACACTTCACCCTCTGCAACTATTACCAATTTTTACTTTATCATCTCAAACTAAAAACTGATACAATGTATCTTTTCATATTCTAAAAGTTTTTTTTTTATCTGACTCTTATGTCTCCATTATGTTAATTAAACTTATAGAAAAAAAAAAAAAAAAGTGTATGTAATGTGCATATGTCAAATTTATAACAGATCTTTAAAAGGTATTTTCGCCTGTTTTATTAACATAATTGAGACATAAGGATTAAATTGCAACTTTCAAAAGATGAATGGAGTAAATTGTATCAATTTTTATTTTGAGGGGATAAACTAAAAAATGGTGATAGTTGAGGGGGTAAAGTATAACTTGCCCTTAACAAAATGAAGACATAATGGTTAAATTGAAAACTTTCAAAAGATGAAGGGAGTGCATTGTGTCAATTTTTAATTTGGGGGGTAAAGTAAAAAACAATATGATAGTTAAGGGGGGAAAATGTAATTTACCCATTCATTTAAAAATACTCCAAGACAACCCCCCCCTCCCCCCCAAAAAAAAATAATAATAATAATATGTCGTGTATTATGGATTAATTGAGTGGGCTTGAAATTTAGAAATTTGTTAGGGTCGAGTTTTAGGATAGTTATATTAATCTTGATGTTGTATTGGGGTTGAGTTGACACATAATCTTTCTATGTAGTTCAGCTCAATTTGACCCTAATTTGGTTGTTGCGCCTGTACCAAATATACTTAGTAGACAATTCACATAACCAATATAAGAGTTCGTTTTGGCTATTTTAGCCTAGGACTAAAAAGTCTCGTTTGAGATGGATTTTTTGATTTTTTTGACTTTTGTGAGAGAAAAAAATGAAATGATTATGATTTGGATATGACATTTTTTAGTATAGGACTAAAAAGTCTATTTTATCTTTTTGTGATTATTTTAGCCCCAACTCACCCCAATCCAACTTTCTGAACGAGTGCTAAATGTAATAGTCCTTAACGAAATTTAACATTCTTTTAATAATTAAATTTTAATAGTTAGTTTAAAATTATTGAACTATTTTTGTTTTAACATAAATTGCTTTACAGAGTTCAAATAAATATGATGAATTATTTTTATTTTATAATATTTTATTTTTTAAAAAAAAATCATTTCGTGCATAGCACAGGTTTGTTGCTAATTATATAATATATAATATAAGCAAAAACGTCGGGATCGCTTTGAGGTTGAAAATCTCAATCTAATTTTCTCATATTTTTTGAGTTTTTTAACACTTAAAACATGCATGTCATTTTGTGATTAGTCTAAAATCTAATTTATATAAATTAAGTTGATTTTTAAATCTTCTTAATCATATTAATATTATTTCTTTAAATTTTGTGATTTCAAAACATGCAATGATGTAATTACTATTTGTAATTTTAATGGTTGTGGTTTGAAATCTGTATCTGCCACATCTATATTTCTATCTATACTATTACATAAAAATATTATTGGTAAACAGTTGAAGAGGTATTGGTATACTTAATTTTTTATAATATGAAAACTAAATATATATATTAATTTTAAAATTAAGAAAATATTGTTCTTACTGGTTGAGTTAGAATAAAAAAATGGCTTTGAGGTGGGCTAAGTGTTAGACTGGCCTAGCTCAAGTTTTAACTTTAAATTATATTTTTAATAGTTAACTTAATTAATTTATTTGAAAGGAGACCTTGCAGTAATGTTTAACAAGGTAAAAATTAATTTGAGGAATAACTGAGAAGAAGACTATTCCCTTTGTTCTCTTTGCTATTTTGTTCTGTTAATTATTTTTATTGAGTTTTACAAAGAAGATAAATGGTAAAAGTTAATTGACACATTTGATTTGCTATATTATTGGATGAACATAAACTTTCATGACATAGTAATTTTTATAATTTATTATATTTTTTGCCTTTATGTTTTACTATTTATATTATAACACATTTTTATTTTTAGGAGTTGTTTGGAGTGTCTTAAATAAATGTACTTTTTATCTTTTTAAACTAAAAAGTTGAGGAAAAAAATATGGTTGTTTAAGATAACTTTTCGACTTTTACGAAAAAATGTGTATTAAAAAATTGTATAAATTAATGTATAAGAGAAGATTGGATGGAATAGGCTGTACAATAGGATGAATTGAGGGACAGAGTCGGCAGAGTAGGGGCTGTGAGATGATTCCCTGCTTTTCAGGTATTGAATTGGAGGTGCTGTGCAGCCCGTGGGGGCCCACCACGGGTCCCGTGTTGCTAATCAAAACCGTTCAATATGTAGAAATCGTCGAGTACTATATTCCTCTAAAAAATCATGTTGATCGAATATCGATAACTATCTGATCGGATTAGTTTGTTTTCAATCGTTAACTATAACACCATCCATTTATAAATTTTAACTAATTTGATCATATAGTTACCGATATCTGATCAATGTGATTTTTTAAAGGCATATAGTACTCGACGAGTTCTACACATTGAACGGTTCAGATTATTAAAAAGGGACCCGTGATGGGCCTCCACGGGCCGAACAACACCGTGTTATTTTTACATCTAAATAAGTCCATTTTTTCCCACAAGTCAGCTCCGCTGCTCTGCAGTCAGAGTTGTTTGAAAAGAAAGATTTGTGAAAAATTAATTTTTTAATATTTTTTTGAATGAATAATGATAACTTTTTAATTTTTTGAGTGATTTTTTGACTTTTTTTTGAGTATCCAAACCAGGCCTTAATATCTAGAACACACTATTGATAATAAGACTAAAATAATAATAATTGTAAATATTATGAAAATAATTAAAAATATTTGATTTTAAATCTCTTTATCCTCTACATTTTAAAATATTTTTTAATTACTATTTAATATTTTTTTATTTGAATTACTATTTAATATTAATATTGTTTTTTAATTATTTGTGTGGTATGCACAAGTATAATGCTAGTTAAGTAAAATAAGAAAAAATTGAAGAAAAACTCATTTATTTCATAACTCTTATTTTAAATCTCTCTAAAAGTAAAGAGATTGAGAGAGAAAAGAAATCAACAAAATACTATTTTATTATAATACCATAACTACCCTTTTATATATAGAAAAAAATAAAAAGACTAATATTTATAAAACGTTAATTTGGTAATATAAATGATTTCTTTTTCTTTTTCTTTTCTTTTTTTTTTCCCCTAACTTACATAATTTTGTTTTTCTTCTTTTTTTTCCTAAATTTCCAAACAAACTGTTCCTTCCTTCCATCCTCTCAATACATATATAATTAAGATTCAACAATATCCATATGAACTATTTTAGTAACTTATTATGGTCAAATTATAACAATTCTATTCAAATAATTATTTTATATCTTGTCAAAAGGTGTATAAAAAAATGGCAATTTGACGAGCCTTATGTGAAAAAAAATATCAATGAATTAATGTTATTTCTTATGCTCACACAAGTGAGTTTGATGTGGTCTACATGTAGTGGTGAAAAAAATATCAATGAATGCTATTTCTTATGCTCACACAAGTGAGGTGTCGTTTGGGAAGTAGGTTGGCTTTTTGATTTTGTGACTTTTTTGACTATTTTAGCCTGAGCTAAAAAGTTTGGTTTGAGAACGGCTTTTTAGCTTTTTGACTTTTTTGTCTTTTTTTGTGAGAGAATAGTATAATGGTTATGGATTAGATGTGATATTTTATTTTTTGTGACTAAAATAATTTATTTTATCTTTTATGACTAAAATAGCCAAAAAAGTTTCAAATAGCTCTTCCCAAACGGAGAGTTTGATGTGGTCTACATGTACTGGTGAAAAAAAATATCAATGAATGCTATTTCTTATGCTCACACAAGTGAGTTTTGATGTGGTCGGTCCACATGTAGTGACAGCCAAACCTACAAGTCATGTTCAGGCCATAAGGGTCACGTTACGACTTGTACACAATTGAAGTTAGTTTTGAAAAGATAAAACATGTACTGAGACATAAATTTTACAAAAATATAGAATGAAATTCACTAATATCAACCGAATTTGACGAGACTTTAAAAAAATTGGATGAAATGAAACTAGCAAGTTTTTATTTCAATTTCTATCAAAATAATATGTATCGGCTTATTGATACAAAACGAAACACTTTGATTTAATATATAATGCATAGTGTGATGAAAATTCAAAATCAAAGCAGATTAAAAAAGATAGGCTTCTCGTAATTGATAAGATTTTTATTTAATTGAAAATTTCAAACTCTAACACAAGAGGGAGTCATCACCAAATTTAAAAATTTCCCTCTCCTTTCCTATTTCATGAATTACAGATAGGGGTGTACGTGATGCGGTTCAGACGATTTGAGAGTAAAATTATAAATCAAATGGCGGATTAGCGGATTGACGGATTAACAAATTGCGGTTTGAGCAATTTTGGACGGATTAAAAAATATTCTAACTAATTATCAAGTATTTGTATAATATATATGTTATCCCAGATAGGCAACCCAAGAGGGGGGTGAATTGGGTTATTAAAAATTTCACAATATTAAAATTAACACAATATTTAGAATTTTAATAAAAAAAAAAAAAAACAGAATAATAATTATCAATATAAAAGTAAGAGAGATAGGGAGAGAAAATCAAGCACTGCAATTTATAGTGGTTCGGACGCCAGGCCTACATCCACTCCCCAAGGAACCTCCTTGAGAATTTCTTTACTATCAATTGAATAAATACACCACCAAGCTTGTGGATTTGGCACAGGACTTACTCTTATCTATTGAGTCTTACTCAACAATAAAAGCCTTACCCTTACAAAATCTCTCACAAAAATAAGGAATAAGAATAAGTGGTACTTAAACCCACTTTTATAATAATTCTCTCACAAAGAGTAGATATAAAAGTGTAAGAACAAAGTCTAGACTTAGATCTGAAAGTGAAAGAGCATAATACAATTTGGAGCTCACAGAAAATCTTCTCTTCAAGTTGTTGATTTTTCTCCACACACAACACTTCTATTTATACACAAAAATATATCCGTTGGACGCTCCTTGCTGACGTCATGGCTTACATAAGCACGCTCCTTAATTTTAAACATTCAGCACATGTTAATAAGGAAAAAGATGGAAATAATTAGTAAGAGTAACTTTTTCTTTTCCCTTTTTGTTTAGTCAAAAATGCAGCCACCGTTTTAGACAATTTTGATATAAAACACAACTTTCAACCAAGCAAATAATTTGTTTCAACTTTTTTCTTCTTGTTTCATTAGTATATATATATATATGTGTGTGTGTGTATATGTGACATAATATAAATTTCAAATATGAGTCACCGACTTGTAGACAATTTGAATCACATCTTTGAATTCAAATAGGGAATTGATTTTGATCCATCATTATGGACTCCTTGAAGTCAAGACCTACATGATTTTGTGTCTATTTTCTTATGTAAGCAAAATCAAAGCATTTTGCAATTTTTCTTTTGTATAAAATTTTTTTTGTTCACTTTTTCAAACTTTACAAACAAATCACCAAGGTTTGAATATATAATCTAATCAATCACTTTTGAATATAATATCATGTATATATATATATATATATATGCATATATATAAGATGCAATAATTTTGTCAAACTTTTACACTTACCTTTTCTTATTTATTATAGTAATATATATATGATACAAAACCTACTGTCAAAAGATTTGCTCATCTTTTTCTTTTTACAATAATATATATATAACTCCATCTTTTTCTTCTTGTTTGATTATAATATGATAAAATCAATTTAGTGTAGAAAGTTTAATAGCGCATGTGATGTATTCTATTTATATTATATGCATTATATATATATATAACGTTCTAATCAAATATTTGCATACAGAAAAATCTCTTTAATAATATTTATGATGGATCTGAAAATATATGCCCTCTTTAAAATATTGTATATGTTGTAGAGATTTTAAACTAAATATATCCTACCACTACATTTGGATATATCTATTTTGTCAAAAGAGGACAACTCATTAATATCACATTTGTCAAGATAATACAACCAATCAATCATTTTTGTCAAAATAATTTAATTAATTTTAATTTTGTCAAAAAGTGAATAGTGATCAGCCTAAATTTTCAAAAAGTGAATAGTAAAGTTTTCAAAAATATTTTTATTTAACTAATATTTAACAAATATATATATTTTAAAAATATAATATTTTGTGTCAAATAAATATGTATATTAAAAAATTCAAATTGTTACAAATAATATTTTAGACATCATCAAAATTAAATAATATGATTAACAATCTCCTCCTTTTTTATGATGGCAATATTTGTATGGATTTGACACAAAATTAAAATTGACAAAATATTTGATAACCCTGCATCATATATTTTTAAAAGCAAAAATCATATTTTTTCTCCCCCTTTGACATCATCAAAATAAATATGAAGATAAAAAAACAAACACATTTGATACAATAATCTGAGCGCCAAAAAATAAAATAATGGGCCGTCTGTCTTGTTGGAATCATTGTGGGGATTTTGGAGCATCTTGAACGCAGGAAATATTGACAAACAAAAGATTTGAGCAGATATAGCAGATATGCATCGAGTAATGGATCAATGGAGTGTATAAAAAGTGATACAGATCATAAGCAAAGATACGAAATCATCAAGTGCTGGAGAGAAAAATTTATTTCAGCTTCTTGTGTAATCATGTCATTCCTTACCTTGTCTATCAATGAGTCGGATCTGCATGAGGTGCCTGTAATGCAGGCAAATGAGAGAGTACCAATGACGCAGGCACATGCTATGCTTGTAAATGAGGGTTCTAGTGTTATTGGCAATCGAAATGATTTCGATACTATTAATAACACTATGGCTCTTAGTACACAGGCCATGACTGCAGTTTCCAATATGGCGCGACGATTACAAGTAAGAGTACAAGAAAATCAGCAATGGAGAGATGAGATGTGCTTGTTAAAACAACAAGTAGTTAATATGTGTAAGGAGAAGAAAGAGCTAAAAAGGAAAAATGCACAGTTGGAGAATGCAGTGCATTATTATGCAACGGTAATAATGCCAAGACTTACAGAAATCGAAAATAGAGAGAGGCATGTAAAAGAGGCTCATGAAAAATTGTTGAGAGAAGTGAAAAAGAAAAAATATGTGAAACCTTCTGAAAATTTACATGTAATCGAGTAATATTTTCTTTTTCTGAAATAAAATTGCAAGTATTTCTTCCTTTATTTATTTATTTATGTTATTATTATTTTTTTTTAATTCTGTCGTTGCACAAAAAAAAATTTGTTTGTTGGTGCAGATAAGGAGTATGGCAGATAAGGAGTAAAAAAAAGTATGTATCTATACTCCCCCTAAAATTATGCACAGAATCTACATATGCCCTTTTTTTTTATTATTATATAGTTTTATAATGAAAATATATGAGTCTCCCCCTGAATTAATGCACTAAAAATTACATAAATTTGAAGAGACAAATTACCAATCTATATTACCAAGGGCCATTAAGATCCGGCCATAAACAATTACACCAAGTGCACTAACATAAAAGGAGAAAATAAAAATAAAAACAATTTCTTCAGACAAGGTAGAAGCAACCATTATTAAATCCAAGAGAATTTGGAGCACATACAACAAGTAAAAAAATATACACAGTGCAACAAGAATTTTAACATGTTGATTGGTGATGACCTTGATGATGGAAGAAATTGAGACGATTGGGTAGATCGGTGACGAATTTGTGTAGATCGGCAATGGATCTTGATGGATCAGTCACGGATTTTGATGGATTGGTGATGGAACTTGATGAATCGGTAAAGATGGTGATGCAGATTTCAGGTGGAGAAGTGATGGAGTTCGGTGGATTGGTGAGGGATTTGGGTGGATGATGGTAGAGATGAATGTGATGGATGATTTTGTGGATGGTGAAGATGGTTGTAGACGATGGTGAGCATGGAGATGGAGTCGGCTGAGGATGTGAGGAAGAAGGGGAAAGCGAGAGACCAAGAGAAAGAGAAAAAGAGAGAGTAAGGGAGAGAGTGGGTGAGAGATAGAGACGGAACGGGAGAGAGAGAGAGAGAGAGAGAGATTATATATATAAATATATGTATATTATTATTATTGTTATTATTTTTTATAATGATAATTATTATTACAATATTTATTTTATTTAATTATTAAAAAAATCATTTTTTAATATAAACATTATATTGGAGTATTCATCATACCAAGTTCTGTTCTAATATAACAAAATTGTTCTTCATTTAGAGGCTTGGTAAATATGTCAGCTAATTGACAATTTGTAGGCACAAATTCTAGTTCAATGTCACCTTTGAGTACATGATCTCTTAGAAAATGATGCCTTATTTCAATGTGTTTAGTGCGTGAGTGCTGAATAGGATTTTTTGAAAGGTTAATGGCACTTGTGTTGTCACATTTTATAGGAATATGATCATAGTGAAGTCCAAAATCTTGAAGTTGTTGTTTCATCCAAAGCAATTGTGCACAACACCCAGCGGCGGCAATGTATTCTTCTTCAGCAATTGACAAAGCCACTGAGTTTTGTTTTTTACAAAACCAAGAAGTGAGTGAGTGTCCAAGAAAATGACAAGTGCCACTAGTACTTTTTCGGTCAAGTCTACATCCCGCAAAGTCGGCATCTGAGTAACCAAAAAGTTCAAAGGTGGTTCCCTTAGGATACCATAATCCCAAATTTGGAGTGCCGACAAGATATCTGAAAATGCGTTTGACTGCAGTGATGTGTGACTCTTTCGGTGCAGATTGAAAACGTGCACACATACAAACACTAAACATTATGTCGGGCCTACTTGCAGTAAGATAGAGTAAAGAACCAATCATACCTAGATATTTCTTTTCATCTACAGGTTTACCTTGCTCATCTTTGTCGATTTTTATCGATGTGCTCATTGGAGTTGCTGTAGGCTTTGATGATTCCATTTCAAATCTTTTGAGTAGATCTTTGATATATTTCGTTTGATTTAAATAGATTCCATCATTAGTTTGTTTAATTTGTAGACCAAGGAAGTAATTTAATCCCCCTATCATACTCATTTCAAACTCACCCTGCATGTCTTTAGCAAACTCTTTGCACAAATTTTCATTAGTAGCACCAAAAATGATATCATCAACATAAATTTGAACAATTAGCATATCTTCTTTTTTGATTTTTATAAAAAGTGTTGTATCAATTTTTCCTCTACAAAACCTTTGTCAAGTAGAAAATTACTCAATCTTTCATACCATGCTCTAGGAGCTTGTTTCAAGCCATATAAAGCTTTTGAAAGTTTGAAAACATGATCCGGGTATTTATGATTTTCAAAACCGGGAGGTTGTTCAACATAACTTCCTCCGAAATATACCCATTTAAAAAAGCACTTTTAACATCCATTTGATATAATTTAAAATCTTTAAAACACGCAAAAGCAAGTAACATTCTAATAGCTTCAAGTCTAGCAACTGGTGCAAAAGTTTCATCAAAATCAATTCCCTCTTCTTGATTATAGCCTTGAGCTACTAATCTAGCTTTATTTCTAGTAACAACTCCAGATTCATCCATTTTATTTCGAAAAACCCATTTTGTACCAATAACGGGATGATTCTTAGGTCGAGGGGTTAAAAACCAAACTTCATTTCTTTCAAATTGATTTAATTCTTCTTGCATTGCTAGAATCCAATTTTCATCATTTTTAGCTTCTAAAAAAGATTTTGGTTCAATTTGTGAAACAAACGCTAAGTTACTACAAATATTTCTAACAGAAGAACGAGTTTTTATACCTTCCACCGCATCACCTATGATGAGGTCCTTGGGATGGCCATGAGCATACTTCCATTCTTTTGGTAGATTTGCGTCATTTTCTGGAAGAACATATATTTCTTGAAGTTTCTCCATTGTCATTTCTTCTTCATGTTCGCGTAATGGATTTTCTTCATTTTCCTTTATGTAGATGCTCTCCATGCTTGGTTGATTTTCTACAATATCATTACTTACAAGATTCTTGGAAATAATGTCGTTAGATTCATCAAAAACAACATGCACAGATTCTTCAACAAGTAGAGTTCTTTTATTGAATACTCTATAAGCTTTACTGGACATAGAATAACCAAGAAATATAGCTTCATCCGATTTAGCATCAAATTTTCCTAAGTTATCTTTATTGTTATTTAATACAAAGCATTTACAACCAAAAGCACGCAAGTGACTAATATTAGGTTTTCTACCTTTCCAAAGTTCATAAGGGGTTTTCTTAAGAATAGGTCTAATCATGGCACGGTTTATAACATAGCATGCAGTGTTAACAGCTTCCGCCCAAAAATATTTAGGCAAATTATTTTCACAAAGCATAGTACGGGCCATTTCTTCAAGAGTTCTATTTTTTCTTTCAACTACTCCATTTTGTTGAGGAGTCCTAGGGGCTGAGAAATTATGATCTATTCCTAAGTCATCACAAAACATAATAAAATCATCATTTTCAAATTCTCTACTATGATCACTTCTAATACTATAAATATTAAGATTTTTTTCATTTTGAATTCTTTTACAAAGTCTTGAGAAATTATAAAAAGCTTCATTTTTGTGTACTAAAAATAATACCCATGTATATCTAGTATAATCATCAACACAAACAAGACCATACGATTTTCCTCCTAAACTTAATGTTCTAGGTGGTCCGAATAAATCAATATGCAAAAGTTGAAGCGGTTTAGTAGTTGAAATGATATTTTTGAATTTAAAAGAAATTCTAGTTTGTTTTCCAAATTGACATGCATCACAAAGTTTATCTTTTTCAAAAACAATTTTTGGTAAACCAATGACTAACTCATTTTTTCAAAGTTTGAAAATTAAATCAAAATGAGCATGTCCTGACCTTCTATGCCAAAGCCAACCATTATCATTTATAACAGATAAACATTTAATATTAAAATGAGAAGACAAATCATGCAAATCAAACACATATACATTCTCATGTCTATAACCTACAAATAAAGTTTTGTTTTATAAGGTGTTCTCAATAGTGCAATAAGTTTTCTAAAAAATAACTCTATATCCTTTATCACATAATTGACTAATGCTAAACAAACTATGTTTTAAACCTTCAACAAGTAAAACATTTTCAATAATAGGAAAATGATTTTTACCAATACTTCCTACACCAATGATTTTACCTTTACTATTGTCGTCGAAAGTCACATATCCACCATCATTTGGTTGGAGTGTGGCAAACATAGCTTTATTTCCGGTCATGTGCCTCGAACATGCACTGTCGAGATACCATCTATCGTTACTGGATTTTGTCTTGAAACATACCTACAAAAATTTGATTTTTCTATTGGTACCCATTTTTTCTTGGGTCCATAAAAGTTAGAATTTGATACTCTTGAAATGTCCTTAGGGACCCACATCTTTTTTATTTTAGCAAAAGGATTTCTTTTAACAGGACATGAAGGTGAAATATGACCTTTTGTACCACAAAAATGACATGTGAGATGAGAGTGATTAGAAGATGCATACACAAAGCCATTTTTGACAGTTTTTACTTTTGAAAAAGGTTTATATCCAATTCCGGCTCTACCAAAAGTACGGTTTTGATTTTTAAGAATTTTATCTAAAGTCTCTCTACCTTGAGTGAATTTTGAAAGAGTAGTTTTCAAGTCTTCAATATTTTCTTTCAAAATAATTTGCTCCTTTTTTAAAGACTCGTTTTCTTTTTGCAATACAACTAAATGTTTTTCAGAAATTGAAGACTCTTTTCGAGTTAAAATCTCATTTTCCTTTTTCATGGCTTCATTTTCTAAAACATTTATCTTGGAAGTCAATGATTCATTTTCTTTTGATAAACTTGAAATTACTTTCTTTTGACAATTATTTTTCAAACTAAGTTTCTTAAATTCAGCATGTAATTCATCAAAAGCTAATTGTAATTCATCAAATGTAAAGATTCGTCATTTACCTCATTTTCATTTCCAAGTGCCATTAAGCATAGGTTAGCAACCTCATTTTTGCAAACTTCGGTTTCTGTGTCGCTTTCATCACTATCTTCTCCCCATGCTGCAATCATAGCTTTCTTCTTGTCCTTCTTGAATTTTTTCTTAAGTTCTGGACATTCTGATTTGTAGTGTCCAGGTTTGTTGCATTCGTAGCAGGTTACTTCAGATTTTTTGTGATTTTCTCCTCTTTGAAAATCCCTGTTGTTGAAGTCTTTTCTGAAAAAATTTCGTACACCTTGTTTCTTTCTCACAAACCTTTGGAACTTTCTAGTGATGAATGCCATTTCCTCATCCTCATCTGAATCATCTTCCTTATCCTCTTGATGTTTCGAGGTGGATTTGAAGGCTATTCCTTTCTTCTTGTTGTTGTCCTCCTCTTCCTTTCCTTCTTGCATTATGAGCTCATGAGTTAAGAGAGATCCCATTAACTCATCTAGACTTAGCTTTGATAAATCCTTGGCTTCGGTAATGGCAATGACTTTTGTCTCCCAACTTTTTGGCAATGACCTAAGCACTTTTCTTACAATTTCAGCATTAGTATATATTTTGCCAAGAGAAGTTAAACCATTAATAATATCAGTAAAACGAGTAAACATTTGATGAATAGTTTCATCAGGTTTCATTTTAAAGAGTTCATAATTATGGACTAGCAAACTGACTCTAGATTCTTTAACTTGTTCGGTTCCCTCATGAGTCACTATAAGCTTGTCCCAAATTTCTTTTGCGGTTTTACATGTGGAAATTCTGTTGAACTCATTGGCATCTAAGGCGCAGTACAACATGTTTGTAGCTTTGACATTAATTTGGGCCATTCTAGTATCTGATTCATCCCACTCATCTTCAGGTTTTGGTACCCTAAGTCCATCTACAGTTTTGGTAGGAATTTTTGGACCATTGCAAATAATTTTCCAACATTCATAATCATTAGATTGAATATGTATGGTCATCCTAGTTTTCCAATAGCTAAAATTTGTGCCGCTAAATAGAGGTGGCCTATTAGATGCTTGTCCCTCGGGTAAGGAATAACTAGGGGTTGCCATGATCTACTCTAAGACGGTTAAGTCACAGAAACTAGAGTCTAGGCTCTGATACCAATTGTTATCCCAGATAGGCAACCCAAGAGGGGGTGAATTGGGTTATTAAAAATTTCACAATATTAAAATTAACACAATATTTAAAATTTTAATAAATAAAAAAAACAGAATAATATTTATCAATATAAAAGTAAAAGAAATAGGGAGAGAAAATCAAACACTGCGATTTATAGTGGTTCGGCACGCCAGGCCTACGTCCACTCCCCAAGGAACCTCCTTGAGAATTTCTTTACTATCAATTGAATAAATACACCACCAAGCTTGTGGATTTGGCACAGGACTTACTCTTATCTATTGAGTCTCACTCAATAATAAAAGCCTTACCCTTACAAAATCTCTCACAAAAATAAGGAATAAGAATAAGTGGTACTTAAACCCACTTTTACAATAATTCTCTCACAAAGAGTAGATATGAAAGTGTAAGAACAAAACCTAGACTTAGATCTGAAAGTGAAAGAGCAGAATACAATTTGGAGTTCACAGAAAATTTTCTCTTCAAGTTCTTGATTTTTCTCCACACACAACACTTCTATTTATACACAAAAATATATCCGTTGGACGCTCCTTGCTGACGTCATGGCTTACATAAGCACGCTCCTTAATTTTAAACATTCAGCACATGTTAATAAGGAAAAAGATGGAAATAATTAGTAAGAGTAACTTTTTCTTTTCCCTTTTTGTTTAGTCAAAAATGCAGCCACCGTTTTAGACAATTTTGATATAAAACACAACTTTCAACCAAGCAAATAATTTGCTTCAACTTTTTTCTTCTTGTTTCATTAGTATATATATATATGTGTGTGTGTGTGTGTGTATATATATGTGACATAATATAAATTTCAAATATGAGCCACCGACTTGTAGACAATTTGAATCACATCTTTGAATTCAAATAGGGAATTGATTTTGATCCATCATTATGGACTCCTTGAAGTCAAGACCTACATGATTTTGTGTCTATTTTCTTATGTAAGCAAAATCAAAGCATTTTGTAATTTTTCTTTTGTATAAAATATTTTTTGTTCACTTTTTCAAACTTTACAGACAATCACCAAGGTTTGAATATATAATCTAATCAATCACTTTTGAATATAATATCATGTATATATATATATATATATATATATGCATATATATAAGATGCAATAATTTTGTCAAACTTTTACACTTACCTTTTCTTATTTATTATAGTAATATATATGATACAAAACCTACCGTCAAAAGATTTGCTCATCTTTTTCTTTTTACAATAATATATATATAACTCCATCTTTTTCTTCTTGTTTGATTATAATATGATAAAATCAATTTAGTGTAGAAAGTTTAATAGCGCATGTGATGTATTCTATTTATATTATATGCATTATATATATATATATATATATATAAACGTTCTAATCAAATATTTGCATACAGAAAAATCTCTTTAATAATATTTATGATGGATCTGAAAATATATGCCCTCTTTAAAATATTATATATGTTGTAGAGATTTTAAACTAAATATATCCTACCACTACATTTGGATATATCTATTTTGTCAAAAGAAGACAACTCATTAATATCACATTTGTCAAAATAATACAACCAATCAATCATTTTTGTCAAAATAATTTAATTAATTTTAATTTTGTCAAAGAGTGAATAGTGATCAGCCTAAATTTTCAAAAGTGAATAGTAAAGTTTTCAAAAATATTTTTATTTAACTAATATTTAACAAATATATATTTTAAAAATATAATATTTTGTGTCAAATAAACATGTATATTAAAAAATTCAAATTGTTACAAATAATATTTTAGATATCATCAAAATTAAATAATATGATTAACAATATAATATTTTTCATATATATAATTTACATAATATTTTTCATATATATAATACAAACTAATTTTACATAATATTTTTCATATATATATAACTACTAATTTGTAATAAATTTTACATATTATATCTCTCTCACACTCATTTTCACTTTGATATTTCATTATAGATTAAAAAACATATATGTATTAATTATACCGTGGAGCGGTTTCGGAAGCGAATTGTAAATTTTAAAATTTAAATTGCAATTAATGAATAGAGCGGTGCGAATTAATATAAATTGATACAATTTAAACAATTTTAGCAGCATTTTACACCGTTCTAATTACAAATGACATGAACACCAAATTATTTTCATCTTGTGACTTTTGGTGATCTATCCCTTTCCCTTATCACTTATAAATTGAGCACTTTTCAAGTGTAAACATCAAGCAAAGGCAAATTATTTTGATTATTTAAAAAAAAAATTTAATAAAACATTGTTAAGAAAATTGGTTGTGGAAATTTGGAAGAATAAGTTTAGTGATGTTTTTTTATTTTAAAAAGATTTCAAAATTGAGAAATAAAAATACAATTGAAGTTTTTTCATTAGCAAAAACATGAATATGCCAAATATATTATTTGTTTTTTTTATATATATATAAAACAAAAACGTAATCATATTTTTTGAAAAAATTAAAATATTTACAGTATCGTCATATATTACCTAAACTATCCATCACTTCAAGGAAAATTATGTTAGCTCCTTTTGCATAATTGAACTAATTATTGCTTCAAAAAGTTCCAACTCATTGCCACATCGTGCTCACAATTGTATGATGGAAAAATTCTACTAGCTTTTAGCTTTTTTAGTAAAAATATTTAATTTTTTAACCTAAGTCATTACTCAAAAAATTAGTTTTTTTTGGTTAAAAAAGTTAAAAGTTAATTTTTTACCAACTTTCTAAAACACTCCAAAACACCCTTTTATCGGATGTATCTTTAAATTAAGTTTTTTATTTTTTATTTAATTATAATTTATGATATTTTTAATTATATCTCATATATTATTTAATTATATCTCATATATTATTTAGTTATTAATTTTTTTTAATATTTTAATTATGTTTCATAAAATAATTAAATCAATTAAATCAATTCTTCACATTGTACGATAAATTTTTCCAATAGTCAAATCAATTTAACACAAAATAAATACTCCATCCGTCTCAAAATATTAGTCCCTTATTCCATTTTTCATTGTCCTAAAATATTAGTCCCTCTTCAAAAATCAAGTACAAAAATAATATAAATTTCCTATTTTGCCCTTCTTTTAAATTAATAAACAATATAAAAAGTACAATTATGACATTGATATTCCTCAAAAATGTACTATCAAAAGGATAATTTTGAAAAATCAAATTTTTTCAAAAATAATAATTGTACTACCAAAAAAAGTTGAATTCCCCAAAAAGGACCATTATTTTGGGACGGAGGGAGTAAATAAAATTTCAACTAGAAATATGGGGAATCAGGATCCTCGGCCGCCCAACCCGGCAGCCCCCCAAAACGACGTCGTTTTGGGTTTTTTTTTTTTTTTTTTTTCTTCGTTCTTGCTTTCTCTCTCTTCTCGTTCGGCCATCGCCGCCGACGCTGCGAGCTCGCCGTCGCAGCTCGCAGCTCGTCGCCTCGCCGCCTCGCCGCCGGCCGTCGCCTCGTCGCCTCGTCGCAGTACCTGCACCGCCGCCGCCGCCTCCGCCTCCTCCTCCTCCTCCTCCTCCTCCTCCTCCCCCCCTGGTTATGGCCCCCTCCAGTCCGGCCTTCCCTTCCTCCTCCTCCTTCCTCCCTCTTCCTCTCCTTCCTCCCTCTTCTCCCTCTCCCCTCCCCTCCCCTCCCTCTGGTTCGAAGAGAGAGAAAAAGAACAAAGAAGAAGAAAGAAAAAAAAAAAACAAAAAAACAAAAACCCCCAAAACGACGTCGTTTTGGGGGGCTGCCGGGTAGGGCTGCCGAGAATCCGGACTCAAATATGGGGCCAAACTCCAAACTTTATATATAAACAATGTACAAACCAAATTCCTAAACAACCAAACAAAAAAAAATATAACAAAAACCCTAAACAAAAATGAAAGAAGGAAAAAAGAAAAATGAGTTCCTAAACTATAGATAAAAAATATAACCAAAAAAAAAAAACATTTAATATATAAATGCAAAACACAAAAACACTGCATTGAGAAATGCATATCAAGCAATGTCGTCAAGTTTCAAGCGCCGCCGGTGGGCGCCTTCTTCAACCCATCATTCACGTCCCCTTCCGCCACCTTTCCTCCAAACCCATTCGATTCCGACGAAATTTTATCGCCGTTACTCCGGCGATCAGCTCTATATTTTCCCAACTCAACACCCCCGGAAGCGGCCGAGAAATTCGACTTTCCGGTGGAAAATTCAGACCTCAGATCATCCATGGCTTTCCTAAGCATCCCATTCTCGACTTGTATGAGCTCCAATTGACGCTTCACAGCCGAACAAGTCTCCACCACAAAATCATCTCCCTGTAAATTCAAACCCGGGCTCACCTTGATTGAATCTTTCGAATCGTCCTCTGTCATGGGTTCGATCCCAATTTTGTTCATCACGAGGAGAGGAAGCTTCTGGATCGAAATCGCCGCCGTGGGGTTCCTCGCCGCCGCTTCCTCCGCCACTGGAAACCTAAATCCCCACCTGAAATTCACCACCGCTCGATTCATCACCGGAACAACAGTCTTCGCGCTCGCCTCCATACCACTCAACAACCCACCAATCAAGCTCGCTGCCGGCGACTCCGATGTCAAAACCGTAATTCTCTTGCCGGAGAACATCGGGTTCTTCACCGGCGTCTCGATCACCTCCATCGATGAATCGTCGTCGGAGATCGAACCGTTGGGTTTCGAATTAATGCTCTTCACAACAAAGTCCGACGATTGGGACTTTTTGATACAGAAATCGCCGAATTGGGGCTTGAAGTGGATGAAGAAGCTAGGGTTTTGGTTCCCGATGAGATTGAACTCAGCGCTCATCGTCATGGGACTCGAAATCGGCGATCCAAAGTGCCCAATCCCTGTTTTGAACACGAGATTGAAAGGGTTTTGCGAATCGTTGGGTCGATACGCGATCTTCAGAGAAGGACCAGAGTCGAAGAAAGTTCCGAGATTCAGAGACAGTTCTTTCGATTCTCCAGCAACGATTCCGGATTGGAATGGTAACCCTAGAATGTTGAGAGGGACTTTAGCTCGAAAAAGTGGGTTTCTCTCTTCGCGAAACTTGATCGAAGCTTTCATTTTCAATCAATCTCACACAAACCCAACTCGATTCGAGAGAGATAGTGAATTGGGTAGTGATTTGATTTGGGTTTTGGTGGTGAATTTATATAGTACTGCAATGAAATTTGAGATTTGAATTTTGAAGATGAAGAAGAAAACGTTGTTGCTGAGTTCAGCGGAGATTCTGCAAAATTTGAGCTGGATTGGGGAGTCTCTGTGGGACTCTGGATTTGGCATTTCTTGGTACGAAACTACCCTTGCTGTTTATGCAAAATGATGGAATAGTTAGTAATAGTGGCGTGTAATAATGTGGTAGTGATGGGGGTATAGTTGTCAATTAAATAAGGATGAGCTCGTGAGTTGTGGAACAGGTGGCGAAGAATAGGCCATTTAAAAAAATATATTTAAATTTGAAATTTGAAAAAGTGGATGCTGGTCTGTAGCCTTGTTGGCGTGCTGTGTTGGCTTGAACTTGAACGGCAAATTAGTTACCATCTTCAACGGTTCATCAAAACTGATATTAAATTTAAATTTTGATGAAAAAATTATTGTTCGTTATTTCAACGGTTGCACCAAATGAATATCAGATTGAGATTTCATCAAACAATTCATCAAACTGACGACGAAATACTGATTTCACCAAAACACTGTTGGTGACCGTTGGAGGGAGGACCTGGTCGACCAACCGGTTGCCCGGCCGGTTGACCAACCGGTCGATCGATTTCCTTTACAATTGGTGGGTTCAAACTGGTCAAAAAAGGTTCAAACAGGTAAAAAAAAAAAAAATTTCCCCTTACCGGTTGACCGGCCGGTCGACCGGCCGATCAACCAACCGGTCGACCCAGACACCTGAGAATGAAAGCTGCAAATGGAACTTGTCTGTTATCAAATGAAAGAAATAATTGTTTAATAATAGATTTACGCTTTCTAAAGACACAGGTACAAGGTTGTTTTACCCTTTCTAAAGACACATGTACAATTGTTTAGGGTGTGTTTGGTAACGTTTACGTTTTCAGTTTATATTTACAAAAATTTTATAAACTGGTTTTTGTTTATTTTTTATTTATTTTTAGAAAAACATAAACTACAAATGCGTTTGGTAATTGACAAAATGTTTAAAAAATTTTAAAAATATAAAAAGAGTAAGAAATGGCAAGTGGTGGCAAGTGGCGGGAAGACGGTGGTGGAAAGTGGTGATAGTGGGTGGTGGTAGCTAGCGGTGGTAGGTGGTGGTGGTGGTGGTGGTGGGGTGGGTGGGTGACGGTGGCGAGTGGTGGGTGGTAGCAAGTGGGTGGGTGGTGGTAGTGATGGTGGTGTGGTGGTGGTAGTGGTGGGTGGGTGGTGACGGTGGCGAGTGGTGGGTGGTAGCAAAGTGGGTGGGTGGTAGAGTGGTGGTGGTGGCAGCGGGTGGTGGGTGGTGTGGCAAGGTCGTGGTGGTGGCGGGTGGTGGTGGTGGGTGGCTGGGTGGGTGACAGTGGCGGTGGTAGCAAGTGGTGGTGTGTGGTGGTGGTGGTGGCAGGTGTGGCGCAAATAGCGGGTAGGTGGTTGGTGGTGATGGTGGGTAGGTAGGTGGTGGGTGGGTAACGATGGCGGGTGGTGGGTGGTAGCGAGTGGGTGGTGGCGGGTGGGTGGTGGGTGGGTGGGTGACAGTGGCGGGTGGTAGCGAGTGAGTGGTGGTGGTGGTGGTGGCGGCGAATGACGGGTGGTGGTGGGTGGTAGTGGTGGTGGGTGACGGTGGCAGGTGGTAGGTGTACGAGTGGTGGTGGTGGGTGGCGGATGGTGGTGGTGGTGGGTGGGTGACGGTGGCGGGTGGTAGCAAGTGAGTGGTGGTGGTGGTGGCGAAATGGCGGTGGTGATGGGTGGTGGCAGGTAGGTGGCGGTGGTGGTGGTGGTGGGGGGTGAGTGACAGTGGCAGGTGGTAGGTGGTAACGAGTGGGTGGTGGTGGGTGGCGGATGGTGTAGCAGGTGGGTGGTGGTGGTGGTAGTAGTGGGTGGGTGGGTGACGGTGGCGGTGTGGTAGATGGTAGCGAATGGGTGGTGGTGGTGGTGGTGGTGGGTGGTGGGTGGTGGTGGCGGGTGGGTGGCGGGTGGCTGGTAGTGGCAAGTGGTGGATGGTGGTGGCAGGTGGTGGTGAGTGGCGGTGGATGGTAGTGGCGGGTGTAGCGGGTGGATGGCAGGTGGGTGGTGGTGTGGTGGTGTGGTGGTAGCGAGGATGGGTGGTGGTGCAGGTGGGTGGTGGTGGCGGGGTGGTTGGTGGTGGCAGGTGAGTGGTGGTGGGGGTGGGTGGTGGGTGGTGGTGGCGGCGGAAGACGGTGGTGGAAAATAGTGACGGGTGGTGACTAGTGTTGGGTGGTAAAAAAAAAAAAACTGAAAACTCAAAATGGAAACACATTTTTTGTGTTTTCATTTTTTTAGCCAAATTTATAAACTGAGACCACTGATTTATAATCAAAAATTTTACCAAACAAGTTTTTATTTGAGTTTTTAAAATTTTTGTAAATATAAACAGAAAACTGAAAACGTAAGTGTTACCAAACGGCACCTTAATATTTACGCTTTCACTGAAACCACCAAACATGTTTTCTAAAAAAAAATATTTATGCTTACCGGTCGACCCACTGATCGACCAACCGGTTGACCCACGGAATTTGATACGAGATTTGATGCACCGTTGGAGCGAGTGGTATCAGATTTGATGAAATGAGTCATTTTTTACTCAAATTTGATGAAAAAAAAAGTTCACCGTTGGAGATGCTCTAACTATAGCCATTTGGGTTAAGGGTAAGTTTGGCCACGAGGACTTTTATTTTGGTCAAAATAATTAATAAAGATAAAAAAATTAAAATAATAAATAAAATAAAATGCTATATCATATATATTAATCAATTATTTTTATTCAATTATAAAAAAGTTTATTACAAATTATCTCAAAAAAATTTTTTTCTCATAAAATAGTCAAAAAATTAAAAATCTCGACCTTAGTAAACTCTCTTTTACAATGACTCAGGCCTATTTTGGGAAAATAATAAAAAGTGATTTTTTGACTTTTAATCAAGCTTTTGGCTTTTTTAAACAAATGATTTGGGAAGTTAGTAAAAGTGGCTTTTGGCTTTTTTGATTAATATTTGTTTATGATGTTAAATCATAATAAAATGACCAAACTACCACTATTTAGTTTAAAATATTTACAACTCCACCCATGTAACATATTTTGACACATGAGAGATAGAATTGTAATTTCACCATTGACTAAAAATCAACTTCCCAAATGAAAAAAAATTCAAAAAAGCCAACTTTTGATTTTTGCTACAAACCAAAAAAAATGGCTAAAAAGCCAACTTCCCAAAACAAGACTCATTTGTATTTTATTTTTTTGAAATTTAAAATTCAATATTTTTTTATAGTAAAATTTAATAGTTAATCACTTTAAATTATTATTTTATTATAATTAACCCTTTTTGTTATTATTCTGTTAGGGATTTACACGAAATTAGGTCATGTATGAAACAATGACATATTTTATTGATTTTCCAGACAATAATATTTGTTATTTTTTTTAGGATAACAATATACCCTTTTTTTGTTAATTTTATTTGCACTTTGCGCCTCTAATCTTAGTAGTAAAGTGCAAAGAGATCACCATATAAGGACATTATTGCATTAAAAATTTAATAAATGTGTTATGTGCTTTACAAATGATCTAATTTTGTATAAATTTTTTTTTTGCAGAATTCTAACAAAAAAGGTTTACTGTAACAAGATAATAATTTGAAGTGGTTTACTTTTGAGTTTTAAAGTTCAGGAAAGAAAATGTAAATGAGTCATAATTTAAGAAAATTTACTATAATTTACTCTTGGATTAATTACATTAAAAATGATATTGACCACAAATATTCTACCAACAAAAATGCTATGAATCCACCGTTATCAACACATAATTTATTCTGAATGTATTTGTATGGTAGAGATTAAATTGATGAAGTGTGGGTCCATGAGTAAAATAAATTTGAACCACGGAGTCATTTTTCTGGGTAAATTCTAAGTTCATAAATTTGAATTTGTAGTATTATTGTTTTACCAAACACTAATATAGGTGTGGAGTCCTATCCACGTAGATCCTACACTTATGTAAGTGTTTAGAATAAATTTAGTAGAAAATTGTATATCTAGCATTACTCTAATTACATTAACACCTCAAAATTATTTGCAAATATCAATTATCTTTTTTATTATTATGAATTTGTATATTTTGACTATTTTAATGAAAACGTATTAATCATCTAAAAAAAAAATGAAAACATATTGATTTCCTTACCTTTAGATCTTTTTAAAAAGAGTGTATTTATACAATTTTTATAATTAAGAGTTCAAGATGAATGGGTTCATAGATAGAGTTGAGATACTTTCCATGTAATGGATGATATCCAATGGTTATGAAAAAACTATCTTAATGAGTGTAATGATTTTTTCTTAATTAAAAATAACAATAAATTCACATACTTATTTTATAGTTATTGAATATGTAATAGAGAGTATTATGATCTTCATAAATGAGAAGTATAAATTAATATTCCTTAATAGTTAAGGGGACGGAGTGTATTTAACCGTAACTATTTTGATATGTAACATTGTTACACATATATACACTTGATTAAACTACAAAAAAATACATAGAAAATGAACTGTGTGTGTTTTAAATTTATTTTGAATATGATCACATCACACTGAAAATTAATTTCAATCACACATCAAGACATTTAAGTTCATAATTTATCTAATTCTTTATTCATTTCAAACAATTTAGTAGTGGGTCAAGTGAGGTGGCCGTAGCGGCCCTAATTGAACATAGCTCAAATGCTGGCCTGTCCAGTGCCTACCACTATAGGTCCAGTGTTAGAAACCATTGGGCCTAGCCCATATTCTGGGTGGGCTTCAATCCTCTGGCCTTCCTTTTGGCAAAGGCAAGAGGTACAATTGCCCTAAGCTGTTGTTGGTATTTAGGGAGGGTAGTTAGTTAGTTGGACTTTTGCTATTCAACTCTGTTATAAATACGAAAAATTTTCACGAATACAACTACGAGATAAAAATGTGGATCCTACATTTGGGGTTTGCCAGTATATGAAACTTATTATTTAAGGTCATTTGCAATGCGAACATTTTCTCAGCATCCAGAGCTTGTGTTAAAGGTCCTTTGGTTTGTTTTGGTTTGGGTTGGGTTTCATGTACATTTTTTTTTCATTTTTTTTTTAATTAAGAAATTTTTACCAATTCGTTTACTACAACTTATACGAGAAAAAATAATTTAATTAAGATCAACAAAGTCAATTAAAGGCATTTTAAGATTTGACTTCTATATATAGATTAATTTAGAATAATTTATAACAAATACAAGGCACAAGTGCATTTATTGTTTCATCTTTGCTCTACTTCACCAAGCTCTACTAGTTTGGGAAATTTTATTTCAACACATTTACTTATCTCAGTACACATATTTAATGAAACGTTATTTTAATAACAATTATATCCTAAAATAAAATGATTATAATGGATATCAAAACACACACATATTATTATATCAAAATATTCTCTATACACATCTTTTAAAAATAAAAAATCTCAACTAAAAAAATTTAAACCCTAATTTACCTCCAGTGTTCCCAATTGTCTAAAACACCAATCTCATCTAAAATTTTCCTCATTGTCATTTGATCTCTCTCGATTCGTGGAAATCTAAACCCCAATTCGTCATCCAAACATTGAAAATCGACCACGAGTGGAATAGTTTTAGATTTTATAAAATTGTATTGGTTTCTATTTTGATTTTGAGAATGTTCAATGGGATGATGGATCCTCAGTTGATGAGAAAATTTATGTGCAATTGAATGTAAATTTTATGAATACAAGATATTGGTGGGATTTTAGTTGATAATTTGGATGAAAATAGGTTCTTTTGGTGACCTATTTAGTTTTTATTTGTGTTTAATATGAAATTGTTTCAAATTTCAAATTGAAGGAAAAAAACGATGAAGATTGTCTCCTTTTCTTTTTTTTAGTGTTTTATTTTCCTATTGAAATATTTTAGAATCATCATAAAAATATTTCTCTTTGCTTTTTTGTTTGTTTGTTTTTGGTCTTTAATTTGTTGGTTTATAGTAATTTTTTATTTATGATAGGGTCTTCAATGAAGTCTTCAATGGAATGGAGGTCTTCAATGGAGGACTGTGGTTTTCTTTGTTTGGAATAGAACCATAGCAGTGGGTCTACAATTTTCAGCAAGTGTGTGGAAGGAGGGTTGAGGTGATGTATGAACAATAATATGAGTGAAAGGTATAATTGAAACATTTAATATGTAGATTGACAAGAATAATAAGTTACTACCATCTCATCATTTTTTTCATAAATTTTGTCTAAAATTTCTATAAAAATATCATTTTCCACATATATATTGTTTAGGAGAAACACTATAGTACACACTTAAAGAATGTGTACTATATGTATCCTATAATTAAATAAGAAAATAGTATAATTTTATATTTTTTGAGTCATAATTAAAAAATTAATAATTTATCATAACTAAATACAATATGAGGTATAACTAAAGATCTCATGAGTCACAATTAAAATAATTTCATAATTAAAAAAAATGATCAAAATTTATAAAACAAAATATAACAAAAAAAATATGTATGATACACTCTTTTTAAAAATATGTATATTAAAAGAGTGGTGTTATATGCACCAATTAATGTACTAGCTAGTGTACCAATACTAGTTATGACATTATTAATGGAATAATGCTATATGCAATAATTAATGTACTAACTAGTGTATCAATTGATTATGTGACATAATTTAAGAGATTTTTAATATTTATAATTTGTATAATGAGTGAGGTCAATAATAATATTATAACTAGTAAAAGTATACTAGTTAGTACATTAATTGGTGCATGTAACACCACCGTTATTAATGACCCTACTCATTATACAAATTTTAAATATCAAAAATATATTAAATTATGTTACATTATCAATTAATATACTAATTAATATATTAATTGAGATATATAACATTAGTCATATTAAAATATGCAGAGGAGTTGTGAAATACGCAAAACTGTAAAATATTTTTATAGGTGCATCGTTGTCACGCATATTCCAACGTTAAAGTTTTCATCGGACTATGATTCTTACGTAATCGCACTACCCAAAATAAAATAATAATAATAAATAATATATAAAGACTGTTTAGAAGTGATAAATTACATTAATCATACATTTTTTTTGTTTTTCTTTTGATCGGTGCATTAATCATACATTGAAACAACAGGGTTATCCAAAATAAAATTATTGATGTTAATGGTAATCACTGTGATTTGAAATTTAAAAAAGGTTTGGATTCTCATCTTAGCCATCTAATTTGAGAAAATAATTTGAGCTTGGAGCCCATTTTGTGGGAAATCTCAATAATTCTAAATGCAAAAAATAAGATAATATGATATTGATAGTTATATTTTGAATAACATTTGTAATAAATAGATATTTTTGATATTATGTTGTCATTTGGCAAGTGGATTACGTTTGGGTTAAGACTTAAAAAGTACAAAAAGACAAAATGGACTAAGGCCTCGTTTGGGAACCGACTATTTCAGCAACTTTTTATTTTTTAGCTGAAATATGATGTTAAAAAAAAAACTAGTATGTTTGGAATGACTTTTTAATTTTTTATGAAAAAATGTGCAAAAAGTAGAGAGAAAAAGGAATTTTTGAGTTTTTAGTATAAGCTATAGACTTTTTGATTTTTTTAGTAACTTTTTGATTTTTAGACTAAAACAAACAGTTCCCAAACGATGCCTAAGTAAGCTAATAAGATAAAATGTCATATCCAAATCATAATCATTTTACTTTTTCTCTCACAAAAAATAAAAAAGTTAAAAAAAATAAAAAAGTTCTTCCCAAATGGAGTTAATTTAAATTAGCTAAAAAGTAAAAAAGTCAAGTTAACAAAATTTGTTCCAAACGAATCCTATATTTGTCGTCTATTTTTTTTTTTTTTTAAAAACAAATGTGTTTATTAAAATATATAGTTACTGATATCTGATCATTTTGATTTTTTTTTTTTTTTTGTAGCAAAGAGGCAGAGTGGCTAAGGAATCTCTTGTTAGAGATTAAGATATGGCCAAAACCTATGCCACCAATATCTTTGCATTGTGATAGTGAAGCAATTCTATCACGGGCCTATAGCCATGTCTATAATAGAAAGTCCAGGCATATAGGACTGAGATATAGCGGTGTCAGGCGGTTAATCACAACAGGTGTAATTACATTAGTTATGTAAAGTCAAGTGAAAACTTAGCTGACCCCTTAACAAAGGGACTTGCAAGGGATTTGATGTGGAAAACATCAAAGGAGATGGGTCTTAAGCCCAGTTAACATAATCATTTCTGGTGGAAACTTGACTTAACGCTTGAAGAAGTATCAAGTCTTGAGTTCAATGAGCCCAAGTACATCATATGTCGTGATTGCAAGCACTTAGTTTTATTTCATTTTCATCCCAAGGTTGAAGTGCTTGGTACTTGTAATATGAAAAGAAGAGGATGAGTTAGCAAACTCTTAATAAGCTTACAACTGAGTTGTTAGGGTACTGTAAATGACAGGGGTACTCTCAGTAAGCTTACCTATGTGAGTGTAGGAGGTGGTGCCGCTTCCTATGAGTCCAAGGCTTGACTCTAGAGCACTTATGAAACAAGATATAGACACAAGACCAATCCACGTGTTGGTTTGTTTGAATACTTGAGGTAACCTATACTGTGCATGAGACATGTCCGGTTAGTTGTATAAGATCGCTAGTTCAAAGACAAGTCTACTATGCCATCTTAACTAACTTTGAGATGTCTTCACTAAGCGAATGATTCAAATCGTAAGATTTTTTCACCTATGCATAAGGCTACCAAGTGAACCAAGAGTCATCATCTGGTGTTTTGAAAATGGTGGGAGAATGTTGGGGAATTTTTCAAAATGGTTTTTAAAATGTATAGCTTAAATTTGGGTGTTTTCAAAACCTTTCTTGTTTTTCTTGGAAAGCTTCAAATAAGCTTGGGGACTTTGTCCCATATCGGAAAGAGAGGAAAACATAGAGCACTTAATAAAGTGCTACATGGAGTATTCCTTTGAATATGGAATTGCGAGGTGAAAGCTAGTGTGCATGCACTTATACTGCAAGGATGATGCTTTGCACTATCCGCACACGCGCGGGCGTGGGTTGTGTGGCATTTGATGGTGCACTGCGCACTTGTAGACACCCCATTTTTTACCAACCTTAAGACTCAGACGTCACCAACTGAGCGCTCGGTGATGTTGCATATTGTGCTCGTTCTGAGGTTTCAGAGTCTCGGCCGCCAGCCTTGCCTCCGGACTTCCGGACTCTCTTGTGCTTTGCCTCGGTTTGCGAACCAGGTCCCGTTTTCTCCGTTTTCTCTTCCCAAAGGGAGGGAGAGGTCTCGTAGACCATCTCTCAGTGGCCGTAGGCTACATTTCGTGGTCGTAGGCCATTTTTCCCGTTTGGAGCCCGGTTCCCGATTTTCAGAGTCGTCGGCCGTGTACCTCGGTTCGGGACCGCTTAACCACCTCCATTTGCTCCGATTTTTGGCATACACCTTGTTTCCTCCCTTTTGAGGGACACTATGGCTCGAGAGACCAACTTCGTGGTCAAACACCACCTCCGGTGCTTAATAGTCAGTTTTCGGCGCGTTTTGGCCCCCGAACCTTCGTTTTGCATCGGTTTGGTTTCATTTTTGGCGGGGACCTTATTTTCATTGTTAGAAAGGTTGTAGGAAGGTGGGAGGCTAGCAATTGTTCTGAAAAACTAGCTTTATTCCTTCATCGCTCTTCATCGCCCGTTTTCTTCACTAGAAAGCTGATTTTTCCCACTCCCAAGCCACTTTTTCTGACTTTCCACCACACCATTGTGTTGTACACACCTGGGAGGCCACCAATATGGGTAGGCCGGCCAGCAATTGTGTTGTACACACCTTCATCGCTCTTCATCGCCCGTTTTCTTCACTAGAAAGCTGATTTTTCCCACTCCCAAGCCACTTTTTCTGACTTTCCACCACACCATTGTGTTGTACACACCTGGGAGGCCACCAATATGGGTAGACCGGCCAGCAATTGTCCTTGACCCTTTTGAACCCCTCTAAAAAGCTGATTTTTCTCTCTCCTGGTTCACATTTTCTGGGTTTTGACCATACAGCTATGTTGCACTCATCTGGGAGGCCACCTTTTTGGGGTGGCCGGCCAATAATTTTGCTTGACCCCTTTGACCCCTGGTCGGCCGGCCAGGGGAGGTGGCCGGCCGGCCACCTGAATCTTCTGAACCTGGCCGGCCAAGTTTGCCCCTCCTGGTGCATTCCAGCTGTGCCAGCTTTTTTGCACCAGACCCCTTGCCCGAGGGTTTGTCCTTTTGGGGGGAGATTTGAATTGGTTTTTCCCTCCTTTTCTTTGGCTCCTCTCCCTCTATATAACCAACACCCTACTTCATTTCTAAGGGTTAGAAAAAATCAGTTGGAGCCTTTGCATACAACCCTCCCTCTCTCTCTCTCATCCAAGCTTAAAACCACCTTGTTCTTGCACCATTTATACACCAACTCATAGCCTATCACCTCCACACTCCATTCTAACATCTTGAGGCTGATTTTCAGAGGTTAGGAGCTCCTTTTCTTGGATCAAAAGCTGCTCAAAATCTATGCTACAAGGGTGAGTCCCTATTTCCTCTTTTCTTGCTTTATTTTGCATGATATTTTAGCTCATTTTGATTACATTTTTGGGCTTCGGCCTGAACTGAAAATAGTCTTATTTTGAGCTCATCTTCATGTTTGATTAAGAACTTTTTTTCTGTTTGAGGTCTTCTACTCCCCCTTTGTGCTTTATCCCTCTTTTAGGGCTTATTTTGCATGGTATATTAGCCTTATTTGTAAGCATTTCTGGGCTTCGAGCCAAACTGTAAAGTGCCTTATTTTGAGCCTCTCTTCAACTTTGTTGAAGGGCTCTTTGCTGTTTGAGGCCAGCTACTGCCCCTTGTCCTCTATCCCTCTTTTAGGGCTATTTTTGCACCATGTTTTAGCCTCACTTGTAAACTTTTTGAGATTTGTTATAAACTGGAAAAAAGTCTTGTTTTGAGGCCCTCTTGATGGTTGATTAAGCGCATTCCTTCGTTTGAGGTCATATGCTTCCTTGTATGCTTGATTGCCTCTCATTTTGAGCCTTACAACTAAGCCCTTGTTGCATGCTTTGTTTGGCCTTCTAGCCACTGAAATCCAGTGGATTTTCAGTGGCTAACACACTATTTTGAGCCTCAAAAGCAGAGGGGGGTGACCCCCTCTCACCTTGTTTTGCTTGATGGCCTTTTTGGCCTTCCAAAGAGGCCCTATCTTGCATGCTTTGTTGACTGATTTCAGAGCCAATTTGATGAGTTTTAGGGCTATCATATTTGATTTCCAGAGTTAATTTTTCCATGCTAAGTGTCCTTGATGAATGTGCTTAATAACCCCTTGCATGGCCCTCTAAAAGAACTCATCATTTGTGCATGTGTTGGCTGCATTTCAGAGGTTATTTGGGCATGTTTTGGCATGTTTTATTCACTGATTTTTGCTGGTTTGATGAGTTCTCACCTGCTTCATATCCATGCCATGTAACCCATGTTTGCTAGTTAATTTTGCATGTTATTTTAGTCCATCATGCTAGCATCTTTTGGTCATGCTTTGAACTATAAATGTTCATGTTTTGGGACTGCCTTGGCTCTGTCTTTGTGCTTCATAGTCAAATAATGCATGCTTTGTATAGCTATAAGTCAATACATGTGCCTAGTTTTGAGTTTCGGGACTCATCTCATGCATCGGGTGCCATGTTTCCATGTTTCGGGATCATTTTGCATCACATTTCAGTGCTGGAACTTGCATGTTTGTATGCCATATTTCATGCCTTGCCATGCCTTGTTAGAGTGGCATTTGTGCCTTAGGATCGGTCCTCGATTTGCGTGCATGTATGCACGCATCTCGAGTGTCTCATTTTCATCTTATGGCCACTGATATGAGTGTGGCTGAGGTCCACTCATGTTGGTGTAAGTCCATCATGCATTGTGTATGTCATCTTAGTCCTTTGCATTGCGTATGCTAGGTTGTATGTTAGAGCATCGTGTATGCCATGTTACATCGTGCATTGTGTATGCCATTTCATAGCATTGCGTATGCTAGGTTGTATGTTAGGATTGCATTCATGCATGTCATGCATATTGCATTGTGTTTGGGATAGGAGTTAGCCCAAACACGGGAAACGAGGGATGTTTCGTACTCCGAGTGACGGAACGTGTCTCAATTCCCGGTCACCGACACTCCGGATTAACCATGATGGAGTCTCGGTCTTGTTGTGTTTATATGTGCATTCATTTCACATTGAGTCGTGCAATTCGACTCCTCGGCCATCATGCATCGAGATGCGTGATTGGTGGCACGAGGATCGAGGTATGCATATATGTGTGAAAATACTTTGCCATGCCCCTTTCTTGCTCTCTGTTGCAGCAAATCAGAAACCGGCAGTCTTTTGGAGCTCCGTGCAGTATTCCGAGCTTAATTGTAAACAGAGGTTAATTGGGGCATCGCAATGGATTTCCGCGCAAGGCAACTCAAGCATGCATCATTCATCATTTGGAACGGAGCTGAGGCGGTCCATAGATTTACATGCTAGTTTACTGCTTTCCTAGTTAAATTTGTTAATTAATTAGGGTTTTATACTTATTTGGACTGTATTATTTATTCGGACCCTCCGAGCAAGGGCACAATTGTAATAAGTGTGCGTGTATGCGATGTATGTCTTCCAGCCCCACGTCTTTCTCCCTTTTATTTACCAGCTTATGATGGTTAGATTAGGGCATGTTTCAACTAACATACAGTATGATAGCATGTTTGCATTCATTCATCTGTTTTGCATGCACCGGGCTCGGCGCATCATACTAACTGCATTTGTATTTCAATTTCGAGTTGAATACTTGTTAGCTGTTGCATCTCATATGCCATGTTTAGAATAGCCGAGCCTGTTATAGTTGCATTTTTGCATGTGTTGCATTAGGCATTTCTGTATAGTTAGTATCATGCATGGATTTCTAACATAGTTTATGTTTTGGCTTAGAGTACTCGGTAAGTTTTTATGCTTTAGCATCCTTGCATGCGTGTGAGTGTTGCCATGATAGCATGCTTACTATAAGGCCATTTGCTTATGTGATATAACTGCCTGATTGCCTATGGGTGAAGGTTGGGTTATTTGGATTGGAACAATTCATTGACTGTGAGTTTTAAGCCCACTAGATAGTGGCAAAACTATCTTTTCTAAGCCCACCCGAGGGTGGCAAAATCTGCATTTTAAGCCTACTTGCGAGTAGCAAACCATTTTCAAATAAACAAACATGAAATGTTTTGTTCCAATTCAGGCGACCCAGTCTATACTTGTATGCTGCGCGCATCACATAGTAAATCTAGGCTAATAACCGGAATAAGAGCACACAATGTTTTCAAAACTCGATATCATGGTTAGTAGAGGCCGATCTTTGATCGGGCGAGCGGGGGTGCTCACGAAGTGACCTTCCCCAATCGTACCCATGTTCCCGAGCCGAGGCAACTTTGGTGATGACGGACACGTGGCCTTAGGCAAACGAGTCAGGGTTTCCTAAATTTCCCCAAAAATAAAATATTTAGGTGGTGACTCTGTATCTGGCAAAGCAGTCCATGTTTGACACTTCTTTCAAAAAAATCTGTTTTCTCAAAACGATTTGCCGGATTTGGACTCTTTGGTTCAGATTAAGAACCGTGACATTTGAGTCCTAAACTGTAGTGAACCTAAATGAGCAGAACGGGACTCATCCCTCCCGGGGCGTTGGAGGACGTCTACAGTTTCTGGCGACTCCGCTGGGGATTTAGAGAGCTTGACTCGAACTCATGATATCTTGTTTTGATTACACTTATGTGTTTCTTTGCATTGCATGTGCATTGGTGCGCCTAGGACACCGTGTTTGCCATCTGCTATTCCTGAGCGGTTTGCCAGAGGCTGCGTGCCATAAGGCTTACCGGTTGCGGGCTCTGCCAGTATGGGAACACAAATCTCGTTTTACCGGGGCACCCTTTTGACCATTCGACCTAGTGCATATTCGGAATCCGTAGTGACCATTCCAAACTAGGACAGGTTGCTTACCCGATATAGGTTGTTTGAAACCGCTGTGTGCGTAGTGAAACCCTAGCTCCTGACAAAATAGGACAGGGAAACCCTACCCCTCCATAGGGGTGTTTTGGCTCTTACTTGCTTGATACGTGTTGTCAGAGTGTGTCTCTACAGGTTGTATGTGTCAGTTTGCAAGTCTGGGTATCAGGCCTGCGGGCATCAGTATTTGGGAGAATCAGTTTTACCTGAGGGTATCAGTTTACCGGCAGAATTTTAGGCAGAATTCAGTAGAGAGCACACTCATTCAACTATGCTCGTATCTGTTCGGGTGAAATTAGGCTGAGATGCTGTCTGTTTTCTCTTTTGCTAGGTAGTCTTGGAACCATAGCTTCAGAAGGCTCTAATATCCCCCGAGGTTCATCGAACTTGTGCTGATAGACTTTGTCAGGTCAGAGATTCAGTTTATAGGCAATCAGTGTTCCTTTGTCAGAGGCAGGGTAAAAGGGCCAGTCAGGTACAGATCACCAGTTCAGCAGTTACCGGATCAGTGGCCCTTATCCACCCCACCAGTGAACAGTCAGGCTGAGGCCTCAGTTTTTATCACAGAGGTAGATATCCTAGTCAGTCAGCTGGAACATCAGAACATGGCAGGGATGGAGGAAATGGTGCGCCAACTCCAAGAAAGTATGAAACTTATGCAGGAGGACGCTGCTCGTCAAGCGGAATTTTCCAAACAGCAGGCTATGGTCATGACCCAGCAGGCAGAGCTAATTACTCGGCTACAACAGCAAAACGGAGCATCTGCTTCGCATCAAGTTCCTCTACCACCAGGGGTTCAGACACCCAGGGAAACACCAAATGTCCAGGAGGGTACGGACATTCCGATAGGGCCGGCTCCGCCCCCAATCTTACCCCAGCTGTCCAAAACACTTACCAATCTACCGGACTCTCCCTTCGAATTCGAGATCGACCCTACAGCATTGAAGTTGAGCAAGCTTGAGAAGTTGTTCAAGAAATCCCAAGGTGTGAAGTCCATCCCGAATATCGAGGATGGGTATACCGATGCAGCTGTGACGCTGCCAGACAGATTCAAAATGCCGCATATCGATCGCTTTGACGGCTCTGGAGACCCAAGGGTGCACCTCCACCTGTTTTCTGATATCTTGAGGCCAATGGGTTTGACCACAGCTCAGAAGTTGTCTCTCTTTGGCCGAACCATGTCTGGGATAGCCGCAATTTGGTATGCGAAATTGGAGGACTCTATGAAACGGAACTGGGAAGAGCTGGCTGAGGCCTTTATTGCTCAATACTCCTACAACACACAGATCGAGGTCACAACTCGTGATCTCGAAGTCACCCGCCAAGAACCAAATGAGGGTTTCTCAGAGTTCGTGACGAGATGGAGAGCAAAAGCCTCAATAATGACCACTAGGCCCACTGACAAAGATCAGATTCGGATGATTGTGCGTAATCTCCAGCCCAAGCTTATGCAGAAAATGATTGTTCTCCCCTTCCCTACCTTTTCAGATCTGCATGAGATGGGGGTTAAAATCGAGGATGCCATCAGACAAGGGATCTTTGCAGAAGATAATGAGCCTTTGAAGAGGAATGTTGCTCGCAGTTCCAATGCTACTACTGATGGTAGCACAACTGCGAAATGCTCAGAAGTAGACACTATCACCACTTCCCTCAATGGCCAAAAACCAACCACTTCAACTCGGCCCCAAGCCCAAAAATTCCATCCTCTTTACATGAGTCTCTCTCAAGCTTTGAAAAAGCTGCGAGAAGAAGGGCATCTAGAACTTCTAGAACCCCAACCCCTTCCAAACCCTCTTCCACCAAGATATGACCCAGCTAAATACTGTGCCTACCATCAACAGCACGGTCATGATACGAACCGTTGCATCCGCCTCCGTCATAAGATTCAGGATCTTATTGACGAAGAGACCCTAGCTCCACCAAAAGGACCTCAGGTTAGTACTGACCCGTCACCTCTACATCTCAACCTCATCCATATACTGCCGTCCACCTACGACCCCAACATATACATCACCCCAGCCCATCTACCCAAGCCTGAGGTGTTCATTCTAGAAAACATGGACTTATGCATGATGGATGCACCTAGACCCCAATCATCTCAAACCCGTGAGCCCACTACTTCTGAGCTGAAGAGAATGATCGAAGATCTTCAGAGAACTATGACAGATCTGGCCTCCAGGACATTGGCTCCGTCATCAACCACATCACATACCAAGGAGTTCATGTCAAAAGGCTCCCCAGTCTTGGAACGGGCTGCATTTGAGGAATGCCAATCCCTTGGCAAAGTGGAGGCGAGTGGAAAGAACAAGATAGGGGCGGACATGGATCCCCATGAACATCTTCTGTTGGCTGTTGAGGCTTTGAAAGCCGAGGGACTAAACAAAGAGCAAGTGCTCGCAGTTGTTGCAAAAACTGTAGACGACATTTTTGCCACTTAAGTTGGGGGCAGTTTGAATCAAGGGGCAAGCCGGGGGAAGGGTCGTTGTATCAGAAACGTTCCTTTCAGCTATAATCCTGCACTCGGAAGAGATCAACAAACCAGGCCAGCACCTGCCAATCCCTTTACTGGTGCGTCCAGCAAAAATCCACAAACCTTGAAGTACCAACCCCGAGGTCAGAGGGTCTTCCATGCCCTCTATATGCCTTTGTCCAAAGCTCTCCAAGTCCTTGTTGGACAAGGCAATCTCAAACCCCTTGAGCCTTGGCCTCTCCCAAATCCTCTTCCGGCTACGCATGATGCCGCCCAGTACTGTGCCTTCCATCAGCAAACTGGCCATACGACCGACAACTGCTTCCGTCTTCGCCATGAAGTACAGGATCTATTTGACAACGGGGTCATTGCCGCGCCAAGCTCTGCAAAGTCTATCGGCATTGGATCGGTGAACTTGGCGGATAATGTGACCATGTGATCGGGGGATGAACCAGCTGCGGGTGGCACTCAATTAAACTCCAGACGTGGGAATGGCACTCACTGTTCTGAGCAATACACAAACACCAGTTTTTGTATTTTCTGACTTGGGTATTGAGTCAGTCTGGTTGCGTTGTATTGAGTCAGTCTTTTTGTACAGGGTCAGTCTTTTCTTACTGAGTCAGTTAGGTCTGTCTTGTTGTACCGAGTCAGTCCTATTTTGTTGGAGTCGGGTGATTTCAGGAGTGTTACCTCGGACATCACTATCTTGTTTTGTGTTTGTCTTTTCGTTTTGTCTTGAGTCTGTTTCTGCCACGGAGCCAGTTGTGCCAACAGATCTGAAATGAAACAGCAGTGATTTTCACATCCTTGTGTTTACTTCTGCCTTGTGCCAGTTGTGCTAGAAGTTTGAATGAAACGGCAGTGCATTCCACCTGCTCTTCTGTGCCTCGAAATTATTGCATTGACCTAAGTTTTTCAAAACTTTTTTGAACACTGCAGTGAAAACGAAGAGGAAGGAATTCCTCAGGATTTGCAAAAATTTGATCAATTGAGAGAAAAAGAGGCATGCTACGCCCTTAATGAATGAAATCATGCTTGTTAGTGTGAGTACTGGGAAGGATCCTGGCTTGATCCAGATTGGTTCTACACTGTTTTCAGCGCGAGCGACTGGTCGCTTCCTTAAAAGATTTCAAAAAATGTTTTGCGCGGTCCTGCGAAGACCTGTGTAGAATTGCTCTTGAGATTGTGCAGCTTAGGATCGCTCTCAGCCTCGAGACTCGACCCCTCTGCTTTCAAAACCTTGAACTCAGATTCAGAATGTTCAATGGTCAATCACGATGTGAGGCCTGTGTGGCCAGATTTGACGCAGCCCTTGAACTAGGGCAAGGAAGTCAGATCAAGAAGATCAGATGTCATCAAAAGAAGCTTGTGAAGCTAGATCAGAAGCACCCCTCGAACTAGGGGCAAAAATGTCAAAGGTGTTCGAAGATTCAAAAAATTGGGATGTTTCTCAAGCTAACAAAGATCGGTAAGAATGCTAAATCCCAGAAGGGAGGAAAGAAGAAAGAATTGCTGAAGGATAACCGAGTTCCTATCCACAACACTAGGGGCAGATTTAGCCCCCCATTGGATGGACTCCTGCATCGTCAGCAAACAGTAACCATTCTCCTGGATTCAGATGACTTCAGGATCTCAAAACCATTCGACATGGACAAAGTTACACTTTTATCCTTGAGAGGCTCACTGGGCCGAAAACCCGAAAGGGCGGCCCAGGCAAAAGTTAGAGCAAGAAAAGAAAAAAAAAAGAACAAAAAAGAGAAAAGAAGAAAAGAACAAAAAAAGAAAATGCAAAGAAAAGAACAAAAAAAAGAAAATCAAAAAAGGAAATGAAAAAAGAATTAAAGAACATAGCTCGCAAGGTTGAAAACCCCAGAAAGGGCGGCCTTGGCAAAAGTTAGAGCGCAAAAGGAGAGGTTAATACCCTAGTGTACCTTAACCCCGAACTACGTAAGGCTTGATTCCCATCTTTGGGATACGTAGGCAACTTCATTCTGAAGTCCAGCCGTAAAACAATTCAAATTCGATTGTGTCCATGCGATGGTTCTGGTCATCTTTGTCTTCTCTGTATCTGAGGATTTGGTTGTGTTCGTTACTCTGAGATGCGCTGCGGTGCTATTCAAACAAGGGGCAACTTTCCGTTGCTATTCAATGCGCTGCGGTGCCATTCAAACAAGGGGCAACTTTCCGTTGCCATGTAGTGTCCTTCAGGAAAGGGGCAATTTTCCTTCGGATCTGAGGTTGTGTATCTCAAGAGTAGGTTCCGTGCTCGTTCAACAGTGGCCGTTCGCAAAATAGTTTTTGAGAATTTTTACTGAGGTTGACTAATTTTCTCGAAAAGTATTCCATTTTTCAAAACTGGACCATTTCTTGGACCCAAAACTGGACCAAAAAAAAGAAAAATTTTCAGTGCTCATAGCCTGACTTGCATGATTTTAAATCAGAAAATTGAACAAGCATGTTAATCTAACTCTCATTTTGGTCAAAATTGTTTTAGTAGAAAGCCAAAAACAAAAAATGGTCGAAATGATGAACTAGGGGCACAGTTGAGTCAGGTGTTCTGTCTCTTCCCCATTGTCAACATACTTGCCAGAAAGGGCACCATACTTGCGAAGAAGGGCACTCTACCTGCCAAAAAAGGCGCAACTGAAGACGACAACAAAGGGCTGAAAGTTTTTTCACCCTTCGAGCAACGAGGTATCAAGCCAAGTGTGAAGTACGAACTGGAATGAGTCAAGATATTCCACTCCCTCATCTGGACAAATCTGATCATGTCCAAACTCCCCAGCAGCATCGTCAACCGATGTTAGCTGCAGATTTGCTACACACCCAACTGTAGCACTGTCCCTCTGTGGAAAAAACTCACTGTTGTGAACAAGAATGAGAATCTGGTAGAATACCAGAGGCGAGAGCCCACAACTTCCTGCTTATCCATCAACCACCCAGGAGAGGGATAAAAAATGAGAGATTGAAGAATAGAGAGATGTGCGCTGAGAGAAAAAGTGAGGAAATGGGCTTTTTCAGAGAAAACAGAGCCTGAGGGCCGAGTGATGTGAGGATCACAAATAAGAAAGGGTGGGAAACACTACCCAAGGAAACAGGCTCCCTGTGCACGTCTGAGTGTTGTGTCTTTTGTTTTGTTTCGTTTTTTGTTTTGAGTTGTTTCGAGCGTTACTCGATGTGTTTAGGTTGTTTACCTTTTGTTTTCAGTTGTTGAGTCATTTTTACTGTGGTCAGTCGTAGGCTCAATACCCAGTTGCGAACTTATACTCATTTCTCAATTTCAAAATGATTTGTTTTATGCTCAGAGTACTGTGCCATTCTCCGCATTTGTGCAAAACAGGATTTGGTTCTTTCATAAACTGCAGGGTTCAACCCAGGTCATGTGAGAACAGTAGAACTAGGACCTATCTGAAGCTATATTGGTTCCGGACTACAAAGCAAAAGAAAAAGAGCGAAAATCGAAGCATCTCAGTGTGCTTCAACTTTAGAAAATTCTGTGATTGTATTCCAGATGTACCTTTTCAAGCCTTGTCAATGCTCCGAAGTATGAGTGTGCCTCTACCTCAAGTGCAAGATCAAGCCTGCTTCAAAGTTATGCACCCTTCCACCCGCATTGTCATGCACACCTTTACTTGCGTTGTCACGCACACTCGTTGTATTGTCATGCACACCTTACTTGCATTTATTTGCATCTTGTGTTATCTTTTACCATTTATCCTTTTACGCTAAGCAGCGTTTGGGATCGTTGTCCTCCGGGACTTTCTCAGGTTGCATTGTGCGCGCACTTGAGCGGTTGTGTTGACCTCTTCTCACGATTTCAGCGTGGTTAGAGCATCCTTTTCCTTACACAATTTCAGCGTGTCTGGAATTTATCTCAGGTTGCGTTGTGCGCGCACCTGGGCGGTTGTTGTTTGGACCTCCTCTCACGATTTCAGCGTGGTTTGAGTGTCCCGTTCCTTATGCGATTTCAGCGTGTTTGGAATTTATCTCAGGTTGCGTTGTGCGCGCACCTGGGCGGTTGTTGTTTTGACCTCTTCTCACGATTTCAGCGTGGTTTGAGTGTCCTTTTCCTTACGCGATTTTAGCGTGTTTGGAATTTATCTCAGGTTGCATTGTGCACGCACCTGGGCGGTTGTTGTTTGGACCTCTTCTCACGATTTCAGCGTGGTTTGAGTGTCCCGCTCCTTACGCGATTTCAGCGTGTTTGGAATTTATCTCAGGTTGCGTTGTGCGCGCACCTGGGCGGTTGTTGTTTTGACCTCTTCTCACGATTTCAGCGTGGTTTGAGTGTCCCGCTTCTTACGCGATTTCAGCGTGTTTGGAATTTATCTCAGGTTGCGTTGTGCGCGCACCTGGGCGGTTGTTGTTTGGACCTCTTCTCACGATTTCAGCGTGGTTTGAGTGTCCCGCTCCTTACGCGATTTCAGCGTGTTTGGAATTTATCTCAGGTTGCGTTGTGCGCGCACCTGGGCGGTTGTTGTTTTGACCTCTTCTCACGATTTCAGCGTGGTTTGAGTGTCCTTTTCCTTACGCGATTTCAGCGTGTTTAGAATTTATCTTAGGTTGCGTTGTGTGCGCACCTGGGCGGTTGTTGTTTGGACCTCCTCTCACGATTTCAGCGTGGTTTGAGTGTCCCGCTCCTTACGCGATTTCAGCGTGTTTGGAATTTATCTCAGGTTGCGTTGTGCGCGCACCTGGGTGGTTGTTTCACGATTTCAGCGTGGTTTGAGTATCCCGCTCCTTACGCGATTTCAGCGTGCTTGGAATTTATCTCAGATTGCGTTGTGCGCGCACCTGGGCGGTTGTTGTTTGGACCTCCTCTCACGATTTCAGCGTGTTTGGAATGTATCTTAGGTTGTGTTGTGCGCGCACCTGGACGGTTGTTGTTTGGACCTCCTTTCACGATTTCAGCGTGGTTTGAGTGTCCCGCTCCTTACGTGATTTCAGCGTGTTTGGAATTTATCTCAGGTTGCGTTGTGCGCGCACCTGGGCGGTTGTTGTTTGGACCTCCTCTCACGATTTCAGCATGGTTTGAGTGTTCCGTTCCTTACGTGATTTCAGCGTGTTTGGAATTTACCCCAGGTTGCGTTGTAGACGCGCTGGGCGGATTATTGGACTTCCTTTCACGATTTCAGCATGGTTTGAGTGTCCCATTCCTCACACGATTTCAGCGTGTTTGGAATTTATCTTAGGTTGCGTGGAACGCGCTCCTGATTGATTTTCTTTGGTCTTCCTCCACTCACGAGTCCAGCGTGGTTGGCGTGTGTTCACCCTTTGCATCTATTGTACTCTCTGTTGCATCGCATCTATTATCTATTGCATCACATCTATTACATCCATTGCATCGTATCTGTTTTACTGCCTGGTCTAGGAGACCTTAAATCATCCGGTCTAAGGAGACCTTAAATCCTGCATCTTTATTCGCACTGTCTTGTGCACTCCCTGGTCTAGGAGACCTTAAATCCTCTAAAGGTGCAATTCCTTTGGTGTTTGTCGTGCCCGAACGACTTCCAGTGGTCTAGTATAGCCACCTGCTTGTGTTAGCAGTGAGTTCCTAGGAGACCAACTGAGACGGTGGAAACTAGAGTTCGAATGGCTCATGCCTAGAACACAAATGTTCGGGATTTCCGAGACTAAAGTCTGGTTTAAATACCCAGGGGTATATCCTCGGCTTGAAATCTGTATGGCAGCCCCATAGATTGAGATAGCATATGTGTGTGCCTCAATTCTGGATACTGAATCAACCTAGTCTGTCACCCTGTTGGAGAATAGGGAAAACTGCGACCATAGTTAGGGAGAAAAGTAGTACCTACAGTTCAACCAATAAGAAGCGAAAGATCCCCAGCCGCATGAGGTAAGTCATTGACAATTGCCCCTGTAAGGTACCTTCGCCTCTTAGCTATTACATTGCATTCTAGCCACTACATTATAGTGCATTGCATAAATCCTCAAACCGGCTTCGCGTAGCGTATCAGTCCAATTTTCAAATCGGCTTCGCGTAGCGTATAAGTCCAATTATCAAAATCTTCCTGCATATCATTTTGCATCTTGCCCCCTGCCTGCGGGCATGCTTGCGGGCGCATCTTTGTTTATCTCGCCTGTTTGTCTAAGTCTTCGGCCTTGTCAAAAATGGGTTGTCTTTGGGCTTTGACATTCACTCCCGTCACTTATGACTTTCAAGTTCTGTCAAAGAGGGGCAACTGTAAACACCCCATTTTTGACCGACCTTAAGACTCAGACGTCACCAACTGAGCGCTCGGTGATGTTGCATATTGTGCTCGTTCTGAGGTTTCAAAGTCTCGGCCGCGAGCCTTGCCTCCGGACTTCCGGACTCTTTTGTGCTTTGCCTCGGTTTGCGAACCAGGTCCCGTTTTCTCCGTTTTCTCTTCCCGAAGGGAGGGAGAGGTCTCGTAGACCATCTCTCAGTGGCCGTAGGCTACGTTTCGTGGTCGTAGGCCATTTTTCCCGTTTGGAGCCCGGTTCTCGGTTTTCGGAGCCGTCGGCCGTGTGCCTCGGTTCGGGACCGCTTAACCACCTCCGTTTGCTCCGGTTTTTGGCATACACCTTGTTTCCTCCCTTTTGAGGGACACTGTGGCTCGAGAGACCAACTTCGTGGTCAAACGCCACCTCCGGTGCTTAATAGTCAGTTTTCTGCGCGTTTTGGCCCCCGAACCTTTGTTTTGCATCGGTTTGGTTTCATTTTTGGCGGGGACCTTATTTTCATTGTTAGAAAGGTTGTAGGAAGGTGGGAGGCTAGCAATTGTTCTGAAAAACCAGCTTTATTCCTTCATCGCTCTTCATCGCCCGTTTTCTTCACTAGAAAGCTGATTTTTCCCACTCCCGGGCCAATTTTTCTGACTTTCCACCACACCATTGTGTTGTACACACCTGGGAGGCCACCAATATGGGTAGGCCGGCCAGCAATTGTCCTTGACCCTTTTGAACCCCTCTAAAAAGCTGGTTTTTCTCTCTCCTGGTTCACATTTTCTGGGTTTTGACCATACAGCTGTGTTGCACTCATCTGGGAGGCCACCTTTTTGGGGTGGCCGGCCAGCAATTTTGCTTGACCCTTTGACCCCTGGTCGGCCGGCCAGGGGAGGTGGCCGGCCGGCCACCTGAACTTTTGAACCTGGCCGGCCAAGTTTTCCCTCCTGGTGCATTCCAGCTGTGCCAGCTGTTTTGCACCAGACCCCCTGCCCGAGGGTCTGTCCTTTTGGGGGGAGATTTGAATTGGTTTTTCCCTCCTTTTCTTTGGCTCCTCTCCCTCTATATAACCAACACCCTACTTCATTTCTAAGGGTTAGAAAAAATCAGTTGGAACCTTTGCATACAACCCTCCCTCTCTCTCTCATCCAAGCTTAAAACCACCTTGTTCTTGCACCATTTATACACCAACTCATAGCCTATCACCTCCACACTCCATTCCAACATCTTGAGGCTGATTTTCAGAGGTTAGGAGCTCCTTTTCTTGGATCAAAAGCTGCTGGAAATCTGTGCTACAAGGGTGAGTCCCTATTTCCTCTTTTCTTGCTTTATTTTGCATGATATTTTAGCTCCTTTTGCTTACATTTTTGGGCTTCGGCCTGAACTGAAAACAGTCTTATTTTGAGCTCATCTTCATGTTTGATTAAGGACTTTTTTCTGTTTGAGGTCTTCTACTCCCCCTTTGTGCTTTATCCCTCTTTTAGGGCTTATTTTGCATGGTACATTAGCCTTATTTGTAGGCATTTCTGGGCTTCGAGCCAAACTGTAAAGTGCCTTATTTTGAGCCCCTCTTCAACTTTGTTGAAGGGCTCTTTGCTGTTTGAGGCTAGCTACTGCCCCTTGTCCTCTATCCCTCTTTTAGGGCTATTTTTGCACCATGTTTTAGCCTCACTTGTAAACTTTTTTGAGATTTGTTATAAATTGAAAAAAGTCTTGTTTTGAGGCCCTCTTAATGTTTGATTAAGGGCATTCCTTCGTTTGAGGTCATATGCTTCCTTGTATGCTTGATTGCCTCTTATTTTGAGCCTTACAACTAAGCCCTTGTTGCATGCTTTGTTTGGCCTTCTAGCCACTGAAATCCAGTGGATTTTCAGTGGCTAACACACTATTTTGAGCCTCAAAAGCAGAGGGGGGTGACCCCCTCTCACCTTGTTTTGCTTGATGGTCTTTTTGGCCTTCCAAAGAGGCCCTATCTTGCATGCTTTGTTGACTGATTTCAGGGCCAATTTGATGAGTTTTAGGGCTATCATATTTGATTTCCAGAGTTAATTTTTCCATGCTAAGTGTCCTTGATGAATGTGCTTAATAACCCCTTGCATGGCCCTCTAAAAGAACCCATCATTTGTGCATGTGTTGGCTGCATTTCAGAGGTTATTTGGGCATGTTTTGGCATGTTTTATTCACTGATTTTTGCTGGTTTGATGAGTTCTCACTTGCTTCATATACATGCCATGTAACCCATGTTTGCTAGTTAATTTTGCATGTTATTTTAGTCCATCATGCTAGCATCTTTTGGTCATGCTTTGAACTATAAATGTTCATGTTTTGGGACTGCCTTGGCTCTGTCTTTGTGCTTCATAGTCAAATAATGCATGCTTTGTATAGCTATAAGTCAATACATGTGCCTAGTTTTGAGTTTCGGGACTCATCTCATGCATCGGGTGCCATGTTTCCATGTTTCGGGATCATTTTGCATCACATTTCAGTGCTGGAACTTGCATGTTTGTATGCCATATTTCATGCCTTGCCATGCCTTGTTAGAGTGGCATTTGTGCCTTAGGATCGGTCCTCGGTTTGCGTGCATGTGTGCACGCATCTCGAGTGTCTCATTTTCATCTTATGGCCACTGATGTGAGTGTGGCTGAGGTCCACTCATGTTGGTGTAAGTCCATCATGCATTGTGTATGTCATCTTAGTCCTTTGCATTGCGTATGCTAGGTTGTATGTTAGAGCATCGTGTATGCCATGTTACATCGTGCATTGTGTATGCCATTTCATAGCATTGCGTATGCTAGGTTGTATGTTAGGATTGCATTCATGCATGTCATGCATATTGCATTGTGTTTGGGATAGGAGTTAGCCCAAACACGGGAAACGAGGGACGTTTCGTACTCCGAGTGACGGAACGTGTCTCAATTCCCGGTCACCGACACTCCGGATTAACCATGATGGAGTCTCGGTCTTGTTGTGTTTATATGTGCATTCATTTCACATTGAGTCGTGCAATTCGACTCCTCGGCCATCATGCATCGAGATGCGTGATTGGTGGCACGAGGATCGAGGTATGCATACATGTGTGAAAATACTTTGCCATGCCCCTTTCTTGCTCTCTATTGCAGCAAATCAGAAACCGGCAGTCTTTTGGAGCTTCGTGCAGTATTCCGAGCTTAATTGTAAACAGAGGCTAATTGGGGCATCGCAATGGATTTCTGCGCAAAGCAACTCAAGCGTGCATCATTCATCATTTGGAACGGAGTTGAGGCGGTCCATAGATTTACGTGCTAGTTTACTGCTTTCCTAGTTAAATTTGTTAATTAATTAGGGTTTTGTACTTATTTAGACTGTATTATTTATTCGGACCCTCCGAGCGAGGGCACAATTGTAATAAGTGTGCGTGTGTGCGATGTATGTCTTCCAACCCCACGTCTTTCTCCCTTTTATTTACCAGCTTATGATGGTTAGATTAGGGCATGTTTCAATTAACATACAGTATGATAGCATGTTTGCATTCATTCATCTGTTTTGCATGCACCGGGCTCGGCGCATCATACTAACTGCATTTGTATTTCAATTCGAGTTGAATACTGTTAGCTGTAGCATCTCATATGCCATGTTTAGAATAGCCGAGCCTATTATAGTTGCATTTTTGCATGTGTTGCATTAGGCATTTCTGTATAGTTAGGATCATGCATGGATTTCTAACATAGCTTCTGTTTTGGCTTGGAGTACTCGGTAAGTTTTTATGCTTTAGCATCCTTGCATGCGTGTGAGTGACTGCCATGATAGCATGCTTACCATGAGGCTATTTGCTTATGTGATATAACTGCCTGATTGCCTGTGGGTGAAGGTTGGGTTATTTGGATTGGAACAATTCATTGACTGTGAGTTTTAAGCCCACTAGATAGTGGCAAAACCATCTTTTCTAAGCCCACCCGAGGGTGGCAAAATCTGCATTTTAAGCCTACTTGCGAGTAGCAAACCATTTTCAAATAAACAAACATGAAATGTTTTGTTCCAATTCAGGCGACCCAGTCTATACTTGTATGCTGCGCGCATCACATAGTAAATCTAGGCTAATAACCGGAATAAGAGCACACCATGTTTTCAAAACTCGATATCATGGTTAGTAGAGGCCGATCTTTGATCGGGCGAGCGGGGGTGCTTACGAAGTGACCTTCCCCAATCGTACCCAAGTTCCTGAGCCGAGGCAACTTTGGTGATGACGGACACGTGGCCTTAGGCAAACGAGTCAGGGTTTCCTAAATTTCCCCAAAAATAAAATATTTAGGTGGTGACTCTGTATCTGACAAAGCAGTCCATGTTTGACACTTCTTTCAAAAAAATCTGTTTTCTTAAAACGATTTGCCGGATTTGGACTCTTTGGTTCAGATTAAGAACCGTGACATTTGAGTCCTGAACTGTAGTGAAACCAAATGAACAGAACGGGACTCATCCCTCCCGGGGCGTTCGGGGACGTCTACAGCACTTAGCACGGACGCATCGGCGTTATGAGGGCGCTTTTCTATTTGCATCGGACAAGTTGGAGCAATGACGTGGATCTAATGTGACATGAATGACGTGGAGTACAGACAGCTCCGTGTGGCAGTGACGTGGTGTCCGTTGGCACTGAATCAACCAACCGATCGAACAGTTGCTTGTCCGATCTGGAGCAGTTTGATCATAGCTGTTGATTGGATATGCGCGCGATCGTACGGATAAGATGGCACCCGATCGTCATTAGGAGTAATTAGTCAAGGCAGCTATTCGATGTGAGAATGATCTATACCATAGATCGACGATTCAACGGTCAGATGCGATCAAGAAACATGACCATTCGATCAGATTCATCAAGGCTTATAAATAGGCTGCAAAATCAGCCGTTTCATTCAATCCAAAAATTCAGAAGTATTCCTGCAATTCTCTCTCTCTCTCTCTCTCTCCTCTTGATTTTGAGTTTTTGATCAAGAGTTTCTTAAGCAAATTTTTACTTTTCTTACTGGTAATCAAATTCTGCAGATTTGATTATCAATGTCTTGGTTTTCTTGATTATATCAAGAGTATTCTGATCTACTATCATCAGTGCAAACGCCAATAGACTTGATCTTTAAATCAGGCTTCATTGTATCATGGAGACAAATTTGCTGTAACTTTTTGCACATCTTTTGATGGGTGCAAATATTGTCTTTAGGAAAGCGACTAAGTAACGTGACTTGAAACATCATATTTTTGTTCTACATAGACAAGTTCATCGTCAAGTTTTGAAGACCCGAAGACCACCAATTGAAGAATTCAAGACGATTTGTTCCAACTAAAATCTTGACATTGGATTTTTTTGTTTTTTTAATTTAAAAAATGAATGATCGAAAAACTAAGACAAACTGCACAATTTGTTTTCATAACAAACTATGTGATGCAATGATACTGGGAATTCTGGGCTTATAGCTGGGATATGGGGTTCAATTTTGTTATTTTTATGTTTTTGAAAAAGTTTAATTTTCAAATCCCGTTTTAGTCTTAACTTCATTTTTGTTTTTGATAGCAGATAATTTATAAGTAGTATGAAATTAATATTAAATTGAACGTTTAGTCCTGACTTCCCTTAAAATCAGCGGGTTGGAGATACCTGAGTTATCAAAAAAATAAAATAAAATAAAATAAAAAATAAAAAAATTGAACGTTTAGCTATATAAATTAAAGTATCAAGAGTTCATATTCACAAACCTAACTATTTCACAATAAAAAGTAAAATAAATACAAATAATAAATTATAGTTTCATAGGCAAAAATTTAAGGACAAAAATAATTTTTAAGAATGAAATATTTTAGTTGTCGAAAATATCATTATTGTATTTTTAGCGATGAAATTGAATATTTAGTGATAAATTATTATTCTTTTAGAGTCAAATTTTTTGTTTTAAAAAGTTTATTTTTTTAAAACCAAATTACTTTGTTTTTAAAAGTGCAATTACTAGCACGTATCCGAGCTAATATATTAATTTAGTTTTAAAAAAATAAACTTTTTAGCTAATAATTTATCACTAAATAACAAATTTCGTCGCTAATTTAGTTTTAAAAAAAAACCTTTTTTAAACAAAAAATGAGACTTCAAAAGAATAATAATTTATCACTAAATATCCAATTTCGTCGCTAAAAATACAATAATGATATTTTCGACAACTAAAATATTTCATTTTTAAAAGTAATTCTATTTCCATACACTATTTACATTTTGTGAACATCTTGCTCAATGCACACACTTGATGAATTTGTTTATCTTTTGTTTACTCATTCCACACACAAAATGTTTCAAATATGCCCATAACATATGTGCCATTTTGGCAACACACACAAAAAGCTACGTTTTGTGTGCAGCTCAAAAACGCTAAACCATCCCAAAACGTTGAAAATCCCATTTGGGAAGACCCAAAAAAACAACACCCAAATTTACCAAACTACCCTCTGGAACATTTTAATTAATTAATTCAAAAATCAAAAAGTAAGGATAATTTCATTATTTTGGAGTGATGTGACACTTTTAAAAAATATTAAACCAAAAATCAAAAAAGCCAGCTTTTTACCAACTTCCCAAATCACTTCCAAAAAAGCCAAAAAGCTTGGTAAAAAGTCAAAAGTCAGCTTTTTACCAACTTCCCAAAACACCCCATATGATGTGTACAAAAATTCCAACACATTATGTACACACAGCACATAAAATATAAACTCTCACCACACTCCTAAGCCTAAGTCAAAACCTAAACCATGCCCTACACACATGACATTTTTTTGGCACACTCCAACAATTTTCCAACCATATTTACCAAGGTATGAATAAAAAAAAATTTAATCAATAATTTTTTGTATTATTTTACTATTATTCTTCAAAAACTAATACTTTGTAGGTGTTTGGGAAGTTGCTATTTTAATAAGCTATTTTAATTTTTGGCTATTTTAGAGCATCCACAATGGATGTGTTAGTGTCAACTGCTAATTTTTGGCCAGCTAAAAATACTATTTTGTGCTGCAATGGAGCTGCTAAGAGGTGTGTTAGTGTCAATTGTTAACTTGTGTGCTAACTGCAGTGATGCTTCTAGCCAGCCAAGAGAGAGAGGGAGAGAGAGAAAGAGAGAGAATGACACTGGGAAGTGCAGTGGGGGTCGTTCGACCGGACATCTGGACCCTTGCTATTAGCCTCTAAATGCATTTGACCAGCCGAATGATTTTATGGCCGACCGACTATTTTTTGAGACACAACAAAAAGGAGAGAGAGAGAGAGAGAGAGAGAGAGAGAGAGAGAGAGGGGCACTGACAGTGCAGTGGGGCTCACTGCACGTTTCAATTATTTTATATTTTATTATATATATATATATATATATATTCTTAACACACATCTTAACACACACTTTAACATATCCATTGTACCACTACTCACTCTCTAAAATTAACAAACTCTTAACACACCTTAACACATACTTTTAGGTCCCACTTTTATTACTTTTTGTCATATAACACACTTTAACACACTTTTTTAACTATCCCATTGTGGATGCTCTTAGTAGGTTAAAATTTTTGTATTTGGAAAGATGATTGATTTTTTTATCGTTTGATGTGATATCTGTGAGAGAAAAAGTGAAATGTTTATGGGTTTGACATGACATTTTGTTTTATTAGTTATTTTAGCCTATTTGTTTTTTTTTTTTGTAAATTTTAGCCTAAAAGTGACTAAAATTTTTCTTTTTAAGTTTTCAAAAATATTTTTGTTAATTTTAATTTTAATTTTAATTTTTTAGTAAACTTTTTACATATGTAATCAACCTTTTATTTTTTAGAATCACTTAATTTAGATACATTTAAAAAGTAAATTATTTGTCAAATATCTTTAAAAAAATAATAAATACAAAAAAAAAATGTATTGAATTTTTATATTTTTGTATGCTTTTTAAGTGTATCTAAATTAAGTGAATCCAAAAAAAATAATTAGAATTTTAAAAATGTTCACTAAAACAAAAGAATACGGATTGAAATTTTTAAAAAATATTTTTAAAAATTCAAAATCAAACTGAGTGTAAGTTATTGTTAGATTATTTTCATTATTCATTCCATATTGACTGGCAACGAGATGGAAATAGTTTGGTATTGCTTATCCAAATACATTAAACAAATTCGACAATCAACAATTGAGTCAAACAATAGTTTTTGATTCTGTACTTCCGAACCAAAAATTTTCGACATATAACTATTTTTTAAGTTGGTTTTTGAATATATAAAATGTTTTCAAAAGTTAATTTCTGTATAGGTGCAACATTTTCAAAACTGATTTTTAGAATGATAATTGCGACAATTGAAAAAAAAAACTTTCGAACAAAAAAACTCACCTATATTTTGCCTAATTTTTTTTATTAACAGTCATTTTTTTTTCTTTCTATATTCATTGATTTGTAAATCCTCCATCATACAAATCAATAGTAACGGTGGGGTGTAATGGAACAATGTTATAAGCAATGGATAAGGAACAAAAATTTGAGCAATATCGGTCAAATCTATGAGAAACAATGAAGGAATAATATAAAGTGAACAATGATCAATGGAAGGAGTGAGAAAGAAACAAAAAATTAAAGAGTAAGTCTAATGTGTGTATTTTTTGAAAAAAAAATGTGTACTAAGAATTTCCATATAAAAGATGTGTAGTAAGAAAATTTAGTTTTAAGGATTGATATGTGTATTGATATCCATATTGGTCATTTTGTTTAGTGGTAAAATTATAAGAAAAAATTAATTCATTAAGTGTATGCACAGAGAGTAAATGATGTGTGGAAATAGAATTACCCACTCCTAATTTGCCTTACAAATTCTTAACCAAATAATAAACTCCATAGTGAACTGGACATTGAGTTCAATCCCCCTCTCAAATCCTACCAAACAAGCACCCCCACATTGTACAAATCCAACTATTGTTTTGTTTTTGTAGAATTTTCATAACTTTAAAATTCAATAACTATCTAACGTAGATTTCAGTTTCAATAAAATTTGTATGTTGGGAATCTTTTCATTAAAATCTATCAAATAACACATGACAAATATAAAATTCTTTTTAAAAATGAAAATTTGGATTCCTAGTAATGGATATAGTGAAATTTCGTTGCCATAGCACAATGAAATTTCACTATTTTTAAGATATTAAAAAATTTAATTAATGATTCAAAATTGAAAAATTGAACTCCAATTACAAAAAATGGCTACCAAATTTCAAATTTAGATCTTAAAATTTTAAATTAAGGGCTTCAAAATTATGCTTGAGGTTTATCAAGAACTACAGGCCAAAAATATTTATTTATCATTTCCTATAGAAAAATGTGGATTTATTTTCTTTGTTTGCTGCAAACTTGAATATTGTGCAAAAGAGATTTCAATTTTTCCCTTACACAATTTATAATTTTTTGCATACATCTTTTTAGTCATAAATCTTGAATTTCACAAACTAGCTTAGACTTGCTAGTCTAACTGTTTCTTGCTTATTTATCTTAAAATCATGAAGAGTATGATAGAAGAAAAAAATTATGTTATGTATACACAACCATCTATAATATAGAGTTCCAAACTATATAAATATGTTCTCTTGGTTGTTGTGACACAACTCTACTTATGTTGGGTATACCTCCTTATTGGAGTTTGAGACCCAATTAGTTTTGGTTAAAGAGTTTAATTTAATTTGGTTTAGGTATAATATATTTTAATATATTATATCTAATTTGTGGAGACCTAATTCAGTTTGATAACCATTAGAGTTTTGATAACAAAACTCAAGGATCAATTATATATATATATATATATATATATTTGGTATTGGTTTTGTCTAAGGAAAAAAGTGTACAGCTGCTACATACACTTCAATTTAGTGGAGTCAAACTTTTGGGTGAGTGAAAAAGTGGTATTAATTCGGCTGGTTCCTTGCTTCGTTCTTTGGTTTTTCCGAAGTCCTATTAGTGTGCATAATTGGGTGTTTTGATGAAGCTAATTTGGATTATTATTTTGGGTCTTCTTCAACTCTGTTTTTGAAGATTTTGGTTCATCTATTTGGTGAGATCTTTCCTCTTGTTTATTTGTGATTATTTAGAATTCACCTAAGAGTGGTTTGTGAGACCATTCGTGTCTCATTTATAATCATTTGGAAACTATTTGGTTGATAGTGGAATCGAATTTCGATCCCGTGGACGTACCTCACATTGAGGGAACCACGTAAAAATTCTTGTGTTGCTTTTGATTTAATTTTTCCGCATTAGTTTTTATTCTCATTGATTGATTTACTTGTGGGGAATCATATATTTTCCCTAACAACTGGTATTAGAGCTTACGATTTATTAGGATTTATTTATTTGTGTAAATCAATGGAGGGGAATATGGGTCGTATGTCTAGTTTCAATGGAAGCAATTGGGTAACTTGGAAAACTAAAATGGAGGACCTATTATTTTGTAAAGATTGTATGGACCTATTGAGGGAGATAGTGGCAAACTTGATGATATGAAAGATGATGAGTGGAAGAAGCTTAATCGAAAAGCCGTTGGTGTTATCCGTCAATGAATTGATGACAGTGTGTTTCATCATGTTGCGACTGAAACTTCAGCACATGATTTATGGAAAAAATTAGAAGGCCTTTATGATAGAAAATCAGCCATAAATAAAGCTTTTCTGTTTCATAAGTTGGTTAATTTAAAATATAAAGATGGCAGCCCCATTCTAGAACATTTGAATGAAATAAAGAGTATTGTTAACCAACTTGCTTCTATGAAAATTATTTTTGATGATGAGTTGTAGGCTTTGATGCTACTTAGTTCTTTGCTCGAAAGTTGGGAGACTTTGGTTGTGACAGTTAGTAATTCGGCACCCGATGAAGTTGTCACAATGGACCAAGTCACTAGTAGCTTGTTGAATGAAGAAACCAGAAGAAAATCAGCGGGTTCCTCTCATTCAGAAGCATTTGTTATGAGAGACCGAAGCAAAACAAGGGGGAGAAGTAAGACTCCTTATGGTCGTGATCAAAGCCGTGACAAATCAAAAGATGGTTCTTTTTCAAAGAAAGACATTGAGTGCTATTATTGCCATGAGAAAGGGCACATGAAGCGGGAATGCCGAAAGCTCAAGAACAAGGAGAAAAGGCGTGAAAAAAGTGTGGATAAGAAGCAAGAAGACACAACGACAGTTACTACCGATGATCTTATAGTCGTTTGTGAAGATGATTGTATCAATTTTGTGGGCCAAGAGAGTAATTGGGTGATTGATTCCGGTGCTTCTTTTCATGTGACTTCTCGAGTTGATTTCTTCACTACCTACACCAAAGGAGATTATGGTTCTGTTCGAATGGGTAATGAAGGTTTGTCCAAAATTATTGGCATGGGTGATGTTTGCTTGGAAACAAATTTGGCCTGCAAGTTGTTGCTTAAAGATGTGAGGCATGTTCCCGACATTCGCCTCAATTTGATCTCTACTGGGAAGTTAGATAATGAAGGCTTCAACAACAAATTTGGTGATGGAATAAGGAAGCTCACAAAGGGTTCTTTGGTGGTGGCTAAGTGCAAGAAGACTCATACACTTTATTCGATGCAAGGAAAAATTTGTAAAGGTGTTGTCAATGCACTTGAAGATGATACTTCTACCGAATTGTGGCACAAGCGGCTTGGCCACATGAGTGAAAAGGGGCTGCAAGTATTGTTCAAGAAAGAGCTTTTACCCGGTTTGAAAGGTACACATCTTAAAACTTGTGTTCATTGTTTGGCGGGTAAACAACATAGAGTTTCTTTTCATAAAAATGTTGCCTCTAGAAAAGAAAATGTTTTGGAGTTGATTCATTCGAATGTTTGTGGTCCTTTAAAAGTTAGAACACATAGTAGTGCACTTTATTTTGTTACTTTCATTGATGATTATTCAAAGAAAGTTTAGGCTTTTCTACTAAAACTAAAGATCAAGTTCTAGAAGTATTTAAGCATTTTCAGGCCATGGTTGAAAGAGAAACAGGGCAAAAATTGAAGTGCATCCGATCAGACAATGGTGGTGAATACATTGGGCCATTTGATGAGTATTGTCGCAGCCAAGGTATTCGGCATCAAAAGACAGTTAAGAAGACTCCTCAACAAAATGGAGTTGCCGAGAGGATGAACCGCACCATTGTGGAAAGAACAAGGTATTTGCTTTCACAAGCTAAATTGCCAAGATCCGTTTGGGGTGAGGCAATGAAGACAGCGGTTAACGTAATCAATTTGTCTCCTTCCTATCTTTTGAATGGTGATGTTCCAGAAAGAGTTTGGACCGGTAAAGATGTATCTTATGAGCACTTGAGAGTGTTTGGTTGCCGAGCTTTTGTTCACATTCCAAAGGATGAGAGGTCCAAGCTTGATAGTAAGTCAAGACAATGTATTTTTCTTGGCTATGGGCATGATGAATTCGGGTATAGATTGTGGGATCCGGTCGACAAGAAAATCATTCGAAGCCGTGATATTGTGTTTCTTGAAGACCAAACAATTGAAGACTTTGGCAAAGGTGATCAACCGGAGCCAAAAACTAGTGATCTCATTGATATGGATCCATCTCCTTCATCTTCGGTGAATGATGAAAATGGGGGAGATGTGCAGCCACCTATTGAAGATGTAGAGGATGATGCTAATCCTAATGAAGTTGAGTCAGAAATTGAGGAAGAGCATCCAACTCAAGAACCGCCACCACAACTTGAGTTAAGAAAATCTACAAGGGACCGACAACCTTCAAGAAAGTATCCTCCCAATGAATTTGTGTTGATTTCTGATCAAGGGGAGCCTGAGAGCTACCAAGAAGCAATTGAGCATGCAAAGAAAGGTGATTGGAAAAAGGCCATGGACGAGGAGATGAATTCCTTACTTGAAAACCAGACTTATGACTTAGTGAAATTGCCTAAAAGGAGGAAAATTCTGAAAAATAAGTGAGTTTTCAAATTGAAGAATGATGGCAAGAATCTAAGGTACAAGGTACGTCTTGTTGTGAAAGGCTTTGGGCAAAAGAAAGGTATTGACTTTGACGAGATTTTCTCGCTGGTTGTGAAGATGTCTTCTATTCGGGTTGTACTTGGCAGGGTTGCAAGTATGAACCTTGAAGTTGAACAACTTGATGTGAAGACCGCATTTCTTCATGGTGACCTTGAAAAAGAAATTTACATGGAGCAACCAGAAGGTTTTGTGGAGAAAGGGAAAGAGAAATTTGTTTACAAATTGAAGAAAAGTTTGTATGGTCTCAAGCAAGCCCCACGGCAATGGTACAAAAAATTTGACTCTTTCATGATGAATAATGGTTTTTCTAAAACCACTTCGGACCATTGTGTGTTTGTGAAAAATTTCCCAGATGGTAAATCTATTATTCTTTTGCTTTATGTTGATGACATGTTAATTGTGGGTCAAGATTCTACCATGATTAACAGGTTGAAATTGGAGTTGAGCAAGTCTTTTGCTATGAAAGATTTGGGACCGGCAAAACAAATTCTTGGTATGAAAATTGTTCGTGATCGCAAAGAGGGACTAATTTGGTTGTCTCAAGAAAGCTACATTGAGAAAGTTCTTGAGAGGTTCAACATGAATAAAGCAAAGCCGGTTGGTTGTCCACTTGCAAGTCACTTCAAGCTTAGTTCGAATCAATGTCCTACAAGTGAGAAAGACAAGAAAGAGATGCTGAAAGTTCCTTATGCTTCAGCAGTTGGTTCTTTGATGTACGCCATGGTTTGTACAAGGCCGGATGTTGCTCACGCCGTTGGTATGGTGAGTCGGTTTCTCTCTAATCCGGGTAAAGAACATTGGGCAGCGGTAAAATGGATTCTAAGGTATCTTCGAGGGACTTCGAAGGTGTGTTTGTGTTTTGGGGATGGTAAGCCGATGCTTGATGGGTTCACAGATTCTGACATGGCCAGTGATATTGATTCTAGAAAATCTACTTCGGGGTATTTGATGACTTTTGCAGGGAGAGCTGTGGCATGGCAATCTAAATTACAAAAATGTGTTGCTCTCTTAACTACCGAAGCTGAATTTATTGCTATTACAGAAGCTTGCAAAGAAGTGTTATGGTTGAAGAAATTTTTGCAAGAGTTGGGTTTAAAGCAAGAAAAGTATGTGCTTTATTGTGATAGTCAAAGTGCTATTCATTTGAGTAAAAATTCTACTTTTCATTCGAGATCGAAACACATTGATGTGAGATACCATTGGATTCGTGATGTGTTAGATTCAAAATTGTTACAACTCGAAAAGGTTCACACAGATGATAATATTTCAGATATGTTGCCTAAGACTTTGTTGAGGGACAAACATTTAAAGTGTCAAACTTTGGCGGGTATGGTTGATATCTCCACCTAAGTCGATAGGGGGAGAATTGTTGAGTATACCTCCTTATTGGAGTTTGAGACCCAATTGGTTTTGGTTAAAGAGTTTAACTTGGTTTGGTTTAGGTATAATATATTTTAATATATTATATCTAATTTGTGGAGACCTAATTCAGTTTGGTAACCATTAGAGTTTTGATAACAAAACTCAAGGATCAATTATATATATATATATTTGGTATTGGTTTTGTCTAAGGAAAAAAGTGTACGGCTGCTACATACACTTCAATTTAGTGGAGTCAAACTTTTGGGTGAGTGAAAAAGTGGTATTAATTCGGCTGGTTCCTTGCTTCGTTCTTCGGTTTTTCCAAAGTCCTATTAGTGTGCATAATTGGGTGTTTTGATGAAACTAATTTGGATTATTATTTTGGGTCTTCTTCAACTCTGTTTTTGAAGATTTTGGTTCATTTATTTGGTGAGATCTTTCCTCTTATTTATTTGTGATTGTTTGGAATTCACCTAAGGGTGGTTTGTGAAACCATTCGTGTCTGGTTTGTAATCGTTTGGAAATTATTTGGTTGATAGTGGAATCGAATTTCGATCCCGTGGACGTACCTCACATTGAGGGAACCACGTAAAAATTCTTGTGTTGCTTTTGATTTAATTTTTCCGCATTAGTTTTTATTCCCATTGATTGATTTACTTGTAGGAAATCATATATTTTCCCTAATAACTTAAAGTTTGTGTAATGTGGATTTTCATTAAAATGTAAGGTGAATGTACAATCGATTCATCATCAGTCTTCAACCAAATTGTTGTTCATGACTTCCAATATATCAAAGAAGCATAATTTTAAAGAAAGATACCAAAGTGGTTCAAACAGTTGCAATTATGACTAATCACAACAATTATTGATGGACTAATTACACAAATTATCTTACATAACCTGAGACTTTAGGCTTCATAGAATGATGTTTTCCGACAAACATAATACTGACAAATTATTATCCGTTGCCTACATAAGGGGAATGGGTTTTATTAGTAATGACAAGACACGATCTATAGTGTCACGACCTTGAGAGGCATGCCCATCTCCGTACTGATACATGCATTGTGCCATTCTAGCAAGGTTCATTGCAATTCCAATAAAAGTCTGGGTGAAGGGAGAATCTGAAACACCATCTTCATTCATCTTCTTCCATGTCTCCCCAATCAAGTATTTGATGTGTTCCCGAGCATCTTTTTCTGATGCACCAGTTTCATGCATGTAACATTGGATTGATTTAGGAACGTCACCTCTTTTTAACTCATCCTGAATCAAAGAAAATAAGAAACATAAAACCAGGTGCAATACTTAAACGGAGTAATCGTTTTTTAACTGCAACTTTGACATTTTTTAGATCTTGGATAGAACTAGAAAGGGAAAAAAATATACATCTATAACAATGCATTAAAGAGGACCATTTTAAAGCATTTTTCTTTCCCTTCACTTTATCTTATCCTAGGCCTAAATTGATTCCTAATGAACCTTTTTATGGAAAGTAAAAGGGCATAGATTGCTTACTGATGACGTTCCTAAGTCATCTGAAAGTCGTAAAATCTATGATGACCAACGAATTATATTATGATATCTCTCTAAGCATTCCAAGGCTTGCTTTGTAATTGGCTTAGTAACAAAAAAATAGGCATGCACTAGTATAACCGGAGCTGATATTGAAATCCATGCATTGCTCATGTATTCTTCCAAAGTCGGTGTATATCTGTTGTCATACCACTTTGCCTCCAATAAGTAAGATTTACAAATATCTGCCCACTGATACAATTAGAATGGTTCAATCAATTGAAAAAACTACATAAAATGAATGACATAGAAAGTTACTTTGAACATGACCAAAGAAAGATTAAGAAATATTAGTTCATGAAGAATGTGATTACCACTTTCTTAAGGTACGAAATGATGTTCAATCCTTGTCCTTTAAGGACATCATAAGCCATTTCATTAATCGAATTGAACAAAGCGAGGAAACATATCTTCATATAGTCTGGAAGTTGTTCGATTGCACTGATATCCCACCTAAAAGTGAAAGAATATATTTTGATTTCTCATTATGTCAAATATATTTAAAAAGCATTCAAATACAATTATAGATATTAACACAATTACTTCTACCAACCTCTCAACGGCATTGGTAAATAGTTCAAGTTCCTCTAATGTACCATACACATCGTATACATCATCAATTGTTGTTATTAGTGAGTTGATCTTCGTGGACATTCTTCTACAGTATCCAAATTGAGGCTCAAAAATCACTCCTACAGTCCATAAAAAATTCTCCATCAACCTATCCCTAGCAAAGCTCAAATTTTCTCCAAAACCTGTACTCCTCCACCACCTATATTCATAAGAAGGACGAGAATAATATATTAAGTATATGAAATACTATAAATATATAATATGGATGAGAATATTACATTAAAAGCTAGTATGTAACACCCGTTGAATTTGATGTGTGTATCCACGCCATAGGTGAAAAAAAAATAGTGATATTCATCTGGTGACAAATATCATTGTCGTATTACATCACATTTCTCACCTTGACATTTGTTTTACATCTTCTTGATGAGTTGCTTGCACCATGTTGAAATCCAATTTGGCAAGCTCAAGCAATATAGAATTCATATTTGATCTTCTCCCATACACATCAATGAACCACCTTGCCTCTAGTCTTATCATCCTCCAATGTAGTGGAAGCTCCAAGGCATGACTAACTAGCATGGCAAGATTCTGATCAATGTCTTTCTTGAGGTTTTCTTTGAGATTTTTAGTTGTGAAATTTCTAGCATCATCCAATATACTTTCACCCTCAATTGAAAGGTACGAGGCTTCATACAAACAAAGTAGTCCTTTTGTATCATCACAAAGGCATGCCATGAAATTGCCCTTTTCGTCCTGAAAATTGTTAAAAATCTCTGCAATCCAAACTAGCTACCAATTAGCTAAAATAAAGATAAAAAGCTCAAGCATTAATGCCCAATTGTTTCAGCTTACCATTTTTTTTTTCTTTAATTCTCATTTATTTATTTTTTATGCTTTTTCTTTTTTTTTTTTCCGCGGGGGGGCGGCCCGGTTCCCTCGTAAAACTTTGGCAAAACTACACTGGTATACACTACACTTTGCTCTTTCTGCCAATTTGGTTTTTGTAATTACAGTTAACTTAATTTTGTGCTAAATTTTTTATTGTCTCAATTTGGTCTAATATACAATACCCGTCTGGTTTTTTGACAAAAATAAGGCATGTGTCATTTTTTTCAAGGGAAAAATGGTCCATTATCTTCCTCTTTTTCAACAATTGCCATCACCGCCACCAACCACCATCATCAACTAACCACATGCACGAGCTTCATCTACCACATCCACCTTTAAAACCAATCACCACCAGTAACCAACCACCTGCACCACCTCTATCCATCCCCAAAACCGACCATCAACTAACTACTTGTTACTCACTGCATGGTTGCACCACCACCCTCACCTTCCACTATCCCGGCTCACTCTCCTCCCCACTTCCCCATCACATTATTGGCTCTTCCCTAACACCCTCGTTGCCTAACTCCCCTCTATTGCATCTCTGCCCCTTTCTCGCCTTATATCACTTCCCCCTCCATCTTTGAGCTTTGAGCTAGAGCCTTGTCGCCACATTCTTATTCCTACCCAAGACCCCTCACCACCTTCTTCCTTCTCCTATCTTTCTTCATGTATATGGGTTATTTATGAGTGACGCAACTCACTGTTAAATGGGAATATATTGGCAAATATATAATTTTCCCCTGAAAACATGACGCGTGGCTCACGTGCATAATTTATAATTTATTTTTTCTTTCTTAAATGCTAATAGATATCATCAATTAGACTAAATTGAGAGAAATTAAAAAAAAAAATTAAGAGCATAATATACAATTGCAATTTCATGGATCAAATTGACACAGAGGGTACAAAGTAAATATACTACTGTATAATTTTTTCTAAAAAAAAAATGGAAAACAAATTGAGGAAGTTATTGAAGTACCTTGAGGGACATTATACCCATGTTGCCTTAAAAGTCTAAATTTGATAGCTGTAGCATACAAATCCTCTTTGCTCCACTTATCATCACTGTAGTTGTATATGCTTTCCAAAACATTCTCTATCTCTTCCTTGAAGTGATAGAACACTCCAAGCCTTTGCAAGTCATCAACCAACTCAAGTCCATCCAATGGATCCATATCCACTACTTTCTTAAGCATTACCTTCACTTCTTCCTTCAACTTTGCAGCCCTTTTTGCATATACATCTCCCTAACAAAACAATTTCATTATTAGCGAAATTACCATTGTTTTGAATCCACTAATGAAGCACAATATAATAACATTAACTATATATATACCACATATTGACTATTTAGTGATTGCACATAGCCATAGTCCCAAATGGGAGGTTGGTAGTTCGCAGATCGTCTAACAAGCTTTTGATTGCAAGGCTCTGAAACAACAATGCATCGAACAGTACGCAGAGATCGGCCATGAATGGATACTAATTGTGGGGAAGAGCTTGGATACGGTAGAGTGGAAGTGTGAAGAGAGAGAGGAACTACAAAGCTAAGAGCCATTGCAATGTGTTTCTTACAAAGCTTGCTTTGATTGTTTGGCTGAGTTTGATAACAACCCAGACTTATATAGCATGCCCATATCACTGTTGAAACAAAAAAAATAAATAATAAAATCAAGAGATATGCACTAACCCTTATTAAAGCCATTCTCTTGTCTTGTTGCCATTGCGCATGTGATTTTTTTTGCTTGACTGGGTGAATGCTAAATTAATGGGAAACAGATATGTATGATACATCATCACCTTTGCCCTTTCATGATGAATTACCCACATGTTGAAAATTTGACTCAAATTTCACACCTAAATTAGTTTTAAGAGATATTTATCATTCCTTGTTTGATTTAGACTGTCTAAATCACTTGAGATATTTATCATCCTTTGCTTGATTTAGACTGTCTAAATCATGTTGAGATTCGATTGTCTATGTGAAAAGTAAAAAATAAATAAAATATTTATTTTTAGACCGTAATTCATTTTAGTCCGTTGTGGTTTGATGCCAAATTATATATATAATGTACATTCATTCATTGGTTGTGTGCATAATTCTTCACAACGCACATTATTGGCTTTTTTATTACTAGGATTAAAACAATCACTACAAAAAATTAAGCTTTTATAAATTAAAATTTAGGGATAAAATTATTTTTTAAAGACTAAATATTTTGGTTACGAAAAGTGTTGTTACTATATTTTTAGTAAAGAAAATTGGACATTAGTGATGAATTATTATCCTTTTGGAATCAATTTTTTATCTCAAAAAATAAACCATTTTGAGACCAAATTATTTTGCCTCTAAAAATCTATTTATTAGTGATATTTTCAAAATTTGGTCGCTAAAAGATTTGTTTTTGACTTTTCGGGATAACCTTCTAGCGACTATTCTCACGACGATGAAAATTAGTCCCTAAATGTCTTTTATAACAAAATTTTCATTTGCGATCAAAACATTTAGTTTTTAAAACTCTTATATGTTAGTGAATACAAGGAAAATAAAAAATAAAAAAATCACTATAGAACAAGCCAAGAGGCCATCTACAGATCACATGCAGAAAATTACAAAAATAAAAAAATAAAAAATAAAAAATCAAGCAGAAGCAGTAGACAAGATGACAACTACAAATACGCTCTTATCTTTACCACACCCCAGTGAGTACCAACACAGTGATACATTCTTGATCAAAATTCTCAATCGTGGCTTATTCAATCCAGTTTATAAGTGAAATCAAATTCAAAATCTAAATCACGGTGCATTATTGGAGAAATTGGATATTTGGGTATTGAATTAAAGGTGTTTCTTGAAAATTATCTAAAGTCGTCCTCTCATGTCAAGATAAGGATTGTATCTCTCTTCCCATTTATAATTTTTAAGCCTTTCTTTCTAAATAAACTATTTGGTAAAGATTTTGAAAAGATTGAAACCAATCATACATGAAAAAGATTAGTCCACCTACACTCACTTAAAAGGAATTTTATATATACAAAGAAGATGTAAGAAAACTTCTTCTTTAGTTACCTACTTTAGATAATTGGATAAATAATAATATATTATAGTTACTAGATTTATATATTATAAAGTGTTTATCATCCCATTAAATTCATTATCATTATATTGATAGTCCACCAACACTCACTTAAAAGGAATTTTACATATACAAAGAAGATGTAAGAAAACTTCTTCTTTAGTTACCTACTTTAGATAATTGGATAAATAATAATATATTATAGTTACTGATTTATATATTATAAAGTGTTTATCATCCCATTAAATTCATTATCATTATATTGATTTAAATGACTCCACACAACTCTTATTTGTTACTAATTTAATTGTGAACATAATAGTAAATACTTTATGATATGTAAATGTGGTGGTTGTAGTAGTATCATTGTTTAAGAAAATAACTGCGTATATTGCATTGCTCGATAATTATTCAATAATTTCATTGTATTACGTGGCATTATTTATATGATTTTTCAAGCCAATCATGTAACAAAAAATCTTAAAAATAAAATATGTTGAGTCACCTTCAGTAAATTTTTATGAGATAAATGATTACCCACTTAATATATGATGTGATTTTTATTGACTAAAAATACTACATAGCTTATACCGCATGATATACCGAAAATATCTTATAATTAGGTATATTGCACTTACCTTCCCCGAGTTTTTTGACAATTATAGAGATCTCTCCTGAAGTTTTAAAAATTATACTGACCTCACTTATTTTAACTAATAATATACAAATACCCCTTCTATTAACTTTTCCTTAGACACCATTAATTTTTTTTTAGTATATTTTTATGATAATGTTACGCCTTTTTTATCGAAATATTACTTAATAATTTGAAATATGATATAATCTATTATGATTAAGTAACATGTTCATAATAATAATAATAATAATAATACCATAAACATATATAATTATATCACAGTTGTTATAACAAATCATCACTAACTTCAAAATAGGTAATAACCGAAAACTACAAATGTCATAACTTGGGCATATGGTACACACCCCAAAATGGTGTGTGTATTATAGAATTTTTCTAATAAAATACATACAATATACACATTTTTCATATTTTTTTACCGTCTTCGTAAATATATATTTTGGCAAAATTCTAGCAATCTACAAAAGATAAGCATACAACTTCTTTCACCCAAAAGCACCAGACCCACTATAAAAATTTGTTCAATTCAATTCTTATTTTTTTATTTCTCATTCACTTAATTGAAGTTCATCATTCCAAATTTTTTATTTCTTTATTCAACCAAACACTACAAGAAAATGGGGCTTAAAAGACGGAACTATTTGCGACGGTACACTTGCCGTCGCAAAATTTTTGCGACGGTAAAAAATACCGTCTCAAAAAATCAGAATATTTGCGACGGTAAAACAGAGTATTTGCGACGGTAAAAAATACCGTCTCAAAAAAGGAGAGTATTTGCGACGGTATCTTCTGCCGTCGCAAATACTCTCCTTTTTTGAGACGGTATTTTTCTACCGTCGCAAATACTCTGTTTTTTGAGACGGTATTTTGTACCGTCGCAAATACTCTGATTTTTTGAGACGGCATTTTCTACCGTCGCAAAAAGTGACTTTTGTGTTTTTTTTTTTTTTTAAGTGAATATTTTTTAATTTTTAAATATTTTTTTTAGATGCACTTTACTTAAATGTATCTAAAAAAAAATTTATGAAAAAATACTTTTAAAAATTAATAAATACATACAAATATAAAAAAAAAATGTATTGAATTATTGTATTTCTTTTGTATTTTTGGTATTTAGTGAATTTTTAAAAGATTTTTTTTTACTTTTTAGGTGTATTTATGTTAGGTGTGTCTAAAAATTAAAAAAATTACTTAAAATATTAAAAAAATTCAGTAAAAATAATATAACACGGAAAACAAGAAAGTATAATTTTCTCAAAAGAGTTTTTGGAAAACTCTAACCTAGCATAGTGATTGTGGTTTTGAGATAGCTTCATATATATACAATCACAAAATAGTTTGAATAAATTCAACAGTATTTTTCTGCCGCAAAAAAAAAAATAAAAAAAACGATGTCGTCTTACTCTTTTAATATAACATCTCTTTTCATTCATTTTTTCATCTTCCTGTCTCTCTGTATTTATCTCTCTCTGTTCTTTTTATCTCTTTCACTCATCACTCTTCTTTCTCTGTCTGTCTGTTTCTCTCTCTCATTTTCTCTCTATGTCTCTCGTATATCTTTCTTCTTGCTATCTCTTCCATCTGTCTTCTCTCTCTATCTCTCTCGCTCATCTTTCTTCTCTCTATCTCTCTTATTTATTCTCTCTCTCTCTTATTTCTATCTCTCTCGCTCATCTCTCTTTTTTCGTGTCTCTCTCTCTCGCTCATCTCTTTTCACTCTATTTCTCTCTCTTTTTGTCTATCTTTTCTCTAATCTCTTTTCTCTCTCTGTCTCTTTCGTTCATCTCTCTTCTCTCTATCTCTCTCGTTCATCTCTCTTCTCTCTCTGTCTCTTTTTCTGTCTCTGTCTCTCTCTTTCTCTTTTTGTCTCTCGCTCATCTCTCTTCTCTCTATCTCTCTCATCTGTCTTCTCTCTCTGTCTCTCTCACTCATCTTTCTTCTCTTTATCTCTCTCGCTCATCTCTCTCTGTCTCTCTCTCGTTTATCTCTTTCCGCTCTTTCTCTCTTTGTCTATATCTTTTCATCCATTTTTTCATCTTCCTTTCTCTCCTCTCTTTCTCTCTCTCACTCATCACTCTTCTCTCTCTGTCTGTTTGTCTATCTGTCTCTCTTCACTCTCTCTTTTTCTGTGTCTCTCTCTCGCTCATCTCTTTTCACTCTATTTCTCTCTCTTTTTGTCTATCTTTCGCTCATCTCTTGTTTCTCTCTCTTTTTCTATCTGTCCTTCTATCTCTCTCTCTCTCTCTCTCTCTCTTTCTCTCTCTGTCTCTTTTTCTGTCTATCTCTCTCTCTCTGTCTCTCTCTCACTCTCACTCTCTTTCACTCATCACTCATATCTCTCTCTATATGCTTGTCTATTTCTCCCTCATTATGTTCGCCTTGCTCACTCTCTTCCTCTCATATTCTCTATTTATCGAGCTCCTTCTCGATTTATCTATCTCTTCTCTCATCTCTTTTCTCTCTCTGTCTCTTTCGTTCATCTCTCTTCTCTCTATCTCTCTCGTTCATCTCTCTTCTCTCTCTGTCTCTTTTTCTGTCTCTTACTCTCTATCTTTTTCTCTTTTTGTCTCTCTCTCTCTCTCTTCTCTCTCTCTAACTCATCACTCTTCTCTCTCTCTCTCTCTCTCTCTTTATCTCTCTCGTTCATCTCTCTCTGTCTCTCTCTCTCGTTTATCTCTTTTCGCTCTTTCTCTCTCTCTTTGTCTATATCTTTTCATCCATTTTTTCATATTCATTTCTCTCTTCTCTTTCTCTCTTTCACTCATTACTCTTCTCTCTCTGTCTGTTTGTCTGTCTGTCTCTCTGTGTCTCTTATTCATCTATCTCTTCTTTCATCTCTTTTTTCATCTCTTTTCTCTCTCTGTCTCTTTCGCTCATCTCTCTTCTCTTTATCTCTCTCGTTCATCTCTCTTCTCTCTATCTTTCTTTCTGTCTCTCTCGTTCATCTCTCTTCTCTTTATGTCTCTCTTGCTCATCTCTCTTCTCTCTATCTCTCTCTGTCTCTCTCGTCCAGCTCTCTTCTCTCTCTGTCTCTTTTCTGTCTATCACTCTCTCTCACCACCCATCTCTTCTACCACCTTCACCACTACTGCAAACACCATTCCACCACCACTATTACTTCTATTGTCGCCACTTCACCTCTACGACTACCATTACTACTACTATCGCCACCACTCCACTACCACCACTACTACTACTGCCACTACTACTACCATTACCTCTCTTTCACCCCTGCACTCCATTTACACTACCACTATCAAAACTTCACCACTAATCTCTTTCGTCATCACCATCACCACCACCACCACCACCACCACCACCGCCATCATCTCTTATCCACCACCTTTACTACTGCTGCCGCTTCTTTTCCTCTACCACAAAAAATTAGTTCATGATTTTTAGTAATAAAAAAAAATAGGCCGCAGAAAAATATTTTTCATTGATTACAGAAAATTAACTTTTTATTTTAGTAGAAAATATTTTTCATTAAAATATATATTACCCCTACTTCTACAAAATAAAAAATAATAATATTTATTTTCATTAAAATAAAAATGAAACAAATAAATTTTCAATCTTAATAACTAAAAAAAAAAAAATTTAAAAAAAATTCATTAACTACAAAAAAAAAATATTTTTTTAACAAAAACTAAATTTATTTAATTATTTTTTTATTTTTATTTTTATTTTTCATTCCCGCCCCTTTATTTTTTTCCATTCCCGCTCCCCCCTTTTTTTTCCCAAATTTTCCTTACGCCTCTTGCCCCTTTTCTTTAGATCTTGCCCTAATTTTTTGACAGACCCAACAAACAAACAAACCCAACACACACGCAGAGACTCTCTCTCTCTCTCTCTCTCTCTCTCTCTCTCTACCCTACCCGCCCATCATCCGACGATCTACACGGTGAACCTCTGACCGACGATCTACACTGAACGACCGACGATCTACACTTCCGAACGGCGATCGATTTGCATTGAGCGACGATCGATCTACACTGAGGTACCTCTCTCTCTGTATAAATAGATGTACTCTTGAACTCAATCTCAGGGTTTTGGAATCAGATTTTGTTGCTTTTACTCGATCCAAGAACATCAAGATTCAAGAAACAGAGCTGGGTTGTTCGATTTAGATGGGTTTGAAGGTGCTGTACCTGTACTGATGTACTCTTGAACTCTAGATAGAAGATATATATATATATATATATATTGTCACTGAGGTACCTCTCTCTGTATATATATGAGTCGTGTGCTTTAATATAAATAGATGTGTGTGTATTGCAGTGGTGAGTGTGTACACGTATGAATGATATATTTTGGTTCAATTTATATATATTCACAACTAATTGATATGTTTGAAATAAGCTAATAGAAATTAGTGTGAGAGATCTGAGATATGGAATTTGTAACAAATCAGTGTTATATAACAAATCAGTGTTATATATGGAGCTTAAATCAATATACTTAAGTTGGTTAATCTTTGGAGATTGAAGATGACTAGTATAGAGAAAAAGCATGCTAATATGTTTAAAGAACTTGTTTGTTCTGGGTGGTGGTGATAAAATTGAGCATATGGTGTTTGCTTAAATGCCACAGAAACAAAGATTTGCATTATATAGTCAGCAACCATTTTCCTAACCTTTAATTTTTTGTGCATGACACTTCTCAATGGATCTTCAGAAAGAAAACAATTTGCATATTTAGTTTAGGCCTAACCTTGTGAGTGTTTATGAGACTATCAGAATTTGTAGCATTATGAGACTATCAGAATTTGTAGCATTTGCCATATAAAATACCAAGTAAAATTGCAAAATGCAGGTACTTCAAGTTTGGAATTTGAATTAAAAGGACCAAATATCCATCATTTACATATTAAAAAAATTATCTACAAGGTAATACTAAAATGGTTCAATTTCCAGCACATAACATAAATATAGATAAACAAATACAGCAAAGGTGTAAAATACAATTGAACTGTTGCTTCCAATGATCATAACTAGAAACATGTTCAATTTCCATCTTCTGCCACCATACTAGTACAATAAACTCTTCTCCCCTGCTACTAGTGACTAGATTAGAAACCAACTAAGACTTAACTACATTATGATTAGTCCTCATATTACATCTGGAAAACTATGTAAGTTGCTGTGATAGTTATATGTACACATATACTCTCATTAGTTGGTTATACTCTCATTAGCTGTGATAGTTATATCAAATCTGAAATTTTTTAATATAATAAAGTCACATGCATATCAACACTACCATAATGTTTCAATTTTCAATTCTAATAATTGAAAAAATGTAGTAATATATAAATCCTTGCTGGTAGTGTTAAATCCTTTCTTGCAAATTTTAAAATATGCTTTGGTGTTCAACCTATTAGCTTCTTGATTGCTGCCATATTGCTAATATTAATGTAGAACTCGATACCGTCCAATTGCTAGGTACTCATTAATTGGTTTTGGGTTTGGGTTTATAACAAAAAATGATATCCCTGGTTTAAAAACATTTGGGATTTATTTCTTTCCTTTTAATTTTAAAAAATTTTCCTCTTTTTTTTTTTTTTTTTTTCCCCCAGTTTGATGCTTGATCCATATGTAAATTTAGTCTATGACTACATGAGAGGACTGGAAGATATTAAAAAAGATAAAGTGTGATGTTATCTCTAACAGATATTAAATTGCCTTCCCTTGCTTCTGTGTGTACTGGTGTGCTCACATCATTTCCTTTTGTCTTAGGTGCGAACTACAATTCGTGCAAGTCATTCATTTCTAGAGGATTGTGGTGAGTTCTTGTTGACAAATTTTTAATATCCTCATCATCTTCTTCTTCTTGTACTGTTATTTTAGAATATGGTTTACTGTAGATGGAGATAAGCTTAAATATGTTAGCCTTTTGCATATGCATTGTTTATTATTTTGATTTTCAGCTGTACTTATATGCTCTATTAATCAAATTCAGCACTCAAGGGCCGTGGCACGCTGTGATTGCGTATGACGCTTGTGTTCGGTTGTGCCTTCATGCTTGGGCAAAGCAATGCATGAAAGCTCCCATGTTTTTGGAAAATGAATGTGCTCTGTTGCGAGACACATTTAGGTGACTTTTTCTACTGTGCCATCATTTGTATTGGGCCTTCTGTTGAATTTTTCTACTGGAAATATACTTGTTAAAGCACTACTTAAAAAAAAGAAAAAAAGAAGAGAGCATTACAATGATGTTAATCTTAAGTTCTTACTTGAAGAGAACTGCTGTTTGAAGTAATTTGATGAACCTGTCAGAACCAAAAGCTAAATAATTATATTAAGCTACAAGGAGAAAGCAAAAATGGACAATATTTGTGGAATATATTTTGAAGTTACCAAGATTGCAACACTTATGGGGAAAAAATTGTGCTCAATGAGATCTGCTGGAGTATAAAACATTTTCTATTTGCCTTGCCTCAATTATATCCTAAATAGGGTATGTTTCCTTGTTAGCAAATGTTGTGTTATAGAAAATATTTTTTTTACTTTAAATTCAAAGGTGTAAATTCTTTGAACTAATGTTACAGATTAGTTAAATTCATCAAAACTTATCAGTGTTAACGCCCCAAAATCACCAAACCGCGTCGGTTTAGCACGAAACTTGGCACACACGACCTCCTAGGCACGAGAGACTTGTGGGAGAAGACGGGGCTCGAATCGGGTTCCCGGTTTGGGAGTTAGAGCCGGATTTCGGTCCAGTCAAAATTATTTACTAAACTATCTTTCTAATTATATAGTAGTCAATTTTTTTTTAATATTTTTCTGTAATTAAAATATTAACACCATTATATGGTTTTTAATTATTTTTATCTTGTTTTTTTCAGATATTTCCTGAGTAGCAGTTGGCTTCTTCTGGAATGCGGGCGTATAAAGATTATGACCAATTTTTGTTTTTGTAACCCACGAACGAATCAAGACGAAAACTTTTGGTTTTGATTTTGATTTATGTTATTTAAATTTGTGAGCAACATTATGTATGTATTATGCGACGTTATGTAGTGGCATAATTTTTATTGTTATGAATTTTTATTTATGTATTGTTATGAATGGAACAATATTATTAATTTTTATTATTTGTCAACTTTTGTTTATGTATGGATTTATATTATTCTGTAATTTTTGGATTTTTTATAGTTATTTTTTATTTTATACAGGTTATTTTAATTTTTTTAATAATTCCTCAACAGTTTTTTTTTTTTTTTTTGAGACGGCATAAGAACCCGTCGCAAAAAAGAGTAATAGGCTTTTGCGACGGCACCAATACAGTCGCAAAAGCTGTGAAATTGTAATTGACAAGAAACCTTTAGCGACGGTAGACGTTGCCGTCGCCAATAGTTATAAGCTGCCAGAGTTTTAGCGACGGTAATTCTGCCGTCTCAAAAACCCACTTTTAGCGACGGTAATTATGTGCCGTCGCGAAAACTGATATATTCTTCCATTATTGGCGACAGAAAAAGTGCCGTCGCAAAAAAGGCACCCTCCCGTCGCAGAAACTAATGGCGACGGCACTTACTGTCGCTAAAGCTCTTTTGCAACCCCCTTTGTCGCGACCCTCCCTTCCCGTCGCAAAAAGCAAAATTACCGTCGCAAAAAGTATTAGCGACGGGATCCAGGGCATTTGCGACGGCTGCCTACCGTCGCAAAAAACACTTTTTTTGGTAGTGAAACATTCATGCTCTATCAAGAACACTAAACCCAAATGGGTTTGATTTGAAAATCACTATTCAACCTACCATAAAATTAAATCATGTTAATTTTTCATTTTTGGTAACAGTTGGTTTGGAGACATAAATTGATTAATACAATTACTATCACCACTATCCCACCATTTTTCGAATAACAATACAACTACCACCACCACCACTAACACCACCACACCATTTTATTATGTATTTTCTTTACAAATATTATAAATTTTTGTGGCAAATGCTATCTAATTTTCTAACAGCGTGATGATAATTTATTATTATATATTATTTGTTATAACAATTGTGATACAATTATGTACTTTTATGGTAGTATTAATTTTTTTTTTTAATCAAAATGTTACTAAATCATAATAGATTATAACATATTCCAAATTATTGAGTAATATTTCGATAAAAATGCATAATATTATCATAAAAATACATAATTGTATCATTAATTTTTTTCAAACACAATAATTTCACTTTAAAATTTGAGTTACAAGCAAGGAGCAGTGGCTAGGATAGCTACAAAGTGGAAGGGGAAATAGGTAATGGTTAGTGAAGGAAAAAAGATAATAAAAGAATAAATAGAGGGTATTTTTGACATTTCATTGCAGAAGTTAACGGTGTCTAGGGAAAAATTAACATAAGAGAAATATTTGCTAAAATAAGAGAAGTCAGTTTAATTTTTAAAATCTCAAAAGAAATGTTTGTAATTATTAAAAATCTCAAGAGAACTAATTAGTGCAATTTACCCCTTATAATTTTCCCAACAATGCACTTCCATTTCCTCCCCCTCTCCGCATGCCAACCAACAGAAGACAAGACATTGTCGTATTTATGTTTCTTCCCTCAATTATGAGTAATACTAAAAATTTGAAATTAATTATTCAAAAATTACTTAAAACTATTATCTTACCGTGTAAATTTTTTTACACATAAATCTCACACTACACAAATTTAATTTCAATAACAAAAGGGATAAATTCAGATAGTTAAGATGATGTACATGTAATTATTCCTCAATTATTGCATCTTTTTTATTTTTTTAGGTACATCAGAAATAAAGCATAAACAAAGGCTTAAGCCATTTCCCTAGCTCTACCGATGATATCTGCAACAAGCAGACTCCGGATATCAGCCGGTGGCTTATTCACGACTAGGATATCTTCTAGTTGTTTAGCTCCAAGTTTTGCGAGTGCATCAGCACACATATTTTCCTCTTTGAATACATGCTGCACAATACATTCACAGCCTCTCATGATAATCTTGGCATTATCTAAGAGACCTTTGTACGGCGAGCTCGCCTCTGTTTCCTCCTCCAACAGCTTCACAGCTTGCATAGCACCCATCTCAATTATGATTTTGTTCCATCCTCTTTGTAGTAGAACTGTTAGACCTTTATAGATAGCCCAAAGTTCATTTTCTAGACTTGTACCATGAGGTATTCTTCCATAGTAGCCACAACACCATGTTCCTGCTTCATCTCTAAATAGTCCTACAAAGCCACCATCACCTCCTAGCTTCCTGCAGTCATCCGTGTTCAATTTAATCCTGCCTACAGGGGGGAGAATCCACTTAATCAGATTAAAAGCTGGTCTAGCATTAACAATGGCCATGTTAAAGGCTTGGTTGATCTCTTTGGCATAGTTCAAAATAAGTTTTACACTGTCTTGGCTAAGAGTCACAGTTTGTTGAAAAAATTTTTGATTTTTGTTTTTCCATATTGGCCAAAGACAAACAACAAAAATAATATACCAAGTGGTTTAAGCATTAAAATGAGTTTTATTTCTGAAATTGGAGATAAGCCAATCTAGCCAAGGTTCTTGAATCATGGCAGTATACCAAGGCCTACCAAACATAGCTAACCAAAAAACTTTAGCTTTGTAGCAAGTTTGAAATAGATGGTTCATGTCTTCCACCTCATTACAATTGGGACAGCTAGGGTCTGAAGACAGACCGTTTTTCTCTCTCAACTGATTAGTTAAGACTTTACCATGCATAACAATCCACAGAAAGCTTTTAAGTTTCTGTGGTAGCTGTAATGTCCACATCCAACTCTAGTCTTCCTCCAGTCCTAAGTTACCAGAAATGATCCTGTAGGCACTAGAGGTAGAGAACTTTCCATCACCTGGACCTTTTCAAGTAGGTGAATCAACATTAACATTAAGAGGAGGTAAATTAAGGATAAGTGATGAAACACAAGATGGAAGTTCATTAACTTTCATCACATCCCAATCTCCTTGTTCATTAACAAGATTGTGCACTGAAACATTCTCAGTACCAACAAATTGATTTTTGCAAAGTCTGAGGAACAAACTCAACAAATGGCTTGTCACCACACCACCAGTCACTCCACAAATCCACATTCTTATCATTACCAATCTCCCATTTCACACATTTCCTCAAGGTGTTTCTAGTTTTCAAAATGCCCTTCCACACATGAGAAGCAGGTCTACTTCTAGGCCAATCATTCAAGCTTGTAGTCTTAAGATTTTTATTCTTAAGGACATCTTTCCACAAGGCACCTTTTTCAGAAATCAATTTCCAGCTCAACTTAGTAAGCAGAGCTAGGTTCTGATTTCTGGTTTTCCTAATTCCAAGTCCACCCAGTTTTTTCAATTAGCAAACCTGTTCCCATTTGACTAAATGCATTTTCCATTTTTCTAGGGTGTCACCCCACAGAAAATTCCTGTTGAGTCTGTTAATGTCATTACACATTTTAATGGGCATATCCATAGTCTGCATTGTGTATACAGGCAATGCAGAACTAACATATTGAATGAATGTTGCTCTACCTGTTAACGATAGCACACTAGCTTTCTAACTAGCTAGCCTCTTTTGCATTTTTTCCAAAATTGTGTTGAAGTGCCCTCTATTCACTCTACCATGAATAAGGGGAACTCCAAGATATTTCCCCAAATCATCAGTCAAAGGAATGCGACATTTGAAACTCATCTCTCTAGCATTTCTTCTATTAATGTTAGGGGAAGCATACAATTTGGATTTATGGGCATTGACTTTCAAACCAGAAATCTCACAAAACTCATTTATGACATTCATAATTGTATCACAATTATTCATATCAGCTCTAGTAAAAAGCATCAGATCATCAGCAAAGAATAAGTGTGTCAGGCATGGTCCACCTTTAGCAACTTGAACCCCTTTCCACAACTTATTCTCGGCCTTGGATCTGATCATATTAGATAGCATTTCCATACACAACACAAATAAATAGGGAGAGAAGGGGTCACCCTGTCTTAACTCCCTTGTAGGTTTAAATCTGGCAGGGGTTCACCATTCCACAAAACAGTAGTAGTAATAGATGTGACACAACACATCACAAGCTCAATAAAGCTATTCTGGAACTTTAACTCCCTCAAAGTATGTTCAAGGAAGTCCCAAGATATGTTATCATATACTTTTTCCAAGTCAATCTTCAGTATCATTCCCCAAAGTTTCCTTTTTTTATAGCTTAAGGTATGAATGGTCTCTTGGGTGATAATGATATTGTCACTAGTGGATCTACCAGGAACAAAGCTACAGTGGTTGGGGCTAACAATTTTATTCAAGAGTGGTCTGATTCGCCCAACAAGGATTTTGGAAATGATTTTATAGGACACATTACAAAGGCTTATGGGCGGAACTGTTTGATAGTCTCAGGGTTCTCAATTTTGGGAATAAGAGCAATTATAGTTCTATTGATCTGATGGGGTATGGAGCTGGTAACAAAGTAATTTTTGACAAACTCACACAGTAGGACCAATAGTTAGCTTGGAAACCATCTCGGCTAGGGGCTTTGAATACCTTAATGTTTTTCACAGCCCTCCAGATTTCATTCCTAATGATCTCCCTAGACAACTCATCATTATCCTCCTGCTTAATCACATCAGGAGTGAGGTTATTCCAATGATCCAGTTGGATAGTTGGAGTACTCTGAAAGTGTTCCACAAAATAATCAAAAATCATGGATTTCAAAGCACCAATGTTATCAATCAAAATACCACTCTCATTCTTGAGAGTCTCAATTTTACATTTCCTTCTTTTAGTCAAGGTGGAAAGGTGGAAGAACTTGGTGTTTCTATCCCCTTGGGTAATCCAGTTGGATCTAGACTTTTGAAACCATAATAGCTCCTCTTGATAGAGGATTTTATTGTACTGCTCAATGAGATCCATTTCCAAGAGATGGAGGTTGTGGAAATAATTATAATTTTGGGATTTCTGAATACCCTCAATCCTCCCTAGCAACCACTTCTTATTTCTGAAAATATTTCCAAACTTATATTTATTCCACTCACTACCCTTACAAGCTAGTTTCTCCAGTTTATCCATAAGAGAGGGAGGTGAGTTAGCCCAATTACTCTTCACCACATACTGAAAGTCAATACGAGAAATCCAAGCAGCCATAAATTTAAAAGAGTTGCCTCTAGGAGAAGGGAAAGACTTACCTTGGGTGAAAATCATCAGACGTGAATGATCAGAGTAGGTACGAGGAAGATTTTGAACCAGTCTTTCAGGAAAGGTAGACCTCCATTCTGTATTGCACATAGCTCTATCTAACCTTACCATGGTATTTGCCCACCCTTTCCTATTGTTTGTCAAAGTTAACCTGGGCCTAGTATATCCCAAATCCATCGAGTTGCAGTTGTTCATTCTATCCAAGAATTTTTTAGTTTTTCTCTGGTCCTGACTTTGGCTTTGGTTTTGAACCCCCCCTCCTCCCAGAGCAAGCTTTTCTTCTCTGTCTGAGTAGCAAAGTCATTGAAATCCCCAGCTACAAGCCAAGGCTCAGACATGGATTGAGCAGTATCTTCAAGAGTTTGCCACAGTTCAGCCCTTTTGTTGGTGCTAGGGCTTGCATAGACAGCTGACAATATCCAGTCACAGTAATTTTGCCTAGAGACTGTCACGACCCAAACCTGCCCCTATGAGTTTAGCATCGTAACCGGCCAGTAATCCTTGGATTACCGAAGGCCTCTGAACAGATTAACAAAATTAAGGGGGCTGGCGGAAGCAATTATATAAATATAGTTGTCCAATGAGCTGTGCTGACTTATATGAAGCAGAATATTTAAAACTTTATATACATAACCATAAGTTAACCATACATTATATTATACCCACACACATTACAGTATCTTAAGTACAGCCATCAAAATACAAAACAAGTCTTAAATATGTACAGGACCAACAAAACTCGAATACAAGACACTTCGGGGACCTCCACGTGAGGCACAATGGTTGGCTGACAACAGAACACCGGGCTAGACAAAGCCTTGGGGCTCGAACTCCATAATGCTCACCTATATACATATATATACAAACAATGAGCTAAAGCCCAGTGAATAACATTAAGGTAAAGGGGTTAGTGAACGAAATCCGTACATGTCGTATTCATAAAACAGAACAGAGCATAATCAGTCTTGTATCAGAACATAATAATGGTACATCCCATAGAACATATCACATAACGTCTTCCAACTAGAGTAATCGGTTCCGGATACTGATTAAACACATATCACTACAATGAAGTGGCTCGTAATTACTTGTATGTCATGGACCCGCATTTTCATGTCGTTCCCCATGACTTGGGACTATCTATAGATGCCATAATAGATTTCAAACATGGATTGTTCGTTCACAGAAATAGATATCATTTCAGAAATCATAACTTATCACATTACATTTGGAACATAATTCATATAAACGTATCTTTACGATAATGTTACTCACAGTGGTTCCAGTAGGCGGTCAATCAATCCCCAGTTGTTGACCTACAATCAAAAGAGTACAAAACACAAGCACACCTTATCATTTCACATACTCAAGGCCAACGCAACTTACTTGCTTATTACCTTGATTCTTGTCCTTACTTAACACATAGATTAACACACACTAAGCTACACAGTTGGGAAATTAATAACTTAATCCCTAGTTTGCCTCGGTGTGGTTCTACATCAATATCCTCATTAAGATGCCTTAAACTAGGCCTAAGAATGCCTAGAATGAAATGAGGATGCAAGGATGTGCTTTAAAAACATTTTCAGAATTTTCAGAAAACAGAGGTCTCGCTCGAGCGTGGCCTTCTACGCTCGAGCGGACATGCAGACAAAAGGAATCCGCTTGAGCGTGGATTACTCCGCTCGAGCGGACGGCAAGCTACAGTAAAAGTACTGGATGCAAGAAATTCACGCTCGACGGGCGCTCGATACCGCTCGAGTGTGAGACACAAGATCCCGCTCGAGCGTCCAATACCCTGCTCGAGCGGACTGCAAACACAACTAAAGTGCTGGATGCACGAATTTCACGCTCGAGCGCCAGTCACCCCGCTCGAGCGTGAGTCCAAAATCTGGAATTTTCAGATTGAAACCTCAAGCTCAAAATCAACTTTTAAAGCATCAAATTCGATCCTTTTGGGCTAATTTTCTAGAAAACACTTCAAAACTCATAACATAACATGTTTCAAAGCTCAATTTGAGAAATCAAAGCCTAAAGGTAGTTCAATTAAATCCAATTTCAAACCAAAGTTCAAGAACATACTTCAAATGTGACATGCATGAGTTTAAACCAATTCAAAGCTTCAATCACTTGCTCAATGAGCCAATTCTTTCAAAAACATGAGGAATTCATGGTCCAATGCAAAAATATGAACATGCATGTGGAATTTCATGAACAATAACTTCAAAACTCAAGAATGGCAACATGCATGCATGATACAAGCTTCAATTCAACACTTTTAGACCAAAACTAGACTTACATCACTAGAGGCCCATGAACCATGCAAGAATCAACTCAAATACATAATTAAAAGAGTGATTCTCTACCTTATGTCTTCAATTCAAGTGTGGGAGACTAATTGTGCAATCTACTCTTCAATTCATCCAATTTTTCCCAAGCAATTCTCAATTGAAGCCAATTCTCCTCTCATTCTCTCTCTAGTCGGTTAAAGCTCTCAAATGGCTGAAGGAATGTGTTTGTAATGAAGCTCAAGTGTTATATAAAGTGGGCCACTATCATGGAAAAGTTGTAAATAGGGCCAACTCTTGTAATTTACATTATTAAATCCAATTTAATCATGCCAAATCGCATTTTAATTAAATATACCATTAAATCACATAATTTCTAATGATCATAAAACCTTAATCAATTTCTGGTTCGGCCGCCGATAAGGCCTTCAATTTACAGTTTAAAGCGTAAAGCATGAATAGATAATTTGGCAGTCAAATAGATATTTCCACACGTAACAGATATAAAGTCAAAGTCATGCAATTTACATAATAAACACATAATTCATTTTTAATCCTCTCATTAGCATGATTTAATACGGACTAGTAGTTAATTACGGATCGGGGTTATTACAGAGACTCTAGCAATTATTAGTTGAGAACTTGCTTTAGTGACTCGAACATTCACAACACTAGGGTTCTACACCATCCAGATTCCTCCACTCCTGCTAATAGGGTCCACATGTGCTGAAGTGGTAAACCCCATTCTATTGAAGAACATGCCCATAGAACTAAACTCCACTTTGGTCTCCATAAGAACTAATAAATTCGGCTTGTGAATCTGAACTAATTCTCTCATATTCCTCTTAAAACGTTTGTTACCTGCTCCTCTGCAATTCCAAATCAATAAATCTATACTTGACTGATTAAGTTAGGGAAGAGGGGTCTGGGCTGGAAAGTCCAGAAATCCCCTTGCTTTGTTATGATTAAATTCCATTGACAATGAGAGAGTTATTAAGACATAATGTCTCTTCTGACGTGCTTCTATCCGCCTTCATGGTTGGATCCTCATGCTTACTTCCTCCATTCACCATTCTGAGGTGAAACACTTCTCTCTCTGGGGTTAGTATCAGCAAAACTCTGTGTTGATTCAACTTGCGGTGCTCCATTGGATAGTTCTCGCCCTCTTCTTTCTCCATCTTTGTCTGGTGGCTCTCTGAACTTGGGTTTAGACTTTCTTTCCCTAATGAGGGGGGTTATGGAAGAGATAACATGGGTGGTATGTGAGGGGTTGGTAGGCTGTATATGTAAAGGGTTGGTAGGGTGGCTATGTGAGAGATTGGTAGAAGTAGTAATTGCAGGACAGTGACTAGAGGGAAGCATTGGTGTATCAGCTTTATTACTCTGTTCAACCTCAAGGCTATGTGTGCTAGCCTCTTTGACCCCTTTTTCTTTTTCTCTTCTAGTCTCGTCTATGTGCTTTCCCTGAGCTATTTCTAGCTGGTTCCTTTCTCCTTCTTTGCTGACATCTATGCCTTTAGTCTTTACCTTGTACTTGAACCCCAACTCCTGAGAGACTAAGTGCATTGGTTCTTTGTCTTTCCCTAGTTAGGCCTTTTGGTCCTCAACCTGCTTTTCTTCCTCTTGTAGGTCTTTGAATCCATTCCCTTGTTGGTGGGTAGTTCCTCTTTGTAGCCTTGGGCCTTTAGTAGTTTTTTTTTGATTTGTGACTTTCATCTATGGCCCATATCTAACTTGGCTTGTCTCACCCACATCCTTTACCCTGCTGGAACCCAGCCCATTAGCCTTTGTTGTTTCTTCCATCTAGTTTTCCTCTTTAGTGAGCTGTTGTCACTGCTTGATCCCCTCCAGCACCGGATTGTCATGACAGACCTTCTTCACATGTCCTACCCTGCCACAGGAAAAACACATAGAGTGAAGATGTTTATATTCCACTAAATATAAATTCTTACCAATAGCAAATTGAGACACAAGGGGCTTTCGCAGATCCATTTCAATGCACACGTGTGCATATTTCCCTCTGGATGCCATGGCGGTGTTGATGTCAATCTTTAATGGAATGCCTAGGACCTTCGCAATATGTTAAAGGACTTTTTCATTATAGTATTCTATAGACAGATTCGGAAATCACACCCATAGAGCTATGGTATTCTCTCCTGAAATATCTGATTTGAAATCTTGTTGCCATTTCCTTACCGTGACATAATGGTCCATAACAATCCATGGCCCCCTAGTGTAGACTTTGGTGTAATCTTCTACCATATCGAATTTAACAGTAAAAAAGCCATTGCCAAGATCTAGGGCTTCGAAATCAGCTTGAAGGCCCCAAAGTCGAGTCATTTTTGCCATGAACAGCTTGTATTCTATTTTCTTTCCTAGTAGTCTGACGATCAAGCACTTCTTCCAAGGTTCCCTAATCTTTTTCAGCAGAGCTTGGGGGATCTTGACTCTGGGAATACTCCCATTATCATCTTCTATAGCTTCTCTATCATCTGTTGGTTCCTGTGCTATCTCTGGTTTGTCTTCATCAGATGATACTTCCTCCACATCACAATCGAAGTTCTTTTCATTCCTATTTTCGTTGAATCTTAATCTGAGGAGGGCTTGCTTGAAGGATTTCACTTGGTTCAGCTTTCCTCGATGTTCGTTGCTTAAATCACTATTTGTTACCTCTGTTAATCCTTTCTCAGTCATTGAAACATCAGGAGCAACTGGGTTAGCCGTAACCCCCAGGTTCTCACCCCTGACCGACTGGTTTTCTACCATTGTAGCATCTTCTATACCTTCTATGCTTTTGATCTTTTTTATGCTTCGTATCAAGAGATCTTCTTCCTCAATGGAGCATCCACGGCCAAGCTGCGCTTCACCAGCACTCAGAGCGTCTATAACGGTCATATTTCAGTTGAAACTCTTCAATTATTGCATCTTTCATCCCCTTCTCTCTCTGAGTTTTGATGGGCCTTCAGTCATCACAATTCATGCTCTCTTTGATACATGTTTCCTCCCTTAATTTTGAGTGCAAAGTTAACCTTAATTATGCAAAAATTACTCGAATTATTATTTTATGATTTACATTTATTCTATATATAAACTTCATACTATAGTCTTGTTTGGCAAATTTTTTTTTTGCTTTTTGGACTAAAATTCATAAAAAGACAAAATAAACTAAAATAGTAAATAAGACAATATCACATCAAACTCATAATTATTTCATTTTGTTTCCTTATATATATCATATCCAACTAAAAAAAATTTAATCATCTCAAATACAAATATTTTAATCTATTAAAATAGTCAAAAACTAAAATAACCTATTAAAATAGCTAACTTTTTCAAACGAAACCTATATAAATTCATTCATAATTATATAAACTCATTCGGAATAAACTCAATAATTAAGGTGGTAAGGTACATATAATTATTCCTCAATTATTGCATCTTCATCCTCTCTCTCTCTCCCTCTCAATTTTGATGGGCCCTCAATCATCACTACACAATTCATGCACTCTTTGACACTGCTCTTGTTACTGAGAATTTGAATATTGGGCTTTTACTAGTTCTTATACATGGCTTGAACTTGACCCAAAAGCGTAAGCTTCACATAGGGATGGCAATTTGAACCCGACCTGATGGGGACCTGTCCCCTTACCCGGATTAGAACGGTATTTTATTGAAAAATACCCTCGACGAGTCGGGATGGTATTCGAAAATAAATCCCCAATAAATTTTAAGCCGAAGACAGTAATACATTCCCTATCCTCGGCCTTGGCCCGTCCCCAATCCCTTCCCCGTTTCCCTCGATGTGAAATTACTATTATACGCCTATATATATATAAACCAAACCCTAAAACACAACTCACACTCACACAAAAGACTGACCGCCTCCGCCTCTCATCTCTCTCTCTCTCTCTCTCTCTCTCTCTCTCTAAGCCTCTCATCACCGCTGATCTCCCTCTCGCTGTTGTCTTCCTTTCCTTCCTCTCATCACCGCTGATCTCCCTCCTCCCCTGCTGTCTTCGACGAGAGAAAGTTGTGGTTAGGGTTTCCGATCTTGGCAAAAGTGAACTCAGATCAAGCAAACTGATCGATGCCTTTTCGAAGCTGTTGCTAAGTTGAATTTCCATCGGGTTTGTACTTGGGGTTGCGACATATTGTTATGCGACTTCGAACTTCGATCTTCACTCATCATCTTCCTTCCCAAGGTTCATTGTTGTATATGTTCAAAGAAAGAGGCAAAAACTGATATATATATATATATATATATTCAAGTTGAATAACTGACAAGTTTGAATATTGCCCTTGTAAGTAGCAAATTGCTAGATTCCTCTTTCATATATCAATGGAAATGTTTAACATCAATGATTGATTTAGTATTTCTCTGTGTTTTTTGTTTGTTTTTCTATTTCTCTGTGGTGTCTTAATCTGTTGCTTTAATTAATTTGCAAGTTGGTAATTGTTCAAGTGAATCTGGTCTAATGTGTGTTGTCGGGGATTTTTCGGGGTCGGGGAAACCCGATCCCCGTTAGGCGGCAGGGGCAGAGGCGGGAGCGGGAGTGATTGGTTCCCCGTCAGGGATTGAGGGCAGGGACTGGGACGAAGATTTTTTTACATTTGGGAATCGAGGACGGCCCCGTCCCGCCCCAGCCCGTTGCCATTCTTAGCTTCAAATTGTATTCGGATTAAAGATATGTAAGAAATTTGAGAACAAAAAGGAAAAAGAAGATGGTCTTTGACGAGAGAAACAAAATGAGAGAAAATTGTGGGTAAATGGATAATGATTTTCAAGGGTATTTTCATACTTTCAATAGAATTTACATTGAACAACCCATTAGATTCGTGGCATACTTATAAATTTTTTATCGTGAAAATTTGTACTAAATTGTTTAGTGCATTTTTTTATTTGCAACTTATGAATAATAGTATATAAATAAAAAATTTATATATAATAATATGATTCATTATGAATCTTTTATTTCAAAACAAAACATCATTAGAGATGAGTTTATTTATAATAACGACATTATCACATTATACTTGTCAAATGTTTTGTATGAATTTTATGTATGTTTAAAATTTTACATAACTTATTAAACAAAAATAATAAACTTAAAAATTAATTTCTAAAAACTGAATGAAAGGTGTTCTTACCTAGTAAAATATCTTCTAGTGTTAATCACCATGCCCAAGTGGTGCTAAGGAATGAAAAATTATTTAGTACTTCTGCCATGTTTGTTTGGCTCCATAAGATTGAAAAGATTAAGAGTATAATAAAATTGAGTGAAGAAATTATTAATGTAGCTGTATTAAATTGAAGAGGTAAGATAAAGAGAGTTTGTCACCATTGGATTAAAAATATTATAAATAGTATTAATATATAAAATTAATATTTTTTAACTTTTAGTATTTTTTTAATATTATAATTTTTTTTAAATATAAAATTTACTTAAAAATCATTTAAAAATTCACTAATTCTCTCACTCAATTTCTAATCCCAAACCTAATATGAAATTGATAGCCCTACCAAACACTATAAGTAAACTCCATAGACTATTAAGTCTTGTTTAAGGTATTCTAAAAAAGTCAAAAAGTTAAAAAGTCACTATCCTATTTAAATTACATCATCTTATTTAAGTTACATCACCTCTCTACCACATCACTTCAAACCCAATTCATATTTCATAAAAAGTCAAAAAATACACTTATTTAAATTATCTCAAACCACTCCTTAATCTAATCTCCCTACTCAAATAGCCAAACAAACGTGTCCTAACACATCAATTTAATTTTAGTAGTTTGAAAAAAAGAGCCATCACTACTTTTTAGAAGACAACAACCCGCCAAATAACCTCTCCCTTTAAACAATAAGATTTTACAGAATCTCCTTGATAATGGATTTGGCAAGGATGAAGGAATCGTATTCCTAAGTTGAAAAAACCAGTTAGGACCCTGAAATAAAGAGAAATATCCTATTACCATATCCACATTTCCCACTCTGATTACAAACATTGTACTATTTGTTGCGGTTTTTCAGGTCCTACATATAATATAGACTTGATTAATGCCCTAAAAAAAGATAAATTACACTTACAATTCGTATAAAAACATGCACATGTATAGTCCGGCAAAAATAAATTTACTTCCAACTGGAGCCTGTGTGTGTGTAAAAGATTATCGCTTTGTTTAGTTAAAAGATTTTGAAAATTTGAAAAAAAAAAAAAGAAAAAAAGAGTGAAACTAAATAAAATATAAATATATTTTATTCATATTTTACTTTTTTTTTTTTTTTCCTTTCAAAATCTCATCTCAAATTCTCAAACCAAACAGAACCAAACACAACGTTAGGAAGAAAGGTATAAATACTGACAAAACAGTACAATCTGTACAAAGATTGAGAAGGATATAAAAATTAAGAAACCCCATATAGAAACCTGGAGAAAGAAGATAGCAGTACCAATTAGAATTTGCAAATTTATATAGTGGAAACCAACCTAAAAACTAGCAGAAACTAGTGGCATATCTTCATCAACATACAGAGCTAAATACGATCACACTTAATCAGCACATCCTAAATGCCCAATACACAAGTTTGGAACCCAAAAAAGCCTTGCATCATCTGTACTCACATCATCTAAGTTTACGTTTGCCCTTCCGAATGGCAGCTGCTCTTGCTCCGGAGTCCTCGCTTTCAGGAGACTCTTCCACAACTGACTGCTCCTGCAGAACCAGGCCACGGTTCCGAGACAATTTTTTAATTGGAGTTGTCAGGTCCTGTTGTTTGAGTTCTTTCAAGTATTGGATCTCTTCGAGAATCATTTATCATGTTCTCCGGATTTCTGTGTGGCATCAGCTCTTCCCCAACCCCAATGGAATCCATCATCAACTGTGACATCAATAAGTAACAAATTTTTTAATAAATTATCTAAAACTTTGACAAAACCAACAATCAAGAATCGACTAATTTCTCTTGAATACATCAAGTACAAATACATGTAAACACAAAACAGTAGGTCTGTTTGTACCCGTGCCTTGCAGTTGAGAAGATCGTGTGCCAGTAAATTGCTAGGGAAATTGGAAAATCTACAATCACTTAACAGGAATTGTAAAATATATTACATTATTTACTTTTTTATGTATGTCATTCAAATTTACCCAGCTACTACTGATCACAAATTACTGGGTGAAATTGTTGAAGAAGTCTTCTAGAAAGTTTGCTGAAACCCAGACATGGTGGTTTTGCAGCACCATGCATGTATCATAAGGAACCCAAGTTCTGGGTCCACTCAAATGAAGAATGCTCAAAATAATAACGTATTTTTATCGAGAAATTACACCAGAGAAGAACTTGCAAAAAGTAAGTTGTAAATGGACTTTAACTAATCACATTAACGTTCAGATACCTTCCAATCTCTGAAGTCAAATCTGAAAACAAAGTGGCCGTAAGAAACCTTCCCCGAGACAACTTCATTAGCAGCAGGAGCATTCCTTGGTGCTGCCATAAAAAAAAAGTAACATATTTAGTCCAAATAGATGCAGAAGCAGCAAGCACAAATGAAAGCTAGATGAAAATGGATTGCAAGAAAACTTACAAACTATATGCCAGCCTTTACCATTCACAGTTATCTCAGCCCGCCCATCTTTGACTAGAAAGGATAGAGCAAATACATTTTCGACTGTTTGTGCAAAGGAGTTTCTGTTCAACACTAAACTTTCAAGCCTGACCCTTCTATTTTTCCCTAAAATTTTAAACATAGTTGCCATATTCTTATCGGTGTCTGTTTTCTCTTCGGTACCAGTATCCTCAAGCTGCAAAAAGATAGAGCTTTCATAAATGGTCAAAATTACAGAAATAAATAAACAAGAATGAACCTGATCAGGATCACAGAAACAAGACAAGAAAATAAAATAGGACAGAGTTACAGTTCACCAAATATATTCCAATTCTAATATAGATGATCATGGAGCAACCTCAATTAAAAAATTCACCAAGACATAGCATGACTTCATTTAAATACAAGCAATGGGACCCTTCTCCTTGGGTGAGGAATCCTAGTAAAGGATTGTTAAACCTAATCTCATAGCAAACTGTGGAGACAAACAGACTCTGTAATAACTCTAATTAAAACCAAATAAGACAGAATTATTCAAAGCTAATTTGCACAGGCAGTATATTTCCACAAAATACAAACTTTGGAATTCCCCTCGTCTTTGGAAGCAAAATCAGTGTAAACCACAACTTACTAATAAAGTACAAAAATGAAAATACAATGTCCCAAAAGATAAAAACCACAGAAATAGGTCCTACTAAGTACTCATTGATTATTTGTCACCCTTTCATATGATTCCTTTTAATTGCATGCCTTTAAAATGAAAAAGAAAAAAATGTGGCAATCCATTGTCTTGTTCTTTTCCAGTGAGCCAGAAATTGCAAACTTCGGAGCACCACAAGTCCTCTGCCCCATTCATTTTCTACCAAAGTAACAAGGCCTTATGTTTAATACACTTTCTTACCAATTAGAATAATGCTGAGCATGTTATTTTTAGCACCATGTTTGTACTAAATATTTCTTCTCATCAAAAAGAAAAGAAAAAAAATGTAGGAACTTTGGTTAAAGCTTGCTTACCTCTTCAGGCCGGGAACTTTCTGTTGGCCTCACACGTTTTTTATGAACAACAACCTTCCGTTGCTTTAGTTCATTATTCATAGGTCCAAGCCTGTAGAGAATATGCAGAGTAACACATGAAAATCCAAATCTAAAATTGAACATTACAATCACAGAAAATTGAGGATACCACTACACACATACATGGTGCAACATCCAGGAGCCTTCATGAAAACATGAGAAACTGCTAGACCAACATCCTTCCAAGCTATAGAGTTCCTACCATCCTCTGTGCTGGTACTTGCCCCACCTTGTCGCCCAAAATCTCTGAGCAGACAGTTTACAAAGTCTGAAGGGGTAATTCCCTCTTTACTGTGTGCTTTAACAGATGTAACCAACGTGTTCGTGATGTTCAACAGAGCTTCAGCATCTGCAACTTGTTCTCTAGGTTTCTGTACTGAAAACCAAATTCAAGAAAACAATATTGTTTGTAGATTTCAGCACACCAATAACCAGACTAACACATACACATAATAAATTCAGATGATTAAGCTAGAATCAACTTGCTTGAAGAACAACACCATGTAAGAAATTTAAAAAACCCATAAAGAATATAGGGCAAATTACACCGATGATTCCTATATTTTACCCCTTGTATCATTTTGGTCCCTACACTTCCAATTGACTCAATTTTGACCCTTAATTTTAAATTTTGCGTCAATTTAGTTCAATTGATAATATTAGTAATGCTTTTTAAGAAAAATTATCACTAAATTAATTGAAGTTAACTCACTGAGTTTGATAAGTTTATAATATTACCTTTAAAAATACGACATATGACACTTATGTGTATATTTTTTATTAAAAAAAAAATACTAAGAGTTGTAACCAATTGGACCAAACTGAGACAAAATCATAAATTCAAGATCAAAATCGATTCAATTAAAATTATATGGACTAAAATGACACAAGGACCATGACACTTACGTGAATATTTTTTTATTAAAAAAATGCTAACATTTGTAACCAATTAGACCAAACTAAAACAAAATCACAAATTCAATATCCAAATCAAGTCAGTTAAAATTATAAGGACTAAAATGACACAAGTACCAAAATACAAGGACCACCATCGTAATTTGCCCAAGAATATAATACCTTTTACCCACATACTACTGTTTAGTTTGATGGCTTCACAAAATGCAGGAAGCAAACACAGCAACATGTTCAATAGAAATCAACTATTTAGTTAAGCAACCCAACTTACCCAATTGACCTAATACATATAAATAAACACATACATAACTTCTAAGCACATATTATCTATACTGATTTTAAACTATTAATGTGACTAATATTGTAAATACCTAATTGATGCAAGCTTTCCACTTCATTGATGATCGAATTGAACTTGTCCGAATCAAACCTTGATAAATCATCTCTCTCATCTACAACAAACAACAATCAGAAACACGAAACACAAAACAATAATAATAACCAAATAAAATTAAGAATTTGTTAAGAGGAAAGTTAATTACCAGAAATTAGCGTCTGAACAGCGAGATATCGAGATCGAAGAACTCTGCGTTCGGCGACAAGTTCAGGTTCAGAATCGTTCGAACTTGCTTCAACATCATTCTCTGCTATGTTCCTTCTTTTGCTAGTACTTGGTTCGCCTTTCACTTGGGTTCTAACCATCGTTCGTTTTCGAAAAAATCTCACAAAACAATCACGAATTCGAATTCATCAATTGAAAACCCTAAAATTCGAATATAAAATTGAATTGGTAAAAAAACCTCAGAGAGAGAGGGGGGGAGATTGGAAAATTGTGATTGAGAGAAAAATTGGAATTCGAGGGAACAAATACTAAAACCTTATAACCGAAAAAAAATTGGAGCCAAAACCCTAAAAAATTCAAAAAGACCTGAAAATCCAATTTCGAGCGCGCGCGCTTCCGTAGCCCCCTCTCTCTATCTCTCCAAATCGGGATTCTCACTCTATATACGTGCGTATACGTGCGTTTAGTAAATTATATAAATGAGATTGGGATTGATAGGAAGTGGAATTTATTATGGGTGTGTTTGATTGGATGGATTGGATAAGAGGAATTAGAATTTTAGGATTGTAAATTCTTTAGATTATTTGGTTGGATTGGATGTGTATTTTGTGTTTATTTTTTTATGAGATTAGATGTCTAGAAATGATTATTTATAGTGAATCTAATGTTTAGTTGGACAGACTGGATAAAATATAAGACTATTTTGCCCTTTTTCAATTGCTACTAATTAATAGTAATATTAAACATATTTTTAATATTTTAATTATTTTTAGTTAGATTAATCAATATTTTATTTTTTACACAATTAAATAAATTTATTTTTTTAAATTAAATAAATAAAATATCAATAAAAATATATGTTATTTTTTAATTAAAATTTTAAATAAATTTATTTTTTAAAATAATAATAATTAAACAATAAAATTAAATAAAACATCTATTAAAATTTAAATAATGAAATTAAATAAAATATAAATAAAATTTTCAAATAAAACATCAATAAAATATTTTTAAAAAATTATTTTTAAAAAATAAATAAATAAACATCAATAAAAAGTTAAACAAAATTATTTAATTTTTACATTGAGACATTTAAATTTTATTGAATTTTACTAAGGGGTTGTTTGGGGTGTCCTAAATAAGTGTACTTTTTCTTTTTGGACTAAAAAATTGAGGTTGAAAATATGGATGTTTGGGTTAACTTTTTGACTTTTTATGGAAAAATGTGTAATAAAAAATTGTAAAAATTGATTTGTAGGGAAAAATTCGAATTGGGAGTTGTGCAGCCGTAATTGTTGACTTTTGGTGAATAGTGTTAACTTTTTAAATTTTTGAGTAACTTTTTGTCTTTTTATCTTTTTTGAAAGATCCCAAACTTGCCCTAAATATAATACATAATTAAGTAGTAGAGGGCCAAAATGGTCATTTCACATTCTAATCCCAACAGTAAATAGTCCAATAAAAATTGTTCCATACCTCCCGAGGATAGTATAATCCTCCATATGAGGAATAAGGAGTCCGACCGAACTCTATGTCCGACGAACTAAAAAAAAAAAACATTGGATAAAAAGCTTCTCTCGAATTACAATCCTAACAGTGGATAGTCTTCCCCCTTATCCCCCTAATGAAACACACTGTATATGTCTTGTTTGTTTTGAGAGATGGGAAGGGGACTCCTAATCTCTTGGTATTAGGATAAGCCTTGGAAGAGGGGATTGGGATGGAGGAGGTGAGGGTGGTATTAGAATTTTAGTCTGCTAGATTTTTTTTTTTATATATATTTATTTATTTTTTACATGTTGTGCATTTTTTTAATATTAATATATAATTTTTTGTATTTTTTGTTAAGTAAAAATTATTATTTTATTTGATTTATTTTTTTTGGGAATTTTTTATTATTTATTTATTTTTTACATATTGGGCATTTTTTTTTAACATTAATGTTTAATGTTTTTGTATTTTTTATTTATTTTAACTATCCCTACATCAACAACTATATCAAAACAAATACAATTTTATTTAATCCTTTACTATTAATCTTCTCACTAACAATTCCTTCACTATTAATCCGCTCACTATGAATCCCCTTTATTTTCTCTCTAAAAACAAACGAGGCCATGAGGCCATTTGGAAACATGGATTAAAAGTCAAAAACTAGCTTTTTAACTCATTTTTGGTTATATCACATCTCACATAAAATAATTAAAAAAATTTTAAATGTCAAAAAATTAACTTTTAACTATCTTTCCAAAACACTCCATATATAGGCCTAATTTGAAAACTTTTAACCTATTTTGAATCACAACTCTCTATTTTTTTTATACAATTTTTTTGAAAAAGCAAAAAAAATTATTTTTTAACCAACTTCTCAAAACAATCCATAGTGGTAGCTTTGATTCCCGTGACTAGAGGAGTAAATTTGCCCGACCCACCTTAGCCCGGGCTCGGTGCAACACATGTCGGATTGCATAGGTTCCAGTCAAAATTCAGGCCAAGTCGGTTGACGAGTCAGAAAATTAAGCCTAGACCTAGGGGATATTCGGGCCTTGTGTGGACTGGGCCTATGGGCCTAAGCCTGGGTTTGAGCTTAAGCCAGGTCTGGGTAGACCTGAACTTTTTTTTATTATTATTATTTTTATTTTTTTCATTAAAAATTTATTCTTTTCCACTAAAAATGATATTGGGTCTTGGGTGGCTCAAGTGGACTAGGCCTCGGGTCGGGTTTTGATTAGGCCTTGAGCGGACCGATGGACCGAGCCACGAGGCGGGTCAAATTTCAAAATGACAGCCCAGACCCAAGTTCAAGGTCCCCGACTGAACTCTAATTTGGACCTAACTAGGTCGAGCCCACCTTGAATCGCGAGCTATTTTTACACCCATACCCGTGACTGAGGTGTAGGAATATTGACGTTGGACTGACTTTTTTAATTTTATTTTGGGAATGTAGGCTTGAAATAACTTTAGGTAGAATTTCAAAGGAAAAATATTTTTTAATTAACAAATTTTTTAGAATTATTTTTTTAATATTTGGTGGTGGTGGTGAACCAAAAGTGAATGTGGAAGTAAAGGTGGTGGGTGGTGGGGTTGATAGCGATAATAATGGTGATAGTGGTTGTGGCGTTGTGGTGGAGGTGAGAGTAGTAGTGGTAGTATGGTAATATTGGTAAGATTTTAATCCAAAAAATATTTTTTACATTTTAAAAATAAAAAATATTTTCTGTTCAATAGACTTATTTTCTGTTAACCTTGAAAAATGAGCACATAAACCATATGTGTTGTCTTTTTATAGGTAAAATTATAAATGTATTCAACTTAGTAAGTTAATTTCAACAAAATCAATAATTATTTTTCTTTAAAAATCTTAATCGGCGTTTTTAATCAAATTAAATTGAAAAAATTAAAATTAATAATCAAAATTGAGTTAATTAAAATTAAAATAACTAAAATGACACAAAACAAAATGTATAAATTATCGATGTAATTAAAATAAAATAAAAACACACATACAAACTCTTACTCAAACACAATATCGTGTTGATGTTTTTTGCCCCAATAAAATCCAGACAATATTTATTTCGATTGGTGGCCTTATTTATGTATTGATTAATTTATTATTATTATTATTATTATTATTATTATTATTATTATTATTATTTGTCATCGTTCAATTTACGGCTTTATTTACTTCTTTGTCATATTAAATTTTTATTTTTTTATTTTTGAAGCTTTATTAGGCCCTGTTTGTCTGGGTGCCATCACAGTCCGGAGTGGATTGTGATGGATGAACAATGCATGTAGCTCATGTTTGCTTTATTTGTAGCCTCCGGATTGGTAGTCCGTTCGGACTAGGATGGGCCTTGGGCGAGCGGATTGATAGCCCGGGTCAAGAGGTGGTATTACAAAAATAGTTCGTCGGCTTAGTGAGTTGTCGGACGTCCGGCCGGTCAATCTGCCGGTCAAAGAGTCAACTGATTTTTTTTTTTTTTTTTTTTATATTTAACTGTTGGGCATTTTTTTTAAACATTAATATTTAATGCTTTTGTATTTTTTCTTAAGTAAAAATCATAATTTTATTTATTTTATTATTTTATATAAAAATAATTCAACAATCCCTTCACTATCAATCCTTTTACTAAAAAAACAAATACAATTTTATTAATCATCTCACTATGAAAACAAACACAACTTTATTAATCCTTTCACTATCAATCCCCTCGCTAATAATTCTCTCACTATTGATCCCTTCACTCTCAATTCCCTCCATTTTACCTTTGAAAACAAACGAAGTCTTAAGCTTACTGACGAATAGCTTGATTTTGTGTTTGATCAAAAATGGAAACACGAATGTGACATGACAACTTTACATATTTATCATATTAAAGTTGCGAGCTTTTAAATATTTATCTTTTTAAATATGTCTAAAAACAATTGACCCCATCTAAAAAAAAAAAAAACAATTGACCCCTTAAAAGATTAAATGAAACAAATTATTTTTAAAAATTATTCTAAAGTGCAATTAAACCTTAAAATTTGTACAAACAATATTATATATTCATAAAGGTACATTTATGGATCATATTTATTCTGATTATAGCCCACATCACATTAATTTTAAATTTATACTATATATCTCACTTTTAGAATAACTTTTTGAATAAAAATTATGGTTACATAGATTTTTCCAAATTGCATTGAAGTGGCCAATTGCACATTTAAACATTTTTCCAAAATAATAATAATAATAAAATAAATTAGGGCCTATTGTACTTGTAAACATCTTCATGGGGCAATTGGGAACGTATGCACTTTGCAATTTTGTTTGTTAAAACACTACTAGAAAAGGGGGTTTTAGCCACAGAACTTTTTGCGATGGCAAAAAATACCATCGCAAAAGGATTTTTTTTGCGACACCAATTGACTGTTGCAAAAAAGGGACCAAATAAATACGATTATTAGTGACGGAAAATCCAAAACCGTGGCAAAAAGTAATATTATACGCGACAGTACATTACCCGTCGTAAATTTCTTTTTTCGTCTTGCGGTTTTTGTTTTTTTTTGCAATGTCATTTTTTAGTCCGTCGCAAAAAGTTTTATTTTTGCGACGCCATTTGTTAGTCCGTCGCAAAAGGTTTTATTTTTGTACATTACCTGCCATATTTTTTATGTAAAATGTGTATGCGCTTTTTTTTTTTTTTTCCTTTTCTTTTTTTTTTTGGCTAGGCAAAAGAATTTTTTTTTTGGGTTCAACAAACTGATTTTTTTTGTTCAAGAAACTGTTTTTTTTTCCTCTTTCCTTCTAATGTTTCCTGAAAAATAAACAAAGCCAAAGTATAATTTTATGATTCAACAAACTCACTATAACAAAAAAGACTATTCTCGGCATTTTTTTTTCCAACGTTTCTGCAAAACTCTACAAAAACAAAATTATTCTTGACATTTTTCAACAAACTCCGTAATTTATGATATTGTTTTAAAACACGATACTTGAGCTGAACTAAATATTATTTTTTCCGGTGTTTTAGTATTAAGTTAGAGATATTTTTTATGCAGTCCAAAACTACGTCGTTTTGGCATAGACTTCAAGTAAAACCCTACCCATATTGTTCTCATTCCAAGATCCGTCACCAAGCAGCGGTTTCTCTGTCTCATAGGTATGTCTCTATGGCTACTCTCTCTCTACCACTCTATCCTCCATTTTCTGGTTTATGTTTGTGAAGGGCGCCCGGGGGAGGGGGGGATTTTAGTGGCGGGGATGTGGCAGTGTTGTGGTGGGGAGGAGGATAGCGGATCTGTGGTAGGGAAGGAGGAGGTGGTTTCGGTATTGGAGGGTGGGGTAGATGGATATGGGTCTTTGGTACAAGAGGAGGAGGAGGAAGGTAAGGGTGGTTTTCATGGTAGAGACGTTAGCCAATGAAGAGGGTTTCGATAGTAGAGATAGCGGGGTTGTGATGGGGAAGGGTGTTTTTGGTGGTCAAGAGATGGCGGGGCTGTGTTGGGGGAGGTGGAGGTGGAGGTAGTGGTGGAGGGTATGGGTTGTTTTTTGTTTCAATTGATTTGTTGTTGTTACTCAATTGTTACTGAAGATGGGATTTGGGTTTATTTAATTTTGGTTCAAGTTTTGTGCGGTTGTAGAATTTGGATTTGATTAATTACTTGGCTATAATTGCTTAAGGGGGTTCTAGGGTTTTTAATTACATTTGTGGGCTTTGATGTTTCTTGCTATGGTTTCTGTGGGGACATAATTTTTGAATGACAACACGTGGCCGAGGTGGCACTGAATTGTCAGCCGAGGTGCTACGTGTCCTGGTCATGATGCCGAGGATATCTGCGAGAATGCCGAGGATATCTGCGAGAATACCAGAATCTGGGATAAGCGGATAAGAGTCCTAGAATTGGAGAGGACTTTAGTTTGGATAAAAATAAGACTCTTAGAGAGTTTATCCCAATCTAACTGCAAGTCTAGGATTAGCATTTAGACAGAATCCATTAGAGCTAGGCTTCTATTGGGATTAGGTCAGTGCTGGCTATAAAAGAAAGGCACCCTCATGGGGCTAAGGTACGCTTTTTGTATTTTGAATAGTGAGTTAAGCACTTTTGCTATCTTTGAGAGATAACTCACTTGATCGTCGGAGTGCCCCTAGGTGGACGAACCACCGCCGGAATCTCTTCTTTCTATGACAGGTCATTCGAGCTTAATCTATTCTGCGGGTGCTCTCCAGCTGAGTATGGGTTGGGTTGTTTTTTGTTTCAATTGATTTGTTGTTGTTACTCAATTGTTACTGAAGATGGGATTTGGGTTTATTTAATTTTGGTTCAAGTTTTGTGCGGTTGTAGAATTTGGATTTGATTAATTACTTGGCTATGATTGCTTAAGGGGGTTCTAGGGTTTTTAATTACATTTGTGGGCTTTGATGTTTCTTGCTATGGTTTCTGTGGGGACATAATTTTTGAATGACAACACGTGGCCGAGGTGGCACCTGCCGAGGTAATCTGCGAGAATGCCGAGGATATCTGCGAGAATACCAGAATCTGGGATAAGCGGATAAGAGTCCTAGAATTGGAGAGGACTTTAGTTTGGATAAAGATAAGACTCTTAGAGAGTTTATCCCAATCTAACTGCAAGTCTAGGATTAGCATTTAGACAGAATCCATTAGAGCTAGGCTTCTATTGGGATTAGGTCAGTGCTGGCTATAAAAGAAAGGCACCTTCATGGGGCTAAGGTACGCTTTTTGTATTTTGAATAGTGAGTTAAGCACTTTTGCTATCTTTGAGAGATAACTCACTTGATCGTCGGAGTGCCCCTAGGTGGACGAACCACCGCCGGAATCTCTTCTTTCTGTGACAGGTCGTTCGAGCTTAATCTATTCTGCGGGTGCTCTCCAGCTGAGTACCAGTTTGGCAATGTGGTCAGAAATCGACTCACACAGTTTCCATGGATTCATTGCTTTACCCTTTGTTTTAATGCTTGTGCCGTGTGTTTTTTTTTTTTTTTTTGTCTCATTCATGGAAGAAAATTGGGGGCTTTGACTAGGGATCAGTTTATAAAATTTAGGGCTTTACCTTTCTAAAATTCAGAACTTATTTTCTGAATTTGTTTTGAAAAATTAGAATATAGTTTGGCAAAAATAAATATCAAAACGAGATCTTTTTAAATTTTTGAAAGTTATTTCCTGAGAAAACTACATAAAAAGACTGAGTGTTTACATTTTTTTTTTCTTTCACCAAAACTAGTTTTTGAAAAAAAAAATGGGAAAGCTAGATCCGAAAGCTCAACCAAACAAAGCAGCACGTTTGGTTTTATTCTCATTTTTCGTGTTTTTGGAAACAAACAATGAAAACTTCAAAAACATCCATTGTTGATAAGAATGGACTTATTGTATTGAATTTGTTTTGGGTCGAAAAATGTAGGGTTCTTTGTTTGTTGGACTTTTGTGAGTACTTGGAATTTGGTTAAATTAGTGTTTAGTCACTTTGTATTTAGTTTCCCACCACAAACACCAATCTTAAAATGTCAGGTTACGAAGTATAGTTTATGTCAAGATTGATTTGTTCAACCTTGGTTGTTTAGGTAATGGATTTAATTTTTGTGCCAGCTAAAGAAAGTGATAATGGCATTTCTACCAATCATTTCTTCAATCACTCAGTCGGTCATCTCCCTCCTATTCAAAAGGTACTTCAATTCTTGCTTAGTTTGCTGCCTATGCATACATAATAAGCACATGGTTTGATTACATTATTTTTATCATGTGCCCTAATGTAAATTCTGAAAAGAAAAAGTAGACTGTTGATTCTTTACCAAAATAGCAAATAAATTTACCCAAGTTTCACGACCCCCACACGCGTAGCTCGTGGGGTCTAACTAGTCAAAGGTAAAATGAAGGCAAAAAGAGATATACATAGTCATACTTTAATTAGATAGTTTTTTCCAAATAGCTCTTGCATCAAATAGTGAGTGTAGACGTCCCCGAACGCCCCGGGAGGGTTAGGTCCCGTTCCGTTCGCATTGGGTTCGCTACAGTTCAAGGACTCAAATTGTCACGGTTCTTAATCTGAACCAAAGAGTCCAACTCTGGCAAATCGTTTTGAGAAAAAACAGATTTTGAAAAGAAGTGCCAAACATGGACTGCTTTGCCAGATACAGAGTCGCCACCTAAATATTTTTAAAATGGGAAATTTAGGAAACCCTGACTAGGTGCCGAAGGCCACGTGTCCGTCATCACCAAATGTCTCGGCTCGGGAGCTTGGGTACGATCGGGGAAGGTCAGCTATGAGCACCCCCTTTCGCCCGGTCCGAAGACCGGCCTCTACTAACCATGATATCCGATTTTGAAAACATTATGTGTTCTTATTCCGGTTATTAGCCTAGAATTACTATGTTATGCGCACAGCAAACAAGTATAGACCAAATCGCCTAAATTGGAATAAAACACTTCATGTTTGTTTTGAAAATGGTTTGCTACTTGCAAGTAGGCTAAAATGCATGTTTTGCCACCCTTAAGTGGGCTTTTAGAAAAGACAGTTTTGCCACTATCTGGTGGGCTTAAAACTCACAGCTTTAATGCATTATTCCAATCTAGGTAATTTGACCTCCATCCACAGGCATTCAAGCAGTTATATCACATAAGCACTTAGCCTCATGGTAGTCATGCTATTATGGCAACACTCACACACATGTGATATGCTAAAGCATAAAAGCTCACCTAGTACTCCAAACCAAAAGAGAAACTAGTTAGTAATCATGTGCATGATCCTAGTTTAAGTGGCTAATGCAACACATACAGGGGTGCAGTTAGAGTGGGCTCGGTTATCCTAAGATGGCATGTGAAATGCTACAAGTAACAATTATTCAATTTGGAAATTGAAATACAATGCAGTTTGTATGATGTACCGAGCCCAGTGCATGTTAGACAAATGTATGGATGCACGCATGCTATCATACTGTATGCTAATTTAAATATGCCCTAATCTACCATCATAAGCAGGTAAATAAAAGGGAAGAAAGAGATGGGGGTTGGAAGACATACACACACCTACACACACTTATTACAATTATACCCTCGCACAGAGGGACCCAAAAGAATAATACAGTCCCAAAATAATACAGTCCAAATACAGAATAAATTAATTATCACAGAAATTTCTAATTATCAAATTAATATTAACATAAAAGAAAGGGGCCCCAGCCCTGCCTCGGGATGTGCGAATGATGCATGCTCGAATCCGACTTGCCCGGAAACCCACATCATGACACTGTTACCTCTGCTTTTGCTGCCCTGCCTCTCCTTGAAGACTCCTTGAAGTACAAATGATGTAGCCCTCCTCTAATGATCAAAACCAGTCCAAAACCACCACAAACAACCCTCCAAGTCCCTCAATCTCGGAGCTAGGTGTAATAATGTGTGTAATGGTGTAAAAGTAAGATAAAACACACTATTTAGATCTAAAACACCCACACAAGGATGAGAGAGATGGAAAATATAGAGAGAGGAAGTGTATCTCAGATATAGAGATATATGAGCTCTGGTTTTTATCTCTCAAATGGCCAACCCTTGACAAAGGGAGATGGATGGTGCTTAAATAGGCAAAATCAAGCCAAGAAGCTTAGAGGCTAAGCAAAGGAAAAGGGTTCAAGGGGTGCAAGGCTTCTAGAGGAAGCTAAAACAGCTGGCCAAGCTTCTCCAAGAAGCTTGGCCAAAGGTTCAAGCTCCTAGAAGAGAGAGGGGGTCAAAGGAACCAAAGGGGTCACTCCTGTGCACGGGGATGAGTGATGGTGCATTCCAGCTGGCACAGCTGGCATGCACCATGCCTCAGGGGTGCAAAGGGTGCACACCGGCCAGCCAAAGGGATCACCGGCACAAAAAAGTGCCGGTCGGCATAATATAATGCCGACCGGCCAAATATTTTGATAAAACAGTGCCGGCGGCACACAAATGTGGCCGGTGATGGTAGGGAAGGGCCGGTGGTGTGTGGGGATGCCTCAAAAGGCATTCCCTGCCCCTCCAAGGCAAAACACAAGTGTTTGGTGCAAAACCAGACACGAAACAGTCAAGTTCGGGGATCCTGAGGCAAGACGCGTAGCCGAGAACTCCGGGAACTCCAAACGAACACGAACATGGATAATCACCGAGTGTTCAAACGGTGACGTCCAAGTCTTGAGGACGGTCAAAAATGGGGTGTCTACAGTTGCCCCTCTTTGACAGAACTCGAAAGTCATAACAATGACGGGAGTGAATGTCAAAGCCCAGAGACGACCCATTTTTGACAAGGCCGAAGACTTGGACAAACATGCAAGACAAATAAGGTATGCGCCCGAAGGCAGGGGCAAAATGCAAGACAATGCAAGAGGTCGAGCATAACTTATGATCATGTAAAGAAAGCTGTAATGAAGCACACATGCGACAGTTATAAGCTAGCATACGCCAATCTACACTACAATGCTGAAAGGATGTAAGAGAATTATGCAATTCTCAATACGTCTCACGCGGAGAATACAATACCTGTGCGGCTCGTCCGGTTGCACCGGCCTCAAATGAGCCGTACATACAATATCGTGCCTGAAAAGAAAGAAAACTTAACAGGTGCAACATTGTTAGCAACCTGCATGACAATGCAATCGAAAGTGCGTAGCAACGTACGCAATGTGTATAGCAAGATAGTGGGATTGAACACATGTGAGTAAAGCAATGCACGCATGCAAGCAATGTGCATACAAAAGAAACTTGAACACATGTGAGTAAAGCAATGCACACATGCACGCAATGTGTATAAAAAGGAACTTGAACACATATCAGTAAAGCAGTACACGCATGCACGCAATGTGTATATATAAAGGAACTTGAACACATATCAGTAAAGCAGTACACGCATGCACGCAATGTGTATAAAAAGGAACTTGAACACATATCAGTAAAGCAGTACACGCATGCACGCAATGTGTATAAAAAGGAACTTGAACACATATCAGTAAAGCAGTACACGAATGCACGCAATGTGTATAAAAAGGAACTTGAACACATATCAGTAAAGCAGTACACGCATGCACGCAATGTGTATAAAAAGGAACTTGAACACATATCAGTAAAGCAGTACACGCATGCACGCAATGTGTATAAAAAGGAACTTGAACACATATCAGTAAAGCAGTACACACATGCACGCAATGTGTATAAAAAAGAACTTGAACACATATCAGTAAAGCAGTACACGCATGCACGCAATGTGTATATATAAAGGAACTTGAACACATATCAGTAAAGCAATGCACGCATGCACGCAATGTGTATATATAAAGGAACTTGAACACATATCAGTAAAGCAATGCACGCATGCACGCAATGTGTATATATAAAGGAACTTGAACACATATCAGTAAAGCAGTATACGCATGCACGCAATGTGCATATATAAAGGAACTTGAACACATGTCAGTAAAGCAATGCACGCATGCACGCAATGTGTATATATAAAGGAACTTGAACACATATCAGTAAAGCAATGCACGCATGCACGCAATGTGTATATATAAAGGAACTTGAACACATATAAGTAAAGCAATGCACGCATGCACGCAATGTGTATAAAAAGGAACTTGAACACATATCAGTAAAGCAATGCACGCATGCACGCAATGTGTATATATAAAGGAACTTGAACACATATCAGTAAAGCAATGCACGCATGCACGCAATGTGTATAAAAAGGAACTTGAACACATATCAGTAAAGCAGTACACGCATGCACGCAATGTGTATGAAAAGGAACTTGAACACATATCAGTAAAGCAGTACACGCATGCACGCAATGTGTATGAAAAGGAACTTGAACACATATCAGTAAAGCAGTACACGCATGCACACAATGTGTATGAAAAGGAACTTGAACACATATCAGTAAAGCAGTATACGCATGCACGCAATGTGTATAAAAAGGAACTTGAACACATATCAGTAAAGCAGTACACGCATGCACGCAATGTGTATAAAAAGGAACTTGAAATTGAACATGGTAAAACATGATGCGGAAATGCAACGTACTGCAACACAGTATGATTGATATGATTTACGGAATTCACAAGATATAAAAGGATACGGGAAGGAGCGTCCTTCGCATGTTCCGAGCATCGCTCACAAAAGTTGTGGTATGAGGTCAACTCGAAGCTCCACTTGCATTCCGACAGTGCATTTTCTTGTATTGTCTTGAATAATGAAGGTGCCAAACCACACAATTGACCCGAACAAGGGCGCGAAAGGTGCAATGACCGTGAGGGGAGGTTACTGGTATACATTCCGGTACCCTGCTACCCTATTATTTTCCTGCTTTACTTTCCTTTTTTATTAGGAGTTTAAGCACATTGCATTGCCTTAGGCAGGTTTTATCTTTTGAAATCGCGTATTTTCCTTGTTCTCTTTTTTAGAAATTCATGACGGAAATGAAACAACTATTTGTTCAAAAGGTGTTACATTTGCACGCTCTATGCATCGCATCGCAAGGCATCACATAACAATGTGAATCAGATTGACACTGTATTTTGAAAACGAAGCATTGCATCGTAATAATCAGGTAGTGAACCAATTACAACTCGATAAGCAAAACAAAGGGACTCGTTATGACCAAGTAGGTGTGAGTACAACTCGATAAACAATACAAAGACTTAAAGAGAGTGAAATACAACTCGATAAACAAATATACAACAACTCGATAAACAAATGGGCGCACTCTCGTGAGGATTAATCACTGGAGGGTATTGGAAGTGGTGGGATTTCCCAAATTCTTAGCATAAACAGCTCAGAGGGCAGGGGGGGAAGCCACCGGCCAATCAGAAAGGCCATCGGCCGAAAAGGTGATCCATCGGCCAAAACAGATGGCCGGTCGGCAATCTATTTGGCCGGTCGGCAAAGAATGAAAGGAACCAGCAGAATGCTGACACCTGTCCTCCATTCAACCTTATCCCATACAAAAGACTCCAGCTTCGTGGTTTTCTTCATTTCTGTTCTGATTTACTCCAAATGGAAGAATTCCTTGCCCAAAATCTCGCAACTTGGATTAGCAACTTGGATGGTTCGGAAAAGCTGAATTTCCGGGCCTTCGGCATAAATGCACTATTTACTTTGCGTCATACCCCGCTGCATTTTCCATTTCTTCATGCCGCGGCAAGGTTTTGGGATCCGGTAACACACGTCTTCAGCTTTAGTGGGCAAGATGTGTGTCCTACCTTTGAAGATTTCCAAGCTCTAATGGAATCTGAGCGTAATGAAGAGATTTTACCCCGTCTTCGTTTTGGCCATGCCCAAGCCTTAGGGCAAATGTGTGGGCTTTCAATACCCGATGCTCGTTCTCTGATTTGTGATGGGATGCTGGATGTTCCGAGCTTGGTTTGCCGTTTCTCTGGGACTGGTGATCGCGGCGACCATCACTGGCAGGGCTTCCGGCGACACGCCCTTTGTTTGTGCATGCTATCTCATTTTCTGTTTGTCTCAGGTTCCGGAGGGTCTAGTGTCCGGTTGATTGAGGTTGCCCAAGGCTTGAAGGAGGGCAAAAGCTGCATCGCCATGATCTGGCTGAGACGTTGCTGGGCTTAGACGCCTTTTATCGTCGAGAGACGATCAGATTAGCAGGGAGTCCACTATTACTGCAGGTAATGTTTCCCACCCAATCTCACATTTATGTTTGCTCACATCACTCGGCCCTCAGGCTCGGTTTTTCTCACAAAAACCCTTTTCTTACTTTTTCTCTCATCGTACACTCTCTATTCTTTATTCTCTCATTTTTCATCCCTCCCCAGGTATGGTTGATGGATAAACTGCAGGTTGTGGACTCTTGTCCGGCATATTCGGCTCGCGGCTATTTCTTCAGGCAACGCCTAGTTGACGCCCTTGATGAGGGTTGGTGGTTCGAATGGATGTGCCGTTTGTCCGCAGACCGTATTGCTTGGCGGTGCCCTTGGCTCAACCTCCCAATGATGAGTTACAGCATGACCCGTCAACCCGGGATCCAATTGATTGGCTTGACTCACTGTGTCTTCTATTTTCCATTCCGTATCCTGCGCCAGTTTGGTCATGATCAAACTTGCCCGCCGGAAGGGATAGAGTACCCGGTTACATTCCCGATTCGAGGCGCACAGCTGGCCCGGTATGCCACAGCATGGAGGACGAGAGAACTTCTGGCCCCCGCTTCCACTTTCAGTTGCACTTTGTCTGATGAGTGCTTGGATTGGCTTAATGAAGAGGCACAGGAGGGGCCCACTTTGGCATCAGAGGCTTCGACCAGCTCTGGGAGGGGGTGCAGGGACATTTGACTTGACCATGCCCCGGATTTATTGCTTTATTAGTACTTTCAAGTTTTCTTTATGAATGTAATAAAAAGCAACTTCGATTGTATGCAAGAGCAAGAGAACTCTATTTGAAATCAATGAAATTGAAGGTTGTGGTACTGAAAATTTTCCGTTTTGGTCCAGAAATGGTCTTGGTTGTAAAAAGATTTATTTGAACAAAGTCACCTTTATTAAAACTTTTCAAAACTATTTTCGGTATGGATCAGAACTGGACATGCCCGAAATTTGTCACTGAGATGCACAACCCCGGATCCTAACAACTGGAAAGTTGCCCCTTGTTTGAACAATACCGCGGCACTGTACAGCAACGGAAAGTTGCCCCTAGTCTGAAAAGCACTGTACCGGAGATTGCGATAGACGCTGATGGACAAAGATGACCGAGATGATCAAATGGACAAAGTTGATCGGGGAAAAGTTTATGGCTGAACTTCAGGATGAAGCTGCCTACGTATCCCAAAGACGGGAATCAAGCCTTACGTAGTTCAGGCTTGGGTTCACTCGAGTATTTTCACTCTCCTTTTGCGCTCTAACTTTTGCCAAGGCCGCCCTTTGCGGGTTTTCAACCTTGCGAGCTCAGTTTTTATATTTTCTAATTTTTTGTGCTCTGAATTTTGCCTAGGTCGCCCTTTCGGGTTTTCGGCCTAGCGAGCCTCTCAAGGATAATATTTCTTCAACTTGTCCATGTTGATCGGTTGGGAGAATTCTAGGCCATCTAGGTCCATCAGAACCACAGCTCCACCTGACCAGATCGACTTGATGATGTAGGGACCAGTCCAATTGGGTCTGAACTTGCCCCTTGGGTCGTGGATGGGAGCTCGGTTGTCTTTGAGTACCAAATCTCCTTCCTTTAAATTCCTGGACTTAACCTTCTTGTTGAAAGCCCGGGCAATTCTGCGCTGATATCCTTGGACGTGGTACAGTGCTTTCAGTCTTCTTTCGTCGAAAAGCATGAGTTCCTCGAATCTGCTCTGCTGCCAGTCTGCCTCGGCTATTTGACACTCAGCCAATACTCGTAAAGACGGAACCTCAATCTCTATAGGTAGAACGGCCTCCATCCCATAAACCAAGGAATACGGAGTCGCCCCGGTAGAAGTTCTAATTGAAGTTCGGTAGCCCCAAAGAGCAAATGGCAATTTATCTGGCCAGTCCCGGTAGGTTTCCACCATCTTCTGCAATATGTGTTTGATGTTTTTGTTGGCGGCCTCAACTGCTCCATTGGTCTGCGGCCGATATGTGGACGACTTATGAAAAGCCACATTGTATTTCTCCAACAAATCAATCACCTCTTTCTTGAAGTGGGAACCATTGTCTGAAATGATCTCGTTCGGGACTCCATAACGGCAGATGATGTTGTTTCTGATGAACTTCGCGACATGCGAAGCCTTCAACACCGCATAAGATTGAGCCTCGACCCACTTCGTAAAGTAATCTATTGCTACCAAGATAAACTCATGCCCATTCGACCCCTTCGGGGTAACAGCTCCAATCACATCAATTCCCCAAACTGAAAATGGCCACGGCGAAGTCATGTTGTACAGCTTTGACGGTGGGATGTTCATGCGATTTGCATGAATCTGGCATTTGTGGCATCGCCGAACAAAGCCGATGCAATCTTCCTCCATGGTAGACCAGTAGTAACCCTGTCTGAGGATCTTTCGTGCCAGCATTACCCCATTCATGTGGGCCCCACATTCTCCTCCATGGATGGCCTCCATCAGGCGCTTCGACTCTTCAGCTTCTACACACAGCTTGTGCATTCCCAGATGACCTCTTTTGTACAACTTACCCCCGCAGATGATAAACTGAACAGCCATTCTTCTGATTGCCCTTTTGTCCTTGGCATTTGCCCCTGGTGGGTACGCCTCCTTTTCCAAGAAGTTCCATATGTCGTAATACCAAGGGTTGTTGTCCTGCACTTCATCTATGGCAGAGATTGACTCGTGGGCAGGTGCAAATTTCTGGTCAATAATGACTGGACGCATCCGGACTCCAGATGGGATGTCTATCATGGAAGATAGAGTTGCTAACGAATCTGCGAACCTGTTGTTCTCTCTTACTAGGTGAGTGAAACTTAGCTTCTCAAACCGAGGAATTAACAAATCCAAGGTCTGGTGGTAAATTATCATCTTTTCCTCCTTGACTTTCCAGTCTCCTTTTGCTTGAGACACAACAAGGTTCGAGTCTCCAATGACGTCCAATCGTCTTGCCCCTAGTTCTAGGGCAGCTTCTAGACCGGCAATACATGCCTCATACTCTGCCTCATTGTTCGAGACTTTGAACCGAAGCTTGAATGCTAAAGGGATACGGGAATCGTCAGGCGCTATCAGCAACACTCCTATCCCATACCCGTACTGATTTGACGCTCCGTCAAAGTACATCGTCCAAGTTTCATCTTCGATGTGCAGAATAGCTTCATCTGGGAATAGGTACTCAACCGCTTCATCCCCATCAACCGGGTGGTCGGCAAGGAATTCCGCTACTGCTCTCCCTTTTACGGATTTGCGCGTCACGTACTTTAAATCAAATTCGGAAAGCAACAGCAGCCAACGAGCTAGCCTACCTGTAAGTGCCGGTTTCTCGAAAAGATATTTGATGGGATCGAGTCGTGAAACCAACATTACAGAGTGAGCTAACAGGTAGTGCCGCAGCTTCCTGGTAGCCCATACTAAGGCCAAACAAGCCTTCTCCAGCGGAGTGTAGCGGGTCTCGTAATCCAGCATCTTCTTGCTCAGATAGTAGATGGCCCTTTCCACTTTATCTTCCGACTCTTGTGCGAGCATGCAGCCCATTGTAGTCTCGGTTACTGAAAGGTACAATATCAACGGTCTTCCCGGCTTTGGTGGTGACAACACGGGCGGATTCTGTAGATATTCTTTAATCTGTTCAAATGCAGCTTGGCATCGGCCGTCCCATTGGAACTTCTTTCCTTTCTTCAGAAGACCAAAAAGTGGTTCACAAGTTAAGGTTAGTTTTGAGATAAACCGCCTTATGAATTGCACTTTACCCAGAAAGCCTCGCACCTCCTTTTCAGTCATTGGTGGTGGCATTTCTAAGATGGCCTTGATTTTGGAAGGGTCGACTTCGATGCCCCTTTGTGTAATCAGAAATCCCAGCATTTTTCCCGCTGTAACACCAAACGTACACTTCTGAGGATTCAGCCGCAGCCGAAATTCTCTGATCCTTTGAAAAAACTTTTGCAAGGCGGTGTAGTGGCCCTCTCTTTCTTTGGACTTGACAATCATGTCGTCCACATACACCTCGACCTCTTTATGGATCATGTCATGTAATATTGTGGTTGCAGCCCGTTGATATGTAGCCCCAGCGTTCTTCAACCCAAATGGCATCACTCTGTAGCAATATGTACCCCACGGGGTGGTAAAAGCAGTCTTTCCCGGTCTTCGGGTGCCATTACTATCTGATTATAACCTGAGAAGCCATCCATAAACGAAAGCAAAGCATGCCCCGCTGTGAAATCTACCAACTCGTCGATATGCGGTAAGGGAAAGTCATCCTTCGGACTGGCTCTGTTCAAATCCCTGAAATCCACACATACCCGGATTCTGCCATCCTTTTTCGGCACTGGAACAATGTTGGCCAACCAAGTCGGATATTTAGATACCAGCAGGAAGCCTGCGTCAATCTGCTTGGTGACCTCTTCCTTGATCTTAATGGCCCAATCAGGGCGGATCCTTCTGAGTTTTTGTTTGACAGGTCGGGCCTCGGGGTCAAGAGGGATCCGGTGCTGTACAATCTCAGGATCGATTCCAGGCATGTCTTCGTAGGACCACGCGAAAACATCTTTGAAATCTTTTAATAAAGCGACTAAGCGCTTCGCGTTCCTCCGAAGACAACGTGGACCCGATCTGGACCAGCCGCGGGTCCTTCTCAGTACCAATGTTCACGGTAGTGATTTCATCAATTAAGGGTTTAACAAACCTCTCCTGCTCTTGTTCAATTAGTCGTTGCAAAACCGGAGGAATTTCGTCCTCGTCGTTTTCATCAAAATTTTGAAAGTCCTGATTTAAGCAATAAATCAAAGGCACAGAAAAGTACTCGGAAACCACATTCACCTCATTCTCATTATGTTCTTCCAAACCGTCCAATTCTTCTGTTACAACAGACTCAAAAGAGAACGAAAAAGACGACCTGGACAGGACTGTGGCATCCGGGTTATCACCCCCAGGAATACCGGACTCAGACTCAGACGAGCTGGAACCTGATTCCGACTCACAAGACTCAGTGGAATCAGATTCCGGCTCACTACCTGACCCGGTGCTGCTAGATAAAAATCCCTCCTCGTACTGCCAGGTGAGGGAGGGTGCGATGGATGCATCCAAAATAGCTGCTGGTAGGCCCGCGGCCGTTTCATCTCCGATCATGGACACCGAGGAGTTATCCCCCAAGCACAACTGGTCGATCAAAGGATCTGAAAGTAGACATGCCAGTGCTACCCCCATTTCAAACTCTGTGTCCGCAGACTCCGATTCTTTGCTATGCTCAAACTTGACTATTGGGTCTGTCTGTTCTTCAGCAACTTCATCCCCAAGCAACTGCAGGTCAAAGAAGATTTCAAACCTCGGCACGCGCTTCTTTTCTGCGTTCAACCACGGCTCCGGAAAGCCACAGAATGGGAAATCTTCCCCCTCCCGGACGAAGCGTCCGTTCAGGGTACCCCGAATGGGCCGATGCATCAATTCAAAGGGTTTCCCCATTTGTTTTGCTTTGGCTCTTCCAGCCATCTCTTTTCCTTTTCTTACCCAATCTTCCTTGGTGGGCAGATAACCCAGGCCAAAGGTATGGGGGTTGTGCGGCACTTCGGCCAATGCTGCAATGCCCTTACGGCCGCTCTTTCCTAATCCCATCCCGGGGATGTATTGGAGCTTGTTCATGAGATACACTGCTTGAGCACTGACATATATCCCTTCGTTAGTAGCCATGATACTCTGTACAACCTGAGCCTCGGCCAAGGTAAAACCTGATATGAACACATCCTCCATGCCATGCTCGATTTCTAGAACAGGCGTGGATACCTCTGGTGGTGGGTGGATTGATGAATTCCCAAAGACAATGGCTACTCCCTTCCCGTAGGGGTATTTCACCATTTGATGCAAAGTAGATGACACTGCCTTCACCTGATGCAGCCACGGTCGCCCCAAAAGCAAATTGAAAGTTGCGGGGACCTCTAAGACATGGAAATCTATCTCGTGCTGCCCCGGCCAACCTTTGTCTGAACTTTAACTGTTCCCATCACTTCTCTACTTGTATTGTCATATGCCCGGATGACCTGGGCTGTTGGTACAAAATCACGGTTTTCAAGCCAATCGCATATGCTGTCCTTGCTGGGCAGACATTAATGGCTGACCCGGTATCAACAAGTACCACCGGTATCCACTTATTTCTACACTCCACGGAGATGTAGAGGGGTTTATTGTGATTTATGCCCTCGGGCGGAAGTTCTTTGTCTGAAAAGGTCAATGTCGGGGAACCTCCTCCCGGAAAGACCAATCCCACCAGCTGCTCTGGCGTGGTTTCTATTGAAAGCTTTGCTTTGTCCATGGCTGATAAAACAGCCTCTCTATGCACCCGTGATGCCATGAGCAGTCCCCAAATAGAGATGTCTGCTTGTATCCTTTTTAGCTGTTTGAGTACGGCTTCTTCCTCAAGCTGCTTCTCCTTTTGCTTCTCGGCCTCTCTATCCTTCCCTGAGGCCTCTGGCTGATCTAAGTGTGGGGGTTTGAAATACCGCCCACTCCGCGTCATATGATCGACCTCTCCAAGGTACCAGGTGTCATCGGGTTGGTTGTTCCCCCAATCTTCGTCCGTATGGGCAAGACACAAGTCTTCATCTTCCCACCACATTCCATCAGCAGCTGACAGACATCTGTCCGGCCCTGATATGACTGTTTTTGCGCTCGCAGCACCTTCCGTCCATATGTCCGCAACATTCTCGGTTCCTGTGCACACAGCAGTTTCAACTCCCACATGGGCCTTCGCCTTCCTGATTCTCTCGGAATCTTCAAAACTTGCTTGTTCCGACATAACTGACTGTTCAATAATCCCTGTACTCAAAATACTCCAATCTCGGGCAAATTCTTGACACCGGCGCCCTCCGGCGACGTGCTCTGCTCTTCAACCCTTCCGGCCGTTACTGATATTCTCGCCCCTGCTGGGCCCTGCTCTGCCTGAAATTCTCCTACCACATCGGGTTGATCGTCTAACCACCCAATAACTTCTGCCGAATTCTCATAATCGAACCATGCGACTGCCGCATCCTCTGGGTCTTGGTCACTGTAAAACTGGAGATCGGCAGGGTCCTCCCCTACAGCTGTTATATCATCTGTTCCCTGTCCCAACCTGTCTCCTTGGATTACACACAGTTCTCCGCCTATTGGAAGTTCCACAACTGGCGCATCCTGGCCTATCGATAAAATGTAGTCGCCCGGACTATACGTTTTCTCAACACAAGTCCCGGATCCCGCAGACTCTGGCCCAACAATGTTCTTTTCCTTTGGGGTCTCCTCTCCCATGTTCTCAGTGATCACCACTGCTAGCTTGGGTTGGGTCATGGAGATGTCCATCATGCACAAGTCGGTGCAATTGGGAAGAAACACCGCTGGTTTAGGCAAGTGGGTGGGTGTGATATAGATACTAGGGTTGTAGGGCACGGCCCTAGTATGGATGAAATTGAGTCTTTTGGGTGGTGGAGCTTGGTTATGCATGGGGAGAGGGTTTGTGGTAACATTGGGTTTCTCGGGAGGCAAAATCACCCCGTTATCGATGAGATCTTGAATTTCATGGCGTAACCGATAGCATTGGTCGGTATCGTGACCGTGCTGTTGTTGAAACGCACAATACTTGGCTGGGTTATGGGTAGGGGGAAGTTTTTCTGGCAGGGGCCGCGGCTCCAGGGGCTTCAAGTGCCCCTTTTTGATTAGCACCCCCAAAGCCTTGGACAGGGACATGTAAAGTGGGGCGAAGGTTCTGGTGTTCTTGGGTGGGTATCTAGCTGTTGGTGGGTTACTTCCGGATGCACCGGAGAATGGTGCAGATGTCGTATTTCTTGGAGGGGGGTTAGTGGTGACCATGCTTACTTCGGAGGCTCTCGTAGTTGTAGTGCCGCTCGGGCCTGCATTGCTACCACGATTGAAAGTTCGTCGGGGTTGCTCTCGGTCGTTATCAATCAAGCCTTGCTTCAAGGCATCCTCAATCTGTACCCCCATCTCATGCAGGTCAGAAAAAGTAGGAAAGGGGAGTACTATCATCTTTTGCATCAACTTCGGCTGAAGATTGCTCACAATCATCCGAATCTGGTCTTTGTCCGTAGGCCTCAAGGTCATCATCGAAGCCTTGGCCCTCCACCTGGTTACAAACTCTGAAAAACTCTCCTTAGGCTCTTGCCTAGTCGTCTCGAGATCACGGGTTGTAATCTCAATCTGTGTATTGTATGAGTACTGCGCGATGAAGGCCTCAGCCATTTCGTCCCAATTCCTCTTAACGTCATCTTTCAGCTTGGCATACCATATGGCCGCCACACCCGACAGGGTCTGGCCAAATAAAGACAACTTCTGAAGCCTACTGAGGCCCATTGGCCTTAGGACATCTGAAAACAGTCGTAAGTGCACCATGGGGTCCCCGGACCCGTCAAATCGATCAATATGAGGCATTTTGAATCTGTCGGGCAGCGTCACAGCTGCGTCGGTATATCCATCTTCAATGTCGGGGATAGTCTTAACCCCTTGTGATCTCTTGAACAGCTTTTCAAGCTTGCTCAACTTTAGTGCGGTGGGATCAGTCTCGAACTCAAAGGGAGAGTCCGGTAGGTTGGTGGGTGTTTTTGACAGCTGAGGTTGAATTTGAGGTAGGATCGGAGGTGGGGGTGGTCCTGTAGGAAGTTATGTATCATTCTGAGCATTGGTCGTCTCTTCGAGATTGGGAACTCCTGGTGGAGGAGGAACTTGTTACGAAGCAGAGGCTCCGGTTTGCTGCTCTAACCTGGCAATTGTCTCTGCCTGTTCCTTCACCAGTGTGGCCTGTTGCCTGGCAAATTCTGCCTGTCGAACAGCATCTTGCTGCATCATCTTCATGCTTTCTTGGAGGTGGCGCACCATCTCTTCTAAACTAGCCATGTTATTCTGCTCTGGTTGAATTACCGGTATATATTCTCTCTCTGTTGGTGACACGGAACCCTGATCCCTACTGAACACAGGTGGGGTAGACAAGGCCCTCTGAACTGACTGCTGTGCTGATATCCCCCGTCTGACTGACCTCCGCCTAGTAACCGGGGGTAGTGAGCAGTACACTGGTTGTCCGTCTATCAGATCCTTAGATCGATGGAGTCGACGACCTCTAGTCCAGAGTGCTTGGGGAGTATCTACTGGGTCAGAAGCAATCGTGCTCAACTACCTAATAAAAAGATAAATAAAGCGTATAAATAAACAGACAATTGGACAGCACAACGGCATAAAATAAACATACAACACACGGTTCGGATATCATAACACACTGCTAGTGAACTGGATACACTGCCCCTCAAATACTATTCACTGTTTCTGAATCATTGCCCCCATGTCTGAATCTGGTACCCACAGATAACTGATTCCCCAAAATACTGTTACTGGTGCCCTCAGGCCGGATATCAAAACTCGTAAACTGATATGCGCATTCCCTGTAGAGACACATTCTAAAAGCACATAATCACGTAAAAGAGAGCCAAGACACCCCTATGTTGGGGTAGGGTTTCCCTGTCCTATTTTGTCAAGAGCTAGGGTTTCACTACGCACGCAGTGGTTTCAAACAACCTATATCGGGTAAGCAACCTGTCCTAGTTTGGAATGGTCACTATGGATTCCGATATGCACTAGGTCGAATGGTCAAAAAGGGTGCCTCGGTAAAACTGGGGTTTGCGTTCCCATACTGGCAGAGCCCGCAACCGGTCAGCCTTATGGACATGCCTTGACAAGACAAGCCTCCAGCAAACCGCTCAGGAATAGCAGATGGCCAACACGGTGTCCTAGGCGCACCAATGCACATGCAATGCAAAGAAACACATAAGTGTAGTCAAAACAGGATATCACGAGTTCGAGTCAAGCTCTCTAACTCCCCAGTAGAGTCGCCAGAAACTGTAGACGTCCCCGAACGCCCCGGGAGGGTTAGGTCCCGTTCCGTTCGCATTGGGTTCGCTACAGTTCAAGGACTCAAATTGTCACGGTTCTTAATCTGAACCAAAGAGTCCAACTCTGGCAAATCGTTTTGAGAAAAAACAGATTTTGAAAAGAAGTGCCAAACATGGATTGCTTTGCCAGATACAGAGTCGCCACCTAAATATTTTTAAAATGGGAAATTTAGGAAACCCTGACTCGGTGCCGAAGGCCACGTGTCCGTCATCACCAAATGTCTCGGCTCGGGAGCTTGGGTACGATCGGGGAAGGTCAGCTATGAGCACCCCCTTTCGCCCGGTCCGAAGACCGGCCTCTACTAATCATGATATCCGATTTTGAAAACATTATGTGTTCTTATTCCGATTATTAGCCTAGAATTACTATGTTATGCGCACAGCAAACAAGTATAGACCAAATCGCCTAAATTGGAATAAAACACTTCATGTTTGTTTTGAAAATGGTTTGCTACTTGCAAGTAGGCTAAAATGCAGGTTTTGCCACCCTTAAGTGGGCTTTTAGAAAAGACAGTTTTGCCACTATCTGGTGGGCTTAAAACTCACAGTTTTAATGCATTATTCCAATCTAGGTAATTTGACCTCCATCCACAGGCATTCAAGCAGTTATATCACATAAGCACTTAGCCTCACGGTAGTCATGCTATTATGGCAACACTCACACACATGTGATATGCTAAAGCATAAAAGCTCACCTAGTACTCCAAGCCAAAAGAGAAACTAGTTAGTAATCATGTGCATGATCCTAGTTTAAGTGGCTAATGCAACACATACAGGGGTGCAGTTAGAGTAGGCTCGGTTATCCTAAGATGGCATGTGAAATGCTACAAGTAACAAGTATTCAATTTGGAAATTGAAATACAATGCAGTTTGTATGATGTACTGAGCCCAGTGTATGTTAGACAAATGTATGGATGCATGCATGCTATCATACTGTATGCTAATTTAAATATGCCCTAATCTACCATCATAAGCAGGTAAATAAAAGGGAAGAAAGAGATGGGGGTTGGAAGACATACACACACCTACACACACTTATTACAATTATACCCTCGCACAGAGGGACCCAAAAGAATAATACAGTCCCAAAATAATACAGTCCAAATACAGAATAAATTAATTATTACAGAAATTTCTAATTATCAAATTAATATTAACATAAAAGAAAGGGGCCCCAGCCCTGCCTCGGGATGTGCGAATGATGCATGCTCGAATCCGACTTGCCCGGAAACCCGCATCATGACATTGTTACCTCTGCTTTTGCTGCCCTGCCTCTCCTTGAAGACTCCTTGAAGTACAAATGATGTAGCCCTCCTCTAATGATCAAAACCAATCCAAAACCACCACAAACAACCCTCCAAGTCCCTCAATCTCGGAGCTAGGTGTAATAGTGTGTGTAATGGTGTAAAAGTAAGATAAAACACACTATTTAGATCTAAAACACCCACACAAGGATGAGAGAGATGGAAAATATAGAGAGAGGAAGTGTATCTCAGATATAGAGATATATGAGCTCTGGTTTTTATCTCTCAAATGGCCAACCCTTGACAAAGGGAGATTGATGGTGCTTAAATAGGCAAAATCAAGCCAAGAAGCTTAGAGGCTAAGCAAAGGAAAAGGGTTCAAGGGGTGCAAGGCTTCTAGAGGAAGCTAAAACAGCTGGCCAAGCTTCTCCAAGAAGCTTGGCCAAAGGTTCAAGCTCCTAGAAGAGAGAGGGGGTCAAAGGAACCAAAGGGGTCACTCCTGTGCACGGGGATGAGTGATGGTGCATTCCAGCTGGCACAGCTGGCATGCACCATGCCTCAGGGGTGCAAAGGGTGCACACCGGCCAGCCAAAGGGATCACCGGCACAAAAAAGTGCCGGTCGGCATAATATAATGCCGACCGGCCAAATATTTTGATAAAACAGTGCCGGCGGCACACAAATGTGGCCGGTGATGGTAGGGAAGGGCCGGTGGTGTGTGGGGATGCCTCAAAAGGCATTCCCTGCCCCTCCAAGGCAAAACACAAGTGTTTGGTGCAAAACCAGACACGAAACAGTCAAGTTCGGGGATCCTGAGGCAAGGCGCGTAGCCGAGAACTCCGGGAACTCCAAACGAACACGAACATGGATAATCACCGAGTGTTCAAACGGTGACGTCCAAGTCTTGAGGACGGTCAAAAATGGGGTGTCTACAGTGAGTCATCTTCAACCCTACTAGGCTGCTACTTGTCACCCATCATGTTTAATGCGAACCTTGATTTTCAATAGGCTCTTCAAAAACTTATTACATTAGAATCAGACATTAGCACAGTTAACCATTTTTTAACTGTAAATGATTAGTTTAGTTTAGTTTTTTTTTTTAATTTCTTTTTGCAGATGCAACCCTTTTGAGTACGTGATGATATCTTTGCATATCGATATTGGAGTTTACAATCTTATTTATTTATTTGTTTGTTGAAATAAATATCAAATGTTTTACATTGTAAATGATTTTTTTTTTTCTTTTGGGTTTTTTTTTTTGTAGATGCAACCCTTTTGAGTACGTGATAATATCTTTGCATATCGATATTGGAGCTTACTATTGATATCAAAACAAGCTCTAATATATATGTTTTTTTTATTTGTATTGTCGATACTTTTGTTTTGTTTTAGATAAAAAAAATTTGAGTTCTTCAATATAAAAAATTATTAGTATTGTTAGAGAATGTTTTACATATTTTTGTAAAGATTATTTGTTTGACAATTGTTATAAGGTACATATATATTATTCTTGGTATGATTTTGTGGAATGTGAATGTGAATGTGGATGTGGATGTGGATGTGGAAGTGGATGTATTTTATTTTACAAAATATTAATAATTTGTATATGGAATGAATTAATAAAATATATATTGATTTTATGAAAATAATTTTATTGTGACAATAATAAACCATCGCTAATGTAATCATAATTTTCTTACATTTTATTAGTGACAGGTTAACCTTTGCATATGCATATTAGTTCAATTTTTTGGCGACGGTTTAAACCATCGTAAATACGATATTAATTTAATTTTACTTTTTTGCGACGTTTTAAACCGTCACTAATAATACTTTTCGTGACGTCAAATACCATCGCTAAAAAAGTTTTGGCGACGGCAACCAATATCGTCACTAAAAGTGAAGTTTTTTTTCCTTTTTTTTTGTGTCAGGTTAAACCGTTGCAAAAACCATTAATTAGTCGTCGCTATAAGAAAGCGACGGTTTGTAATCGTCGCAAATACTTTTTGTCACGCCCCCTTCTGCCACCCCCCATTTCCCGTCGTTACTCTGTCGCAAAAAGTCTTTTGCGACGACTAGTGGACCTTTTGTGACGTTTGAGACCGTTGCAAAAGGTCCAATTTTTAGTAGTGAAAGTATTCCAAATATACCTTTTAGATTAAACTTTCTCTCTCTAGTTTGAGAGCTTCTCACTCTACACTTTTCTTCTCCTAGGGTTTTTGAGGGCTACGGCAGTCGGGGTGGGGGAGGAGATTCCGGCGGCCTCCGACCTCATCTTTCCTCCTCCTACCCCCATTTTCTCTTTCCTTTTCTTGTTTAGCTGCCAATAACCTGGAAGCTCTGTACTTCCGTCCTTTCCCTCATTTGTGGGGTGTTTTTTTCCCTCCGCTTCAACTCTGGCCGTGGCCTCACCGGATCTACCACCTTCATCCTCGCCGAATCTGCTACAGCCGTAGTTGTTGGAAGTTAGTTAGTGTGTGGGTTTAGATTTTTTTTTGTATTGTGTTTTTGATTTCCTTTGTGCTTTGCTTTGTTTGTTTGTTTGGTTTATTGGGAGTCCATCAGTGAGTGCTTATTAAGCTTACCCACTCTGTGGTTGAGATCTATGATATATCCCACACATACTCTATTACCGACTTTTATGATCGGTTCTGCTTCGTAGAACGAGCACGTGCATGAGAGTTGCGTCTGAATATTTTCTCAATTTCTCTCCTTTGTATTTTTTGCAAAATTTTTACTTTATTTGGTGTAAGTTTTGGTTTGGATGGATTCCTGTAAATGTCACTTTGGCTTTGATTAATGAAATCTTCTACTGATAAAAAAAAAAAAGAAATGAAATACAAATTGCAATTGAACTGCATCATGATATGGAAATAGTGTTCCACTCTTTACAAATTGGATGTGTTTTCCAATTCAAAACCTCACACAAAGATACATTAATTATAGACGGTTTACCTTAAAAGCAAAAACTTTTACATTTGTCTATGAAAGGAGATGGGTTCAACAAGTAGCAAAGATGCACGCTCTTTGTTCTTGCCTCCCACATCATGGCCATGGCCATTTCCATGCAGGTACATGAATTTTGCAACCCTAGAATAGCTAGTCGCGATCTCCACAAAAATTGGGTAAAAGGGAGAACCCACATGTTTTGCTTCATTCAACTTTTTCCAAGCCTCACTAATCAAATGTTTGACATGGTCAAGACCATCTTCAGTAGAAGCGCTAGTTTCATGCATGTAAATTTGGATCGATTTAGAATTGTCGCCTCTTTTTACCTTATTTTTATCAAGAAATTATTAAAAAAGAAAGAAGAAAATATGGATCATTAGATCTTATAGTTAAACAAAAGAAATTAAATGCGACTAGTAGGCTATAGATAATTCTATACACTGAAACCAACCACATAATTGATAAGAAAAAATATTAGTGTAACAGCATGAGCGGAACAATTTCTTCCATTGTTGCCCAATAATGTCTAATGTGTTGGTTTTGTGTCAACATAGTGTTCACTCATGCAATGCAAGTAATTGTTGTATTTTATTTATTTATTTATACATGTGTATGTTTAGAAGGAAAAAAAAAAAATCAGATTAATGGTAGATTTTACAATTTTTAATTATTAAGGGTTTAAATTTTCTATGAGTATGCAACTATTTCAAAAAGGTACAATTGATTTCTAATTTTCTCTATTTATTTTGAGAACGGTTCACCGACTTTTCGGTAATTTAAAAAAAAAAAATTACAACTGAAATTGGAAAGAGAAAATTAATTTCAAATTAATGGAAATCACTTATTCAATTTTCAAAAATGTTATCATCATCATCTTCTTCTTCTTTATTTGTTATTTTCTCATTTATTTATTTATTTTTTAACTATAGACACCTGTTTAGGCTGTCAACGATCACTCCCAGCCTATCTTCAGCCACTAAAAACCCCTCATCTTCAAATCAATTACAACTATTTTATTTCAATAATTGTTCACATTCAATTTTCTTTTTAACTTGACACTTATTATATTTATTGAGGCAAAAGAATAATAGATACATTTGACTGATTAATTTGATTTATTTTAATCTTTACTATCACGTTCAGAATCCCTTTTTAATCATTCAAAAGAAGAAATAAGCTAACTTATTGTTTGGCATGTCCAATGGAACCACATATGAGTGTCAAATATGGTGAGAATGAAAAAAAATTTTAGAACATGATTTAGACCGAAAACGAGGTTAGGGCTTTTAATTAGGCCCAAAACACTACAACAATTTACACTTTTGGCGACCAAATTTGTCTATTACAAGGAATTTAGTCGCCAAAAGTTCAATTTTTGGGGACTAAAAATTATTTTGGTTGCCGTTGGTTCAGGTTTTTGCTACTAAATTATTTTAGTCGGAGTACATTATTTATTGGTGACTAAAAAAAAACGTAGTCGGTAAATTTTCCACAATAGGCGACTAAAAAAATTATTAGTCACCGTTATTCTAGTTTTTCAGCTACTAAATTTTATTTTAGTCGTAGTATACTAATTTTTTCCGACTAAAATAAATTTTGTCGCCAAATAATAGCCATATTTGCACTGTTACTCTTTGTTGACCAAACTCTTTGTTGACTAAGAATTTGGTCGGCAAATATGCAGTTTTGGCAACTAAAAAATATTTAGTCACGGTATACACAATTTTTTCCGACAAAAGAATAATTAGTCGCCAAATAGTGAACTTACGGCGACTAAAAAACATTTTAGTCGCTAAAATGTGGGAAAATATTTTACGCTCCCAGAAATTTTTTTTTTGAACAGATATGCGCCAAGATTTAGACGCTCATATATTTACACCCTTTCCTCTGTCTCTCTTTCACACAAAGAACCTCACGTCTTCTCCTTTCACCGACGTCCCTCACCACTGTTGCTGACGTCCATCGTATAACACCACCGCCACCACCACCACCACCATCACCATGTAGACACCCCATTTTTGACTAGCCTTACGACTTGGACGTCATCGCTTCCACGCCCAATGATGAGTGTATATGCTTGTCAAGTGCTCAAAGTCCTCATCGGAATGCCACAGCTTTAAGCCTTTCGAGCCCTATACCCCTGTTGCCTTTGTTTTGGACCCAAAACCTTGGACTTTCAAGCTTGTAACCTCTGGTGGCCTGCCGGCCACTACTATGGGTTGCCGGCCACCAATGTGTTTTGCAGATATTTTGTGACAGCTATGCTAGTTGTTTGCACAGATATTTGCATCTGCTCCTATGTGTATGGCTGGATGTTTTTGAGGGAGGTTCATGTTTTTCTATATATAGAGGACCTCCCCTCTTGCCATGGGGTTAGAAAAATTTTGGAGCAAATTTTTTCCTCTCTCTCTACAATTTTTTCTCTCTCTTACAAATTTCTTAACCCTTGCCTATATACCCTTCACTTTTGCCTATACACTCTTAACCAAACCTCTCCATCTTTGAGCTGAGGTATCTTTGAGCCTTGTTTGAGCTCTTGAGGGTGTGTTTGCCTTGTTTTGTTGCCTAGAATTGGTTCTCCTCTTCAAGAGGTATAAAAGCTTTGTCTCTCTTCTTGCTTTATTTACTCTTTTTCCTACTATTTTCTAACTGTTTTTGGGCTGTAAAAACTCTATATTTTTGGGCTGAAACTTGGGTTTTAAGGCCAATAAAGGTTGAGGGGTGGTTCACCCTTCTTTACACCTTGCTTTCAAGGCCTTTACCCTTGTATTTCCCACATGTACACTATTTTTTTTGAGCTTTTAAACACTGATTTTCACAGTTATTTTAGTGGCTAAATCATGGTTTGAAGTCCAAGATTGGAGGGGTTAGCCTCCTCTCCTTGTGTTTTGCTTACTAGCTTAGCATGATCCATGTTTTGGCTTATTATTCTAGCTCTTTTTGTCTTAATTCCAGCATGTTTTAGAACTTATTTAGGACTGCTTTAAGTGTTCATTGCATTTGAGCATTGTGTTGCATGCTTGTAGTGTAATTGTCCTCATGAGTTTGGTGTTTTAGACATTAAACACCACCTTATTTGAGTTGATTGCATTTATTTATAGCTTTTCTTACTTGTGATCACTCTTAATCACCTCTGCAACCTTCCTCCTTTCTTCGTTTTTCTTTTGCTTTGAAAGTGGTTTCAAACTACTTGTTTGTTTAAGCATGGGATTGAGATGTCATGCTTAATGGTTTAATCCCTTTGAGGGTTCATTACCAATGGTATGATGTCTTTTTCATGCCCAAAACAACACTTGGTTTGAGCCCTCTTTCCATTAGAGGACTTAAATTCACCTTTTGGACTCAATTGATTAAAGAATGGATGGTAATTAAAATGGAATAATAAAATTGAGGCTGAAAATATGCAAGATAATAATTTGGTTTTGGGTTTAATCGGACGTTAATTAAACTCTTGAGCCTTGAGTCTTGAGTCATTTCATACTCATTAGTGATGAAAACGGTTCAAGATTCATTGTCAACTACTTTCCTTGATCTTTTATGATAGGGAGGTGGTTTTGAGAGTCTTCTTTTGTTGCATTCATTGAAATTGCACACTTGGTTCATAAGCCATCATACAATGAAATTGCATCCATTAGTGGTTTGTGAATCAAAACTTACTACTCCTTTGAGCTGTTCAAATGATAATGAGGGGTAAATTGTGCAAACAAACCCTTAAGAATATACTGTCTCTGCTCTATTTGCTCTCTGTTGCAGCAAGGAGGTTCAGTCATCAATGGCCGGTAGGCCATCATCAATGGACGACAGGCCCTCTGTCGACCACCAGTGCAAAATCAAGCAGTGTCCTTTTGAAGCAAAGCATAGTTGGTCTGGAGGTAGAAATCAGTGCAAATGTTCTACTATGCAACAGAGGCAATCAGTAACAGAAACAGTGGCTTTTTTGGGTGGAAACCGCATTCATGCATGGGCCTTTCATCGATCCTCGGGATCCGTGTTGTAAATATATTAGTGTTGTGCTTAACATAGTGGCTTTGTAATTAATTAGTTAGAATAGCTAATTCATCTCGTGTTGTAATTATTTTAATTAGCTAGATTAGTTAATTAATTAGTTGATTCGTTAATTCATTCAGTTTGTAATAATTAGTTAGCTAGAATAGTTAATTAGTTTGTTGTAATAATTAGTTAAGTAGTTTAACTAATTCATTTGGGTTTGTAATAGTTACTTAATTAGTTTAGCTTTAATTAGTTAGCTAGTTAGTTCATTTGGACTCTCCTTCATGAGAGCGCAATGTTGTAATAATTAGTTAGCTAGAATAGTTAATTAATTTGTTGTAATAATTAGTTAAGTAGTTTAACTAATTCATTTGGGTTTGTAATAGTTACTTAATTAGTTTAGCTTTAATTAGTTAGCTAGTTAGTTCATTTGGACTCTCCTTCGTGAGAGTGCAATGTTATAATAATGTGTATGCCTTCTAACCTCACGTCTTTCTCCTTTTTATTTACTAGCTTATGATGGTTAGTTTAGGGCATCATGTTTTGATTAGCATATTTCATGTTTGCATCCACTTGTATTGCATGCACTGAGGCTCGGTTCATTATTCTAACTTGCATTGTTAGGTAAACGTTCTTTGAGTACGTGCTTAAACCGCATGCTATCAAATTGCTTCATATACTATACTAATAGCCGAGTCTATTAGACTGCATATCGCATGTGTTGCATTAGTCATATTGCATAGTTAGGATCGTGCATTTTTCTAACTCATTTCTCTTTTGGCTTGGAGTACTAGGTGAGCCTTTACTCGTTTTAGCATATCGCATGTGTGTGATTGTTGCGATGTTTAGCATGTTTGCCATGAGGCTAAATACTTAAGTGATAAATTGCTTGAATGTTTGTGGATGAAAGCTAGTTGCTTGAATTGGAATAATTTGAGTAATGTTCATATGCGATCACTTTTTCAAGTGGTACATATTCAAAACAATTTTCAAAATAAACATGAATCGAAATGTTCCAATTCTTGCAAGTTAGTCTATACTTGTGCGTGTACACATCACATAGTAATGCTAGCCTAATAAACCAGAACAAGAGCATATAATGTACATAAGATTCATATCATGATTAGTAGAGGCCGATCTTTGATCGGGCGAGTGAGGGTGCTCAATTCATGACCTTTCCCTCTCGTACCTAAGTTCCCAAGCCGAGACAATCTTGGTGATGATGGACACGTGGCCTTTGGCACGAGTCATGGGTTTCCTAGATTTTCCAAAAATATTTAGGTAGCGACTCTATATCTGGCAAAGCAGTCCATTTTTGGCAATTTGATTGAAAATCAATTTTTCAAAAGATTTTCCGGATTGGGACTCTTTGGTGTTTATCTATTTCACATTGCACTTGTGAGATTAGATTCAGAATCACGGGAGTCCGATACTTTAGGGCTTATTCATCTTCCGAAATGGGGCACGAAAAAGTCGAGCTACACACCGCCACAATACGAACAGGTTCTTTATCCTTCTCCTCTCTCTCTCTCTCTCTCTCTCTCTCTCTCTCTCGTTCTTGCTCGCTCTTTGTCTCTCTGTCTCTCTGTCTTTGTGTGTGTGTGTGTCTCTCTCCCCCTTCCTTTGTTTCCCCTCTTTCTTACTCTTACTCTAGGGTTTTACATGATTTACCAAGTCTAATTTCATGTTGATTTCTAAAATGGGTTTGGTTTAAGTGGTTTAATTTCTAGGGTTTTATGGGTTTGATGTAGTAAATATGTTTGATTTAAGTGGTTTGATACCTTTTCCCCTATTTTCCTTTCTCTCTCATTAGTCTTAAAGCCTTAATCCGACTCATTGTGTATGTATTTCCATGTATGGCTGCTCATTAGTTTGAAATTGTGTATGTATTTGCATGTATGGTTACTCATTGATTGTGTATGTATTCTTATGTAATTCTGAGAAGTTCCTCATGCTTTGCATTTCATTGTCCCATTACCACATATTTCCAAAAGATGGACATTTTTGTTTTCCTTTACCGCTTGTAATTCTTATAATCATAAATGACCTTTTTTTGATAGATTTATTAAGGAAAGAAAAGAAAGGAATCGTAAAGTGGAGGTTGATGTTGCAACCAAATTTGCAACATTACAATTATTGTTATCAAAACAATTATTAATTAATGTGTTTGTTAATTTTTGTTCTGTAGTTGTTCTGTGAATTTTTGTTATCATAACAATTATTAATTAATGTGTTTTTGGTGATAACAAAAATTGTTATGATATAGATCAACAATGGGTTGATGTAGTAACTCGAATTGGATATAGATCAACTATGCTAAGGTTCAGAGGAGGCTTAATTTATTGGAAAATCATCTTGCAAGAGATATTGATGGTCTTGGAGATGCTGTGGAGCAGGGTCTCGTGAAGGCTATTGGGGTTTCTAACTATAATGGTACATTGTAACATTGCCATTTTCAGTTGCTCCTTGTTATCTAGGTTACACTTACTAAAATATGCTATGGTACCCTAATAATCAATTAGGGATTGCCCTATACATATTGAAAGCCCTTTATGTCGTTTTTGGAGCCTCTAGAGGCCTCTGAATTGAGGGATTCATAATTCTTGTGAAATTTGTTAGGCTTTTAACCTTTAGACTTGCAAGAGTAACGTTTTTGCTATTCTTGCAGGTTTGGCTGGCAGCAATATTAGTCTGTGGACTCTAGGTTTTTAGTTTTATTTTTTTATATTGTTCATGTATTACAACTTAATTGCTGCATTTTCCTTTACACCTTTCTAAATAATTTTTGCTAGCATAGCATGGAATGTCTGAATTATTTGAGGTTTGCTGCATCATAGTGATACCAAATGTTACTCTCATGTCGCTGCTCTGCTTTGCTATTCAATCAATCAATTTATGTCTCAAATTTTTATTCACTACTACTATTAATTAATTTTTTTCATTGGTTGACCTTTATATCTATCTTGATTTTCTATTTCTCCTTCTTTTTTCTACCAGGGGCCAAAGAGTTGAATTGGGTTTGAGAAAAAATGAGTGGTGTTTGATTGACAAAATGATATTACTGAAGTTCTTTTGACCTGGTTTGGTTTTAAAAACCCTATAATTTTCTTTCTTTAATAATTATTTGTGTCTTATTCCATAACATTTCAGTTTGATTCGTTTGGTTGCTGGAAGTAATGGGGAATGAATACAAATTGAAATTTGGGTAAAAAATGAATAAAAAGCATTGCGAACAAACTAATGAGCTCCAAAATATGTTGGAGCTTGGGTTGTTTATGCCATTATTGTAATGTTGAGGCAACATGTCACTGGCATACTACTTTTGGGAGTGACCTTGTTCAGTGTAGGAAAGTGAACTTGTTGGCTTGTTGCTCAATTTTCGTATCCTGGAATCTATTAAATACTTGTTGTAATATGTATATTTGTAATAGAACACATAACAAACAACTTGTATTGAGCCATATACATATAAGAAGTTTTCTATGATCACATCTATCTACCTTATGATCTATTGGGCTTAGAGGGTTGCCATTGGTTCTACTGTTACTCCCTAGGGCCATTGATTATGGTAGCTGACTTACCTACCCAAAATAATGAACTAAAAAGAATATTTTCCTTTTCTGTCTTTTTGTAATAGCAAAATATGATTATGGAGGAGTAATGTGCAAAAGGGAGCACATGTTGTAAAGAGAAAATGAAAATGAGAATTAAAAAAACTACAGGGAAAGATGATTTTAGTTTATTTTTAAGAGTTATGTACTTCTCTTTGCTGGATCATCCACTTCTTAATTTCTCAACACTTGAGTTGAGCCCAAACAAATATAAATTGAAGATGGAAAGGCCATCTACTCTAGTGTACTGTAAGTAGTAGTTTGGAAGGTCATGCACTCTACATGTGCATTTTTTTACAAAATAATGAATATTATTCTTAAAGGTACATTAGGTTGATTTTTGATTAGAAGCATTATTCTTCTTAAAACTGCTCTTGATGCATTGCCATTACTCTTAATGGTACATTAGGTTGAATTTTAATTTTGTTTCTGCTTTTCAGTTTAGTATTTTGGTTCCTAAAACCCAGTTTGACAATATGTTATGGCATGGCCAGTGTATGCTATGAAGTATTTCAGTTATTCTAGTTGATTTTGCTTGGCTACTAAAAACTTAAAAATGCTTATTCAGTTCTGTGAATCAAGGATATCTAGGCATGTGTTAATGGATTTCATGTCAAGTTGTTTTGCAATGTGGGCACTAGGAATCTAACATTTAGTAACTTCAAGAATTGTGTTTTTCAAAAAAATAATAAACTCTCTTCAGTGTTGATAAGGCTTGTAAAGTGGTATTAACAAAATTTCTTGTATGATTAATTTTGTACTAATTTGTCATTTGCTGCAGTAACCAAATGTGTGAAGGAATAAAACTGAATAATTTCCTTCTTTTTGTGTATTTTTGTTGTTGTGTGTGGTTTATTAAAATGTTTTGTTTGTTGTTTATTTTTTCTTTCATTAATCTAAATGTCACGACCCAAACCTGCCCCTATAGGTTTAGCGTCGTAATCGACCGGGTAATCCTTGGATTACCAAAGGCCTCTAAATAGAATAACTTATAATTTGGGGCTGCAGAAGTAAATATAGAAACATACATAGTCCATAGAGCTGTGGAGACATATATGGGACATAAATTTTAAACCTTTATACACATATACATGACATCATAATACAGTAGTCATGCGTTATATTCATTACAAATATAGCCAAAAGGGACTTAGCCCTAATATACAGATAACAGAAAACTTGTTCATAATTCAAAGGAAGACGAAGCCTTTTATGTTCACAAAACATGACCACAAGACGTGCGGAACCTCTTCGGGAGGCATAAAGGCTAGCTAACAAAAATCCTCCAGGCGATCATCACTGAGCTTGGCCACGCGCCTGATCACCTACATATATAATTAAATGATGAGCAAAGCCCAGTGAATAATAACAAGGTAAAGAATTTAATGATTGATGTCCCATATCAGATTTCGAATCAGAAACAGATCCATATTCACATACTTTCTAGAAATCATTAGCAGGTATTTGTGGTACATCCATTTAGCTATCATGACATATCAAATTTCCATAGTCGGTATCGACAACCATTAAGATCCATGTCTTGCGTGCAAGTAGCCATGGTATTGTTACCTCCAGGCAAGGGCCTCGGTATTGTTACCCCCGAGACGAGGGCCACGTGCATATTGGCCACGGTATTGTTATCCCCGAGCGAAGGCCACGTGAACTTAAGGATGCCATAATACATTTCAGAAAAATGGACATTCATTCATGATTCATAATATAGCATTTCAGAAAACAGATCGTATCATATCAGTCAGAAAATTACTTATAATTAAATATAGCTTTACAGAGTTATTACTCACAAATGGCTCCAAGCAAACAGATAGAGTAGACAGATTAGGTAACTTGTGGCGCGTGACCTACGCAGATACAGAACAAATACGTATAGAATTACATACCCGGAATCATTAACTTAGTTCTTTCTTATATTGGTGTGTTCTACCTGATTTCCTCATTATTCCATCTTAATTAAGGCTTAGGAATGTCTAGAATGCAATGAGGATGCAAAAATGCATTTGAAAACACTTGGTCAAAAATGCTGGAAATAGGGGTCCCGCTCAAGCGCAACTTCCTTCGCTTAAGCTTACATGAAAAACGTAAGTGGTCGCTCGAGCTCAGCTTCCTTCGCTTGAGCGATCTGTAAACTTTGCAAAAGTACTAGTTGCTTGATTTTTTCGCTTGATGCTCGCTCGACGTTCGCTCAAGCGTGAGACTCAAGTCCTTGCTCGAGCGGTCTGCAAAAACATGAAACTTCTGGGAGTTTGCATTTCACGCTCGAGCGAACTTCTGGTCGCTCAAGCGGAGATGCAAAAACAAAGGTGGCCGCTCGAGTGCAGGATCTGTCGCTTGAATGGAGATGTCGAATTCTGGAATTTCTAGATTCACCTCTAAGCTCCCAAATTCAACTTCAAAGCTACAAAACTCATCTATTTGGGCCAAACACTTGAGAAAATACATTTAAACTTGGAAAACATAAAAAAATTAAGGATCATTTCACAAAATCAAGGCCCAAGAGTAGGTTAATTGGTCAAAATTCAACTTGAAGCCTCAAGAACATGACTTGCATGCAATGATATGAGCTTCAACTTTCCAAAACATGGTTAATAGAGATATTGGCACAAAAACAAGTTGAATTCTTAAACTAAAACCAAAATATGAACATGTATGGGACAAATTCTTAGACATCATGCTCTAATTGCAATGCAATGCACATGCATGTATGTATACTCTTCTTGTCTACTCCAATAAGCTTAATTCTTGCCTCAATTCACTTAATTCTTTTGAATATATGTGTTAAGTACCTCAATAACACAACTAAAGGCTTGATTTCTTACCTTATGTGCTCAATTATGGCCTAGATGTGTAGATGTTTTGAGTTCCCAAGTCAAATGCTCTAACTTCTTCCCAATCCAAACTCCCTTTCTCTTGAGCTCAAGCTTTTTACACTTAACTCTTTCTCTCTCTCCTACGTTTTTGATGGCAAAAGATGATGAAGTGTGTGTATATTGGTGGTATGAGGCAACATATGGCTTATATAGGTACCATTAGTGAGATTAATTAGTTTTTGATTAAATTAAACAATTACACTTATTTTATTCGAATTTCAATTGGACCTACCATAATGTTTTAAAAATTCTAACTAACACATATACCAAGTCAATTTCGCATTCGATTGCCAATAAAGCCTTCAATTCATAGATCGAAACAGAAACACAAACAAATATTTCTACATTAGACAGATATAAACATAAATTATGCAATGCACAATTAATTAACTCAGGATTTCATCTTAATTACGTATTAGGCTTATTTAATCATGGATTAACATTAATCAGAGGTCGGGTTGTTACACTAAGTTTCTCCAAATTGAAAAAAAAAAAGGAAAACAATTAGAGCAGGAGTGATGGTACCAATACTAATATATGGTAGAAAAGCCATTACTAGGGGCATTGGCTGTGCTGCTCACTCTCTGTGTATCTACTTTTATTATGATAAATAAGATTTGGCTGCAAATTAACTTGTTGGCTAAAGTTATCTTATGAATATGATAATTGCCAAAACTAGCATTACATCCGAGAAAGTGCTCTCTCTTTGTCTCGCTGTACTTCTCCTTCTTCTTTTAGTACTACAAGCTAGTCTTAAATTTTGGAATTTGAAGCACAATATTCTTGATTTCTAACTTTCTAATTTACTTAATGGTAATTTATCAATAGGTCCTACTTTTGGGACTAATTACCAATAGGTTCTACTTTTGGGACTAATACGATTGATTGGTAAGTGTCCCTTTATTTAACTTCCACTATTTTTCTTCATTCTGCATTTGGTCAAGGTTTTGCATGCATAATTCTAACGTCAAAAGATGAATTATCTGTTTCATATCATGCTCTTGGGGGACATGAACATTATTTAAGCACTGCAAATGATTTTCTTCGGCCAACTTTGGTTTTATGCTTCACTTGTTATAATGGATTCAATTACTTCTCAACATGCAGGATAAGGTTTCCATATCCATGGCAACGGGGGACTTCCATTGTAAATGCTACGGATGCTTTTATAATGTTGGCTGCAGCTATGATTGCTCTTGTTAAGGTTGATTTATTCTAGTGAAATTTTCAAGTCTTTTGATTTTATATATAGCTAGTGTATGGATGTCACCGGTAGCTCGTATCATTATTGGTTTTGTATGAAATTATTATGTTAAGTTGGAATATACTTGGTTTTTATGCAATGTTGACATTAAAAGTTATTCTTTTGTTTGGATGGTCATAAGTGAAATAAATGCATATTGTGGAATGGGTGATAATATATATGTATTGTTTTGTTTGTATACCTGTTACAGGTTGCATGGGATACATATAGGTTGTGGACGAATTAATTTAAAAAAAAAAAAAAAACATAAAATGATGTTTTTGGCTACTAAACAATTGGTAGCCAAAAATGGAGTAAATATTTTTAGCGACTAAATAGTTAGTAGCTTAAAAAAGATTTAAATGGAAACAAATCTTTTGGTGACTAAATATGTAGTAGCCATAAACAAAAGACTTTAGGTGACTAATGATTTAGTAGCCAAAAAAAATAAAAGAAAGAAAAAACAGTTTTGGCGACTAAAACTTTAGTAGCTAAATAAAAAATTGGACTTTAGGCGACTAAACCATTTAGTAGCTAAATGAAATAAGATGAATGAAAAAATAAAATTAGTGACTAAAAGTTTGGTCGCCCTAAATGGTTAAGTTTTTGGCGACAAAAAATTTTAGTCGCTGAAAATATAATGTTAAATTTATTATGAACTTTTGGCGACTTAAAAATTAGTCGCCAATTGAAAACTTTCAGTGACTAAATATTTTTTAGTTGCCAATTGAAAACTTTTGGCGATTAAAAAATTAGTAGCCAATTGAAGACTTTCAGCGACTAAATAATTTTTAGTCGCCAATACCTTTCCCGGCAATCATCTAGCGACCAAAAAATTTAGTTGGCAAAACTTTTTGGCGACTAAAATATGACTTTTGGCGACTAAAAATTAAGTCGCCAAAAGTGTAATTTGTTGTAGTGAAACCAAGAAATCCAAAGTGTGAATGACCAAGATCCAAGACTTAACCAGAATAATAAGGATTGAAACAATTGTGGTGTCTAATTTAAATTGGAGCATTTATTAATAAATCATATTTTCATGATTTATGGACATTATAATATTTTAAATGAAGCATTCGCACACATTAGAAAGATGTTTCATTGTCATATTTTAAGAATAACAAATTTAACAAAATTTTAATATAACAATAGTGCACAAATATCTCATTATCACATTTTAAGAAAATGACACATTTAGCAAAAGTTTAATTAGACAATAGTGCAAACATTAAAATAAAGCCACGTTGTCACATTTTAAGAATGACAGATTTGACAAAAGTTTAATAGGACAATAGTGTACAAATAAAGCATATCCACATTTGTGGTCTTCAAAAAATATAGTGAAAGCATCTCACGGTACATATTTTCAAATCAATGAGACTTATTAATCTATAAAAAAATTCATAAGACTTTTCAAAATATATACTTTTTTTGGAACGAGACTTTTGGGTAAATTTCTCAATTTAAATTCACCAGTAAAGGTTGGACACATAGCAATACAAATATCCTTAGAATAGATGTAATTGCAATTGGACCCAAATACTAGAAAGACAACTCAATACAAGAGACATACTAAAAGAGAAGAGTAGGTGGAGGTAGTTATTGAACTGCACCAATCCAAACGTTGTCATTCTAGGAGCTGAAAGTTTTTACAATTTATAACCTCACACAAAGATACATTACTAACTTCAAAATTGAAACATCGTTAGATTTGTCTATGGGAGGGGAATGGGCTTGATGAGTAGCAAAGACGCACGCTCTTTGTTCTTGCCTCCAACATCATGGCCATGGCCATCTCCATGCTGGTACATGAATTGAGAAACCCTAGCAAGATTAGTTGCAATCTCCACAAAACTCCGATTGAAGGGAGAATCCACAAATCGAGCTTCATTCAACTTCTTCCAGGCCTCACTAATCAAATGTTTAACGTGGTCACGAGCATCTTTTGCAGAGGCCCCAGTTTCATGCATGCAAATTTGGATTGATTTTGGATTGTCACCTCGTTCTACCTCATCCTAAGCAAATGATTTTTAAAAAGAAGAAAATGTAGATCATTACACGAACCTAATTTCCTAAAATCATTCTAGAGACATGGAATCGATCATATAATCAATCACAAAAAATAAAAATATAATAATGTGAGTGTAACATTTATTCAAGGTTGTCTAGTACTATCTCGTGTTGATTTTTTGTCAACATTACGTTTTCATTTTTTTCATTTCGCTTTTTGTGTTTTCTAAAACAAAAATAAGAAACAATTTGAAAATACCCATCATTTTCATTTATATATATACATTTAAATTTGAAAATAACTTTTTAATGCTTCTAAAAAATAGAAAACAAAAAAACACAAGCAATAGTAAGAAGACAGGCAACCCACCCATGATGTGCCTAAATCATTAGCAAGTCGAACAATCAATGAAGGCCACTTGATTAAATCATGGTAGTTCTCTAAGGAGTCCAACTCTTCTTGGGTAATGGGATTTACTGAGGGATTTGTGCTTAGAAGATAAGCATGTGTTAGCATCATAGGAGTAGCAATAGATGTCCATGCATGGTTTACCTACTCCTCCATTGTTGGTATTTCTCCATTGTGGGCCCAATTTACCTCCTTTACATAACAGTGAATTAAGTCTTGCCACTGCAAAATTTACAAATACAATATTAATAGCATGATGATGATGATGATGATGATGAAATACAATCAATGTTCTGTAATTCAAATAAGCTCACGATATGAGCAATTTTTCCGAAAACATAATCTCTATACATAATTTTTTATTAAAATGATATGAAAGTGATTTAGTATAAGTTTTATATTTGTATATGATTACTCTTTGATTAAATAAGATAAAAATGATAGGTATATATACACACATAAAATTTACAATGCAACTGAAATTCATTTTAAATGTGTGAAAAATATACTTTAAATGAATCTAAGTCACGTATTAATTTTTACAAGAAAGTTACAAACTCAGAATTTATGCCATGAATTTTATTTAGAATAAAAAAGAGTGGTTGTGATTCAACTGATATATTGTGGAATCTATGCATAAGATGAATGTGGATCACACATTGAAGATTTTGAATAAATTTTTAGAATTTATAGTATTATTGTAATAGGGTCTAGATCCTATGCAGAGGTTACAAAGAACACTAACACCAAGGGAGGGGAAACTGTTACAATCAAGGTAGAGGAGATAGGAAACGGTTGTTTATATGACAGTGTGGTGGTGCGCCTTAAACCAACATTTGTCACCATTAACCTTAAAGAAAAAATTCAAGAGAGGGGCATGAAACAGGTATTGGTAAGGAATGGAGGGGGTAGGGATGTGTTGATAACTTTTAAGTCCAAGGAGGAAAGGAAAGCCAATTTGGAGACCATAAAGAAGTGGGTTCAGGAGTGGAGTGAGGACATAGTGGAGTGGGAACCTGAGTTAGTAAGAGTGAAAGAACGTAAGGTGTGGTTATGCTGCTATGGTCTACCATGGAATCTATAGAATAAAGCCACACTGAATGGAATTGGTAAACTTTGGGGGGAAGTGATCTGTATTGAAGGAGATTTGTGCAACCCAGTATCGTTTAAATGTGCAAAAATTCAAATAGTAACCAGATGTATGGAGCCAATCAATCAAGCCATTAATCTAGAATGTAAGGGTACTCTTCATTCTGTGAGAGTGTGGGAACAACATTCAGGGGTATCAAAAACATTGGTTGGGAGTTGCAAGTGTTCAAAGAGGTATGGTAGAGAAGAGAATTGTAGTTCAAACATGGGTGTGCAGATTGCAGATAGGAAAAATGTCAGTGAGGAGGATGAAGATGATGATGACTGGGATGATGAGTCAGCACGGAAGATGGGCCAGCTTCAGGAGGTGTCAAGAGGGGAAGTCACACATGGAAAAAGGAATAGAGATGAGGTGGATAAGGAGTTACGTAGGAGAATTGAAACGGTGGTGGCTGAGTCTGCTAGTAATGAGCTCGAGGGGAGGATAGAAGGTATTATGAAGATAGTTGGGAATATAAACAACGGCTATGTGTTGGACTGTCAGAAGAGTGATGATTAGGTTGTCACACTAGGTTTTGTAAGAAGCTTGAGTGGCTTAAGTTTACTAAAACCTGGGGTGGAATTAGAAGTGGAGTTGGGCCCTAGTAAGGAGGTGGGCCTAACAAGTGGGTTGGACCACAGGATGACAGGGGTCGTGGTGCAAGACCTGGGTTTGAAGGATGACTTACGAGGTGGGCCTCAAAGTGTATTAGGGCCTATGTCACTTACTTCATATATGCCGCAGACCCATGAAGGTGGAGTTTGTTCCAGAGGGGGTACTGACGCTGCAAGTTGAAATACAGATAAAGGGGGGCTGGGTTCAGTGATACTGTTTAATGATGAAGCTACTATCATGGAATGTGAGGGTTTAGGTGTAGACACCCCATTTTGACTGGCCCTAAGACTTGGGCGCTTTCTTTTGATTACCCGATGATGACAATTAGAATGTGTTTCTCACAAAATTCTCAGTAAGAAAGATGGAATTTAAGTTTTAATCCCAACCTTCACCCATTTTTTGGCCAAACTATTTTAGACCTTAAAACCCTCTTTTCAAAATATGTTTTTTTTTTAAAAATGTTTCTACAATGTCCCGAGGCTCCCATTTCGATTAAAATATTGCACTTTTCAGTAAACCGAGTAAGGACAAAGTGGAAATAAATGGAAGGGAGGTGAAAATTTTTGAAAAATATTTAAAAACATCTTCTTATAGGTTTGGAGTTGAAGGAAATAGGAGGGGATGAAAGAAAACTGGTTTAGGAAAAGGATGAGTATCAAATCATTAAGAAGGAAATGAGCAGCCTTTACTAAATTAGGCATTTTTCTTTGTACACTTGGAATTTAAATGTGACGCCACCACCATTGGAAAGTAAACTTATGGGGCTTCAATTTTAGACCCAAGAACCACCTCAGACCAAGTCCAAATAAGGGAGATATGCCCATTTGAAGTTGGGCTTAAGAGCAGATTTTGTTGACCCAGCCCGAGATAGCCTTTACTAAATTAGGCATATCTCTTTGTACACTTGGAATTTAAATGTGAGGCCACCACCACTGGAAATTAGACTTCTGGGGCTTCAATTTGGACATAAGAACCGCCTAAAACCAAGTCCATATGGGGGAGATATGCCCATTTGAAGTTGGACTTAAAAGCAGATTTTGTTGACTCGGCCCAAAACAACAATAGCCCATTTTTTCTTGGTTTTGGTTCGGTTGGGACAACCCATTTACCTATTTTCTGAGCCATTCAAGTGCATCCACTCATCCTCCATTATACCTAATCATCCCCCATTGTCAAAAAGAGGTTTTGTTTGTATTCATAAAGGAGTATCCCATGCAACCACCTTGAAAATTTGCCCTCCTATCACATTCTTGTCTCCCACCTTCTTTTTGACCTTTACTCTCCCTCATTGCCTATATAGAATGATCATATTGTAAGAGAGAAAAAAGACCACGAAATTGAAGAAAAATGGGTGAGAAAAGAGTGAAAAAAGAGAGAAAAATTGAGTTTTTGAGCCAAAAATATTCCTATCTTCCATATACATCCCATACCTTCCATAGCTACTGAAATTCCTCATTTCCATACACCAAAACCACTCCAAAAATTCTGATATAGCCAAAGATCAATTGCCTTGATCATAAGGAAGAGTGTTTAGTGATTGAAAGTGAGAAAAACTAGAGAGTTAGCCACTTTCTATACCACAAACTCCATAAACTCCATAATTTCGAATTGAGGATTTGAGAACACACTTCCTACACTTGAGGGTGATCAAGAGGAAGTTTGGAAATCAAAAAGTTCAATCTTTCTTTGGAAGGTGAATTGTTAGTCTTTCATTTTCTTATATTTTATATCATATATTTATTTTCATGCTTCTTATTTCATTGTGTTTTGTTATAATCTAAGTGGTTTGTTTATCTCATATTTATTTTCTTACTTTATATTTCATAGTGTGTTGTTATAATCCTAGTGGTTTGTTTAGCTCATAATTATTTATTTATTTATTTATTTTTATTTGCATGCTTTAATTTCATATTAGTTTTGTTGTAATTTGCATGTTCTACCTCATATTTTTTTTTCATGTATTAGTCTCATATTAGTTCTGTTGTAATCTTGCATGTTCTATCTTATATTTGTTTTATTGCTTTAGGTTTATGTTGTGAGTTTGCACTTTTTATTTTATTTTATATTTGTTTTCTTGTTTTTTTTTTAATCTAACCGGTAGTGGTTAGTTGAGCCACCTACATATTTTTTGTTTGTTCATTTTCTTGGCTTCGCAACAAGACAGGTTTTGCTTGGCCTAGTTGGTCGGCCGGTTAGCTTCTTCCGAACAAGATGGCGTAATCTCCCAATATTGACCAATTTTCGCCGGCGGTTCTAAAGAACATGAAGCTTTTATTTTATTTATTTTTTATTTTGAGTGTATTGTGAGGTTTTTATTTTGTTGTAATATTCTCATCATCTCTCTCTAATTTGATTTGTAATTATTCTTTAAAATGTTGTAATAATTCCCCGCTCCGCTTCTTTCTATCCCGTTCTTTTACTTGCTTTCTTTATTTGTACATAAACATCATATTTATTTTTCATCATAGTTATGCTTTGCATCCATGTTTTATGCATCTTGATTCGGCTAAGTTTGCATTTGTGGATTTAATCAATTCCTATGTGATTATGTGCGCCACCTCATGTTCTTGAGATGATTCACATGCCATATTTTAGAAGCCGAATCTTTAGTGCATCTCATGAGTGAATTGCATTAGGATTCTGTATATAAGATCATGCATATTTTACTAATTTTGTTTTGTAGTTGTTCAAGGGACGTCGGTCAATCTGTGAGTTTTTATGCTTTAGCATCCCATTTGTGTGTGTTTTTTCTTACTATGTGTTAGTATTCTACCATGAGGCTACTTGCTTACTTGATATAAACTGTTTGAATGCCTGTGGATGAAGGCTTGTTGCCTGAATTGGAATGATTCAACGACTGTACGTTTTAAGCCCACTTTGTAGTGGCAAATTCACAAACTTTAAGCCCACTTTGTCAAGTGGCAAATTCAAACCCTTTTCGAAAAACAAACATGAAGTTGAATTGTTCCAATTTGAGCAAACTAGTCTATACTTGTATGCTTCACATAATAAATTTTAGGATTTATTCAATAATCAGAATATGAACATATAAAGAAAATAAAAAGTCATATCATGGTTTAGTAGAGGCCGATCTTTTGATCGGGTGAGCGGGGGTGCTCATTATTGACCTTCCCCTCTCATACCTAAGGTTCCGAGCCAAGCATCCTTGGTTACGACGAACAATGGCCTTGGCACCGAGTCATGGGTTTCCTAATTTCCCAAAATATTAGGTGGCGACTCTGAGATCTGATGACGCAGTCCATTTTTGACAAAATTGCAATAAAATGGATTTTCAATAAAAGTTGTCAAATCTGGACTCTCATCTACGTTTCACATTGCACTCGTGAGACTAGATCAAAGCGATCTCGGGAGTCCGAACTGTTTAACGTGCGCGGGTACCCCCCGGGCATGTTACATTAGGTAGGAAGGAAAAAAAGAGTAAAATTAAAAGCATGATGAAAGCCAGAGAAGTTGACATTTCATTGTTTCAGGAGACAAAGAAAGCTTCTATGTCAGAAAAGGAGGTGAGGGAATTATGGGGTAGGGAGAAGATGGATTTCATGACAGTGGATACTGAAGGAACTGCTGGTGGTCTATTATGTATATGGGATCCAGGAGTGCTCCAAGTCTCAGGATACTACCGCAATAGAAGATTCATTTTGTTATCAGGTACTTTATTATTTTCTTTTGATTGTGTTGTAGTAAATTTATATGCTCCAAATGAAGTGGGACAAAGAGGAAAATTATGGGAGAGTTTGTTGAAGTTAAAGGAGGAGTTCTCTAATCCTTGGTGCTTAGGGGGTAATTTCAATGAAATCAGAAGCATTGGTGAGAGAAAAGGGTGCTTTAGAAGGGATGAGGGTATGAATGAGCTGAATGAATTCATTAAAAAAAGTGAAGTGAATGATCTACCCCTGCTAGGTAGAAGATATACATGGTGCAACTCCAGGGAAGGGGAAAAATGGAGTAGAATTGATAGGGTTTTAGTGGAACCAAAATGGTTGGAATCTTTTAATCTAAAGTTGCAGAGGTTACCTAGAGCACTGTCAGATCATAGCCCTTTACTCTTAATGGAGGATGAGAGAGATTGGGGCCCCAGGCCGTTTAGGTTTTTGAATGCTTGGACTCTTCATCCAAATTTCTTACCTTTTGTGGAAAAGTGGTGGAATGAGCATGAAGTTCAAGGCTGGGTTGGATTCAAATTATTTAAGAAGATGAAGGAGGTAAAGCTAGCTCTGAAACAGTGGAATAGTGAAGTATTTGGCAATATAAATACTAAATTAAAACAAGCAGGAGATGAGTTGCATCAGATTGATCTGGTAGCAGAGGAAAGAGAGCTTGAAGAAGTAGAAAAAACTCGAAAAAGAGAGGTTAGTGATGAAGCTGGTAGGTTGTATAGAATGGTGGAGTGGACGTGGCTTCAAAAATCAAGACTAAATTGGGACTTGAAGGGAGACAAAAATACAAGATATTTTTATGTGGTAGTCAAAAGTAAGCACGGGAGAAATGAGATTAACTCATTATCTATTGGAGATGAGGTTTTTGAAGATCCTAATAAAGTAAAGCAGGAGGTTCAAGCATATTTTCAAAGACAATTTAAAGAGGAGTGGAGTTCAAGACCTGTGTTGGAGGGATCATTCAAGTCAGTTAGGAACAGCCCATTTTTTGATTTGTTAGAATCAGAATTTTCTGAGGTAGAAATAAGGTGTGCTGTCAAGGATTGTGATGGCAATAAGGCTCCAGGCCCAGATGGGTTCAACTTGGCATGTGTCCAAAAGATGTAGAAGGTTATGAAGAGTGATGTGATCAACTTTATGAGTGAATTCCATAAAAACAGCAAGTTGGTTAAAGGGATCAATGGTTCTTTTATCACTTTGGTGCCTAAGAAGGAGAATCCTGTGGGTTTAGCTGATTATTGACCAATCAGTTTGGTTGGCTCATTGTATAAAATTCTTTCAAAGGTACTATCCTCTAGGTTGAAGGCAGTGCTCCTTCAAATTATAAGTGAAAATCAGTCAGCATTCCTAGGAGGTAGGAACATATTAGATGGTGTTTTGGTGGCAAATGAGGTGGTGGATGGATGGAAAAAGTCTAGGAAAAGAGATTTGATCATAAAGCTAGATTTTGAGAAAGCCTATGACTCATTAAATTGGGACTTTTTGTTTTCAATGATGATAAATTTTGGATTTGGAGGGAAGTGGATGGAATGGATTAAGGAGTGTATTACCTCTTCTAGACTATCTGTGCTTGTTAATGGAGCACCTACTGGTGAATTTAGTCCACAAAGAGGGCTCAGACAAGGGGATTCCTTGTCCCATTTTCTGTTCAACATAGTAGTAGAGGGTTTAAGCATATTACTGTCAAGAGCTTTGGATATGGATTTGATAAAAGGGGTGAAGATTGGAGCAGGTGGGGTAGTTTTGACCCATTTACAGTTTGCAGATGATTCCTTCTTATTGTGTGAAGATGAAGTGTTGGAAGTCAGAAATTTGAAGAGAATATTGAGGTGCTTTGAACTATTGTTAGGTCTGAGGATAAACTATCACAAAAGTGTTGTGAGTGGTGTAGGAGTTCCAGTTGAATCTATGAATGAGTTTGCATCTGTGCTAAATTGCAAAGTGAAAAGATTACCAATTAAGTACCTTGGATTACTATTAGGGGCTAACCCAAGTAGAAAAGCAACTTGGAGGCCTGTTTTGGACAAAGTTAGAACTAAACTAGCAGGGTGGAAAAGGAGATTACTCTCATTTGTAGGGAGATTGACACTGATAAAGTCTGTACTTTCTTCTCTACCTATGTATTATCTGTCATTGTATAAAATGCCACAAGGGGTTGCAAGTGAGTTGGATAAGCTTCAGGCCTCATTTCTCTGGGGTGGGTTTGAATTAAGAAAGAAGGTTCATCTAGTAAAATGGAAGGAAGTCTCCAAACCTGTTGACCAAGGAGGATTGGGGGTTAGGAGAGTTAATGAGGTCAATGCTTGCCTTTTATTGAAATGGTGGTGGAGATTTGGAGTTGAGAGCAAAGCACTTTGGAGAAGAGTCATATGCAGCAAATATAAGGTAGATGAGGGGAATTGGTGGCCTTCAGTCGCCTCTAACAGCAGGTGTTCAAAAATTTGGAAGGATATTGTGAAAGTTATTAAACAAAATAGCAGCCTTATGGTGTTTTTTTCTAGAAAATTGTCAGCTAAAAGTGGGTAATAGCCATAGGGTGAAGTTCTAGGTGGATAAATGGTGTGGAAATGTAAGTCTTAAAGATGAGTTCCCACACTTATATAGACTGGTTGTAAACAAAAGAGAGTCTTTCTCTGCAATCATAGAAAGGAATGTGGATACAGGTGAGTGGTTGTTCCAATTCAGAAGGGAGCTGTATGATTGGGAAAGTGTGAAGGTTACCAGATTGATAGGATTTTTAGAGGTTCGTCCTGTCCTCAGGTCATCCTCAGAAGATACACTAGTGTGGGAGGCGTAAAAAACAGGTAGGTTTACAGTTGAATTAGTCTACAAAATTCTGGCAGGTGGTTTTGGCAGCTATAATAGAACAAGAAAAAGGGTATGGGTGAAGTACATTCCTCCTAGAGTCCAATTCTTTGGGTGGCTTGCTTGGAAAGGTAAAATTAAAATAGCAGACTTTCTTCTTCGGATTGGTGTTCTCAATGCAAATGCATCAACCCTCTGTATTCTGTGTAAATCTATGGATGAGTCACTCAATCATGTCCTATTGTCTTGCCCAGTGGTCAGAAATACTAAATTGGTGGGGAGTACAAGGTGCACTGCCAGATATAGCGGAGGCTATTCTTCACTGGTGGGCAGGGTTTAGGCTTAGCAAAAAAGAGAGGATGATGTGGGAAGCTCTTCCTATTATAGTGTTGTGGTCTGTGTGGAAACATCGTAATAAATGCTTGTTTAGGCATGCTATCCCAAATGTTGAAGGTGTGTGTGATAGGATAAAGTTTAGAATAGCTGTGTGGTTCAAGGAAGTGTTTAACGATCATAAATTCACAGTGCATGATTTTCTCTTTAACTTGAAGCATATTAGATTCTGTTTGGGTGGTGGTGTGAGGGCAGTGCTATAAGGATGCTTAGTTCTGCGGTGTCTTGCTGCTGGGATATCCCATTTTGTTCAGTGGGGGGCCACGCAGTGTGATCTTCAATGGCTGGGTGGATTGATGAAATTGGAATCTTGGTGGAGGTTAATAGTTAGTTTTGTTGCTGCTGGTACTGCTATGGTTTTCTAGTCTAGGTGTTCTTGGTGAAATTGGGTGAGGCTCTGGAACTCAAAGATCCATTTTGGGGTGTTTTTGTTGCAGGGCCACACAATGTGATCTTCATTGGCTGGGTGGATTGATGAAGTTGGAATTTTGGTGGAGGTTATCATTGTTAGTTTTGTTGTTGCTGGTACTGCTATGTTTTTAATTAGGATGTGGTTGGTTATTATGGTAGTGGTTTGGGTGGTTTATTTTGCCTAGGTGTTCTTTGTAAAATTCGGTGATGTGGTTGTATGAGTGGGCGTTTATTTTGGTGGGTTTTTTGTTGGTATCTCTGTGATGCCCCGAGTCTACACTATTGGTTGCAGTCAAGGGAGAGTCACTAATGAGTCTATGGTCAATAACCAAGTAAGATCCCAGATCGCCGGAGGAGTCAAAATAGCCTCCCTTCTAAGTCCGGCTTTCTTAGGCAGCGCACTACCCTTTTGACAGATCTTAAAAGGTATTGACACAAGGTCTCATAAGCAATGATAAGGTTCATACATAGAATATAAATACATAACAACCGTAATATACTTAATTCAAAAGATGGTTCCATTACATTACATCCCAAAAGAAAGCTTAAATCTTCACATGAGTCTTACAAAATATCCAAAAAGAAACTTCTAATTTTTCTAGGATAGCCAAAAGTCTTCAAAAGTTTCAGACTCGTCGTCTCCAGCTATGAATTCCGCTTCGTCACCTGGCATGACACGCCGTGAGCTTTGAATGCCCAGTAAACACACACACACACCCCGCCCCTTTTTCCCAGTCCAATACACAATCATAATTATAACATCAAGTAATAAAGCACAATACTCAATTAAATAAATAAAGGGTTAAGTTAGGTTGTTAGCAACTAGAAATCCCCCAAAGAGATTTCGTCCTCCCAACCACAAGAATCGGACGCGGATTATTCGGTATGTCCCCTCTTTTGCTGCTTTGTTGCAGACCTAACCTCGGATGCCTACCAACGGTTATGTACCGTGTAGCGCCAACCGCAGGGCCTCAAAAGAGACGGTAAAATAGGGCCTTGCCCGAATCCCTCCTTGCACCAAACCACCTAGGGTCCGAATACAACTGCTCCGTTCAAGGGTTCCGAAAACCACTTGCGCAAGACTTTAACTCTCAAATAGGGAACGCATCCCAACAATCCATATATCACATATACTCATCTTTTCACTACTCAAGTGCTCGAAAGCCCAATACCTTCCCCATTAGGTTTCTCGTTGAGTTAAATATTTTACATCAAAGTTAGGCAACTTAACAAGATAAAGATATCCACACAAGCATGTATCAACAAGGTGAAGAAGATGAAGAACATATCATAACACATACAATATCATGCCAAGATATGATCATGAACTAATAAACATTTTCATGAATACAAGGGTATAAAACATCCATGCATGACAAAATTTCCAGATTTATATCACATAAAGATTAAAATGAAAGGACTATTTTAGATCCTTCACCGGACTTGGCCTTCCTATGGTTTGTAGAGGATTCGATCTAGTTTCCAGAACATTTTTCGGAAATGGGATTGCTTTTTTTCAGATTTTAAGTTATTTAGAAAATATTCCAGCGCTATCCAGGTTCTGTCCAGATCCGTCGACTGTTACGAAAAATTGATTTTCTTGCAAACCGCTTAATGTTTTTCGATTAAACCAATTTTAGTTGAAATCTAACACCTTAAGGAAGGTCTTGACATAAAATAGAGGTCCAGAATAATTTTTTACATTTTTCTAGAATTTCTAGAAGTGGGCTGCAAAAACAGATTCTAGGATACTTTTGCCCAAAACAAGAAGATTTATGAAAAAGGGGTTCCACCAAGGAAAAGTTTCATTTCTTTTGTGAAGAAAATATGCTAACTATCACATGTTTAACTCAGAAAATTTGTTTGAAAGAGTGCCCTTGAAAAGTTGAGAAATTGGTACAAAAAGAAGATAGTTTTGTGCCAAAATGGGGAAAATACAAGAGAGATGGAATCAATACTCAACCCTTAGCATTTTTAACATAAGAACTTAGTAATAACAGATCTGAAAACATTATTTAGAATCTTTAGAAACATGTATTAGAAAAAGAAAATGAAAGAGGAGGTTGTGTTTGTGGCTTACCTACTAAGCTTTGCACAAGAAGCTCTCTTCTTCCTCCTTCTTCTCCTCTAGACTTCTCTCTCTTGCTCTCCTCCCTCTCTCTAACCAAATGTGTGTGTGGGTGTGGTGTTTGTGCTTGCCAAGCTTAGGGGAGGTTGGTATTTATAGGCAAATTTTGGTGTAAAAAGTCCTAAAAGCCCATTAGTTGGAAATGGATGGAAATGTTAGGATTTGTTTGGAATTTTAAAGGAAGTAGGGATGATTTGGGAGGCTTACTCAAGGATTAGGCCATTTTTAGTTAAAATGGAACTAGTTTTGAAATTAGCAACCTAGGTCTAGGGTACTAGGTTTGGGTTTCCTAGAATTTCATGATGATATATATTGAAAATTGGCTCCTATCTTCTCCCTAGGATGATGGGGTTATTTTTTTTTATTAATTTTAGGTACAAGGGCACATCCCTCATGGTGTATATATATATATATATATAAAGTTGATGGTACTTCAAGGTACAAGGTACAAGTACTAGTTTTTGGGTAAGTTTTGAATTTAATTAAAGGGTGGAGGCTTGGAGTTAAATACATGTAACTTATGTAGAATTAAATTGGGCTAGGTAACCTAATCCGGCTAGGGAAATTTTTGTTTTGATAAAAATAAAAATAGTAATGCTAACCGACGAGATTCGAATTAATTCAAGTAACCGAGGGTCTTTAAGAAAATAATTCAAACATTAGGGTCTTTTAAGTGAATACATATTTTAGGGGCTTCACAATCTCTCCAACTTTGATAGCTTGTGCTTGCATATGATTGAGTGGTCCTCTTGATGCCAACCTAGTTGGGATTTGGAGGTTCACTATGATGCTTTTGCTCTTGCCTTGTTTTATTGATGTATTCATGTGTTTTGCCCTTTGTTTTCATCAATAAAATTTATTTTTGCCGATCAAAAAAAAGAAAATTGTAATTTTTATATATATATTTGTGTGAATTTTTTTATTTTTTTATTTTTTTCCCCAAGTATAAGGAAAGTGTGCAACACCTTTCTTTTAAGGTTTGGGAGGATGTGAACTCCATGCTCTTTAAGAGTGTCATAAGCCATTTCATTGATCCAATTGTAGTAACCAAGGAAACATATCTTCATATAATTCGGTAAATGTTCTACTGCATTCACATCCCATCTGAGAAACAAAAAATTGTGTCAAATTTTATGTTAAAAATGATAGTTGTGCTTAACTGGGAATGAAATGCTTTTAACTCTTGCATGTAAATTATTAACACTTAGTTTGCCAAAAACTACACCAACCTGTCCACGGCATCTGTGAAGAGCTTGAGTTCATCCAAGGTACCGTAAGCATCATAAACATCATCCAAACATGTTGTTAGTATATTGATCCTTGTTTCCATTCTCCTATAGTATTGGAATTGAGGCTCATAAGCCTCTCCCAGAGACCATAAGTAATTCTCCATCACCCTATCCCTCATAAATGGCAACCTTTTCCCCCAACGTGTACTCTCCCACCACCTATATTCAATGAAATCGATGAAGAATGATAAAAATAAGAGAAATTATAGAGAGAGAAAGCAAAAATAAAAAAATACAACTACATACATAAATTAACTATGATTTTGTTGAGTATGGTTTAATTATGATTCCTTAAAATTTCACTAGAGGAATTATATTGATTTGTTTTACCATTTTCAAACTATGGTGCCTCTATAACAACTCTTTTACTTGAAATGTGAACCATATAAGTTATCTTACCTTGAAGCGTGTTTTAGATCTTCTTGATGAATTGCTTGTACCATGTTGAAATCCAATTTGGCAAACTCAAGCAATGTAGGGTTCATGTCCAATCTCCTCTCATATGCATCAATGAACCACCTAGCTTCCATTCTTGGCATGGTCCAATGTAGTGGAAGCTCCAAAGCATGACTCACTAGCATGGCTAGATTTGGATCTGTGCTCGTCTTGAGGTTTTCTTTGAGATGTTTGGTTGCAAAATCTCTGGCCTCTTCAAATATGCTTTCACCCTCCATTAAAAGGTGTGATGATTCATATAAGGATAGCAGCCCCTTAATGTCCTCACTCAAGGACTCCTTAAAATTTTAGAGACATGTGCCCTTAGAGCTAAACCAAGCTTTTTTGGCTATTTTAGCCACAAAAGACAAAATAGGCTATTTTAGTCACAAAAAACAAAACATCACATCCAACTTATAATTATTACACACTTCTTTCACAAAAAAAGTTAAGGGCAAATTACACAAATAGTCCCTATAGTTTGGGGCTTGTGTCACTTTGGTCCCTGACTTTTTAATTGTGACACATTTGACCCTGAATTTTGAATCTTGTTCCAAATAAGGACAATTGAATATATAATTAGATTTTTCAAGGGTAAAATTGTCAATTTGATAAATATAAACTAATTTGACAAAAATAAATGTCAAACAAATTTTTGGAATTTTTAAAAATTATTTCTACCTCTAAAAATAAAATTTGTAAAATGATAACTCTTTTAGACATTTATTTAATTTTTTTACCAAATAATTTTTATTATGTGTTTGGATATGAGTAAAATAATTTTTAAAAATTAATCATTAATTTTATTAATTATCATAATTTTATCATTGGTGATAAAAACTAATTTTAAAAAAATTAAAAATTTTTTTTGATTTATTTTGCAATTAGTTTTATATTTTATCAAATGACGATTTTACCCTAAAAAAATCTAATGAATTTCAATTGTCCTTATTTGGAACCAAATTCAAAATTCAGGGTCAAATGTGTCACAATTGAAAAGTCAGGGACCAAAGTGACACAAGTCCCAAACTATAGGGACTATTAGTATAATTAACCCAAAAGTTAAAAAGTCAAAAAGTCCTTCCCAAACCAAACCTTTTAGCCCAGGTTAAAATAGCCAAAAAGCCAACCTACTTTCCAAACGACACCTACGTGTGATATGGGTGTTGGTGGGTATAGGGCTTAGAATTTGATTTGTAAGTTTAATACTTACTTTTTTATTTTTATTTATTTTTATTGTTTTTATTTTAAAAAATATAAATTCGTGAAGCAGGATTAGTTATAAGGATGCAAATTACAGTAATAGGAGAATTTATGGCCTTGTTTGGTTTGTTTCTAAGAAAAAATTTTGGAAAAAATTCTCTACAAACAAATTTTGAAGAGTAATCAAACCAAACAAATTTTTCCAAAAAAAATCTCAAAATTTTGTTTGGTTACCTACTTTCCAAAACCACTCTCTCTCTTATACACATCAAATCAATCACTTTTTTTAAAACTCTCTTCCCAAAACAATTTTTCAAAACCATTTCTGAAAAAAAGCAAACCAAACAAGTTTTCGTACTTTTTATTTCAAAAACTACTCTACAAACACAAATCTCTCTCAATACATCTTTTCTCCTTATACCTTTAATTGAAATTTCTTTGCCGATGATTTAAAAAAAAAAAAAAAAGCAACAACAGTTGTCCATCCATGGTTTATGTACTCCTCCATTGTTGTTGCAACACTCACAATACAATTGCATCACGCAAATATATATGTATAGCATTTTTTTTAACGATAAATATATAGATTGTACGGGAAAGAAATAAACCTTCTCGTATAATCCTGTTGATCAAGTCTGCGCTCCTCCGTACGTCGTCGCTTTACTCCCTGAAAACACAAACGTGAGCTAGCCGGCGGTGTGTGCCAGAAACCTCTCCGATGCCTAAGTCAGCAAACTAGACAAATAGACAAAAGCTCTGTGTATTCAGGAATCAAAGTTGTGTTACCTCTCCATAGGTGATATTTGTGAGCTTTTATTGGTTCCGTGTGGCACAATCCAAGTAGGACTCTTACTCCTCCATGTAGAGTCCTCCTAGGATTCATACTCCTGAAAGATAATGCTTATCCTTCAACACCCCCCTCACTGCTTTAAACCAAGTGAGATGGTTTTACTATGGTCAGACTCCAATGTGGCCGAGGTAAGCATGGCTGTGCTTAGCCGCAGAATAGACCGAACTATCCTTAGTTCGGTTCACTGCCCTTACCTTAGTTCCTCTTCCATAAACCATAGTAAGCCCAAACCGAGCTAACTTTTAGTAAGGTTTAGACTACGTTAATTACACTGTGCTATGACCGGTATAAGTTTTAGTATGGTGACCAAACTAACCGTAAGCCCTTTAGGACCGGAGTAACTTCACGCCTCTGCAAGACCGGAGTAACTTTATGGCCATTTTACTCAGCACTTCGCACAGCGGCCCATAACGGCCCATTACCTAGCTCGGCCCAATTTTCATATAAATTACCCTCTCAATTGCCCCTTAATTCCATCTGCACAGCATGATAGGGATTACTTGTGTATCAGCCGAGCTAAAGTTTTTTAAGCATATCCAGCTGAGCTAAAGTTTTTAAGCCTATCCAGCCGAGCTAAAACCCTTTAGCCTTTACAGTCGAGCTAAAACTCTTAAGCTTTTCCAGCCGAGCTAAAAACCCTTTAACCTATCCAACCGAGCTAATTCCACACCGGGCTCTGCTTGTTCGGTCAAAACGTCTTTTCAATCACAGCAACTGAATCGCTTCTTATTCCTATGACACGTGGCTCATTTTGATTGGCTGAAGGCAGCTGTCACGCCGTCTTCGTACTTCGTGTTTTTTTGAACAGTCCCGCCTAAAGTTTGAGTTTTTCACCAAAACAAACCCTAAGGCTTTTGAATCCATTACCTTACTATTCATTTCTCCTTTCTCTCTCCCTTCTGAGCTCTTATTGTTCTTCGATTTGCACTTGAAGAAGCTGCGTGGTTTTGCTGCCATTTTTCTCATCTTCAGTGTCCTCCTCTTGACCTGGTAAGCTACTCAAATCTGTTCCACTTTTCTTGTTTTTGCCCTTGCTTTTATAATATCTGTATTTTGTATGTTTTTTCAAAACATATACCTTTTTATCGTTGAAGAACCATGTAATAGAACCTCCAATCTTCATGAATAATCTGAGAAACCATTGATTTTGATCCAAAATCATAGTATAACCGAACTAAAAAGTTGTTTGTAGTTGATGCCACTCTATCAGACTACTTAACTGAACTAGCACTTTATGCTTATACCAGTAGTTTCAATAAGTCAAACCAACTTTTGATTTATCCTAGCCGAGATGACAAACTGAACCAAGTCTGCAATTAGTGTACTGGGGAAACCTCAACCCTGCCGAGCTATGTCTCGGGGCTAAACCAGCATTCTTAGTTTTAGACCGAACTAAGAAAGCTGCCCCTAGAAGCTCAACCGGTCTAACAAAACCTTCCTTTTAACCGAGATACCGAACCGCTCACCTAAACCGAGCCAACAAACCCCTTGCTCAAACCGAGCTAAAAACCCGTAGTATGCCACATAGCCGAACTAAGGCTTGATATATGTTACCTTTATTTCTCTTCAGCACGGTCCAACGGTCTGTGCTTAACACCTTTGTTTTTTCATTTTGCAGACTTTAGGTTGCCCAGGCACTCCCTTGAGCGCTCAACCGAGCTACTCAGCCCACTTCCGCAACCGAGCTAACACTGTATAATTTATTCATATTTTAAGAGAGAATGGGTAAATATAGGTTCTTAGTAGAAACACCTGGTGGCTTGGCCGAATTTCGAAAGGAGTATAACATTCCTGATGACGTCCATCTTACCTTAGCCGAACAAGATATCATACCTTGGGAAAACCCCGGTTTTGTTCCTTTCACCCTCCTTTCCATTGTAGAAACCGGCCTAAGATTCCCTGTACAGCCCTTACTTTGTGAATTCCTTAGATAAACTAGGATATGCCCAACCCAGCTTTCCACAAACTCATACTGCATAATAAATGGTATTGCCGAGCTAAACCGCCGAGCTGGCATTAACCTCGGCTTAGTCGAACTCTTCCACCAATATTCTATAGGCTCAAAAGAAGACAGGTGGGTGTATTATTTAAGAATACGACGCCGGCGTGAGAAAATAATAAAGGACGCACCGGACAAAGACTTAAACGATGATGATTTTTTCTAGGTATCTGGCAATTTTGAAGATCACCAAGCCCAGATCCCAGGCCGCAGTATAAACTCGAATAAAGGAACCCCCGGTATAATTACTTTGGTTTGATTGCATGCTTCTGTTTTATTTCGGTTTCCTATTCCTGAACCGAACTAACAGTTGTCTTCTTTATGCAGATTCAGCCCATCTTCAATCACTATACGGTTACCCCAATCTGAACACTCTCCGCGCCGCACTACGATATCCAGAAAGAAATTGGGCCAAGCTGCTGAATTTTGAACCGACGTACAAATACAGCAGCCGACGTAAAGCCAGAGTAACAGACTTGTTACTGGAAGCCTCTCCCGAACCGGACCCCAACTTGCCCCAAATCAACCTAGTCCCTCTGACTGCCGAAGAAGAGATGGCAAAGAGGAACAGAGTCAGGGCCCTCCTAACCGAAACAAACAGAGCCGAGGTACCACCACCGAACCAGACTCAGGAAACAGTGGTGGCCCTTCCATCTCAACAACCCTCCTCATCGCGCCCCAGCAAGCGTGCCCGGACTACTCAAGCCGAGCAACGCCTTGTTGATGAAGATGAAACCATCCTTCCACCAAGCCCTCCACCGAGCCCTCAGCCGGAGCGTTCTGACCGGGCTAGCTCCTCCAAGTGGGCTCCGAAAATGACTTTTCAGAACCGAGATATCCAGGATACTGACTCGGTGGTCGCTGAGAAGGATCACATGATGGCATTCAACCTTGCCAGGAGTGTCTGCCTTCCAGCAGACATGGAGCACCACCAATATCTGACCGAGCTAAGGGCCATCCGTTCGGCCACGAAATCCATGGTGCTTGTAAGTAGCTTCTTCTGTTAACCTTTCTAATTTGCACAACTTTCATCTCGGTTTGATTACAAGTCTCCCCCTTCTTTTGCAGGCTATGCAGAAGAGCCACATCGCTCACAAGCGTGTGTTGGAACTTTGTAAGACTACAAGGCAGGCCTTGGCCGAAGTGACAGAAAAGTCGGCCGAGCTGGAACAAGCCAGGCAACAAATAGCCGAGCTAAAATCCGAGAACGGTCGTCTGACTGGACTCGTTAGCTCGGCTGAAGCGGAGAAACAAAAGGCTACAGCTGTGATCAAAGACAAGTACCTGCGCGAACTTGCTAAACTTGAAGGCAAGAAGAACGTTGAGATAGAGCAGCTGAAGAAGAGTGCTGACGACGCCGAGCTGCGGGGTTTCAAGGAGGGGGAGGCGGCTTACATTAAACAATGTGAAGCTGCCAAGGATCTCTTCTTCAAGTGTGGCTGGAGGGGTGCCGTGGTGCAGCTTGGTCATGGACCTGAGACCGAGGTATTCAATCCTCCTCAGTATTTCATATCGAGCTCACTAGCGGAGTACGCTGCCGACCTTCAGAAGCAATTTCTTGAGGAAGGTGATGATGAAGATTCTGCTTCTGAAGACAACTCCCAGCCCGGTCGCCAATCTATTTCTCCAATTCCAGTGACCTCCAACCCTCCAGTACCTGATGCAACTATTGTGGTGCCTTCAGCTGAGTCAAACCAATGAGAGCTTGTTTCAACCGAACCCAACCAGTTCTGGCTACGACTGATCTTCCTGCTGAGACCGGACTCAGAATTGAGTTGGATGCTAATCTGGATGATCTCTTCAACTGATTTATTATTATTTTTTTTCTGTTTTGGACTTGTAACCGGGCTGAGGCCCCTCTTTTGTATTTGCTTTGAACTTTGTTAATGAAAATCTTCTTTTATTCCAACTGTTACCTCGGTTGAATGCTTTGTTTATGCTTGCTCTCTTACTGTAATTTGATTGAAGTAAAGTATTCTCTCGCCGAGATAATTTATCCCGGTCTTAATCTTGTAATCAGACTGGCCATACCAGCCAACCACTCTTTAGCCGATATCCCTACTTCGGCTGAAGAGTACTAAGAGTTGGTTTAATCCAGCCAACCACTCTTCAGCCTAAACCCTTACTTCGGCTGAAGAGTAATAAGAGTTGGTTTAATCCAGCCAACCACTTTTCAGCCCATACCCTTACTTCGGCTGAAAAGTACTTAAGAGTTGGTTTAATCCAGCCAACTTCTAAATTGGTTTTTCTAGCCAACCTAGAATAAAATGTTTGGTTATTCCGACCAAACGTTCTGCAGCCTGGATCCTTATCCTGAGCTTAGGAAGGGTGTTGGTTTAATCCAGCCAACCTCTAAGTTGGTTTTTCTAGCCAACCTAGAATAAAATGTTTGGTTATTCCGACCAAACGTCCTGCAGCCTGGATCCTTATCCTGGGCTTAGGAAGGGTGTTGGTTTAATCCGGCCAATTGTGTTTTTAATGCCCCTAACTCACCTAACTCACTAAAACAAACTTTTACAGAAGAAAACGTCTATACTGAAAAGAAAACTACTTGTTTTACTGAGAAAGGAAAAAATTACACATACTTAAAGAAAAAAAGCTAAAAATAAAATAACTTGAGATTGGTAGTATTCCATGGCCTGGGAATTGCCTTGCCGTCATCATCTTCGAAGTGGTATGCCCCTTTGCCTGCTAGTCCAACCACTTTGTAAGGTCCTTCCCAATTAGGCCCTAACTTGCCCTCCCCCGATACCATGGTATTTCCCATCACTTTGCGCAGCACCCAATCTCCGATCTTGAATTGCCTTGGATACACTGTTTTGTTGTATTTCCTGGATAACTCTTGTTGGTATGAGGCAATATGAACCAGTGCTCTATCTCTTCTTTCCTCTGCGAGGTCGAGCTCCAATGTTATGGCTTCGCCATTCAAGTCTGGATCAAAATTCTCGCTTCGAATTGTGGGGAGGCCAACTTCTGGTGGGATTACTGCCTCCATACCATAGGCTAAGGAAAATGGAGTTTCTCCTGTTGACCGCCGAGGTGTGGTGCGATAAGCCCATAAAACATAAGGGAGCTCTTCTGCTCACTTGCCTTTGGCTTTCTCTAATCTTTTCTTCAATCCATCCAAGACTACCTTGTTTGATGCTTCTGCCTGACCATTTGCTTAGGGATATGCCGGTGTAGAATTGTAGAACTCTATCTTGTACTCTTCACAAAAGCCTCTAAAGATTCTACCGTCGAACTGCGTGCCGTTGTCTGATATTAGTGCCTTTGGTATGCCAAATCGAGTGATGATATTCTGCCAGACAAACTTCTTCATATCTTTTTCCTTGATTGATGCCAAGGCTTCTGCTTCCACCCACTTTGTGAAGTAGTCGGTTGTTGCAAGAAAGAACTTCCTGTTGTCTGGTGCTGTTAGAAGTGGCCCTACTATGTCCAAGCCCCATATTGCAAAGGGCCATGGGCTTGTTAATGGTAGGAGTTCTCTGGCAGGTTGGTGTATTTGGTGTGCAAACTTTTGACACTTTTCGCATTTTTTGACATACTTTTCTGAATCTGCTTGCATGTATGGCCACCAATATCCTTGCGAGATTGCTCTGTATGCTAGTGATCTTCCTCCTTGATGGCTTCCGCATACGCCCTCGTGTATCTCGAATAAGAATGCTTCCACTTTGCTGGGGTGGACACACTTTAGGTAGGGTCCTGAGAATGATTTTTTGTACAATGCCAAAGATGGAGAGAGCCAAAATCGCTGCGATTTTGCTCTTATTCTGTTTGCCTCTTTCTTCTCTTCTGGTAAGATGCTGTCTTTTAAGAACAGGATGATGGGATCCATCCAAGAAGGGCCTAGCTCCGCGCAACATACCTCTTCTGCTTCGGGGTCTTCAATGCTTGGTCTAGGTAGGTAGTTAATCAACAACGGATGAGGGATGGTAGTATCTGCCATTGAAGCAAAACTTGCTAGTTCATCTGCTCTGCTGTTTTGGTCTAGCTCCGCGCAACATACCTCCGTTTTGCTGTTGTGGTCCTGGGGGGCTGGTTGCGTCCCTCCTTCAATGTATTTATCCAGGTGACCGGCTACCACCAACTCTCCCAGGTGCTGCCTCAATGGCGTACAATTCTCAGTGCGGTGCCCCTTTTCTTTATGGAAGGTGCACCGCGACCTTTCGTCGTAGTCCTTCTGAGCTTCCCCTAGCTTGGCTGACCATCTGACGAAAGGCTCATCTCGTATTTCACTTAGAATTCGGTAGATCGGTTTTTTGAATACCGTGGTTATAGCAGTGCGGACCCTCAACCATCTTTTATCCTGGTCTTCTCCGTTGTCTCGCCTGCCTCGTCCATTTCTACTCGGACGGTCTACCGCGTTGACCTTTGCTGAGGCCTTTTTCTCTGGTATTGCGGTCGTGCCAGATTTTGTTTTGGCCCGGGCGCCATCTTCTTCTACCCTGATGTGCTGATGAACTCTTTCCATCAGGGCCTCCATAGTGAGGGGTGGCGTCATGGTGATTGAGTCCCTTAGTCTGTTCCCGACTGGAAGGCCTCTTTTATACTGTGCAATGGCGAGATTGGTGGGGCAGTCCCCAATCTGGTTAAAGGTTTCCCAGTAGCGACTATTGTAGGATCTCAGGGTCTCCTTGTCGCCCATGTCGATGGAGAGTAGCTGGTTGATCTCCACCGGGGTTTTGGTGTTTGTTCTGAATCTTGTTACGAATGCCTCTGCCAATTGCGCCCAGGAGGCTATGCTGCCTTCTGGAAATTTTTCGAACCAAGTCAAGCCTAGGTCGCCAAGGCTAGATGGGAAGAGGATGCACATCAAAGCCTCGTTTCGCCGGTATACAGCCATGACCTGGCGAAAGTGGCTCAAGTGTGAGTAGAGGTCCGTCTTTCCCTTATATGTAGTGAATTTGGACTGAAGGAAGCCTGATGGTAGGGGCGCGTTTTCAATCGCCGGAACGAATGGCGAGGTCTGCAGCCTTGCTAATGCCTTGTCCGTCGGTTCGTAGGCAGGGCGCGGTATTGGCATTCCAACCTCGACGCTTCCATGCGTCCGAGGAGCCAACCGCTGTAAGGCAGAAACTCTGTGTGGATCGCGTGCCCTGGTGTCCTCCTTCCATCGTGCCTTCTCTTCGAGCACGGTTCGTAAGTCGGATGATCTGGGCAACTCCGTCTGTCTGGATCTTGTTTGGTGCGTATGTGAGGGCCAATAGGTGCTTCCTTCAGTGTACGACCTCTCAAATCTCGTCCTCCCAGACCTGGAGTGACGAGTTCTGGAAGACCTGGATTGGGTATCGCCTGTCCTGAGGCTTCTGCTCTTTGCTTGTGAGGGTGTGGTATTTCTACTACGATCTTCTAAGTGGCGAGGGGACGTCTTGCCTTTGCGCCCCTCTCTTGTCGCCACTCCTTTTCCCTTTATCTGGCGCTTCATGGACTCCATGTCCGCCGCCATCCGTCGTATCAGTTCGTCCTACTCCTTCACACGGTCCTCCAGAGCTTGAGGGTCGATCCTCCGCCTTTGTCTGTCAGGACTTTGTGAATGAGAGTGACGGGGGTTGTTATTCCGCCTCCCCCTAGCATCCCTCATAGAGTTATGTCGTTGGGGCTCTAAGTCCGCCATGGGAGGGATAGGCGGCAAACCTTCGCGCCTCCCACCTCCTTCTGGGGTTTGTCCATCAATGGCGGACTGCGGCAAATCTTCGTTGTGCGCCATTGATTCTAAAGAGGAAGAGCTTAATCAAGAGGTTTTGTTCTTGTCTGAATTTTCCCACAGACGGCGCCAATTGTACGGGAAAGAAATAAACCTTCTCGTATAATCCTGTTGATCAAGTTTGTGCTCCTCCGTACGTCGTCGCTTTACTCCCTGAAAACACAAACGTGAGCTAGTCGGCGGGTGTGTGCCGGAAACCTCTCCGATGCCTAAGTCAGCAAACTAGACAAATAGACAAAAGCTTTGTGTATTCAGGAATCAAAGTTGTGTTACCTCTCCATAGGTGATGTTTGTGAGCTTTTATAGGTTCCGTGTGGCACAATCCAAGTAGGACTCTTACTCCTCCATGTAGAGTTCTTCTAGGATTCATACTCCTGAAAGATACTCACTGCTTTAAACCAAGTGAGATGGTTTTACCATGGTCGGACTCCAATGTGGCCGAGGTAAGCATGGCTGTGCTTAGCCGCAGAATAGACCGAACTATCCTTAGTTCGGTTCACTGCCCTTACCTTAGTTCCTCTTCCATAAACCATAGTAAGCCCAAACCGAGCTAACTTTTAGTAAGGTCTAGACTATGTTAATTACACTGTGCTATGACCGGTATAAGTTTTAGTATGGTGACCGAACTAACCGTAAGCCCTTTAGGACCGGAGTAACTTCACGCCTCTGCAAGACCGGAGTAACTTTATAGCCATTTTACTTAGCACTTCGCACAGCGGCCCATAACGGCCCATTACCTAGCTCGGCCCAATTTTCATATAAATTACCCTCTCAGTTATATATGTAATTTGATTAAATAAGACAGAAGGTACATACATGCAAGAAAAAGTTATTGCAACCTATATTTATTTATTTAGTGAAAATTACACCAGCAGATCTTATAATTTGTCTCTAATGTTAATTTAATATTTATTCTAATTATATTAAGTTTATTTGTGAATATTTCATACTACGCCAATTTAATATAATTGATAAAATTTTTTTTATTTTTAAATTTTATAAATTGGGTTTATCCACTTCTCAAAATGATTGAGGGGGATTGGCAGCCAATTTGAAATGGTCCATCCATTTTTTAATGGATTATTTTGTCCTTAATTTTTATCCAATTACTTAAATAAACTAAATCCCACATTAAGTTTTCATGCATTTTTTTTTTTTGCATTTTACCACTCTTTTAAGGTAAGGAAGGATGTGAACCTATGTTCCTTAAGAATGTCATAAGCCATTTCATTAATCCAGTTGTAGTAACCAACATATCTTCATGTAGTCTGGTAAATATGTTCCACTGCATTCACATCCCATCTGATAAACACCAACACCGGCGGCCCCCCCCCCCCCCAACACACAGACACACACACACACACAAAATACTCCATGTTTAAAAGAAAAATCACAAAAAATCTTTAATGTATGGATATATACGCCTCTTTATTTCTTGACTAAAATGAGACTTTTTTTTTTTATTAAAAATAAAATAAATCGATAGATAGCCTGTAATAATTCGACACAAGTTGTGTGTAACACTGCTAGTTTGACATAATTGTAACTCTTAAATATTAGTGAACAATTTTTGTGGGTCTATATTTTAGAATAAGAGACCATGTTTCTCATATGATTAATTTTATTGTTCACCTTTTTATATTTTTAATGTTATGATAATGAAAGCATATCGATTTCACTAATTATTTAGTCGTTGTTGCCTCTTGTAACCACTTGTCAATGAAAACTTTAACAATGAGATTATTATAGTCTGGTTTGGTAATGTTTATAAATTAATTTATTTGTCTACAATAAATTGTTTAGTAATGATATTTGATTGTAATTGTAAATTATAATGTTTTATTTTTTATTTATTTTTTATTTTTTTAACCTTTTCAGTTTGTGACCAAAAAAAAAAAAACAGATTTTTTGACATTACAATTTATAATTTTTTTTTTTTTATAAATTGTCTTAATTATAACTTTTGAGAGCATTCTAAACATTTTTGTGATAAAAAAAAAAAAATTATATGACAACTTATTTAACTGAACATATTCAAATTTTTTCACAGGTAATGAGAAGTTGCACCTAATTTTTTTATTTTTTTTTTATCACAACTAAAAAGTAAAAAAATGAACTAAAATATGAAAAATTCCTATTTAAAAAAATATAATCAAAACCAGTTTCTATGTTATAAACCAAACAAGGTGCTGAATTGTTTTGTATGGAAAATGGATCTGCTTAAACGAATCCAAGGTTTTTGTAAGTCCTTTTCCTTTATTTTTTATTTTATTTTTTTTAGACTTTTGTATTGAAACGAGTGTTTAGTCGATAGTTTACCCTCCTCCTCCTCCTCCTTCTTCTTAGGTTTTTCATGTATTTCAATGTATGAACTTATAATTTTATAATTACTGCAATGTTATATAAATTTATATAGGAATCTTTTGACTAAAATTGAATTGGCTAGTTGAATTAGTATACTACCTGTTTAATTTTTAATAGTTTGATAGAATCTAGAGTCAAGCCTATTCAACCTCTCTTTTACTAGAGTTTTTTAACCAAGTTATTTTTAACTTATTATTTCCTAAATCTAAAGAACAATGCTTCCATGACCATCTTTTTTTTTTTTTGGTCTTTAGTGAATTTCTTTTATAATTTTATTTTTTAAATTTTAAATTGTATTCTAATTTTTTTGAAAACTACTTCTGCACAAAAATAAAAACAACCAGTGTGTTTGGTTTGAGTTTTTTGAATTAAGTTTTTTGAAAATTAAATTTTTTGGTTTTTGTGTTTTTTTGTTTTTAGTGAAGATTTTTAAAATTTTAAACATTTTTTTACTTTTTTAGATGCACCTTACATAGATGTATCTAAAAAATAAAAAAATTGTGAAAAAATATTTTTAAAAATTAATAAATACATAAAAATACAAAAAATGTACTGAATTCTTGTATTTTTTCTTGTATTTTTGGTATTTAGTGAATATTTAAAAGGTTTTTTTTCAATTTTTTTAACTTTTTAGGTATATTTATGTTAGGTATGTCTAAAATTTAAAAAAATTACTCAAAATATTTAAAAAATTCAAAAAAAAAAAAAAAAAAACACGGAAAAGCATTCAAAAATGAAAACAATACCAATCAGGCCTCCCACCATCACAAATGACAAACCACTACATTGATACTACCGAAACAAGCACTCAAAATCAACATTAAACATTATTTCTACAAAGAAAAAAAAAAAGAGGATCAAACTATCCTCAAGGACTACCCATCTTTCACAATCCGTCATATAACGCTAGCGAAATAGCAACTACAAAAAAGAAGCGAATTATCCTTGTAAATGGGATGCGAACTGAGCTATTCTAGGATGATACAACCAAACAAAAGAGAAAGGGAAACGGGAACACGCAAGATTTATTTCTGCTAATAAAAAATTTCAATAAATGCCACTCGATATTTGTCATCACTACCTCTAGTTGCCTTTAGGAATGTTGAGATCTGCAAATACCGGGCTGTCAACTCCTACACTCCCATTGCATTGAGACTGTTGTCAACATACACAACAGCACCGGTGATTGCTGAAGCCAATGGCGATGAAAGGAAGGCAGCTGTATACCCCACTTCCTCTGTAACATTTGTTTCTCAAGCTCAGTGTATGGCAAAGTAAAAAGCATAGCAAGAATATGAACATGGAGTTGAATTGCAATTTAGTCAAACATTGTGATTTTAAAATTAGAAAAGGCAAGTTAGCCCAATGGTAAGGTTAGCGTCCCTGTGATGTGGGTTTGAGTCATGAAAATAACCTCTCCAAAAATGACGATAAGGCTGCATACTTTTTCCCCTTCTCAAATCTCACTTTAGCAGGAGCCTTCTACACTGGGTTGCCTTTTTATTTTGGGGTTTAAATTATTTGTGAGCAATGTTGTTGGCAGAGAACTCGTTTAGTTGCTTCTATGGCTTTAGCCATTTGCCACGGCAACAACGAACCAGTCCTGCCCGGTATGCACACACACATGTATAGATATGGATATCATGAAAGGTAACTCAATTACACCAAAACACACTATGGGACACCAAATGAAGAACAGTAAAAGGGACTTGCCTGCAGAAAGTTCTTTCTGTAATGGGGCATTAGCCATTGAGTAGTCGATCATCATATCAATAAAGCCAATAGCTTTTTGCAGCACGACTTCTTAGTGGACCTATATATAATTCCAATATGTCAGCACAAAGATGCAAGAAGAGAGGATAAAGCCAGTAAGATGTTAAACATGTAGTCCAGCAGATATTTAATTGTCTCATTCAATTTTCCCAAGATTGAGAACCCATCAGGCATCTAGAAGACATGATTTGTCACAAAAAATAAAAAAACCAAACACAACAAGTGATGATAAAAAAATGTTTCAAACTATTGAACTACTTGAATTCATGGAATCCCAATCAATGGTGAAGTATGAGTGACAGCTAGGTGTCATCCTCGGGGCTTCAATTCCTTTACTGAAATGACGAAATTTACAGATACAAACGATTTGCTTAAATAGAGTATTCGATGGGCTTTGGATGACAGAAAATTAACTTAAAGCAATAATCAAATTGATCAGCAAAAATGAAAATAATGGATGTTTTCGAATTTTTGTAAATAATTTATTTGCGTAACTAATTTATTTGTATACTTGCAGAGATTGTGTTGACTCTGATTTTGTGCTTTCTTCCAGCTTCAAAAGCAAGCACCTTCATCAAGCACAGAAATGAGACAAGTGTAACAAGCCCGCGGGGGACCTCGCTACAGTTCGGACTCCCTTTTGTTTGTTGCGGTTCTTAATCTGAACCAAAGAGTCCAACTCTGGCAAATCGTTTTGAGAAAAACAGATTTTGAAAGAAGTGCCAAACATGAACTGCTTTGCCAGATACAGAGTCGCCACCTAAATATTTTATTTTGGGAAATTTAGGAAACCCTGACTCGGTGCCAAAGGCCACGTGTCCGTTATCACCAAAGTTGCCTCGGCTCGGGAGCTTGGGTATGATCGGGGAAGGTCAGCTATGAGCACCCCCTTTCGCCCGGTCCGAAGACCGGCCTCTACTAACCATGACATCTGATTTTGAAAACATTATGTGTTCTTGTTCCGGTTATTAGCCTAGAATTACTATGTTATGCGCACAACAAACAAGTATAGACTAGATTGCCTAATTTGGAAACAAGCATTGCATATCCGTTTGTTTTGAAAATGCTTTGGAATTTGCTACTCGCAAGTAGGCTAAAACACGGATTTCAACGAGTTTTTCCAACTCAAACAATCCAACCTTCACCCACAGGCAATCAGGCAGTTTATCTCATATAAGCACTTAGCCGCATGGTAAGCATACTGTCATGTTAACATTCACACACATGCGAGATGCTAAAGCATAAATACTTACATTGTACTCCATGCCAAAACAATAAACTAGTTAGCAAACATGCATGTCCTAGTTCATGTTAAGTGGCTAATGCAACACATACAGGATGTGATTAGGATGGGCTTGGCAAACCCTAAAGTGGCATGTGAAATACTACAACTATCACGTATTCAATTTGGAATTGAAAATACAATGCAGTTTGTATGATGTACCGAGCCCGGTGCATGCTAGACAAATGCATGGATGCACGCATGCATTGCATGAGGTATGCTAATTTAGACGTGCCCTAATCTACCATCATAAGCAGGTAAATAAAAGGGAAGAAAGAAGCGAGGATTAGAAGACATGCACACACACGCGCCCACACTTATTACAGATTTGCCCTCGCTCGGAGGGACCAAAAGCATAATAAAAATTAATTAACTACGCAAGCTAATTAATAATTACAAATTGCCTAATTAGTTAACAACTAACTAAACTAGGAAAAACAGTAAACCGCCTCGGGAGGAGAGCCTGATGCAACGCATGCTCGGGTCCTGCTCGGAATTGCGCTGCCATGCAAAGATTGCTTCTGTTTTCCCTGCTCTGCCCTTCTGCAGACTGCCAAAATCTCAGAGATACTTCTTCTGGTACTGGGGATCACCACCGGCTGAGTAGAATAGCCACCGGCAGTGAATTGTGGTCATCGGCACAAGATGCATCCATCGGCTGATGATGTACTGCCGGTCGGCACTAAATACTGCCGGTGGGCAAAGAATGCCTGCAGAACCTGCAACTCACAGCAGCAGAGGGCAGAACTTGCATGGCAATACAATTCAAGCAATGTATGCACCAATCATGCCCCTATCATGTTTGTGACTCAAAGGGGCATGTGCCTCGATTCTCGGACCATCAATCACGCATTTCCATGCATGATGGCCCAAAGAACCAAGTTGTGCACATTGATTTCAAATGCAATGCAAACAATCAAACCAAGGCCCAATTCCTATCACCAAATCAAGGAACAAGGCATGCATGCAAGATGCAATGCAACCTAGGCATGCAAGCTAAGGATACAACATGGCATGGCAAGGCACTTATGCAAGCATACAAGCAAACATGAGGCAATGCAAGCTAATGAAAAGATGGACTTAAACATGATTTAGGCAGCTCTAAATAGGCCTAAAACAGTGGCCAAAGTGCTCAAATATGAGGGCTAAACACACATACACACATGCACATGTTATGGTCCAACACTTAAGCATATAAAGGCAACTTTTAAACACATTCAAAAGAGGCCTAACATGGACATATGGCATGCAACATAAGCCCTGAAAATCATGTTATAAGAGGTGCCAAACCAACTTAAACAAGACAAATACTAGTGTGCAAATAGTCCAAGTTCTTGAAGCAAGGTAATGAAGCTTTGAAACACACTTAGCATAACAACCATGGCATGCATTAAACAACTAAAAACAGATTTTTAGTGTGTTAAAACAAGGCCAAAGGACTACTTAGATGGCATCTAAGTGGCTCTAATATGAAGGCATGCACAAATGCACTTTCAAGGAGCATATAACACATGCTCAAGAGGCAACAAAGAGACAACCAAGGCAAGCATACAAGCATGTCTTAGGGACTGAAATGATGTTACAAATGGTGCCAAACCACTCAAATGATGCAAGTAACACATGCTACACATTCACATACTTAAAGCATACAAGCTTAAATACAAAGGAGCTATACCAAGCATGCCAAAATCAACCCAAACAATTATGGACAGACCTTAAACATGGCAAAATAAGCACAAAACCTTCACAAGGTTAAACCTAAAACATGCTAGAACAAAGGCTAACAACCTAAGGCATATTAAGGCAATAACAAGGCATTACATGGTAGGTATGCTAAGCATGCATGGTGTACCAAAACCAACTTAATAAAAGTTAAATCATGACAATATAAGCATAAAATACAGCCATGGCATGATCAACAAAAGCCTAAGCTAGATGCTCCCTTAAGAGGCCAAAATTGGTCCTTTTTAAGGACAACAAGGGGAGGGGGTGGCCCTCTCCATCTTGAGACTTCAAGGCACTATCTTCACCACTAAAATCCCTCAAGATTTCAGTGGTGAAGAGGCCCAAACGCCAAAGTCCCGAAACTTGCATAAAATAGCACAAAAAGGAGCCTCTCAAGGCCTAAGAGGGGTCAAACAAACCCAAACTACAAAACACTCTTAACAAACAATTAAGAGGGCTAAAAAACAGAACTTTTTTATGTTATACACTAAACACAAAAACAGTTCTAAGATAGGTAGAAAAGCAATGCAAAAATGGGGAATAAAAGGGAAGTTTCTTACCCTTGAAGACCACCTTCACAAGCAATGCTCCAACAGCCTTCCTTGGCTTTAATCCAGCTCCAAAACACTAAAACAACCCTCCAAAGGTCTCAAGTCCAAGAGATGGTGTGTTGGTGTGTGTTTGTGAGCAAAAGTGGGACAAAACACACACTTATAGAGATAGAATATGTATCTAACCCTAACCCTAGAACTCAAGCTTTACAAAAGCTGTCTAAAATGTCTAACAATAGTCTAACCCTTGGCCAAAGAGAGGAAGCTCTCCTATATAGGCAATTCCCTCTTGGATGGCTTCCAAGAGGGAAATCCCCCCATACACGTGTATGGAGGGGAATGGGGTGGGTGCCAGCTATCACAGCTGGCACAAAATATCTGCTAAAAGCAGATGAACAGTAGTCGGCTGGCCAAAATTGTCATTTTGACAAAATTGATGGCCGGTCGGCCAAGAAGAGTGTCGGCCGACAATATACATTGCCGGTGGACACAAACAACAGCCGGTGGCCTCTAGCCATGGCCGGTGATGTGTGGGGATGCCTCACAAGGCATGCCCTGCCCTTTCAAGGCAAAACACAAGTGTTTGGTGCAAAACCAGACACAAAACGGTCGAGTTCGGAGATCCTGAGGCAAGGCGCGTAGCCGAGACCTCCGGGAACTCCAAACGAACACAAACATGGATGATCACCGGGTGTTCAAACGGTGACGTCCAAGTCTTGAGGACGGTCAAAAATGGGGTGTCTACAACAAGCCATTAGAAAACATGAGAAATAAAGGATGCTAAATTTGGTGAGTATGAAAAACCAGAGGGGAAAAAAAAAGGAGAGAGGTGTCCAAAAATACTTTTGTATCACTCTTGAGAGCAACCTTTGTTGAGCTCATGCCTCCACCATATCTGCATGTAGAAACGTTTCAATTGACAGCATTCGCTCCTTATGTAATTAGTCAGATGTACTAACGACAGAATTGAGTAAACAACACAAAATGGAAATGTACCCTGGAATGATCCTTTCAGAAGCAATGTAAGTTAGTGAAATTGATGCACCTCCCATAATCACAAGCCAAACTCAATAGTGCCATGATTTTAAAACAATGAAGAAAAAAGGAAGGCGGGGAAATGGAAGAGAATTGTACCTGGATTCATTATTGGAAGGAAATGCCTGAGTAAAGATATAAATGAATAACTTGAAGTAGAAATTGTTGCAAGATATCCATTTGTTGATGTCTCCGAGAGAGGTTTGCTTACCTGTCCATGGTTTTGAAAGGCAGCAGTCACAGAGCTGCAGCATAGCAGCAGTACCCACAGCAGCAGAGCAGCCTCAACAGCAGTCACAGTATGGAAAAGTTAGAGCAGCAGCTTCAGCAGTCACGTGTGAATTACCAAGGCGAGGCAGTTAGTTTGTTAGAGATTAACTATAGTTTAGTTAGACGATTATGGTTAGGTTAAGTGTATCAATCTTGTATATATACTATCTCGTCAGTGTAATAGATTCATTCAATAAAATCAATAAAGTTGATATCTTCTTGTTTTCTCTTTATGGTATCAAAGCATTAGGCTCTTGCGAGCTTCGATACTTTAGAGAAGTTCATCAATGGCTTCTCCAAACACCATAGCTGCAGCACCATCATTCTTTTCTCCTTCTGCACCATCTTCTTCTTCTTCTTCTTCTTCTTCTTCTTCTTCTTCTTCTTCTTCTATGTCTTCATCTATCACACTGCCATCAAATCTCACATTATTAATCTCAAATCTTAGTGCCTTTGTCACTACAAAGCTTGACTCATCAAATTACATAGTCTGGAAAAGTCAGTTGCAGAATATCTTGCGAGCAACAAAGCTTCTTGGCTATATGGATGGATCTAAGGTATGTCCTGCATCAGTTATGTTAGATTCAAACAATCTTGAATTCTTGAATGCAAATTACACCTTATTGAGCACCATTGATGCTCACCTCTTGAGCTACATAATTGCAACTCTTTCTCCTTCTATCTACACAACTGTGATTCATTGTCAAACTAGTCAAGAAGTCTGGAGTGTTCTTGCTAAGAGATTTACCTCTCTTTCAACATCTCACATCTATCAATTGAAGAATAAACTAAATCGAATTGTTAAGAAATGATCCACAATGAAAGAGTATTTGAATCAGTTCAAATTAATCTTAGATTAGCTTGCCTTGGCTTCATCACCTGTTAATGATGAAGATTTAGTCCTCTTAATCTTGAACTACCTGAAGAATACAATGCTTTAAAAACCACCATACGAGCTAGGTCAGAACCTATCTCCATGGATCAACTTAGTGCTTTGCTTTGTTCAGAATCTATCCATGTTGAATTTGCTCTCAAGCATACACATGCTTCAGAAATTCTAGGTTCCTTTGCCTACACTGCTCAAAGGAGTAGTTATTCTCATAGAGAAGGTCCTAGAGGCTCCTATAGGGGAGGTCCTAGAGGCTCCTATAGGGGCAGAGGTGCTTTCAGAGGTAGAGAAGGGGTAGATTTCGAGGTCAGCATAGTCAGTTTCAGAATTAGAATTAGAGAGGTAGAAACACTCAATTTCAGAGAGGCAGAGCTACAGCAGGCTATACTACACATACAAACAGTCATAGCTACAATACAAACAGTCCTACTGTGATTTCTCACACTGCTCTAGACTGTTGGTACAGACTAGGTGCAACTTTCCAGGCTTCATCTCAGAACCATTACTCTAGTCCTTCATCCTCTACCAGTCATCATAAGGCCTATGTTGTAGCCAACACAGTTCCACAATCTGAAGCTAGTTGGTTTCTTGATTCTGGAGCTACAACTCACATGACACATGATCTGAATAACCTCTCTCTATATCAACCTTTTCATGGCTCAGATCAGGTAATAGTAGGTGATGGAAACACACTTCCTATTGCTTATATTGGTAAAGGACTCCTTCTATCTCCCCCTTTTTCATTCCAGCTTAATAAACTACTTCATGTTCTTACTCTTTCTTCAAATTTACTTTCAGTTCATCAATTGGCCGTGGACAACCATTGTATTGTTACTTTTGATGAAAATTCTTTTATTATCCAGGACAAGAGTACTCAGAGAGTCCTGTATAGAGGCTGCTACTCAAATGGACTATATCCATTCAGTTCATTCTCTGATTCTGCTGCATTCTCTTCTCAAGCTTGCCTCTCCTGCTCCATTACTCCAGTTCCTCCAGCTCCTCCAAGTTGGCATTTCGTCTTGGTCATCCTTCACACAGGAAGTTTCATCACATCATTTCTCATCATCACTTAGGTCCTACATCTTTATTTCTATATAATAAAGGCTCTAGTTTGTGTGAACATTGTTGTGTGTCCAAGAGCCATAGGTTACCTTTTTGTATGTCAAATTCTACTGTAAATAAGCCTTTAGTTCTCATCCACACTGATGTTTGGGGCCTCTTTTCTTCATCTATTTCAGGCTTTAAATACTATGTGTTGTTCATTGATGATTTTAGCAAATTTACTCGGCTCTTTCTTCTTCATTATAAGAGTGAAGTTTTTTTTCCAAATTTCTAGAGTCCAAAGCTTTTGTTGAGACACAATTCTCTACTAAACTTCAAGTTTTAAGGAGTGACAATGGGGGTGAATATCTAAGCACTCAATTTTAGGTTTTTCTTAAACAAAAAGGGATTGAACATCAGGTGACCTGTCGTCACACATCCTCTCAAAATGGTGTGGCTGAGAGGAAACATAGACATTTCATTGAAACCACAATTACTCTCATGCATCATTCTTCCCTTCTTTTACTCTACTGGTTTGATGTTCTTACTACTGCAGTATTTTTGATTAATGGACATCCTACTCTCAAACTCAACAATCTTACCCCTTATGAGGTTCTGTTCAAGCAAAAACCTGACTACCAGTTCTTAAGATCTTTTGGATGTAAGTGTTATCCTTGGCTCAAGCCCTATACTACTCATAAACTCCAACCAAGATCCATCCCTTGTGTTTTCATTAGCTATCAACCTTTTATTAAAGGGTATAGATGTCTTGATTCTCAATCAGGCAAAGTTTACATCTCTAGACATGTAGTCTTTGATGAGTTTTGTTTTCCCTTTAAGGCTTCTTCTTCTTCTCCTTCTCCTTCTCCTTCTCCTTTATCTACAGTTTCAATTGGTTAAGTTTTTCTGGCCAGCTTCCCCTACTACTACATCTCAGTCTCACTCTTCTTATCCATCTTCTCTCTTCCAGCATCCACAACATCTCCCAAATCCTATCATCTCTTCTTCACTAGCTTCCTTACATCAACAAGTTCCATCTTCAGTTGCTGTTCCTCATCTTTCTGCTGATCATTCTACTCAAATTCCTATCTCTTCAATTTCTATCAATCTTCCCTGTGGTCCATCTACTGCTCATCCCATGATTACTAGGTCTAAATCCAGACAACTTCCTTCTTCTTCCACTTTTGTCTCTCTTCTTGCTTCTACTGCTCACTTTGAACCTTAAACCTATTCTGAGGCTGCCCCATCTTCTGTTTGGCAGGCTACTATGCTTGATGAATATGCAACTCTTCAAAAGCAAGGTACTTGGACCTTAGTCTCTTTACCACCTGGTAAACAGGCCATTGGTTGCAAATGGGTTTATAAGTTGAAAAAGAATTCAGATGGCACAATAGCTAGACATAAAGCTAGATTAGTTGCCAAGGGCTTTCTCCAAACCGAGGGAGTGGATTATCATGAGACTTTTAGTCTTGTGGCTAAACAACCAACTATCAGAATTCTTTTGTGCCATACTCGTCATTTTGATTGGCTAATCAAACAACTTGACATTTCCAATGTTTTCCTCCATGGGGTTCTTGAAGAAGAAGTGTACATGGTCCAACCTTAGAGTTTTGCTCATGCTACTCAACCTCATCTTGTTTGCAAATTAAACAAAGCTCTTTATGGCTTAAAACAAGCCCCTAGAGATTGGTTCTCTACTTTCTCAACTTTTCACCTCTCTCAGAATTTTGTTCCTAGTCAATGTGATTCCTCTTTGTTTGTTCAAAAGACTCCTAATTCTATTACCATTCTACTCATATATGTGGATGATATCCTTTTCACTGGCAGTGACCCTCTTTATATTACTTCTTTGATTCAACAAATGCATGCCACCTTTTCTATGAAAGAACTTGGCTTTATTAACTACTTTCTTGGTATTTCTGTCACCAAGTCCTCTGTTGGATATGTTCTTTCTCAATAGAAGTATGCTTCAGAGATTCTAGCCAAAGCAGGCATGAGTGATTGCAAGTCTTACTCCTCTCCCATGGCTACTAAAACTTCTGCTCTTTCTTCTGATGCTGGCTTACCTTTTATTCAACCCTCTCTTTACAAAAGTTTAGTAGGTGCTTTTCAATATCTAACTATCACTTGACCAGATCTTGCCTTTGTGGTTAATCATGCCTACCAATTCATGCAAACACCCTTGAATAGTAATTTTATCTTTGTCAAAAGGTTGCTCAGATATCTTAAAGGCACATTGGGCCATGGTCTTCATTTCTCTAGTGGTCCTCTTATTCTTAATGCCTACTCTGACTCAGACTGGACATGAAATGTGCTTGATAGAAGGTCCACTATTGGGTATTGTGTTTACCTTGGTCCCAACTTAATTTGTTGGTCAGCCAAGAAGTAGTCAACTGTGTTTAGGACTTCCTCAGGGGCTGAGTATAGAGCCTTATCTCAGACCTCAGCTGAACTTAGTTGGATTGGTATGTTATTGGTAGAGATTCACATTCCTGTGTTTGTTCCCACTCTTTGGTGTGAGAACTTATCTGCTATTGCTATGTCTCATAATCCTGTGTTTCCTGCTCGAACTAAACATATTGAAGTGGATTATCATTTTGTTCGAGAGAAAGTTGCAGCCAAGAAGCTTCACATTTGTCACATTCCTACCACTGATCAAATAGCAGACATTTTCACCAAAGCTTTGTTTGTGGCTAGTGTGGACTCGTCTTTTTCCGCGCCCTGCCTTTCGAAAATGGTTTGAAAAGAAGGCCTCACAGTTCGGACTCCTGCGGTTCTAAATCTAATTTCATAAAGTGAAATGTGAAACTGATAATCACCAAAGAGTCCAAATCTGGCAAACCTTTTTGGAAAATCAATTTTAAGTCAAATAATGCCAAAATTGGACTGCTTTGCCAGATACAGAGTCACCACCTAAATATTTTATTTTTGGAAAATCTAGGAAACCCTGACTTGTGCCAAAGGCCACGTGTCCATCATCACCAAAGTTGCCTCGGCTCGGGAACTTGGGTTAGAGAGGGGAAGATCCTGAAATGAGCACCCTCGCTCGTCCGATCAAAGGATCGGCCTCTACTAATCATGATATGTTCTTGTTCCGGTTATTAACCTAACCTTACTATGTGACGCACACAAGCAAGTATAGACTAGTTGCAAGGCTTGGAACAATTCAACTTCATGTTTGTTTGTGAAAATAGTTTGAATTTGCCACCCTCAATTGGGCTTAAAAAAATGCGGATTTGCCACCAAACATAGTGGGCTTAAAACATGATTTGCCACAACAAAGTGGGCTTAAAACGCACATTCGTTGAATCATTCCAATTCAAACAACAAGCCTTCATCCACAGGCATTCAGACAATTTAGCATTTAAGCATATAGCCTCATGGCAAGCATGCGAAACACGGCGATATGGAAATCACACTCATGCAAGTATGCTAAAGCATAAAAACTTACAGAGTACTCCGAGCCAAAACAGAAACTAGTTAGAAAGATGCATGATCCTAACTATATAAGATGCCTCATGTAACATATGCAATGATGTAACTAAATAGGCTCGGCTACTTAATCATGGTATTTGCAACACCTTGATAGCATGCTTTGAAACACGTATTCAAAGAAGTATTGAAATAACAATGCAGCTTGAATGATGCGGCGAGCCCCAGTGCATGCAAGACAAATGAATGGATGCAAACATGCAAGCATAATGCATGCTAATTGAAAATGTCCCTAATCTAACCATCAAAAGCGATTAAATAAAAGGGAGAAAGACGTGGGGTTGTAAAACATACACACACGCATGCACACTTATTATAACATTATGCCCTTGCGAAGGAGGGTTCGAATGAATAATTTAGCTAATCTAAGCTAAGCTAATTAATGCAAAACAAAATAAAGAAATAGCTAAGCTAAGCTACTTAATTATTACAACAATCAATTAACTAATCTAAGCTAATCAACTACATATTGCGCTAATTAATTAAAACTAAATTAATTAGGTACAAAACCAGCTCAAAAATAACAATAGGCACACTGTTCTAATTAATTAAACTTGAGATGCATCAAATGCACATGCGCGCGCTTGTTTGCCACCCGGAATGTCACTGCTTTGCTGCTGACTGCCTCTATTTGCACAGTTGAATTCTGGTATGCTGGAAGGGCACTGTTCTGAGAGTACATCAGTGGCTGGCCGGGCACTAATGGAGGCTGCCGGCCATGTACCTGCTGCAAAAGGGCATTGTTGGCCATCGATGAAAGGCTGTCGGCCATCAGTGTATGGCCTGCCGGCCATTGATGAATAACCTCATTCTACTACAACAGAGCACAACACAGAGTAGGAAAGAAGTAGTTTCACAGGTTGTATGTATTGTGTACCACTCCTTATCATCAAAACATCTCCAAGGAGTGGTACTCTTGGCTCCAAAACCACCAACCAAACATTTTCAATGCATGATGGCGAAAGAACCAAGGAATATAACTTCATTATATGCAAAAAAACAAGACTCAAGACCATCACCTTATCATGTGTGATCAAGGGCAATGGAGACCAAAGAGATTGGCTCATTTCATCACTTTGAGTATGAAATGCTCCAATCTTCCTTGTGTTCAATATAACGTCCGATTGAACACATGCAATGCAACACAAAATGCTTATTTTGCTCAAGTTTTACTTATCACCTTTGTTTACTCATTTTAAATTACCAACTCATTCTTTAATTGGTTTAGTCCATTGGTGAGAGTCCTCTAAAGAGAAAAAAGTGTCAACCAAGGGATGATGTAAGGCAAAAGAGAGTTCATGTCGTTGATAATGAACCCTCAAAGAGGATTAAACCATTAAGCATAAACTCTATCTCAAGCTTAAAGAACCCCAAACTTGAAACAACCTTCAAAAACAATTGAAAGAGTGAAACAAATGAGGATATGACAGAGCTATATATGCTGAAATCACATACATGCAAAATGACACCACAACATGCAGCCAACTCATGACCAAAGCGTCAAAACACAAAGTTAGTGAAGGAAATTGTACCACAACTATACAAAATAAAGCTCAAATGACCCAAATAGCTTAAAACAGAGCTAAAGTAGGTCAAAATAGAGCCCAAAATAAGCTGGACTTAAGCTTCAAATTGCTAGAAAAACATGCTAACATATGAAACTATCTAGACATGCAAACAAGACACAAGGCGGGGAGGCTAACCCCTCCAATTTTAGACTTCAAAACATGGTTTTTATCACTGAAAAACTTCTGAAATTTAGTGGTTAAAAGGCCAAAAAAATTTGATCTAAAAGCTTTGAAAAAAAGGCACAAAAGCTTAAGAAAATCAAGTAACAAAAGGGTGAACCACCCCTAACTCAAAAAGGGCCTTAAACCACCATTTTTAAACCATAAAAACAGAGATTGTTAGAGGTCAAAACCAGCTCAAAAATAGTATGTAAAGATGGCAAAACAAGTATTTAGAACAAGAGTAAAATACAAGTGTTCTACCTCTTGAAGACAAGATACAATTTGAGCAACAAAACAAGCCAAATCAAGCCAAAATCCTCTTCTAGAACTCAAACAAAACCCCAAGATACCTCAGCTCCAAGGTGGTCAAATTTGATCAAGGGTTCATGTGCAAAAGTGTAGAGAAACTAGACTTTAAGGTACAAAATAGCAAGAGAGAGAGAGAGAGAGAGAGAGAGAGAGAGAATTTTTGTCTTCAAATTTTTCTAAACCCCCCTCCACATGCAAGAGAGGGGTCATATATATAGAAGATGCAAATTCCCTTCACAAAGATCCAGCCACACACGTGTTAGAAGATGCATGAACCTGTGTATACAGCTGGCACAAAATATCACAAAATATCTGCTGGAAACACTAATGGCCGGCCGGCGATCAGTGATGGCTGACAAGGCTTCATTGATGGCCGGCAAGCCAAAAGCCATGGCCGACAGCCTTCAAGGATGGTCGACAGGCCATCAACATCCTCATGCTAAAAAGACCTAAGCATGGTCCAAAGATAAAGCAAGAAGGATGCAGGGTTTGGAAAACTCAAACCTGTGGCGTCTTACCGCGGACTTCGAGCGTTCGGTGAGCAATCAGACTTGCCATCGGGTGTACCTGCAAGAACATCCAAGTCTTAAAGGGCCGTCAAAAATAGGGTGTCTACAATTGCCCCTCTTTGACAGAACTCGGAGTCATGAAATGACGTGAGTGAATCTCAAAGCCCAAAGATGACCCATTTTGACAAGGCCGTAAGACTTGGATAGACGATCAAGACAGCAATAAAATGTTGTGCCCGCAGGCTACCGGGGTAAGATGCAAATAATATGCATGATGCAAGAACATAACTTATGATCATGAAATGAGGCTGTAATGAAACATCTAAATGCAAACGCTATGCAAAGAAATGCTACAGCAATCTCATACACAAAAGAATTAAATAAACATGAACCAAACCACATTTCATGCAGAAAGGATGTAAGAAAATTATGCAAACTTAACTACGTATCACATAGGAAAGACAAAGAACAACACAACCATTGGGCGCACCCGAGGTGTAAAACAAAATCTTAACGTGTTGCACGCGCGAGGAGAAAGATGGTGTGAACACAGGGACACACCCGAATGTTTTTTAAACCGGAGCGTCCTAATGTGTCGCATGCGAGAGGAGAAAAAGAAATGAACACCGAGATGCACTCGCATATTTGAAACCAAAGTGTCCCAATGCATCACACGTGAGAGGAGAAAAAGATAATGACAACACTGGGACGCACCTAAATGTCTCTAAACAAAGCGTCCTAACGCGTCGCACGCGAGAGGAGAAAAGGGTGGTGTAAACACCGGGCGTACCCAAATGTTTCTAACCGAAAACGTCCTAACGTATCGCACGCAAGAGGAGAAAAATAACGAGAACACTGGGATGCACCCAGATGTCTCTAAACAAAGCGTCCTAACGCGTCGCATACCCGAATGTTTCTAACCGAAAGCGTCCTAACGTGTCGCACGAGAGAGGAGAAAAGGGTGGTGTAAACACCGGGCGTATCCAAATGTTTCTAACTGAAAGGGTCCTAACGCGTCACACGCGAGAGGAGAAAATGGTGGTGTAAACACCGGGTGTACCCAAATGTTTCTACCCGAAAGCGTCCTAATGCGTCGCACGCGAGAGGAGAAAAGGGTGGTGTAAACATTGGGCATACCCGAATGTTTCTAACCGAAATAGGGTACATCGAAGGACAGGAATGATCTCACTTGGAACTCCTCTGAATGAACCGTTCATACAATATCGTACCTGCATAAGAAAGAAACTCAACAAGCATAACATAGTAAGAGTGCATGTTCTATGCAAGAGAAGGATGCATGTTCTATGCAAGAGATGAGCATATTCTATGCAAACACTACTAGAAAATTGACTTTTTGCGTCTAATTTTTTGCGACTGACTATTTAACCGTTGCAAAAAAAAATATTTGCAACCGGAAAAAAGCGGACGCAAAAAATAAATGAATGGAAATAGGTCAAAACTACATCATTTTACTCTGCTCAATTTATTATTCCTATTTCTTTTATTTTTATATGCCAATGCCCTAGTCCCTTTCCCTCTCACGACATTCACAAACTGTCTCTCTCGCTCTCTTGCTCGCCATTGTCGCAGTTCCAGTGGTATTAATCTCTGTCTCTTGGTCTCTCACCTTCTTCATCATGCTCTGTTTCTCTGATCTTCAATTTCATTTTCTGACTTGAAATTCAATTTTCTAAGTTGAATTTTCTTGAGAAAGATGCAGCCTCTACGAGATTTGATCGACGATGAAACATAAAATTGTTGAGTGAAATTAGGTTAATTGTTTGATCGAGCAAAGAGAAAAAAACAGAGAGATAAGAAGCACGAACAACAACGCTCTAGATACGATAAGCGCTACTGCGACTGCGATCGAGTCAGCTGGGACTCAAGCTTTGGTTTAGGTAAACAATTTGATTCGAATTTTAACTATAATTTACGTTGCTTGTTGTGTTTGATGATTTGATTATCTCAATTAGATACATGAATCTCTCGAGTTTCGATTTCTAATTCTAACCTCTGTATAATCTGAACATTTAGGTTCAAGGTCTGCTGATTGTATATATGTTACGTTGATCATTTCACTTTGTTTGATGTAGTTTTTGGAAATTATATTTGTTTAATGCTTTTTTTATTTTTTTTTTATTTTTGTTGTTGTTGTAAGTTATCCTCATCATCTTGAAATTGAGAAGGCAAAGAAGATGCTGAAAGTAAGAACTGAGATGTATCCTACAATATATATCTATATATCACTTTGTTAAGGTTATTGTTTGGCACTAAGTGTTTGAATGAACAAGCACTAATTAGCAATACAAATGGTAAATTATTATTTATGATAGCCTTTGAAAGATTTGGTTATGATAAATTTTATTTTTTTTCTATTTTGGAGGAAATAACCATTGACATTGACAACCTGAAGCTCATCTTGTCATAATAGCTTGTGTTGTGGCTCTACTTTGGAGGTAATTTATACTGTTGTTATCTTTTTTGATAATGTTAATGTTGGCCTAAATTAAAAGTTAATGTATTCTCTTTTGATAATGTTAATGTTGGCTGAACCTTACATCGATGAGGTGTTTGCACAGATTACTTTGCTTCCAGAGGTATTGGTTGACTAATGAGATTTAAATTTAATTAAACATATTACACATGCGTACTTTTCTATATCACTTTGTTCATTGAGCGTTTAGGAAAAATGTGAACATAATTTTATTTATTTATTTATTTTTTTTTAATCTTCATAGTCTTTGGAAAAATATCTAAACGTAAAAAATTTAACGTTCTAATGCTTTTAAAATGAGTCTACGATTTATTTAATTGCTTTCTGATGAGTACTGTAATTGTTGAATGAGGTCATTTCATAATACTAAATGCGTTTTAATTTCTGGGAGTATCGATATGATTGCCACTCGTGACAATTGGGCAATCAAATTCTTCAAGGAACCAAACAGATTGATTGATCTTTTTTTGGTTGTGGTTTTCAAATGCTCAATTCAGTACATTTGCTTGTTGAATATGGTTAGAGCTCTTAATCTTTGATTCCACAGGGTCCAAGTTCAGAGCATAGAACTTCTCAATGTTGATTGCATTTATTTAGTGCTTTTCTTACTTGTTGGTATCTTTATAACAATTTGTGCAGATGAATCATGTTTCTTCTTGCTTATGGCTTTACTGTCTGCTGTTGCAGGACATGTCTCAGGAACCACCTACACAGGAACTGGTGGCAAAGGACTTGCATGGTTCAGAATGGCGATTCCGCCATATATATCGCGGTATTCTCAGTTTAAATTTGAAAGTGTTTATTTATTTGATGAATGCAGTTTATTTTGCACACTTTATGCTCTATTTGGTTCACTAGAATAAGATAGAACGGAATGGAATCATCATTCCTTTACAATGGTGAATGATGATCCCATTCACAATGTATTTTTATTAGTTTTTCAGTCAGCATACATGGGATAGATATTTTGATGAAATAATCATTCAATTCCACTGCATTCTAGTGAACCAAACACTACCTCACAACATTAGAAAGTACAAAAACCATAAACTATCAATAGTTCATTGTGTTGTGTGGGACAAACAGAGTTAGTGTTTGGGCATTCCATGTAAATCAGAAGGTAGTATTTTGACCTAGCTATTGATTTTAGCAGATGGATCTAAATGCTTTAATAGAACACAATGGATTCAATCAAATCCCATATAAAACCAAATGGACTGATTTGATTTCTATACAATCTGCATACTGTCCATAATTGTCTTCTTCTTTTTTTGGGTTGTAACACTCCACTAAGGTACTTAATTTTACAGTTATCTTCTTTCATCTCCCGTAGGCTTTTTTTAGCTTGGTAGAGAATTTAATAATTTGTTGGCACTTTTTACTTTTTAGTCTCTAATTGTATTAAATCCACATTTGATTCAGCTTCTTCTATTATTATTTTTTATTTGTACTGTAAATATAGGGCATCCAAAGCGACACTTGCTTAGTAGTGGTTGGAGTACATTTGTTAGTGCAAAGAAGCTTGTTGTTGGTGATGCTTGTATATTCCTGAGGTTCTCTCTCTCTCTCTCTCTCTCTCTCTCACACACACACACACACACACAAACAACATTTGTTAGTGCAAAGAAGCTTGTTGTTGATGATGCTTGTATATTCCTGAGGTTCTCTCTCTCTCTCTCTCTTTCTCTCTCACACACACACACACGCTAGATCCTATTTCCCATAGCTTCTTTAAGCTAATGTGGGAATTAGTCTTGCTGGATTTGATAAAATTGAGTCCTATTTGTGCTATCTTCTAATATATAGTTTTGCAACCTATATTCATTTAGATGGGGTTTTTATTTCTTCTTTTTAATTTTTAGTAAAGGGTGTCATAGCAGTTGATGACTCAGTAGTAATAGTTATGATATGATTTCTTTTCTTTTCTTTTTTTATGGAGGGGAAAATGGAGAACTTTATGTGGGGGTCCGTCGTGCAACAAAATCACAAATCAGTATACCAGCATCTGTCATATCTGGTGTTAGCATGCAACATGGCATACTCGCAAGTGCCTTCCATGTCGTTTCTACTGGAACCATGTTTACTGTGTATTACCGTCCTTGGTAAGCTAGTACTTTGTTATGGATATGAAGTCTATTGCATTTCATTGGGCATATAGACGTTATCAATATCTAAAGTTTATGTGTGCATCTCTGTAGGACAAGTCCTGCTAATTTATAATCCTTTATGATCGATACATGAAGTCAGCTGAAAATGACTATTCAATTGGAACAAGATTCAGCATGCAGTTTGATGGTGAAGAATGTCCTGAACAAAAGTGCTCCATGTAAGTTTTTGTGGGTATTTGTCTTTCACAATAATATAATCTATCTGCAATTCTCATTTTCCGGAGTTGTGGAATGATATTAATATCATTTCAATATTTTGGAATGATGACTAAATGAACAATCTAGCATGCTTTGATTGGTTAGCGTTACAATGGCAATATAACAAATAGTTATAGCAGATGATATCTGCCCCACTGGAACACATTTCTTGTCTATTCTTCTTTTTATCTGAATTTATGTTTATTAATCAGATTTGCAGGGACTGTAGTTGGCATTAATAATATTGATTGCATCAGGTGGCCTGGTTCAGAGTGGAGATGTCTGAAGGTAAATGCATTCACGATGCTCTTTAACATTCCAGAAACATATTACTGGTAGATACACATGTATGGATTTGTTTATATTCTTCTTTATTAGGTGCAATGGGATGCCCCATCGAAGAAAATTGTTCGTCCTCAAAGGATTTCTCATTGGAACATTGAACCGGAAGAGGTCAAGAAGAAGTGCTCTTCCATTCTTACTGATCGAAAGAGGGAACGCCCTTTGGATCCATCAACTCCTGGGTTTACTGTTTTAGTCAGTGAAGGTAAGTAATATTCATATTGTTTACTCTGGGCTAAAATTTCAATTTGTAAGAGCTTTTGTCAAAAAAATGAGCTTTATTTGTGACAAAAGAAAGTTAATGGTAACTCAATGCTTTATAGTTTATTGCCATACTCTGCTATGCTACTGATCAAAAAAAAAAAAAATTCTGCTATTCCCAAGGCTTATCTAAGGGTTCAGTTGAGCATCCACCAAAAAAAAAATTCTGCTATGTCTTTATGTTTTTGTATATAATATTTGAATATATATATATGATTGTAGGTATTTTTTTTTGTTTTTTTTGCGACGGTAAGAAGATGGTCGCTAATATCTTGTAGGCATTTTTTAAACTCTTTTGCGACGGCAAAATAACAGTCGCTATAAGTAGGTTAGGCGGTCGCAAATAATTTGCGACTGCTGTTTTGCGGTCGCAAAAAGTATTTGCCACCCCCACATTCGCGACCCTCATTTGCCGTCGCATGGGCCGTCGCAAAAAGTCTTTTGCGACTGTTTTTTTATTATTTGCGACGGCTTGTAGCGGTCGCAAAAAGTACTTTTTTTAGTAGTGAAATATGGCAACATGTTCTACGCAATAATATAAGTGGAATGCACATTCCATACGGCGAAAAAGAAACACATATTCTATGTGATAACAAAAATGCACTCGTTAAGATCAAATCAAGAACAGCTCCCGATATACCTCTCGGAAAAGTTGTAACATGTTAAAAAGATACACTTAACTTATGTCGATGAGCAATGAATATCGAACCTTGGAAACACGATCCTGAGCCCTCGCAAAGACATTCTGAACCAAACACTGAACACTCTCTTCACTTCTTGCAATCCAAGAACACAAAGACACCTGCCGGCCACCAGAGGGAACCGCTGGCCACCTCCTGGCCATTGGTGTACCTTGCCGGCCACCAGTATGCCTTGTCGGCCATCGATGGTAGACCGAGGGTTTTTTGGTCAAATTGGTTCGGGTCTTCAAGTATACAACTCCAAGCTTCATTTCCTCACAAACCGTTGCTCGAAAATCACCTCCCTCTCTCTCTAGGTGCTCATTCTCTCTAGATCCGCGCTTTCTACGCATTTTCCAACACCCCACACAAACTTTATTTGCTAAACCCTCCTAGTTCTCTTTACTTTGAAACGATTGGAATTTGATTTCGATGCTTCATTTCTCACTTCCACCATTCTAAGCTCATTCCCCTCGAGTTTTTCTCGAGTTTTGTGCATTTTTTTGAGCTTTGACTTTTTCTCCCCATTTTCTCTCTCTTAGGGTTGACTTTAGTTGACTTTTGGCATTCTCTGCCCATTTTCCTCATTTTCGCCCATTTTCTCACCTCCTTTCTAGATGGCGGATGATCTTCCTCATGATAGGGTTCCTCCGGAGCTTCCTCCAGTAGATTTCGAAGCGGACTTCGAGGCCGAGCCTAAGGTCGAGCCAGAGCCATTACTGCTAAGTATATGCCCTTTCGATTCAGCGAGGTATCATCTAGAGACACACATAGTGCCCACTGCAAGAGGCATTAGATGTTTTATTGACTTTGCCGAGGACGTGCCAGAGGACCTCCTGCTGAGGGAGCCAGCGTCTCACTTATTGGCCATTGCCGTTGAGGTACGGAAACTGTTCCATGCATTACAGTCCTTATCTGTTTGCATTTCTCGCACTACCTTCATCTATACTCTGCCTCATACACTGTATTGATCTGATTGCACTTCATGAATTGCCACAGCGTGGGTCTCGCGCCTTTAGGGGCTATGGTATGACGACTGCTCGAGATTGGCATGGTGAGCTCCCAGCTAGGGTTCGTGTAGACCGCCATGGAACTCCGCTCTCCGCGCGCGAGAGGGCGCGAATCGTTTTGTTCTTAGGCTACTACAGTTCGGACTCATGTCACGGTTCTGAATCTAATCTCACAAGGTGTAATGTGAGACCGATAAATCACGAAGGAGTCTAAATCCGACAAATCGTTTTGAAAAACTGATTTTTAGAAAGAAGTGCCAAACATGGACTGCTTTGCCAGATATAGAGTCGCCACCTAAATGTTTTAGTTTGGGGTAAATTTAGGAAACTCTGACTCGTACCTAAAGCCACGTGTCTGTCATCACCAAAGTTGCCTCGGCTCGGGAACTTGGGTACGAGAGGGGAAGGTCATGCAATGAGCACCCTCGCTCGCCCGATCAAAGATCGGCCTTTACTAACATGATATTTTGTTTTTGAAAACACATGTGTTCTTATTCCGGTTATTAACCTAGAATTACTATGTGATGCGCACAGCATACAAGTATAGACTAGATCGCCTAAGTTGGAACAAAACATTTCATGTTTGTTTGTTTGAAAATGGTTTAGAATTGCTACTCGCAAGTAGGCTAAGACGTAGATTTTGCCACCCTCAAGTGGGCTTGAGGTGTGCTTAAAACTCGCATTTTGATGAATTGTTCCAATTTAAGCAATCCAACCTTCACTCACAGGCATTCAAGCAGTTAATCACTTAAGCAGTTATCCTCATGGCAAGCATGCTAACATGGCAACATACACATCTCATGCAGTATGCTAAAGCGTAAACACTCACAGTGTACTCCGAGCCAAACAGAGAACTAGTTAGAAATCATGCATGATCCTAGTTCATGTTAAGATGGCTAATGCAACACATGCAAAAATGCAACTAAAATAGGCTCGGCTATTCTAAGATGGCATATGAAATGCAACTTGATAACATGCTGTTGAACACGTATTCAAGTAAATGTGTTGAAATACAATGCAATTTGTATGATGCGCCGAGCCCGGTGCATGCAAAATAGATGAATGGATGCACGCATGCAAGCATAAGGTACGCTAATCGAAATATGCCCTAAAACTAACCATCGTAAGCGGTTAAGTAAAAAGGAGAAAGAAATGGGGGTTGGAAGACATGCATCACACACATGCACGCTTATTACAACAGTTGGCCCTCTCGATAGAGGGTCCGAATAATAAGCTAACTAGCTAATCTAAGCTAATTAAACTAATTATTACATCACAAAAACTGAATAACTAACAAGCTAGCTAATTATTATAACACAAGTTGAATAGCTAAGCAAAGTATTAACTACTTAAGTACAAAACCAAAGCATAAACTCGCTGAGGAAAGTAGTAAAAAGGAGCCTCGACGCGAGAAGAATACATGCATGCTCGGTCGCCTCGTTCGGAAATCCAACGCGATGCCCTGATTTTCCTCTGTTTGCAACTGTTCTCAGAACCTTGCACCAAGCTTCAGAAAAGCTTCTAACTCACCTTGGGGAGCCTCAGGAGAGCTGCCGACCACCTAGGGGTGTTGCGAGCCACTGGCCAACCACTTGCCATTGCTGCAGACCAGAAAAAGTGGTCGGCCAGCTAGTTTTTCTGGTTGGACTACCAGTTGTTGCTGTACTCTTCCAGCTTGCTGCAACAGAGAGCAAGAAAGGGCATGACAATGTATTTGCAAGATATGTGTGCACAACCACTCTCCTTATCATTTCATAAGCTCAAGGGAGTGTGGTTCTCGACCCTCGAGCCACCAATCACGCATCTCGATGCATGATGGTCGAGGAGCCAAATTGCGCAATTCAATATGAAATGAATGCACACATAAACACATAAAGCCTTGACCTCTATCATGTATGATCAAGAGGGTCGGCGACCGAGAATTGAGGCACGTTCCATCACTTCAAGTATGAAACGTCCCTTGTTTCTCATGTTTGGACTAATACCCTATCCAAACACAATGCAAGCAACAACATGCATAACACAACGCAATGTAACATGGCATACACAATGCAATGCAACATGAGCATACACAATGCAAAGAACATGGCATACCCAATGTGATGTAACATAACATACACAATGCAATGAACAACATGGCATACTCAATGCAATATAACATGGCATACACAATGCAATCCACAACATGGCATACTCAATGCAATGTGACATAAGCATGCAAACAACATGGCATACACAATGCTAAATGCTAGGAACAACATGGCATACTTAATGCAATGTGACATAAGCATGCAAGCAACATACAAATAAACATGCTAAATGGACTTACACCGAATGTGGACAGACCTCAGCCATGCCCAAAACAGTGGCCATAATGCTGAAACTAAGGCATGAAGATCAAGACAAGCATGCTCAATGCAATGGCCCATCAACTAGGCATAAGAGCACAACCCTCAAGAGTGCTCAAAGAGTGACAAATGTGGAAGTGTAACAACACTATAAGCTCTGAAATTAAGCAAGAAATGATGCCAAATCATTCAAACAGCATAAGCATGGCATACTAGAGTCCTTAAGGCATAAGGCTAGCAAAGAGGACTACAAAGGGGCATGCAATACATGGCACAAATGCATGAACCAACCATGGATAGAGCTTAATTAGGTCTAAACAAAGACCAAAACATGCTAAGATGAGGGCTCAAGGACCTAGGCAAGATGACATACATGCTAGGCCACAAACAAGGCAACAATGCATAACACTTAAAGGCATTCAAAGCATGAAAGAAGTGGGAACATGATGATGCTACATGCTCTGAAATAACATATGAAATGATGCCAAATCATGTACATGATACAGATGAAGCATGCTATGGTGCCCAAAGCTTGAAACTAGCAAGGCACTTGCACTATAACTATGCAATACATGAAGCATATGGAAAAGGCAACCAAAAACAGTCCTAGAGCATGTCAAGATGAGTCTAAAACATGCATGGAAGGAAGCCAAAATAAGCTAGCATGGTAAGCATGAAGCATGAAATATGCAAGGCCAAAAGGGAGGATTACACTACACCTACCAAGACCAAGCATGAGATGGCTTCACCAACAAAAATCAGAGTTATATCATGGAAAAATAACCCCAAAAACACACTGAAATGATAGCTCGCAAGCTTAGGCATGAAGGCATACGCAATGACTCATTCTTAAGGCATAAAACACCAATTCTCCAAAGCATGGAAAGAGTGACAAATGCAAGTGTATGATCACACTACATGTACTGAAATCACATAAAAAATGATGCCAAATCATGTAAATAGCCCAAGCAATGCATGCTAGTGGACTTGATACACAAAGCTAACAAGCTAGAATGCATTATAGCTATGCAAAGCATGGCATGCATGACCAAAAAAACACAAATTAGAGCTAGAGCATGCTAAAACATGGACAAAAGCTTCTTAGAGTTAAGCCAAAATCATGTTAGAATGATGGTCTAAAGCATGATACACATTAGGCTAGTAAATGGAAATGCACTACAAGTGCATGGAGCATGCATGGGGCCACCAAACCAACCCAAAACAGATCTAAGGCATGTTAAAACAACACCAAAAACCTACTGAGATGGACTCAAAACATGCTAGAAAGACATGCTACTTCATGAAGCACACAAAGCTAGTTTGTAACATCTACACTACAAGTGTATAAGGCATGCAAGGGATGACAAAACCAAATCAAAACAGTGGTATGCCATATAAAAATAACCCCAAATACATGCTAAGATGGAGCCAACACAAGCTTAACAAACATGCTCAAACATGAGGCAAATGAAGTAAGCATACAAAACACAAGGAGAAGGGATGACCCTCTCCTATTTGGGACCTCAAAACACCATTTACACCACTGAAATTCCTCTGAGTTTCAGTGGTGAGAAGGCCAAAACAAGGTGGTCCCAATAGCTTAAAAGGATGGCACAAAATAAGGCCAAACAAGGCCTAAGAGGGGGTAGGCTACCCCTAACACAAAAGAGACCTTAAACAAACATGCTAAGGACTAAAAATTAGAACTTTTTGCAGTAGGAAGTTAAGCCTAAAACACCATCCAAATAGGGCTAAAAGCTTAAGCAAAAAGCAAGGTTCAAGAGGGTAGAAACTCACCCTTGTAGAACTCCTTTAAAGCTGCAACTCTAGCAACTTTCCTTGATCAAAACCAGTCCAAAGACTCCAAAACCAACCTCAAAGAGCCTCAGCAACAAGAGTATGGTGTTTGAGTGTGTGTTTGTGTGCAATAATATGACGAATATACACTTTAAGGCACAAAACAATAGCAAACAAGGAAATATAGAGACAAGTGTGTATCTATAGCTCAAGCCACAAAATCTGAACCTGGAGGAGGAGGGGGGAGGTTCTCTTATATAGAGAACCAAAGTGTAAGCTTGTTGGACAAGCTTAGGCCTAAAGCCATCCCTCCATACACGTGTATAGAGGATCACTTCTGTGCCCTCCAGCTGTTACAGCTAGCCAAAAAATATCTCCAAAAAGGTGATGGAAAGTTGCCGACCACTTGAAGTGGTCGGGCAGCCAGGGAAGAAAGTGGTCGGCCATGGGAGGGAGATGGTCTGCAGCATGAAAGCAAGGCAATGGTGTGGTGGCCGACCAGAAAAGGTGGTCCAAAGACCAAGAAAACCAGTTGGCTGACCAGAAAACTGGTTGGCAGGAAGGAAAGTGGTCTCTAAGGAGAAGAACTGGTCTCCCACCCTTATACCACCTTCCAAACAAGGAAAACAAGGTTTATACCAAAAACAAACCAAAAAGGATGCAGGACAAGAGTCCGAAAGGCAAGGCGCGCGGCCGGGAGCCTCGAAAACTAGTCCACGGGCATCAAAAGTGGTCTCCCAGACCACAGTGTCCCTCTAGGCAGAGGCAACAAGGCATGGTTCAAAAACCAAGCCAAGCGGAGAACGTTAAGCGATCACGAGACAAGGCGTGCGACCGAAGGCTCCAAAAATCGGAAACAAGTCTCCAAGCAGAAAAAGTGGTCTATGACCACAAAAAAGTGGTCTACAAGATCTCTCCCTCCCTCCAGGGAAGGGAAACAAGGTTCGGTCGGCAAATTGAGCCAAAGCACAAAGAGTTTAGAGGCCCGGAGGCAAGGCACTCAGCCAAAAACTCCGAAACCTCGAAACGAGCACAACATGCGCAATCACCGAGCGCTCAATCGATGACGTCTGAGTCTTAAGGTCGGTCAAAAATGGGGTGTCTACAGTTACCCCTCTTTCACAGAACTCGGAAGTCAAGAAGTGACAGAAGTGAATGTCAAAGTCCAGAGACGACCCATTTTTGACAAGGCCGAAGACTTAGACAAACATGCAAGATAACAAAGAGATGCGCCCGCAGGCAGGGGCAAGATGCAAATGATATGCACAAAGCCGAACATAACTTATGATCATGCAAAGAAAGCTGTAATGTAGCAATTATACACAATAAATGCAACAGTTTAAGCAGGGAAAAAAAAGAAGAACCAAACTACACTTCATGTAGAAAGGATGTAAGAAATTTATACAATTCTCACAGTGTCGGAACTTCTCTTGAATGAACCGTATATACAACATCGTCTGGTTGCACCAGCTTCAAATGAACCGTACATACAATAACGTGCCTGCATAAGAAAGAAACTTAACAAGTACAATATAACAGGAACATATGATCAACGCTATATCAAGATACAATATCAATACAAGATAAACGCGTGCACATATGATACCGATGGAAACATGCATAGAACTGCAAATGAAAAGTGCACAATAATGCTACCGGAACGAGCATAACAATGCAAGTGAGAAGTGCGTGACAACGCAAGTGAAAAGTGCGGGTGCATAACAATGCAACCGGAACGAGCATAACAATGCAAGTGAGAAGTACGTGACAATGCAAGTGAAAAGTGTGGGTGCATAACAATGCAACCGAAGTGCGAATAACAATGCGAGTAAAACATGCGCGACAACGCAAGTGGTGTGCATAACAATGCAATGCACTAACAAGTGTAGGTAAGATGCGCAAGAAAGCGCGAACAATGCAATGCACTAACAAGTACAGGTGAGATGCGCAAGATAGCGCAAATGTAAACTGCACGAAGCAGTGCGATGTGCTAAACAGCGCGATAAAATGCATACTCAATGCAAGTAAGGTGCACAAAATAGTGCGATGCGCAAAATAGCGCGATAAAATGTATGCTCAATGCAAGTAAGGTGCACAAAATAGCGCGATGCGCAAAATAGCACGATAAAATGCATGCTCAATGCAAGTAGGGTGCACAAAATAGTGCGATGCGCAAAATAACGCGATAAAATGCAAAAGGGTGACATATTCCAACCATGCTGGAATCATGAGAGGAGGAAGAACAAATCCCAAATACGCCGAAATCGTGTGAGGAAGGGGACACTCAAACCACGCTGAAATCGTGAGAGGAGGTCCAAAACAACCAATCAGGCGCATACACAACGCAACCTGAGACAAATTCCAAACACGCTGAAATCATGAGAAAAGATCTGAAAACAAACCGATCAAGTGCGTGCACGACGCAACCTGAGATAAATTCCAAACACGCCGAAATCGTGTGAGGAAGGGGACACTCAAACCACGCTGAAATCGTGAGAGGAGGTCTAAAACAACCAATCAGGCGCGTACACAACGCAACCTGAGACAAATTCCAAACACGCTAAAATCGTGCGAGGAAAAGGACACTCAAACCACGCTGAAATCGTGAGAAGAGGTCCGAAAACAAACCGATCAGGTGCGTGCACGACGCAACCTGAGACAAATTCCAAACACGCTGAAATCGTGTGAGGAAAATGAACAAACTCTAACCACGCTGAAATCGTGAGTAGAGGTAAACAAATTCCAAACACGCTGAAATTGTGTGAGGAAGAAACAAACTCTAACCACGCTGAAATCGTGAGAAGAAGAAAACAAATTCCAAACACACTGAAATCGTGTTAGGAAGGAACAAACTCTAACCACGCTGAAATCGTGAGAACAGGTAAACAAATTCCAAACACGTTGAAATTGTGTGAGGAAGAAACAAACTTTAACCACGCTGAAATCGTGAGAAGAGGAAAACAAATTCCAAACACACTGAAATCGTGTTAGGAAGGAACAAACTCTAACCATGCTGAAATCGTGAGAAGAGGTAAACAAATTCCAAACACGCGCTGAAATCGTGTGAGGAAGGAACAAACTCTAACCACGCTGAAATCGTGAGAAGAGGTAAACAAATTCCAAACACGCTGAAATTGTGTGAGGAAGGAACAAACTCTAACCACGCTGAAATCGTAAGAAGAGGTAAACAAATACCAAACATGCTGAAATCGTGTGAAGAAGGAACAAACAATCAGGAGCGTGCCTGGCGTAACCTGGGTAAGCCCCGAAGGACAACGATCCTAAACGCTGCTCAACGTAAAAGGATAAACGATACCAGATAACACAAGATGCAAATAAATGCAATAAGTGCGATGATACGATACATGATACAAGCAATGTAGAGCATGATGTTTTAGGAAATGCAATAAACAAACAAAGCGGCGCTTTAGAAAGCACCTCAAAGGGGTGAGTGGCGGTGAACCGCTCTACTCTGATGGGGATCTCCCCTTGTGTTCTTCGAACTCTTACCTTCAACTCACAGTTCAAAGGTCCTGAAATGCTGACAAAGGGGTAACTTCTGCATGTAGAAGCCACAAATGCCGTTTTCCTTCCTGATCATATTCATAACTTTCCCTCATTGCAAACATAGCCAAGATAACTCTGACGGGGAATGGTACTCAGGAAGAGCACTTCTGATTGCCATTCTGGCTTTGAAGCAGGCTTGATCTTGCGCTTGAGGTAGAGGCACACTCATACTTCGGAACATTGACAAGATCTGAAAAGGTACCTCCGGAATACAATCACGGAATTTGCTGAAGTCGAAACACACTAAGATGCTTCGATTTTCCTTCTTTTCTTTTGCTTTGCAGTCTGGAACACATATAGCTTCAAATAGGTCCTGATTTTACTATTCTTACATGACCTGGGTTGAACCCTGCGGTTTTATGAAAGAACAAATCCTGTTTTGCACATGTGTGGAGAATGGCACAGCACTCTGAGCATAAAATGATTTTTTTTTGAAATTGAAATGAGAAAAGGGTTCTTAACTGGGTATTGAGCCTACAACTGACAACAGCCAAAACGACTCAACAATGGAAAACAAAGGTAAAACAACCTAAACACATCTATTGACACTCAAAACGACTCAAAACAAGAATCGAGACAAACAAAAACACAACAAAACACAAGAATCAAATGTGCACAGGGAGCCTGTTTCTCTGGGTATTATTTCCCACCCTTTCTCATTTATGATTCTCACATCACTCTGGCACTCAATCTCTTGTTTTCTGAAAAAGCCCTTTTCTTACTTTTTCTCTCAGTGCACATCTCTCTATTCTTCAATCTCTCTTCTTTTTTTATCCCTCCCCTGGATGACGGATAAACAAGAAGTTGCGGGCTCTTGCCCCTAGCATTTTGCTGGATTCTCTTTCTCTACTCATTACAGTGAGCTTTCCCACAGAGGGGTTGTGATGTGGCTGGATGTGCAGCAGATCAGCAACTGACATCGGTTGACGATGCACTTGGCCAGCTCGGATGTGATCAGATTTGCCCAGATGAGGGAGTGGAATATCTTGATCCATTCCAATTCGTGCTTCGCGCTTATCTTGATACCTCGCTGCTTGGAGGATGAGAGAGCTTTCAGCCCCTTGTTGTTAGCTTCAGTTGTGCCCTTTCTGGCAAGTATGTTGACAATGGGGAAAAAACAGAACACCTGACTCAATTGTGCCCCTAGTTCATCATTTTGACCATTTTTTGTTTTGGCTTTCTACTAAAACAATTTTTACCAATATGAGAGTTAGATTAACATGCTTGTTCGATTTTCTGATTCAAAATCATGCAAGTCAGGCTATGAGCACTGAAAAATTTCTCTTTTTGGGGTCCAAAAAATGGTCCAGTTTTGAAAAAAATGAAGCAAATTTTCGAGAAAATTAGTTAACTTCAGTAAAAATTCTCAAAAACTGTTTTTACAAATGGCCACTGCTCGACCAACACAGAATTTACTCTTGAGATGTACAACCTCAGATCCAAAACAATGGAAAATTGCCCCTTGCTCGAATGGCATCGCAATGGAACATTGCCCCTTGTTTGAATGGCACCGCAGCACACTGTATGGCAACGAAAAGTTGCCCCTTGTTTGGATAGCACCGCAGCACACTGTAATCAGTCCTTAAAGTGACGATCACAACCAAACTCTTGGATACAAAAACAACAAAGATGATCCGTTCAATCTCATAGATAGGACAGTTGAATTTGAAGTGTTTATCACTACAACAAAATTGACTTTTTACGACACCACATCAACGGCATACAATAAATGCACGCCGTAGTTTCTCACTTTTACGACTTGCTTTTTTTGAACGTCGTAAATACGTTTCCAACCACGGCGTATCTATTGTGTAGGTCGTGGAAGATAATAATGATAATTTTTTTACGGCTTGCAATGCGCATCGTAAATAATAAAACTTTCTACGACGTGCATATGGCGTGCCGTTAATACATCAATTATACACGACGCACATACGCCAGCCGTGAAAATTGAATACTTTTCACAGCACACACAATGCTCGCCGTTAAAAATATTATATTTTTTACGACGCACATATCGCCTGCCGTTAAAAATATTACATTTTTACGACATACGATACATGTCGTTAATTGTATATGAGAAAAAAAAAAAAAAAAAGCGGCAAAATGAAATTTGGTGCGCCAAAATTTTTTTCCCCCAAAAATAATTATTTTGCCTTATTCTAATCAAAATGAAACATGGGTTTCAATCTCTCTCTCTCATTTCAATCTCTCTCTCTCTCTCTCTCTCTGATGATGATGATGATGATGAAGGCCAAATCCAGATCCTAGATTCTCCTCAACTGTTTCAGAACCTTTGTCTACAAAGGACTACCGTCAGACCCGTCAGAATGGCGATCTCGAACGGGCTGATTGCGCAATTTGAGATATCTCTTCTTTGTGGTTCTGCAAAGTTGATTCTCTATCACTTCTCTCTGAATCCATGCGAAAATTAACAGAAGCATGAAGTCCTCCTCCAGATATTCTCTTTTGTGCTGAATTTGCAGGTACTATATCAGTTTTAGTGCTCCTAAATTTACATCTTGATGAGTTGCTGAACAGTCACCTTCGACAAGAGCCATATTGGTTTGCAACTCACTCACAACAGCCTTTTCATGTGCAGCTTTGTTGCTAAAAACACTAGGATGTATGTATATTCTTGTGGATGCATCCATATCAGATCTGAAGGGGAAATTCCCACTCCAACTTGATCGTGTTCTTCATCGTGCCTTATAACCCGGTCCTGACTTTGCATGCCCTCTTGCAGAGGTATTAAATTATCCCGAGCATATTCAAGAATATTACTTTCCTTTAAACAAAAAGTAGATTTGTAATTGTTTTCTTCAAACCGAGTCCCCTTATTTTTTTTCTTGCTCCGAATTACCGTTCCATCACCAGTCCTGTTTTCATTGCATTAAATTTTGAAATCACTATGTAAACCCTCTCAACCAAACACATCTTTTACTGATTTAGAATTAGCAATTTCAGATGCTGAGTCAAAGCAATTGTGCGTTGGGTAAGACCTTTTAGAGTCTACGCAATTGTTCTCTTGATCTCTCTCATAAATCCGAATTTTTTCAGACACACTGTTCGACCATCTCATTTGTGAAGGAGGTTCTTGATCTTTGATCTTTGGCTTGAAGTGTTTTCCTCCTTTTGCTCTTAGCCTTGGCATCCTTTTCAACATTTTCTTGAACAGAGACCTGACACAGTTCATCTTTGCCCTAATTTTTCTCTCCATTTTTGTTCAAATGTAAGTATGATATAGTCATCTTCCATGTGGGCTTCTTGGGTTACTGGTACTAGTCTTAACTGTGCACTTTATGTGTTTGTTTAATTGACTGAATGGTGTGTTTGTTGGAATTACAAAATAAATTTTTCATGTAGTGGTTTAAATGTATTATAATAGATATTTAGCAAGAAATGGCTGCTTAACTGTGTACTTTCGTTTGATGCTACCATGTTATCTATATCCATAGAACTGAATCATCTTAGTTACCCTGGTGTCATTTGATTTAAATTTTTTTTCCCATCTAATTTAACTTGCAAAATTTTTGGGAAGATTGCAAATAAGGAGTATTGACATTTTTGCTAGTTTATATTATACGAAAGTGAGGTTTTAACAATAAAGGTTGAGCTCTAAAGTGTTAACTAAATTTCTTATTTTTTTGGGTTAATTGAATTGGGGAATATATGTTTGTAGACTTGGATAGCCTTCTACCACAGATAGAGAGAAAGAAATGACTATTTTTTCATGAAAAAAAAGAGGAAACATGTGGATATTATTATTAAAGCAGTTATGGAAGATGTTAGAGCCAGAATGAGTTCATGGAGAATATAAAGAATGACATTTGAAAACTGGCAAACTTGTATTCTTTTGACTGGAATATATCTATGACCCATATATACTGAAACATTAATTAATTTGTCAAATCAAATGCATTGAATGCTTATGCTTCAGTTAAGGGATGACAGAACTGTCACTTATGTCTATCATTGGTTAAGTGCAGGTGTAATGAATAGTCTGTTTTCAGTATATAGTATGGTCTTGGAGTTAATAATTTATTATAATGTCAAGTGTGTATTAATGGAATTATAGCTGACTTGCAAGGAACGTGTGCCAATGCAGACATATACGATCAACGGATAATGGTGTTGGATGGGGTGTTATTTGGTGAGCATTTTTATCATTGGGAAGTGCATGAATTGTCTTCTCTGGTGAAATAACATAGAGCCCCCGACAACTCTGTGATATTTCTTGCTGTCTAATTTTGAAGAACTGTACCTGCAGGGGATTCATATCTTTTTTGTTTCTTTGTGGATCCATGTACCTTGGCCTTGTGATCTTGTCTTGAGGTATGATGTCCTTATTTATCATTTTTTTAGTGAAGATATGTGGGTATGTTTTTTTCTAAAAATATTTTTGTCTAGGATAATGCTGGAAAAGGAAAGTTACTTCTTCAATGGTATTGAATCATTTATCAAACTTCCAAAAATACATATCCACTAAGAAAATTGAGATATGCATGTAATTTGTGAGTTGGAACATTGGATTCTTAAATTTATAGTGAAGGATGAGAAACATACTTAGCAATGAAGCTTGAGTGATGATTAGAGGATCAATCTGCTCCAGTCCTTCATTCTTGATCATCTTGATGGCATTTAAAACTGCTCTAATAGGCAGCACTGCCAGATCTGTGAGTGCCAGATCTGTGAGCAATTTTTCTGCTCTTTATTTTTTTTTTTTTTGGTTCTGTTCTGTTTTTTTCCCTTTCAGATTTTCCTTATCTTCTGGCTTTTTTTTTATCAATGGCACAGATTGAAAAGCCTTTACAAAGACATGGTGGGAGGCTTGAACACAATGAGACATATTGTGGTTCATGCTATGGTGCGGAAGTGGTATGTTTTTCTATGGCCTTGTCTGTCATTGCTAAGTTGAATATTTAATTCTGAAGCTTATACAAGAAATTTTCATAAGAGTTATGGATTATTGAGCTGGACATATTCAGTTCATTTCTGTGTCTATTTAATTTGGAAGAAACACCTTCTTACTTTGGAGCAATTTTGAATAATTCTTAAGAAACACAGATATATAAACAGGATACAGATACAACACGATATAGGCATGTCAAATGTAGGACACAGGCTTTGGTGCAACTAAATATATATTTACAACAATAGGCTTGGAAAATTTCCATAATTTTTGTTGATGATATCACATCTGTTTTATGCTCTTTCTTTCCATCTTAATGCATTTGAATCTGAGATGCATGTACTGATTAATCTATGACTATGACCTAGTCACGATGGTCAAGAAATATTGTATATAGAACTTAATGCCCCACATTAATTGTAATCATAGCTTGTGAAATCTTCAGCTGGTGTCATTTGCATTCTCTTTCCCTTTTAGATGAGATTTTATGTTATTTTTATAATTGTGTTGTTCTTTCATTAAATATAGGAAATTATTTTTATGTAGTTGTTATCCAGATTACCTAGAGTACTATGTGACTATCTAATATATATGAAGGAAATAGATGCTTCAAAATTGTTTATCTTGCTGACCCTCTAGAGTACTATGTGACTATCTAATATATATGAAGGAAATAGTTGCTTCAAAATTGTTTATCTTGCTGACCCTCCACACATTAACATTTGTAGATATAGATGACAAGTAGAGGGTTGTAATTGAAGTAGCCACTAACTACATGATTTCCATCTGGCGGATCTCTGAAAGAGTTCATTATTGGATTTCATATAGATTCTTTTATCTGAATTGATACATGAAATGTCATATTTGTTAAACGTTATATCTGAATGCTAACTTTCATGTCAAGTAGCAATGGAATTATTAACTATAGTACTCATTTCCATGTCTTATCTATGTTGTTATACTCTATTTTTCCTTGCACCATATTTTTTATTTGTTTTTTTATTTTTTATTTTTGCACCTCTGTACTAATGTAAAAAACAATCCATATTATCTTACTATATGTGGAAAGATATGATACACTTTAATGTTCCTATTGCTTCATTGGTTTCTTCTAACACTAATTTGATCTCTTAGAATTTCCAGTTTTTTGGAATTCTAAATGATTGCAAATCATTGAATTTGCTTCCTTGTCATCTATTCTTGGCCATGTTTCTTTGGCTACTAACTCTCTTGATAAAATCCAGAATGTTTTCTTGTGAGTCTTTTTTTGATAAATTCATTGATGTTTAGATATGATTAGACCTAGCTTGGAGCATTATTTTAAGATGGAAGATGGAGTAGTTCATGTTTACGCCAATCAAGATTGTAAGCTGTCAAAATTTTGATTGCTTTATGCATCCTGTTTAGTGTGAATTCTTCATTTCTGTTTGATTGAGACTAATTCTGTATGTCTGTTTCCCAAATCTTGTCCCCTTTCACAGCGTGGATAAGTCATAAATTAAAAAGCAAAGAATGTACACATTTACAAGGGGCATATTTCAGGTAATACAATAAATCTAATGTTGTCCCCCAAAGTGGGGGAGAGTAAAAAAAAAAACTATAACAAACCCAGCAATTGTGTTTTGGGGTTATGTTTTAAAGTCATGGTAATACTACTACTATACTGTTTGGTTCTTGTTTTCTTTGACAGTTTAGTGTCATTTCAAAAACATTTTGTGCTCTAAGTAAAAATAAACCTATTTGTTCTGAAACATATGTTTTCTAGAACATGCTTTTGATTTCATGACATGGAAAATTTTATTAGCTATTAGAAATATATTCTCTATGTTTTAACTGAAATTAGCTGAGCCTGAAATCATGTTGCTGAATTTTTCACCAATGTCGCTCCCAGAAACTTTAGAAGCCAGTTTAGGTTTATCCTTCCTTATGCTATTTGTTCTGTTAATTGTTGTCATCATTTCATTTGTAGTTTTATGAGTTTTAATTTTGAACTTTGGTTTTTATCATGATTTATTTCTTCCTTATCCCAAGTGCCTAGATCAATCAAAAGTTCTTGTTTGTTTGAACCTATGACACACAAATACTTCTAAAAGGGAGTTGTATTTGTATTGTACCCATAATGGATACCAATACTTCTCAAATACTTGCAAATACGTATCGGATACTTGATTTTAATTTTGAGAAGTATTAGATACTTTTCACACACTCTAGGTCACTTATCATGAAATTAAAATTATAATAATTTTTGCATAGTACTAGAGTATAATTGTTAGAATACATACAAGAATAATTTCAATATTTTGCCATTCCTTACTGAAGAAGAAAATAGTGAGATTAAAGTAGTTCTATACTTTTTTAGATTTTATCAAATTATAGGATCCACGGACAAAAAGTAAACCAATTATTAGCTCTTAAACTAACATGTAATTCCAAAGTAATGGGTCCCACAGTAGTGATAATAATTGTTCATTGGATTGCTTTCTGGATATTAAAGCCCAAAAATCAGATTACAAATTTAGGAATTCGATTTTATTCTTGAAGAAAAAAAATGGTTTTTTTTGACTCATGGAGAATTTTTTTTTTTTTAACAAGAGGAAAGCTACGTACCACTCTCCTCTCTTTGTGTAGGTATATTTCAAGAGCACTTCTTTTGTTCTTTTTAATACTTTTTGGAAATAACTCAAAAAAGACTTGATCCAATTGTAATTTTTTTGGAAATTTAGAGAAAATTCTGAGTTAGTACTTGGTAGACAAGGAAAGCTTGAAGTGCATAACATCTTGATAAGGATTTCCTTGAACTGCAAATACTTTTTGGAAATAACTCAAAAAAGACTCGATCCAATTGTAAATTTTTGGAAATTTAGAGAAAATTCTGAGTTGGTACTTGGTAGACAAGGGAAGCTTGAAGTGCGTAACCTTTTGATAAGGATTTCCTTGAGCTGCAAAGAGAGCAATTCCCGATTGTTGTTGGCTCTTTTATCCCTATGTCCAAACATTCCACGGGAAACAAAGAGCTGAAACTTCTGAAATGATTTTTGAACTGCTACTATCTTTAACATTTTCCTTTGTTTGATAAGTTAAGAAAGAAAGAACACTAAAAAATAAAAGAGAAGGATTCCATGCAACCCTCACAGTTCATAAAAGTGATTTCCTAGTTCTTCATGATATTTTAGTATAATACATTGGGAATAATAATGATCAAATGGTGCACCATTAAGCACTAGTTAGTCAAGCAAGTAAAGAATGCCACTTAAGGAGTATCAAAGCTTCAAATTCTGTCTGCCAGGAGCAAAACACCACTAAAACCTTATCAAGAGATGGTAATACAACTCATCAAAAAAGTGGATATATGGCTAGAGAGTTTTAGACTTTGATTTCAGTTTGGTTCCTTTAGTGACATTAGTTGGTTTTATATTGAGGTGTGTTCAGTATTCTCTCTTTCTCTATGTATATATATATTTTATAAATGTTTTCTGAAACTTGAACAGAGTTGGAAATATCTATGCTATGAAGTGAGTAGCACTTTCAAGTTGTGTTTGTTTTGACAATTATCAAATATTTTCTGCTTAGAGTACACATCCTAACAATTAGTTTTCCTATTTTCTTGCAACTATGGTAGAATGTTTGCAGCATCTGTTCATGTCGAACTCTGGTCTTCCCTCATCTGAATATGAAACTAAGTAGACAATTTCTTGATAACCACACCAGACATTAATAAGTTTTAATTTTCATGTGATGCAAACTGCTTGAGCCTGAGCTTATGGAATGCATCTCAAAATGCATAATTCTAGGTTAAATGCCTGAGTTTGTTGTGGACCATTGGAGAACAATCTGTGTTGACATCTATTCCTTGTTCAACCGTATGAAATTTTAAACCTTCGGTAGTACATGGTTACTCGTTTTGCAAGATTCACATGATTTTTTGTCATGCCATGCTCTGTGGACTATAAGATGATCTTATTCTATTATTTGCTCCTTAGGAGTGCTAATTGAAGTTTGCCTTTCAGTTGAAGTAACTTTTAAAAAATGATTATATTCCAGTTAGTTTTTTGTTTTACCATTCTACTGCTAACTGAAACTTTCATGCAGCGGTGGGATAAATGGATACATTTATATTTCTGATAAACCTGTGTGTCCTCTGGAGATTAATCCACCGATTGGTGATACGGCGATGATTATGAAGAACGAAGTCCTGTATGTTTCTAGGGATGGTTATGTTTGCTTTGAACATCGACTGTACCAAGTGGTACATCACCAGTTCCTTGTCAACTATTAATTGTTCACTTTCTTCGTCTTTTGCAGATCTGTCTTCTATAAATACCCTTCATTTCATTCTTACATCCCAAAACCACCAGGAGTGACTGTGCCTGAGAAGGTATGTAACGTTTATACATTGTTGCGAGTTTGAAATCCAACCAGTCAAGTAATGTTCAAAAGTCTAAAAAGATTTTGTTTTATTCATGTGTTGTGCAAAATCTACTCAATCATGGTTAAGTCAAATTATGCCATGTTTCCTTGATTGGCATGTTGTGAATAATATCATCTCTATTTCATTCTTATTGAATGAATATATCAGTGTTTATTCCTTTATTCATGATAGTTGCATTGAGCCTTATTTCAGTCTTTATTTTGCTTGTCATGCATCTTGTACTTGTCTTGTATCAGGCTGTCAAAAAGCGAGATGTCCTACCTTCACCTGTTCTATGGCATGAGAAATCGTCCCTTCTTGGACGCATAGTTCCTAAAAGGTGAGAGCTTCCAGATTTGTCCTTCTCTTTTGTAGTAATTACGTGTTGGATCCATGAGTTTGCTTGCAACCAAAAGCTAGTTCATTTTATGCGAAGGCTCGAGCCAAATAGATAAGGCTTCCACTGCTTTTAATATGAGTTAGCTAGAGTAATTTAAACACCCGTTTCCTATATAGTTGAATGCATGTCCTGATTATTTGCATAAAATGGTTGCCTTTAACCCACACGCTCGTGCTTATAGGCTGAAGCTTAACCGCTGGTCCATTGCACAAGGCATTGGTTCCATGACTCAAATAGCATCATTAAATGAAAGTTTGTTGATCCCTACTTGAACTATACAAGTATTAAGCAGATATTTCAAAACTCAAAGTTTTTTAAAATCAAGCTCAAGCAACCAAATACTTGGTTCGAATTGGATCATTTACAGCTCCATTTACAAAAAAAACATGATCTCATACCCAATTAGGCAATGATTCAGGTCACTTGACTCTGTTAATGTTACTTGGTCTATGTTTTATTAGAAACCATTCCTTGTGTCTGTTCTCATGTCTTCTGCTACACTTTGTGAACCTTTCCAGGCCATCCATCCCCGAGTCTGTCTCTGGTCAGTCTCTTGCAAAATTGGCTCATCAGCTTGTTTGTAAGTATTATCTTGCAAAGCAACTAGTAAGCCACGGATGCATGAAAGTTGGCAACCATGGAGGTGTGGATTTTCCAACTTGCCAATCAAACTTGAAGGCGACAGTTTGTGGGAAGGAACTGGATGGAGGCAGTGAAAACTACATTACTACTAAATCTAGAAAAAGAAAACGGAACAGAGGTAGTCATCGAAGTAATAAACTCAGCAACCAAATAGGTATGGATGACCCGACTTGCCAGTCAAACTTGAAAGCAACAGTTTGTGGGAAGGAACTAAATGGAGGCAGTGAAATCTGCACTGCTATTGATTCTAAAAAAAGGAAACAGAACAGAGATCGCCGGCTTCGCCGAATCAATAAGTTAAAATTAATGTTGACGACAAATTTAGAAGTAAAAGGAGAACTTAATGGTGGCTCAAATAATGGATCATTGACAAATTAGATAATCTCTTAATAGTTGTCGATATGTTTAGAAAATTAGATATGCATAGTTTTGGATGGTTTAAACTTTTTGTACAGTTTAGAACTTAAGAATATAGTTTTCGAATGTTTAGAATGTAAAGACAATTGTTGAATGTTTATAATTTATCGATATAGTTTCTTTGTGATGTTTCAAACAATATTTTGGTGGCTAATTGATGTTTTGTGATGCTTGTTTGTAATATTTGTTAGATTGTATAAAATTGGTTAAATAGAACCTGCTGAATTTAAAAAAAAATAATAATTTTTTTTTTTGCATATTCTACGGCAGGCATAATAAGTCATGTTACATATTTTATGGCGCGCAATCAGCGTCATTATTTGTCTCACCAATTAACGGCGTGCAAAAGTAGTCGTAGAAAAAGTAACAACGACGCACAAAATTTGCTGTTAAATAGTTTTTAACGGCGTACTATAGCATGTCGTAGAAAAAGTAATAACGACGCACAAAATCTGTCGTTAAATAGTTTTTAACGGCGTACGAAGTATGTCGTTGAAAGTGAATGACTTTCCATGACTGGTCATAATATGACGCGCGTTTGCAAGTCGTAGAAGGGTTTTTACGGCGTGCATTGCACGCCGTAAAAATCCTTTTTTGTTGTAGTGTATGGTTGGACTTCAGAATGAAGTTGCCTACATATCCCACAGATGGGAATCAAGCCTTACGTAGTTCGGGGTTAAGGTACACTAGGGTATTAACCTCTCCTTTAGCGCTCTAACTTTTGCCAAGGCTGCCCTTCTGGGTTTTCAACCTTGCGAGCTATGTTCTTCTTTTCTTTTCAATTCTTTTTATTTCTTCTCTTTTTCTTGTCGTTCTTTTCTTTTCTTTTCTTCTTTTTTCTTCTTTTTTTTTTTTTCATTCTTTGCATTTTTTCTTTTTCTTGCTCTAACTTTTGCCCGGGTCGCCCTTCCAGGTTTTCAGCCCAGCGAGCCTCTCAAGGGTAAAAAGTGTAACAAGTCCAAGTTAAATGGTCGTAGGATCTCAAGTCCATCTGAATCCAAGAGAATGGCTGATGCTCGCTGATGATGTAAAAGTCCATCTGATAGGGGCTGAATTGCCCCCAGTGTTGCGGATAGGAACTCGGTTGTCCTTCAGCAAAACTTTCTTCTTTCCTCCCTTCTGGGATTTGGCATTCTTACCGATCTTCATTAGCTTGAGCAATGACTCATCTTTGACTCTTCGAGCACATTTGACATTTTTGCCCCTAGTTCAAAGGCTGCTTCTCATCCAGCTTTGCAAGCTTTCTTTTGATCATATCTAACCTTCTTGCCCCTAGTTCAAGGGCTGCTTCAAATATTGGCCATACAAGCCTCACATTGTGATTTGATCGTTGAACATTTTGAATCCAAGTTCAAAGTTTGAAAGCAAAGGGGTCGAGTCTCGAGGCCAAGAGTGATCTTAGGCTGCACAATCTCAAAATCAATTCCACACAGGTCTTCGCGGGACCATGCAAAACATTTTTTTGAAATCTTTTAAGAAAGCGACTAGTCGCTCGCGCTGAAGACAATGTAGAACCAATCTAGATCAAGCCAGGATCCTTCTCAGTACTCACATTAACAAGCATGATCTCATTCATTAAGGGCTTAGCATGCCGCTCTTTCTCTAAATTGATCAAATTTTTGTAAATCCTGAGGAATTCCTCCCTTTTCGTTTTCATCACAATGTTGAAAAAGTTTTGAAAAACTTTAGGTCAATGCAATGATTTCAAGGCATAGAGAAGTAAGTGAAAAGCAACGCCGTTTCATTCAAATTTTTTGGCACAACTGGCTCAAGGCAGAAACAAACACAAAAACACTGCTGTTTCATTCAGATCTTTTGGCGTAACTAGCTCCACGGCAAAAATAGACTCAAAAGAGTGTAAAGGACAAACACAAAACGAGCAAGTGATGCCCGAGGTAACACCCCCTAAATCACCTGACTCTAACAAAACAGGACTGACTCGATACAACAAGACAGACCCAACTGACTCAGCACAAAAAGATTGACTCAATACAACATACAAGACTGACCTAATACCCAAGTCAGGAAGCAAAATAAACAGCATTCGCAAATGCTCAAAACAGTGCGTGCCATACGCTACATCTGGAGTAAACTGAGCATCGCCCGCAGGTGGCTCATCCCGCAATCACATCACATTATCCCCCAAGTTCACTGATCCAGTGACGATAGACTTTGTTGAGCTTGGTGGGATGACGACCTTGTTGTCAAACAGATCCTGTACTTCGTGGTGAAGACGGAAGCAATTGTCGGTGCTATGACCGGTTTGTTGATGGTAAGCACAATACTGGGTAGTATCATGACCGGGTGGAAGACGACCAGGGAGAGGCCGAGGCTCAAGAGGTTTGAGATGGCCTTTTTCAATGAGGATTTGAAGAGCCTTGGACAAAGGCATATAGAGGGCATGGAAGACCCTGTGACCTCGGGGTAGATACTTCGAGGTTTGTGGATTTTTGATGGGTGCACTAGCAAAGGGGTTGGCAGGTGCGGACTTGGTTGGCTGATCTCTTTCGAGTGTAGGATTAGAGTTGGAAGGAACGTTTCTAGTATGATGGCCCTTCTCCCGGTTTTTCCCTTGATTCAAACTGCTCTCATTCTGAGTGATGAAAGTGTCCTCCACAGTTTTTGCAACAACTGCGAGCACTTGCTGTTTGTTCAGTCCTTCGGCTATCAAAGCCTCAACAACCCACAGAAGGTGTTCATAGGGATCAATGTCTGCCCCTACCTTGTTCTTTCCACTCGCCTCAGCTTGGTCGAAGGTTTGGGTCGCTATATCAGAGTGGAGCCCTGTTGTTGTCGACATGTCATTGCCCAAACTTGGGGCGGCTTCAGGTTGGCCAATTTCAATTACAATTCACCCCAAGAGTGGGGAGTCTTTTGGTGTGAAATTTTTGGCATGTGATGTGGTCGATGGCGGAGCTGATAGTCCAAAGGCTAGATCAGCCACAGTTCTCTGAAGATTGCCGATCATTCCCATCAGCTCAAAAGTAGTGGGCTCACGGGTTTGAGATGATTGGGGTTCCAAGAATGAATGTGTGGTAGGTGCCCCAGATGGGCGCTGCATTTCAGCATTAGTCTCACCCTGCAAGGCGATTTCCTGGTTTAATACTGCTACCATGACCACAATTTCTTTTAAACTCTGCGTCATCATGAGTCTGCTGAATTGAACAGAGGTGATGTGACTGGTGACTAATGGATCAGATGAACCGGTGAGCCTTGACTGGCCTTTCTCTGCCTTGCCTTAGCGAAGGAAAACACTGGTTGCTCTGAACTGAATCTCTGACCTGACAAAGTCTATCAGCACAAGTCCAATGTACCGGAGGGATATTTGGAGCCTTCTGAAGCTATGGTCCCAAGACTACCTTGCAAAAGAGAAAACAGACAATATCTCAGCTTGATTTCACCAGAACAGATATAAGCATAACTGAATGACTGTGCTCTCTACCGAATTCTGCCCAAAATTCTGCTTGTAAACTGATACCCTCAGGAAAAACTGATTCTTCAAATATTGATGCCTGCGGGCCTGATACCTAGACTTACAAATTGATACATGCATTCCCTGTAGAGACACACTCTAAAAGCATATAGCAAGCAAGTGTGAGCCAAAACACCCCTATGGAGGGGTAGGGTTTCCTTGTCCTATTTTGTCCGGAGCTAGGGTTTCACTACGCACACAGCGGTTTCAAACAACCTACAATTGGGTAAGCAACCTATCCTAGTTTGGAATAGTCATTATGGATTCCGATATGTAGTAGGTCGAATGGTTAAAAGGGTGCCTTGGTAACAACTGAGGTTTGTGTTCCCATCGTGGCAGAGCCCGTAACCGATTTGCTTTATGGTACGCAGCCTTCGGCAAACCGTTCAAGAATAGCAGATGGCGAACACGGTGTCTTAGGTGCACCAATGCAAATGCAATGTAAAGAGACACATAAGTGTAAATAAAACAAGATATCATGAGTTCGAGTCAAGTTCTCTAAATCCCCAACAGAGTCGCCAAAAACTGTAGACTGCCTCGGAACTCCGCTTTCCGCGCACGAGAGGGTGCGAATCGTTTTGTTCTTAGGCTACTATAGTTCGGACTCATGTCACGGTTTTGAATCTAATCTCACAAAGTGCAATGTGAGACCGATAAATCACCAAAGAGTCCAAATCCGGCAAATCGTTTTGGAAAATTGATTTTTAGAAAGAAGTGCCAAACATGGACTGCTTTGCCAGATACAGAGTTGCCACCTAAATGTTTTATTTTGGGGGAAATTTAGGAAACCCTGACTCGTGCCTAAGGCCACGTGTCTATCATCACCAAAGTTGCCTCGGCTCGGGAACTTGGGTACGAGAGGGGAAGGTCATGCAATGAGCACCCCTGCTCGCCCGATCGAAGATCGGCCTTTACTAACATGATATTTTATTTTTGAAAACACATGTGTTCTTATTCCGATTATTAACCTAGAATTACTATGTGATACGCACAGCATACAAGTATAGACTAGATCGCCTAAGTTGGAACAAAACATTTCATGTTTGTTTGTTTGAAAATGGTTTAAAATTGCTACTCGCAAGTAGGCTAAGACGCGGATTTTGCCACCCTCAAGTGGGCTTAGAAAACATGATTTTGCCACCTCAAGTGGGCTTAAAACTCGCATTTTGATGAATTGTTCCAATTTAAGCAATCCAACCTTCACCCACAGGCATTCAAGCAGTTAATCACTTAAGCAGTTAGCCTCATGGCAAGCATGCTAACATTGCAACATACACATCTCATGCAGTATGCTAAAGCGTAAACACTCACAGTGTACTTCGAGCCAAAACAGAGAACTAGTTAGAAATCATGCATGATCCTAGTTCATGTTAAGATGGCTAATGCAACACATGCAAAAATGCAACTAAAATTGGCTCGGCTATTCTAAGATGGCATATGAAATGCAACTTGATAACATGCTGTTGAACACGTATTCAAGTAAATGTGTTGAAATACAATGCAATTTGTATGATGCGCCGAGCCCGGTGCATGCAAAACAGATGAATGGATGCACGCATGCAAGCATATGGAGACAGTGCCGTAGAGTCCGCTCCACCGAGGAAGAGGACGAAGAGGGCCTCTCGAGCCTGAGATTGTTGGCACTAATTTATACATTTTTGCTTAGTTCCTTTTTTGCTAGTAGCGTTTAGCACATTGTACAGCTTTAGACAGGTTTTATTTTGCTTTTTTTTTTTTTTGTTTCTTTAAAAAAAAAAAAACTTTTACTCCACTTTTGTAAAAGCTACCATGATCGGAATGAAAATAGCCTTTTAATGGAAAAGTGTTGTATTTTTTTTTTTTTTGCATTCTGGGCACTGCACAAGCACTACAACGCATAAAAACGAGATTGAACTTGATTGAAAACTGCACATTGTATTGGCATTCTCTTAATCAGGTAATGAACCGACCAACACTTAACAAACAGAATAAAACAACTCGATGAACATCTAATAATAACAACTCGATAAACAACACAACAACTTGACAAACAGCTCAACACAAATACAACTCGATAAGCAAAACAAAGTGAATTCAACCTAACGAACTTGCTCAAGCCGAAAATAGACTCAAAACAAGACCTTGGAACACACAAATAACAGAATAAAACTACTGCACACAATTGAATCTTCACAAAGGAGGGCAGTAGACACAAAATGAAGGCTGCTGGCCATAAAGAGTAGCCTGCCGGCCATCCATTCCTCTGCCAACTGTAAATGACCCCCTGCCGGCCATCAATGAGCCTCTGCCAGCCATTAATGTGCAGAACCTCCAAAATGTTGACACCTGGCCTCCACTTACTGCCTTATCTTCTACAAAAGCTGTACCTTCGTGATTTCTTCATTCCAACTCAGTTTTTGCCACAAATGGAGCCATTTTTCATCGAAAAACTCTCAAATTGGCTTGCAACTTTAGATGGCTCACAAAAAGTGAATTTCCGGGGTTTCAGGATGAATGCACTATTCCTGTTAAGTCGTACCTCATTGTGTTTTCCGTTCCTACATGTCGCGGCTAGATGTCGGAACCTGGTTACAAGTGTTTTCAGCTTTGGGGGGGGCAAGAGCTATGCCCAACAATTGAAGAATTTCGAGTTCTGATGGAATCCCAGTGTGACGAAGAAATCTTCCCCCAGTCCCATTTCGGCCACATCCAAGCTTTGGGAAGGATGTGTGGGCTCACTTTAAATGAAGCTCGATCCTTGGTTCACAACGGGGAACTGGATATTCCCAGTCTTATTTATCAATTTTCTGACGTCGGCGATCGTGGCGACTGTGGCGAGCGTCTTTGGCAGAGTTTTCGGCAGCATGCCCTTTGTTTGTGCATGTTGGCTCATTTCCTGCCTGCCCCTGGTTTCGAAGGGTCTAGCATTCGCTTGATCGAAGTGGCCCAAGGCTTGAAAGAGGGCAAGAGCTGCATTGGCTTGACACTAGCCGAGACTTTGACGGGCTTGGATGCTTTCCATCGGCGAGAGACAAAGAAATTTGCAGGAAGTTCACTACTCTTGCAGGTAATGTTTCCTACCCTATCTTACATGTGTTTCTCACATCACTCGACACTCAGGCTCTATTTTTCTCTCGAAACCCTTTCTCACTTTTTCTCTCCACATATACCTCTCTATTCTTTAATCTCTCTTTTCTTTTATCCCTCCCCAGATATGGCTCATGGACAGGTTGAAGGTAGTGGACTCTTGCCCTGCATATTCAGCACGATGCTATTTCTTTCGCCAACAGCTAGTTGACTTCCCGAACGAGGGATGGTGGTGCCATTGGATGTGTAACAGGTCTGCTGCTGACATTGCTTGGTGTTGCCCATGGTTTGATCTGCCTGAGATGAGCTACAGCATGTCCCAGCAACTTGGCATTCAGCTGATTGGCCTGACACATTATGTCTTCTACTTTCCATTCCGGTTTAGGCGTTAGTTCGAACATGACCAGATCTTCCCAGAAGAAGGGGTAGAGTACCCAGCTTAATTTCCAATCCGAGGCTCACAACTAGCTCGATATCCCACTGCATGGAGGACAAGAGAATTTTAGGCTCCTGCTCCGAATTTCAGTTGCGCCCTATCTGGCGAATACATAGCTTGGCTTGAAGATGAGGTGCAAGCCGAGCCTACTTTAGTATCTAAGGCTTCCACAAGCTCAGGGAGGGGATGCAGGAACACCTGAATCATCTGTGCCCCAAGTTTATTGCTTTGATCTGTACTTTCAAGGTTTCCTTTTGAATGTAATAAAACAACTTTGATTTGTATCAAGAGGTAGAGAACTCTGTATTGAAATCAATGAAATTGGAGTTGTGGGCACTGAAAATTTTCCTTTTGGTCCAAAAATGGTCTAAGTTGTAAAACGATTAATTTGAACAAAATCAAATTTTATTAAAACTTTTCAAAACCATTTTCGATAAGGATCACAACTGGACACACATGGAATCTATCCTTGAGATGTACAACGCCGAATCTAGTAAATGGAAAGTTTCCCATTGTCTGAATAACACTGCACTGTACTGTAACCAGCTCTTCTCTCAGGGTAAGGATCATAACCGAACTTTCAGATAATGAATAGACAAACATGCCTTAATTAAACAACATGGACACAGTCGATTTGGAAGTGTTTATGGCTAGACTTCAAAATGAAGTTACCTACGTATCCTGAAGATGGGAATCAAGCCTTACGTAGTTCGGTTCAGGTTCACTTGGATATTAACACTCTCCTTTTACGCTCTAACTTTTGCCAAGGCCGCCCTTTCTGGGTTTTCAACCTTGCGAGCTCAGTTTTTCTTTTTTCTAATTTTTTGTGCTCTAACTTTTGCGTAGGTCGCCCTTCTGGGTTTTCGGCCTAGCGAGCCTCTCAAGGATAATATTTCTTCAACTTGTCCATGTTGATTGGTTGGGAGAATTCCAGGCCATCTAGGTCTATAAGAATGACATCTCCACCTGACCAAATAGATTTGATGATATAAGGACCAGTCCAATTAGGTCTGAACTTGCCCCCAGGGTCATGGATGGGAGCTCGGTTGTCCTTGAGCACCAAATCCCCTTCCTTCAGATTTCTGGACTTAACTTTCTTGTTGAAAGCCCTGACAATTCTGCGTTGATAACCTTGGACGTGGTATAGTGCTTTCAGCCTCCTCTCATTGAACAACATTAGTTCCTCGAACCTACTCTGCTGCCAATCCGCTTTTGCTATCTGGCACTCAGCTATAACTCACAGTGACGGAACCTCAACTTCAATCGACAGAACAACTTCTATTGGCAGAACAACTTCTATCCCATAAACCAAAGAATACGGAGTTGCCCCAGTAGATGCTCGAATTGAAGTCCTATAGCCCGAGAGAGAAAATGGCAACTTGTCTGGTCAGTCCTTGTAAGTCTCAACCATTTTCTGCAAAATGTGCTTAATGTTCTTGTTGGCGGCCTCAACAGCTCCGTTGGTTTGCGGTTGATATGTGGATGACTTATGAAAAGCCACATTGTATTTCTCCAACAAGTCGATCACTTCTTTCTTAAAATGGGAGCCATTGCCTGAAATGATCTCGTTCAGACCCCATAACGACAAATAATGTTATTCCTGATGAACTTGGCTACATGTGATGCTTTCAGCACTCCATAGGATTGGGCCTCAACCCACTTTGTAAAATAGTCTATTGCCACGAGGATATACTCATGCCCATTCGAGCCTTTTGGCATAACTGCCCCAATAACATCAATTTCCTAGACTGAAAAAGGCCATGGTGAAGTTATGTTGTACAATTTCGACGGCGGGATATTCATGTGATTTGCATGAATTAGGCATTTGTGGCATCGCCGAACAAAACCAATACAATCCTCTTCCATGGTTGACCAGTGATAACCCTGCTTGAGAATCTTCCGGGCTAGCATTACTCCGCTCATGTGTGATCTGGACTCTCCTCCGTGGATGGCCTCCATTAGGCGCTTCGACTCTTCTGTATCAACAAAAAGCTTGTGCATTCCTAAATGACCCTATTTGTACAACTTACCCCTGCAGATGATAAACTGAGCAGCCATTCGCCGTATTGCCCTTTTATCTTTGACATTTGCCCCTAGTGGATAAACCTCTTTTTTCCAAGAAGTTCTAGATATCATGATACCAGGGGTTCTGATCTTGCACTTCATCTATCGTGGCGATCAACTCGTAGGCTAGCACATACCTTTGTTCAATAATGATCGGACGCATGCGGACTCCTAAAAGGATGTCTATCATGGAAGATATAGTTGATAAGGCGTCAGCAAACCTGTTGTTCTCTTTTAACAGATACGTGAATGTTAGCTTCTCAAACCTAGGAATCAGAACGTCCAGGGTTTAGCGATAGATATTCATCCTTTCTTCCTTAACCTTCTAGTCTCTTTTTGCCTGAGACATAACCAGGTTTGAGTCCCTAATGACGTCCAACCTTTTTGCCCCTAGTTCCAGGGCGGCTTCCAGTCCAGCGATACATGCCTCATATTCTGCTTCATTGTTAGATACCTTGAATCGGAGTTTGAAGGCTAAAGGTATATGAGAATTGTCGGGTGCTATCAGCAACACCCCTATCCCATAATTGTACTGGTTAGACGCTCCGTCAAAGTACATGGTCCAAATCTCTTCCTCGACCTGTAAAATAGCCTTATCTGAGAATAGGTACTCTACTACTTCATCCCCTTCCACTGGGTGATCGGCTAGGAACTCCGCTATAGCCCTCCCCTTCACAGACTTGCGAGTCACATATTTCAGATCAAATTCGGAGAGAAGAAGCAATGAATGGGCTAGCCTATCCGTAAGCGCTGGTTTCTTGAAGAGATATTTGATGGGATCTAATCTCAAAACCAGAATTATGGAGTGAGCTAACAGCTAGTGCCTCAACTTCCTGGTAGCCCATACCAAGGCCAAACAAGCCTTCTCCAGTGGGGTGTAACGGGTCTCATATTCCAGCATCTGCTTGCTTAGGTAATAGATGGCTTTCTCCACTCTATCCTCAGATTTATGTGCAAGAATGCAGCCCATAGTCGTGTCAGTTACTGACAGATACAAAATCAACGACTTCTCCGACTCTAGTGGTGACAACATGGGCCGGTTCTGAAGGTACTGTTTGATCTGCTCAAAAGCAAACTGGCATTGGTCATCCCATTGGAATTTCTTTCCTTTCTTTAGGAGACCAAAAAGTGGTTCACAAGTCAAGGTTAATTTTACAATAAACCGTCTTATGAATTGCACTTTACCCAGAAATCCTCACACCTCCTTTTCAGTCCTTGGTGGTGGCATTTCTAGGATGGCCTTGATTTTGGAAGGATCAACTTCAATGCCCCTTTGTATAATCAAGAACCCCATCGTTTTCCCTATTGTGACACCAAAAGTGCATTTCTGTGGATTCAGTCACAAGCGATATTCCCTGCTCCGTGGGAAGAATTTTTTCAAGGCGGTGTAGTGGCCTCCTTTTCTTTGGACTTGACAATCATGTCGTCTATGTACACCTCAACCTCTTTGTGGATCATATCATGCAAGATAGTGGTTGTAGCCCGTTGATAAGTAGCCCCAGCATTTTTTCAGACCGAACGGCATCACCCTGTAGCAATAGGTTCCCCACGGTGTGGTAAAGGCAGTCTTCTCTCTATCCTCGGGTGCTATCAAGATCTAGTTATACCTAGAAAACCCATCCATAAAGGAGAGCAACGCATGGCCTGCGGTGAAGTTCACCAATTCATCGATGTGCGATAGAGGAAAGTCATCCTTCGGACTAACTTTGTTCAGATCTCGGAAATCCACACACACCCGAATTCTTCCATCTTTCTTCGGCACCGGAACAATGTTGGCCAACCAAGTCAGATACTCAGATACTAGCAAAAACCCTACATCTATCTGCTTGGTGACCTCTTCCTTAATTTTCAAAGCCCAATCCGGGCGTATTCTCCGAAGCTGCTGCTTGATGGGTTGGGCCTCGGGGTCAAGAGAGATCCGGTGCTGTACAATCTTAGGATCGATTCCAGGCATGTATTCGTAGGACCACGCAAAACATCTTTGAAATCTTTTAATAAAGTGACTAAGCGCTCGTGTTCCTCCGAAGACAACGTGGACCCGAAACAGCAGATATACAAGTGGCACAGAGAAGTACTCAGAAACAGCAGTGGTATCATTCTTATTCAACGCTTTTGTAGACACCCTATTTTTGACCGACCTCAAGACTTAGATGTCATCGTTTGTGCACTCGATGATTGTGCATGTTTGTGCTCGTTTTGAGTGCCCGAAGTTCTCGGCAGAACGCCTTGTCTTTAGGCCTCTAAACCCTCTTTGTTTTGTGCTTGTTTTTGGACCAAACCTTGGTGCCTCTTGCCTGGAGGGGGGAAGGGCCTTGTCGGCCACTTATCCTCCTTGTCGGCCACTTGAAGTGGTCGGTCGGCCATCTAAAGTGGCTGACAACCATTTTTCTCCTTTTTCAGATATTTTCTTTGCCAGCTGTGCCAGCTGTTGATCATTGATTGCCATCTCCATACACGTGTATAGAAGGATGAAAGCAAGCCTTTGGCTTATATTTCTATATAAGGGGAGGTCTCTCCCCCATTTGAGGGGTTAGAAAATTTTGTGAGCAAAATTTCCTCTCTCTCTCTCTAGAATTCTCTCTCTCTCTCTCCCCCTATTTTGTGCTTGAAAGTGAGAATTCTCTACACTCTTGCAAAGAGACCCTTGACCAAACACCTTCACCTTGGAACTGAGGTTCTTTGAGGCTTGGTTTGAGGTCTTAAGCTTGGTTTTGGCTCAGAATTTTGGCTGTTTTAGTGTTGCGCTTCAAAGGTAAAGACTTACCTCTTTTAAGCTTTGTTTTAATGGATTGCTTGGCCATCTTTTTATACTATTTTGACCTGGTTTTTCGACCATAAAAAAATACGTTTTTAAGGTTTTAAAATGATGGTTTAAGTCTTGTTGAGTTAGGGGGGTTGTCTCCTCTTTTGCTCTTTGGCTTGTGAAGCCTCTTGTGCTATCTTTTAAAGCCTTTTGAAACAACTTTTTTTTGGCCTTTTAACCACTGAATTCAAGGGGAATTTCAGTGGCAAAAAGTATGTTTTGAGGTCCAAAATAGGAAGGGGTGGTCCCCCCCTCCTTGTGTCTTGTTTGCAAGTGTAGATAGCCTAGCATGTGTGCATGTTTTTCTACCTCTTTGTGACTTGATCTCAATATGTTTTTGCTATTGATTTAGCATGCATTAGCTCTGTTTTGAGCTATTTTGGTCATATGAGCCTTGTCTTACATGGTTGTAGTGCAAAGGCCTTCACTAGCTTTGTGTCTTAAGGCCTCTAACATGTTTTGCTTGAGATGATTGCATGCCATAGCATCATTTAACATGTGATCTCAGTGCATATATCTCTGTCACACTCGCACTTATTCCACTCTTTCATTGCTTTTGAGAGTTGTGCTTTGAGCCTTGTTTGTGAGCCAACACATGAGCATGTTTTTCTTGCCTTTTATGCTTTAATCTCAGCATGATTTAGCCACTATTTCGGCATATTATAGCTCTGTTGTGAGCTGGTTTGGTCATTTGAGCTTGGTATTGCATGCCTCTGGTGTAGTGCTCTTCACTAGCTTTGTTGATTTTGGCTTTTGAACATGTTTTGCATGCATTGCTAGCATGATGTAGTGTCTTTTGCATGCCATTTCAGCACTAAAAAGTCTGCAATCTCCCTCATTTCTTCATTTTTCCATTTGTTTTGAGGGTTGGTTAACCTTATGATTGTGTTTAAGCTTCAGATAGAGCTTGTGCTCAATGGCTTTAACTCTCTTTTGAGGGTTCCTCCTAGCCAAAAGCATGATCTCTCTCATGTTTTAAATCATCCTTTGGTTGACCCCTCTCTCATTAGAGGACAATCACATTGGATTTAATCGGTTAAAGGATTAATCGGTAATCTAAAATGTGTAAACAAAATGAACCAAGTAAAACTTGAGCATGATAAACATATGTGTGTTGCATTGCATGTGTTTGGATCAGATGTTTATCCAAACACAAGAAATGTGGGACGTTTCATACTCAAAGTGATGAAACATGTCACGTTTCTTGGTCGTCGTCACCCTTGATCATGCATGATAGGGTGGTGGCCATTTGAGTCTTATTTGTGCATTCATTAAGCTTGTACAAGCTTGGTTCTTTGGCCATCATGCATGAAAATGCTTGATTGGTGGCTTGAGAGCCAAGTGCCATACTCCTTTGAGCTTGAGACATGATAAGGAGGGTGGCAGTACACACATTCTTTAAAAAAATACATTGATTTGCCTCTGTTGCTCTCTATTACAGCAAAAGTAGGAGTCTGGAAAAAGCAGTGGCCGGCCGGCCACATGAAGTAGTCGACCGGCCACCTAGGCTAGCCGACCGGCTAGTTAAGGTAGCCGACAGCCACCTTCTGTGGCCGATTGGCCACCAGTCCATTTTTGTGCAAAGTGTTCCTATTTTGGAACAGAGGCAGTCTGGAATATTGGTTTAGTGTTTAGAGATCAAGGTGAGTGAAAACAGAGGCAACCGGTGGCAAGGCGATGGATTTTCGAGAGGAAGCAACCGAGCATGCATGTCTCCCTCGCCCGCGAGGCCACGTTATTGCTTTAATAGCTAGTTGTAGCTGATTAATACATATGTTGTAATTAATTAGCTTAATCCATTTTGTAATATTTTAATTAGCTTAGCATAGCTAGTTGTTCAATTCGGTTTGTAATAATTAATTAGCTAGAATAGTTAATTAATTTCGTTTTGTAATAATTAGCTTAGCTTAGCATAGCTTAGCTTATTTATTCAGACCCTCCTTCGTGAGGGCATAATGTTGTAATAAGTGTGCGTGTGTGTGTGCGTGTCTTCCAAACCCACGTCTTTCTCCCTTTTATTTACCCGCCTTCGATGGTTAGATTAGGGATCATGTTTTAATTAGCGTACCTTATGCTTGCATGTTTGCATCATTCATTTGTCTTGCATGCACCGAGGCTCGGCGCATCATTCAAACTGCATAGTATTTCAATACTTATTAGAATATGTGTTTCAAAACATGTTATCAAATTGTTGCATTCATATGCCATCTTAGTAGCCGAGCCTATATAGTTGCATTATTGCATGTATTGCATTAGGCATTTTGCATAGTTAGGATCGTGCATATTTCTAACTAGCTTTTGTTTTGGCTTGGAGTACACTGTAAGTCTTTATGCTTTAGCATGCTTGCATGAGTGTGAGTGTTGCCATGATAGCATGCTTACCATGAGGCTATTTGCTTAAATGACTAACTGCATGAATGCCTGTGGATGAAGGCTTTGTTGCTTGAATTGGAACAATTCGACGAATGTATGTTTTAAGCCCACTTTGCGAAGTGGCAAATCATCATGTTTTAAGCCCACTTGAGGGTGGCATTTTCAAACCATTTTCGAAAACAAACATGAATCGAAATGTTCCAATTCTCGCGATTTAGTCTATACTTGTGTGTGCGTCACATAGTAAAATTAGCTAATAACCGGAATAAGAACACATGTGCTTATAAAAACAACATATCATGCTTAGTAGAGGCTGATCTTTGATCGGACGAGCGGGGGTGCTCATGTCATGGCCTTCCCCTCTTGTACCCAAGTTCCCGAGCCGAGGCAACTTCAATAATGACGGACACGTGGCCTTTGGCACGAGTCAGGGTTTCCTAAATTTTCCAAAAATAAAACATTTAGGTGGCGACTCTGTAATCTGGCAAAGCAGTCTAGTTTTGGCATTATTTGATTCAAAATCGATTTTTCAAAATTATTTGCCGGATTGGACTCTTTGGTGTTTATCAGTTTCAAATTGCACTTTGTGAGAGTAGATTCAGAACAGTGACAGGAGTCCGAATTGTAGGACCAATTCGAGCTCTCCGAAAGGGGGCGCGAAGAAAGTCGAGTCTACGGCTTCCAGCTCATCCAATTCCTCGTTTACAACCGACTCAAAAGAAAAGGAAAAAGACGACCTGGACAAAACAACGGCATCTGGGTTATCAACCCCAGGAATACCGGACTCCGACTTAGAAGAACTGGAATCTGATTCCGACTTCACAGACTTTGTGGAATCAAACTCCGGCTCACTACCTGATTCAGAACTGCTGGACAGGAAGCCCTCCTCTAGTTGCCAAGCGAGAGAGGGTGCGATAAATGCATCCAGAATACCACCGGAAGGGTCCACACTTGATTGATCTCCGATCATGGAAACAGTGCCCGAGCTCTCCGGTTTGATCTGAGGATCCGAAAGAAGACAAGCCAGTGCTACTCCTATCTCAAGTTCACTGCCATTGGACTCATCCTCTGTACTTTGTTCTGCCTCAATAGGCAAGTCAGTCTGTTCCTCTGTGGCTTCATCCTTTTGCAGCTGTAGGTCGAAGAAAATCTCAAAGCCGGGCAAACGCCGCTTCTCAGAGTTCAACCATGGCTCAGGAAAGCTACAAAATGGGAAGTCGTCTCCCTTCCGGACAAAGCGGCCGTTCAGAGTTCCCTGAATTGGTCTATGTACAAGCTCATAGTGCTTTCCACTTTGCTTTGCTTTGGCTCTTCTTGCCATTTCCTTCCCTTTTCTCACCTAGTCCTCTTTGGTAGGTGTGTAGCCTAAGCCAAAGGCATGAGGGTTATGTGGCACTTCGGCCAGTGCAGTAACGCCCTTCCGGCCACTTTTTTCTAATCCCATCTTGGGTATATGCTATAGCTTATTCATGAGGTAGACTGATTGAGCACTAACATACAACCCCTCATCAATAGCTAAGATATCTTACACCATCCGGGCCTCAGCCAAGGTAAAACCAGACAAGAAAACATCCTCGTCACTGTGTACAATCTCCAGTACTGGTGTAGTGACCTCCGACGGAGGATGTATGAAAGAATTCCCAAAAACAATGGCTACCCCTTTTCCAAGAGGTACTTCAGCATCTGATGCAAGGTGGAAGAAACAGCTTTTACTTGGTGCAGCCAAGGTCGCCCAAGTAACAAGTTGAAGGTAGTCGGAACATCTAGGATGTGAAACTCAATGTCCTGTTGGGCCGGCCCGACCTGTGTTCTGATCTGAACTGTTCCCATCACCTTTTTACTTGTGTTGTCGTAAGCCTGGATCACCTAGGCCGTTGGTACAAAGTCTGCTGGCTTCAAGCCAATAGCATAGGTCGTGTGTGACGGACAAACATTGATTGCAGATCCTGTGTCAACCAATACAACTGACACCCACTTCTCTCTGCATTCAACTGAGATGTATAGTGGTTTGTTATGCTCAGAGCCCTTAGGCGGCAATTCCTTATCAGAAAAGGTCAAAGACGGCGCAACACCTCCCGGGAAGACAAGTCTCATCAGTTGCTCTGGAGTTGTGTCGATAGATAGCTTGGCCTTATCCATTGCAGTCAATACAGCTTGCCAGTGCACGTGCGAAGCCATGAGCAACCCCAGATAGATATGTCCACCTGAATCTTCTTCAGCTGCTTCAGTACAGCTTCTTCTTCTAATAGTTTCTCCCTCTGTTTTCAGCTTCCTTATCCTTTCCAAATGCTTCTGGTTGGTCCAGGTGTGGGGGCTTGAAATACTGCCTGCTCCTAGTCATGTGATCTATTTCCTCAGAGTGCCAAGTGTCGTCTGGCAGGTCCTGACCCCAATCCTCATCAGTGTGGGCAAGATGCAGATCATCATCTTCCCATCATATTCCTCTGGCAACCGATAGCCAATTGTCCGATTCCATTATAAGTACTCTTACATCAACATCACAATCATTCCCCGCAGGGCCTTGGGCTTTTCCAGCCTTTTGATCATTCTCGTCCATTTCCTATTCGAACCACTTGAGTGCGGCCTCTTGTTCTGTATCAACTATACTAACACTACTCAATTCCTGAGCAAAATTCTTAGTACCAGTGCTCTTCGGCAACTTTCCCTTGTCCTCGGCCGTTCCGGCCATTGTAGCAGTTCCTGCTTTTGGCTGTTCCAGCTTTGGTTGAAGTTCCTCATCCACATCAGGTTCATCACTAAGCCACCCAGAGTTGTCTGCTGACCCATTCAAATCAAACTAATCAATTTGTACATTGCCCAGATCTTGCTCATCGTAGAACTGCAGATTACTGATGTCCTCCCCGAGGTCGGCTAAGTCATCCAATCCCTGGCTTGGTGTCACGACCCAAACCCGCCCCTATGGGTTTAGCACCGTAACCGGCCAGTAATCCGAGATTACCGAAGGCCTGCTTAACAGTAAAACAGTAATACAGAGTACAGGGACTGGCGGAAGCCAAAGCAGTAATTAAAAGATGTCCAATGAGCTGTGACAGTCTGTATGCAAAAAGACTTTTCATACACGTTCACATAAACAGTACATATACATTCATATACAATCATCCAGGACAGGGACCTAATCCCTATTAGAATAGTACAGTACAATTATCATTCAGTCTATACAGCATTACAAAACCAGATACAAAAAGGGGAAATCTAAAACACCCCCAAAAAGCCCTAGCCTGAGGGACTTGGAACCTCGTAGTGAGGCACGGTGGTTGGCTTGACAAAATGGGAGCTTAGCCTGACGCTCTTAGCAACGGTCTGGTGCCTGTACACCTACATATATATATGAGCAGTGAGCTAAAGCCCAGTGAATAACATATGCGTAAAGAGGTTAAGAATGAATGTCCTTTCAGTATTGAAAACAGTCAATTATCAGTACATCAGTCATTCAGTTTGTGGCTCATATTTCATGCCATAACAGTCATTCAGAAGCTATAATAGTCATATGTAGTACATCCAATAGCAAAACAGTACAGTAGGTCTTAACAGACCGAACAGTCAGGTGATGGCCATCATATCAGTAAACAGTAGTGGTTCCAACATGGGAACCGACAGAGATCTCTGTGACAGTAGCAGTACAATACAGTAACAGTCAATTGCTATGGACGCCACGAATACAGTTCGCAAATAGGACAAGCATTCATTCAGTAAACAGTGTTATTTCATAAAGCAGTTCAATCATTCGTTCAGAAAGTAATCTCAATTGAACATATCTTTACAACATTGTTACTCACAGAGTTCTGGGCTACAGATAAGCTAGTGCGCGTCCTCGGATGCCAACCTTACACAGTTACAGGATGAACACACACTAAGTCACATACTTGGGAATCGAAGACTTAGTCCCTACTTAGACTCGGTGTGGTTCTACATCAATATCTTCCTTAAGATACCTTAAACATGCCCTAGGAATGCCTAGGATGGAAAGAGGATGCAAAGATGTACTTATAAACACTTTTCAAAATTTTCAGAAAACAGGGGTCTCGCTCGAGCGTGGATTTCTACGCTCGAGCGGACATGCAGACAAAGGAGCTCCGCTCGAGTGTGACTTCCGTCGCTCGAGCGGACTGCAAGCTACAGTAAAAATACTGGATGCTCAAAATTCACGTTCGACGGGCCCACTCGAGCGTGAGACACAAGCCCTCACTTGAGCGTGAACTCTCTCGCTCGAGCGGACTGTAAACTCATGCAAAGTACTAGATACACGCATTTCATGCTCGAGCGTTACTTTCCTCGCTCGAGAAAACGGCATGATCTCAGATTGTATGCTCGAGCGTGGAGTTCCTCGCTCGAGCGTGGGTTCAAAATCTGGAAATTCCAGATTTGAACTTCAAGCTCAAAATCAACTTTTAATGCATCAAATTCGATCCTTTTGGGCCAATTTTCTGGAAAACACTTTTAAACTCATAATATAACATGTGTCAAAGATCAATTTGAGAAATCGAAGCCCAAAGGTAGTTCAAATAAACACAATTTCAAAGAAGTTTTCATGAACATGAAAAACAATGCAAATTCAACACATGCATGGGTTCCTTGGAACTCCAATGTGCTTAAAACAAGATCGAATACAAGATTTAACTTCAAAACATGGTGAGTTCATGGATCAAGACCCAAAATATGAACATGCATGCAACAATTTTCATGAAACAACTTCAAAACTTCAATATATGCACATGCATGCATGATCTAAGCTCCAATTCAACAATCTTAAATCAATTCTTGACTTAAAAACTCTAATCTTCCAAGAACCATGCAAAGACTAACTTAATTCACAATTGAGAGGATAAATTCCATACCTAGGTGTAGACACCCCATTTTTGACAGCCCTCAAGACTTGGGCGTTACTGATGGTTTACTTGGTGGAGAAAGGTGTGCAGGGCAAAGGTTCAGTTTCTTCGGCAAGGAGAGAGACAAATCTCAACTTCACACCCCATTTTGGACCAAAGTTATTTTGGATGGTTTTTAGACCTTAGAACCCTCTCTTTCAAAACATTTTTGAAATAAAGTTTCTACAATGTTCCGAGGCTCACATTTTGTCAAATGATGCGCTTTTTGATAAACTGAGCAAGGACAAAGTGGAAATGAATGAAAGAGAGATGAAATCTTTGAAAAATCTTTCAAAACACCTTGTTTAGGGGTTTAGAGTTGAAGAAAAGAGGAGAAGAGAGAAGAAACCTAGCTGGGGAAGAAGTTGGGTATGAATCGCTAAGAGAGAGTCGAGTGGTCCTCGCTAAATCAGACTTATCTGTCTATGCACTTGGAGTTAAGCTACGAGGCCACTACCGTTGGAAAGAAGACTTCCGGGGCTTCATTTTGCACTCAAGAATCTCCTAAAGCCGAGTCCGGATGGGGGAGATATGATTGGTTGAAGTTGGGCATCATCCCGGTTGGACCGAAACTGAGCAACCTTTACCAAAACAAGCATAAATTTTTTCACAGTTGAAATTTTGATTCAAGGCTGGTGCCATTGGAAAGCTTACTTCCGGGGCTTCAATTTGGACACAAGAATGACCTGAAAAGGAGTTCACATGAAGGAGTTATGCCCGTTTGAAGTTGGACCTGCAGAGCAGATTTTTCCTGCCGACCGACCAGAACAGGTGGCCGACCGACCAAATAGATGGCCGACCGACCAAAAAAGATGGCCGACCGACCAGTTAAAGTAGCCAGCCAACCAATTTTGCTAGCCGACGACCTTCCGGTGTATTCTACAGATTGAATGGATGCCAGCTGTGCCAGCTGGAGGGCACAGACTGGATCCTCCATACACGTGTATGAAGGATCTTTGCTCTTGGTTTGAAGCTTCTAAGAGAAGCTTTATTCTCTTGGCTCTATAAAGGAAGGCTCCCCTCTCCATATATCAGGTTCAGAACTTGGTTAGGGCATATACACATATATCCCTCTTTGTCTCTCTATATCTCCTCCATTTTAGCTTCAAAGTGTAAGGTTCTTGGCTCCATTACCCTACACCTCATAACCTAACCTCTCCATCATCCATCCAAGCATCTTGGAGCTTGTTTTCAGAGGCTAAGGGACTGGTTTTTGGGACCAAAGGCTGCTGGAGTTCTTGGCTACAAGGGTAACACACTCATCTCCCTTTTTAAGGCTTATCTTGTTTCATAGCTTAGCCATAATTGCAAGCATTTTTGAGCTTTGTCATAAACTGGAAAAGGTCTTATTTTGAGCTCCTCTTGAAGTTTGATTAAGGATAATTTTCTGTTTGAGGCCATCTATCTCCTTGTATGCTCCATCCCTCTTTGTAGGCTTATTTTGCTTCATATCTTAGCCCTACTTGTGAGCATTTTCGAGATTTTCCATGAACTAAAAAAAGCCTTATTTTGAGCCCCTCTTGAAGTTTTATTAAGGGAATTTTTCTGTTTGGGGTCATCTTCCCCTTTGCGTGCTTCATTTCCTCATGATTAGGGCCATACATTAGAGCATTTGCATTGGCCTTGGTTTGGCCTCTTAGCCACTGAAAACCATATGTTTTTGAGAGCTACAATCAGAGGGGGGTGACCCCCTCTCTCCTTGTCTTGTTTGTTGGCCTTTTTGACCTTCCAAAGGCCCCCATTTTGCATGTTGTGCAGTCACTTTTCAGGGCCTATATGGTGAGTTTTAAGGTCTTCCTTGACTCTATCCGGAGCCCATTTTGCCATATTTTATGTCTATCATGCATGTGTGGAGCAATCCTCCTTAAGGCCTTTCAAGGGGACCTTTCATTGTATACTTCCTTGAGCCATTTCAGGGCCTTTTTGGTGAGTTTTAGAGTTGTCATAACTAAGTTCCAGAGTTGGTTTTGCTATGCTAAGTGTCCTTGATGCATGTGTTGAGTAACCCCTTGCATGGCCCTCCAAAGGAGCTCATCATTTTTGCATGCATTGGATGCATTTCAGTGGTTATTTGAACATATTTTAGCATATCATGTTCCTATTTTTGGTTGGTTTGGTGACCTCTCTCGTGCTTCATATACATGCCATGTAAACCATGCTTACTAGCCTAGGTTGCATGTTGTTTTAGCCCTTCATGTTAGCACTTTTGGGCCATGCTTGGAACTGATATTGTGCTTATTTTGGACTGCCTTGGCTCTGTTTTCATGCCTCATGATCAAATAATGCTTGCTTTGTATACTTGTGGTTCAATACATTTGCCTAGTTTTGAGTTTCAGGGCTTATTTCATGCATTGGGTGACCTGTTTCCATGATTCGGGACCATTGAGCATATTATTTCAGAGCTGGAAATTGCATGTTTGTATGCCATCTTTCATCCCTTGCCATGCTTTGGTAGAGTGGCATTTGATGCCTTAGGACCGACCCCTTGCATCGTGCATGTTTGCATGTGTTTTGATTGTCTCATTTTCATCATATGGCCACTGATTTTGGCATGCTTGCGAGCTATCCATGTTAGTTTAAGTCCATCATCGCATGTTGTTGTATGTCATGTATGTTTACATGTTTAGGTTGTGTGCCTATTGCATATTAGATGCATTGCATAATCATGTTGCATTAGCCTTGTTTGCATGCTTAGGTTGCATTGCATTGTGCATGCATCCCTTCCATCTTGATCAAGCATGATAGAGGTTGGAGCCTTTGATGTGTTTTGTGTGTGCATTTCATTTGATATTGAAGTTGCACACTTGACTTTTGGGTCATCATGCATTGAAATGCGTGATTGATGGCCCGAGGGTCGAGGGCCACACTCCCTTGAGTCCATTACATGATTGGGAGAGTGGCCATGCACACATTGCTTTGTGTAGACGTCCCCGAACGCATCCGGGAGGGTTAGGTCCCGTTCCGTTCATATTGGGTTTACTACAGTTCGGACTCAAATTGTCACGGTTCTTAATCTGAACCAAAGAGTCCAACTCTGGCAAATCGTTTTGAGAAAAAACAGATTTTGAAAAGAAGTGCCAAACATGGACTGCTTTGCCAGATACAGAGTCGCCACCTAAATATTTTTAAAATGGGAAATTTAGGAAACCCTGACTCAGTGCCGAAGGCCACGTGTCCATCATCACCAAATGTCTTGGCTCGGGAGCTTGGGTACGATCGGGGAAGGTCAGCTATGAGCACCCCCTTTCGCCCGGTCTGAAGACCGGCCTCTACTAACCGTGATATCCGATTTTGAAAACGTTATGTGTTCTTATTCCGGTTATTAGCTTAGAATTACTATGTTATGCGCACAGCAAACAAGTATAGACTAGATTGCCAAATTTGGAAATAAGCATTGCATATCCGTTCGTTTTGAAAAGGGCTTTGGAATTTGCTACTCGCAAGTAGGCTAAAACACGGATTTCAACGAGTTTTTCCAACTCAAGCAATCCAACCTCCACCCACAGGCATTCAAACAGTTTATCTCATATAAGCACTTAGCCACATGGTAATCATGCTGTCATGTTAACATTCACACGCATGCGATATGCTAAAGCATAAATACTCACATCGTACTCCGTGCCAAAACAGTAAACTAGTTAGCAAAAATGCATGCCCTAGTTCATGTCAAGTGACTAATGCGACGCAAGCAATGGTGTAATCTAGACAGGCTCGGCTATCCTAAGCATGGCCTGTAAAATGCTACACGTAACAAGTATTCAATTTGGAAATTGAAATACAATGCGGTTAGCGTGATGTACCGAGCCCGGTGCATGTCAACAAATGCATGGATGCACGCATGCATTGCATAAGGTATGCTAAAATAAACGTGCCCTAATCTACCATCGTAAGCAGGTAAATAAAAGGGAAGAAAGAAGTGGGGGTGGGAAGACATACACACCACTCACGCACACTTATTACAGATTTGCTCTCACACGGAGAGATCGAATAAATATTACAGTCCGAATAATAAATAAATAAATTATTACAAAATCTCTAATTATTCAACAAATAAATGCAAAAAGGAAATGTGGCCATAGCCACCCGCCTCGGGATGCGCGAACGATGCATGCTTGAATCCGCCTTGCCCGAAAACCCGCGCCATGGCACTGCTGCCTCTGTTTTTACTGTCATGTCCCTCCAAAAATTGCCAAAGTCCCAGAATGCCTTCCTTGCATGCTGCTGTATACCACCGGCTGGAGGAAACGCCCACCGGCTACTCACAATTTCCATCGGCTGCTTAGGAGATTATTGGCCATGAATATAGTGCCAGTCGGCACTATATACTGCCGGTCGGCAGAGAATTCCTGCAGAGGACAGCAGCAGCAGACAGACAGTGCATGGTGGAATTTTGAGCATATGTAAGCATGGCCAATGCTCCCTATCATGTATAGGACTCAAGGAAGCATGGCCCTTGGTTCTTGGGCCATCAATTATGCATCTTGATGCATGATGGCCTAAGGGACCAAGATGGCAATTCAATGTAAATATGCATGCAACACACAAAATGAGAACCAAGACCCTATCATGTCAAGGTCAAGGGCCTTAGTGACATGAGAATTGAGGTGTGTTTTGCCACTTGAAGTACAAACACCCCCCCCCCCCCAATTTCTCACACTTGGTTTAACATCCCAAACCAAGTAATGCAATGCATGTTATGCAAACATGGCTCAAAGGGTGCAATATGAGATGAAATGCAAGACGTACCAAATGTAATGCAACATATTATGGCAAGTGTGCAATACTAGGTATGCAAGATGCAAAGTGTGATGCAAACATGGACGCTTAAGGCAATAGGATTGACATGTGTCAAGACCATATTGACCAAGCATGCAACAAACATCAAATAAATGTGTAATGGTGGACTTAACCACAATGGGGGCAGACCAAACCTCCCCCCAAAACAATGGCAACACATGCCCGAAAGGATGGGCAAAATGCTATGCAAGCATGCAAGTTAATGAGCCTAAACCTAAGGCACCAAAGAGAGTATCTTACTACCATTAACATGACCATTCATGGCACGTATTAGGCCACCAAAAACAGATTTCTAGCATGCAAAAATACACCCAAATCCCTTGATATGGCAGCCTCAAAATGCCTTAAACATACAAGCATGCACAATATTTATTTCAAAGTATAAAAGGGCACACCTTCAAAGCATGAAAAAGGTCACACATGCAATCATACAAACATGATTTATGGACTGAAATACAATCCTAAATGATGCCAAATCACGAGGATGGTTCAAGCTAAGCATGTTAGAAGCCAATATGCTTAAGGCTTACAAGCCAAAACACAAAGAGATGACATCAAACAAGGCAAGTATGACTGAAATAGATGGCCAACAGACCTTAAACATGACAAATCATGACCATAGACTTCAATAAGCTAAGCCAAAACATGAAGATATGCAAGGCTAAACACATGGCACATTTCTAGGCAAAATGGAGGATTACTAAGTAAGTATAAAAAGCATGCTAAGGACCACAAAACCACTTTTGGACAGAGGTAAAATATGATCCAAAACACCCAAAAAAGCTTTGAAATGGTGCCAAAAACAAGCAAGCATACATGTTCCCTTTTAAGCCAAAGACAAAGGCAAAATAGGGACAAAGGGAAGAGGGGTGTCCCTCCCCTATACAAGACTTCAAACCACCTTCTTTACCACTAAAAACCCACTGATTTTCAGTAGTGAAAGGACCCAAAACAACAAAGCAAACAAGGCTCAAAATAAAGGCACCAAATAGGCCAAAATAAGGCCTAAAAGGGTGAGTTTGCACTCAAACCACAAAATGACCTTAATGAAAGTTCAAAAGCAAGAAAATCTAAGACTTTTTTCAGTTATACACAAAGCTCAAAACACAAAGCAAGATAGGTAAAAACTTGTTGCAAAAATGGGGAATCTAAAGCAAAGTGCTTACCCTTGAAGAACACTTGAAGAATAGGTGGTGCAGCCCTCCTCTATTGATCAAAACCAATCCAAAAACTCAACAAACAACCCTCCAAGTCCCTCAATCTCGAACTAGAGTGTAATGGTGTGTGTATTGGTGCAAAAGTAAGGTAAAACCACACTTTTAGGCCCTAAAACACACACACAAGAGGAGAGAGAGGTAAAGTGTAGAGAGAGAGAGAGATGTATGGCAGATATATAGATATAGGAGCTCTGGTTTTTGATCAAAAATGGCCAACCTCTCTCAAAGGGAGAGAGGTGGTGTTTATATAGGCCAAGACCAAGCCAAATGACTTAATGGCTAAGCAAAGGAAAAGGGGCAAGAGGTGCAAAGGGGTCTTGGCTTCTTGGAGAAGCTAAGACAGCTGGCCAAGCTTCTCCAAGAAGCTTGGCCAAAAGGATCAACCTTCTAGAAGGTTTAGGGGTGCAAAGGTGCAAAGGGGTCACTCCTGTGCACGGGGATGAGTGATGGTGCATTCCAGCTGGCACAGCTGGCATGCACCATGCCTCAGGGGTGCAAAGGGTGCACACCGGCCAGCCAAAGGGATCACCGGCACAAAAAAGTGCCGGTCAGCAGCATATAATGCCGACCAGCCAAATATTTTAACAAAACAGTGCCGGCGGTACACATATGCGGCCGGTGATGGTAGGGAAAGGCCGGTGATGTGTGGGGATGCCTCAAAAGGCATTCCCCCCCCCCCCAAGGCAAAACACAAGTGTTTGGTGCAAAATCAAACACAAAACAGTCAAGTTCGGGGATCCTGAGGCAAGGCGCGTAGCCGAGAACTCCGGGAACTCCAAACGAACACGAACATGGATAATCACCGAGTGTTCAAACGGCGACGTCCAAGTCTTGAGGACGGTCAAAAATGGGGTGTCTACACTTTGAAATTCCATGCCATACACTGCTTGCCTCTGCTGCTGTCAACTACAGGATTTTGCAGGAAGCAATGGCCGACAGGCCACATATAGTGCCGACCGGCCACATATAGTGCCGACCGGCCACCAAAGTCCAGTCGGTGACACCATCTTTGGCTGATAACCTCATTCCCATGGCTGGTGGCCTTTTGCTCTGGCCGGTGGCACTCTACTGCACTCAGAATGAAGTTCAAAGCAGCTCTGGAGACTTTCATAAATTTCAGAGGGGTGAGGTAGTGTAAACAGAGGCAACAGTGCTATGGCAGCAAGTTTCCGGGCGAGACGAGTCAAGCATGCATCATTCACGCATTCCGAGGCGGGGCTGTGGCCACCTTCTTTCCGTATTTAATTTGTTAATTAATTAGAAGTTCTGTAATAATTAATTTAGTATTATTTATTCGGACTGTAATATTTATTCGGACCCCCCCGAGTGAGGGCAATTGTGTAATAAGTGTGCGTGAGTATGTGTATGTCTCCCAACCCCATGTCTTTCTTCCCTTTTATTTACTAGCTTTCGATGGTTAGTCTAAGGCATGCTTCAATTAGCATACAGTACGATAGCATGTTTGCATCCATTCATTCGTTTTGCATGCACCGGGCTCGGCGCATCATTCTAACTGCATTTGTATTTCAATTCCAAATTGAATACGTGTTAGTTGTAGCATTTCACATGTCATTGTAGATTAGCCGAGCCTATCTTAGTTGCATTTTGCATGTGTTACATTAGCCATCTTAACATGAACTAGGATTATGCATATGATTACTAACTAGTTTCTGTTTTGGCTCGGAATACTCGGTAAGTTCTCATGCTTTAGCATCCTTGCATGCGTGTGAGTGTTGCCATGACAGCATGCTTACCATGAGGCTATTTGCTTATGTGATATAACTGCTTGAATGCCTGTGGATGGAGGTTGAATTACCTGAATTGGAATAATACATTAAAACTGTGAGTTTTAAGCCCACTGGATAGTGGCAAAACCATCTTTTCTAAAGCCCACTCGAGGGTGGCAAAACCTGCATTTTAGCCTACTTACGAGTAGCAAACCATTTTCAAAACAAACATGCAATGTTTTGTTCCAATCTAGGCGATTTGATCTATACTTGTTTGCTGTGCGCATAACATAGTAATTCTAGGCTAATAACCGGAATAAAAACGCATAATGTTTTCAAAACAAGATATCATGGTTAGTAGAGGCCGATCTTTGATCGGGCGAGTGGGGGTGCTCACGAAGTGACCTTCCCCAATCGTACCCAAGTTCCCGAGCCGAGGCAACTTTGGTGACGACGGACACGTGGCCTTAGGCAACGAGTCAGGGTTTCCTAAATTTCCCAAAATAAAATATTTAGGTGGCGACTCTGTATCTGGCAAAGCAGTCCATGCTTGGCACTTCTTTCAAAAAATCTGTTTTCAAAAACGATTTGTCGGATTTGGACTCTTTGGTGATTTATCAATCTCACATTGCACATTGTGAGATCAGGTTAAGAACCGACACAAATTGAGTCTGAATTGTAGTGAGGCCCTCGGGGTGCGTCTACACTAGGTTCCTCAATTACAAGAATGAGAGTTCAATTATGCAATCAACCTTCAATTCCTTCAAGTCTCCAAGCTAAAATTGTTGAAATCAAGTTTTCCTCTCACTCTCTCTAGTCGGCTATGGCTCAAGAAATGGGCTGATGAAATGTAATGAAATCAAGTCTCAAGGTGTTGTAGAGATAGGCCACTAAGTGGCAAAAGGGTAGATAAGCCTAACTTATGTAATTTAACATTATTCAATCTAATTTAATCATACCAAATCAATTTTCAACTAAATATACCATAAAATCACATAAATTCTAATTAGCACAAAACACTAATCAATTTCTGGTTCGGCCGCCGATAAGGCCGTCAATTTGCAGTTTCAAACACAAAACATGAACAGATAATTTAGCAGTCAAACAGATAGACACAAAATTAAACTAATACACTCAATCAATCAGTTCAGAATTTCGGTCAATCAGTCAGTTAACATGCTTAATCATAGATTAGCACTAATCAGTGGTGTTATCAGTAAACAGTAGTGAGGGTCGTCACAGTCTCCCCTCCTTATAAAGAGTTTGGTCGTCCAAACTTGAATTACCTTCATTTTGGAAGAAAACAGGATTTAGTGGAAGCAATTCAGGATATCTCTTCATCATATCATCTTCCCTCTCCCAAGTGGCATACACGCCACCATGGTTTTGCCAGTCAACTTTCACTAACGTGATCTCTTTATTCCTTAACTTCTTGATCCGTCTGTTCACAATCTGAATAGGCCGTTCTTTGTAAGTGTAGTCATCACTTAGCACTACACAGGTAGGCTCAATCACATGGAAAGGATCCCGGAGGTAATCCCTCAACATTGAAATATGGAACACGTTATGCATATGCTCCATTTCAGGAGGAAGCGGTACTTGATACGCTACCGGATTAATCTTCTCAATAATGTCATACGGTCCGACGTATCTCGGCGCTAACTTGCCTTTAACCCCAAAACGGGTCTGCCCTTTCATCGGTGTCACTTTAGCAAAAACATGATCACCTACTTCATACTCTCTGTCTCGCCTTCGGACATCCGCATAACTTTTCTGTCGGCTTTGTGCGGTTTTCAGTCTCTGTTGAATCAGTTTCACCTTTTCAGTGGTTTCATGTACAATTTCGGGCTCAAGCAAAGGCCCATCTCCAACTTCTGCCCAGCAAATCGGAGATCGACATTTTCTGCCATACAAAGCCTCGAAAGGCGCCATACCAATGCTCGAGTGAAAACTGTTGTTGTAGGTGAATTCAGCCAACGGTAAATAGCTTTCCCAATTTCCTGGGAAATCAAGAACACAAATTCTCAGTAAATCCTCCAAAGTCTGGATGGTTCTTTCTGACTGGCCATCTGTTTGAGGATGGAAGGCACTACTCAATCTCAATTCAGTACCCAATGCTGTCTGTAGGCTTTGCCAAAATCTCGATGTAAACTTCGAGTCCCTATCAGAAACAATGGATACAGGCACTCCATGCAATCTAACAATCTCATCAATATAGATTACAGCCAATTTGTCTACATTATAAATTGTTTTGACAGGTAAGAAATGAGCAGATTTAGTCAGTCTATCAACAATAACCCAAATTGAATCCATACCTTTACTGGAGCGAGGTAAACCAACAATAAAATCCATGGTGATATGTTCTCATCTCCACTCCGGTATCGGTAAGGGTTGCAGTAAGCCTGCGGGTCGTTGATGTTCGGCTTTGACTTGTTGGTAATGAAGACATTGCGACACAAAATCAGCAATTTCTTTCTTCATTCCCGGCCACCAGAAATTCAATTTCAAGTCTTGGTACATTTTCGTATTTCCTGGATGGATAGACAGTTTTGAATTGTGGCCCTCTTGCAGAATTCTTCTTTTCAGTTCAGAATCACTCAGTACACACAATCTTCCCTGGAATTTCAACACATTATTCTCAAATTTGAAATCTGGCCTCGGTTTGGATTCCCGTTCTTCGATGATCTTCTTCAAGAAGTTATCCTGTTACTATTTCTCCTTAATCTCTTCAATCAGCGCCGGTTGAGCAGAAATAGCGGCTATTGTTCCACCTTATTCACGCAAAACAATCTCAATTTCAAGTCTTTCAAGGTCACATAGTAATTCTTTCTGCCCGGTGAGTAAACAGGCTAAATTTCCAATCGACTTCCGACTCAGTGCATCAGCAGCGGTGTTAGCTTTTCCTGGATGGTACAAAATTTGCAGGTCATAGTCTTTTATCAGTTCTAACCATCTCCGCTGCCTCATGTTCAGTTCTTTTTGTATGAAGAAGTATTTCAAACTCTTGTGGTCTGTATACACCTCACATGTTGCCCCATAAAGGTAGTGACGCCAAATTTTCAGTGCAAACACTACTGCAACAAGTTCTAAATCATGGGTCGGGTAGTTCTTTTCATGTGATCTCAATTGTCGAGAAGCATACGCAATCACTTTACCATTCTGCATGGCAAGCATGTGAAACCTGGCGATATGGCAATCACACTCATGCAAGTATGCTAAAGCAAAAAAACTTACCGAGTACTTCGAGCCAAAACAAAAACCAGTTAGAAAGATGCATGATCCTAACTATACAAGATGCCTAATGCAACACATGCAGTGATGTAACTAAATAGGCTCGGCTACTTAATCATGGTATTTGCAACACCTTGATAGCATGCTTTGAAACACGTATTCAAAGAAGTATTGAAATAACAATGCAGCTTGAATGATGTGCCGAGCCCCGGTGCATGCAAGACAAATGAATGGATGCAAACATGAAAGCATAAGGCATGCTAATTGAAAATGTCCCTAATCTAACCATCAAAAACGATTAAATAAAAGGGAGAAAAACGTGGGGTTGTAAAATATACACACACGCACGCACACTTATTATAACATTATGCCCTTGCGAAGGAGGGTTCGAATGAATAATTTAGCTTAGCTAATGTAAGCTAAGCTAATTAATGCAAAACAAAATAAAGAAATAGCTAAGCTAAGCTACTTAATTATTACAACAATCAATTAACTAATCTAAGCTAATCAACTACATATTGCGCTAATTAATTAAAACTAAATTAATTAGGTACAAAACCAGCTCAAAAATAACAATAGGCACACTGTTCTAATTAATTAAACTTGAGACGCATCAAATGCACATGCGCGCGTTTGTTTGCCACCCGGAATGTCACTGCTTTGCTGCTGACTGCCTCTATTTGCACAGTTGAATTCTGGTATGCTGGAAGGGCACTGTTCTGAGAGTACATCAGTGGCTGGCCGGGCACTAATGGAGGCTGCCGGCCATGTGCCTGCTGCAAAAGGGCATTGTTGGCCATCAATGAAAGGCTGTCGGCCATCAGTGTATGGCCTGCCGGCCACTGATGAACAACCTCATTCTACTACAACAGAGCACAACACAGAGTAGGAAAGAAGTAGTTTCACAGGTTGTATGTATTGTGTACCACTCCTTATCATCAAAACATCTCCAAGGAGTGGTACTCTTAGCTCCAAAACCACCAACCAAACATTTTCAATGCATGATAGCCAAAGAACCAAGGAATATAACTTCATTGTATGCAAAAAAACAAAACTCAAGACCATCACCCTATCATGTGTGATTAAGGGATATGGAGACCAAAGAGATTGGCTCATTTCATTACTTTGAGTGTGAAATGCTCCAATCTTCCTTGTGTTCAATATAACGTTCGATTGAACACATGCAATGTAACACAAAATGCTTATCTTGCTCGAGTTTTACTTATCACCTTTGTTTACTCATTTTAAATTACCAACTCATTCTTTAATTGGTTTAGTCCATTGGTAAGAGTCCTCTAAAGAGAAATAAGTGTCAACCAAGGGATGATGTAAGGCAAAAGAGAGTTCATGTCGTTGATAATGAACCCTCAAAGTGGATTAAACTATTAAGCATAAACTTTATCTCAAGCTTAAAGAATCCCAAACTTGAAACAACCCTCAAAAGCAATTGAAAGAGTGAAACAAATGAGGATATGACAAAGCTATATATGCTGAAATCACATGCAAAATGACACCACAACATGCAACCAACTCAAGCAACTCATGACCAAAGCTTCAAAACACTAAGTTAGTGAAGGAAATTGCACCACAACTATACAAAACAAAGCTCAAATGACCCAAACAGCTTAAAACAGAGCTAAAGCAAGTCAAAACAGAGGCCAAAACAAGCTGGACTTAAGCTACAAATTGCTAGAAAAACATGCTAACATATGAAGCTATCTAGGCATGCAAACAAGACACAATGAGAGGAAGCTAACCTCTCCAATTTTAGACTTCAAAACATGGTTTTTACCACTGAAAAACTTCTAAAATTTAGTGGTTAAAAGGCCAAAAAAAAGTTGATTTAAAAGCTTTGAAAAAAAAGGCACAAAAGCTTAAGAGAATCAGGTAACAAAAGGGTGAACCACCCCTAACTCAAAAAGGGCCTTAAACCACCATTTTTAAACCATAAAAATAGAGATTTTTAGAGGTCAAAACCAGCTCAAAAATAGTATGTAAAGATGGTAAAACAAGTATTTAGAACAAGAGTAAAATACAAGTGTTCTACCTCTTGAAGACAAGATACAATTTGAGCAACAAAACAAGCCAAATCAAGCAAAAATCCTCTTCTAGAACGCAAACAAAACCCCAAGATACCTCAGCTCCAAGGTGGTCAAATTTGATCAAGGGTTCATGTGCAACAGTGTAGAGAAACTAGACTTTAAGGCACAAAATAACAAGAGAGAGAGAGAGAGAGAGAGAGAGAGAGAGAATTCTAGAGAGAGAGAGAGAAATTTTTGTCTCCAAATTTTTCTAACCCCCCTCCCCCCCACATACAAGAGAGGGGTCATATATATAGAAGATGCAAATTCCCTTCACAAAGATCTAGCCACACACGTGTTAGAAGATGCATGAACCTGTACATACAGTTGGCACAAAATATCTGCTGGAAACACTGATGGTTGACAAGGCTTCATTGATGGCCGGCAAGCTAAAAGCCATGGCCGACAGCCTTCAAGGATGCCCGGCAGGCCATCAACATCCTCATGCTGAAAAGACCTAAGCATGGTCCAAAGACGAAGTAAGAAGGATGCAGGGTTTGGAAAACTCAAACCTATGGCGTCCTGCCGTGGACTTTAAGCGTTCGGTGAGCAATCAGAATCGCCATCGGGTGTACCTGCAAGAACATCGAAGTCTTAAAGGGCCGTAAAAAATGGGGTGTCTACAGCTAGGTTTCAGTACCTTCAAAGAAAACTCTTAGTTTTTCCCAGTCCTATGACTTTGAGGGGGAATGAAAGGCATCAGTCATAGAGTTGCAGCAGAGCAGCAGTAGCCACAACAGCGGAGCAACCTCAACAGCAGTCACAGCATGGCAAAGTTAGAGCAACAACTTCAGCAGTCACGTGTGAATTACCAAGGTTAGTCATTAGTTTGTTAGAGATTAACTATAGTTTAGTTAGACAGTTATGGTTAGGTTAAGTGTATCAATCTTGTATATATACTATCCCCTAAGTGTAATAGATTCATTCAGTAAAATCAATAAAGTTGACATCTTCTTGTGTTCTCTTTAGGTTTGGCATCACTTTAATACCATGGAGAGGGTAAAACAGCACCACCCAAAGGAAACAAGGAAGTGAGAGATAACTTTAAAAAATGACAAAAACATTACAAATACTTCAACTTTGGTCCATTGGCAAGCGAGTGCACATGGATGTCAATTCTGCCAAAGTCCTGTTTAACAGATTCAACAACTTCCTGCAAAGATATTTCAACTAATCAATTAACAGTAGAGATTCCTTAATTTATCTATTTGGTCTGCTTGATTGCTTGATACATTTCAAGGTTCACAAGTGCAGTCAGGAAGCTCAATATCCAAACACAAATACATATGCCAAGATTCACAATGCATAGTGCACGGTTCTTAAGCGAGTTTTGATAAGTGATTGTGCTTGTGAATTTATTGAATGTAATAAAATGGCTTAATTGAACAGCATGAAGATTAAGAGAAATGATACCTTAATAGTCCAGTCTGAGGACTGACCATGTTGTCACATTAGGAAAAAGTACACTAAGGAGTTTTTATTTTTTTGAAGTAAAAGTTTTGGAGTGTCATATCATACTTGCAACGTTGTCACATTTAGGAAAAGTACACTAAGGAGTTTTTAATTTTTTTGGAGTGTCACATTAATACTTGCCACATTGTAATGTCACATCATACCTGTCACATTAATAAAATGATATAGCTGTCCAACAAAACACTACCAAAATAAAAAATAGAACCACAAGGAAAGAAACTCTCCACTAATAGGACTTAACAGATCAATAGAAAAAACTTGGGACTAATTGGAATACTTATTTGTGAAATGAGATTTATTGGTAAATATCCCTAAAAAGAATTGAACCCCATCTATAAAAAAAATAAAAATAAAATACAATTGACCCCTTAAAAGATTAAATGAAACAAATTATTTTTAAAAATTATTCTAAAGTGCAATTAAACCTTAAAATTTGTATGAACAATATTATATATTCATAAAGGTGCATTTATAGATCATATTTATTCTGTTTATAGCTCACATCACATTAATTTTAAATTTATACTATATATCTCACTTTTAGAATAACTTTTTCAATAAAAATTATGGTTACATTGATTTTTCCCAATTTCATTCAAGTGGCCAATTGCACATTTGGACATTCTTCCCAAAAAAATAAAATAAAATAAAATAAAAATAAATAAAAATTAGAGGAAATATTATTTTCCTCCCTAAACTATGATGCGTTTTTCACGTTGACCCCCATACTTTGATTTATTTCCATTTAGTACTTGAACTTTTCACAAATAGATCAATTAGACCCCTACTGTCACCTTCCGTTCACAATTGGACGGAATGTGATGAGCTGTCCCCCTGAACTATCTTTTGGGGGGAATATAAGAGGGTTTCCTTACAAAATAAGGTGGTGTGATAGACAGTTCAACTATGGCTTCATTGGGATCAAAATCGGTTTTAGGGTTTTGAAATTCCTTATTCGAAATCGAAATCAAAGTTCATCATTGAACGAAGGGCACGAACTAACATTGAATCATGGGTTGGGTTTGAAAGCGAAGTAATCGACTAATTGTTTGTGGTATTTACTTTTAATATTTGTTTAATTTTGAAGCTAATGATTATGAAAAATCAATTTATGATATAATACTATTTTGATTTGGCATTTTTTAGAATACATCGTTGTCTGTTTTTCTTTCAAAAGGATTTGTTTAATCGTAATTGTTTTACTTGAATAGTGTAATACTTGATTAGCTTTAGTTTAATCAGTCCTTAAAAGAAACTCATGTATTATGTAATCCTTATTAAAAATCAATTTACCAAGAATACAAACAAAGTTTTTTTTTTTAAATGTATTCATACATGGATTTCTTCAATTGGAACTGTCTTATGGTAATAGTAGTTTACTACTATTTTTATTTATTTATTAGTATAATTAGTCCATAATAGCAAATTTTTCATTTAAAAATGTAGAGAAAGGATCTTGTTATTTCACAATCAAAATGCATCATAGGAGTTTGGTTAGTTATAATCCTCAGAGGGTTTATAGTGGTGGATTTATCAGTTATTTTGACTTTTGTAATTTTGATGAGATATCACTTGTGGAGTTGGACAATATGGCCAAGGAAGTAGATTGCACTGGATGTGACATCTATTACTATAAGGTTAATTATTGTTGAAAGATATATTGAGAGAGTAATTGAAAGAGCTAATGCTCTGTTATTCAATATATATAGAAACCAAATGGAAGCTCCATTATATAGGAGTCGATACAAGACAGCATTATGAAACAGATGAAATAGAAAAATGAAAAGAAGGCCATGCGGCCGAAAGCAAGCCGAAAGAAGAAAAGAAAAAGAAAAGCAAAAGCAAAGGAATCCTATCATCTAGCAGCTGTATACATTATTATATAACATATGATATTAACATATTATATTAACTATACATTAATATATTAACAGTATACAGCTGGTAGTATTATAATATCAATAGCTTGATTTCCAACACTCCCCCTCAAGCTACATTGTAGATGTTAATCATTCCCAATTTTTCTGTCAGATCTTCGAAGTTTACTCGAGCAAGAGCTTTTGTGAGAATGTCAGCCTTTTGACAGTTTGTTGGAGTGTAGCTGACTTGAAAAACTCCTTCAATCTTTTCCTTGATAAAGTGTCGATCTATCTCCACGTGTTTAGTTCGATCATGATGAACCGGATTCTTAGCTATACTGATGGCGGCTTGGTTGTCGCAGTATAAAACCATGGGATGCTCAGATGGAACCCGTAATTCTTCTAACAGCCTGTTCAACCAGATTCCCTCACAGATACCTAGTGCCATAGCACGAAATTCTGCCTCAGCACTACTACGGGCTACCACTGACTGTTTCTTGCTTCGCCATGTAACCGCGTTCCCCCAAACAAACGAACAATAGCCAGAAGTTGATCTTCGATCAGTCACTGAACCTGCCCAATCTGCATCTGAAAAAATCTCAATTTTTCTATTTGTTGTTCTTTGGAAGAAGAGACCCTTTCCCGGTGTCCTTTTTAGGTACCTCAATATTCTGGTCACAGCAGTCATGTGTTTTTCGGTTGGATTATTCATGAATTGACTGACCACACTAACAGAGAAGCCGATGTCTGGCCTTGTATGAGAAAGATAAATGAGTTTTCCCACAAGACGTTGATATCTCCCTTTATCACTTGGTGCACTACCGTCACTTTCTTCCAGTTTGATAGTTGTGTCCATAGGTGTTTCTGCCGGCTTGCATCCTAGCATCCCTGTTTCATTCAGTAAGTCTAGAACGTATTTACGTTGTGAGACTGCTATACCTTTCTTTGACCTAGCAATCTCCATTCCAAGAAAGTACTTAAGGTTTCCAAGATCTTTAATCTCAAATTCCTTTGTTAGGAATTTTTTAAGTAAGCCAATTTCCTCTTCATGATCACCTGTTAAAATTATGTCATCCACATAAACAATGATAATTGCCAATTTCCCTCCTAGGGAGTGCTTCACAAATAATGTATGATCGGATTGACATTGAACAAAACCGTACCCTTTCACTGCCTTAGTGAACCGTTCAAACCAGGCCCTGGGAGATTGTTTGAGACCATACAAGGATTTTTGGAGTCTGCAAACTTTGTTGAAATTTGATGTCGTCTCAAGTCCAGCAGGAATGTCCATGTAAACTTCTTCCTCTAAGTCACCATTGAGGAAGGCATTTTTCACATCAAGTTGGTGAAGTGACCAATCGAGATTAGCTGCCAAGGATAAAAGTACACGAACAGTGTTGAGCTTGGCAACTGGAGCAAAGGTTTCTTGATAGTCAATGCCATAGGATTGGGAGAATCCTTTGGCGACCAACCGAGCTTTATAACGTTCTACATTACCATCTGCCTTGTGCTTTACTGTGAAAATCCACTTACACCCAACTGGTTTCTTACCTCTTGGAAGATCAGTAATTGCCCAAGTACCATTCTTTTCCAGAGCCCGAACTTCCTCATTGACTGCCGCCTTCCACTTCGGATACTTGAAAGCTTCCTGAATATTCCGAGGAATGGGTATCTCCGTGATGCTAGAAGTGAAGGCACGAAACGAAGGTGATAGCTTATCATAAGAAATAAAGTTCCCAATGGGATGCTGAGTACATGATCTAACTCCTTTTCTCCAAGCTATGGGCATATTAAGAATACTATTTTCTAACTCAGAATTATCAGTACTATCTGTGGGAGGAACATTGTCACCTGGAATGTTGCTTGGATTAGAACCCGGTTCAGCCTCATGGGATTGTTGAGAAAGTGCTCCTTCCTCCGTTTCCTCTTGGATGTGCTCATTATCCCGCAAGTCAACAATGAACTCGGAATTTTCGGCAGGTAAAGATTGATTCAATGACTCAGGAGGTGTGGGATTTTTGGTGGTGATGGATGGCTCACTAAATGACTCAAGGGTCCAAAATTGATATTCCTGGGTTGGAGTCTCCCCCTGAATATCGATTTTAGGGTAGTAAGACTGGGTTTCAAAAAATGTGACATCCATGGAAGTGTAGAATTTCCTGGTGACCGGAGAGTAACACTTATACCCTTTTTGATGTGACGAATACCCAATGAAGACACACTTGAGCGACCTGGGATCAAGTTTACTTCGATACTGTTGATGGATATGAACAAAGACAGAGCACCCGAAAATTTTGGGTGGGATGGTGGAGATGAGGCGAGTAGTGGGAAAGGATTTTAGGAGAAGTTGACAAGGAGTTTGGAATTGTAGTACCTTAGATGGCATCCTATTGATAAGGTAGGCTGCTGTAAGAACAGCTTCCCCCCAGAAGAATTGTGGAACATTTGTGGAAAACATTAGCGATCTAGCAACATCTAACAAATGCCGATTTTTCCGTTCAGCGATGCCGTTTTGTTGTGGGGTGTCAACACATGAACTTAAGTGAACTATCCCTTCTTTTGCTAAAAATTCTCCTAGAATGGAGTTGAAATAGTCCCGAGCATTATCAGACTTTAGAATTTGGATTTTTGACTGGAATTGTGTCTGAATCATAATTTGAAATTTTTTGAAGATTTGGCTCGTTTCAGATTTGTCTTTCATGAGGAAGACCCAGGTTAATCTAGTATGATCATCTATGAATGAGACAAACCACCTAGTACCAGTTACATTTTTTATTCTTGATGGACCCCAGATATCACTATGAATTAGTGAGAATGGACGAGACGCTTTATAGGATTGAATGGGAAAATGGGACCGTACATGCTTAGACAATTGACAGATTTCACAATCAAAAGGTTTTGGAGTTTTAAATAATGAAGGAAATAAATGCTTGAGATACATAACATTAGGATGACCTAAGCGATAGTGCCACAACATAATTGCTCTATCGTTATTTTGACACGAAACCGAAAAAGAACTACCACGAATTGCCGTTTGAGGTTGTTCCTGTGGATAGTGGCGTTCCTTAAGGATGTAGAGTCCAGAGCATTCCTCAGCATTGCCAATCGTCTTCCCCGAATCCAAATCCTGAAATTCACAATGAGTGGAGAAAAAATTAGTAACACACCTCTTTTCCTTAGTGAGTTTACTAATTGACAATAAATTACAGTCCAAGTCAGGAACAAGGAGAACAGAGTTGAGAATAAGATTCCTAGACAGCACAACTGAACCTGTACCGGCAACCTTTGATAGTGAACCATCTGCTATTCGGACCGTTAAATTATTTTGACATGAGCTATATGTATCAAAAATTGTTGCATCTCCCGTCATATGATCAGATGCTCCTGAGTCCACAATCCAAGGTTTTTTACGTTTCTTACCAACAGTAAAGGCGTTCAAAGAATTACCTTTGTGAGCCAAGGTTCCGGATCCAATGATGTGGTTGGAAGACGAACCAGATTGTGACTGTAGTAGTTTCTGGAGCATCTCCATTTGCTCCTTGGTGAAAGGGCTTGCTTCAGGTTGTGGTGATAGTTCATTTGTACCTACATGATTACCTCGTCCTTCTTTCTCAAGAGGCTGACGTGGCTTCCAATCTGCTGGCTTTCCATGAATCTTCCAGCAAGTTTCTTCGAGTGACCCGGCTTTCTGCAATGATCACACCAAGGCCTACCTCCTTTATTTTTCTGACGGTTGTCAATAGGAGCGAATTGAGTCTTAAGAGCCGAGCTTTCTGCCATATTCAGTTGTTGATGGGATCCCATCATGAGTTTTTTCCGACTTTCTTCGCGACGGACTTCAGAGAATGCCTCTCTAAGGCTAGGTAGCGGTTTTACTCCCATAATTCTTCCTCTGATTTCATCAAGATTTGTGTTCAATCCTAACAAGAATTTAAACACACGCTTTCCTTCGACAATCTTTTTATACAACAAACCATCAGCAACACACTGCCAGTTATGAACCTCAAATGTATCAAGTTGACGCCATAGACGAGTAAGGGTATTGAAATATTCAGTTACCGTAAGATTGTCTTGACGTAAATCGTGGAGGGAGCTTTCAAGCTGGATGATTTCAGATGTGTTTTCCTTGTCCGAAAACGTTTCTTTTGCCATGTCCCAGATCTCTTTGGCAGTATCAAATGACAGAAAATTTTCGCCAATGTCAGTGGTCATAGAGTTGACGAGCCACGACATGACCATATTATTTTCAGCTATCCACCTTTTGTAGGTTGATGCTATGGTTTCTGGTAGCGCTGAGGCTCCGGTGATGTAGTCATCTTTCTCCTTTCCCCGTATAAACATTAATATGGATTGAGACCATTGCAAATAATTTTGCCCATTTAGTTTATGGGCGGTGATCGGAAGATGAGAGGTTTCCATTTGATGAGAGGATAAAGATGATGAGATGACAATATCAGAAGAAGAGGAAGATGAGTCGATAGCCATTCCAAAAGCTGGACCGTATTTAGGCATGAAATAGAAGGATAGATTTGAGTAAAAGAGAGAGACAAAAATTAAAACAGAAAACTCGAATACTAACTGAAGAGGCGAAAATGATGAGACAGGATTACACCTGCTCTGATACCATGAAAGATATATTGAGAGAGTAATTGAAAGAGCTAATGCTCTGTTATTCAATATATATAGAAACCAAATGGAAGCTCCATTATATAGGAGTCGATACAAGATAGCATTATGATACAGATGAAATAGAAAAATGAAAAGAAGGCCATGCGGCCGAAAGCAAGCCGAAAGAAGAAAAGAAAAAGAAAAGCAAAAGCAAAGGAATCCTATCATCTAGCAGCTGTATACATTATTATATAACATATGATATTAACATATTATATTAACTATACATTAATATATTAACAGCATACAGCTGGTAGTATTATAATATCAATAGCTTGATTTCCAACAATTGTGTTGGGTTAGAGTTAATTAACATTGATCAAGATGTAATGAGGATGGAGACACTTGTGGATGGAAACAAAGTAGTAGAGGTTTATGTAGGTTGTTTAGGAATAGATGGAGTTATAGATGCCCAAGTTAATCAAGTAAGGTCAAGTGCAAAAAGAATTCAAAGAAAGGGAGTACTTGTAGATATACAGGTAGCAGAAGAGGAAGATAGTGCTGACTATGATCCTAATCCCTCAGACTCTTTCTCATTTGATGAGTCTGAGAAATATGAGGGTAGTGACTATAGATTTTCTGATGATGATGCATTGTATGAGGCTAATGTTGGCAAAGATCTAGAGTTTGCTGTTATAGAAAGTAGTAAGAATGCAATGACTGAGGCAGTTGATGACCTACAAAGCCTTGGAAGCTCCTCTGATGAGCTAAGAAGCATTGACAGCTCATCTGATGAAGGAGGTACTTCTCATAGGAGGCAATACCTTGTTTTTAATGTTGACTCTGATATGCACAACCCTAAATTCAAACTTGGTATAGAGTTCAAGAGTCATGATATGTTTAGAGATGCTGTGAAGGAGTATGCAATTAAGTGGGGAAAACATATAACATTTACCAAGAATGACAAACAAAAGGTGAGGGCAAAGTGTAAAGTTGGTTGTCCGTGGGTTTGTTATACTTCATATGTAAAACATGATGGGTTGTATAGGATCAACACACTTGATGAGCACACTTGTAATAGGTCTTTTGATGTGGCATATGTGAGTTCCAAATGGATTGTCAAGAGGTACTTTGAAAGAATTAGGTTAAATCCTACATGGCCAATTCAGTCATTGTCAGACACTATTTCAAGTGAGCACAATGTGAAGGTTGACTTACAAAAAGAGAGAAGGGCAAGAAATAAGGTGCTGACACAAGTAGAGGGTACTGCAGCTGAGCAGTTTGCAATGTTATGGAGTTACATTGAGGAGATTAGGAATACCATTCCTAAGACAACAGTCTGCATGAAGGTGAAACAGATTCCAAAGGTTAATGAATGGACTAATCCAAGGGTTAGTGATGGGATCGATACAGAGTCAAAGTTTAAAAGATTGTACTTCTGTTGGGGTCCATTGAAGAAAGCTTTTATGAATGCTTACAAGCTAGTTATAGGAGTTGATAGATGCCATTTGAAGGGGTCACATGGTGGTATTCTCTTGACTGTTGGTGGGATAGATACAAAAAATTGCATATTTCCATTTGCCTATGTAATTGTTGAGAAAAAAAAGAAGAACACATGGTTGTGGTTTCTAGAGCTGTTAGGACATGATCTGAATATTGTAAACTCTCATTGTTATACCTTCATGAGTGATAAACAAAAGGGTTTGATTGATGCAGTGGCTGAGTTATTCCCAAATGCTTCATACAGGTTTTGTGTGAGGCATTTGTACAACAATTTTAAGCGTGAACACAAGGGGTTGGTTCTAAAAGATCTATTGTGGAAGACTGCAAGGGTAACAATTGTTCCTGCATTTACCAAAGTGATGGCAGAGATTAAAAAAGTTGATTGTAAGTCATATGATTGGTTAGTTGAAAGACCACCAATTCATTGGAGTAGGAGCCACTTCAACACTTTTCCAAAGTGTGACCTTTTGCTAAACAATCTATGTGAGTGCTTCAATTCAAGCATCTTGGAAGCTAGGAGTAAACCTGTGGTTACAATGTTAGAGAAGATTAGGTTTATCATGACCCGAACCTGCCCCTAAAAGTTTAGGCCATGACCAGCTTGTACCTAGGCCTCAAAGACAAAATTTTCAAAATATTTAAATGACATCGGGGCCTAAAGCGGAAGCCAATCAGATGGTAATGTCCATTGAGCTTGTGCATACATGATAACTAAAATAATTAAAACAATGTAAACACACTAATATACATATACTTATATATGTATCTCGCACTCATATACATAAAACTTGGGTAAATACAAAATTCTAACAATACAGGATTAAAGCCTCAACACAGAGGTGCACTTGATGGCTTGACTTAACAGGTTCACAAAAGAATTCCTGAGACTGACCTAAGGATGGTCTCTAGATTGATCACCTACATACAGATAAAATACGGAGTAAGCGAATCTCAATGAGCAATAATAAAGTGAAATGAATCAGGTAAATAATCTAGATTCAAAAGTAGCGTAACACCATACTCTTCCTCACTTACATCCTTCACAACATTATTCATGATTATATTTACCAAATGGCCTCAGGCCCACCATATAACAAAACGGCCTCGGGCCCAATCACATATCAAAACAGCCTCGGGCCCAATTATATATCAAAACAACATCGGGCCCAATCATATATCAAAATGGCCTCGGGCCCAATCATATATCAAAACGGCCTCAGGCCCAAACATATATCAAAACGGCTTCGGGCCCAACACATCAACAGCTGTTTGAAACATTAGAGGGTAGATAGAACATCGACATGTCTCTACCTCCCTTGGCTTTGGGCCATGAGTTATAAACAATTCATATCATTATAGGGTAAATGGAACATCGGCATGTCTCTATCTCCCTTGGCCTTAGAGCCACGAATCATAAGTAACCCTTATCATAACGGTTTTAGGCTTATCATTATTAATAGAAGAAAACGACCTTAGGTCCATGTCAATGCCATTGGTTAATCATTTCCATCAAAATATAATTCACATAACGTATACCATTGCAATAAACACAATTCGTATCCAGGAAAAATACACGAATCCTGGCATTACTCATCCCAAACATGCCTATCACAATCCTAATATGTAACCCGTAGCATAATGATTCCAACATACCAAGTGACATCAAGATATAATAATTCATAAGCAGAAATACAGGAATAAACATAGCATTACACTATTATTACTCACAGTGGTCTAGGCGAGCAGTGGTCTTCTCCCGCCGGTGACCTACACATAGCACATGTACACAACGGGTAAATAACACATTCTTCTCTTTGTTTATTATGTCTTTAGTTTCTTTACTCACTTGTTCGATTCGTTTACTTTCTATTCATTTTTAAGCATTTTAAAGGGATTAAATAGACACATTAACAGTTTCAGAGGGTCAAACAGAACAAAAGGAGGTTGTAGAATTTCTCAACTTTGGCCGCACGCGCGGAAGTTTTTGCCACACTTTCGGGCAGGTGCGCCGCACGTGTGGGCCGCACGTGCCTTTTTAGCAGTGTGATTCCATTCCTCTCCTCTGTTTTCCACACGTGCGGCTGTGAGCCCTGCACGTGTGGTCGTTTGCCCTTTTTTCTACAATTCGAACATCACCAAAAAGCCAACTTTCCAAAGACATTTCTAAGGCAAATATGAGCAATATCTCTCCAATATCATATTATGTGAACGTGATACGCATGAATTTATACATAAATAGGTCTTAATTTACCAAAGCAACTTATACAACTTGTTAATCACATTCCTTTTCATCCTCCCATGGTTAACAAAATAGATACAAATATATGTGTGTCCATAGAAGTTTAATACATGCAAAGATTTAAGATTAGAGGATAGATTTTCTTAGGTTAACACAAGAATCATCTCTTAACTAGATCAAAACAATGGATCTTGATGTTTTCTATAGGTATTTACCAACCAAAGTGAGTGGTTCAAAACCCCAAGTTAGATAAGTGGAGAACATCATTCTCAAGTTGATACCAAACAATTGGAGTGAGATTTAGGGTGTCATAGTTAGGTTTCACATACCTTGTTCCCTATTCTTTGAATCTCCTAGCAAAAATCCTCAATCTCTAAGCCCTAGTTGCTCTTCTCTTCTTCTCTCTCTTTTCTCTTCACGTTTTTGTCTCTCATCTCTTTTCTTTTCATTTTGTTGAGTCAAGCAAGGCTCATATACTTATATATATATATATACGTAAGCTTATCACAATTGGGGAGCCAAATGCACGCTTACGAATCTCATGAAATCAAATTTCAATTAAACTTCCTAGATGACTCTAAAAATTATATTGATCATAACCATGTACTCCATTCTGGTTTCTAAAGCCTCTAAGGCCTTTAATTTACAGTGCAAAGTTAACCACCCAAACGCACCTTAACAGATCAGACGAAATAAATTCCCAATTAACTTTCCCAAATAGCTCTAAAAATTCCCAATAGCATATCCATGTACTCAATTTTGATTTCTAAACCCACAAGGGTCGGCAATTTTAGTTTCAAGGTCGTAACTCAACAGATAATTCCTCAATTCAAACAGGTATAGATAAATTAAAGCACATTAAACCATAATTAAATAAAGATAATTTATGATACTCATTTTGGGGGCGTTACAAGGTTGTTGAAGGAAATAGTTCAAAAAAGAAGAGATGCAATGCAAAAACACAATGGTCCTATATGTCCTAAGATTCAAAATCATTTGGAGAAAATGAAAGTGGATGCAGCTGGATGGATTCCTAGATGGAATGGCAATGAGCAATTTGAGGTTGTAGGGCCATATGGTGAGTAACACAAGCTAGACTTGCAAGCTTGGATTTGTGGCTGCAGGAAGTGGGATTTGTCAGGCATTCGATGTGCCCATGTTGTGGCTACTGCAAATTTATTAGTTCAAGAACCAGAAAAATATGTTCATCAATACTACAAGGTGGAGACTTATCTAAAGATCTATGACAATATGTTGAGTCCTATTAATGGTAGAGAAATGTGGCTAAGAACTGAGTATGCAAAGGTGCTGCCACCTAATGTGAAGAAAAGAGCTGGGAGGCCTAAACAAAATAAAAGAAAGGAGAGTGAGGCACCAATTCAAGGCACAAAGCTAGGAAGGCAGGGCATTAAAATCACTTGTAATAATTGTGGGAAGGTGTGACACAACAGGAGAAGTTGCAAGGTCAATGGTAGATTTTACTTCATGCAAGAAAGCCAACCTGAGGGGAGCCAAACTGAACCAAGCCAACCTCTGGGGAGCCAAACTAAACCAAGCCAAACTTAGAGTCAATTAACTGCAGAAGTACCTAAGGTCAAGAGACACATGAGATAGAAGAAATCGGCTATCAGTGTTATTCCTTTTTTTTTTTTTTAAATAGTAACTTAACTGTCCTATATTTGATTGTGTTTAATTGTGGATAATTCAATCTTATTACAGGTTAAAAGGAGAGTGGTACAAGAAAGTCAGTCAACTCCATCTCCAATGATTTCAACTAGCACACCAAAGGAGGGTCAAATGATGTGGAGAGGCAAGCTAGTGTACAAAGCTAGTGGCCTTAAAACATCATCCACTGGATAGAAAAATGGAGCACTTAGAGATTGGAAGTAGGATGCATCCATTGCACAGAAGATTGAAAATTTGTTTTTTTTTTTTTTGGATAGAAGAAGGAAGCATCTACATGACTTTCTCATTGGGGCTTTTTGTATATGTAATGACTTTTTGTTTGGAATGGTTTCCCTGAACTTGTTAACTATGTAAAGGTAGTATTTTGGTTGTCACAAACAATTGTGTGTTTTGAAAAATTGAATGACAAATTTATGAATGTTGCTTTTGTGCATGATGCTCTATTTTAATGGATGGTACTCCTCATTTCTATGTAAATGTAGCTTGTGTTGGTTTTGGTTGCCATAAGATGGATGGATTCCAATTGTGTGTTTTGAATGAATACCACTGATAGGTTTTTTATTCATTGAGTGAATGCCATTTGATGGATGGATGCCAGTGATAGGTTTTTTATTCATTTGTTGCCATTTGATGGATGGATGCCAGTGATAGGTATTTTTTTCATTGGTTGACAAGGGCCATTCAAAGAGGCCACAAATTAGTTTTTTTGATGGATGGATGACAAATAGTTAAAGTAATACACAATCCCACTGTTTTATATTTTTTTTTTTATATTTTTTTATTATTTTATATTAAATGATAATGCCCTGTTTTTGTAAGGGTGAACACAAATTGTTTTTTAAGGGACAAACAAATGCTGTGATGCTTTGGTTTTTTTTAAGAGTAAAACCTTAACACAAAATCTGAAATTTTCATTCAAAATACTTCCCTCATTACATTTCATTCATAATATTTCCCCCCATTACATTCATTCATTCATAATAGTCCCCCCCCTCCATTACATTCTTTCTTACACTACATTACAAACCACATTGCAAACCACATTGATAAAATGATGCACCATGAGGCAGCCAAGCATATCCATAGCTTTCTCTCTCTTCTATTCCTTGTCTGTATTCTTGCTTCTAGCTTATTGACATTCTTCAATAGCCTAGGGATGATTTGCACTGCGTGTGAGCACATAGGTGGGTCTACCTAGGTGAACTGATTACAACCATTAGTGGGACAATTGAGGAACCTCCTACCAGGATTTACATCAGTCCATGATGTTTGTATCAGCCTTTGTCTTCCATAAAAAATGCATCTCAGGTCTTCCATGCCACTTGAACTCCATCTTTCTTCAATTGAGCTCGATCTTCCCTGATTTCTTAGCCCTTTATTTCTCATCCTCTTTCACCACTGAAAAGATGCTCTGTTTTTTTTTTTTTTTTTGGAACTTGCCTCTTTTATATAGTAAAAGGGAGAGGTTATATTCCCTCCAAAATATAGTTCAAGGGGACAACTCATCACATTCTGTCTAATTGTGGACGGAAGGTGACGGCAGGGGTCTAATTGATTAATTTGTGGAAAGTTTAGGTACTAAATTGAAATAAATCAACGTGAAAAACGCGTGATAGTTTGGAGGGGAAAATGATATTTCCTCAAAAAATTAGGGCCTATTGTAAACATCTTTATGGGACAATTGCATTTAAGTGTGTAGCTCGACTTTTTCATGCCCCCTTTCGGAAGGTTCGAAAGAAGCCCTACAGTTCGGACTCCTACGGTTCTGCATTTAATCTCAGAAGTGCAATATGAAATTGATAAACACTAAAGAGTCCAAATTCAGCAAATCTTTTGGAAAATCGATTTTGAATAAAAAATGTCAAAATTGAGTCCAAATCCAGCAAATCTTTTGGAAAATCGATTTTGAATCAAAAATGCTAAAATTGGACTACTTTGCCAGATACAGAGTCTCTACCTAAATATTTATTTTGGGAAAATTTAGGAAATTCATGACTTGTGCCAAAGGCCACGTATCCGTCATCATCAAAGTTGCCTCGGCTCGGGAACTTAGGTATGAGAGGGGAAGGTCATGAATTGTGCACCCTCGCTCGCCCGATCAAAGATGGGCCTCTACTAATCATGATATGATTTTTATTAACATTATATGCTCTTGTTCCGGTTGTTAGGCTAGCTTTACTATGTAATGCGCACAAGCAAATATAGACTAGTTTGCTCTAATTAGAATAACTCAATTTCATGTTTGTTTTTGCAAAATTGTTTGATTTTGCCACCTCGAGTGGGCTTAAAGTTTGCGAATTTGCCACTCAACAGAGTGGGCTTAAACGTACATTCATTGAATTATTCCAATCCAAGCAACAAGCCTTCATCCAGAAGCACTCAAACAGTTTAACAAGTAAACATTTAGCCTCATGGAAAGCTTGTTGGGTATACCTCCTTATTGGAGTGTGGGACCCAATTGGTTTTGGAAAAAGAGTTTTAATTTGACTTGGTTTAGGTATAATATATTTTTATATATTATATTTGTGGAGGCCCAATCCAAGTTGGAAACAATTAGGGTTTGATTACAAAACCCTAGATTTACAATACATAATTTTTGATGTTATTTTTCCCAAGAAAAAAGGTGCGGCGGCTTGACATCTCTTGGAGAACAGTGCCGAAGATTGATATTGGGTCAATTTCGTTTGTTTTGAAGCTCGGGTTTTGAAGCATCTTTGGTTGGTGTTTTGTTCGTTATTTTGGGTCTTCTTCAACTTTGATTTTGAAGATTTTGGTTCATCTATTTGGTGAGGTCTTTCCTCTTGTTTATTTGTGATTATTGGAATTCACCTAAGGGTGGTTTTGTGAGACCATTAGTGTCTCGTTTGTAATCGTTTGGAACTTATTTGGTTGATAGTGGAATCGGATTTCGATCCCGTGGACGTACCTCACATTGAGGGAACCACGTAAAAATTCTTATGTTGCCTTTGATTTAATTTTTCCGCATTAGTTTTTATTCCCATTGATTGATTTACTTGTGGGGGAATCATCGATTTTCCCTAACAACTGGTATCAGAGCTTACGGTTTATTGGGGTTTATTTATTTGTATAAATCAATGGAGGGGAATGTGGGTCGCATGTCTAGCTTCAATGGAAGTAATTGGGTAACTTGGAAAACTAAAATGGAGGACCTATTATTTTGTAAAGACTTGTATGGACCCATTGAGGGTGATAGTGGCAAACCTGCTGATATGAAAGATGATGAGTGGAAGAGGCTTAATCGAAAAGCCGTTGGTATTATCCGTCAATGGATTGATGACAGTGTGTTTCATCATGTTGCTACTGAAACTTCAGCACATGATTTATGGAAAAAATTAGAGAGTCTTTATGATAGAAAATCAGCCACAAATAAAGCCTTTCTGTTTCGTAAGTTGGTTAATTTAAAATATAAAGAGGGCAGCCCTATTCCGGAACATCTGAATGAAATAAAGAGTATTGTTAACCAACTTGCTTCTATGAAAATTGTTTTTGATGATGAGTTGCAGGCTTTGATGCTACTTAGTTCTTTGCCCGAAAGTTGGGAGACTTTGGTTGTGACAGTTAGTAATTCGGCGCCCGATGGAGTTGTCACAATGGGCCAAGTCACTAGTAGCTTGTTGAATGAAGAAACTAGAAGAAAATCAGCGGGTTCCTCTCATTCGGAAGCATTTGTTGTGAGAGGCCGAAGCAAAACAAGGGGGAGGAGTAAGACTCCTCATGGTCGTGATCAAAGCCGTGACAAATCAAAGATGGTTCTTTTTCAAAGAAAGACGTTGAGTGTTATTATTGCCATGAGAAAGGGCACATGAAGCGAGAATGCCGAAAGCTCAAGAACAAGGAGAAAAGGCGTGACAAAAGTGTGGATAAGAAGCAAGAAGACACAACGGCAGTTACTACCGATGATCTCATGGTCGTTTGTGAAGATGATTGTATCAATTTTGTGGGCCAAGAGAGCAGTTGGGTGATTGATTCTGGTGCTTCTTTTCATGTGACTTCTCGAGTTGATTTCTTCACTACCTACACAGCAGGAGATTATGGTTCTGTTCGAATGGGTAATGAAGGTTTGTCCAAGATTATCGGCATGGGTGATGTTTGCTTGGAAACAAATTTGGGCTGCAAGTTGTTGCTTAAAGATGTGAGGCATGTTCCCGACATTCGCCTCAATTTGATCTCTACTGGGAAGCTAGATGATGAAGGCTTCAACAACAAATTTGGTGATGGAATATGGAAGCTCACAAAGGGTTCTTTGGTGGTGGCTAAGTGCAAGAAGACTCATACACTTTATTCGATGCAAGGAAAAATTTGTAAAGGTGTTGTCAATGCACTTGAAGATGATACTTCTACCGAATTGTGGCACAAGCGGCTTGGCCATATGAGTGAAAAGGGGCTGCAAGTTTTGTTCAAGAAAGAGCTTCTACCCGGTTTGAAAGGTACACATCTTAAAACTTGTGTTCATTGTTTGGCGGGTAAACAACATAGAGTTTCTTTTCATAAAAATGTTGCTTCTAGAAAAGAAAATGTTTTGGAGTTGATTCATTCGGATGTTTGTGGTCCTTTAAAAGTTAGAACACATGGTGGTGCACTTTATTTTGTTACTTTCATTGATGATTATTCAAGGAAAGTTTGGGCTTTTCTACTAAAAACTAAAGATCAAGTTCTAGAAGTATTTAAGCATTTTCAGGCCATGGTTGAAAGAGAAACAGGGCAGAAATTGAAGTGCATCCGAACAGACAATGGTGGTGAATACATTGGGCCATTTGATGAGTATTGTCGCAGCCAAGGTATTCGGCACCAAAAGACAGTTAAGAAGACTCCTCAACAAAATGGCGTTGCCGAGAGGATGAACCGCACCATTGTGGAAAGAACAAGGTGTTTGCTTTCACAAGCTAAATTGCCAAGATCCTTTTGGGGTGAGGCAATGAGTACAGCGGTTGACGTGATCAATTTATCTCCTTGCTATCCTTTGAATGGTGATGTTCCTGAAAGAGTTTGGACTGGCAAAGATGTGTCTTATGAGCACTTGAGAGTGTTTGGTTGCCGAGCTTTTGTTCACATTCCAAAGGATGAGAGGTCCAAGCTTGATAGTAAGTCAAGACAATGTATTTTTCTTGGCTATAGGCGTGATGAATTTGGGTATAGATTGTGGGATCCGGTCGACAAGAAAGTCATTCGAAGCCGTGATGTTGTGTTTCTTGAAGACCAAACAATTGAAGACTTTGGCAAAGGTGATCAACCGGAGCCAAAAACTAGTGATCTCATTGACATGGATCCATCTCCTTCATCTTCAGTTGATGATGAAAATGGGGGAGATGTGCAGCCACCTATTGAAGATGTGGAGGATGATGCTAATCCTAATGAAGTTGAGCCAGAAATTGAGGAAGAGCATCCAACTCAAGAACCGCCACCACAACTTGAGTTAAGAAAATCTACAAGGGACCGACAACCTTCAAGAAAGTATCCTCCCAATGAATTTGTGTTGATTTCCGATCAAGGGGAGCCGGAGAGCTACCAAGAAGCAATTGAGCATGCAAAGAAAGATGATTGGAAAAAGGCCATGGAAGAGGAGATGAATTCCTTGCTTGAAAACACACTTATGATTTAGTGAAGTTGCCTAAAGGGAGGAAAATTCTGAAAAATAAGTGGGTTTTCAAATTGAAGAATGATAGGAAGAATCTGAGGTACAAAGCACGTCTTGTTGTGAAAGGCTTTGGGCAAAAGAAAGGTATTGACTTTGACGAGATTTTCTCACCGGTTGTAAAGATGTCTTCTATTCGGGTTGTACTTGGCATGGCTGCAAGTATGAACCTTGAAGTTGAGCAACTTGATGTGAAGACCGCATTTCTTCATGGTGATCTTGAAGAAGAAATTTACATGGAGCAACCGAAGGTTTTGTGGAGAAAGGGAAAGAGAAATTTGTTTGCAAATTGAAGAAAAGTTTGTATGGCCTCAAGCAAGCTCCACGGCAATGGTACAAAAAATTTGACTCTTTCATGATGAATAATGGTTTTTCTAAAACCACTTCGGACCATTGTGTGTTTGTGAAAAATTTCCCGGATGGCAAATTTATTATTCTTTTGCTTTATGTTGATGACATGTTAATTGTGGGTCAAGATTCTACCATGATTAACAAGTTGAAGTTGGAGTTGAGTAAGTCTTTTGCTATGAAAGATTTGGGCCGGCAAAGCAAATACTTGGTATGAAAATTGTTCGTGATCACAAAGAGGGACTGATTTGGTTGTCTCAAGAAAGCTACATTGAGAAAGTTCTTGAGAGGTTCAACATGAATAAAGCAAAGCCGGTTGGTTGTCCACTTGCGGGTCACTTCAAGCTTAGTTCGAATCAATGTCCTACAAGTGAGAAAGACAAGGAAGAGATGTTGAAAGTTCCTTATGCTTCAGCAGTTGGTTCTTTGATGTACGCCATGGTTTGTACAAGGCCGGATATTGCTCACGCCGTTGGTGTGGTGAGTCGGTTTCTCTCTAATCCGGGTAAAGAACATTGGGCAGCGGTAAAATGGATTCTAAGATATCTTTGAAGGTGTGTTTGTGTTTTAGGGATGGTAAGCCGATGCTTGATGGGTTCACAGATTCTGACATGGCTGGTGATGTTGATTCTAGGAAATCTACTTCGGGGTATTTGATAACTTTTGCAGGGGGAGCTGTGGCATGGCAATCTAAATTACAAAAATGTGTTGCTCTCTCAACTACCGAAGCTGAATTTATTGCCATTACAAAAGCTTGCAAAGAAGAGTTATGGTTGAAGAAATTTTTGCAAGAGTTGGGTTTGAAGCAAGAAAAGTATGTGCTTTATTGTGATAGTCAAAGTGCTATTCACTTGAGTAAAAATTCTACTTTTCATTCGAGATCGAAACACATTGATGTGAGATACCATTGGATTCGTGATGTGTTAGATTCGAAATTGTTGCAACTCGAAAAGGTTCACACAGATGATAATATTTCGGATATGTTGACAAAGACTTTGTCGAGGGACAAACATTTAAAGTGTCGAACTTTGGCGGGTATGGTTGATGTCTCCACCTAAGTCGGTAGGGGGAGAATTGTTGGGTATACCTCCTTATTGGAGTGTGGGACCCAATTGGTTTTGGAAAAAGAGTTTTAATTTGGCTTGGTTTAGGTATAATATATTTTTATATATTATATTTGTGGAGGCCCAATCCAATTTGGAAACAATTAGAGTTTGATTACAAAACCCTAGATTTACAATACATAATTTTTGATGTTATTTTTCCCAAGAAAAAAGGTGCGGCGGCTTGACATCTCTTGGAGAACAGTGCCGAAGATTGATATTGGGTCAATTTCGTTTGTTTTGAAGCTCGGGTTTTGAAGCATCTTTGGTTGGTGTTTTGTTCGTTATTTTGGGTCTTCTTCAACTTTGATTTTGAAGATTTTGGTTCATCTATTTGGTGAGGTCTTTCCTCTTGTTTATTTGTGATTATTGGAATTCACCTAAGGGTGGTTTTGTGAGACCATTAGTGTCTCGTTTGTAATCGTTTGGAACTTATTTGGTTGATAGTGGAATCGGATTTCGATCCCGTGGACGTACCTCACATTGTGGGAACCACGTAAAAATTCTTGTGTTGTCTTTGATTTAATTTTTCCGCATTAGTTTTTATTCCCATTGATTGATTTACTTGTGGGGGAATCATCGATTTTCCCTAACATGCTAGTCATGGCAATCACTCACACTCATGCAAGTATGCTAAAGTACTAAAAACTCACCTAGTACTCCAAGCTAAAAAAGAAACTAATTAGAAAAATGCATGTTCCTAGCTATGCTAAATGACTAATGCAACACATGCGAAAATGCAACTAATAGGCTCGGCTACTAATATGGCATATGGATCAATTTTGATAACATGCGGTCTAAGCACGTATTTAAAGAATTATTGAAATGACAATGCAGTTTGAATGATGCGCTGAGCCTTGGTGCATGCAATACAAGATGAATGGATGCAAGCATAAGGTATGCTAATTCAAACATGCCCCTAATCTAACCACCAAAAGCAGTTAAATAAAAGGGAGAAAGACGTGGGGTTGGAAGACATACACATTATTACATTACACTCTCACGAAGAAGAGACCAAATGAATAAGCTAGCTAAGCTAATTAAGCTAAGCTATTTAAACTAATTATTACAAAACTTGAACAAATAATTAACTAACTATCTAAGCTAATTAATTAAGAATTTAACTAGGCTAAGCTAATTAAATATTACAGCACAAGCTAATTTAATTAATCTAAACTAATTAAATAAGTAAACCAATTAGCTACAACTAATTAAGCTAATTTAAATATTATAACACAAACTAATTAGCTACAACTAATTAATTTACAACAAATAAATAATTAAATGCTAATTTAAACTAATTAACTAGTTCACTAGTCCCAGGAAGCGAGGGAGGCCCATGCATGCTCGGTTTTCACCTAAAGAACATCCGCTGTTTGCTTTCGGAAGCCTCTGTTGCACAACCCTTGCACTGATTTCCTCTTCCATATCAACTCTGCTATGCTTCACAAACATTCTGCTCAAAATTCATTGGTGGCCGGCAGGCCAGAAGTGGTGGCTGGCCGGCCACCAATAGGGGGTTGCCGTCCAACACTGGTGGCCTGCCGGCCAGTAACAGTGGCCGGTCGACCACTAATGACACACCATTTCTCTTGCTGCAACAGAGAGCAAACAGGGAAGGAGAGGGTATTCTCATAGGTTGTTTGTATTGTGTATCCCTCCTTATCATCAAAACATCTCAAATGAGTGATACACTTGGTCCTCAAACCATCAATCAAGCAATTTCATTGCATAATAGCTAAGGAACCAATGTGTACAAGTTAATAAATGCACAAACAAGACCCAAAAGACCATCACCCTATCATGCATGATCATGGGCAATGGAGGCCTTGAAAATTTGGCACATTTCATCACTTTGAGTATGAAATGTCCCAATTTTCCTTGTGTTCAATTAACGTCTATTGAACACATCAAAACACAACCAATTTCTTATCTTGCATACTTTTAGTTTCAAATTTTTAGTTACTCATTTTAACTTACCAACCCATTATTTAACCAATTAAGTCCATTGGTGAGAAGTCTTCTAAAGGGAAAACAAGGGGTGGTTCAAAGCAAGAGAGAGATGTCATGACGTTGGTAATGAACCCCCAAAAGAGGATTAAACCATTAAGCAATAAACCTCAATCTCAAGCTTAAACTATCCTAAGGTTGAAATAACCCTCAAAGCAAATAAAGATTGAAGAAATGAGGGAGATTGCAGAGATTAATGAGTGCTGAAAATAGGTGAGAAAAGCACTAAAACATGCAATCAACTCAAACAAGTGGTACCTAAAGGCCTAAAACACCAAGCTTGTGAGGACTATTACACTAGAGGCATACAAAACAAGACTCAAAGGCAATAACCAACCAAAAAAAGAGTTGAAACAGTCTAAAATAGAGCCTAAAACATGCTGGAATTAAGCTACAAAAGGCTAGAAAATTAAGCTAACACATAGAGCTAACTAGGTTAGCAAATAAGACACAAGGAGGGGAGGCTAACCCCTCCAAATTTGGAATTCAAAACATGATTTTAGCCACTGAAAAAGCTCTAAAAATTAGTGTTTAAAAGCTCAAAAACATATAGTAAAAGGGTGGGAAACACAAGGGTAAAAGCCTCCAAAATAAGATACAAAGAAGGGTGAACCACCCCTCAACCTTTAATGGCCTTAAAACCTAAGTTTCAGCCCAAAAATGTAGAGTTTTTACAGTCCAAAAATTGTACAAAAAATGTGCTGGAATGAAAACAAAAGTAGCTAAAACAAGGAGCAATTTAAGTTAGTAAACAAACCAAAGAAGGGGTGGCTAATCCCTCAATTTTCGGGACTTCAAAATCACTTTTTTAGCCTCTGGAAACCTCTGAAAATCAATGGTAAAAAGCTCAAAAAAACTTGATGAAAGAATGGGAAACACAAGTGGAAAGGCTTAGAAAAAAAGGTTCAAAAAATAGTGGTTAACCCCTCTACCTTTAATAGCCTTAAACCACAAGCTTCAGCCATAAAAATAGTTGAAAAACAATTCAAACTCAGCAAGAAAATATAAAAAAGAAGTAGTGCAAAGATGGTACAAACGCAAGAGAAGGTATACCTCTTAAAGAGGAATGAACCCTTGAGTCAAAAAAATACCAATTTCACACTCTCAAGTGCTTCAAGAGCTCAATTCCAAGCTCAAATAACTTTATCAAGAAGTTCTCTAGGTTTGGTTTAGAGTGTTTGGGCAAAAGCTATGCAAGTTGAAAGAGAGAGAGAGAATTATAGAGAGAAAATTGTAGAGAGAGAGAGAGGATTTTTTTGCTCCCAAAGTTTTCTCTAACTTTGAAACCAAGAGAGAAGGTCCTCTATATATAGAAAATAAGAGCCTCATGTCGAAATATCTATATAGAGACAGGTGGAGCTTTGTGGAAACAACTGGAGGAAAATATCTGAAAAAAAATCTGTTTTTTAACACTTGTGGCCGGCAGGGCACTAATGATGGACAACAAAACACATTAGTGGACGACACCCTCCCAAAAGTGGGTAAATCTACTCGAAAAAAGGCCAAAAATTCCACTACTGGCTGGCAGGCCACTATTTGTGGCCGGCCACAAAAATCTGTTTCCCAGGCCTGACTTCAAACAGGCATATCTCCTTCATTTGGTCATTCTTGATTCTAAATTGAAGCCCCGGAAGTCTACTTTCTAATGGTGGTAACCTCACATCTAAATTCTTAGTTTTCGAAGAGATATTCCTATTTTAGTGAAGGCTCACTACAACAAAAACATACTTTAGTGGCACTACACTAGTGGCATATTTTTAGAAAATGCCACAAAAAATGATATTTAGTGGCACGTTTTTGAAAAATGCCACAAAACGACAAACATAAAAGGCTCTAGTGACATTTCAATGAACAAGTGTCACAAAACTACAACAAAAACATACTTTAGTGGCACTACACTAGTGGCATATTTTTAGGAAATGCCACAAAAATGATATTTAGTGGCATGTTTTGAAAAATGCCGCAAAACGACAAACATAAAAGGCTCTAGTCACATTTTAATGAACAAGTGTCACAACACTACAACAAAAACATATTTTAGTGACACCATACTAGTAGCATGTTCTTAAAAAATGTCACAAAAAGAATATTTGGTGGCATTTTTTAGAAAAATGTCATAGAGCCACAAACATACAAGGCTCTAGTGGCATTTCAATTAAAAAAAAGTGTCATTTCACTACAACAAAAATGTCACTACCACAAATTTACACTTTAGTGACACTACACTAATAGCATGTTTTTAGAAAATGCCACAAAAATAAAAATTGGCATTAAATGTTTTAGAAAAATGCCACAGAACCACAAAACATATAAGGCTCTAGTGGTATTTCAATAAAGAAATGTCACATCAATTTTATGGTATTTTAAAAAATAATGACACAAAAAATTATGTTCGTGACATTTACCAACAGATGCCACTAAACTTTAGTTGCAATGGTTTTTTTAAAAAAATGTCAGGACACTAGGTAGGTGCAAATTACTTTTTATGACACTTAGGTGAAAAGTGTCATAAACAAATATTTTATAGCATTTTGAAAAATGCCACTAAGCCAAAAACTTTCCAAGCTTATAATGATATTTTTGAAAAAACAAAAAATGCCAATATATTTTCTAAAATTTTAAAATGCAGTAAATGATTAAAAATAAATGAATTAAACTCAATATACACTATAGGAAAAAGTATATTCGGCGACTAAATTTCCAGACCAAAAAGCGACCAAAACAGCATTAGTTGCCAAAAGTAAAGCTTTTTGGCGACTAAACAATTTTAGTAGCCAAAAGTCTACAATTGGCGACTAAAACTAAGTTTGGTCGCTGATTATATGAGTTTTAGTGACTAAAAAATTTTTAGTAGCCCAAAGTAAAGCTTTTTGGCGACTAAAAAAATTTAGTAGCCAAAAGTCTACAATTGGCGACTAAAAATAAGTTTGGTCGCTGATTATATGGTTTTACCGACTAAAAAAATTTTAGTAGCCAACAGTAAAGCTTTTTGGTGCCAAAAAAAATTTTAGTAGCCAAAAGTCTACAATTGGCGACTAAAAAATAAGTTTAGTCGCCAAAAGTGGTCATTTTTAGCGCGGGAGAACTAAAATCCTAAGGCGGGAATAAAATTTTTTGGTGACCAAAATTTTGGTAGTTGAAAGTGCATTTTCAGCGACCAAATCCGATTAAAAAATATTTTTAGTCGCCAAAAGTGGTCTTTTTTATTTTGGTAGTAAATAGTTTATTTTATATAAATTATGTTCAATAAAATAATTATGTTTATACATATTAATATAGACGTATGTACTATATAAATAATATATGTTGCATATATAATCATGTGGTGCTATAGAGGTGTAATGGGAAGAGTGTGGTGTATAAGGTTTATGGTGCGGGAGGTTGGCGGTTCGAGTCTCCGCAAGAGTGGATCAAATTGTTCTACAACGAATTATCGGCATGGTAAGCACTTGATGGCGTCACGAATAGTGCCTACCATGACATTAAAGTGTCACTGAAAGGTTTAGTCTTAATGGTGTAATGACACTTATAAGTGTCACTAACTCTTTTTTTAATGGCGCTTGATAGTGCCACAAATAATATCTACCATGACATTAAAATGTCATTGAAAGTTTTTAGCCATGATGGTGCAGTGACACTTGCAAGTATCTACCGTGGCACTCGTATCTACCGTGGCACCGATAGAAGTGGCACTTGTTCAAAATGCCACAAGACCAAAAAATGTCATTAGAAGAATAGTTTTGTGGCACTTTCAAATGTCACTAAACTAAGAAAATGTTGTAGTGGCTTCTCAGTTTTGTCCTAACGGATTGATACCTAACTCTTCCCCCAACTAGTTTTCTTCACTCTCCTCCAATTTTCTTCAACTCCAAACCTTTAAATAAGATGTTTTAAAGATTTTTTTCAAAGATTTCACCTCCCTTTCATTTATTTTCACTTTGTCCTTACTCGGTTTACCGAAAAGTGCAATTTTTAATGAAATGCAAGCCTTAGAATATCGTAGAAATATTTGGGAAAAATATTTTGAAAGAAAGGGTTTTAAGGTCTAAAATAGTTTTGGTCAAAATAGTTTTGGGTCCAAAATGGGGTGTAAAGTTGGGATTTAAAAGCTCTTCTTGCTGAAGAAATCGAACATTTGCATAACACAACTTTCATCATCGAGTGATCAGTCAGTGGCGCCCAACTCTTAAGGGTGGTAAAAAATGAGGTGTCTACAAAGTGGCCAATTGCACATTTTTCGAAAAAAAAAAAAAAAAAATTAGGGCCTATTGTACTTTTAAACATCTTTATAGGGCAATTGCGAACATATGTACTTTGCAATTTTGTTTCTCATTTAACAATAAAAATATTCCAAATATACTTTTTAGTTAAACTTCACAATGAAATGAAATACAGATTGCAATTCAACTGCATCATGATATAGAAATAGTGTTCCATTCCTTCCAAAATTGCACATGCATCCCAATATTGTCACTCTCTACAAATTGGATGTGTTTTCCAATTCAAAACCTCACACAAAGATACATTAATTATAGACGGTTTAACTTAAAAACAAAAACTTTTACATTTGTCTATGAAAGGAGAATGGGTTCAACAAGTAGCAAAGATGCACGCTCTTTGTTCTTGCCTCCCACACATCATGGCCATGGCCGTCTCTGTGTAGGTACATGAATTTCGTGACCCTAGGAAGGTTAGTCACGATCTCCACAAAAATTGGGTTGAAGGGAGAACCGACAAGTTTTGCTTCATTCAACTTCTTCGAAGCCTCACTAATCAAATGTTTGACATGGTCAGGAGCATCTTTAGCAGAAGCAATAGTTTCATACATGTAAATTTGGACCAATTTAGAATTGTAACCTCTTTTTACCTTATCTTGATCAAGAAATTATTAAAAAAGAAAGAAGAAAATATGGATCATTAGATCTTATAGTTAAACAAAAGAAATTAAATGCAACTAGTAGGCTATAAATAATTCTATAGACTGAAACCAACCACATAATCAATAAGAAAAAATATTAGTGTAACAACATGAGCGGAACAATTTCTTCCGTTGTTGCCCAATAATGTCTAATGTATTCGTTTTGTGTCAGCATTGTGTTCGCTCAAGCAATGCAAGTAATTGTTGTATTTTATTTATTTATTTATTTATACATGTGTATGTTTAGAAAAAAAAAAAAATTTCAGATTAATGGTAGATTTTACAATTTTTAATTATTAAGGGTATAAATTTTTCTATGAGTATGCAACTATTTCAAAAAGGTACCATTGATTTCTAATTTTCTCTATTTATTTTGAGAACGGTTCACTGACTTTTGGGGTAATTTTAAAAAAAAAAAAAATTACAACTGAAATTGGAAAGAGAAAATTAATTTCAAATTAATGGAAATCACTTATTCAATTTTCAAAAATGTTATCATCATCTTCTTCTTCTTCTTTTTATTTGTTATTTTCTCATTTTTTTAACTACAAACACTTGTTTAGTTTGTCAACGATCACTCCTAGCCTATCTTTTGCCACTCAAAACCCTGCCTCTTCAAATCAATTATAACTATTTCTATTTCAATAATTGCTCACATTCAATTTTCTTTTTAACTTGACACTTAATATATTTATTGAGGCAAAAGAATAATAGATACATTTTTCTGATTAATTTGATTTATTTTAATCTTTACTATCACGTTCAAAATCCCTTTTTTATCATTCAAAAGAAGAAATAAACTAACTTATTGTTTGGCATGTCCAATGGAACCACATATGAGTGTCAAATATGGTGAGAATGAAAAAAACTTTAGAACATGATTTAGACCGAAACGAGAGGTTAGGGCTTTTTATTAGGCCCAAAACCAAGAAATCCAAAGTGTGAATGGCCAAGATCCAAGACTTAACCAGAATAATAATGATTGAAACAATTGTTGGTGTCTAATTTAAATTGGAGCATTTATTAATAAATCATATTTTCATGATTTATGGACATTAAAATATTTTAAATGAAACATACTCACATTTAGAAACGTAATAAAACAATAGTACACACATTAAAAAGATGTCTCATTATCATATTTTAAGAGTAACACATTTAACAAAATTTTAATAAGACAATAGTACACAAATACCTCATTATCATATTTTAAGAAAAATAACACATTTGGAAAAAGTTTAATTAGACAATAGTGCACACATTAGAATGATGCCACGTTGTCACATTTTAAGAATGACAGATCTGGCAAAAATTTAATAAGACAACAGTGTACAAATAAAGCATACCCACATTTGTTGTCTTCAAAAAATATAGTGAAAGCATTTCACGGTATATATTTTCAAATAAATGGGACTTATTAATCTATAAGAAAATTCATAAGAATTTTCGATATATAATTTTTTTCGAATGGGACTTTTGGATAAATTTCTCAATTTAAATTCACTAGTAAAGGCTGGACACATAGCAATACAAATATCCCTAGAATAGATGTAATTGCAATTGGACCCAAATACGAGAAAGACAACTCAATACGAGAGACATACTAAAAGAGAAGAGTAGGTGGAGGTAGTTATTGAACTGCACCAATCCAAACATTGTCATTCTAGGAGCTGAAAGTTTTTACAATTTATAACCTCACACAAAGATACATTATTGTTCAACTTTAAAATTGAAACACCGTTAGATTTGTCTATGGGAAGGGAATGGGCTCGACAAGTAGCAAAGACGCACGATCTTTGTTCTTGCCTCCAACATCATGGCCATGGCCATCTCCATGCTGGTAGATGAATTGAGAAACCCTAGCGAGATTAGTTGCAATCTCCACAAAAATCCGGTTGAAGGGAGAATCCACAAGTTGAGCTTCATTCAATTTTTTCCAGGCCTCACTAATCAAATGTTTAACGTGGTCACGAGCATCTTCTGCAGAGGCACCAGTTTCATGCATGTAAATTTGGATCGATTTTGGATTGTCACCTCGTTCTACCTCATCCTGAGCAAATGATTTTTAAAAAGAAGAAAATGTAGATCATTACACGAACCTAATTTTCTAAAATCATTCTAGAGACATGGAATCGATCATATAATCAATCACAAAAAATACAAAAAATATAAATAATGTGAGTGTAACATTTAATCAAGGTTGCCTAGTGCTATCTCGTGTTGATTTTCTGGCACCATTATGTTTTCATTTTTTTCATTGCGCTTTTAATGTTTTCTAAAACAAAAATAAGAAACAGTTTGAAAATACCCATCATTTTCATTTATATGTTTACATTTAAATTTGAAAATAACTTTTTAATGCTTCTAAAAAATGGAAAACAATATAAAATTATATGCTGGCCTCAATCTCTCTAAAAACCTCTCTCTCTCTAAAAACCTCCACCCCGGGCGTCACTTTTGGCCGGCCGACCGCCGCCTTTGGCTATGGCGGTCGGCTGGCCGAGCTCTCTCTTGTGTTTGTGTGCTGGCTTTTGCTTTTAATAAACTTGATTCCCACAATGTCTTCCCACTTAGTTGTGTTTTGTGTGCTGCTGATCTTAAACTTTTTGGTGTTTGTTGCCCCCTTTTTTTGGCTGATACATTGGGGTTGTATGTTTTGTTTTAACAGGGGCTGCTTGGAATAAGGGTTAGAACAGAGTAGAAGGAGGTCGATTTTGGACCGGAATAGAGGATGTTCAGATCTGGTTTGGATCTTCATTCGGGCGTTCCTTTGCGAGTGGGAGTTTGAGGGATGAGCTTTGGTTCGGATCTATGGAGTTGCTTCGGTGCTTTGTTTGGAGGGAAACATGGGTGTTGAAGTCGATCTAGATCTATCTAAGATTTCATTCGAGCGCTCCTATTCGGGTAGGAGTTTGAGGGGTGAACTTCATCCAGATGTATAGAGGTGTCTCGGCGGTTGTTCGATGTTTTGAGTTGTCAACATCGGAGCTTCTACAGTGGGTGTGTTCGGAGTTTGGATCGGAAAAGATGTGCCCGACCATGGAAGTGGAGATGGTAGTGGGTCTTGTTCGGCTGTAGTCGTGAGTTTTGATTGTCCTTGGGTGTGCTCGGTTGCAATGAGTGCTTGGAGTTTTGAATCAAAAAAGAAGTGTTCCGACCATGGAAGTGGAGCTGGGTGTGGAGTTTTTTTCCAGCCATGGAGCTATTGGCTATGGAGTTTTCCGGCCATGGAACGGTCTCGGTCGGATCAGCGGAGCGTGCGGAATGCTTTTGATGCTATGGTTGAGTGTTGTCAGGCGTGGGTCTCGGCTTTGGTGGCGTGGGTCTTGGCTTTGCTGGGCTGTTGAGAAGATTTTAGTTTGGGTGGTGTGGACATTGGGAGTGCAGCAGCATGGGTGAACAAAATATTCGGGTTGAATAGTAGTGTGTGGTTTGTTGATAAGAGGAGTGCAACTGCTTGGGTGTTGAAAAAGAAAATTTTAGTTTGTTGAAAAGAGGAATGCAGGAGCAGCTTGGGTATTTTGGTGTTGGTTTTTGGTTTTTGGGTGTGTGGGTTGATTTTGTGGGGATTCATGTATTTTATTTTCTGGTTAGGTCCTTCTTAACTTTTTTGTTCAAAAAAAAAATCGTGAGATCAATGGGTTGGTTGTATGGCTACGAGTAGCAGTAGTAGGGGTAATTTGTACTTTCTGAATCTCTCTCAATGCATGTCATCTTTCTGTACCTTTAATTTCATGCTGTTAATGAAATTTTTCTTTACTGATCAAAAAAAAAAAAAAAAAGGGAAAACAAAAAAACAAAAGCAGGGGTAAGAAGGCAGGCTACCCACCCATGATGTGCCCAAATCATCAGAAAGTCGAACAATCAATGAAGGCCACTTGATTAAATCATGGTAGTTCTCTAAGGAGTCCAACTCTTCTTGGGTAATGGGATTTGATAAGGGATTTGTGCTTAGAAGATAAGCATGTGTAAGCATCACAGGAGCAGCAACAGATGTCCATGCATGGTTCACATACTCCTCCATTGTTGGTATTTCTCCACTGTGGGCCCAATTTGCCTCCTTTAGATAACAGTGAATTAAGTCTTGCCACTGCAACATTTACCAATACAATATTAATAGCATGATGATGATGATGATGATGATGATGATGATGATGATGAAATACAATCAATCTTCTGCAATTCAAATAAGCTCACAAGGTATGGGCAATGTTTTTGAAAATATAATCTCTATACATAATTTTTTATTGAAATGATATGAAAGTGATTTAGTATAAGTTTTATATTTGTATATGATTACTCTCTGATTAAATAAGATAAAAATGATAGGTATATATACACACATAAAATTTAATGCAACTGAAATTCATTTTAAATGTGTGAGAAATATATTTTAAATGAATCTAAGTCATGTATTAATTTTTATAAGAAAGTTACAAACTCAGAATTTATGCCATGAATTTTATTCAGAATCAGAAAGAGTGGTTGTGATTCAACTGATGTATTGTGAAATTTATGCATAAGATGAATTTGGATCACATACGGAAAATTTTGAATAAATTTTTAGAATTTATAGTATTATTTAGCTTATTTGGTTCTGATTTTCAAAAAAATTTACTTTTTTATTTTCCGTATTTTAATGTTTTCAATGATTTTTTTTATTATTTTAAGCAATTTTGTTTTTAATTTTTAGACACACCTAACATAAATACACTTAAAAAGTAAAATATTTGTGAAAAAAATCTTTAAAAAATACACTAAATACCCAAAAAAAAAAACGAAAATTTAATACATTTTTCGTATTTTGTGTATTTATTAATTTTTTAAAATATTTTTTCATAAATATTTTATTATTTAGATATATCTAAGTAAGGTGTATCTAAAAAAATAAAAAAAATTACTTAAAATTTAAAAAATATTTACTAAAAACAGAAAACACGAAAAACAAAAGATTCAGTTTTTAGAAAACTAAATTCAAAAGGCTGAAACCAAACAAATTGATTGTAATTTTTACAGTTTCTATTTTGTTTTTTTCAAGTGTAAGGAAAGTGTGCAACACCTTTCTTTTAAGGTATGGAAGGATGTGAATTCCATGCTCCTTAAGAGTGTCATAAGCCATTTCATTAATCCAATTGTAGAAACCAAGGAAACATATCTTCATATAATCCGGTAAATGTTCTACTGCATTCACATCCCATCTGAGAAACAAAAAAATTGTGTCAAATTTTATGTTAAAAATGATAGTTGTGCTCAACTGGAAATGAAATGTTCTTAATTTCTGCATGTAAATTATTAACACTTAGCTTGCCAGAAACTGCACCAACCTGTCAACGGCATCTGTGAAGAGCTCGAGTTCATCCAAGGTACCGTAAGCATCATAAACATCATCCAAACATGTTGTTAGTATATTGATCCTTGTTTCCATTCTCCTATAATATTGGAATTGAGGCTCGTAAGCCTCTCCCAGAGACCATAAGTAATTCTCCATCACCCTATCCCTCATAAATGGCAACCTTTTCCTCCAACGTGTACTTTCCCACCACCTATATTCAATGAAACCGATGAAGAATGATAAATGTAAGAGAAATTCTAGAGACAAAAAGCAAAAATAAAAAAATAATACAACTACATACATAAATTAACTATGATTTTGTTGAGTATGGTTTAATTAGGATTCCTTAGGAAGAAATTTCACTGGATGAATTTTATTGATTTGTTTCACCTCCAATGTGGACTACAATTTTCAAACTATGGTGCATTTGACATGTCCATATGATGTTATGTGAATGCGCATAGCAGGTGAAATAAAAGTTAGAACCGTATAAGAACCCTTTTACTTGAAATGTGAACCATATAAGTTATCTTACCTTGACACGTGTTTTAGATCTTCTTGATGAATTGCTTGTACCATGTTGAAATCCAATTTGGCAAACTCAAGCAATGTAGGGTTCATGTCCGATCTCCTCTCATAAGCATCAATGAACCACCTAGCTTCCATTCTTGGCATGGTCCAATGTAGTGGAAGCTCCAAAGCATGACTCACTAGCATGGCTAGATTTGGTTCTGTCCTCTTCTTGAGGTATTCTTTGAGATGTTTAGTTGCAAAATCTCTAGCCTCTTCCAATATGCTTTCACCCTCCATTAAAAGGTATGATGATTCATACAAGGATAGTAGCCCCTTAATGTCCTCACTCAAGGACTCCTTGAATTGCCCAAACTTGTCCTTGAAATTATTGAAAACTTCTACATGCAACAAAGTATACTTTTAATTGCTAATTACAAGGGATGAGCTTCTGTTTACATTTGCATCTATTTATACTCATTCATACTCTTTTTATAGGCCCAAATTCGGACTCACATCAATAATCTGAACCGTCTAATTTGTAAATTTCGTAATAAAGGTTATCTATGTAAAAAATCAATTTCATCAAACATCTATATATATAAGAACAAATCACATTTTGTTTTATAAAATGAATAGTAAATATGATTGTAAACTTAAACTATTTATTTTATAAAATAAAATGTTATTTGTTTCTCTATTTATATTTTTCCGATAAATTTAATTTTTTTTTATGAATAACTTGTACTGTAAAACTTATGAAATAGACAGTTTGAATGAACCGAATGGGGGTCACTGCTGTGCTGTTGTGTCTCAATTTGAGGTGTATTATGGACTTATTTTTATGATTCAAACCGTTCATTTTGTAGAGTTCGTTGAATACTTCATGCCTACCAAAAATTATTAATCGGATATCAATAACTATATGATCGGTAATCAAAAAAATAAACAATAAGTTTTTCTTTTGAGAAATAGCATAAAAAATTTGCAATTCGATTATATACTTATTGATATCTGATTAATATGATTTTTGATAGACATGAAATATTTAACAAATCCTAAAAAATGTACGGTTCGGATCATAAAAATAAGTTCATAATATACCTCATATTGAGGCACAACAATCACTCCTATACCTTTAACATAGCAATAATTCCAATTCCTTAAATGATCAAAGTGAGTCCAAATTAAAACTCATAAAAATAGTATGAATAGATATAGAAAGATGAATTACAATGACTAAGATAAAAAGATATTTATATTCTGTAAGTGGTGGTGGAGCCACCATAAGTGCAAGAGAGGTACGACCTCTCTACTTTATTGTAATGATATCAATGAAATGGGGATGGATATAAATTCCCATCTTCTTCCTTGACATTTCTAATGCCTCCCCTTGGGTTATACTGGATTTTTATTTTTTTTAAAGGGGGGTTTGTGTTTTTGAGATATCTTGAGTTATCCTTTCTCTTGCTTCAAGATTTGATTCTACATAGTGGATGGGGTGTTCTGTGGCGTTCTCCATTTTTTGTGTACAAGTTTTCATGGTAAAAACTAAGAACCCACTTCGACTATCCAAATTTGCTATGAAATTTTTCCTTCCCTTTCTAGATTCTTATTTGTGTATCCAAGATCTTGTGATGGTTCTTATTGATCGGTAAATTTCTGTGTTTTTCTGAAAATCTTTGATTTGCCATTAAGAGCCTTGAACTTGTGGGCTCCCATGAGATGTTTATATATATTGGAGATGGTATTTTTGTTCCAATATGGCCGGAGTTTTGGCTAACTGATCTTTACGTGTGCCTATCGTTGCTGTCGCTGAATTGCTAAGGAGCTGCTACAGTTTTGTTGAGAATATATTATTTTAATAATTTTTTAATTTTTTACAAAAAAAAAAATATATATATATATATATATATAGAAAAATAAAAGAATAATGTGATAACTTATAATAATTTTTGATTTTTTTTTTTTAAATTAAAAGTTATCAAATGAGACAAGTTGTGAATTAGTAGCTATGAGTGTTTCCCTTTTTAAACGGTGTATTGCCTTTTATGTATGTAATGAATTCATTGTAACATTTATGGTATGTTTGATTTGGTGGATTAGAGTATGGGATTGAGATTATTAATCCGTGTGCCTAATTATCCTATGTTTATTTTAACATTTTGGTTTAGGATTATTAATTCAATGAATAATTAATCCAACAAATTTGTAGGATTATTAATAATGGGGTAGGGGTAGAATTATTAATCTAATATATATTAATCCAATAGGATAGTGAATATCACACTAATTTAATAAGATTATTAATATTTCACTATTAATCTTGTAAATCAAACATGACCTTAATGTTTTAGTGTGAAATATATGACTTACGTATCAAAAAAAAGAAATTGGGATAGTTTTGAAATACTGCATAAAAGTCAAACTTTCCACGCATAGGATTGTTGACTAGGAAATGACTAGTTACCTTTAGGGACATTATACCGATGTTGCCTCAAAAGTCTAAATTCAAGAGCTATAGCATACAAATCTCCTTTGTTGCGCCAATTCATTTTGTGATCAATATCAATGTGTATGCTCTCCAAAATTCTCTTTATTTCAGCCTCAAAGTGATGAGATACTCCAAGTCTTTGCAATGAATCTACCAACTCAAGTTTCTCCAATGGCTCCTCCAGCTTCTCTATCATCATTTTCACATCTTCCTTCAACTTAGCTGCCCATTTTTCATACGACTCTCCCTGCAGATATATATATATATATATATAATATACTATTTTAAATTATCAACATTACAAGTGTAACCATAGTATATGTGTGAGAGAGGAATGTGGAAGAAATAAATATGTGTATTAATATTTCATTGGTGAATTAAGTTAAATGAAATTATAAGTATGGTGAGATTGACGAATGCAATTACTAGTGTAAAGTATTAGATTACAGATGTAAAATAAATTATATTTATTTGTATACTATGTGTGATGATATTAATTGGTTGTGATTAAATTTATAAAATTATGTAAAAACTTTTATTATATAAAAGACGATTGTTATTTTTAGGGTAAATTATATTGGTAGTCTCTATATTTTACCCTTTATGTTATTTTGGTCCCTACACTTTTAATTAGCTTAATTTTATTTTTATTTTTATTTATTTATTTTTTTGAGAAGACAGAAACATATCATAGAAACAAGAAACATAATACAACTCGTAATGGTTAGCTCCTATTGGAGGCAAGCTTCGCAGCTACATGTGCTACTTCCACTGCCTTCCTAGAAGCCTTAGAAATACAAACATAATCAAACTTGTTGCATAGAGCTCTAATATCAGATAATGACGGTGTTTTGGAAAGAGTTTTTTTTTGTTAGTTTTTTTGTTAAAAGATAAAATAGGTTAAAAAATAAAAAATAATAAATTCAGATAAAATATCACATCCAACTCATAATTATTTTATTTTTTTCTCACAATATAACATCTGACTATAAAAAAATCCAACTATCTTCTCAAACACAAAAAATTTTTCCTTCAAAAAATAATCAAAAACTAAAAAAACTTACTAAAATAACAACTTCCAAACACCCACAATATACGCATTGTTTCCAATCCTCCGTATTGTTCTGTCGGATAACATATCATAGTGTATTGGTTCAATTTTGACTCTTAATTTTAAATTTTGTTTTAATTTGGTTCAATTAATAATATCATTAACGTTTTTTAAGGAAAATTATCACTAAATTGGTTGAGGTTAACTAAATGAGTTGAGTAATAAGTTTAAAATTTTGCTCTTAAAAATATGGCATGTGACACTTATGTACGTATTTTTCATTAAAAAACCAAATTTAGATAAAATTATAAATTTCTAGTCAAAATCGAGCCAATTGATAATACATGGACTAAAATGACAAAAAAGTAAAGTATAAGGACTACCATCCTAATTTACATTTATTTTTATAAAGTGAAAACAAAATAGTCTTTTCACATTAGCAATCAGAAATCTATCTACTTAACTCAATACATATGGGAAAATTATTAGGTACTCCTGGAGTACCACGTGATCATATATATTTTCTTATCAATTACCATTTATTATGTCCTCTCATATTCCTTAATTATCTGACATAAATAATTAATACCTCACATTCTCCACCAATTATACTATTATAAAGCACTACATGATCGTACTCAAACTACCAAATAATTACCGATAGATATGATCTATTAATTTATTTTTAAAAAAAAATTATACCATTCTGTGTATTTTTTTTTTTAATTTAACGGCAAAATTTTAAAAATGTTGCTAATAATATACTTTTAGGAATAAAATAATTTGGTGTTAAAAAATTTACTTTTTGAGGCAAAAAATCTAATCCCACAGAAATATTAACTCATTATTAAATATCCAATTTCATCGCTAAAATAGAATAATAATCAATGTGTTTAGTTTTAGTTTTCTAAATTTAATTTTCTCAAAATAGAGATTTTTATTTTTCGTGTTTTTTTTTTTTGTTTTTAGTAAATATTTTTAAAATTTTAAACATTTTTTTTAACTTTTTTAGATGTACCTTACTTAGATATATCTAAAACATAAATATTTGTGAAAAAATATTTTAAAAAATTAATAAATACACAAAAAATACGAAAAATATACTGAATTTTTTTTTTTTTTTTTTTTTTTGTTTTTTGTTTTTTTTTTTTTTTGCATTTTTGGTATTTAGTGAATTTTTTAAACATTTTTTTCACGAAAATTATATTTTTTAAGTGTATTTATGTTAGGTGTGTCTAAAAATTAAAAAATTACTTAAAATATTAAAAAAATCAGTAAAAACAAAAATATATAGAAAATAAGAAAGTAAATTTTTTCAAAAAATTGGAAACCAACATGGTGATTTTTGACAACTAAAATATTTCATACTCAAAAAGTAATTTTATTCTTAAATTTTTGTTTCTAAAATCTTAATTTGTTGTAATAACTTGTTAATATCAGTTTTTGTTTCCCAAAAATTGTAAAACACTTTAAAAAAATTATTAAATTCTATAAACGTAAAAGAAATAAAATTTATTTCATTTATTTTAAACAAATTTTCCTTCCTTCCTTCCTCGCCCTTCCAGCCACCACCACCCACTATCTATCGCTATTGCCGCAGCTAATCCCACTGCCGCCACTGGCCACCACCTCCGGCTTGTCCTCCTCCACCTTCCACCACCCATCCAGCCTCCAGGCCACAAGCCATCAACTCTGGCTAATTCCCTTCACCTCCAACCCTTCACTTATTTTAAAAAATAAATTTTTAAAACACATTTATGAACCATATATATATTATCAAAAACAAATAAATTGTACGTACCGCGTAAGTGCTAGTGAGTGACTGTAGATAATCGTATTTCCAAACAGGAGGCTTGTAGTTTGCTGATCGCCTAACAATAGTTTGATCACCAGGTTGAGTCTTCTTCTTGGTAACACTACTATTACTAGTATTGCTAGTCATGCAATTGCAGTAGAACCAGAGAGTTTTTGAAACTTGGGTTTTACAGATTGATGGAGATTCCAATGAGAGTTGGCTTCTTTTATGCAATGGAAATCGGGAACTAGTCAAACTACAAACTGGGTTTGGAACAACAAGGTTCAAAGCCATGATTGTTTGATCTTTTTTCTTACTACACCTTGTGTTTGTTTTACATAAACTGCCCAGTGGCTCTTCTTTATTTATAGGGAAAATTTTGAATTCAATTTTTTAAAAATTGCGTTTTTTTTTTTTGTTTTTGTTTTTGTTTTTGTTTTTGTTTTTTGTATTTTTGTATTTACAATGATTTTTTTTTTTACTATTTTATTTTTTTTTACTTTTTAAATACACTTAATATAAATACAATTAAAAATATAATAAATACAAAAACTCAATATATTTTTGTATTCTTGTGCATTTATTGATTTTTTAAACCATTTTTTTTTATAAATATTTTACTTGTTAGGTACATTTAGATTAGGTGCATCTAAAAAGCAAAAAAAATTGTTTAAAATATAAAAACAAATCACTAAAAATATGAAAAATAAAAAGCTTAATTTAAAAAAAAATTAAATTATGAAAATTAGAACCAAACAAGGTGGTATTTCTACAAAACATTTATAAATTTATAAAAAAAATTATAATTTTAATTATTAAAATTGATAAACTTTTCATTGATTTTTAAAATTTTTAAAAAACTTACACTGAAATGCAAATTTTCCTTATTTATAGCATTAGTTAAGAAGTAGTTAAAATAACCATAGTGTGGTTAGCCTAGTGGGTGACGACTAGAGTTTGGAAGTTTGCTCCCTTCAGGTCTTAGGTTCAAATCCCCTATAACCAACAAATGCAAACCTTGGGGTCATGGTCCGTAGGGCAAGAGCCCTATTTCAAAAGGCTTGTTCGGACTTCCTCAAAAAAATTCAAAAAGTCAAAAAGTCACTATCTTATTTAAGTCACATCATCTTATTTAAGTCACATCACCTCTCTAAAACATCACTTCAAACCCAACCCAAATCCAACCCATATTTCATAAAAAGTCAAAAAGTGTACTTATTTAGTCTTCCCAAACTTGGCCTTAGTCAGGTGCTCGTAACCTAACCCAAAATACCCTACATAACCAAAAAAAAGTAGCTAAAAGTGATTTTTGCTTTTGAAATATGTAAAACATGCCTAAGTATTATAAATATTTTACTAGCATTTTATAAGTCTGAATAACAGGGCGCTTACATTATTGATTTGAAGAATAATTTTTATTTATTTATTTTGTCCTCTTTGTTGCACTCATTGTATAAATAGTAATTTGGCAATCCAGCAACATCACTTGACAATATTTTTTATCAATCACCAAATTACCATACTCTTTGTTATTTTCTAATGACCCAATACAAAAGTATCAACACCTTATCCATCAATCATAACACCTCTAAGGCATTATATGACCATATTTCAAAACCACCAAATAACTTATTCTTTGTGGCATCCCATCATTAATAAAGTCGATAGCAAGATCCATCAAAAAATCATTAATGTACTATAAAGTAGTATTAGAGACTCACAATTTATATATTTAATTTGATTCACAACAATGTGATAAGAGAGATAAGTTCTATACAATCAAGATAAGTGCTATTATATCATTATGGGTCATATTATAATTTTCTTTTATGAGTTTCAAACATTTTTATGTACTATATGTCTATTTATTTTCTTTATGCTAATCAATCACTTCCCTCTAAACTTTTATATAAAATAAAGAGTATTAGATTTGGTGTAAATGTTACAATACTCATAAAATTGATTACAAGAACATTATGTCGTTATATCTGTTGATTGGTTTCTTGGAGAGCTCAACTGATTGGATTTTGCTTATATCTGGTGATGTTCTGCTGTGGAGATTATGCTAGCATAATTATAGCAACCCCGGTTTTCCCTCCATTCATTATTGTATCCCGGGCTTAGGTTATGTGGTGTGGGTTGTTGTATATATCTTGTTTCCATCCTTCAATACTCTGTATTTGAGCTATAGGATGTTTTGGGCAGGATTGTTACAAGTTGGGTGTGACTTGGAGCAAATGGTTGCTACCCAGAATTTTGGTTCTTCGCTCGAACGAGACTTTTGTCGCTCGAGCGAGCTCCTTGTTTTAGATCCTTCGCTCGAGCTAGGATTCCTTCGCTCGAGCGAGAGTTGGGTGTTGTGTCTGGTGGCTCGAGCCAGGGTTCCTTCGCTCAAGCGTGTGTCTGCGTCTGGGTTTAGACTTGAGAGTTGCATTTCTTGGCTCAAGCGAGCTTTCCTTCGCTCGAGCAAGCGAGGTCTATGTTTTGGGTTTCTTTGCTCGAGCGAGCTTTTCTTCGCTCGAGCGTGATTCTGGTTGCAGACCTGAAGCTTCGAATTGTTGGCTCGAGCGAGGCTTTCTACGCTCGAGCGAGTATCCTTTGTGTCTGGTCGCTCGAGCGACCACTCCTTCGCTTGAGCGAGCCTGGTGTATTTCAGTTGACAGCAGCGGGATTACACTTCACTATTTCATCTCCTTTTTCTCTCAAACCCTAGATCCGGCTCCTTCTCTCTTTACATACACCTTCTCTCTAAGGTTTGATCTATTTCTAGTATGTTCCTACCCTAATCTCTTTGTAAGAAAGATAGAGGGTGGTATGGGCTACATTTTAATATGAAAAATAGTGGATTTGGAGCACTTCGAGTTTGCATCATCTTCTCCTTTGGTCTCTCCATTTCGAGGTAAGGATACCCTACTCCATCTTCTGAGTTTTGTCATAAATTTTGGTCATTTTGATTAGTTGGTGTTGTTGGGTAATTTTGGAAAAAGTTAGGGTTTGATTCGTAATTTATAAAAAGGGGGTTTTCAAAATGTTAAACCCCATGGGTATATGAGACCTTGGAAAATGAAATTAGTGTTGTTACATTGATGAAATTGAACCTTAGGGTTGATATTGAGAATTAGGGAAAAATGCCCTAACTATGTGATAAATTAATTTGAATAATTAATTTGTGAGAATATGAAATTAAGTTGGAAATTATGAAATTGGAGAATTATAAAGTTGAATGGTGGAGTTGGATAAATTAATCATTCACCTATGAAAATGTTGATATTATATATGTTTAATGCATTTATTTTCTGTTTAGAAATAACTGCTTTGGGCTATCGGTGGAGGATAGTCTTGATTGTTGTAGACCCTGTATGTTGATTAGGGAAAACTGAAACTAATCACATTGAATATGTCATTGAATATGACGGTTGGAATAATACATCGAATATGTGTATTGATTGATCCTTGTATATGATGAGTGTTTATATACTTGGAATATGTGTATTGTGCGGGAGGAGATAGGGGATGGACTCCATTAATATAGCAAATATGCGTATTAAATTGAAGCATTGATATAGCAAATATGTGTATCATTTGAAGTTTGGAAGTGTTTTTAATATGAGTTGTGATCTCATGTAAATTGTGAAATATGGAAGTGTCTTTTTATGAGTTATAGTCTCATTGAATTGTTTGGCCAGGTTCTGAGCCATGTTCATGAAATGATTTGGATAAGTAAAGGAAAGTGGAATGTAACATGGACTATTTGCCATGGAATTGTATTGTGATATAAATTGGTTTATAAGTGTTAACCATCTATCAAATGCCATTGTTTTAGTCATTGCTCATATTTGGTTTAATATATCTCTACTGGGCTGTGGCTCACTCTATATAGGACATCATTCTCAGGTTCAGGTGACATGCTACCTCCAAGGACATAGCTTGGAAGGTTTTGGGAGTTGAAGACTCTTTTGGTTGTTTTGTTATTTTGATATTACATGTAGACTCAAGCCGAGGGCATAATGTGTATGAGTTAGAACTCTCTTTTTGTAACCAAGTGTTGGCTTGGAAAGTTATAAGCCCATAGGACATTTACTTTTGTTGTCAACATGTAATAATTTTGTAATGAACACTCTGATAAATAAAAATATGCTTTATTCTCTTATGTCTATGCACGTCAAGGATGTGGGTTTATATGTGTTATTTTGAGGGCGTTACAATAATGAGCATAAGGACTTCAAAATGAGGTCTTATTTTAAGGTCTTATTATGTTGGTCTGATATGCTTAAGTGATAGCAATGGTTTTAGCTTCTGTATTTTGAACTGAACTGGTGCTCTCTGATGTGCCCTGCATCAGATGCTATAGTCTATTTTTATGGCCTGTCTGCTGCTATGCTGAGGAGATAGCATTGGTTAGTTGGCTGGTTTGCTATGCTTAGGTGACAGCAGTGGTTAGTTGGCTAGTTTGTCTCAGTTGATTGGCTGTATGCCTAGTCTGTTCTTTTTTCGTTGGTCTCTTACCAACTGTGGGGTGCTAGTAAATGATAGGATGAGTTTTGTGGTGCCAACCTAGTTGGGATCATTTAGCTCATTGTGATGCTTCTGCACTTCCTTTTTCTTTATTGATGCAATTTGCCTTGTACCTTGTACTTGTTTATTCCATCAATGAAGTTTCTTTTTTGCCGATCAAAAAAAAAAAAGAGAACATTATGCCGTTATTTATTTATATTTTTGGATTAAAAAATTAACTTTCAAAACATAACTTAAATTATTTTTATAACAAAAATTGAAATTGCATTTATAAGATTTCAAAAGCACCATTTCATAAAACATGACGAGTTTAAGAAATAATTCAAAACTACTTTAAATTTGAGAAACTAATCTAAACCTCAGAAAAAAAAAAAAAAAAAATAATTAATAAACCTCATAATTTTTATTACTACTTTGTCAGTAGATGGCTTTATCCAGGGCCAACCCTAGACTAAGAGCATCCGCATCAGTCTTAACAAATTTTGAACTAAATTATAACCCAAAATCCACTTTTGTATTTTAGCTAACCTCTTTTTTATGTACACACTCCATCAAATTCTCTATTTTAAAATTCTATTTCATTAAAATATTATTTTTTATTCTTTTATCTTTTTCAATTTAAATATATAATGGATTAGCACTGCAAATTACAGCAACACAAAATTTGGGGAAAAATAATTTTGGCCAAGGATTCATAAAAAGAAAAAAAAAAGTGCAAAAGTTTGACATACAATATATTCTTTCAATTAATTTGGATGATGAACAATTGAGTTATTATTTAAAATATTGCTGAAAATATTTCCCAAAAAAAAAAAATACACAAAACAAAAAATCATGCCCACTGCAATCAATTGTCATATACATATATACACAAGCCAAAAAAAAAAAAAAGAGATTCAATAAGAGAAAGAGAGAGAGAGAGAGAGATGAAACTGATAGAGTAGGTGACGAGAAAGCCAGAATGGGAGTGATGGAGGAGGAAAGAGGGGGCGTTGTAGTCGAAGCGAGGGATGCTTATCACTGCTGAATAATACTCCCATGGCTTCATGCTCAGTCTCTCTCCTTCTCCTCTTTCTCATCCTCCTCCTCCTCATTCTTGCACTGTCATTTCCATTTCTTTAGCCATGTTTGTGTTGTTTGCACTTGCACTTTTCACAGAGCACTCACTGCCCACCCTTACAAGCAAATAGCAGCAATACAATCACACAGGGCGGTCGACTAGCCGGACGACCGGGCGATCAATCGGCCACATCAATTTTGGGCATTTTCCTTCTTTGTTACAGGGCATTCATGAGACATTTGGGAGGACATCCAGGGGGACATCCGGCCATGGCTTTTTGGCCCAGTTTTGCTCCAGAAAATATAATAAAAAATATATTACCGTATGAACAGTACCTCAACAAATCAGGTGAGAAACTGTAACAAATATAAAATGAATGGTTGGTATAAAAGAGTCTGATAGAGCACGTATTTATAGCTTTTGTTCTCTACAATAGCTTCAAAGCCATTATAGAGAGCCTGATGTGGATGCTCTAAGGCCACTAAGACTTGTGCGTAGGGTCCCCAGATTTTGACCTAAAACAAGGCTTCAAATTATTAGTTTTATATTATATTAAAAGTTCAAAACTTAATCTTTGTTTATTATTTGAGGCTAGTCTAAGGGGCTATTTGGGAAGTAAGATTTTAGCCTACTTTAAGCTAAAACTCACAAAAAGACAAAATAAGCTAAAATAGTTAAATATGACAAAATATCACATCAAACTCATAATCATTTCACCTTTGTTCTTACAAACATCACATCCAACTACAAAAAATCCAATCATCTTCCAAAACACAAAAATTTTACCTTACTAAAATTAGGGGTGGGTGCGGGTCGGTTGTGGCCACGAAATCTCCAATCCACCATTCATCCGTTAGATTGGTGGATTAGAGAAAATCAATCCGCATCCGTCCGCCAATCCGGCGGATGTGTATTGAACGGATTGGCGGTTTGGTGTATGGATGCGAATCGGTTTGGCGGTTTAAGATTTTATAAATTTTCAACATAATTCAACTTGTGCACTTCCTCAAAAAAAAAAAAAAAAGAAACTATTACAGTCAATGACTTAAAAAACTATTAAAATCACTATATGTCTCATCCAAAAAAAGAAAGTTTGAAACTTTAGAATATCACAATCACTGCATGGCTCATCCACATATTACAATCACAACATGATTCATCCACATAAAGTATTACAATTTGTGATTCTTAAAATATAATAACAATTCAAACCACCAAAACCATGAACAGGGCAGTAGTAGAGATTGTATGTTTCTGTATTGTTACATCTATATATGTTTTTGAAAACAAAAACCAACCAGCATATATCATATTTTATATTTATTATTTTTAGAATTAAATTTAAAAACCAAAAAATATAGATAAATAATACGTTTATTTTTTTCAATTCAAAAAATATATTCAAGTTGAAAACTTTTTTTCAACAGAATATTTAAACTTTTTTTCAATTGAAAACACAAACAAAATATTTAAACAAATTGAAAACATAAAGTCTTATAAATTATTAGGGGTGCTCGCGGTTTGGCAGTTTGGTTGCGGCCAAAGGAATCTCAAATCCGTCGTCCGTCCGCCAAATTAGCAGATTGGAGAAAATCAATCCGCAACCGTCCGCTCGTCATCATGCATCCGTCCAAAATGCGGCGGATCGGTTCGGTTCGATCGGTTTTGACGGATCGGTATATCCATTGCTCACCCCTAACTAAAATAGCTAAAAAAATAGCTTACTAAAATAGCAATTTCCCAAACACTGACTAAAAGGCCCCCAAAAAAAAAAATAAAAAAATAAAAAAAATTGTTGGGCTCAATTAAAAGTTTGTATAATTAGTCCAAAAAATATATATGATATAATGGGTCCAAATAGAGTTTAATGTCAATATTGTAATAGAATAAATAATTTTATCTTTATTTTTTTATCCTCTCTCTTTATCATATTTTAATTGAATAATTTTACTCTAATTTCTTTTCCTTAATTTTGTTTGCCCTAATTTTTCCCCCCCCCCTCTCTTTATCATAATTTAATTGAATAATTTTGCTTTAGTTTTTTCTCCTAAATTATTTTTCCAATAATTTGAGTTTTGTTATCAAATAATTAGTGGATTGTGATTTGTGTGGATTATGATTATATTATCAGATATCATATTACAATAACATAATCATTTCGTTATCAGATATTAGTGGATTATGTTATTTGTGTTAATTATTTCTAATTAAATTATAAAACAATAAGACTCTATTTTATCTTTTTTAAGTCTTCGTAATAATTTTTTCGCATCTTAATATATGAAAATAAATTTTAATGATTATATGTGTAAAGAAACTTTTTGTAACTATTAAATAATAAAAAAAATTATTGATAACTTATTATTTTATCCGCGATTCTTTTATTAAAAAATATATGTAGAAAGGCTCCATTTTCAAAGCATGTTTAAGGTCCCATAAATCTGAGGAATAGTCGTGGCCTTATCAGATACATTAGACCATCTCCAATGGTTCATTAGATTCATCACCAAATTTGAATTTGGTGAAAAAAGGCACCTTTTTTTATCTCCAACAGTTTCATCAAAATGATATCAAATTGGGAACAGGCCAAAACTTTCACTAAACTGAGAAGCTGGATCAGATTTCACCAATTTACTGTGTGTTTACGTTGGAAGTGGGTTCTATTGAACAACCGACCGGACATCCGGTCGGTTGTCCCACTGGTTGTTTGGTTTGTACAAAAAATGCAAAGCTGCAGTGTTTGGCCTACGAACTGCTTGAAAAGTTGGTTGATTTTGTGGCACTAAGAATTGAACCTACCTGTCCCGGCTAGGAAATAATTGAAATTTAGCATAATCAAGTGGTGAATCAGAGTCTATTTCAGCCTCCATCTCAACCAACTTATCTATCAAGCACAACAACCTAAAGGGAAAATAAAAAATAAAATAAAATAAATCAATCTGACTACTTCACTGGAACTCAAAACCACACATAGATCTATATTATATAAATACAGAATTTTGGGGTTAATATAAAACGAATCACCATTGAAGATTACTCTGAATTAGGCTAAAAAAGCAAGAAAAACACAACTAAAAAAGATTGAAGTGAAGTGTCAGTGGGAAAAGAAAGAGAAAAAGAAAGAAAGAAAGAAAATTAGTTGGAACACCAAATAGAACACCAACTGTTGAAGATCAGATCTAGGCAAAGCAAAGCCCTATTTTAGGAAATTAGAGTGATAATGTGAACTGACAGAATATCCATTGAAGATTACTCTATTGGAATCTCAAGCACTCTGTTCCAATGTTCACGTGAATTACATATTTCAATGTGGTGTCAATCACCGAATGCAAATCCAGAGAGAGAGGAGAGAAGTGGTTGACGGATTACCATTGATAGAGAGAGAGAGAGAGTGAAGGATGACCAAAAAATTCATTTTCCTTGTCTGGTCGACCGGCCGATCATTCCTCCGGACGTCCACTGTCTTTTGATGAAAGTTACAGCGCACCGTTGGAGTGGCTAATATCAAATTGAGGAACTTGTCATTTTTTTACTCAGATTTGATGAAAAAAAATAGTGAACCGTTGGAGATGCTCTTATTATAGGCAAAGACCATACTTTTTCTTCACTTTCATTATTGAATCAAGTACATCAAGTGATTAATTTTGTGGGTTTATTTTACAATAAATTTAGAGAAAATAATTGTACAGTAATGTAGCAAAAAAAAAAAAAAAACAAAACAAAACAAAACAAAAATACAAAAATACAAAAATATGAAAAAGTATAATATTTTAATTATTAAAATGTATACATTTTTTTCATGTTTGTGTGGTTTTTTTTTGTTGCACTCACTGTACAATTATTTCCCTATAAGTTTACCATTTGTTACAAATAATTAATTTTAAATTTCACAATAAAAAATACAGATTGCAACTTAACCATAATATGGAAACACGACTGTTTGACTTCAAATTTAAAACATAAGAAGGGAGAATGGGCTCGACGCTCTTTGTTCTTGCCTCTAACATCATGGCCATGCCATCTCTATGCCGGTACATGAATTGAGAAACCCTAGCAATGTTAGTAGCAATCTCCACATAAATTGGGTTGAAAGGACAATCCATGAGTCGAGCTTCATTCAACTTCTTTCAGATCTCACTAACCAAATGTTCGATGTGATCACGAGCATATTTTGCAGAGCACTAGTTTCATGCATGTAAATCTGGATCTATTTTGAATTGTCACATCTTTCTACCTCATGCTAAACAAATTATTGACAAAAAAGAAGAAGAATAAGAAGATCATTTGATGTTATAGTGAATCAAACAAAATACTTGGAACCAGGGACGGAATTAAAAGAAGATTATGGGAGGTCATGACCCCCTATTTCTATGAACATTATTGTTTGTCATAGAATTTTTAAAATATATATATATATATATATATATGTATATCATTTTATATATAAAATGGCCCCCCAGTATAAAAATATATATATAATTCTTCTTCCATCTTGAGTTCTCTTTCTATTTTACATGGGAAAAAAAAACTTATTTATCATAGGGGTACTTACCAATTAGTCCTATTAACTAGACTTATTTACCTATAGGTCCTAACTAATAAATTTAACACTATAAAAATAAGAGAGTGATAAATTTATCACTAAAAATTTATTTATAAAAACAAAGAGACTGATAAATTTATCACTATAAATTTTTTCATAAAAATAAAAGACTGATAAATTTATCTTTATCACTTAATAAATTTATCAATAGGACTTAATGGGTAATAAGTCTCTAAAGTAGGACCTATTGGGTAATAAGTCTCCAAAGTAGGACCTATTGGTAGTTTACCCTTTATCATATTAGAAATTACTTCTATGGTATTTAATTTTTTTTTACGTATATATAATTTATATTTATATATCATATATATATGTGTGTGTGTTTGTGTATATGGTGGAAAAAAATTAATTTTCTTTTGATCCATTCGATAATGAAATCCTGATTCCGTCCTACTTGGAACTAATTTGCTACAATAGTTCTACTATGAAAGCACTAATCACAAAATTAGCAATAAAAAATACAAATTTCGCAACGTGAGTGGAATAGTTTCTTCAATGGCTGACCCATGGGTATGGCCCAATATGTATATATTTTAAAATTTCGTGTAAGCATTGTGCTTTCATTTTCTTCATTTTCATTTTTTTCATTTTTGTTTTCCTTTACCACGTTTTTTGCAACAAAAGCAAGGAAAATTGAAAAACACCCATTGTTTTCATTTTTTAGCTTGTTTTTTTTTTAAAAAAAATAAAAATTACTTTTCAAGTTAAAAAAAATGAATAGTTCAATAATTTTCGAAAATAATTAACCAAATAAATTTTAATTCTTAGAAATAAAAAATAAAAAATAAAAACACAAGCAAGAGAAAGAATAGAGACCCACCCCTTGGGTGGCCCAGTGGTAAGGGCGAAGACGTGATTGTGTGGGTTAGGCGCACGGTCACGGGTTCGATTCCCCACTGGGACACTTTGGGATTTAAGCGGGGAGCCGCGGCGGTAGGATGCTGTGATTGCTCCCCTGAGGATTAGTCGGTGGACGCAGCCCAGCGGTAGAAGCCGGACACCTCAGTTAAAAAAAAAAAAAAAAAAAAAAAAAAAAAGAAAAAAGAAAAAAAGAGAAAGAATAGAGCTGGAAACCACCCATGATGTGCCTAAATCATCAGCAAGTCTTATAATCAATGATGACCACTCGATTAAATCATGGTAGTTCTCTACACATTCCAACTCTTGTTGGGTAATGGGATTAACAAAGGGATTTGAGCTTAGAAAATAAGCATGGGCTACTATTCAAAAACGGATTTGGGCAGTGTGTTTGGGGACAGGCGTGGGAGATCAGCGCGAGAATTGTTTCAGTGTGGATGGGATTTGGTGGATGTGGGGCTTAGAGTTTGATTTGTAGGTTTAATCTTTTTATTTTATTTGTTTTTTATTTTAAAAAATATAAAACCATGAGACAAAAGGGTTGATTGTAAGGATATAAGGCCCCGTTTGTTTGGAACAGGCGTGGGAGATCAGCGCGAGAATTGTTTCAGTGTGGATGGGTGTTGGTGGATGTGGGGCTTAGAGTTTGATTTGTAGGTTTAATCTTTTTATTTTATTTGTTTTTTATTTTAAAAAATATAAAACCATGAGACAAAAGGGTTGATTGTAAGGATACAAGGCCCCGTTTGTTTGGGGTTATAGAGAGGAGATAGGGATGGGGATGGGGATGGGAATGGAGATGGGAATTGGGATTGATAGTGAGGTGAGACTCACTATCATTGTGTTTATTTTGGGAGATAGAGAGAGGCTTCGTAAACCCTTCTGGATTATGAATCTCCTTAGAAAGGGAATTCATATGGGCTTCTAGCACTTTGTATTAGAAAAATAGTCTGCCGGACTATTTTTTTATTTTTTTTTTATTTTTAACATTAATGTTTAATTTTTTGTTAAGTAAAAATCATTATTTTATTTGTTTTAGTTTTTTTGATTTTTTACATATTGAGCATTTTTTTTTGAACATTAATGTTTAATGTTTTTGTACTTTATTTATTTATTTTATTATTTTATATAAAAATAATTTAAGAGTTTCTACACCAACAACTATTATCAAAACAAACACAATTTTACTTAATCTTCTCACTATAAATCCCCTTATTAATAATCCCCTCACTATTAATTCTCTTACTATAAACCCCCTTATTAACAATTCTCTCACTATTAATCTTCTTACTATAAATTACATTCACTACAAAGAGTTTGAGCTTTTTAATCTCCTTCAATATATCTTTTAATGTAAGGAAGGATGTGCACCGATGTTCCTTAAGAGTGTCCCAAGTCATTTCATTTCATAAATTCAACATATCTTCATGTTGTCTGGTAAATGTTCCACTGCATTCAATGGGGGTGTTTGGGAAGGAAAAAAGTAGTCGGGTTTAGGCTATTTTGACAAAAAATCCCAAAAGCCCTCCTGTAGCAACCTTTTCCTTGATTTTCAAAAAAAAAAAAAAAAAAAAAAAAGAAAGAAAAGTTAACTTTTGGCCGGCTGCTGCATAGCGCAGCCTACACTGCCACCAACAGTGTAGGCTGCAGGTTTAGTTAATTACATTTTTACTCCTATACATTAATTTTAAAAAAAATAAAATGAAGGGTAAATTTATCATTTTAATTTAAACATCATTTCAAACACATTTTTCAATACAACAATCAACCCAAAAATTTAATCAAACTTCCCAAACACAAAACTAAAATAATCTACTAAAATAGTCAAAAAAAACCAAATAACCTACTAAAATAGCCACTTCCCAAACGAGTCCAATATATCTTTTAATGTAAGGAAGGACGTGCACCGATGTTCCTTAAGAGTATCCCAAGTCATTACATTTCATTTCATAAATTCAACATATCTTCATGTAGTCTGGTAAATGTTCCACTGCATTCACATCCCATTTAAGAAACCATGCATTCAATATATCTTTTAATGTAAGGAAGGACGTGCACCGATGTTCCTTAAGAGTCCCAAGTCATTTCATTTCATTTCATAAGTTCAACATATCTTCATGTAGTTGGTAAATATTCCACTGCATTCACATCCCATTTAAGAAACCAAAAAAAAAGGGTCAAATTTACTAAAATTTTGTCAGACAACTTTTAATTTTAATTAAAAAGTTAAAAAATCATTATAAATTATTATATCACTTTCGACTTTTTCATACTATTTTTTCATAAAAAATTAAAAAATTATTAAAATAACATATTCTCGCTCAAGGCTTTAGAAAATAAAAGCCCAAATATTTTTTTCCCTCTCCTCTCTCTCTCCCTTTCTTTCTCTGGGCATCATTAATTAGTTGTATATTAAATATGTAGGACCTGGTAAATCACAAAAAAATCTACTTATGTTTAAAAGCAAAATCACAAAAAAAATCTTTAATGTATGGATATGTCTCTTTATTTCTTGACTAAACTGAGAATTGTTTTAAAAATAAAATAAATCGATAGATAGCGTGTAATAATTCGACACAAGTTGTGTGTAGCACTACCAATTTGACATGATTATAACTCTTAAATATTAGTGAACTATATGTGAGATATATTATATTTTTGAGAGTGTAAAAATGAGGTGGTAAAGAAAAATAATAATGTTATATGATCAATACTACATCTACATTAAAATCTTACTAAAAGTATTTATGTCCAAATATTATTGGAAATTTAAATATATATATATAATTTTTTCTTACAACCAATCACATTTGACCATTTATATTTTTAGTATGCATAGAATTAGTCATGTTATATTTATTACCTTTTCATATTACATTTTAAATACTACTTTATGTAGTACAATCACCGATATTAAATATTGGATTGTTTTGAAAAATAGATTAAAAGTTAATTTTTTAACTTTTTTTTTAAAAAGTTTATAAAAAAAAAATAAAGAAGTGATGTAATAAAAAAAAGTTAAAAAGCTAAAAAGTTGGCTTTTAGTTAGATTCTCAAAACAGGCCATTAATGATGTTCATGCGGGACTCTATATATTAATGATTATGATAATATTTAAAACGTGATATTAAAAAAATTATAAATATTAAATTATTTAATCTTAGTCGGTCATTGTGGGGAAGCAATTAAACATTTTTGAATTGTAATTGATTCTTTCAACTTTATTATTATTATTATTATTATTATTATTATTATTATTTTATACATGGGGTAATTCTTTAAACTTTAAAATATGATTTTCTATTGTCTTTTAAAACCCATAGAAAATCTAATTACGTGATGGAGAATTCTATCATAAGCAGCCATTGATTACTTTTTTGGATCCTAATTGATTCTTTCAACTTTATTTTATTTTATTTTTTGTTTTTTTTCCTTTTATAGATGCGATGATTCTTTAAACTTTAAAATATGATTTCTTATGGTCTTTTCAAATCCATATAAAATCTTATTACATGATGAGAATTCTATCCTACACACTTTTTATCATATACATTTTTAATTATATTATTTTTTTTTAGTTATGATCAATTTTTTTCTTTAGTTACGATCAATTTTTTTCTTTAGTTACAACAATATTTTGAGATATTTGATTATGTCTCATTTGTGTTTGGTTATGATTATTTTTTTTTAGTTATAACTCAAATAATATGGGGTTATACCATTCTTTTTTTTAATTATAAAGTGTATATGGTACACATAGGGATAAAACTCGAAGAACTATAAAGGGCTCCCAACATAAAAAAATAGATTCTTTTTCCATCTTGCATTTTCATTTTGTTTTGCACCAAAAAAAAAAAAAAAACAAAAAACAAAAAACTTTTTCATCATATTAGAGAAATTTTTTTTTCATCATATTAGAGATTACTTTCATGGTAACTTTTCATCATATTAGAGAAAAAAAACGTTTTCATCTACTTCATGGTGTTTGAATTTTTTTTTTTTTTTTTTTTTTTTTTTTTTGTGTATTTGTATAATTTATATATCATATTATATGTGTGTGTGTGTTTGTGTATATAGTGAAAAAAATGTATTCGTCTTTTGACCCCTTCGGTGATGAAATCCAAGTTCCATTACACACTCTTTAAAAATTGTGTACCATAATCTTTTCCTTAGATGACAAGTAACAGTAAAATAACTGTCTTACAGAAATAACAACCAATCTCAAGTTCAATTCTATTCACATGTTATCAAAATATGTGAATGAAACATAAGTTTTAATTGGTTTAAAATGTTAGAACTTATAATTTTAAGTGAAATTAATATATTTTTTAAATATAAAACTTATAATTTTAAATAAATCAAATTTTAGTTATGTGTTTTGTATTGGAGTAATACTCCTCATAATTCATGTTCCAATATTTGTTCAGTTGTTACTTAAAAATTAGCATAAAAGTAATGAATTTTATTGTTCAAATGATAAAAATTTCGAGCCACATGGATCATGCAAGTATTTTTATAATTTTTTTTTTAATCTTTACATTGTTCAATCAAATCATCATCAGACAATTAATTTTGTGGGTCTATATTTTAGAATAAGATGACCATATTTTTCATATGATTAATTTTATTGTTCACCTTTTTATATTTTTAATGTTTATGATAATGAAAGCATATCTATTCCACTAATTATTTAGTTGCGTCTTTGTTGCTCTTGGAACCACTTGTCAACGAAAACTTTACCAGTGATATTATTATAGTCTGGTTTGGTAATGTTTATGAATTAATTTATTTGGTTACACTGAAAGGTTTATTAATGATATTTGATTGTAATTGTAAATTATAATTATTTACTTATTTATTTGTTTTTACTTTTTCAGTTTGTGACAACAAAAAAAAAAAAAAGTGAGATTTTTTATTTATTCATAATTAAATAAAGAATATTACTCACAAAAAGGCTATTTATAATCTACTGTCACTTTTTAACATAAAAGAAAATCGTAAAAATCTATCTTAAAATAAATATCATTTTCTAATTATTTAAAACTCCAAGTTAATCATCACACTTTAGCAAAAGTTAAGAAAATTGTTCAGTGTGTTTGGTTTAAATTTTCTGAATTTAATTTTTTGAAAACTGATTTTTTTGTTTTTCGTATTTTTTTTTGTTTTTAGTGAATATTTTTTAAATTTTAAGCAAATTTTTTTTTTTTTACTTTTTTAGATGCACCTTACTTAGACGCATCTAAAAAGTAAAATATTTGTGAAAAAATATTTTAAAAAATTAACAAATACACAAAAATATGAAAAATATACTAAATTTTTGTATTTTTTTTTTTTTGTATTTAGTGTATTTTTTAAAGACTTTTTCACAAATATTATACTTTTTAAGTATATTTATGTTAGGTGTGTCTAACAATTAAAAAAATTACTTAAAATATTAAAAAAATTTATTGAAAACATTAAAATACGAAAAATAAAAAAGTAAATTTTTTTGAAAATTGTTTTTAGAAAACCGAAACCAAACAAAGTGGTTAATTCTCACTTCATTTATATACATTTAAAAATTAATTTTTAATATGCAAAATTATAAGTAACATTATTTCAAATAAAAAGCAAGAAAGCAATGCTTAAAGTATATTTATAAAAATAAAATAAAATAAATTACATAAACAAATATGGAGGGATTGTTAGAAAAAAAGATCTCCAAAATCTTCACGGGCTACTGCAGCTGCAGGCTTTGTGTGAAGTGTCACATTATATCTGTTATGTTATTATGTTTAAAAAAAATATATTAAGGAGTTTTTATTTTTTTGAAGTGTTACATCATACTTACTATTGTCACATTTGGAAAAGTACAGTAAAGAGGAATTATTTTTTTTAAAGTAAAAGTTTTGAAGTGTCACATCATACTCGTCACGTTGTCACATTTAGAAAAAGTACACTAAGGAGTTTTTAATTTTTTTAAAGTGTCACATCGCTGGAGTGTGATATTAATACATGTGATATTGGAGTATCACATCATACCTGTCACATTAATAAAATGGTATAACTGTCTACCAAAATACTACCAAAATCAAAAATAGAACCACATGAAAAGAAACTCTCCACTAATAGAATTTAACAGATCAATAAAAAAAATTTAAAACTAATTAGAGTACTTATTTGTGATATGAAATTTATTGATAAATAAGCTTATCGACAAATAGCTTGATTTTGTGTTTGATAAAAAATGAAAACACGAATGTGACATGACAACTTTACATATTTATCATATTAAAGTTGTGGGTTCTGTTCAAGTGTGCAACCCCCTTAAGGTTGCACACCACATTCACCCTAAGTATTAATCCTTGGATTAGAAAGAAATGATTAGGACCATTGAATTATTGAATTGTGGAAAATGGAAACCTGGGCAACCGGTTAACCCTTTCGACTCTCTCTCTCTCTCTCTCTCTCTCTCTCTCTTCCCTCAGTAACTCTTTTTTTCTTCTCTTGCTTTTCTTCTATTCCTCTCTACTGCTATTGCCATTTGTGTAACGTCACTGTGTAACACTTGATTTCCAGCAACAACTACTAGCCTTTGTTGGGTTCCATTGTTGAATCTCTACACTACCCTCGATTTCCAGCGACAAGATAATAAGGCATTCTCTCCAATCAGATATCACGTATGGAGCCCTGCCTGTCACTCACTCTCTCTCTCTCTCTCTCTCTCTCTCTCTCTCTCTCTATCTATCTATTTATATATATATTCGCCCTCTCCACTTCAGTGATTTTCCCTAAACCCTAAACCCTCATTCTAACTTCAACCCCTCTACGATTTCCTAAACCCAAAACCCCTCCATCTACAACAATAACGTCTATCCCTTTTTCAATCGATTTCTGGATTAATTAGTTTTTTGTTGGGAAGATATAAAAAAGAAGATAAATTTTGGCCTGATTTCTAGACTAAAGAAATAGGTGTTAGTAAAAGTTTTTTGTTGAAAAAAAAAAAAGAAGGTAAAATTTGGACTAATTAGTTAAATTAGAAAATGGATAAATTTTTTTGAATCTCTCATCATAATCTTAAATCAGTCCAAATATGGGATAGAATACACAATTTTAATAGCATAGTTTTAATACTATCTGTTGCATGGTTTATTGAATTGTTCATGTTTTAAAACATTAGATGAAATGAATCAAAGATCTTGAGTAACCAACTTCCAGTTAAGTGTTAGCTGTAAATTATGCTTCCTTGTTATTTCTAGCTTTGATTCACATTTTCACTATTAAGTGTTAAGAACTTAAACTTGTGAAGTCTTGCAAATCATGGGTTTGATAGTTTTGATTTATTTTTATTTTTTTTATTGTTAATTGTTAGGAACATCCTTTTATCTATGGTCTAATTCAACAAATTTATTGAACAATTTTGGAGGAGCTTACAACTATATTCAGACTAGAAGCCTCAATACATTCAATCTTTCCATGGAGCAAACTAATTTAAACAATGAATTAAATCCCTGATATGGCATACACAAATTTAGGAAACTAATGTGTCCCTATTCCAATTATTTCTTTTCCCTTGTATGTATAATTTACCATTTTTTATTTTGTTACTCTCTCTCTCTCTCTCTCTCTCTCTCTATATATATATATATATATATATAAAGTAGCTCTCGACGTCTTTGTGTTTGTGTACATGTGTCTTTTGCTTCTTTCTCATTTGTTGAGAACTGATTATGTCGGTTTATTTTTTTTATTAAAGTAGACACATGTTTGTGCTTTATTTTGCTTGCTTTTGCCATGATTTTAACTTTTTCATAATGCAAAAATCATCCATATTGTGATAAGTTTGGAAGAAATAATAGAGAAATCTAGAAGTGAAACCGAAAAACAAGAACATGTGCCCCTATGCTAAATGTATTAGGGCACTAATTTAATATTTCTTTTAAAAAAACTTTAAGTTAACATGGGAATTGGCGTTATTATTGCATTGTTTATGATGTGCATGATATGTGGGCTTAACTTGTGATTTGAGAGAGCTGACACTGGCTTCCAACTTTGTAAATTATTGATCTGAAGTTTTTTCATTTTCTATAGCTTGTATAGGGACATCTATTTACAAGGGACATCTGTTTATGTTTCTCGTTTTTCCATTTGTTACTATGTTTTTGCATGATATAGTGCTTTTGGTCCATGGTGCTTTTAGGTTTTGCTGACTATAATATTCCCCTTTTGTAGTCATAGGATTAGATGAAAACTATCTGTAAATTTGATATCAGTATCAAACAACATTCTATGTTTTTTTAATTGGTCCATTTGAGAACCATTTCTAATTTTGAGGCCACTAGTGTGTAATATTGTTTGTTTTAGTGTTTTTCTAGGTCACTTGTGAAATTATATGAGTTTAATACAAAATGGATAGTGTTTAAATAATTTTAATGGACATTCTTAGCTGTTCTCTGAGGTTTAAGGTCCCATAAGATCACATTGTGAATTCTTTCAATCCTTAGTTGCACTTGGTTGGGCCAGAGTTTCAGCCTGTCTTCTGCCGAATATAAAAAACATTATAGTTTCTTAACTTGCTAACGTACCAGCGAAGATAGTTAGTGTTTGTGTCACATCTTCGAATTTGAGAGGGGACTTTCTTGTTTTTGCTTAAATTATGGGTGTGGCTCGACTTTTTGTGCCGCATTTCGAAAAACGAATAAGCGCTATAGTATCAGACTCCCGCAGTTCTGAATCTGATCTCACAAGTGCAATGTGAAATAGATAATCACCAAAGAGTCCTAATCCGGCAAATCTTTTGAAAAATCGATTTTGAATCAAATTGCTAAAAATAGACTGCTTTACCAGATACAGAGTCACCACCTAAATATTTTATGAAAAATTTAGGAAACCCATGACTCGTGCCAAAGGCCACGTGTCCGTCATCACCAAGATTGTCTCGGCTCGGGAACTTGGGTACAAGAGGGGAAGGTCATGAATTGAGCACCCCCGCTCGCCTGATCAAAGATCGGCCTCTACTAATCATGATAAGAATCTTATCTACATTATATGCTCTCGTTTCGGTTTATTAAGCTAGCATTACTATGTGATGCGCACACACACAAGTATAGACTAATTTGCAAAAATTAGAACATTTCGATTCATGTTTGTTTTGAAAATTGTTTCGAATATATACCACTTGAAAAAGTGATCGCATATAAACATTACTCAAATTATTCCAATTCAAGCAACTAGCCTTCACGCACAGGTATTCAAGCAATTTATCATTTAAGCACTTAGCCTCATGGCAAGCATGCTAGACATGGCAACAATCACACACATGCAATATGCTAAAGCGAGTAAAGGCTTGCCTAGTATTCCAAGCCAAAAGAGAAACTAGTTAGAAAGATGCATGATTCCTAACTATGCAATATGACTAATATGACACATGCGATATACAATCTAAATAGGCTCGGCTACTAGCATGGCATATGAATCAATTTGATAGCATGCGGTCTAAGAACGTTTTCAAAGAAGCATTATACTAACAATACAAGTTAGAATGATGAATCGAGCTCAATGCATGCAACACGATGGATGCAAACATGAAGTATGCTAAACAAAACATGATGCCCTAAACTAACCATCATAAGCTAGTAAATAAATGGAGAAAGACGTAGGGCTGGAAGACATACACATTATTACAACATTGCGTCCTTACACAGGAGGGTCCGAATGAACTAACTAACTAACTAATTAAATCTAAACTGATTAATTAACTACTACAAAATGAAATGAATAAATAACTAAACTACTTAACTAATTATTACAAACCAAATTAATTAACTATTCTAGCTAACTAAAATAATTACAACACGTAACGAATTAGCTATTCTAACTAATTAATTTACAAAGCTACTATGTTAAGCACAATATTAATATTGTTACAACACGAATCCCGAGGCTCAATGGAAGGCTCATGCATGGATGCGATTTCCACCTGAAAAAATCACTGTTTCTGCTGCTGAATGCCTCTATTGCACAGTAGAACACATGCACTGATTTCCAACTCCAGACCAACTCTATTCTGCTGGGGAGTATACTGCTGAATTTTGCAATGGTGGCCGACAGAGGGCCTGTCGTTCATTGATGATGGCCTGCTGGCCACCAATAGTGACTTGTCAGCCACTGGTGCCTAGACTTCCCTGCTGCAACAGAGGGAAAACAGTGCAGATACAATGTATTCTCAAAGGTTTGTTTGCACAATTTACCCCTCCTTATCATGAACAAATCAAAGAAGTGGTAAGTTTGGTTCACAAACCATCAATGGAAGCAACTTCATTGCATGATGGCCTATGAACCAAAGGTGCAAATTCAATAAATGTAACAAAATAAGACTCTCAAAACCACCTTCCTACCATGAAAGATCAAGGGAAGTAGTTGACAATGAATATTAAACCATTTTCATCACTAATGAGTATGAAACGACTCAAGACTCAAGGGTTCAATTAACGTCCGATTGAACCCTAACAAGTTATTATCTTGCATCACTTTTAATCACCAATTTTATTACTCCATTTTAGTTACCTTTCAATTCTTTAATCAATTAAGTCCAAAAGTGAGTTTAAGTCCTTTAAAGGAGAGAAATGTCAAACTAAGAGTTGGCTTAAGGCATGAGAGAGATATCATGCAGTTGATAATGAACCCCTAAAAGGGATTAAGCCATTAAGCATGACAACCACAATCTCAAGCTTAAAATAACAATAGTTTTGAAACAACTCTCAAAGCAAAGCAAAAGCTAAGAAGGGTGGGAGGTTGCAGAGGTGATTAAAGGTGATCACAAGTAAGGAAAGCATAAAATAAATGCTATCAACTCAAATAGGATGGTGGTTAAGGCCTAAACCACCAAACTTATGAGGACAATTACACTACAAGCATGCAATACAAAGCTCAAATGCAACAAACAGCTAAGAATAGTTCTAAAACAGGTCTAAAACAGTCCTAAAACATGCAGGAATTGAGCTAACAATAGCTAGAAAAATAAGCTAAAACATGGAGCATGTTAAGCTAGTAAACAAAGCATAAGAAGGGGAGGCTACCCCTCCATCTTTGGACTTCAAAACATGATTTTAGCCACTGAAATAACTCTGAAATTCAATATTAAAAAGCTCAAAAAGAGTTAACAACAAAGTGGGAAACACAACGGCAAAGGCCTTAGAAGCAAGGTGTAAAGAAGGGCTATCAACCCCTCTACCTGTAATGGCCTTAAACCACAAGTTTCAGCCCAAAAATATAAGTTTTAAAGAGCTTAAAAACAGCAAGAAAAGATGAAAAACAAGTGGTGTAGAGATGGTACAAAAGCAAGAGATGGTATACCTCTTGAAGAGGAATGCTTCTGTGAGTTATGAACCACTAATTTCACACTCTCAAGTGTTTCAATAGCTCAAAGCTCAAATCACCTCAGCATAAAGCTCTCTAGGTTTGGTTTAGAGTGTTTAAGCAAATGCTATGCAAGTAGAAAGGGAGAGAGAGAATTGTAGAGAGAGAGGAATTTTCCAAAATTATTTCCTCACTCCTAAATGTTTCTAACCTTTTAACAATGAGGGAATGTCATCTATATATAGAAATAGATGAGCCTTAGTCGAAAATATCAAAAAAGGGACAGCTGGAGCTTTGTGGAAACAGCTGGAAAAAATATCTGGGTTTTCCACTAGTGGCCGGCAGGCCAGAAATTGTGGCTTGCCATCCAAAAATGGTGGCTGGCGGCCATCTGCCGGCCACAAAAAAATTAGCTTTCAGGTCTGACTTCAAATGGGCATATCTCTCTCATCCGGACTGGGTTTTAGGTCATTCTTGAGTCTAAATTGAAGCCTCGGAAGTCTAGTTTCCAATGGAGGTGGCCTTACATCTAAATGCTAAGTGTGCAAAGAGATATGCCTATTTTAGTGAAGGTTGCTCATTTCTATCTTAATCGGATTGATGCCTAACTTCAAACAGCCATATCTCCCTCATCCGGACTTGGCTTTAGGAGATTATTGAGTCTAAAATGAAGCCTCGGAAGTCCAATTTCCAATGGTGGTGGCCTCACAACTAAAGTCTAAGTGTACAAAGAGATAGGCCTGATTTAGTGAAGGCTGCTCAATTATCTCTTAACAGTTTCAAGCCCAACTTCTCCCCCAACTAGTTTTCTTCCCTCTCCTCCAATTTTCTTCAACTCTAAACCTATAAATAAGAGGTTTAAAAGATTTTTCAAAAATTTCACTTCTCTTCCATTTATTTCTACTTTGTCCTTGCTCAGTTTACCGAAAAAGTGCAACTTTTAACGAAATGCGAGCCTCAGAACATCGTAAAAACATTTTCAAAAATATTTTGAAAGAGAGGGTTTTAAGGTCTAAAATAGTTTTGGTCCAAAATGGGGTGTAAAGTTAGGATTTAGAAGTTCTTCTTGCTGAAGAAATCAAACATTTGCACAGCATAACTTTCATCATCGAGTGATCAATCAGTGGCGCCCAAGTCTTAAGGATGGTAAAAAATGGGGTGTTTACAGTTGTCTCTCTTTGGCAGAACTCGAAGTCATGAAATGACGTGAGTGAATGCCAAAGCCCGAAGACGACCCATTTTGACAAGACCATAAGACTTGGGCAAACAAACAAAATGCAGATGCAGTTGGTTGAACCCGAGGGTTGTCTTCATATCCTTTTGCAAGGAATCAAACCAATGTAGTCAGGGGCAGAATGCAAAATGATGCACAATGTAACAAAACAATGTAAATACATGTAACAAAATAATCAAACCACAATCAGTGCAAAACCATACAAATACCACAAAGGGATGGAGATGCAAAATCAAACTAGGTTTTATATAGAAAAGAAGTGGGCACAACCAAACGACGCCTAACACAGGCTAAGTGCCTATATCCTTAATACTGGCCTCAGCGCAGCATGGATGCTTACACATAACAGAACCATGTTTTAATGTGAAAAGGGTGCGAGCACATGCAAAACTATGTTTTTTGCAGAAACAGAAAGAGTACAAGTAATTGGGTGGTATGATATAAGTAAGGAATTATCTGCTCGGGAAAGATAATGATTCTAAATGCTGAATGCAACAAAATAAAGTACAATGCAATGGATGTAGTGAATAAGGCGTAGGTCGAACCACATCTTACTTAGAAACGGTATGGACACAAAATAGACCATGCCTAACACAGAAAAGGTGTTAACACCCTCAATATTGGCCTCAACACAGCATGGGTACTTACACATGACAGATCCATGTTTTAACAAAGGAAAGGTATGAGCACATACCAAACTAAGCTTAACATGGAAAAGATGCAGGTGATAAAATGGATAATGTAGTAAATGCATGCGATAGATGCTATATACAATGTAATAGACAGTTAGCTGGGAAGTAAAAGTACCTTTACAGGGGCAACTGGCGATGACTCACCTCATGCTGCTGGGACTTCTCCTTTCATCTTGCATGATTCACGGGTACTACTTTTCTTCCTGGCTATGTTTGCAACTTTCCCTATTCTTCACAGGGTGATATAGACTAGGTTGGTTTAGTATCCAGAATTGAGGCGTATACAGCTACCTTAACCTATGGGGCTGCCATATTGATTTCAAGCCGAGGATACACCCCGTGGTATTTAAACCAGACTTTAGTCTCAGAAATTCTGAACCTTTGTGTTCTAGGCCTCACCATTCGAAACTCTAGTTTCCACCGTCTCAGTTGATCTCCTAGGAACTCACTACAAACACAGCTAGGTAGCTATACTAGACCACCTGAAGCCGTTCGGGCACGACAAACACTAAAGGAATTGCACCTTTAGAGGATTTAAGGTCTCCTAAACCTAGTGAGTGCACAAGATAGTGCGGGGGAAATGCACAAGACAGTGCTATATAGGTACACAAGACAGTGTGATATGGGTGAATACGTAGGATAACACAATGTAGGTGCACAAGACAGTGTAAGTGAGGGTACACAAGATAGTGCGATATAAGTGCACAAGACAATGCGATGCAAGGTGCACAAAATAGTGCGATGCAAGTTTGCACAAGACAGTGCGATACAAGGTGAAATGCACAAGATAGTGCGATGCAAGGGGCACAAAACAGTGCGATATAGGGTAGAATGCACAAGATAGTGCGATATAAAGTGCACAGGACAATGTGATACAAGGTGAAATGCACAAGATAGTGCGATACAAAATGCACAAGACAGTGTGACACAGGGTGTACAAAAAAGTGCGATGCAAGTTTGAATGGTATGCAGAGGAAAATGAGCAGTACATAAAGTAGTGCATTATGTATATCATGAAATAAGTGCAGGGAAACTTGTCACAACTCATTGAAATATAACACAAAAAGAGGCAACTCGACAAAGCTTTGTTAAGTGCAGAACAAAGTCAAGAGCAAGAGCAACCAATCACGTAGTTTAACTCAACCAGAGTATAGAAGCATGTAGGCATAATACAAAACACATGTATTGATCAAAGGGAAGATGACAATCCCAAGAGAGTTTTGAAATGGTCGAAGACAACTTTTGAAAGCTGAATCATATCTGAATCAACATGGGGATAAACTACCCTAATCCAAGGAACAGTGCCCAACAAATGGCACTGAGTGGATGGGGAGAAAGGTAGGTTCATGCCCCTTGTTCAAATGATGACTCGATCAGATACACTGAAAATTGCCCCTAGTGTCCAGTCATTGGCCACTGGTTGGGTTCATGCCCCTTGTTCGATGGATGGCCCGATTAGATGTATTGAAAATTACCCCTAGTGTCCAGCCACTGGCCACTGTTTTCAACATTATGCAAGCACATGTAATGGGGATCATCAGATCCTGTAACAGTTGTCAACCAATCAGACTCATGCTTCTCTTCTGACATATTGAGAACTTACTCCAGTCCCCTCCGAAGCAGGGACAGATTCCTCGTATACACTTTGCAATGATCATGAACGTGATGTCACTTGTATGGGCACTCTTAGGTCATTTATGAATTCCACACATGGACTTGTTTTCGAGTTTGGAGCAAACGTTCGTGTATGGAATTTAGGCAATGCCACTCTGTTGAACTTTGAGCGACAAACACACTATGGTGACTCGATGAAGAGCGTTGACTGAGACAAACACGTTATGGTGACTCAATGAAGAGCACATACTGAAACAAATACTAGGCATGATATAACAGAACTCACAACTGACCCAAAAGCATGAAAAAGACTTAAGGTAACTGATCATTCATAGTGCCCTTAGTATTACTTATGATCCCTTTAAAACTCAATTTCAATTTCTGTTTTGCTCAAGATAGAGATTCTACTGATAAGTTCAAGTATCGAAAATTGCTCCATTTGTTGATTCAAGTTAGTTATTTCTTACTCAGCGCAAGTAAATGATATGCACAGTAGTCGGTGTAGCTCATGGATTGATGCGAAGCTGACGACGTGAATTGTGCAAGATGATTGAGTTGAGATGGATGAGATAAATATGGTTAAGACCGAACTTCAGGATGAAGTTTCCTATGTATCCTATGAATGGGAATCAGGTCAATGTAGTTGATGGCAAAGGTTCACTTAGGTGTTGACACTCTCCTTTTAGCGCTCTAACTTTTGCCAAAATTGCCTCTTCGGGGTTTTTAACCTTGCGAGCTATTTTTTTTTTGGATTTCTCATTTTTCATGCTTTAACTTTTTCTTGGGTCGCCCTTTCAGGTTTTCAGCCTAGCGAGCCTCTCAAGGATAATGTTACAATATTTGTGGTGAATTTGATTTGTAGTCATCCTTACCCTAACACTTGAACAGGGTTGCATGCTTGCACAGGAGTCAGAGGACAAAGTGGAGAAGGCTATCTACTACCTGAGCAAGAAAATGCTGGATTACGGAGACCCGCTACACTCCGCTGGAGAAGCTCTGTCTAGCCTTGGTATGGGCTACCCAGGAAGCTGAGGCACTACCTGTTAGCTCACTCTGTAATACTGGTTTCGAGATTAGATCCCATCAAATATCTCTTCGAGAAACCAGCACTTACGGGTAGGCTAGCCCGTTGGTTGCTTCTGCTTTCCGAATTTGATCTGAAGTACATGACGCGCAAGTTAGTAAAAGGGAGAGCGATAGCGGAGTTCCTAGCCGACCACCCAGTTGAAGGGGATGAAGCAGTAGAATATCTGTTCCTAGATGAGGCCATTCTTGTATGTCGAGGAAGAGATGGACGATGTACTTTGACGGAGCGTCAAACCAATACGGTTATGGGATAGGGGTGTTGCTGATAGCACCCGACAATTCCCGCATACCCTTAGCATTCAAACTCTGATTCAAAGTGTCGAACAATAAGGCAGAATATGAGGCATGTATTGTTGGGCTAGAAGCCGGGCCCTGGAACTGGGGCAAAACGGTTTGGATGTCATCGAGGACTTGAACCTTGTTGTATCTCAAGCTAAAGGAGATTGGAAAGTTAAAGATGAAAGATGAGAATTTATCACAGACCTGGACGTTCTGATTCCTCTATTTGAGAAACTGAATTTCCTCATCTGCTAAGAGGAACAATAGGTTCGCTGATCATTAGCAAACTCTATCTTCTATGATAGACATCCCTTTTTGGAGTCCGGATGCGTCCAGACCATCATTGAACAGAAATTCGTGCCGACCTACGAGCTGATTGCTGCCATAGATGAGTACAAGATCAAAACCCCTGGTATTACAACATCTGGAACTTCTTGAAAAGGAAGCTTATCCACCAAGGCAAATGCCAAGATAAGAGGGCAATTCGAAGAAGGTTGCTCAGTTCATCGTTCTGCGGGGGTAAACTGTACAAGAGGGGTCATCTCGGGATGCATAAGCTATGCGTTGATACTGAAGAAATTCAAAGCACCTGATGGAGGCCATGCATGGAGGAGAGTGCGGAGCACACATGAGCGGGGTGATGCTAGCCCAGAAGATCCTTAGGCAGGGTTATTATTGGTCAACCACGGAGGAAGATTGTATTGGCTTTGTCCGGCGATGCCACAAATGTCAGATCCATGCAAACCGCATGAACATTCCACCGTCGAAGCTGTACAACATGACTTCGCCATGACCGTTTTCAGTCATGGGGATTGATATAAATTGGGGCTGTCACTCCGAAGGGGTTCAACGGAGCATGAGTTACATTTTTGTAGCGATAGACTACTTCACGAAGTGGGTGAGGCCCAATCTTACGCAATGTTGAAGGCATCGCATTATTGTAAGTTCATCAGGAAACAACATTATTTGTCGCTATGGGGTCCCGAATGAGATTATTTCGGATAATGGTTCCCACTTCAAGAAGGAGGTGATCGACTTGTTGGAGAAATACAACGTGGCTTTTCATAAGTTGTCTACATATCGGCCGCAAACCAATGGAGCTGTTGAGGCCGCCAACAAGAACATCAAGAACATTCTGCAGAAGATGGTGGAAACCTACAGGGACTGGCCAGATAAGCTGCCATTTGCTCTTTGGGGCTACCGAACTTCAATTCAAACTTCTACTGGGGCAACTCCGTATTCCTTGGTTTATAGGATGGAGGCTGTTCTGCCTATCGAAGTTGAGGTTCCGTCATTATGGGTATTGGCTAAGTGCCAGATAGCTGAGGCAGATTGATAGCAAAGCAGGTTCGAAGAACTCATGCTCTTTGATGAAAGAAAGCTGAAAGCACTGTATCACGTCCGGGGTTATCAACAAAGAATTGCCAGGGCTTTCAACAAGAAGGTTGAGTCCAGGAATTTGAAAGAGGGGGATCTAGTGCTCAAAGACAACTGAGCTCCCATCCACGACCTTAGGGGCAAGTTCAAACCCAATTGGACTGGCCTTTACATCATCAAGTCTATCTGGTCGGGTGGAGCTGTCGTTCTGATGGATTTAGATGGCCTAGAGTTCTCCCAGCCGATCAATATGGACAACTTGAAGAAATAATATCCCTGAGTGGCTCGTTAGGCTGAAAACCTGAAAGGGCGACCTAGGCAAAAGTTAGAGCATAAAAAATTTGAAATAATAAAACTGAGCTCGCAAGGTTGAAAACCCAGAAAGGGCGGCCTTGGCAAAAGTTAGAGCGCAAAATGAGAGTGTTAATACATGAGTGAACCTGAACCGAACTACGTAAGGCTTGATTCCCATCTTCGGGATACGTAGGCAACTTCATTCTGAAGTCCAGCCATAAACACCTCCAAATCAACTCTGTCCATGTGGTCATATTGGTCATCTTCGTCTATTCTACATTCAAGAGCTCGGTTGTGATCTCCAATGCAGTGCTATTCAGACTAGGGGTAACTTTCCAATTGCTGGATCCGGGGTTGTACATCTCAATGATAGATCTCGAGCGTGTCCAGTCGTGATCCATATCGAAAATGGTTTTGAAAAGTTTTAATAAAAGTTGATTTTGCTCAAATTAATCTTTTTACAACTTAGACCATTTTTGGACCAAACGGAAAATTTTCAGTACCCACAACCTTCAATTACATTGATTTCAGTACAGAGTTCTCCTACTCTTGAATACAAATTGAAGTTGCTTTTTATTACATTCATAAAGAAAACTTGAAAGTACTGATAAAACAATAAACTTGGGGCATGGATAAGTCAGGTGTTTCTGCGCCCCCTCCCAGAGCTTGTGGAAGCCTCTGATGCCAAAGTAGGCCCAACCTGCGCCTCTTCATTGAGCCAAGTTATGTACTCATCAGAGAGGGTGCAACTGAAAGTGGGAGCGGGGGCCAGAAGCTCTCTCGTCCTCTATGCTGTGGCACACCGAGCTAGCTGTGTGCCTCGGACTGGAAATGCGGCAGGGTACTCTATGCCTTCTTCTGGACAAGTTTGATCATGGCCAAATTGGCGCCGGAATAGGAACGGGAAGTAAAAGACACAGTGTGTCAGGCCAATCAGCTGAATGCCCGGCTGGCGAGACATGCTGTAACTCATCGCCGGCAAATTGAGCTAGGGGCAGCACCAAGCAATGTTGACAGCGGACAGACTGCATATCCATTCGCACCACCATCCTCATCAGGGGCATCGACTAGTCGTCGCCGGAAGAAATAGTCGCGTGCTGAATATGCTGGGCATGAGTCCACCACTTTCAACTTATCCATCAACCATATCTAGGAAAAGATGAAAAATGAGAGATTAAAGAATAGAGAGGTGTACATGGAGAGAAAAGTGAGAAAAGGGTTTTGAGAGAAAAAAATGAGCCTAAGGGCCGAGTGATGTGAGAAATATATGTGAGATAGGGTGGGAAACATTACCTGTAGCAGTAGCGGACTCCCCGCGAATCTAGTCATCTCTCGGCGATGAAAAGCATCCAAACCCATCAGTGTCTCAGCTAGCGTCATGGCAATACAGTTCTTGCCCTCTTTTAAACCTTGGGCAACCTCAATCAAACGGACACTAGACCCTCCGGAGCCTGGGCAAGCAAGAAATGAAACGACATGCACAAGCAAAGCGCATGTTGCCGAAAACCCTGCCAGTGATGATCGCCGCGGTCACCGGCATCAGAAAACCGACGAATCAAGCTCAGAATGTCCAGTTCTCTGTCATGAATCAAAGACCGAGCATCATGCAAAGTAAGCCCGCACATCTGTCCTAGAGCTTGGATGTGGCCAAAACGGAGTTGGGGCAAGATCTCTTCATCGCGCTGAGACTCCATCAAAGCTTGGAAGTCTTTGAAAGTGGGACATATCTGCCAAAGCTAAAAACATGAGTTACCGGATTCCAACACCTAGTTACGGCATGGAGGAACGAAAAATGTAGCGGGGTGCGGCTCAAAGTGAATAGTGCATTTATTCCGAAATCCCGAAAGTTCAACTTTTCCGAGCCATCCAAGTTTGCAATCCAATTTGTGAGGTTTTGGACAAGAAATGCTTCCATTTGGGGCAAAAATGGAGTTGAAATGAAGGAGTCACGAAGCTGGAACTCTTATAGAAGATAAGGCACTGTTTAGAGGACAGGTGGCAAAAATCTAGAGACCCCCCTACTAACTAGTTGACCGACCACTTTTCTGGTCGATTGACCACTTTTCTGGTCGACAGAGAACAAAAGTAGTCGACAATCTATTTTGGTGGTCGGCAATGAGCTTAGGTGGTCTACAACTACTTCTTGTCTCCAGCAGGGAGCCCCTAGCCTGTCTGTATACTGAGAATGCTGAAAGGTCTGAGTTTATTTCTGCTACGAATGTGTCTTGTTGTTTTGTTTGTCCAATATGCATTTGCTTATCGAGTTGTTGCTCTTTGATTATCGAGTTGTTGCGATTTGTTTATCGAGTTGTTATAATTCGTTTATCAAATTGTTCTTTAAGTTGTTTTGTTTGTTACGTTGCTTCACTACCTGACTTGGTAATACACGAATGTTCAATTTCCATCAATCTCATTTTCATGCTGTGTGATGCGATGCGATGCTCGGAATGTAAAATGTAACACTTTTGAACCGAAAAGCTGTTTTCATTCCATCATGGTTTCTTTTTACAACAGGGTACAAGTTTTAAGGAAAATAAAACTGCCTAACGCTATACACTGTGCTATAACTACTAGCAAAAAGAAAACAAATCAAAAACATCAAAGTCGGTGCTATCTGGCTCAAGATCGAGAGGTCCTCTTCACCCTCTTCGGCTGAGCAGCCTCTACACCACCGCCATTGGCACGCCCGTTTGAACCAGAGCTTCCATCCTCGGAATCCTCCTCGGCGTCGTCTTCGCCCTCAGAACCTGAACCGGTGTCACCACCTCCGCCCTTGGATGTCTCTAACTAAGGATTTACTGGCTCCTCGGAATCCTCGCTAGGCTCGTCATCACGTCTAGCAGGCGCTCGACGTCTCCCTCGGCCGCGTGTCGGGATCCCTCTCCCTACTACTGAAGAAGGCCCGGATGGCCCGGGCTGTAGAGGTGTCACCTGAAAAAGCAGTTTGAATACATCAGCCAGGGTATGTATATTAGATGCAAGTATGGTGCATAGAGTGAGTGCATGCAGATATAATATGTGAATGTGATGTGTTGGATGTGATCTATACATGCAGTGAATCAGTGTAGTGAAATGTTCAGTTTCGATATATGAGCAAAAGTATGATAAATACAAGGAAACCGGAAAGTACCGGGATGCCGTGGGAGTGCAGCATTGTCTCTCTCCTCAAAACCATAAACTCAAATGAGGCCATCGCCTAGAGCAACCCCTCAATATATCCTGTGGAAGGCTGCAGATGCAAGTTCAAGTCATCAGTTAATGAATGAATGTCTAAATATGTGAATGATAGATGAAAGCTGTGAAGCATACCGATGCTGAGTCAGGGGCCCTGACATATCGATGATCTGGCAATGGAGGCTCAAGCGGAATCTGATTAGGTGTCCCATACCGCCAGCCTGTCAGCTCGGTCGGAGGATCTGGCCACCCAGCGCACTGCCAAGTGGGGGGCATCCCCCTAGTCCTACCTCTCGATGTACTGGCCTTGCTAGTCGAGGGGATGTCTGCAGCTCGGGCGCGGCTTGATGAAGGAATGTCAGTAGCTCTCCTCATGAGGGCACGAACACTTGTCAGCGGGGGGCATCAGGTATGTGTGGAGGTATGTCGTGTACTCCCCCTCCTCATAGAAAAGGACTGCGTCAGCACCCTGCATAACGTCGCTAACCTCCTAGGGAGAGAGACTCTCTGTGGTCCGCATGTCTAATGGAGGCGGTGAAGAGATCTCCTGAACGGGATGGCCCAATGTCTGGCACATGAAGCGCTCCCCGAGAAACCAGGCTCTGCCAACTGGTCCATCAAACAGAATTTGGTATCAGGAGGCGCCCCATGCCCCAGAAACTGGAACCGAGAAAACCCTGGCATCGCTACCCAAGGCTGCCAGGTGATCTGCAGATAGCAAGTGCATGAATTGATTAGTTGTCATAGATATGCAAGATGAACCGAAGTTGAAAACATGAAGAACTGAGAGTTCTAGATTACCTCGGTCGCTCGTGCTGTGTGAAAATAATGCTTGAGATATGGCAAGGTCTCTCGGGGTCTGGGTCGGCATCGGCCTTCAAACCTACGCGAGTACAGCACCTCAAGTGGTGTCTCAACCTGCGGATCAGGAGCAAGCATCGGAAAATAGGCGCATACCCACAGCTGTGAAAGGCAAGACAGTGGCAATGAGAATACAGAATACACAGAAAATGCAGAATGCAGAATGCAGAATGTGAGGTGCAGAATACGGAGTATGGGACGTAATGTGTGCAACATGTGGACTGTGCAGTGTATAGGTAATGAAAAGCAGAAATGTAAATCAAAAGGGTAGAATGTACCTCCCAGGCTCTCCAATAGTCGCCTACTATGTTCCCGCACCTGCGGGAGAATAAAGGGTAGCAAGGCCAGCGCCGCCCCAATCGAAGTGGGGAGCCTGGGACAGGTCTACTAGAGCACTCAGAAGATGTAGCCCGACTATGTTCCCCCTATCGGAGAACAATGTGGTCCCAAGAAGGAACATCAGGAATCCCCAGGCGTACTGCTCCGTGGCCTCAATAGTCTCGGGCACAGTCCCTCTGTACTGCTCTGTGAACCAGGTGTATCTGACTGTGCCTGATGATCGGTAGATCAGCAGATGGGCTCCGAGTAGATAAGTCCAGGCTGCCTCCCGCTCACCCATATCGGAATCATATGGGATCGGCCGACCTCCCACGTCGAGGCCCGTCAACATAGCAAAGTCATATGGGGTCATCGTTATGTCCCCGGTAGCTGAGAAATTGAAGGAGTTCGTGGTGTCCCACCATCTCTTTACTGGTGCACCCAGGAGGGTCCTACTCGCCGCAAGACGCGATAACCCCATGCAAAACAGGCCGAACCCTGCCTCATCAACAATCTGTCGAACACCATCTGGAAGCTCCATGTACCACTCCCTCGCTATAATTGACCCATATCCCCGGGTAAAATGGGAAGCTACCTGTGTTTAGAATGAGCAGAAATACAGTGTAAGTTGTGTTCAGAATGAGCAGAAATGCAGTGTGTGAGCTGTGTTTAGAATGAGCAGAAATACAGTGTGAGTTGTGTTTAGAATGAGCAGAAATGTAGTGTTTGAGCTGTGTTCAGAATGAGCAGAAATGTAGTGTGTGAGCTATGTTCAGAATGAGCAGAAATGCAGTGTGTGAGCTGTGTTCAGAATGAGCAGAAATGCATTGTGTGAGCTGTGTTCAGAATGAACAGAAAATGCAGCGTGTGAGCTGTGTTCAGAATGAGCAGAAATGCAGTGTGTAAGCTGTGTTTAGAATGAGCAGAAATGCAATGTGTGAGTTGTGTTCAGGATGAGCAGAAGTGTTGTGTATGTAAATGTGTTCACAACGAGCAGATATAATACATAGTGAAAGCATGAAGTGTGCAAGAAATACAAAATACATCGCAAAAAATGTAAGAGTGCAGCATGCACCTCGGGCGCGTAGTGAGACAAGTGAGACTCCGACTCCCGTAGTAGCAAGTCTGCGGGTGCTCATCGCGCAAAGTTTATAAAATGATGAAAAGTGTTGGGTGGTAAGATGTGCTCCTCGAGACGGTACGTCATAGGGTCGAAGGGCCGGATCCTAGGCGGCAGCGGAATGATGTCGGGCTCCCTCTCCATCCTCGGAGGACCCTCGTCGTATGAAGCATCGTCAGCCATCTGAAAAGAAGGTGTAAAATGAGCAAAAATGAGCGAAATGAGCTAAAATTGCCAAAAATCAACAAAACTCAACTCTTGGGAAGAGAAAAAGTCAAAGAAAGTCAAAACCCAGGAAAAGGTGCTAAACTTCGAGAGAAACATATCTCAAGTGGTGAAAATGGAGAAAGAAGCTCCGAAAACAAATTCTGATCGGTTCAAAGTGAAGGAAATCAGAAGATCTTAGTGAGTCAACTTCGCGTGGGACGTTGGAAAACGCATACAAAGCCCGAATCTAAGAGGGAAAAGGGTCTAGGAAGGAAGATGAGTGATTTTCGGCCTTGTGTGTGTGAGCACTTGTGTTTTGAAGTTGTGTATTTAAAGAGCCGAACCTCAAAAGACCAAACTGCCCCGGACCTCAAAAGACCAAACTGCCCCGGACCTCAAAAGACCAAACTGCCCCGGATTTTACTAAACTGGTCGACCGACTAGTTTTTCAGGTCAATCGACCACCTAGGTGGTCTACAGGTGGTTTTGGTGGTCGGCAGCCCTCCAGGGTGGTCTTCAGGATCCCATTGTCCCCTCTGTGTGTTTTTATGCTGTTTGGAGTCGTTGGCTCTCGAGAAAGTGCAAGAAAAGTTCACTATTTTCGGCTCAAAATCTCCCTGCGGGAACTTCAATTCATGTCTTCGATGCACGGCTCATCGTCACTTGTCAGGAGCAAGGTGTATCCTTTTTAAGTACATTGTGACCCCTCCGATAGGTAAATCGGAGGTTGCGTCTGAATTGGTCTTGCCAAGACGTGTATTTCTTCGTTGAGTATATTGCATCGAATATGCATTGATTATTGTGCACAGAATGTGTATGCCGCGTGGCATTGCTATGCACTTCACTTGCATTGTTATGCACCTTTTCACTTGCATTGTTATGCACGTTGCACTTGCATTGTTATGGACCTTTTCACTTGCATTGTTATGCACGTTACACCTGCATTGTTATGCACACTTCATTCGCATTGTTATGCACGTTACACCTGCATTGTTATGCACACTTCAGTTGCATTGTTATGCACGTTCCACTTGCATTGTTATGTACGTTCCAGTTACATTGTTATGCACTATTCTACTTGCATTGTTATGCGCCGTTCCACCTGCATTGTTATGCACATCTCCCATGCATTGTTATGCACCTTTCCATTGGCATCATATATGCACGCGTTTATCTTATATTGAAATTGTATCTTGATATAGCGTTGATCATGTGTTCCTATTACATTGTACTTGTCAAAATCTCTCTTTTGTGCACTCACGATATTATATGTACGGTTCATTTGAAGTTGGTGAAACCAGACGATATTGTATGTACGGTCCATTCAAGAGAAGTTCCAGTTCAGTTTGACTGCTGTCTATCACGCATGTTCGCGTTTGGCACGCGCTTGGCTACCCTTCTCCATTCGCGTTTGACATGCGTTTGGACGTACCCTTCTCCACTTGCGTTTGACATGCGTTTGGACGTACCCTTCTCCACTCGCGTTTGACATGCGTTTGGACGTATCCTTCTCCTCTCGCGTTTGACACGCGTTTGGATGTACCTTTCTCCTTTCACGTTTGACATGCGTTTAGATGCCTTTCTCCTTTCACGTTTGACACGCGTTTGGATGCCCTTCTCCTCTCGCGTTTGACACGTGTTTGGATGACTGTGCTTTCTTGCACAGTCCTTCTCTTTTTGCGTTTGATACACTAGAAGGTGTTTCGTTTGAGACTTTGGGTGTTCTCGGTAGTCGCTTTTAGCCTTCTCCGCGTGAGACGCAGTGAGAATTGTATAATTTTCTTACATCCTTTCTACACGAGATGTAGTTTGGTTCGTGTTTACTTGTTTATGTACGAGTTTGCTGTAGCATTCCTTTGCATAACATTCACTTAAAATATTGTATTTATTTTGCATAAATGCTTCATTACAGTCTTATTTGCATAATCGTAAGTTATGTTCTGCATTGTGCATGTCATTTGCATCTTGCCCTTGCCTGCGGGCGCATCTCTTTGTTATCTTGCCTGTTTGTCTAAGTCTTCGGCCTTGTCAAAAATGGGTCGTCTCTGGGTTTTGACATTCACTCCCGTCATTTCATGACTTCCGAGTTCTGTCAAAGAGGGCCAACTGTAGACACCCCATTTTTGACCGACCTTAAGACTCAGACGTCATCGTCTGTTCACTCGGTGATTGTGCATGTTTGTGCTCGTTTTGAGTTTCCGGAGCCTTCGGCTGAGCGCCTTGTCTCGGGACCTCTTAACTTTCTCCTCTTGGCCCGGTTTTTGAACCATGCCTTGCTGCCTTTGCCTAGAGGGAGACAGAGGCCTGTAGGCCACTTTTTGTAGCCCTAGACTACCTTTCCCTTTTGTAGGCCACTTGTAGTGGCCTGTAGACTAGTTTTCGGGGCTCCCGGCTGAGTGCCTTGCCTAGCGGACTCTTGTCTTTCTTCCTTTTGGTTTGTTTTTGAACCAAACCTTGTTACCTTTTGCCTGGGGGGTGGAATAGGGGCGTAGACCAGTTTCCCCCCCTGTAGACCACTTTTCTTCCCTGCCAGCCACTTTTGGTGGTTGGCCAGCTAGGGTGGGCGGTCTGTGGACCACCTAAGGTGGTCGGCAGCCTGCCACCACCTTCTACTCTCTCTGTAGACCCTCTTCCTCCCTTGCTAACCAGTTTTATTCCCTGTAGACCACCTTTTGTGGTCGGCCGACTAGTGGGAGTGGTCGATCAACCACTTTAACTGGTCGGCGGCCTTTCTGCACTTTCTGCAGATATTTTCCTTGCCAGCTGTGCCAGCTGTTGGGCACAGAAGGCATCCTCCATACATATGGAGGGATTGCACCAAGCTTCTAGCTTGTTCAACAAGTTTGAGGCTTGGAATTCTATAAGAGGGAAGGTCCCTTTCCCTTTCCAGAGGTTTAAAAAATTTGCTTAGGGCTAAACATATCCTTCTCTGTCTATATTTCTCCCGCTCTCTCTCTCTCTATATATATATATATATATATTTGTGCTATTTTTGTGCCTTAAAGTGAGTTTTGTTAACACTTTTGCACTAAACACCTAGTGAAACACCTTCACTCTTGAGCTGAGGTTCTTGGAGGTTGTATTTGAGTGGTTTTGGCTTGGTTTTTGCCTCTGAAGTTGTTGTTCTGAAGTTGTGCTTCAAGGGTGAGTAACAGCCTCTTTAAAGCTTTGTTTTCATTGCTTATTTGGCCCTATTTGCATGATGTTTTAGGCCTAACTTGAAACTACAAAAAATTTTGTTTTTAAGTGCTTAAGGTGGTTGTTTGAGACTTCTTTGGTATTGGAGGTGTTTTACCCCCTTGTGTGCCTTGTTTTGCTTTACTTTGTGCTATCTCCTAAGGCCTTTGAGATCACCTTCTCTTGGCCTTTTAACCACTGAATTCCAGAGGAATTTTAGTGGTGGAAAGTGTGTTTTGAGGCCCCAAATAGAAGGGCTCATCCCCTCTCCTTGTGTCTTGATTGCTTGTGTTGTTGGCTTAACACTTTGGCATGTTTTTCTACCTCCTTGAGGTTCCATCTTAGCATGTTTCAGGCCTTGTTTTTCCATGATATAGCTCTATCTAGGGTTGGTTTGGTTACCTCTTGCATGTTCCTTGTACTTGTAGTGCAATTCCACTCACTAGCCTAGCATGCTTACTACTTTGGACTATGGTTCCAGCTTGTTTTGGCTCTATTTCAGCATGCTTTTTGCCATGATATCACATGCTTTAGGTCTGATTTGGGTGGTCTTGATCATGTATGCTTTGCTTTGTATAGCCATAGTGTAAAGCCCCTCCACTAGCTTGGTGTTTTGAGTCCACTAGCATGCATTGCTTGGGCTATTTGCATGATTTAGCATCATTTGATATATGATTTTAGAGCATGTTTCACTGTCATACCCTCGTGTGTATCACTCTTTCAATGCTTTGGAGGGTTGTGCTTTATGCCTTAACCATGAGCTAATTTGTATGCAAGCCTGCCTAAGCTTTTGGGCTACCATCTCAGTGTGTTTTTGGCCTTATTTTGCCATGATACAACTCTGTTTTTGGTTGGTTAGAGCATCCCTCATTTGCTTCTTACACTTGTAGTGTAATCATGCTCATTGGCCTTGCATGCGTCATGCTTTATGCCTCCCATTCTAACATGTGTTAGCTCTACTCCATGCATGTTTTGGCATTGTTTTGACCTGCCTTGGGACTGTTTTGAGTCATCTTGGCCCTTTGGGGCTTGCTTGATATGGCTATGGTACAAGTACCTTAGCTAGTCTTGAGCTTTGAGTCCACTAGCATGCATTGCTTAGGCTATGTGCATGATTTGGCATCATTTGGAATGTAATTTTAGAGCTTATGTCTTTGTTATACTCCCATGTTTATCACTCTTTCATTGCCCTTGAGGGTTATGCATTATGCCATGTTTATGAGCCAATGAAGGAACATGCTTTCCTTCCCTTTTGAGCCTATGTTTTAGCATGCTTTCAGCCTTGATTTAGCATGCCTCAACTCTATTTTGAGTAGTTTGGGTCATATGGGATTTGTTATGCATGGTTGTAGTGCAATAGTTTTGACTAGCCTAATGATTCAAGGTCCTTAGGATGCTATGCTTGTGTTGTTTGGATGATGGCATCATTTCACACATGATTTTAGTGCATATAGTGTAGCTACACTCTCACATTTGTCACTTCTTCATTATGTTTGAGAGTTATGCTTCTATGCTTTGTTCATGGGTTAATGCATGAACATCATTTTCTTGTCTTTCATGCTATCATCTCAGCGCATTTAGGCCACTGTTTTAGCATGGTTTAGGTCTGTCCATAGTTGGTTTAGCCATTTAAACTTGGTATTGCATGCCTCTTGTGAGATGCTCTTTACTAGCTTTGATATTCTTGGCCTCCGAACATGCCATGCATGCATTGTTCACATGATAGAACCTTGTGCATTCCACATTAACATTGATAAATAGGCATGTTGTGTGTGTTGCATTGTGTTTGGATTGGACGTTAATCCAAACACGAGGAATGTCACACGTTTCATACTCAAAGTGATGAAACGTGCAGCATTTCTCGGTCGCCGACCCTCTTGATCAAGCATGATAGAGGTGGAGGCCCTTATGTGTTATTTGTGCATTCATTGACATTAACTTGTGCAAACTTGGCTTCTCGGCCATTGTGCATTGTGATGCTCGGTTGGTGGCCCGAGAGTCGAGTATCGCACTCCCTTGAGCTTGAGAAATGATAGGAAGGGTGGTTGTGCACACATATCTTGCAAATACACTGCCATGCCCCTTGTTCTTCTCTATTGCAGCAAAACTGGAGTTTGGCAAATTTTCTAGTAGGCCGACCAGTAAGGGTGGTCGACCGACCACTTTTTCTGGTCTACAACCAGTTTTTCTGGTCTACAGCCCCCTTTTCTAGTCCGCAGCCCACCAGAGGGTCCCTGTGTTGGAGAAAAAGCATTCTGGAGATTGGCACAATTTTCAGAGGTCAAGGCAAGTGCAAACAGAGGCAATTCTGGGCATGGCAATGGATTTCCAAGCGAGGCAATTGAGCATGCATGCATCCCTCGTCCCGAGGCCTTCTAACTGTTTTTCTTAGCTAAGTTAGCTAATTCATCGGTTTTGTACTTAATTAGTTAAATGTGCTAAATTAATCGATTTGTTTTGTAATAATTAGTTAACTAGGAATAGTTAATTAGTTTTGGTTTGTAATAGTTAGCTTAATTAGCGTAGCTAGTTAGCTTATTATTCGGACCCTCCGTCAAGAGGGCAAATGCTGTAATAAGTGTGCGTGTGTGTGTGAGTGTCTTCCAACCCCACGTCTTTCTCCCTTTTATTTACCAGCTTTTGATAGTTAGTTTTAGGGCATGTTTCAATTAGCATACTTATGTTTGCATGCGTGCATCATTCATTTTGTCTTGCATGCACCGGGCTCGGCGCATCATTCAAACTGCATTGTATTTCAATACACTTTCTTGAATACGTGTTTCAAAGAATGTTATCAAGAGTTGCATTCATATGCCATCTTAGATAGCCGAGCCTACTTAGTTGCATTTCGCATGTGTTGCATTAGGCATTGTTGACATAGCTAGGATCATGCATTGATTACTAACTAGCTTTTGTTTTGGCTCGGAGTACACTGTAAGTATTTATGCTTTAGCATCCTTGCATGTGTATAAGTAACTGCCATGATAGCATGCTTGCCATGAGGCTATGTGCTTAAATGATTAAATGCATGAATGCTTGTGGATGAAGGCTTCATTACTTGAATTGGAACAATTCATCAAGTGTGAGTTTTAAGCCCACTTGAAGTGGCAAATCATCATGTTTTAAGCCCACTTGAGGGTGGCAAATCCGCGCTTTAGCCTACTTGCGAGTAGCACTTTCAAACCATTTTCAAAAACAAACATGATATGTTTTGTTCCAAATCAAGCGATTTAGTCTATACTTGTGTGTTGTGCGCATCACATAGTAATTTTAGATTAATAAACCAGAATAAGAACACATGTGTTTTCAAAATAACATATCATGTTTAGTAGAGGCCGATCCTTTGATCGGGCGAGCGGGGGTGCTCATTTCAGGACCTTCCCCTCTCGTACCCAAGTTCCTGAGCCAAGGCAACTTTGGTGATGACGGACATGTGGCCTTAGGCACGAGTCAGGGTTTCCTAAATTTCCCAAAAACAAAACATTTAGGTGGCGACTCTGAAATCTGGCAGAGCAGTCCATGTTTGGCGCTTTTTGATTAAAATCGATTTTCCAAAACGATTTGCCGGATTTAGACTCTTTGGTGATTTATCAGTCTTATATTGCACTTTGTGAGATTAGATTCAAAATCGTGACAGGAGTCCGAACTGTAGTAGCTAGAACCATAATTCGCGTCCTCGCGCGCGGAGCGGAGTTCGGGCGGTCTACATGACTGCTCAAATTGCTGCAGCTAGCCACGAAACAAGCGTGGACGCATCTTGGGCATCTCAGGTGCACCAGCAGTAGCTGCATCAAACTCCTCCTCCTCACCAAGTGGATCATCACCTGTATCAGATATCCCAACTCCCGACACACCCCCCCTAACATGTGCTTGACTTTGAGAAACTGTTAACTTGGTGATGGGTTTAATAGGATAGGCAAACTCATCATCATCAAGAGTGGGAACACCAAGAGAAGAGAGAAAACGAGTGAGAAAACACCCATATGGAAGACCCAAAGACTTGCGACCCTCAAAGACCGCAATCATTTCGGAAACTATCATGGCCGGTAGGTCAATGGGAAGTCTGTGATCGATGCAATACAACACATAACCCTGATCTTGGGTAATGTGCGAGGAATGAGTGGTCACATGAAGATTAGCACAAACAATGATATTAAGAAGACGAAACCTGGGAAGAAGCTCATTTTGTTAAATGAGCACCCCAGCAATCCAAGTCCAGGAAAAACCACAAAGCTCAGACGCAACTCGATCAAAATTGACACCAGTGCGAGTAAGGAGAGGAAAATGAAAATTTGGGACTTCTGGAAGATCAAGAAACAACCAAAAAATATCGCCAGTGATGTCTAAAGGTTTCTTCCTAACCCAAGTGCTAAAGGAGGAAGGAATTTCTTTGTGAATAGAATGTATGTTGCAATAAAATTCACGGACTAAACTCAGATTTTGAGGCCCTGAGAAATGCAACACTTGATCACCCCCTAAGGAATCAAATAATGAACGAATCGAGAGCAACTCAAATGCACTAGAAAGGACATTCCTTTCAAGATGAACTTTCCTGGAGACATAAAATTCCTTAAACAGTTTGGACTTTTCTTTGGACTCAAATTTGTCAGTGTTGAAACTTGGGCGAGACATGGTGGTTTTACGACGCTTGAGGACTTAGCCATGACTAAACAACCCACAAGAAACCACACAACCAAGCACAACACAAGGTCCCCAATGACAATATAAGAACCCCCAAGAAAAAAACAAAAGTAACCATTAAAACCCCATTAGTCCAACATTGTTAGAAAAATAAACACAAAACTTTAGTAGAATATCAAAGTTATGAAAAATAGAACCAGGGTAAGGATCAACAAACACAGATGTATCAATAAGAGAATAAGTATTAATTCAATGTACTAAGACCACATATATTAGTATATGAAACACTAAAAATAAAATCCCAAATTAAACCCTAGCAGAAAAACCTAGCAACAAATGTTCCAAAACACTAACCCTAGATGCAAGAGAGAGACACTAATACATTATGAAATAAACAAAATCAACAATGAAGAACCCTAGACATAATGGACAAAGCAGGACATACACTAAGGCATACTGAGGACGACAAGAGAAAAATAGAGAGAAGGAAAGAAGACTCCCCAAATAATGACAATGTGAGATGGATGAAGAGATAAGCCCCCAAACATGAGTGAAATCGAAGGGATGAACACAAATGGAAGTGAAAAAGACAACAATCGAAGCAAAGAGGGAAAAAACTAAAGTGAAGAGACGCAGTAGCAGTATTTAAACCACGACAGGTCGCTCGAGCGAAGACTCTCTCGCTCGAGCGAGGACACTTATGCGCACGGGGTTGCTCGAGCCAAGATCTTGTCGCTCGAGCCAAGAAAGCACGCTCTCAGGTCTAAGCCATCTATAGAAGCATGCTCGAGCGAGGACTCCTTCGCTCGAGCGAAGAAAGAAAAAAAAACAAAACCAAAAAACATCTTTTGTGAAAAAACAATATACTCAATATCATGAAGCGAGACTAGAAGCACAAGTAGATGATCATATTTAGCCAAAAATGATACTAAGATGAAATAATCTACAAACCATGAAACCTGCAAACTTGCAATTTTGACAAACTGACACTTGTAAACATGAGCAAATCAGATAAGATATAATCAGTGATCATAAGCTATATGAGAATATACAACTCAAAATTCAACATGAGAGCTCATAAAATGAATGTGTGTGTGTGTGCAGTCCTTGAGAGGCCACAGAGCTAGAGTTAATCCTCGTAGTGATCGGATGGCTGGACCTCTGGCAAGAGTAACTAAACATCACAGAGAAAAGTCAAACCACTAGGAATCATGGGGTATTTGTTGAGTAAACGCGGAGACTCCCCTTCAATCAATGAGTCCTTTTTTGTTTTTTTGTTAACTTTTCTTTCTTGTGGGCACTCACTGGTGGCATTCACGCTCAAGAGTATGTAAACCAAACCAGAGAAGAATGAAATAAAAAAGGATGGCCTGGTTGGTGCCTCTGAGGTAGCCTTTTTCTAATACCCGGACTTCAAGGAACTGAGGGAGAAACCGTGGAGGTGAAAAATGATGGTAGATGGTTGAGAGACTCAATATCACCCATGATATACTAGTATAGGTCAATTCCTCTGAAAAAATATAAGAAACACTGTTAGTGGTCCATAGAGAACTTTGATCACTTGTGCGGAAACCCCTGCAATAGTTTATCTCAAGGATGTGTACAGAATGAGATCTTCAGAATGAGCTATGAACAAAGAAAAATGAGATCTTGTAAGCAGCATGAGTAGTGTTCATATAAATTTGAATGCAAAAATGACAGGAATCAATGACAATGAGATTATAGCATCCAAGCACACATAAAGCCAAACACTCACACCCACTCAAGGAACAGGTAACACTCTAGTGATCGAGCATAACACCCAAGGTCTTTCTAAGGAACTCAAACTGAAGAAGATCAAGGGGTTTTGTAAAAATATCAGCTTTTTGATGCTCAGTGGGTACATGTTCAAGAACAGCAAGGCCTTATTCCACTAACTCTCGAATAAAATGATGACGAATGTCAATGTGTTTGGTGCGAGAGTGTTGGATAGGATTTTTTGAAATGTTTATGGCACTCGTGTTATCACAGAAAAGTGTGAGAGTGTTCTGTTCTATCCCATAATCATGAATCATTTGCTTCATCCACAGCATTTGTACACAACAACTCCCTGCAGCAATGTACTCAGCCTCAGCAATCGAAAGAGAGATGGCATTTTGCTTTTTACTATGCCAGGAAACCAAATTATTCCCAAGGTAAAAACACCCCCCGGATGTACTCTTCCTATCATCAGCACACCCTGCCCAATAGGCATTAGAAAAACCAGTAATTTCAGCTATAGTATCAGTAGAAAACCAAACCCCATACCCCAATGTCCCATTAACATATTTAATGATGCGTTTTACTGCAAGAAGATGGACTCTTTCGGACTGGCTTGGTAACGAGCACAAACACCTACACTGAAAGCAACATCAGGACGACTGACTGTGAGGTAAAGAAGACTCCCTATCATACTCCTATAAAGGGAAGGATCAACATCAATACCAGAGGAATCTTTGGAAAGGTGAAGACTGGTGCTCATGGGAGTGCATGCATGTTTGGCAGACTCAAGACCAAACTTCGACACAAGATTTTTGGCATACTTAGTCTGAGAAACAAACATACCTGAAGGAGACTGTTTAATTTGAAGACCCAAGAAATAAGACAACTCTCTCATCATGCTCATCTCAAACTCATGTGTCATGCAATCCGAAAAATATTTCACAAGATGATCAGCTGTGGATCCAAACACAATGTCATCAACATAAATTTGAGCAACAAGAATATGAGACTTAGTATGTTTCACAAATAGAGTCTTATCCACACTACCCCTTTGAAAGTCATTATCAAGAAGAAAAGTAGTAAGTCTGTCATACCAAGCTCGAGGGGCTTGTTTCAACCCATACAAAGCCTTGTCTAACTTGTAAACATGGTTTGGACATTTAGGGTCCTCAAACCCTTTTGTTTGCTCAACATAAGCCTCTTATTTCAAGTACTCATTCAGAAAGGCACTTTTCACATCCATTTGAAACAATTTGAAACCAAGAAAACAAGCAACACCAAGTAAAATACGAATAGATTCGAGATGTGCAACTGGGGCAAACGTCTCATCATAGTCAACACCCTCTACTTATGTGTAGCCTTGAGCAACCAACCTGGCTTTATTTCTAACCACAGTACCATTCTCATCAGATTTAAAGATCCACTTGGTACCTATCACATTCATGTCTCTAGGTCTGGGAACTAAAGTCCAAACATTGTTACGTTCAAATTGACCTAATTCTTCATGCATAGCATTGCCCAACTATCGTCTAGTAAGGCCTCTTTAATATTCTTAGGTTCAATTAATGAAACATAACACATATGAGATACCTCATCCCGAATTTGTCTTTAGGTTTTCATTCGATCTGATACACTTCCAATCACCTGTTGGGCTGGGTGATTCAGTTTCACCCTTGCTGATGGTTTGAACTCAAGACTTGTGGTGACAGAAGCATCTGAAGTGGTGTCTTTCTGTGCACTCTTTGGACTCTGACTTACCTAAGAAGATGGTGCTGTCTCAACTTCTTGTGCTTGGACCACAGCTTCTCTTTGACTTTGTGGTTCAGTATCCAGGATTGGAGACTCACCATTCTCATCCTCATTTGTAGTTGGAGTAGGGGAACCTGTGTCATCTATAACCACATTGATTGATTCCATTAAAGAAGAAGTTCGCAGGTTATAGACTCGAAAAACTCTACTAGTGGTTAAATACCCTAGAAAAATACCTTCATCACTTCGGGAGTCAAATTTACCCAAAGGCTCTCTATCTTTGAAAATGTAACACTTACTCCCAAAAGTTTTGAAGTATTTTACATTAGGTTTCAATCCCTTCCACAATTTATATGGAGTTTGTAAAATGTCGAGCCTTAAATACACGCGATTTATGACATAAACAGTAGTATTTAGGGCTTCAGCCCAAAACTTTGGAGGAAGTTTCTTACTAAGGAGCATGACCCTAGCCATTTCTTGAACAACTCTGTTCTTCCTCTCAACCACTCCATTTTGTTGTGGAGTAATAGGTGCAGAAAATTCGTACTTAATTCCATACATATCACAAAAATCCGAAAACGAACTATTTTCAAACTCACGACCATGATCAGTTCAGATTCTTATGATACGCCCAATGGAAACACCCTGTTCATTTTGGATTTTAAGGACTGAGGCCTGGAAAGCATCAAACATATCAGATTTTTCCCTTAAAAAATTTACCCACGAAAATCGAGTAAAATCATCAACAGTTAAAAAAATGTATCTTTTACCTCCAATGCTTTCAGTGCGAGTAGGTCCCATTAAATCCATGTGAACCAATTCAAGAGGATGTTTGGTTGTAAAGCTATTCACCTTTTTATGAGGGGCACGGGTTTGCTTCCTAAGTTGACAAGGTCCACACACATGATTCAGATTCTTACCCAGTTTAGGTACTCCTCTCACAACCTCTTTGTTAGCTATCTTAGTTAGGTCTTTGAAATTCATGTGACCTAATCTTTGATGCCACAAATCAATGTTACTTATGATGGCTGAGTGACAAGTGAGATTATTAGTAGTAGCAATCCCATAGCAGTTATCAGATGTGCGAACCCCATGCAAGACAGTATTTCCCTTTTTATTCAAAATTTCACATTTATTTTTTGAAAACAATACTTCATGATGGGAATCGCACATTTGACTGATGCTCAAAAGATTTGCTTTAAGACCATCAACAAGTAAAGTATTTTCAAGCTTGGGAAGATCAGCTACACTTATAGAGCCCTTACCAATGACTCTAGAAGTGCCACCATCTCCAATGGTAACAATTCCACCTTCATATTTTTCAAGGGAGGTGAAGTAGGATTTGTCACCTGACATGTGACGAGAGCACCCACTATCAAGATACCACATGTGTGAGTCACGTGCTTTTAGAGCAGTGTGAACAACTAAACAAGTCAAATCATCTTTTCTCACCCAAATCTTTTTGGTCTTAACAAAATTAGGTCTGGCGGTCTTGGTAAATATCTTGGCGTTGTGAACACCCTCATGAATCTTGGTATTCCGTCTAGACATGTAAGGTTGTCTCCTAACCCAAAAAGTATTCAAATTTCTACCCTTTTGAGACACCTTACCAAACAATTCAAAGCAATAAGGACGAATGTGGCCATACCTACCACAATGATGACAAATAAAAATAGGTTTTACCTCCCTTTTGTTGATCTTACCCCCTTTAGGTGGATGAAGAGAGGGATCACCCTGGTCTACCTTCAACTTTCCCTTTGCTTGAGTCTTCAGGTCATGTGATGTAGAGGCTTGTCCCTTGTGAGCTGTCGCATTACCATAGCCTAGCCCACTTTTGTCACAACCCATTTGTTGAGACCCAAGGATGTCTTCTAATGATTTGGAACCTTTGTTCCACATAGCAATTGTGGCTCTAGCAATTCGGAGTTCTTCATCTTTCTGACAAACCATCTCTTCCAATGTAGCTTGTGACATCTCAAGGCTTTCAAGCTTCTCTTCATATGTGGAATACACTTTCAGGAGTTCATTCCTTTCAGTTTCACAAGATAGAAGTTTCTCACATAGGTCTTGCCTGTCACTAGAGATCTTGATGATATTCTGCTTTGCTGTTACAAGTTCTCCTTTTAGCTTGACATTCTCGCTTTCACATGCTTTAAGCTTGAGAGTGAGTTTGTCATTGATTTTGGACAAATTTAGAGATTCATCGTAAAGCTTTTTGTAAGCTTGTTGTAGATCATTACCATTAATCTCATCATTGTCTTCTGATGTTTCATTATCTTCTTTTTGCTCCTCATTCTCCTTGACCTCATCCAGTCTAGCAACTAAGGCAGGAAAGGTGATAGATGGTGGTGAAGATGAATCTCCTCTTTCATGAAATTGGCTCAGAATGTCCCATTCATCCTTAGCCTTTGTGCAGTGAGCAACCCGTTGCTGTTCTTCATCAAAAATTGCTCCACGAATAGTGATCAGGACTCTCTGATTGCTCGGATTGTTAGTACTTTCAACATCCTCTTCAATGGCTTGCTAGCCTTCTAGGTCAAAAGCTCTTAGAAGCGCCCTCATTTTGATCTTCCAATACAAGTAATTACTCCCATCAAAGGTGGGAGCATGATGCAGATTCTGACCATGAGCAAATTCCACTGGCTTTGGAAGAGGTTGTGTGAAAGTGGACCAAAATGCCATGAAGGTACTATCCCCGTCTTCACCTGATTTAGTTTCTTCGGGTTCTTGCTCTGACCCGCTTTCATCATCTCAAGTTACTGTGTAGACTTTCTTCCGATTCTTTTTCGAAGGACAATCAAGGGCAATATGACCAAACCCTTGACATTCATAAAACTTGACCCCTTGCCCCTTTACAATCTTCTTTTCAGTTTTTGGAGCAAGTTTTGGTGGAAAAGTTTTGGGTTTATCATTACTCTTGTCTTTTGAAATAGGGTCTCTGAAATTAGGCTTCTTTTTCTTTAAATTTTTTTTGAACTGTTTAGTAAACATAGCCGTCATCTCAGACTTTAAATCAAACTCAGTCTCATGAGTTTTTGTAGTCTCATGAGCACTAGTGAAAGCCACACTATCTTTTTGTTTTTTCTTAGAAATCTGGTGAGCTTCATAAGTCTGCAAGTTTCCAACCAATTGATCAAGCTTGAGGGTATCAACATTCTGAGCCTCCTCAATGGCTGTCACTTTTGATTGGAACCTCTCGGGTAATGACCTCAAAATTTTTCCAACAACTTTAGCTTTAGGAATTTTTTCACCGAGTGTGAAACAGGAATTCACGATGTCACTAAGTTTAGCATAAAAATCATCAAACATCTCATTATCACACATAAAAAGGGTTTCAAAGGCATAGGTGAGATGTTGAAGTTTTGACCTTTTAACAGAAGTAGTACCTTCGTGAATTGTTTCAAGAATGTCCCAAGCCTCTTTTGCTACCTCACACGTGCAGATACGACGAAACTCTTCAGGTGTGACGGAGCAAAAAAGGGAATTGAGTGCCTTACTGTTCCAACTCAAGTTTTGATAATCGGTTATGTCCCATTTATCAAGGGGTTTGGGAATATCAATACCATCAATGGTGACAATAGGTTCGCTCCACCCATAGAGCACGCAGTGCCAAACTTTCTCATTGATGGATTTTAAAAACGCTCTTATATGACCTTTCTAATAAGAATAGTTTGTACCATCAAGTAATGGAGGTCTATGGGTCGAGTTACCTTCACGAATTGAATCCATATCACCAATCACACAAAATCACACTCCTATAGTTTTGATAAAAACAATAGTGACTTACTCTGATACCAATTGAAAATCCTAAGTGATTCGTGATTAGATCAAGATTTAATTACTCCAATTCCCAATCATTCAAAACACACAATCTAAATCATCAAGCACTTACGAAAGTGATTTAGATTGTTGTTTTAGAAAAATAATAAATCGACACAAACGATTGTTACGTGGAAAAAACCACAATTGAAGCACCTTCAATTGTGATCTAAAAACCACGAGCGAAACGCCACTAATCAATCCACTATTGAAAAAAGAAACATTACAAAGACAACAAACAAATTACCAAACGTATCCAATTTGTCTTCAAACCTTCTGTAAATCTTTCACCAAGCCTTCGTCTCGGAATTGATTAACCCGAAGTTGAATCCACAACTTCACTTGTCGAATTAACGATAACGCACAGTATCAAACTCCTTTGAAACTCTACGTTTGAATCTCTAGAATCCACCGAAGAAGAATACTCTTAAATATGAAGAAACAAACTCCTTGATATATGTATCTCGGATCATAGGTTAAAAACCCACTCCACAATATCAAGGAAAACTAGAAAACTACCCTCAAAGAAAACCTTAGAAAACCTTAAAGGAGATCTCAAAAACGTAATCCTAGTTTTGGACTAAAACAAGTATTTAAAGAAAACTAGAACAGCGAAGCTCGCTCGAGCGAAGACTCTCTCGCTCGAGCGAGGAACTAATCTCGCGTGTTTTTCCATAAGTGGCTTCGCTCGAGCATAGACTCGCTCGCTCGAGCGTACATTCATCCTTCTCAGGTTTTAGCCAGACGCAACCTTCGCTCGAGCGAGGACTCCTTCGCTCAAGCGAGCTAGACAAAACAGCAAGGAAAATTACAACTCAATAACCCAAGTTTGTTCGCAGGATTGACAAGACTAAGGTACCTAACAACTAATATTGTTGCAACCGTTATCACTGTCACTGTCATCACCACCACCACAACTACCACCATTCACCATTGCTATTATCATCACCTTCATTATAAGCACTTTCCCACAACTCTACCAAACAGGGCCAAAGGCATGTAGAGTGGGGTAAAGGTCCTTTGGGATTAAGCCTGGTTGTTTGAAGTTTGTGGAGTTATATTGGCAAAGGGATTGGCGGTCTTGGTTGTGGTGGTAACAACACTCACATCAGACGGCCGTGCAACTGTGCTACCATTAGCGGTTGCATTGGAACTGCACACAAAAGGCCTCTTGGCCTGATCTTTTTCATCAGTAATCAAGCCCTGTTTCATTGCATCTTCAATCTGAACTCCCATCTCATGGAGCTCGGTGAACGTGAACAGGGGTAGGACTATTATTTTCCACAACAATTTTCCATGCAGATTGCGGACTACCATTCTTATCTGATCTTTCTTAGAAGGCTGTGTGGTCATCATTGAAGCTTTGGCCCTCCACCTCATCACGAATTCTGAAAAGCCCTCATTTGGCTCCTAGCGCGTTGCTTCGAGATCACGAGTTGTAACCTCGATTTGTGTATTGTAGGAGTACTGTGCAATAAAGGCCTTAGCCATTTGCTCTCAACTCTACTTCACAGAATCCTCCAGCTTCGCGTACCATATTACTGCTATACCAGACAGGGTCCATCCAAAGAGTGAGAGCTTCTGCAATTTGATCAGGCCCATCGACCGCAGAATGTTTGAAAACAGCCGAAGGTGAACCATGGGGTCTCTAGAGCCATCAAACCGATCGATCTGTGGCATTTTGAACTAGTCTGGCAATGTCACCGCAGAGTCGATATACTCGTCTTCTATATCGGGAATAGAGTTCACACCCTGCACTCTCTTGAAGAGCTTCTCCAACTTGTTGATCTTAAACACAGTCAGGTCAACCTCAAACTCAAATGGAGCTTTGATTTGATACACAGGCGCTTTGGAGGTTTGTGGTAGGATCAGCTCTACCGAGTTGCCCTAATTCTCAGCCTGGGCATTAGTAGTATGGACTGTGGCTCCGGGTGCTGGGATACCCGTAGAAGGTGCATGAGATGCAGAAGCCGCTGCCGGTTGTGACTGTTGTTGTTGCAGCCTATTTATGACCTCAGCCTGACGTGTTGTGACCTCAGTCTAACGAGTAGCGTCTTGCTGCATGGTTTCAACTGTTTGCTAAAGGTGGTGGATTAGGTCCTCCATGCTAACCAGGGGATATTGTGGCATCGAAATTGGTGAGTGATCTTATATTGGACTGGATGTAGAAGACTGAGCCTGACTAGGTGCAGGTGATTGCTGGACTGGTGAATTGTGCCTAACTCTTCTCCGTTTAGTAACCGGTGGGAGCAAAGCAAACACAAGTTGCTCCCTAACAAGATCTCTGGATCTGTAAAGCCTCCTAACATGCGTCCAGAGTGCTTGGGGGGTATTCGAACTGTCCGAAGCTATGGTGTTATACTACCTAGCAAAAAGAAATAAAGCAAAAAAAAGCAGTAATCAGAAATCGCACAGCATCTCAGCTCGGATGTTAACAACACACAGATGTAATCAAAGCTGTAGGACCGCACTCAACACTGAATTTTGTCCCCCAAAACTGATACCCAACTTGTAATTGATACGCACATTCCTATACAGTTTCACTGTAAAACACATGCCAGTTAAGTGAGATCCAAAACACTCCTATGAGGGGGTAGGGTTACCCTGTTCCAATATAGCTTGAGTTTTGGCTAACCGATCTTTATGTGTGCCTGTCGTTGCTGCTGCTGAATTACTAAGGAGCTACTATAGTAGTGTTGCTGGTAGTTTGTTCAAATCTATGCTAGGTTTTGTAATAGGTGGTTTTGTTTAAAACCATAGGCTAATTCGCCCCAAACCATGGGCTGGTTTGTCCTTGACTGGTTTTCTTATCCTAATAGTGTTGATTGGACATAACTTTATTTAAAATTTATTTATTCAATGTGTTATATTGTTTTAGTTTAATTCTGAACTTATTTAAATATATGGGAATATGTTATTTTAGTAATTTTTTGACTCTTTATGAAAAGATATGTAGAAAAGTAAAAAGAGTGATATAATAAATTATAATGACTTTTTGACTTTTTTGTTAAAATTAAAAGTTTCCAAACGAGACAATTTGTGAATTAGTAGCTATGAGTGTTTCCCTTTTTGAAAGGTATATTGCCTTTTATGTATGTAATGAATTTCATTGTAACACTTAGGGTGTGTTTGATTGGGGGGATAGGGGGGGATTATTCACTATTGGAATTGTAATCCGGGAGAGGCTCATTATCCGACGTTTGTTTTTTTTTTTAATTTGCCGGACATGGAGTCCGACCAGACTCATTATCCCCCATATGGGAGACTATTGTATCCTAAGGGGTATGGGACAAGGAAATTGGAATAGTTTTGAAATATTAATAATTGATATTCTTACTAAATCAAATCAAACTAACAATTGTATCCCAATTGATTGAATAAAACTATATACATTAATTGATATACTAATTAGTAAATTAACGAATGATGCATAATAATTTTAAAGATTTTGAGTCTTTATAATTTATATAATGAGTGAGTTTATAATTTTAAAATAATAATATTATAACATATATTAATATATTAATTGATATAGTAATTAATAAGCAGTAGCAATACTGCATAAAAGTCAAACTTTCCACACATGGGATTGTTGACTAGGAAATGACTAGTTACCTTCAGATACATTGTACCGATGTTGCCTCAAAAGTTTAAATTCGAGAGCTATAGCATACAAATCTCCTTTGTTGCGCGAATTCATTTTGTGATGAATATCAATGTGTATGCTCTCCAAAATTCTCTTTATTTCAGCCTCAAAGTCATGAGATAGTCTTTGCAATGAATCTACCAACTCAAGTTTCTCCAATGGCTCCTCCAGCTTCTCTATCATCATTTTCACATCTTCCTTCAACTTAGCTGCCCATTTTTCATACGACTCTCCCTACAGATATATATATATATATATATAATGCACTATTTTAAATTATCAACATTACAAGTGCAACGATAGTATATGTGTGAGAGAAATGTAGAAGAAATAATTATGTACATTAATCTTTCATTGGTAAATTAAGTTAGATGAAATTATAAGTACGTTAAGATTGACGGATATAATTACTAATGTAAAGTATTAGATTACAGATGTAAAATAAATTATATTTATTTGTATACCATGTGTGATGATATTAATTGATTGTGATCAAATTTATAAAATTATGTGAAAACCTTTATTATATAAAAGATGATTGTTATCTTTAGGAAAAATTATACTGGTGGTCCCTATATTTTACCTCTTATGTCATCTTGGTCCCTACATTTTTAATTGGCTCAATTTTGACCCTTAATTTTAAATTTTGTTTTAGTTTGGTCCAATTAATAATATCATTAATGTTTTTTAAGGAAAATTGTTACTAAATTGGTTGAGATTAACTAAATGAGTTGAGTAAGTTTATAATTTTATTCTTAAAAATATGGCACATGACACTTATGTGCATATTTTTCAATAAAAAAGGGCAAAGAATTGTAATAAATTGGACCAAATTGAGATAAAATCATAAATTTCTGGTCAAAATCGAGCCAATTGATAGTACACGGAGTAAAATGACAAAGAGGTAAAATACAGGGACTGCCATCATAATTTACAGTTATTTTTATAAAGTGAAAACAAAATAGTCTTTTCACATTAGCAATCGCCTAACAATAGTTTGATCACCAGGTTGAGTCTTCTTCTTGGTAACACTGCTACTACTAGTATTACTAGTCATGCAATTGCAGTAGAACCAGAGAGTTTTTGAAACTTGGGTTTTACAGATTGATGGAGATTCCAATGAGAGTTGGCTTCTTTTATGCAATGGAAATCGGGAACTAGTCAAACAACAAACTGGGTTTGGAACAACAAGGTTCAAAGCCATGATTGTTCGATCTTTTTTCTTACTACACCTTGAGTTTGTTTTACCTGAACTGCCTAGTGGCTCTTCTTTATTTATAGGGAAATTTTTTAATTCAATTTTTTTTAAATTGTGTGTTTTTTTTTTTTTATAAAATTTTTTAGTGATTTTGTTTACTATTTTAAACAATTTTTTTACTTTTTAAATACACTTAATATAAATACAATTAAAAATATAATAAATACAAAGATTCAATATATTTTTATATTCTTGTGCATTTATTGATTTTTTAAAATATTTTTTTTATAAATATTTTACTTGTTAGGTACATTTAGGTTAGGTGCATCTAAAAAGTAAAAAAATTGTTTAAAATATAATAAAAAAATCACTAAAAATATGAAAAATAAAAAAAAAAAACTCAATTTTTAAAAAATTAAATTGTGAAAATTGGAACCAAACAATGTGGTATTTCTACAAAACATTTATAAATTTATTAAAAAAATTTATAATTATAATTATTAAAATTGATAAACTGTTTCACTGATTTTTAAAAAATTTAAAAAACTTACACTGAAATGCAATTTTTCCTTATTTATAGCATTAGTTAAGAAGTAGCTAAAATAACCATGGGGTGGTCTGCCTAGTGGGTGACGACTGTGGTCTGGAGATTTGCTTCCTTCCAGGTCTCATATTGGAATTCCCTAGCCAACAAATGTATACCTTGGGGCCACAGACCGTAGGGTATATGCCCTACTTCGGAAGGCTTGTTCGGGCTGTAAAGATTTAGTCTGATGTTCGTAAGCTAGCCCATAATACCCTACATAAAAATAAAATAAATAAAATAAAATAAAATAAAGTAGCTAAAAGTGATTTTTGCTTTTTTAGATATTTGAAATATGTAAAACGTGCATAAGTATTATAAATATTTTACTAGCATTTTATAAGTCTGAATAACAGAACGGTTGCATTATTGATTTGAAGAATAGTTTTTATTTATTTATTTTGTCCTCTTTGTTACACTCATTCTATAAATAGTAATTTGCAATCTAGAAACATCACTTGACAATATTTTTTATCAACCACCAAATTATCACTCTTTGTTATTTTCTAATGACTCAATACAAAACTATCAACATCTCATTTATCAATCATAACATTTCTAAAACATTATATGACCATATTTCAAAACTACTAAATAACTTATTTTTTTGTAGCATCCCATCATTAATAAAGTCAATAGCAAGACCCACCAAAAAAATCATCAATGTACTATAAAATAGTACTAGAGACCCACAATTTGTATATTTAATTTGATTCATAATAATGTGATAAGAGAGATAAGTTCTACACAATTGAAATAAGTCCGACTATATCGTTATGGATCACAGTATAAACTTTCTTTTCTTTTCTTTTTTTATGAGTTTCAAACATTTTTCATGTACTATATGTCTATTTATTTTCTTTATGCTAATCAATCACTTTTCCCTCTAAACTTTTATATAAAATAAAGAGTATTAGATTTGGTGTAAATGTTACAATACTCATAAAAGTGATTACAAGAACATTATGCCGTTATTTATTTACATTTTTTGATTAAAAAATTAACTTTCAAAACATAACTTTAAATTATTTATCATAACAAAAATTGAAATTGCATTTATAAGATTTCAAAAGCACAATTTCATAAAACAACATGATGAGTTTAAGAAATAATTCAAAACTACTTTAAATTTGAGAAACTAATCTAAACCTCAAAAAAAAAAAAAAAAAAAAATTCATTTAATCTCATAATTTTTATTACTACTATGTCAGTAGATGGCCTTATCCAAGGCCAACCCTAGACTAAGGGCATCCGCATCAGTCTCAACAAATTTTAAACTAAATTATAATCCAAAATTCGTTTTTGTATTTTAGCTAGTCTCTTTTTACATACACACTCCATCAAACTATATTTTAAAATTTTATTTCATTAAAATATTATTTTTTAGTCTTTTATCTTTTTCAATTTAAATATATGATGGATTAGCACTGCAAATTATAGCAACACAAAATTTGGGGGAAAACGATTTTGGCCAAGGATTCATAAAAAGAAAAAAAAATGGAAAAGTTTGACATACAATATATTCTTTCAATTAATTTGGATGATGAACAATTGAGTTATTATTTAAAATATTGCATAAAATGTTTCCCAAAAAAAAATCCACAAAACAAAAAATCATACCCACCGCAATTAATTGTCATATACATATATACACAGGCAGAAAGAAAGGAGATTCAATAAGAGAGAGAGAGAGAGAGGGGGGGAGAGAGATATGAAACTGATGGGATAGGTGACAAGAAAGCCAGAATAGAAGTGATGGAGGAGGAAAGAGAGAGCGTTATAGTCGAAGCGAGGGATGCTTATCACTGCTGGATGTTGCTCCCATGGCTTCATGCTCACTCACTCACTCTCTCTCTCTCTCTCTCTCTCTCCTCCTCTTTTTCCTCCTCCTCCTCCTCCTCCTCCTCCTCCTCCTCTTTCTTGCACTTTCACTTTCATTTCTTCAACCATGTTTGTGTTGTTTGCACTTGCACTTTTCACAGAGCACTCACTGCCCACCCTCACAAGCAAATAGCAACAACACAATAACACAGGGAGGTCGACTGGCCAGACGATCGAGCGGTCGACCAGCCAGGCCAATTTTGGACATTTTCCTTCTTTGTTATAGGACATTTACGGGATATCCAGGAGGACATCCGAGAGGACATTAGGGTAGATAACCGGCCATGGCTTTCTGGCCCAGTTTTGCTCCAGAAAATATAATAAAAAATATATTACCGTATGAACAGTACCTCAACAAATCAGATGAGAAAACAATAACAAATAAAAAATGAATGGTTGGTATAAAGAGTCTGATGGAGCACGTATTTATAACTTTTGCTCTCTACAATAGCTTCAAAGCCATTATAGAGAGCTTGATGTGGATGCTCTAAGGCCACTAAAGACTTGTGCCTAGGGTCCCCAAATTTTGACCATAAATAAGGCCCCAAATTTATTAGTTTTATATTATATTAAAAGTTCAAAACTTAATCTTTTTTTATTATTTGAGGCCAATCTAAGGGGCTATTGGGAAGTGGGATTTTAGCCTAATTTAGGCTAAAATTCACAAAAAGACAAAATAAGCTAAAATAGCTTAAAATAGCTAAATATAGCAAAATGTCATATCAAACCCATAATCATTTCATTTTTTTCTCACAAACATTACATCCAACTACAAAAAATCTAATCATCTTTCCAAATATAAAAATTTTAACTTACTAAAATAGCTAAAAATTAGAATAGCTTACTAAAATAACAACTTTCTAAACACCCACTAAAAAGCCCCACAACAACAAAAAAAAATGTTGGGCCAAATTAAAATATATATATATATATATAATCATTGTTGGGCTCAATTAAAATTTTGTATAATTAGCCCAAAAATATATATGATATAATGAGTTTAAATAGAGTTTAATGTCAATATTTTAAGAGAATAAATAATTTTATCATTATTTTTTTACCCTCTCTCTTCCTCATATTTTAATTGAATAATTTTACTCTAATTTCTTTTCCTTAATTTTGTTTGCCCTAATTTTTTTGTCCTCTCTCTTTATCATAATTTAATTGAATAATTTTGCTTAGTTTTTTCTCCTAAATTTTTTCCAATAATTTGTGTTTTGTTATCAAATAATCAGTAGATTGTGATTTGTGTGGATTATAATTATGTTATCAGATATCATCAAATTATGTTGTTTGTGTTAATTATTGCTAATTAAATTATAAAATAGTAAGACTCTATTTTATCTTTTTTAAGTCTTTGTAATAATTTTTTCACATCTTAATATATGAAAATAAATTTTACTGATTATATGTGTAAAGAAACTTTTTATAACTATTAAATAATAAAAAAATTATTGACAACTTATTATTTAATGCGTGATTCTTTTATTAAAAAATATATGTAGAAAGGCTCCATTTTCAAAGCATGTTTAAGGTCCCACAAATCTGAGGAATAGCTGTGGTGTTATCAGATACATTGGGGTTGTTTTGAAAAAATAGTAAAAAGTGGCTTTTTGACTTTTAATCAAGCTTTTGGCTTTTTTAGACAAGTGATTTGGGAAGTTGATAAAAAGTTACTTTTGGCCTTTTTTTTCATTAATATTTGTTTATGCTATCAAATCACAATAAAATGACCAAACTACCTCCCATTCAATTTAAAATATTTACAACTTCACCCATGTAGCACATGTTGACCCATGAGGGGTAGAATTATAATTTCACTAGTGGCTGAAAACTAACTTTCCACATGTCTTTAAATATAAAAAAATAGCTTTTAAGTTTTGCTACAAACACACAAACGTGATTAAAAGCCAAGTACCCAAAAGAGGCCATTATTATAGGTAGACGCCATACTTTTTCTTTCCTTGCATTATTGAATCAAGTACATCATGTGATTAATTTTGTGGGTTTATTTTACAATAAATTTAGAGAAAATAACTGTACAATAATGTAGCCAAAAAAAACAAAAACAAAAATTATGAAAAAGTATAATATTTTAATTATTAAAATGTATACTGTAGCTCGACTTTTTCGTGTCCCCCTTTTGGAAGTTCGAAATAAGCCCTATAGTTCAAACTCCTACGGTTCTGAATCTAATCTCACAAGTGCAATGTGAAATTAATAAACACCAAAGAGTCTAAATCCGAAAAATCTTTTAGAAAATCAATTTTGAATCAAATTGCCAAAAATGAACTGCTTTATCAGATACAGAGTCACTACCTAAATATTTTTTTTTTCTTTTTTTTTTTTTTGAAAATTTAGAAAACTCATAACTCGTGCCAAAGGCCATGTGTCCGTCATCACCAAGATTGTCTCAACTCGGGAACTTAGGTATGAGAGGGGAAGGTCATGAATACATATAACCACCCCCGCTCGCCCGATCAAAGATTGGCCTCTACTAATCATGATAAGATTTTTATTTACATTATATACTCTTGTTCTGGTTTATCAGGCTAGCATTACTATGTGATGCGCACACGCACAAGTATAGACTAACTTGCAAGAATTGAAACATTTCGAGTCATGTTTGTTTTGAAAAGCGTTTCAAAATATGTACCACTTTGAAAAAGTGATCGCATATGAACATTGCTCAAATAATTCCAATTCAAGCAATAAGCCTTCATCCACAGGCATTCAAGCAGTTTATAGCACTTAAACACGTAGCCTCATGGCAAACATACGAAACATGGCAACATCTACATTCATGCAATTGTGCTAAAGTGAGTAAAAACTCACCTAGTACTCCAAGCCAAAATAAACAAAAGAGCTAGAAAAATGCATGATCCTAACTTTATGCAATATGACTAATGCAACACATGCGATATGCAATTTAAATAGGCTCGGCTACTTAAAATGACATGTGATTCATTTAAATAGCATGCGGTCTAAGCACGTATTCAAAAAAGTATTAAACTAACAATGCAGTTAGAATGATGAACTGAGCCTCAGTACATGCAATACGAATGGATGCAAACATGAAGTATACTAAACAAAATGTGATGTCCCTAAACTAACCATCATAAGCTAGTAAATAAAAGGGAGAAAGAAGTGGGGTTGGAAGACATACACATTATTACAACGCGCTCTCACAAAGGAGAGTCCGATTGAATAAGCTAGTTAACTAGCTAACTAATTAAGGCTAATTATTATTACAAAACAATTAAATTATTTAAACTACTTAACTAATTATTACAACAAATGAATTAACTAATTAGCTAGTTGACTAACTAATTACAAAATGAAATTGAATAGCTAGTTAAACTAACTAATTAAATACAATACTTAATTAGCTACAACTAATTAATTACAACAAATATTTAATCTAAATATTTAAGCTAAACAGGCTCAATATGCAAAGAATGCTCATGCTTGGTTTCCACCCGAAAAGTCACTGTTTTGCTTCTGAATGCCTCTGTTTGCACAATTGAACACCAACACTGATGCCCACTTCCAAAACAACTCTGCTCCACCTTACCAACACACTACTCAATTTTACATCAGTGGCCGGCCGACCAGTGATGAAGGTTGCCGGCCACCAGTGATGGCCGGCTAGTCATCAAAGGTGGTCTGCCGACCACGGCTACACAGGTTCATCTTACTGCAACAAAGGACAAACAGAGCATATATATGGTATTTTCAAGCGTTTGTTTGCATAACACACCCCCCCTTTTTATGAGCAAATCAAAGGAGTAGCAAGTTCGATTCACAAACCATCAATGGATGCAATTTCATTGCATGATGGCTTGTGAAACCAAGTGTGCAAGTTCAATAAATGCAAAACAAGACACAAACCTCCTCCCTTTCATAAATGATCAAGGGAAGTGGTGACCTTGGAACTTTGAATCATTTCATCACTAATGAATATGAAATGGTTCAAGTTTCCATGTGTTCAATTAACGTCCGATTGAACACAACCAAATTATTATCTTTCATAATTTTTAATTCCAAGTTTTAGTTACTTTTCCATCTTTTAATCAATTGAGTCCAAAGGGCCAATTTAAGTCCTCTAAATAGAAAGAGAGCTCAAACCACAAGTTGTTGTAGGCATGAAAAAGATATCATACCGTTGATAATGAACCCCCTAAGAGATTAAACCATTAAGCATGACATCTCAATCTCATGCTTTAAACAAACAAATAATTTGAACCACTTTCAAAGCAAAATAAAAAGTCAAGAAATGAGGGAGGTTGCAGAGATGATTAAGTACTGAAAATAAGTGAGAAAAACATAAATAAATACTATCAACTCAAACAAGATGGTGTCTAAGGCCTAAAATACCAAACTTATGAGGACTATTATACTATAAGCATGCAAAACAAAACTCAAATGCAACTACCACTAAAAAATAGTACTAAAATAGGTCTAGTACAGTCCTAAAACATACTAAAATTAAGCTAAAAATGACTAGATTAAAATGCTAAAACATGGCACAAACTAGGCTAGTAAGCAAGACACAAGAAAGGGAGGCTACCCCCTCCAAATTTGGACTTCAAAACACGATTTTGGCCATTGAAAAAGCTCTGAAAATCAGTGTTTAAAAGTTTGGAAAAAGATAGTAAAAGGATGGGAAACACAAGGGTAAAGGCCTCCAAAAAAAGGTATAAAGAAGAGTGAACCACCCCTCAACCTTTTATGGCCTTAAGACCCAAGTTTCAGCCCAAAAATACATATGTTTTACAGCCCAAAACAATGGAAAAATAGTAGAGAAAGTAAGCAAATAGGTAAAGCCTTATACTTCTTGAAGAGAAGAAGCAATTCAAGCAACAAAACCAAGCAAACAACATACTCTAGAGCTCAAACCAAGCTCAAAGACACCTCAGCTCAAAGATGAGAAGATTTGGTTAAGGGTATATAGGCAAAGGCTAAGGAATTGTAGGCAAAAATGTAGAGATTTGGTAGAGAGAGAGAATTGTAGAAAGAGAGGAAAATTTTTTATCTCAAAATTTTCTAACCTTAAAACATGAGAGAGAGAGAGAGAGAGAGAGAGAGAGAGAGAGGGCTCCTATATATAGAAAACATGAAATTTCCTCAAGGAAATCCAACCCTACACGTGGGGATAGATTCATGCATCTGTGCAAATAACTGGCACAGCTGGCATAAAATATCTACAAAATACACTGGTGGCCGGCAAGCCACATCAGTGGCCAGCAGCCAAAAAGTGATGGCCGGCAGCCCCCGGCCACCAGAAGCTACTGGTTTGAAAAGCTAGGCTTGGTCCAAAACTGGAACAACAAAGGTACAGGGTTTGAAAGGCTCAAAGTTGTGGCATCTTGCTGAGAATTTCGAGCACTTGGCGAGCATATAAACTCATTATCGGGTATGCATGCATGGACGTCCAAGTCGTAAGGGCCGTCAAAAATGGGGTGTCTACATATACATTTTTTTTCATGTTTCTGTGGTGTTTTTTGTTGCACTCACTGTGCAATTATTTCCCTATAAGTTTACCATTTGTTACAAATAATTAATTTTAAATTTCACAATAAAAAATACAGATTGCAACTTAACCATAATATGGAAACACGAATGCTTAACTTCAAAATTTAAAACATAAGAAGGGAGAATGGGCTCGACGCTCTTTGTTCTTGCCTCTAACATCATGGCCATGCCATCTCCATGCAAGTACATGAATTGAGAAACCCTAGAAAAGTTAGTTGCACTCCACATAAATCGGGTTGAAAGGACAATTCATGAGTCGAGCTTCATTCAACTTCTTTCAGATTTCACTAACCAAATGTTCGACGTGGTCACGAGCATCTTCTACAAAGGCACTAGTTTCATGCATGTAAATCTGGATTTATTTTGAATTGTCATATCTTTCTACCTTATGCTAAACAAATTATTGACAAAAAAAAAAAAAAAAGAAGAATAAGAAGATCATTCGATGTTATAGTGAATCAAACAAAATACTTGGAACCAAGGACGGAATTAGGAGAAGATTATGGAAGGCCATGACCCCATGTTTCTGTCAACATTATTGTTTGCTATAGAACTTTAAAAAATATATATATATATATCATTTTATATATATAATGGCCTCCCAGTATAAAAATAATATATCACTCTTTTTCCATCTTGAATCCTTTTTCTATTTTACATTAAAAAAAAAAAAAAACTTATTCATCATATTAGAAATTGCTTCTATGGTATTTAATTTTTTTTTATATATACATAATTTATATTTATAGATCATATATATATACGTGTTTTGTGTATATGGTCAAAAAAATTTATTTTTCTTTTGACCCGTCCAATAATAAAATCCTTATTCCGTCCCTACTTGAAACTAATTTGCTACAATAGTTCTACTATGATAGCACTAATCACAAAATTAGCAATAAAAATACAGATTTAGCAACGTGACTGGAATAGTTTCTTCAATGGCTGACCCATGGGTACGGCCCAATATATATATATATATATATATATATATATATTTTATTTTATTTTTTAAATTTTGTGTAAGCATTGTGTTTTAATTTTCTTCATTTTCATTTTTTTCATTTTTGTTTTCCTTTACCTTGTTTCTTGCGACAAAAGCAAGGAAAATTGAAAAACACCCATTGTTTTCATTTTTTTACTTTTTTTTAAAATAAAAATAAAAATTACTTTTCAAGTTTAAAAAAATGAATTGTTCAATAATTTTCAAAAATAATTCACCAAATAAAATTTAATTCTTAGAAATAAAAAATAAAAACACAAGCTAGAGTAAGAATAGAGCTGGAAACCACCCATGATGTGCCCAAATCATCAGCAAGTCTTATAATCAATGATGACCACTTGAGTAAATCATGGTAGGTCTTTACACATTCCAACTCTTGTTTGGTAATGGGATTAATAAAGGGATTTGAGCTTAGAAAATAAGCATGGGCTAGTATTCATACTGTGTTTGGGTACAGGCGTGGGAGATCAGCGCGAGAATTGTTTCAGTGTGGCATGGGTGTTGGTGGATGTGGGGCTTAGAGTTTGATTTGTAGATTTAATCTTTTTATTTTATTGTTTTTTATTTTAAAAAATATAAAATCATTAGACAAAAGGGTTGATTATAAGGATACGGCCGTTTGTTTGTGTTTATTTTGAGAGATGGAGAGATGATTCGTAATCCCCTCCGGATTATGAATCCCCTTGGAGAGGGGATTCGGACGGACCTCCAGCACTTGGTATTAAAAAATAGTTTGTCGGACTATTTTTTTTACATGTTGGGTATTTTTTAACATTACTGTTTAATTTTTTGTTAAGTAAAAATCATTATTTTATTTGTTTTTTTTTTTGAATTTTTTTTTTATTTTTTACATGTTGGGCATTTTTTTTTTTGAAAATTAATGTTTAATGTTTTTGTATTTTTTTATTTGTTTATTATTTTATATTTATTTTATATAAAAAAATTTAACAATTCCTACACCAACAACTATCATCAAAACAAACATAATTTTACTTAATTCTCTAACTATCAATACCCTTATTAACAATTCCCTTACTATTAATCCTCTCACTATAACTCTCTTTGGGTGTGTTTGATTGGACGGACTGGATAAGGGGGGATTAGAATCCATCGGACTTGAGTCCTGGGACTGTGAATCCCCCGGACTATTTGGTTGGATTGGATATGTATCCTGTGTTTGTTTTTTCATGGGATTAGATGTCTGGAAAAGACTATTTTTAGTGAATCCAACGTTTGGTTGGACGGACTGGATAGGATAAATGAACAAAAGACTATTTTACCCTTTTTCAATTTTTACTAAGAATAGCAATATTAAACATATCTTTAATATTTTAATTATTTTTAGCTAGATTAAATAAAAATTTATTTTATTTTATTTTTTACACAATTAAATAAATTTATTTTTTTAAATTAAATAAATAAATAAATAAAATATCAACAAAAATTTATATTATTTTTAGTTAAAATTTTTTAAAAATTTGTTTTTAAAAATAATAATAATTAAACAATGAAATTAAATAAAACATCTATTAACATTTAAATAATGAAATTAAATAAAATATAAACAAAATTTTAAAATAAAACATCAATAAAATATCTATAAAAATTATTTAAAAAAAATAAATAAAACATCAATAAAAAGTTAAATAAAATTATTTTATTTTTAAATTGAGACATTTAAATTTTATTAAATTTTACTAAATATAATACGTAATTAAATAGTAGATGGTCAAAATGGTCATTTCACCACCTAATCCCAACAGTAAATAATCCCCCCAAAATTGTCCCACACACCCCCCTTAGGATAGTATAATCCCCCATATGGGGGATAAGGAGTTCGGCCGGACTCCATGTCCGACGGACTAAAAAAAAAACAAACATCGGATTAGATTTACTGTGCGGATTACAATCCGCACAGTAAATAATCCCCCCCCCCTCCCCCTCCCCCTCCCCCCAATCCAACACACCTTTTCTTTCTATCTTTGAAAAACAAATGAAGCCCAACTTACACCAATAAGAGAATTTGTGCTTTTTGAATCTCCTTCAATATATCTTTTAATGTAAGGTAGGATGTGCACCGATGTTCCTTAATGCTGTGTTTGGTTGGGAAATTTAAGGAGGGATTTAGAAAGAGAAAGAGAAAAGGTGTGTGAAATTATGTGAAATATAGGCATGTTTTATTAACATTTCACCTACCTTTTCCATTTCCCTTTCCAAATTCCTTCCCAAATCCTCCAACCAAACACAGCATAAGAGTGTCCCAAGTCATTTCATTAATCCAATTGTAGTAGCCAAGAAAACATATCTTCATGTAGTCTGGTAAATGTCCCACTGCATTCACATCCCACTTAAGAAACCAAAATAAAAAAAAAGGTCAAATTTGCTAAAATTTTGTTTGACAATTTTTAATTTTAGTTAAAAAGTTAAAAAAATTATTATAAATTATCACATTACTCTCTATTTTTTCATATATTTTTTCATAAAAAATTAAAAAATTATTAAAATAACATATTCTCAAGCAAGACCTTAGAAAATAAAAGCCCAATTATTTTTTTCCCTCTCCTCTCTCTCTCTCTCTCTCTCTCCGTTTCCTTCTCTGGGCATCATTAATTAGTTGTATATTAAATCTGTAGGACCTGGTAAATCACAAAAAAAAAATCTACTTATGTTTAAAAGCAAAATCACAAAAAAAATCTTTAATGTATGGATATGTCTTTATTTCTTGACTAAACTGAGAATTTTTTTATTAAAAATAAAATAAATCGATAGATAGCATGTAATAATTCGACATAAGTTGTGTGTAGCACTGCTAATTTCACATAATTATAACTCTTAAATATTAGTGAACTATATGTGAGACATATTATATTTTTGAGAGTGTAAAAATAAGGTGGTAAAGAAAAATAATAATGTTATATGAGCAATACTACATCTACATTAAAATCTTACTAATGCTGTGTTTGGTTGAAGGATTTGGGGAGGGATTTGGAGAAGAAAAGGGAAAAGGTGTGTGAAATTAGGTGAAATGTAGATATATTTTATTCACATTTCACCAAACTTTTCTCTTTCCCTTTCCAAATCCCTCTTCAAATCTTCCAACCAAACACAGTGTAAAAGTATTTATGTCCAAATATTATTGGAAATTTAAATATATATATATATATATAATTTTTTTACAACCAATCACATTTGACCATTTATATTTTTAGTATGCATAGAATTAGTCATGTTATATTTACAACAATGATTGAAACCCTTTTTTTTTTGGAGACCCTCACAACCCTTTTTGGATTTCAACCATATTTGAGTAGATCCCACATATACATCAATCATTGAGGTCTAAAAGGGGTTGTGAGGATTTCCAAAAAAAAAGAGGTCCCAAACATTTTTCTTATATTTATTATCTTTTCATATTACATTTTAAATACTATTTTATCTAGTACAATCACCGATATATTGGATTGTTTTGGGAAATAGATTAAAAGTTAATTTTTGACTTTTTTTTTTTTAAAAAAAAAACTTATAAAAAAATAAAAAGATAATGTAATTAAAAAATGTTAAAAAGCTAAAAAGTTGACTTTTAGTCAGATTCTCAAAACAAGCCAATAATAATGACCCCGTTTGGTAGAGCTGTGGGAAAGTGATTATAACTTATAACTTAACAGTTTATAGCTTATAGCTGTGAACATAAGCTGATTTTTAACTTATAAATTAAGCTCTTCCTCCCCCACTCAAAGAATAAGTTGATTTTTGACTTACAAAAAGCTATAAGCTGTATTGTTAAGCTAAATCAAACACATCAAAATAGCTTAAATTAAGCTAAAAGCTGAAATAAGTTAGAAATAAATCCTACCAAACAGGGCCAATGTTCATATGGGACTTTATATATTAATGATTATGATAATATTTAAAATATGATATTAAAAAAAATTATACATATTAGATTATTTAATCTTAATCGGTCATTGTGGGGGAAGCAATGAAACATTTTTGAATTGTAATTGATTCTTTCAACTTTATTATTATTATTATTTTATAGATGGGGTGATTCTTTAAACTTTAAAATATGATTTTTTATGGTCTTTTAAAACTCGAAAAATGAGTGAGATCTCCTTTTTGAGGACTCCCATAATTCCCATAGTGATCCACATCATTCATAATGTGTGGGGTCCACATCATGAATGGTACATCTTAAATGGTGTAGATCATTATGGAAGTTGTGGGGTCTTCCAAAAAAGAGGGTTACTATCATTACTCTTTTTGGATCGTAATTGATTCTTTCAACTTTATTTTATTTTTATTTTATTTTCTTTTATAGATGGGATGATTCTTTAAACCCTAAAATATGATTTTTTATGGTCTTTTCAAATCCATATAAAATCTAATTACATGAGGGAGAATTCTATCTTACACATCATATATATTTTTAATTATGTTATTTTTTTTTAGTTAAGATCAATTTTTTTCTTTAATTACGACAATATTTTGAGATATTTGGTTATGTCTCATTTGTGTTTGGTTATGATTATTTTTTTTTTTTTAAGTTATAACTCAAAAAGTATGGAGTTATTATACCATTTTCTTCTTTAATTATAAGGTATATATGGTACATATAGGGATAAAACTAAAAGAAAACTATATAAAACCATGGGTCCAGTGTTTGTGTGAACAATATTGTTTGACATAGTACTTTAAAAAACATATCTTTCATTTTATACATAAAAGGGCTCCCAACATAAAATATAAAAAAAAAAAATAGATTCTTTTTCCATCTTGCATTTTCATTTTGTTTTGCACCAAAAAAAATAAAAATAAATAAATAAATCAAACATATGTGTGGTTGTATAAGTTATATCATATTATATATATACATAATATGTGTATCATATTATATATCATATTATATATATGCATAATATTATATCATATTATATATCATATTGCTTTCATGGTGTTTGATTTTTTTTTTTTTTTTTTGTGTGTGTTTGTATAATTTATATATCATATTATATATATACATATGTGTTTGTGTATATAGTGAAAAAAAAACGTATTCACCTTTTGACCCATTCGGTGATGAAATCCTAATTCCATTACACACCCTTTAAAGATTGTGTATTATAATCTTTTCCTTAAATGACAAGTAACAGTGAAATAACTGTCTTACAGAAATAACAACTAATCTCGAGTTCAATTCTTTTCACATGTTATCAAAATATGTAAATGAAACATAAGTTTTAATTGGTTTAAAATGTTAGAACTTATAATTTTAAGTGAGAGTAATATATTTTTTAAATATAAAACTTATTATTTTAAATAAATCAAATTTTAGATATGTGTTTTGTATTGGAGTAATACTCCTCATAATTCATGTTCCAATATTTGTTCAGTTGTTACTTAAAAATTAGCATAAAAGTAATGAATTTTATTGTTCAAATGATAAAAATTTCGTGGCCACATGGATCATGCAAGTATTTTTATAAAAAAAATTTATCTTTACATTGTTCAATCAAATCATCATCAGACAATTAATTTTGTGGGTCTATATTTTAGAATAAGATGACCACATTTTTCATATGATTAATTTTATTGTTCACCTTTTTATATTTTTAATGTTTATGATAATGAAAGCATATCTATTCCACTAATTATTTAGTTGCATCTTTGTTGCTCTTGTAATCACTTGTCAACGAAAACTTTATCAACGATATTATTGTAGTCTGGTTTGGTAATGTCCATGAATTAATTTATTTGGTTACAATAAAAGGTTTATTAATGATATTTGATTGTAATTGTAAATTATAATTATTTACTTATTTTTTATTTTTTTACTTTTCAGTTTGTGACCCCAAAAAAAAAAAGTGAGATTTTTTATTTACTCATAATTAAATAATGAATATTACTCACAAAAAGGCTGTTTATTATCTATTGTCACTTTTTAACATAAAAGAAAATCGTAAAAATGTACTTTTTTGGATGCACCTTACTTCAATGTATCTAAATAGTAAAATATTTGTGAAAAAAAATATTTTAAAAAATTAACAAATACACAAAAATACGAAAAATGTACTGAATTTTCATATTTTTTTTTTGTATTTAGAGTATTTTTTTAAAGATTTTTTCACAAATATTATAATTTTTAAGTGTATTTATGTTAAGTGTGTCTAACAATTAAAAAAATTGCTTAAAATATTAAAAAAATTCATTGAAAACATTAAAATACGAAAAATAAAAAAGTAAAATTTTTTAAAAATTGTTTTCAGAAAATCAGAACCAAACAAAGTGGTTAATTCTCACTTCATTTATATACATTTAAAAATTAGTTTTTAATATGCAAAATTATAAGTAACATTATTTCAAATAAAAATCAAGAAAACAATGCTTAAAGTATATTTATAAAAATAAAATGAAATAAATTACATAAACAAACATGAAAAATGCTTGGGACCTTCTTTTTTGGGAGACCCCCACAACTCCCTTTGGATCTCAACCGTTAATGTATATGTGGGACCCACTTATGTATGTGTGGGGCCTATATATACATCAAAGGGGGTTGTGGTGGTCTACAAGAAAAAGGGTCTCAATCATTGTTGAACAAACATGGAGGGATTGTCAGAAAAAGATCTCCAAAATCTTCACAAGCTGTTGCAGTTGTAGGCTTTGTATGAAGTGTCACATTATATCTATCATTAAGAAAACTATATTAAGGAGTTTTTATTTTTTTTAAAAGTGTCACATCATATTTACCATTGTCACATTTGAAAAAGTACACTAAAGAGGAATTATTTTTTTTAGAGTAAAAGTTTTAGAGTGTCTGTAGACGTCCCCGAACGTCCCGGGAGGGAATCCCGTTTTGTTCATTTGGGCTTACTACAGTTCAGGACTCAATGTCATGGTCTTGTATCTAATCTCGCAGAGTGCAATGCAAGACCGATGAATCATCAAAGAGTCCAAATCCGACAAATCGTTTTGAAAAATAGATTTTTAGAAAGAAGTGCCAAACATGGACTGCTTTGCCAGATACAGAGTCACCACCTAAATATTTTATTTTAGGGGAATTTAGGAAACCCTGACTCGTGCCTAAGGCCATGTGTCCGTCATCACCAAAGTTGCCTCGGCTCGAAAACTTGGGTACGATTGGGGAAGGTCACTTCGTGAGTACTCCCGCTCACGCCGATCAAAGATCGGCCTCTACTAACCATGATATCAAGTTTTGAAAACATATATGCTCTTATTTCGGTTATTAGCCTAGAATTACTATGTGATGCGCACAGCATACAAGTATAGACTGGGTCGCCTGAATTGGAACAAAACATCTCATGTTCGTTTTGAAAAACGGTTTGAAGGTGCTACTCGCAAGTAGGCTAAGACGTGGATTTTGTCACCCTCGGGTGGGCTTAGAAAACATGATTTTGCCACTCTCAAGTGGACTTAAAACTCTCAATTGGTGAATTGTTTCAATTCAAATAACGCAACCTTCACCCACAGGCATTCAGGCAGTTATATCACATAAGCAAATAGCCTCATGGTAAGCATGCTATCATGGCAGTCACTCACACACATGTAAGGATGCTAAAGCATAAACACTCACCGAGTACTTCAAGCCAAAACAGAAACTAGTTAGTAATCAATGCATGATCCTAGTTCATGTTAAGATGGCTAATGCAACACATGCAAAATGCAACTAAGATAGGCTCGGCTATTCTAAACATGGCATATGAAATGCAACAGATAACATGTATTCAACTTGGAATTGAAATACAATGCAGTTAGTATGATGCGCCGAGCTCGGTGCATGCAATACAGATGAATGAAGGCAAACATGCGAACATATAGATGCTAATTGAAACATGCCCTAAACTAACCATCATAAGCTAGTAAATAAAAGGGAGAAAGACGTGGGGTTGGAAGACATACATCACACACACGCACACTTATTACAATATTGCCCTCTCTCGGAGGGTCCGAATAAATAATACACAACCGAATGAATAACGAATTATAACTAATTATTACACAACCCTAATTAATTAACAAATTAACTAAAATACATAAGCTAGCATGCAAATTAAACAAAATGGACTGCCTCAGCTCTGCCTTGGATGGCAATGAATGCATGCATGCTTGAATCACTTTGCCGGAAAATCCATCACGATGCCCCGATTTGCCTCTGTTTGCAACTGGTCCCAGAACACTGTACAAAGCTCCAGAAAGCTGCTGACCAGTTTTTGCTGCTGGTTTCCGGTTTACTGCAACAGAGAGCGAGAAAGAGGCATGGCAAAGTATTTTCAACATATGTGTGCATGACCACTCTCCCTATCATTGCACAAGCTCAAGGGACTATAGTCCTCGATCCTCGTGCCACCAATCACGCATCTCGATGCATGATGGCCGAGGGGTCGAATTGCACAACTCGATGTGAAATGAATGCAAACATAAGCAAGTAAAGCCAACAACTCAATCATGGACAGTCAAGAGTGTCGGCGACTGAGAATCGAGGCACATTTCGCCACTTGGAGTACGAAACATCCCTCGTTTCCCGTGTTTGGACTAAACCCTACTCCAAACACAATGCAATACACATGGCATGCATGAATGCAACTCTAACATGCAACCTAAACATAATGCCACTAAATGATGCAAACATGCAAATGATGATATGCAAACATACTACTAGCATACACAATGCTATGAAATAATCAATGGCATACTCAATGCACATGAAAACTATATGACATACGCAATGCACACATGGAGACTAACAATGAAATGATCAAGGCATACGCCATGCAATGGTCAAACATGCAACAACATAGACTAAATGGCATATACAATGCAAGATGGACTTAAACCAAGATAGGTGAGCCTCAGCCACACCCAAATCAGTGGCCAAACACAATGAAATTAGGCAACAAAACACATGCGAATATGCACAAATGCAAGGGACCGAACCTAAGGTACCAAATGCAACTCTATCAAAGCATGGCAAGGGATGAAATATGGCATACAAACACACATTTTCCAACTCTAAAACATGATGCACAATGGTCCCGAATCATGTAAATATGTCACACAATGCATGCTAGATGGCCCGAATACCGAAACTAGTGAAGTGCGTTACACTAGAGGTACACAAAGCAATGCACAAATGGAAAAACCAGCCCCAAACAGATCCTAGGCAGGTCCAAGATAGTGGGAAACTGGCCTAAAAAGATGGCTCAACATGCATAGAAATGAAGCTCATGCAATGGTCCAAAAACGAGGCAAACTAGCACGACTCTCAAACGCATTTAAAGAGTGAAAAATATGGGAATATGGCATACATGTAAGCTCTGAAATATGATGCAAAATGGTCCTAAAACATGGAAACACCTCAACATAAGCATGCAATAGGCCCCAAAACACAAAGCTAGGCAAGAGTATTGAACTACAACCATGCATAGCAAGCATCATTCGACCACAAGGAATAAAAAAAGAGCTAAGGCAGTCCAAAACATGCACAAAATCAGTTTAAGGCATGGCCAAAAAGTGCTAGATTCATAGACCAAAATAGCATGCAATACAAGCTAGTGAAGAGGGTTTACACTACAAGTATATGGAGCATTCAAGAGGTAACTAAACCAGCAAAATTCAGAGGTATGAAATGCCAAATCAACCCCAAAAACCCACTGAAATATGGTCTATGCATGCAAGAATGAGATCCTCCTTTGATAGGCCATGAAGAGGGTTGTTCTACACATGCAAGATGGACACCCAACATGACAAAACCACCTCTGGAAAGAGGTTATGCAGGCCCTAAAACTCACTGAAAATGGCCTGAAACATGGTTAGGAAGCATGCAAGTATAGGCTCCTTTGATATGCTATGAAGAGGGTTATTCTACTCATGCAAGGGGGACACCTAATATGGAAAAAATAGCTCTGGACAGAGCTCATGCAGGTCCTAAAACTCACCAAAAATGGCCTGAAACATGGCTTGGAAGCATGCACACATGGGCTCCCTTGTTAGGCCAAATATGCTAGAAAACAAAACAAGGGGTGAGAGGGTCACCCCTCTCTGATTTTGGTGCTCAAAACAACATAATAACCACTAAAAATTCGCTGGATTTCAGTGGTCAAAAGGGTCAACAAATCTCAATACAAAGGCCCTAATGCATGGCTCAAAACAAAGGGAAATGAAGCATGCAAGGGGGTAAATGGCCCCCAACAGAAAAATGGTCTTAAACAAAAATGTTAAGAAGCTCAAAATAAGACTTTTTTTAGTTTATGACAAAGCCCAAATATGCTTGAAAACTAGGCTAAGAGATGAAGCAAAATAAAGACCAAAAGAGGGAAAGAAGTGTTACCCTTGAAGCTCAGCAACTCCAGCAGCTGTGAGGCCAAAAACTCAGACCTTAGGACCTCTCAAGACCTTCCAAGAAGCTTAGGTTGATGTTGGAGGTGTTAGGCTAAGAGGTGTAGTGTGAATATGCAAGAACTATGGACTTTTGGACACAAGATAAAGAGATATAGAGGGAAGTGTATACATAAGCCTCAAAACAATTTCTCAACCCTCTACAAGGAAGGCAAGGCCCTCCTTTATAGAGCCAAGGGTCTAAAGCTTCTTCAAGAAGCTTCAAACCAAGGTTAAACATCCTCCATACACGTGTATGGAGGATGCAATCTGTGGCTTCCAGCTGGCACCAACTCAGTGAGACAGAAAAGGAGAAAGCTGGCCGACCAGTTCAGGTGGTCGGCCGACCACTCCCCCTAGTCGGCCGACCAGGGCCAAAAGGCTCAGGGGGTCGGTTGGCTCCTAGGGTGGTCTCCACACTCAAAGCAAGCAAGTGGTGTGGTGGAGACCAGTCAAAAGTGGCTCAAAAACCAAGGAGACCAGCTTCCTGACAAGAAAACCGGCCGGCGGGAAAAAAGGTGGTCTCCAAGAGAAAAGGTGGTCTCCCACCCTTGTACCACCTTCCAAACAATGAAAATAGGGTCCATACCAAAAATGAATTAAGACGGATGCAAAACGAGGGTTCGGGTGCCAAAACGCGCAGCCGGGTGCCCCGAAAACTGACTGTTAAGCATTGAAAGTGGCGTGCGACCACGAAGGTGGTCTCCCGGGCCACAGTGTCCCTCTAGAGAGAGGAAACAAGGTGTGTGCCAAAAACCAGAGCAAACGGAGAAAGTTAAGCGGTCCCGAACCGAGGCACACGGCCGACGGCTCTGAAAACTGGAAACTGGTCTCCAAACGGGAACAGTGGTCTACGACCACGAAACATAGCCTACGGCCACTGAGAGATGGTCTACGAGACCTCTTCCTCCCTTCAGGAAGAGAAAACAGAACCTGATTCGCAAACCGAGGCAAAGCACAAGAGAGTCCTGAAGTCTGGAGGCAAGGCTCTCAGCCGAGACTCCGAAACCTCAGAACGAGCACAACATGCACAATCACCGAGCGCTCAATAGGTGACATCTGAGTCTTAAGGTCGGTAAAAAATGGGGTGTCTACAGTGTCACATCATACCGATCACATTGTCACATTTAGAAAAATTACATTAAAGAGTTTTTAATTTTTTTAAAGTGTCACATCGCTGGAGTGTGATATTAATACTTGTCACATTGGAGTATTACATCATACCTGTTACATTAATAAAATGGTATACATGTCTACCAAAACACTATCAAAATTAAAAATATGATTACATAAAAAGAAACTCTCCACTAATAGAACTTAACAGATCAATAAAAAAAAATTCAAACTAATTAAAGTACTTATTTGTAAGATTAAACTTATAGATAAATAAGCTTATCGACAAATAGCATGATTTTGTGCTTGGTCAAAAATGGAAAGACGATTGTGACATGACAACTTTACATATTTATCATATTAAAGTTGTGAGCTTTTAAATATTTATCTTCTTAAATATGTTCAAAAACGATTGACCCCCCAATCTAAAACAAAAAAACAAACAAACAATTGACCCCTTAAAAGATGAAATGAAACAAATTATTTTTAAAAATTATTCTAAAGTGCAATTAAACCTTAAAATTTATACGAACAATATTATATATTCATAAAGGTACATTTATGGATTATATTTATTCTGGTTATAGCTCATATCACATTAATTTTAAATTTATACTTGTTAGCCCCAAGGTTATTCAAATTTAAATTCTTATTGATTTTGATTATTGACAAATATTTTGAATTCATTTTGTTATTCAAAGTTTTCAAAATAATAGTATACAAATTGTGCTTCAATGGTTCTAGAGGTTATATGATTCTAGAGTGATGTTTTTCAACGATTTTTGGCCCTTTAAAAAACATGAGATTAGTACTTGGTTGCAAAACTCTATTGATACTTAAAAAGAGGTCCAAGGATGGACACCAAGATAAAGAGGGTTAACACCAGAATGAAAATCACAATACCTAAGTGTTCCAGCTGCAAGGGTCAACACTAAATTTCATAATGCAATCTAGCTGCAATGGTCGACACTAAATTTCAGTATGCAATCCAGCAGCAAGGGTCGACACTAAGAATGATAAGGGTCGACACCAGGAACACCTGAAACTCAACTCAGAGAAAAAAAGAGGGCAAAGGACACCCAATCTGTAGAGGTCGACACCCGTAAAATTTGGGTTTCAAAAATCCAGCTGCCAAACTAAATCTGGACTGACAGAGCCCTTTTCTCAGCCACTTTTTCAGATTTATGTGAAGAATATGTCATCTTTTCTGACCCCTGAGCAGATTTTTTGGCACCATATCTTCTACCAAGAAGTTAACTTATGAGGTTGAGCATTAAATAAAAGCTTGTGCATTTAATGAACCTTCTTTTCCCAAAACCTACCTGCAGTCTGCATTCACCATACTTTCATCAAACACAGCTAGAAGATATCCTCCATGATTTGTTCCAATGGCTAGAAGATTCAAATCTCCTCTCTCCAATAGTTAGAAGCCATTAATGCTATAAAGATGAAGCACTTCTTGTTCGATCAATACACTTCTTCAATACAAGAAACCTAGAGCATTCAAGAGCATTTAATATACTCTATTATACTTCCACTTTCATATCTGAGTAAGTCTTAAATTACTTGTGAGCTTACGCTTTCATATCCATCTTTTAAGAGAGAGAAATTTGTAAAAGATGACAGTTGTACCTCTTACTCCTATTCTTATTTTCTGAATGAAACACTTGTAAAGTGAGGCATTTTATTTGAGAGGTTCTCAATAGATTAAAGTAAGTCCTTTGTAAAAATCCACAAGCTAGGTGAAGCTTGGTGGTGCATTGATTGATAGTGAAGAAATTCTCAAGAACGTACATTGAGGAGTGGACGTAGACCGATGATAAATCTTTGTGTTTGAGCTTTTCTTTCCCTCTCCTCTATTTTCTATATATTAAATACTTGGTGCATTTACCCACTTAGTTATTTAAAATTTACTTTATGTTTAACATTTTTAATTACCCAATTCATCCCCCTCTTGGGTTGATTTCCTATGTAACAATTGGTATCAGAGCCTCATCTCTAGTATTATGACTTAATAGCCTTAGAGTGATCTATAGCAACCCCTAGCTCCTCTCTTCCTGAAAATCAAGCCTTAAACAGACCACCCTACTTCAATGGCACAATTTTCAACTATTGGGAAACTCGTATGATCATGTATATCCAATCTATCAATTATGAGGTTTGGAAAATCATCTATGATGCCCAAAGTCTCCACCAAAACCATAGATGGTCTGTTAGTTCCCAAACTTGAGAGTGAATGGACTAGTGCCGATTATAAAGATATTCAAGCCAATGTCAAAACTGTTAATATAACGATTCTGGTTTTGACCCGACCTTTTGTTGTATTCTGGACTCAGGTTTCATGGTTTAATGTTGTTATTCATCTCTTTTTCCCCTTGTTGGCGCTTAGGTTTGTTTTTTGGGTTGTTGTGGTTGTGTTTGGAACAGGTTAATTGTTCATTTTCCCAACTCTTGTTGCCCAGAATTTTGCCCTTCCGCTCGAGTGACACTTCTTGCGCTTGAGCGGGCTTTGCAAACTCTCACTACTTTTGCAGGTCTGTAGAAATACTGGGAGAGTGTATTCTACGCTCGAGCAAAGTTTCTTACACTCGAGTGGGTGTGCGATCGAGCGGCCATGCTTGCGCTCGAGCAATGTTCTTCTGTCTGCAAAACTACTAAACATGTGTATTCCGTGCTCGAGCGGACATTTCCTGCGCTCGAGCGGAACAATTTATTGTGTCTAACGCTCAAGCGTCAACTCTTGCACTCGAGCGGACTCTGCATATATTAGTTCGCAGCAGCCTCATTTTTGTTCACTTTTTTATTTCTTTCTCTCTCAAAACCCTAGATCTACACTCTCTCTCTCTCTCTCTAAAACTCACTATCTCTCTCTACTTTTAACCTAGATCTATTAGGTTTTCTACCCTATTGTCTTTGAGAAAAAGTTAGAGCATCCCTACAACTTCGTTTTGATCCGATTGAAACTTGGTTTCGGCATTGTTGAAGGCTTCACCTTGCTTTGTTCGTCTCCTAACTTTGAGGTAGGGATTTTCTACACTTTCGTATGACTTTTAACTTAGTTATGAGTTGTTGTGTATAAATGGTAGAATTTGGGTGTATTATGGACAAACCTAGGGCTTGGGTATTAAATCAAAAGAGGGGTTTCTAAGTGGATGAGTTATAAATGGTTATAGGATTGATTATGAGGTTATATTGTGACAAAATAATTGATTTTGGCATTTGGGTTGATATTTGGAAAAGAGAGAGTTTGCCCTAAAATGTGTCAAATATTTATTTGTATAAATAAATGGAATTGGGATTGAAGATGTGAAATTGAATGAATGTTGACATGAATGGTGGAAAAGAATATGTATTATCACTCACCTATGAAATTTTGAATAAATTATTTGTCTCGAGATTGAATATGTGTTTAGAAATATCTGTATTGGGCTATTGGTGGAAGATAGTTATGATTGTTGTAGAAATTGCATGAGGATTATATGAATTGAAACTAATCTCTTGTTGGTTATCATTGAATATGACTATGTTTTAAATACATTGTATATGTATGGTCCTTGGGAGGAGAAAGGGAATGTACTCTATATGTAGGAGAAGAAAGGGGATGGACTCCATTGAATTAAGTTAGCCGGTGTGTCCAGGGTAAAAGTTCCGAAACCACACGTATACATGGGTGCCGATTCCCACGGACAAAATTTTCGTAAAATGGCATATTGAAATGTTTGTGTGATTAGTGTGTTGATTTGAGAATCACTGAGTTATAGTCTCAGTTGGGTTGTTTGGAAAATAATGAAATTGGCTCATGAGTTGATATGCAGTGAATTAACGTAGATAAAATTGAGATAACAAGGATTGGAATATAAAATTTGGCATATTATGATTTTGTAAAACATAAATGATTTTACTACGAACATTGTATATGCACACTTTACTTATATCTTTGTTAAGACTCGTATATTGTGTTAGATTGTTTCTACTGGGCTTTGGCTCACCCTATTTGGGAAAAACCATTTTCAAGTGTTGGTGATATGTCTTCGCCAAGGCAGTAGCTTGGAGGGATTTGGAGCAAGAGCTTCTGTTTTTGTTGTATCTATTTTGTATAGCCAAGGGCTTTAATTTCTGATTGAGCTAGGCTCATTTTCGTTGTGACCAAGCCGCAACTTGAAAAGATGTAAGCCACTGGGGCAAATGAATGTCTGTAAAGCGTTCATTCCTTCTTGTATTTGTTTCTCATGTATATTAAACTCTAATGAATGAAAGTATATTGCTTCTTGTGGAGAAGTGGTTTGGAAATACTCTTCAAATTCTGGGAGACGCTAGTGATCCTCAGCTAGTCACCTAAAAAGATGGAAACACTCCGGTCGGGGGTGCCGGAATTAGCACTCCGACGGACAAGTTAGTTCAGACACTCAAGATAGCTTCTTCTCTAAGTTAAGTGGAGTGATTCTTACATACCTACTAAATATGTTGTTCCTGTATTTATACCTGTTTCTCTCGATCCTCGGGGCCAGGGCCTACTTTTTGATCATTATCCTTTACATTATCCGGCTCCAATGCTACACACTTATTCGGCCCAAATATTGCATTCGGATACAGCTGATTATTATCAGCCTTGTATTGCGCACGCCTTCTGCCTTTGTCAAATATTCGGCTCCCACACTTCTATTATTCTTCCACTTATGGATTCGGATTCATTGTATTTATTTGGGGTGTGACAGGTAATATGTTGTATTATGCACTTGATGCTACTGAGTTCAACAGAATATGCACTTGTACGACGGCGAAAGAAATTTGAGATAAACTTATTGTAACTCATAAGGGAACTACTCAAGTCAAAGAGTCAAGAGTTAGCTTACTTGTTCACAACTATGAGCTCTTCAAAATGAAACCTGATGAGAACACATCCCAAATGTTCACCCGCTTTACAAATATTATAAAGAATATTAAATCTCTTGGAAAGACTTATACTAATGTAGAAATTATCAGAAAAGTCTTTAGATCATTACCAAAGAGCTAGGAGAACAAAGTCATCGCAGTGATAGAAGTAGGGACTAATCGACATTAAGCCTTGATGAGTTAGTGGGATCTCTCCTAACCCATGAGCTCATTATGCAAAAAGGAAAAGAAGAAGAAGACAAGAACAAGAAGAAAGGGATGGCCTTCAAGTCTACATCGAAAGTTCAAGCGGAAGAAGAAGATGCTTCAAAGGAAGATGAAAAAATGGCATTAATCACAAAGAGGTTCAAAAGGTTTGTGAAGAAGAAACAACGTGTAAAGAAGTTCTTCAGAAAAGACTTCAACAAAGATTTTCAAAAAGGTGAAAATCATAAAAAATCTGAAGTTACTTGCTATGAGTGTAACAAATCGGGACACTACAAATCAGAATGTCCGTAGCTCAAGAAACAATTTAAGAAGGACAAGAAGAAAGCCATGATCGGAGCATGGGGAGAAGACAGTGATGACAACGACTCAAAGGCTGATACTGGCAAAAATGAAGTTGCAAATCTATGCTTGATGACACTTGAAGATGAAAATGAGATAAATGATGACTCATTTACCTTTGATGAATTACAAACTGCTTTTGATGAATTGCATGCTGAATTTAAAAAATTAAGTATGAAAAGTAGTTGCAAAAAAAAATGATCTCAAGTTTATCTCAAGAAAAGGAATCATTGACTTCTAAAATCGATACTTTAGAAATAAAGTCTTGAACATGGAAAAGGAAAAGAATTTTCACCTGAAAAGGATTCTTCCATTTTTGAAAAGAAAGTAGATGATTTGGAAAAAGAAAATGAAATTTTGAAAAATGAAAAAATTATCTTAAATAATAACATAGAAGATTCAAAAAATGTTCTCTCGAAATTTACTCAAGGTAGAGATACCTTAGATAAAATTCTCAAAAGTCAAATTCAAACCTATAAAAAAATGGGAATTCGATATAAACCTTTTTCAAAAGTAAAAAATTTCAAAAAGATCTTTGTTCATGCATCATCTAATTATTCTCATCTCACATGTCATTATTCTAGTAAAAAATGTCACATCTCTCCTTCATGTCATGCTAAGAGAAACTTATTTGTTAGAATGAAAAAAGAGCAGGTTCCCAAAAACACTCCAAATCCTAACTCTCATGGAAGAAAGAATAGGTACCAAAAGGCCAACAAAATCTGATTTTTGCAAGTGTGTTTTAGGTCAAAATCTAGCAACAACCGATAGTACCTCGACAGTGCATACTCAAGGCACATGACTGACGATAGAGTAATGTTCTCAACCCTTAAATCCAAAAAAGGAGGTCACGTAACCTTTGGAGACAATAGTAAGGGAAAGATCATCAGCGAAGGTAGTATTGGTAAAACTTCTTCACCCATTATCGAAAACATGTTGCTTGTTGAAGGATTGAAACATAACTAGCTTAGTATTAGTCAAATGTGTGATAAAGGCAATCATGTCACTTTTGAAAAATCCGACTGCACCATTAAAAATTCTGTTGATAACAAAATGCTTTTTGTTGGTCATAGGCATGAAAATGTGTATGTATTTTATTTGCATAGTTTATCTCCTAATCATGATGTTAAGTGCTTATCTACTATAAATGAATCTAGCTGGCTATGGCATAGAAGGCTAGGACATACTCATATAGACTTGCTTTTAAAACTTTCAAAATTTGACTTGGTTGTTGGTTTACCAAAAATTGATTTTGAAAAAGATAGACTTTGTGATGCTTGTCAACAAGGAAAACAAACAAGAGTTTCTTTCAAATCCAAAAATATTATTTCCACTTCTAGGCCTCTTCAATTGTTGCATATTGACTTGTTTGGACCTTCTAGAACTTTAAGTCTTGGTGGTAAATCTTATTATTTTGTTTGTGTGGATGACTATACTAAATTTACTAGGGTGATTTTCTTGGCACACAACAGTGATACTTTCTTTACATTTTCAGCCCTTTGTAAACGTATTCAAAATGTGATTAGTCTTGCTATTTGTAGTATTAAAAGTTATTATGGTAGAGAATTTGACAATGATGAGGTTATTCTATTTTGTAATGAGCATGGTATTGATCATAATTTTTATGTTCCTCGAACTCCTCAACAAAATGGTGTGGTAGAAAGGAAAAATAGAGTTCTTGAGGAAATGGCTCGTACAATGCTTTGTGAAAATGATTTGTCTAGATATTTTTGGGCAGAAGCTGTCAATATAGCTTGTTATGTTATTAATCGTGCCGTGATTAGACCCATACTTAAGAAAACACCATATGAATTGTGGAAAGGAAAAAAACCCAACATTGGTCATTTGCGTGTATTCGGTTGTAAATGTTTTGTACTAAATAACAATAAAGAAAATCTTGAGAAGTTTGATGCAAAATCTGATGAAGCCTTGTTTTTAGGCTATGCAAACTCGAGTAAAGCTTATCGTGTCTATAATAAGAGAACTTCACTCGTTGAAGAATCTATACAATTTGCTTTTGATGAATCTAACTCCTTTTCTTCCAAGAATATTGTTAGTGATGATGTTGTAGATTCTAATCCAAGAATTGAAGGCATTTACTTATCGGAAAATAATGAACTTCACTCTTCGGAACCCAATGTTGAATTCTCTATGAAAGATCTTCAAAAAGAGTATACCTATCCAGTGAAGGAAAACAATCTACCAAAAGAATAGAAGTATGCTCATGGACATCACAAAGATCTCATTATAGGAGATGCCACACAAGGTGTAAGAACTCGTTCTTTTATTCATAATGTTTGTGGCAATTTAGCTTTTGTTTCCCAAATTGAGCCAAAAACTTTTTCTGAGGTTGAACACGATGAAAACTGGATTTTTGTTATGCAAGAAGAGTTAAATCAGTTTGAAAGAAATGAAATTTGGTTTTTGACTCCTCGTCCTAAGGATTATTCCGTTATTGGAACAAAATGGGTTTCTCGAAACAAAATGGATGAATCTTGTGTTGTTATTCGGAACAAAGCTAGACTTGTAGCCCAAGTTTATAACCAGGAAGAGAGCATTGATTTTGATGAAACTTTTGCACTTGTTGCACGTTTTGAAGCCATCCACATATTGCTTGCATTTGCTTGTTTTAGAGATTTTAAGCTTTATTAAATGGACATGAAAAGTGTTTTTCTAAATGGGTACATTTCGAAGGAAATATATGTTAAACAACCTCTCGGTTTTGAAAATCACAAACACCCGGACCACATCTATAAACTTTCAAAAGTTTTGTATGATTTGAAGCAAGCTTCTAGAGCTTAGTATGAACGCTTAAGTAGTTTTCTTATTGAAAAGGTTTTTCTCGCGGGAAAATTGATACCACTCTTTTTATAAAAACCAAAAATGATGATATGCTTATTGTTCAAATTTACATAGATAATATCATATTTGGTGCTACTAATAAATCTTTGTGCGAGGAATTTGCTAAGGATATGCAAGGCAAATTTGAAATGAGTATGATGGGAGAATTGACATTGTAACAACCCCGACCCATGATTAACGTATAATCAATGATTAAGAATAATTAAAGTGAAATTTTGCATGAATTGCCTGTGGATTGCATTATTTGTATTCATATCTGTTTATCGTAGAAAGATCTGTTCATGTTTATGTTTTGTTCTACGAATTAAAGGCCTTATCGGCATTCAATTACAAAATTGAATTCAGTTATGTGTTAGTTGGAATTTTTAGAATTTTATAGTAGGTCCAACTAAAATTCGATTTGGAGCGATTAAATTCGACTAATTTGATGCCCATTTGATTAGCTTTAATTAACTACCGCTAGGAAGGCCTATATAAGGCCAATACACCTCTTACACTTACTTCTTCATCAATAAATTTGCACTCTTGAGACCAAAACGTGAGAGAGAGTGGGAGACTAAGGAACTTGGGACCAAACTTGAGGTAGAGAAGGACATTGCTAGGAGACTTAGAGAATTACTCAAGATTTTGACTAAGTAAAGCTGAATTGGGTAGCCTAGGTAAGAGTTTAACCTTGCAACTTTGGAATTGAGTCATTTAGCACATGAATACAAGAGAATTAAGGTGAATCATTCATGAATTGAGCTCTAGAGTGTAGAAAAGAAGAGTAAACATGCATGTATTTTTATGACATTGTGAGTTTCAATTTCAAACAAATCTCACTTGCATGTGTTCATACCACTCTTGTTTTTAGAATTCACCAAGTTTCATACCATTACACCTTAGTTGATCATGTTTTAAAAAGTTTTGAAGTTAAGAAATACTTGCATGTTATGTTTTCAAAGACTTGAGTGTTGATTTGCACAATTGGCAAGCTTCTAGGCTTTGATTTTGCGAAACAATTTTGAATTCCCAATGTTTTCCAAGTTCATACATGTATCTTTAAGTTTTTGGCCCAAAAAGATGAGTTTTAATGCATTGAATTCAAGTTTTGCAGCTTGGAGGCGACAGAACCTGTGCTCGAACGGCCACTCTGTGATCTTGCACTTCCGCTCGAGTAACCAAAAGTCCGCTCGAGCGTCAAATGCATGCTCCCAGAAGTTTACATGTTTTGCAGACTGCTTGAGCGTCACAAGTTGCGCTCAAGCGAGGACCTGAATCTCACGCTCGAGCGGCCATCGAGGATCTGTCGAGCATAAAAATCACACAACCAGTACTTTTACAGACCGCTTGAGCAAAGGAAGGTGCGCTCGAGCGACCACTCACATTTTGCATGTCCACTCAAGCAGAAGAAGTTGCGCTCAAGCGAGACCCTGTTTTCAGCAAGTTTTTTTAAATGTGTTCCAGTGCATTTTAGCATCCTCATTGCATCCTAAGCATTCTTAGGCCAAGATTAAGACAAAATAATGAGGACAAAATTTAGAAACACACCAAGATAAGAAAGAACTAAGTTAATCCAAGTGTGTAATTCAATACATATCTGTTCTATGATTGTGTAGGTCACGCGCCATAGACGGTCTGGTTTATCTGCTTAATCTGTTCTGCAAGTGGAGCCATCTGTGAGTAATAACTCTGCAAAGTTATGTTTAACTTTAATTATTTTCTGATGCTATGAAATGATCAGTTTTCTGAAATGCGATGTTTTGTATGAATGAATGATTGTCCAAATTTCTGAAATGTATTCGTGGCATCCTTAGCACAAGGTCCTTGTCTAGGGGTAATAATACCATGGTCTACAAGTACAAGGCCCTTGCCTGGGGGTAACAATACCGTGGTCTCAAGGCCCTTTCCCGAGGGTAATAATATTATGGCTCAAGTATGTTACAAGTTTCCTGGTACTAGAGGTTCCTTAATGGAACTGACAAACATAATAATGCTAATGGATGTACCATGTATGATTAAACATGAACTCTGATTTCTGTATATGATTTGAATAAGAATATGAATATGAAACTGTTTCTGATTAAAATCTAAATATACATAAGACTCTGTTTTCTTATAAGAATTTGTTTTTGATATAAACTCTAATTTCTGACTTTGTGATGAACATCATTCATTAAAACCCTTTACTCTGTTATTATTCATTAGGCTCCAGCTCACTGTAATTATTTATGTATGTAGGTGACCAAGCGCGTGATCAGGCCCAGAATTAAAGGCCTAAGTTCTGTTTTGTCAAGCCGTCCATCGTGCCTCCCGGGGAGGTTCCCGTGTATAGAAGTCAAGTTTTGTGGACCATGTCAAGGGTTATTTTGTGTATCATGTTAAGAACATTTATATTTTGTCTTGTTGTTTATCTGTATGCTGGGGCTAAGCCCCTTTTGATGATGTTGAATGGTGTGGCAAGACTTATGTGGACATGACATCTTATGTATATATATATTATAAGGTTTCAAATTTCTATCCCATGTATGTCTGCACAGCTCTATGGACTATGTTATTTTGTATATTTGCTTCCGCAGCCCCTAATTATATGTCATTCTGTTAAGAGGCCTTTGGTAATCCAAGGATTACTAGCCAGTTACGACGCTAAACCTATAGGGGCGGGTTTGGGTCGTGGCAGACATACTTTCTCAGATTACAAATAAAAAAAAAAACCCAAGATGGAATTCATATATTTCAAGTCAAATACATCAAAGACCTCCTTAAAAGGTTTGAAATGGACTTATCCAAACCTGCAGCAACTCCCATGAGCACATCGATTAAAATCGACAAAGATGAGCAAGGTCAACCGGTAGATGAAAAGAAATATCAAGATATGATTGGTTCCTTACTCTATCTAACTGCTAGTAGACCCAATACATGTTTAGTGTGTGTATGTGTACACGTTTTCAATCAGCTCCAAAAGAATCACACGTCACTGCAATAAAACGCATTTTTAGATATCTGGTTAGTACTCCACTTTTGGGTCTTTAGTACCCTAAAACAAATGTTTTTGACCTTTATGGTTACTCAGATGCCAACTTTGCGGGATGTGGAATTGGCCGAAAAAGCAGTAGTGGGACTTGTCATTTTCTTGGAAATCCACTCACTTCATGGTTTTGCAAAAAATAAAATTCGACTGCTTTATCAACCGCTGAAGCGAAATATATTACTGCCGCTAGTTGTTGTGCTCAAATGCTTTGGATGAAACAAGTGCCATTAAATGCGATAACACTAGTGCCATTAATCTTTCAAAAAATCATATACAGCACTCACACACTAAACACATTGAAATATGACATCACTTTTTACGAGAGCATGTACTTAAAAGTGACATCGAACTCGAATTTGTGCCTAAAAGCCAACAATAGGCTGATATTTTTACCAAGCCTCCCAATGAGGAACAATTCTACTTTATTAGAACTGAGCTTGGCATGTTAAATATTCCTATGTGACGTTAAACTATGTGTTATAATGCTTCATTGTGAAATTTGCTGAGAAAAACACTAGTTTTTGCCTTCCAGGACCCTTAAGGGTCGACCCCCAGCTCTATAGGGTTGATACCTTGTGAACCAGCCTTATGCTTTTTGTTGTTAAGGGTCGACACCCTTCTTCGCTGGTGTCGACACTAGTTAGTTTTTGGTTCATTGCTTTTTAGGGTCGACACCTCTCTTCGAGGGTGTCGACACTTGATGTGTCTGAGGACAATATTTTTTAGTGTTGAACCCCCTTCATCTAAGGGTCGACACCTACCTTTGGCTTATTTTTTTTATTTTTTTTTTTCGTGCGGTCTTTTTAACTTCGAAGGGTCGACCCCTCTCTTCCCAAGGGTCGACACCTCCTCAAGGGTATTTATATACCCTGCGACCCTTCCATTTCTTGTGACACCAAACAAATTCCTAGCCCTAGCCCTAGCCCTAGCCCCTTTTTTTTTTATTCCAGTGACCCTCACCGTCGATCCACATTCTGATCTTCATCCATCTCTCTCACAACCTCTCTTCATTCTCTCCATGGATCGTCAAGCCCCTCCTCTTGTTCCAACAAGGAAGCAACCATGCACCTCATCCTCTTCCACTGTCATTGCTGCATCTCCTCCTATGCAACGTTTCAAGAACAACAACTTCAGATCTGCTTTCAACAAGGATTTCAACCTAAGAAAAGTACTCTCTGGTAGAACCATTGATATTGCCTTCTTTAAAAAACACTCCATTCCTGTAAAAGCTTGGTTTGATAACCAAAAATGGTCCTCTCTTTTGAAACTTGATTATGACATATATCCTACTCTCATTAAAGAGTTTTTTGCAGATCTCTCATATGATGAAGAATCTTCTCCTCATACCCTAGACTGCTTTGTTAACGGTGTTTCTTTCACTTTAAATCCCACTGTCATCAACTTCATTCTGAAAACCACTAATGATGGACACTGGGTCACTCCATCGGTTGCTCTTAAACCACCCTAATACTCTCATCTTATTGGTCTCAGATTCCTTACAAATAACCCCGACTTAACTCATCATATCACTGTCTCTGGAAATGACATTTCCCTTGAAATGAGACTGTTACATCATATCATTGCACACAACATTATTCCTCGCTCTAGCCGCTTTGATGCCATCGCTTATGGTCACACTTATCTCATCAGGGCCCTATCCACCGATTTTCTCACTAATTTTGATTTTTTGGTAGTTCACTGTATCATCAATGCTCATAAACAAAATAATCAAACCCTTCCCTATGGAATGGTTTTCACAAATATTTTCAAGCATTTCAAAATTAATCTTAAGAGGGAAGAAAAAGTCCCTAGAAACCTTTTTTCTTATGGGTCTGAAACACTGAGAAATGTGGGGTATTCTCTGATCAACAGCGTCTGGACTAAGACGAAGAAAATTGGTTCTTCCCCTAGCTCTTCCCTTCCCAGTCCTTCCACCCTTCATTTCTCTATCCCTGGTCTTTCTACTCCACTACATCCTTCTGACCTCTCTTCTTGCTCTCACAAAATCGACCATCTTGACTTCATGGTTCAGGGTCCCTTGTTGGATAGGATTGCTTCAATCAATTTGTGGCTTAACAATCTAAACCTCAATTCCCAATCCATCCCTGCGTCTGACATTCCCTCATCCTCCCACTCTGCACCTATGTCCTCCTCCCCTGCCCTTGAAGAAAAGTTGGATCAGTTGGCCTTTATGGTCCAACAGCTCCTCTCTCAGTAGGTAGACATGTAACACGATATTGATCGCATAAAGCTTCAGCAAGCCCAAGTTATTGAAGCTACTAAAGTCAGTGTGGAGAGCATCGTAATTGCGGTCTATGGCATCAAGGACTCAAATGAAGAATTCCGCCAAATTTTCCAACAATGATGCGATGATGATCTAGGGGAACAAATTCGGAAATTCATGTCGTGGTTCACGCAAGGCTGGCGAGAAGCTGCCCCTCACTAGCCGCACACTCCTCCACATTTCCACTTGAATCTACCCCTCTTTTTTATAATGACAAAGAGGGAGAAGTTTGAAGATCTAATTATGGATAATTGTTTGTATTTTGAATAGATGATAGATATCTAGATTATAAGGGATGATAGATATCTAGATTATAGCTTTCTAGATATATCTTTTATTTTGCACAATTAGTTTGACTCAAAAGGATAGAAGAATAGATGTATATGCATGCTTTGGTAAAAACACTTTTTGATTCCACCAGTTGGGAAAAGTTGGGAAATTGATGGTTTTGGAAACATAGATACATTGTGCTAATCTCTTTAATGGTATGAAACATGCTGTTATTTAAGTGTTAATTACGTTGGTTATGAATGCTTATGATTTGCTGTGAATGTATTTTTTTATATATACACATGCACTTGGAGCATTATGAAATTTGTTTTGAAGAGCTTGTGATTTCATTCAATGAAACTAAAATGAAGAAATTAACTTTACTAATGAATGGTTCAGTGCATATTGACAGGGGGAGCTTACTCTATCGTTATATATATACATACATATTTCTCATTATATTTTGAGTTATCTTTGTTATGGCCTCAAAGCCCTTTTAATAGGGGAAGTTTTCGATCTCATTTTTCAAAACCTTTATTTACAAAACTTCTTGAAAAACACTTCTTAATGTCTTCACTTTGAAACTCGTTCTTTGAAAACTTTTAATATATTTTTCATCATCAAAAAAAGGGAGACTATTAGCCCCAAGGTTATTCAAATTTAAATTCTTATTGATTTTGATTATTGACAAATATTTTGAAATTCATTTTGTTATTCAAAATTTTCAAAATAATAGTATACAAATTGTGTTTCAATGGTTCTAGAAGTTATATGATTCTAGAGTGTTGTTTTTCAATGATTTTTGGCCCCTCAAAAATATGAGATTAGCACTTGGTTGCAAAACTCTATCCATGCTTAAAACAAGTCCAAGGATCGACACCAAGATAGCAAGGGTCGACACCAGAATGAAGATTACAATGCCTAAGTGTAATAGCTGCAAGGGTCGACACCAAGATAGCAAGAGTCGACACTAATTTCAAAATGCAATCTTGCTACAATGGTCGACACCAAGACAGCAAGAGTCGACACTAAATTTCAGTATGCAATCCAGCAGCAAGGGTTGACACCAAGAATGATAAGAGTCGACACCAAGAACACCTAGAACTCAACTCAAAGAAGAAAAGAGAGTAAAGAGTTGACACCTATTCTACAAGGGTCGACACCTATAAAATTTGGGTTTCAAAAATCCAACTACCAAATCAAATCTGGACTAACAAAGTCCTTTTCTCAGCCACTTTTTCAGATTTATGTGCATAATATGTCATCTTTTCTGACCCATGAGCAGATCTTCTAGCACCATATCTTCTACCAAGAAGTTGACTTATGAGGTTGAGCATTAAATAAAAGCTTGTGCATTTAATCAACCTTCTCTTCCCAAGACTTGCCTACATTCTGCATTCACCATACTCTGATCAAACACAGCTGGAAGATATCTTCCATGATTTGCTCCAACGGCTAGAAGATTCAAATATCCTCTCTCCAACAGCTAGAAGCCATTAATGCTATACAGATGAAGTTATCCTTGTTCGATCAATACACTTCTTCAATACAAGAAACTCAGAGCATTCAAGAGCATTTAATATAATCCATTATACTTCCACTTTCAAATCTGAGTGAGTCTTTCATATCCATCTTTTGAGAGAGAAAAATTTGTAAAAGAGGACAGTTGTACCTCTTACTCTTATTCTTATTTTCTGAGTAAAACACTTGTAAAGTAAGTCATTTTTGTTGAGAGGTTCTCAATAGATTGCAGTAAACCCTTTGTAAAAATCCGCAGGCTAGGTGAAGCTTGGTGGTGCATTGATTCATAGTGAAGAAATTCTCGAGGAGGTACCTTGAGGAGTAGACATAGGCCGGTGAGCCGAGCCACTATAAATCTTTGTGTTTGAGCTCTTCTTTCCCTCTCCTCTATTTTCTATATATTAAATACCTACTGCATTTACCCACTTAGTTATTTAAAATTTACTTTATGTTCAAAATTTTTAATTACGCAATTCACCCCCCTCTTGGGTTGCTTTCCTATGTAACAGTACTATATACCTCACTTTTAGAATAACTTAATGAATAAAAATTATGGTTACATCAATTTTTCCAAATTGCATTCAAGTGGCCAATTGCACATTTAAACATTTTTCCAAAATAAAAATAAAAAAATTAGGGCCTCCTGTACTTTTAAACATCTTTATGGGGCAATTGGGAACATATGTGTACTTTGCAATTTTGTTTGTTAAAAATATTCCAAATATACTTTTAGATTAAACTTCATAATGAAATGAAATACATATTGCAATTGAAGTGCATCGTGATATAGTAATAATGTTCCACCCTTTACAAATTGGATGTGTTTTCCAATTCAAAACCTCACACAAAGATACATTAATTATAGACGGTTTAACTTAAAAGCAAAAAATTTTACATTTGTCTATAAAAGGAGAATGGGTTCAACAAGTAGCAAAGATGTGCACTCTTTGTTCTTGCCTCTCACATCATAGCCATAGCTGTCTCCATACAGATACATGAACTTCGCAACCCTAGCAAGGTTAGTTGTGATCTCCACACAAATTGGGTTGAAAGGAGAACTCACATGTGTATGTTTAGAAGAAAAAAAAAATTCAGATTAACGGTAGATTTTACAATTTTTAATTATTAAGGGTATAAATTTTTCTATGGGTATGCAACTATTTCAAAAAGGTACAATTTATTTCTAATTTTCTCTATTTATTTTGAGAACGGTTCACTGACTTTTGGGGTAATTTTAAAAAAAAATTACAACTGAAATTGGAAAGAGAAAATTAATGAAAATTAATGAAAATCACTTATTCAATTTTCAAAAATGTTATCATCATCTTTTCTTCTTCTTTATTTGTTATTTTCTCATTTTTTTTAAACTACAGACACCTATTTAGGCTGTCAACGATCACTCCCAACCTTTCTTCTGCCACTCAAAACCCCTCCCCTTCAAATCAATTACAACTATTTCTATTTCAATAATTGTTCACATTCAATTCTCTTTTTAACTTGACATTTATTATATTTATTGAGGCAAAAGAATAATAGATACATTTTTCTGATTAATTTGATTTATTTTAATCTTTACTATCACGTTCAAAATCCCTTTTTTATGATTCAAAAGAACAAATAAACTAACTTATTGTTTGGCATGTCCAATGGAACCACATATGAGTGTCAAATATGGTGAGAATGAAAAAAACTTTAGAACATGATTTAGACCAAAAAAGAGAGGTTATGGCTTTTAAATAGGCCCAAAACCAAGAAATCCAAAGTGTGAATGACCAAGATCCAAGACTTAACCAGAATAATAAGGACTGAAACAATTGTTGGTTTCTAATTTAAATTGGAGCATTTATTAATAAATCATATTTTCATGATTTATGGACATTAAAATATTTTAAATGAAGCATTCTTATATTTAGAAACGTAATAAAATAATAGTGCACACATTAGAAAGATGTCTCATTGTCTTATTTTAATAATAACACATTTAACAAAATTTTAATTGGACAATAGTACATAAATACCCCACTATCACATTTTAAGAATAATGACATATTTGGCAAAAATTTAATTAGACAACAGTGCATACATTAGAATGATGCAACGTTGTCACATTTTAAGAATGACAGATTTGACAAAAATTTAATAAGACAATAGTGTACAAATAAAGCATATCCATATTTGTTGTCTTCAGAAAATATAGTGAAAGCATCTCACGGTATATATTTTCAAATCAATGGGACTTATTAATCTATAAGAAAATTCGTAAGACTTTTCGATATATACTGTTAGGTCCCAGTTGCCAAATCCGCGAACAAACTTGATTTAATTGAGTTGTAATTTTTTCCTATTGCGCTAGAGCAGAGTTTGCACTATCTCAGTTGTTGGGCTTGTATGCACAAATACTGAGAAGTGTATTTTCGCGCTCGAGCGTGAGTTTGAGCGCTCGAGCCTGTGACTTGTTTAATTGCACGCGTTTTAGAGACTCCGCTCGAGTGGCAAGTTCTGCGCTCGAGCGGGGTACGCGGCCCCTGTTTTCTATATATATGTGTTTAAGTTTTTTTTAAAGGATTACAACTCCTAGATCTGTTTTGGGAGCTCTAGGGTTTTGTTTTGGGGCTAGTTTGATAGCTTTTTCCTTTGATGCTTGCTTGAGTATTAGACTCACATGGTTGGATAATTTACATCGAAGGGTTGATTGTGTGATCTTCATCAAGAGTGTTCTTCTTCGGTGGAATCCGGAGATTCAAGCGTGAGTGTCGAAGGAGTTTGATGCTGTGCGCAGTCGTTAATTCGACAATGGATGTTGTGGATTCAATATCAACCTAATCAATACCAAGACGAAGGTTGTGGTGAAAGATATACAGAAGATTTGAAGACAAATTGAAAGCACTTGGGTAATTTGTTTGTTATCTTTGTAATCTTTCTTTCTTCAGTAGTGGATTGATTTGTGGCGTCTCGCCCGTGGTTTTTTTTATCACAGATGAAGGTGCTTCAATTGTGCTTTTTTCCACGTAAAACTCGTTTGTGTCAATTTATTGTTTTCTGAAACAACAATGTAAAACTCGTTTGTGTCACTTTCGTACGTGCTTGATGATTTAGATTGTGGGTTTTAATTGGTTGGGAATTGAAACATTTAAATATTGATCCAATCACGAATCACTTAGTTTTTTCAATTGGTATCAGAGCAGGCCACTCTTTGTTTTTATCAAAACTATAGGAGTGTGATTTTGTGATTGGTGATATGGATTCAATCCACGAAGGTAACTCGACCCATAGCCCTCCATTACTAGATGGTACAAACTATTCTCATTGGAAAGCTCGTATGAGAGCGTTTTAAAATCTATTGATGAGAAAGTTTGGCACTGTGTGATCTATGGATGGAGTGAACCTATTGTGGTGTTGATATTCCCAAACCCCTTAATAAATGAGACGCATTCGACTATCAAAACTCAAGTTGGAACAATAAGGCTCTCAATTCCCTTTTTTGCTCCATCACACCTAAAGAGTTTCGTCGTATTTGCACGTGTGAGGTAGCAAAAAAGGCTTGGGACATCCTTGAAACAATTCACAAGGGTACTACTTTTTTTAAAAGGTTAAAACTTCAACGTCTCACCTCTGCCTTTGAAACTCTTTTTATGCATGATGATAAGACGTTTGATGATTTTTATGCGAAGCTTAGTGACATCGTGAATTCCTGATTCACACTCGGTGGAAAAATCCCTGAAGCTAAGGTTGTTGAAAAAATTTTGAGATCTTTACCCAAGAGGTTCCAATCAAGAGTGACAGCTATTGAGGAGGCTCATAATGTTGATACCCTCAAGCTTGATCAGTTGGTTGGAAACTTGCAGACTTATGAAGCCGACCAGATTTCTAAGAAAAAACAAAAAGATAATATGGCTTTCACTAGTGCTCATGAGACTACAAAAACTCCTGAGACTGAGTTTGATCTAGAGTCCGAGATGACGAATATGTTTACTAAACAGTTCAAAAAAAATTTAAAGAAAAAGAAGCCTAATTTCAAGGACCCTATTTCAAAAGATAAGAGTAATGATAAACCCAAAACTTTTCCACCAATACTTGCTCCAAAAACTAAAAAGAAGATTGTGAAAGGGCAAGGGGTCAAGAGTTATGAATGTCAAGGTTTTGGACATATTGCTCTTGAATGTCCATCGAAAAAGAATCGGAAGAAAGTCTATATAATGACTTGGGATGATAAAAGCGGGTCAAAACAAGAAACCGAAGAAACCGAATTTGGTGAAGACGGAGATAGTGCCTTCATGGCATTCTGGTCCACTTTCATTCAATCTCCTTCAAAGCCAGTGGAATTTGCTCATGGTCAGAATCTGCACCGTGCTCCTACCTTTGATGGAAGTAATTACTTGTATTGGAGGATCTAAATGAGGGCGTTTCTAAGAGCTTTCGACCCTGAAGGCTGGCAAGTCATTGAAGAAGATGTTGAAAGTACTGACAATCCGAGCAATCAGAAAGTTCTGACTACTATTCGTGAAGCAATCTCTAATGAAGAACAGTAACGGGTTGCTCACTACAGAAAGGCCAAAGATGCATAGGACATTCTGAGTCACTTTCATGAAAGAGGAGAGTCATCTTCACCACCATCTATCACCTTTCCTACCTTAGTTGCTCGACTAGATGAGGTCCAGGGGAAAGAGGAGCAAAAAAAAGATGATGAAACATCAGAAGACAATGATGAGATTGATGGTGATGATCTACAACAAGCTTACGAAAAGCTTTACGATGAATCTCTGAATTTGTCCAAGATCAATGACAAACTCACTCTCAAGCTCAAAGCTTATGAAAGCGAGAATGTCAAGCTAAAAGGTGAAATTGCAACAGCAAAACAGAATGTTATCAAGATATCTAATGACAGGCAAGACCTATGTTGGAAACTTCTATCTTGTGAGACCGAAAGGAATGAACTTCTGAAAATATATGCCACATATGAAGAGAAGATTAAAAGCCTTGAGATGTCACAAGCTACATTGGAAGAGATGGTTTGTCATAAAGATGAAGAGCTCAAAATTGCTAGAGCCACAATTGCCATGTGGAACAAAGGTTCCAAGTCATTAGAAGACATCCTCGAGTCTCAACAAATGGGTTGTGACAAAAGTGGGCTAGGCTACGACAATACGATAGCTCACAAGGGATAGGCCTCTACATCTCATGATCTGAAGACTCAAGCAAAGGAAAAGCTGAAGGTGCACTAGGGTGATCCCTCTCTTCATCTGCCTAATGGGGGTAAGATCAACAAAAGGGAGGTAAAACTTATTTTTGTTTGTCACCATTATGGTAGGTATGGCCATATTCATCCTTATTGCTTTGAATTGTTTGGTAAGGTGTCTCAAAAGGGTAGAAATTCTAATACTTTTTAGGTTAGGAGACAACCTTACATGTCTAGGCGGGACACCAAGATTCATGAAGGTGTTCACAACGCTAAGACATTTACCAAGACCACCAATCCTGATTTTGTTAAGACCAAAAAGATATGGGTGAGAAAAGATGACTTGACTTGTTTAGTTGTTCACACTGCTCTAAAAGCACGTGACTCACACATGTGGTACCTTGATAGTGGGTGCTCTCATCACATGTCAGGTGACAAATCCTACTTCACCTCTCTTGAAAAATATGAAGGTGGAATTGTTACCTTTGGAGATGATAGCAATTCTAGAGTCATTGGTAAGGGCTCTATAAGTGTGGCTGGTCTTCCCAAGCTCGAAAATGCTTTACTTGTTGATGGCCTTAATGCAAATCTTTTGAGCATCAGTCAAATGTGTGTTTCCCACCATGAAGTATTATTTTCAAAAAATAAATGTGAAATTTTAGATAAAAAGGAAAATACTATCATGCATGGGGTTCACACATCTGATAACTGATATGGGATTGTTACCACTAATGATCTCACATGCCACTCAGCCATCATAAGTAACATTGATCTGTGGCATCAAAGATTAGGTCACATGAATTTCAAAGACCTAACTAAGATAGCCAACAAAGAGCTTGTGAGAGGAGTACCTAAACTGGGTAAGAATATGAACCATGTGTGTGGACTATGTCAACTTGGGAAGCAAACTCGTGCCCCTCATAAAAAGGTGAACAGCTTTACAACCAAATATCCTCTTCAATTGGTTCATATGGATCTTATGGGCCCAACTCGCACTGAAAGCATTGGAGGTAAAAGATACATTTTTTTAACCGTTGATGATTTTACTCGTTTTTCATGGGTAAAATTTTTAAGAGAAAAATTTGATACGTTTGATACTTTCCAGGCCTTAGTCCTTAAAATCCAAAATGAACATGGTGTTTCTATTAGGCATATCATAAGAATCCGAACTATCATGGTTGTGAGTTTGAAAATAGTTTGTTTTCGAATTTTTGTGATATGCATGGAATTAAGCATGAATTTTCAGCACCTATTACTCCACAACAAAATGGAGTTGTTGAGAGGAAGAACAGAGTTGGTCAAAAGATGGCTAGGGTCATGCTCCTTAGTAAAAAAGTTCCTCCAAAGTTTTGGGCTGAAACCCTAAATACTGTTGTTTATGTCATAAACCGTGTGTATTTAAGGCCCGACACATTACAAACTCCATATGAATTGTGGAAGGGATTGAAACCTAATGTAAAATATTTCAAAACTTTTGGGAGTAAATGTTACATTTTCAAAGATAGAGAGCCTTTGGGCAAATTCGACTCCTAAAGTGATGAAGGTATTTTTCTAGGGTATAACCTGTGAACTTCATCTTTAATGGAATCAATCAATGTTGTTATAGATGACATAGGTTCTCCTACTTCGACGATAAATAAGGAAGAAAATGGTGAGTCTCCAATCCTGAATACTGAACACAAAGTCCAAGAGAAGCTAAGGTCCAGGCACAAGAAGTTGAGACAGCACCAACTTCACAAGTAAGTCAGAGTCCAAAGAGTGCACAGAGAGACACCACTCCTGATGCTTCTGTCACCACAAGTCTAGAGTTCAAACCATCAACAAGGGTAAAATTGAATCATCCAGCTCAACAGGTGATTGGAAGTGTCTCGGATTGAATGAAAACCCAAAGACAAACTAAGGATGAGGTATCTCATATGTGTTATGTTTCATTAATTGAACCTAAGAATATAAAAGAGGCCTTACTAAATGATAGTTGGGCCAATGCCATGCATGAAGAATTAGGTCAATTTGAACGTAACAATGTTTGGACTCTTGTTCCCAAACCTAGAGACATGAATGTGATAGGTACTAAGTGGATCTTTAAGAATAAATCTGATGAGAATGGTACTGTGGTTAGAAATAAAGCTAGGTTGGTTACTCAAGGCTACACACAAGTAGAGGGTGTTAACTATGATAAGACGTTTGCCCCAGTTGCACGTCTCGAATCTATTCGTATTTTACTTGGTGTTGCATGCTTTCTTGGTTTCAAACTGTTTCAAATGGAAGTGAAAAGTGTCTTTCTGAATGGGTACTTAAAAGAAGAGGCTTATTTTGAGAAACCAAAAGGGTTTGAGGACCCTAAATGTCCAAACCATGTCTACAAGTTAGACAAGGCTTTGTATGGGCTGAAACAAGCCCCTCGGGCTTGGTATGATAGACTTACTACCTTCCTACTTGATAATGATTTTCAAAGGGGTAGTGTGGACAAGACTTTATTTGTGAAACATATTAAGTCTCATATACTAGTTGCTTAGATTTATGTTGATGATATTGTGTTTGGATCCACTGCTGATCATCTTGTTAAATACTTTTCGAATTGCATGACACATGAGTTTGAGATGAGCATGATGGGAGAGTTGCCTTGTTTCTTAGGTCTTCAAATTAAACAGTCTCCTTCAGGTATGTTTGTTTCTCAAACTAAGTATGCCAAAAACCTTGTGTCTAAATTCAGTTTGGAGTTGGCCAAACATGCTCGCACTCCCATGAGCACCAGTCTTCACCTTTCCAAAGATTCTTGTGGTACTGATGTTAATCCTACCCTATATAGGAGTATGATAGGGAGTCTCTTGTACCTCACTGCCAGTTGTCCTGACATTGCTTTTAGTGTAGGTGTTTGTGCTCGTTACCAAGCCTGTCCTAAAAAGTCTCATCTGATTGTTGTCAAACGAATCATCAAGTATGTGAATGGGACTTTGGGTTATGGGATTTGGTTCTCGACCGACACTACTGCAGAAATCACTGGTTTTTCTGATACCGACTGGTCAGGGTGTGCTAATGATCGTAAGAGCACATCTGGGGAGTGTTTTTACCTTGGGAATAATTTGGTTACCTGGCATAGCAAAAAGCAAAATGCCATTTCTCTTTCGACCGCTGAGGCTGAGTACATTGCTGCAGGGAGTTGTTGTGCACAAATTTTGTGGATGAAGCAAATGCTTCATGATTATAGGATTGACCAGAACACTCTCACCATTTTCTATGATAACACAAGTGCCATCAATATTTCAAAAAATCTTGTCCAACACTCTCGCACCAAACACATTGACATTCGTCACCATTTTATTCGAGAGTTAGTGGAAGAAAGCCTTGTTATTCTTGAACATGTTCCCACTGAGCATCAAAAAGCTGATATTTTTACAAAATCCCTTGATCTTCTTAGGTTTGAGTTCCTTAGAAAGACCTTGGATATGGTGCTCAATTACTAAGGTGTTACCTGTTCTTGAGAAGGTGTGAAGTGATTGCTTTTATGTGTACTTGGATGCTTTAATCTCATTCTCATTGATTCCTGCCATCCCTGTATTTAGACTCATATAAACACCTCTCATGTTGCTTGTAAGATTTCATTCTTCTTTGTTCATAGCACATTCTGAATGCCCATGCTCATTGACTTCATGAACTCATTTTGTACATGTTCTTGAGATAAACTGTTGTAGGGGTTTCTGCACAAGTGATCAAAGTTCTCTATGGACCACTAACAGTGCAACTTTTACATTATTGGAGGAATTGACCTATACTGGCATATCATGGGTGGTGTTGAGTCTCTTAACCATCTACCATCGTTTTTCACTTCCACAGTTCCTTTCTTTGTTCATTGAAGTCCAGGCATTAGGAAAAGGCTACCTCAGAGGCACCAACCAAGCCATCATTTCTGATTTCATGCTTCTCTGGTTTGGTCACCATACTTTTGTGTGGTGCTCCTCGTAACTGGATCAAGGGCACTTTGATTAAACAGTTTGAATTCCTTCCCGAGCTTCAACTGCTTAATCTTATTGTTTGTGCTAATATCATCGTCACCACTCACTCTTCTGAATTAATCAAGAACGAGGGTTTGTTCTTTTCTGCATCGCTTGCCATCTCTCCATTAATCTAGTCACCCTCATTCTTCGCAAGATGATTGCAGTTTTTGGCAACAAGCAATTAAGACTACCTTATGATTGTTTAATCAACCGTCTCTTGTCCCAGCTTGATGTTCCAGTCTTTGAGGACGACGAGTACGCCTCCCCTATTAAACCCTTCACTAAGAAGATTGTTTCTTAGAGTCGGGCACATGTCAAGGGGGAGTCTTCTAGGGTTGATCCTTCTACAGGTACAACGAATGTTCTAGCCGAGGAGGCGGAGATTGATGCAGCGACAGCTAGTGCAGAGGAGGCTAATGTTCACCCCCGAACTTTTCGTGGCCAGCTTCACCGTTTTGAGGAGGCTGTGACTCAACGGTTGGATCTTCTGGATGCTCGTCTTGATGCCTTTGATGGCCGTCTTGGACATTTGGAGTAGTCCACCACCCAAACTACTACTTAGCTTGCTCACATTATATCCTTGCTTCAACTACAACAGTCTCATCCTCCTCCAGCTAATACTTGACTGTGTTCTTTGTTTCTTGGACTTTGTTAATTGGACTATTTTTTGTCTTAACTCCCGGCCAAAAAGGGGGAGAATTTTGGTATACAGTTTGGTATATTGGTTTGGTACAGTTTGGTATTTGTTCTTGTTCTTTTTTGGATATAACTGCTACTGCTACAATTGTTTGTCTTGTCATAGGTACTTTGTTTTTTTTTATCTGATGGAGTTCCACAATTTTGCTTTTTTTATGGTGTGTTGCTCGTTGTTTCATAGGTGGATGGTACATTGGTTTTTGTAATGGATGGTTCTACTTGTTCACAGTTTTTTCTATATCAGATTAGCATAGCTTTTGTGTTAATAGCATTGTTTTTGTTTGATAGGGTGTGTTTGTAAGTGTGTCTAGTGAGTGTGTTTTTTAGGAAAAATTGTTAAGTAAAGTTTTGTCCGAGAATTGACAAAGGGGGAGATTGTTAGGTCTCTAGTTGCCAAATCTGCGAACAAATTTGATTTAATTGAGTTGTAATTTTTTCTTATGTTTTGGTCTTCCCGCTCGAGCGAGAACATTTGCGCTCGAGCAGACTTTGCACTGCCTCAGTAGTTGTGCTTGTCTGCACAAACACTGAGAAGTGTGTTTTCGCACTCCAACGTGAGTTTGAGCGCTCGAGCGTGAGACCTGTTTAATTGCACGCGTTTTGGAGACTCCGCTCGAGCGGCAAGTTCTGCGCTTGAGCTGGGTATGCGGCCCTTGTTTTCTATATATATATATATGTGTTTAAGTTTTTTTCTTTTAGGGTTACGACTCCTAGATCTGCTTTGAGAGCTTTAGGGTTTCGTTTTGGGGCTAGTTTGATAGTTTTTTCCTTTGATGCTTGCTTGAGTATTATACTCACATGGTTGGATAATTTACATCAAAGGGTTGATTGTGTGATCTTCATCAAGAGTGTTCTTCTTCGGTGGAATCCAGATATTCAAGCGTGAGTGTCGAAAAAGTTTGATGCTGTGTGCAGTCGTTGATTCGACAATGGATGTTGTGGATTCAACATCAACCTAATCAATTCTGAGACGAAGGTTGTGGTGAAAGATATACAGAAGATTTGAAGACAAATTGAAAGCGCTTGGGTAATTTGTTTGTTATCTTTGTAATCTTTCTTTCTTCAGTAATGGATTGATTTGTGGCGTTTCGCCCGTGATTTTTTTATCACAATTGAAGTTGCTTCAATTGTGCTTTTTTCCATATAAAAATCGTTTGTGTCGATTTATTATTTTCTGAAACAACAATCTAAATCACTTTCGTACGTGCTTAATGATTTAAATTGTGGGTTTTAATTGGTTGGGAATTGAAACATTTAAATATTGATCTAATCACGAATCACTTAGTTTTTTCATATACTTTTTTGGAATGAGACTTTTGGGTAAATTTCTCAATTCAAATTCACTAGTAAAGGCTGGACACATAGCAATACAAATATCCTTAGAATAAATGTAATTGCAATTGGACCCAAATGCTAGAAAGACAACTCAATCGAGAGACATACTAAAAGAGAAGAGTAGGTGGAGGTAGTTATTGAACTGCACCAATCCAAACATTGTCATTCTAGGAGCTGAAAGTTTTTACAGTTTATAACCTTACACAAAGATACATTATTGTTCAACTTTAAAATTCAAACATCGTTAGATTTGTCTATGGGTGGGAAATGGGCTCGATGAGTAGCAAAGACACACGCTCTTTGTTCTTGCCTCCAACATCATGGCCATGGCCATCTCCATGCTGGTACATGAATTGAGAAACCCTAGCAAGATTAGTTGCAATCTCCACAAAAATCCGGTTGAAGGGAGAATCCACAAGTCGAGCTTCATTCAACTTCTTCCAAGCCTCACTAATCAAATGTTTAACATGATCACGAGCATCTTCTGCAGAGGCACCAGTTTCATCCATGTAAATTTGGATCGATTTTGGATTGTCACCTCGTTCTACCTCATCTCGAGCAAATGATTTTTAAAAACGAAGAAAATGTAGATCATTACACGATCCTAATTTCCTAAAATCATTCTAGAGACATGGAATCAATCATATAATCAATCACAAAAAATACAAATATAATAATGTGAGTGTAACATTTATTCAAGGTTGCCTAATACTATCTCGTGTTGATTTTCTGTCAACATTACGTTTTCATTTTTTTCATTTCGCTTTTAATGTTTTCTAAAACAAAAATAAGAAACTGTTTGAAAATACCGTTCATTTTCATTTATATATATATATATATACATTTAAATTTGAAAATAACTTTTTAATGCTTCTAAAAAATGTTAGGAAAAATTAATGATTCCCCACAAGTAAATCAATCAATGGGAATAAAAACTAATGCGGAAAAATTAAATCAAAACCAACACAAGAATTTTTACGTGGTTCCCTCAATGTGAGGTACGTCCACGGGATCGAAATCCGATTCCACTATCAACCAAAGAGTTTCCAAACGATTACAAACGAGACACGAATGGTCTCACAAACCACCCTTAGGTGAATTCCAAATAATCACAAATAAACAAGAGGAAAGACCTCACCAAATAGATAAACCAAAATCTTCAGAACCAGAGTTGTAAAAGATCCAAAATAACGAACCAAATCAATTTCACCCACTAACCAATGATGCACAGCAACAATGGAACCATCAATTGAACTTATGCACCCAAAAATCAATGTGGGCTCCCGAATCTATGTTGGCTGCCGCTGTGTATCACCCCACAGAACATAAACAATACCAATATATATATATGGTAAATTTGTGGGGTTTTTTTTTTTATGAAACCCTAGTTGTATCCAAATTGAATTGGGTTTTCACAAATTAGATATAATATATTAAAATATATTATACCTAAACCAAATTAAACTCATTTAGTAAACCAATTGGGTCCCACACTCCAATAAGGAGGTATACCCAACAATTCTCCCCCTACCGACTTAGGTGGAGATATCAACCACACCCGCCAAAGTTCGACACTTCAAATGTTTGTCCCTTGACAAAGTCTTAGTCAACATATCTGAAATATTATCATCTGTGTGAACCTTTTCGAGTTGTAACAATTTCGAATCTAACACATCACGAATCCAATGGTATCTCACATCAATGTGTTTCGATCTCGAATGAAAAGTAGAATTTTTACTCAAGTGAATAGCACTTTGACTATCACAATAAAGCACATATTTTTCTTGCTTCAAACCCAACTCTTGCAAAAATTTCTTCAACCATAACTCTTCTTTGCAAGCTTCCGTAATGGCAATAAATTCAGCTTCGGTAGTTAAGAGAGCAACACATTTTTGTAATTTAGATTGCCATGCCACAGCTCCTCCTGCAAAAGTCATCAAATACCCCGAAGTAGATTTCCTAGAATCAATATCACCGGCCATGTCAGAATCTGTGAACCCATCAAGCATCGGCTTACCATCTCCAAAACACAAACACACCTTCGAAGTCCCTCGAAGATACCTTAGAATCCATTTTACCGCTGCCCAATGTTCTTTACCCGGATTAGAGAGAAAACGACTCACCACACCAACGGCGTAAGCAACATCCGGCCTTGTACAAACCATGGCGTACATCAAAGAACCAACTGCTGAAGCATAAGGAACTTTCAGCATCTCTTCCTTGTCTTTCTCACTTGTAGGACATTGATTCGAACTAAACTTGAAGTGACCCGCAAGTGGACAACCAACCGGCTTTGCTTTATTCATGTTGAACCTCTCAAGAACTTTCTCGATGTAGCTTTCTTGAGATAACCAAATCAGCCCCTCTTTGCAATCACGAACAATTTTCATACCAAGTATTTGCTTTGCCGGTCCCAAATCTTTCATAGCAAAAGACTTGCTCAACTCCAATTTCAACATGTTTATCATGGTAGAATCTTGACCCACAATTAACATGTCATCAACATAAAGCAAAAGAATAATAAATTTGCCATCCGGGAAATTTTTCACCAACACACAATAGTCCGAAGTGGTTTTAGAAAAACCATTATTCATCATGAAAGAGTCAAATTTTTTGTACCATTGCCGCGGGGCTTGCTTGAGACCATACAAACTTTTCTTTAATTTGAAAACAAATTTCTCTTTCCATTTTTCCACAAAACCTTCCGGTTGCTCCGTGTAAATTTCTTCTTCAAGATCACCATGAAGAAATGCGGTCTTCACATCAAGTTGCTCAACTTCAAGGTTCATACTTGCAGCCATGCCAAGTACAACCCGAATAGAAGACATCTTTACAACGGTGAAAAATCTCGTCAAAGTCAATACCTTTCTTTTGCCCAAAGCCTTTCACAACAAGACGTGCCTTGTACCTCAAATTCTTGCCATCATTCTTCAATTTGAAAACCCACTTATTTTTCAGAATTTTCCTCCCTTTAGGCAACTTCACTAAATCATAAGTCTGGTTTTCAAGCAAGGAATTCATCTCCTCGTCCATGGCCTTTTTCCAATCACCTTTCTTTGCATGCTCAATTGCTTCTTGGTAGCTCTCAGGCTCCCCTTGATCGGAAATCAACACAAATTCATTGGGAGGATACTTTCTTGAAGGTTGTCGGTCCCTTGTAGATTTCCTCAACTCAAGTTGTGGTGGCGGTTCTTGAGTGGGATGCTCTTCCTCAATTTCTGGCTCAACTTCATTAGGATTAGCATCATCCTCTACATCTTCAATGGTGGCTGCACATCTCCCCCATTTTCATCATCAACTGAAGATGAAGGAGATGGATCCATGTCAATGAGATCACTAGTTTTTGGCTCCGGTTGATCACCTTTGCCAAAGTCTTCAATTGTTTGGTCTTCAAGAAACACAACATCACGGCTTCGAATGACTTTCTTGTCGACCGGATCCCACAATCTATACCCAAATTCATCACGCCCATAGCCAAGAAAAATACATTGTCTTGACTTACTATCAAGCTTGGACCTCTCATCCTTTGGAATGTGAACAAAAGCTCGGCAACCAAACACTCTCAAGTGCTCATAAGACACATCTTTACCGGTCCAAACTCTTTCTGGAACATCACCATTCAAAGGATAGGAAGGAGACAAATTGATCACGTCAACCGCTGTCTTCATTGCCTCACCCCAAAAGGATCTTGGCAATTTAGCTTGTGAAAGCAAACACCTTGTTCTTTCCACAATGGTGCGGTTCATCCTCTCGCAACGCTTTTTGTTGAGGAGTCTTCTTAACTGTCTTTTGGTGCCGAATACCTTGGCTGCGACAATACTCATCAAATGGCCCAATGTATTCACCACCATTGTCTGATCGGATGCACTTCAATTTCTGCCATGTTTCTCTTTCAACCATGGCCTGAAAATGCTTAAATACTTCTAGAACTTGATCTTTAGTTTTTAGTAGAAAAGCCCAAACTTTCCTTGAATAATCATCAATGAAAGTAACAAAATAAAGTGCACCACTATGTGTTCTAACTTTTAAAGGACCACAAACATCCGAATGAATCAACTCCAAAACATTTTCTTTTCTAGAGGCAACATTTTTATGAAAAGAAACTCTATGTTGTTTACCCGCCAAACAATGAACACAAGTTTTAAGATGTGTACCTTTCAAACAGGTAAAAGCTCTTTCTTGAACAAACTTGCAGCCCCTTTTCACTCATGTGGCCAAGCCGCTTGTGCCACAATTCGGTAGAAGTATCATCTTCAAGTGCATTGACAACACCTTTACAAATTTTTCCTTGCATCGAATAAAGTGTATGAGTCTTCTTACACTTAGCCACCACCAAAGAACCCTTTGTGAGCTTCCATATTCCATCACCAAATTTGTTGTTGAAGCCTTCATCATCTAGCTTCCCAATAGAGATCAAATTGAGGCGAATGTCGGGAACATGCCTCACATCTTTAAGCAACAACTTGCAGCCCAAATTTGTTTCCAAGCAAACATCACACATGCCAATAATCTTGGACAAACTTCATTACCCATTCGAACAGAACCATAATCTCCTTTGGTGTAGGTAGTGAAGAAATCAACTCGAGAAGTCACATAAAAAGAAGCACCGGAATCAATCACTCAATTGCTCTCTTGGCCTACAAAATTGATACAATCATCTTCACAAACAACCATGAGATCATCGGTAGTAACTGCCATTGTGTCTTCTTGCTTCTTATCCACACTTTTGTCACGCCTTTTCTCCTTATTCTTGAGCTTTCGGCATTCCCGTTTCATGTGCCATTTCTCATGGCAATAATAGCACTCAATGTCTTTCTTTGAAAAAGAACCATCTTTTGATTTGTCACGGCTTTGATCACGACCATGAGGAGTCTTACTTCTCCCCCTTGTTTTGCTTCGGCCTCTCACAAAAAATGCTTCTGAATGAGAGGAACCCGCTGATTTTCTTCTAGTTTTTTCATTCAACAAACTACTGGTGACTTGGCCCATTATGACAACTCCATTGGGCGCCGAATTACTAACGGTCACAACCAAAGTCTCTCAACTTTCAGGCAAAGAACTAAGTAGCATCAAAGCCTGCAACTCATCATCAAAAATAATTTTCATAGAAGCAAGTTGGTTAACAATACTCTTTATTTCATTCAAATGTTCCGGAATAGGGCTGCCCTCTTTATATTTTAAATTAACCAACTTACGAAACAGAAAAGTTTTATTTGTGGCTGATTTCCTATCATAAAGACCTTCTAATTTTTTCCATAAATCATGTGCTGAAGTTTCAGTAGCAACATGATGAAACACACTGTCATCAATCCATTGACGGATAACACCAACGGCTTTTCGATTAAGCCTATTCCATTCATCATCTTTCATACCCTCGGGTTTGCCACTATCACCCTCAATGGGTCCATACAAATCTTTACAAAATAATAGGTCCTCCATTTTAGTTTTCCAAGTTACCCAATTGCTTCCATTGAAGCTAGACATGCGACCCACATTCCCCTCCATTGATTTACACAAATAATTAAACCCAAATAAACCGTAAGCTCTGATACCAGTTGTTAGAAAAAATTAATGATTCCCCACAAGTAAATCAATCAATGGGAATAAAAACTTGTTAGGTCCTATCTTGTCAAAATCCCGCGAACAAAACTCAGTGATTGAGTTGTAATTTTCTGTGGTTTTTTGTCTTCCTCGCTCGAGCCAGGAAGTGCTCGCTCGAGCGAAGGACTGCATCTGGTATAAAAACCTGAAGGAGATGAATGTGCGCTCGAGCATGGAATTGGTGGATCGAGCGAAGGTCAATGCTCGCTCGAGCGAAGATGAAGGTGGCTCGAGCGACGAATTGCTTCCATACAAAAACCTGAAGGTGTTGTTTCCTCGCTCGAGCGAAGAGTTCGTGGCTCGAGCGAAGGCACTAGTAGAAATCACGCGAGATAAGCGTCTCGCTCGAGCGAGAGGAGCCTCGCTCGAGCGAGCTTCAGAATCCGGAATTTTTCAAGTGATTGGTTTCTTTCAGGATTGGGATTCTTTTTGGTTGTCTATAAGTAGATGGTTTTCTCCTAAAACTAATCTAACTTTTTTTAGATCTGATTCAAGAATTCTAGAGTTTTGTTTGAAGTGTTCTTCTGAGAGTTTGATGAGTTTTCTTTGATGTTCTTGAGAGAGTTCTAAACTCATGAGTTGAGATTCATACATCAAAGAGTTTGATACTACATATTCAAGAGTGTTCTCTTCGGTGGAATCCGAAGATCAACACGTAAAGTTTCAAAAGGCGTTTGATTCTTTACGTAGTCGTTAATTCGACAAGTGAAGTTGTGGTGTGGAATCAACTTCAGAATCAGTTCCGTGACGAAGGCGTGGTGAAAGAGTTACAGAAGATTCAGAGACAAATTGACTGGGTTGGGTAATTTGTATGGTTTCTTTGTAACCTTGTAGTCCTTCTGTAGTGGATTGATTAGTGGCGGTTCGCCCGTGGTTTTTTATTACAATTGAAGGTTCTTCAATTGTGGTTTTTTCCACGTAAAAAATCGTTTGTGTTGATTTATTATTTATTCCTAAAAACAAACAAACTAAAATCACTCTCGTAAGTGCTTGATGATTTTAGATTGAGTGTTTTAGAATATCTGGGATTTGGAATATTTTAATCTTTATCTAATCACGAATCACATAGGATTTTCAATTGGTATCAGAGCAGGTCACTCTTTGTTTTATCAAAAACTTTTGTTTTTATCAAAACTATAGGAGTGTGATTTTGTGTGACTAGTATTATGGATTCTATTCGTGAAGGTAACTCGACTCATAGACCCCCTTTACTTGACGGTACAAACTATTCTTATTGGAAAGCTCGTATGAGAGCATTTTTAAAATCCATCGATGAGAAAGTTTGGCACTGCGTTGTCTTTGGGTGGAGTGAACCTATTGTCACTAGATGGCATTGATATTCCTAAACCCCTTGATAAATGGGACACAACTGATTACCAGAACTCGAGTTGGAACAGCAAGGCTCTCAACTCCCTCTTCTGCTCTGTCACACCTGAAGAATTCCGTCGAATTTGCACGTGTGAAATAGCAAAAGAGGCGTGGGATATTCTTGAAACAATTCACGAAGGAACCACCTCTGTCAAAAGGTCAAAACTTCAACGTCTCACATCCGCCTTTGAAACCCTTTTTATGCGCGACGATGAGACGTTTGATGATTTCTATGCAAAACTCAGTGATATCGTGAATTCCTGTTTCACTCTCGGTGAAAAAATCCCGGAAGCAAAAGTTGTGGGAAAAATTTTGAGGTCCCTTCCCGAGAGGTTCCAATCAAAGGTGACAGCCATTGAGGAGGCTCAGAATGTTGATACCCTCAAGCTCGATCAATTGGTTGGAAATTTGCAGACTTATGAAGCACACCAAATTTCCAAGAAAAAGCAAAAAGAAAGTATGGCTTTCACAAGTACTCATGAGACTGCAAAACCTCCGGAGACTGAATTTGATTTAGAGTCTGAGATGACGGCTATGCTTACAAAACAGTTTAAAATTTTTTTGAAAAAGAAGCCTAATTTCAGAGCCCCTATTTCAAAAGATAAGAGTAATGACAAACCAAAACTTTTCCACCAAAATTTGCTCAAACTACTGAAAAGAAGGTTGTTAGGGGGCCAGGGGTCAAGTGCTATGAATGTCAAGGGTTTGGCCATATGTCCCTTGAATGCCCTACGAAAAAGAATCGGAAGAAAGTCTACACCGTAACTTGGGATGATGAAAGCGGGTCGGAGCAAGAACCCGAAGAACCTGAATCTGGTGAAGATGGGGATAGTGCTTTCATGGCATTTTGGGCCACGGTTTCTCAACCTCTTCCAAAGCCTTCGGAATCAGCCCGTGGTCAGAACTTGCATCATGCTCCCACCTTTGATGGGACCAACTACCTGTATTGGAAAATCAGAATGAGGGCTTTTCTGAGAGCCTTTGAACCAGAAGGTTGGCAAACCATTGAAGAAGATACAGAAGTGCAGATAATCCGGGCAATCAGAGAGCCCTAATCATTATTCGTGGAGCAATTTCTAATGAAGAACAGCAACGGGTCGTTCACTGCACAAAGGCTAAAGATGCATGGGAAATTCTGAGCCAATTCCATGAAAGAGGAGATTCACCTCCACCTCCATCCAACAACTTGTCTGCTTTGGTTGCTAGATTGGATGAGGTTAAGGAGAATGAGGAGCAAAGAGAGGATGATGAACTATCTGAAGACATTGATGAGATCAATGGCGATGAACTACAACAAGCTTACGAGAAGCTGTACGAGGAATCTCTGAATTTGTCTAAAACCAACGACAAACTCTCTCTCAAGCTCAAAACATGTGAGAGTGAGAATGTCCGGCTCAAAGGAGAACTCTTGACAGCAAAACAGAATGTCATCAAGATCTCAAGTGACAGGCAAGACTTATGTGGAAAACTTCTATCCTGTGAAACTGAAAGGAATGAACTTCTGAAGGTGTATTCCACATATGAAGAAAAGCTTGAAAGTCTTGAGCTGTCACAAGCTGCATTGGAAGAGAAAGTCAGACAGAAAGATGAAGAACTCCGTATTGCTAGAGCAACAATTGCCATGTGGAACAAAGGTTCCAGATCTCTAGAAGACATACTCGGGTCTCAACAAATGGGTTCTGACAAAAGAGGGCTAGGCTATGGTGCGACAGCTCACAAAGGACAGGCCTCTACTCACATAACTTGAAGACTCAAGCAAAGGGAAAATTGAAGATAGACCAGGTGATCCTTCTCTTCATCAAGCAAAAGCAGGTAAGATCAACAAAAGGAGGTAAAACCTGTTTTTATTTGTCATCACTGTGGTAGGTATGGCCACATTCGTCCTTACTGTTTTGAGCTGTTTGGTAAGGTGTCTCAAAAGGGTAGAAATTCTAATACTTTTTGGGTTAGGAGACAACCTTACATGTCTAGGCAGAACACCAAGACTAAAAAGATTTGGGTTAGAAAAGATGATTTGACTTGTTTTGTTGTTCACACTGCTCTAAAAGCACGTGACTCACACATGTGGTATCTTCTCGTCATATGTCCGGTAACAAATCCTACTTCACCTCCCTTGAAAAATATGAAGGAGGAATTGTTACCTTTGGAGATGGTGGCACTTCTAGAGTCATTGGTAAGGGCTCTATCAGTGTTGCTGGTCTTCCCAAGCTAGATAATGCCTTACTTGTTGATGGCCTTAAAGAAAATCTTTTGAGCATTAGTCAAATGTGTGATTCCCATCATGAAGTATTGTTTTCAAAAGATAAATGTGAAATTTTGGATAAAAAGGGAAATACTGTTTTACATGGGGTTCGCACATCTGATAACTGCTATGGGATTCTTACTACTAATGATCTCACTTGTCATTCTGCCATCATAAGTAACATTGATCTGTGGCATCAAAGATTAGGTCACATGAATTTCAAAGACCTAACTAAGATAGCCAACAAAGAACTTGTGAGAGGAGTACCTAAACTAGGTAAGAATTTGAGCCATGTGTGTGGACCATGTCAGCTTGGCAAGCAAACCCGTGCTCCTCATAAAAAGGTGAACAGCTTTACAACCAAACGTCCTCTTGAATTGGTTCACATGGATTTAATGGGTCCTACTCGCACTGAAAGCATTGGAGGTAAAAGATACATTTTTTTAACTGTTGATGATTTTACTCGATTCTCATGGGTAAATTTTTTAAGGGAAAAATCTGATACGTTTAATGCTTTCCAGGCTTTAGTCCTTAAAATCCAAAATGAACAGGGTGTTTCCATTGGGCGTATCATAAGAATCCGAACTGATCATGGTCGTGAATTTGAAAATAGTTCGTTTTCGGATTTTTGTGATATGCATGGAATTAAGCATGAGTTTTCTGCACCTATTACTCCACAACAAAATGGAGTGGTTGAGAGGAAGAACAGAGTTGTTCAAGAAATGGCTAGGGTCATGCTCCTTAGTAAGAGTCTTCCTCCAAAGTTTTGGGCCGAAGCCCTAAATACTGCTGTTTATGTCATAAATCGTGTGTATTTAAGGCCCGGCACTTTACAAACTCCTTATGAATTGTGGAAGGGTTTGAAACCTAATGTAAAATACTTCAAAACTTTTGGGAGTAAGTGTTACATCTTTAAAGATAGAGAGCCCTTGGGCAAATTTGACTCCCGAAGTGATGAAGGTATTTTCCTAGGGTATTCAACCAACAGTAGGGCTTTTCGAGTCTATAACCTGCGAACTTCATCATTAATGGAATCTATCAATGTGGTTATAGATGACACAGGTTCTCCTACTCCGGCAACAAATGAGGATGACAATGGTGAGTCCCCAATCTTGGATACTGAACCACAAAATCAAGGAGAAGCTGAGGTTCAATCACAAGAAAATGTTACAGCACCATCCTCACAGGTAAGTTCAAGTCCCAAGAGTGCTCAAAGGGACATCACTCCTGTTGCTTCCATCACCGCAAGTCCTGAACTTAAACCATCAGCAAGGGTGAAACTGAATCATCCAGCTCAACAGGTAATTGGAAGTGTTTCGGATCGAATGAAAACCCGAAGACAGATTCGGGATGAGGTATCACACATGTGTTATGTTTCTTAATTGAACCTAAGAATTTTAAAGAGGCCTTGCTAGATGATAGTTGGGTCAATGCTATGCATGAAGAATTAGGTCAATTTGAACGTAACAAAGTTTGGACTCTTGTTCCCAGACCTAGAGACATGAATGTGATAGGTACCAAGTGGATCTTTAAAAATAAATCTGATGAGAATGGTACTGTTGTGAGAAATAAAGCTAGGTTGGTTGCTCAAGGCTACACACAAGTAGAGGGTATTGACTATGATGAGACGTTTGCCCCAGTTGCACGTCTCGAATCCATTCGTATTTTGCTTGGTGTTGCATGTTTTCTTGGCTTTAAATTGTTTCAAATGGATGTGAAAAGTGCTTTTCTGAATGGGTACTTAAAAGAAGAGGCATATGTTGAGCAACCAAAAGGGTTTGAGGACCCTAAATGTCCTAATCATGTCTACAAGTTAGACAAGGCTTTGTATGGGTTGAAACAAGCCCCTCGGGCTTGGTATGATAGACTTACTACCTTTCTTCTTGATAATGATTTTCAAAGGGGTAGTGTGGATAAGACTTTATTTGTGAAACATACTAAGTCTCATATTCTTGTTGCTCAGATATATGTTGATGATATTGTGTTTGGATCTACTGCTGAGCATCTTGTGAAATACTTTTCGGATTGCATGACACATGAGTTTGAGATGAGCATGATGGGAGAGTTGTCTTATTTTTTGGGTCTCCAAATTAAACAGTCTCCTTCGGGCATATTTGTTTCTCAGTCTAAGTATGCTAAAAATCTTGTGTCAAAGTTTGGTCTTGAGTCTGCCAAACATGCACGCACTCCCATGAGCACCAGTCTTCACCTTTCCAAAGATTCCTCTGGTATTGATGTTGATCCTACCCTTTATAGGAGTATGATAGGGAGTCTTTTGTATCTCACAGCCAGTCGTCCTGATATTTCCTTCAGTGTCGGTGTTTGTGCTCGTTACCAAGCCAGTCCTAAAGAGTCTCACCTTCTTGCGGTAAAACGCATCATCAAGTATGTTAATGGGACCTTGGGGTATGGGGTTTGGTTTTCCACTGATACTACAGCCGAAATTACTGGTTTTTCTGATGCCGACTGGGCAGGGTGTGCTGATGATAGGAAAAGTACATCAGGGGGGTGTTTTTACCTTGGGAATAATCTGGTTTCTTGGCATAGTAAAAAGCAAAATGCTATCTCTCTGTCTACTGCTGAGGCTGAATACATTGCTGCAGGGAGTTGTTGTGCCCAAATGTTGTGGATGAAGCAAATGCTTCATGATTATGGAATAGAACAGAACACTCTCACTCTTTTCTGTGATAACACAAGTGCCATAAACATTTCAAAAAATCCTGTCCAACACTCTCGCACCAAACATATTGACATCCGTCATCATTTTATTCGAGAGTTAGTGGACGAAGGCCTTGTTGTTTTGGAACATGTTTCTACTGAGCATCAAAAAGCTGATATTTTTACAAAACCCCTTGATCTTCTTCGATTTGAGTTTCTTAGAAAGACCTTGGGTGTAATGACTCAGTAACTAGGTTGTATCCTGTTTTTCATGTGAGGTGAGTGTGAGTGGTTGACTTACTGTTCTTGGATGTGATAATCTCATTGTGATTGAGTCCTGATATCTTTGCATCAAATTTTATATGAACACTGCTCATGTTGCTTACAAGATCTTATTCATCTTTGTTCATAGCTCATTTTGAATGCCCACACTCATTTACTTCATGATCTCATTCTGTACACATCTTGAGATAAACTGTTGCAGGGGTTTCCGCACAAGTGATCAAAGTTCTCTATGGACCACTGACAGTGTTTCTTGTACTCTTTCAGAGGAATTGACCTATACTGGTATATCATGGGTGATGTTAAGTCTCTTAACCATCTACCATCTTATTTCACTTCCATGGTTTCTCCCTCAGTACATGATTTTCGGGCATTAGGAAAAGGCTACCTCAGAGGCACCAACCAGGCCATCATTTGATTTCATTCTTCTCTGGTTTGGACTCCATACTCTTGAGCGTGTATGCCACCAGTGAGTGCCCACAAAAAAGAAAAGTTTAAAAAAAAAAAAAAAAAAAGGGATCATTGTCTGAGGGGGAGCTTCCGCATTTACTCAACAAATACCCCGTGATTCCTAGTGGTTTGACTTTTCTTTGTGATGGTCAGTTACTCTTGTCGGAGGTCCAGCCATCAGATCACTACGAGGATTAACTCTAGCTTTGTGACTCTCAAGGATTGCACACACACACATCTTTTATATGAGCTCTCATGTGTGTTTTGAGTTATGCATTCTCATGATGCTTGTGGCTTTGATTTTAATACTATCTGTTTTAATTCATGAGCTGGTGTTTCATCTCTTTTCTCAAATTTTCAGGACTCATGTTTGATGGATTTCTTTGTCCTTGTGGTATAGTCGGTCACTTGGTCCCTTACTGTTACAGGACATCCTAGGTGTTTTTGTTTTTTTTTAAAAAAAAAAAAAAAAAAAATTTGTTTTTTCTTCTTGGCTCGAGCGACGCGTTCCTCGCTCGAGCGTGCTTCTGCTTCTGCATTAGACCTGAGAGCATGTGTTTCTGGCTCGAGCGACCCTTTCTTGGCTCGAGCGACCCTGGCGTTTTTGTTACCCTCGCTCGAGCTAGCGAGTCTTCGCTCGAGCGAGCTGTCGCGATTTAAAATCTGCAGGGGTGTCTCTTCAGCTCATTTTTTTTCTCTCTTCGTGTTCTTCTCTCTCTCTCCCCTAGGGCTTTTGTGTTCTCCATTACTGGGCTCGATTGCGGGTTCTCTCTTGATTTTGGGGTGTTTTCGTTTCCTCCTTGCCCATTCCTCATCATTGGTAAGTTTTTTTTTTTTTATTTTTTTTTTTTTTTCCTCTTTATTTCGGATTGGGATTGTGCTTGTGCTCTACCTCTATCTAGACTTCATTCTTGTTGTTTTTTAGTTCTTTGCTACTGATTTTGCTTCTCTTCATGCTCTAGGGTACTTGATTTGATTTATCTACTTTGCATTGCTTCTAGGGTTTCACTTTGGGTTGGTTTGTTTTGGGAATTTATTTGTTTGCACATTGGGAATTTTAGGGCTTTTCTAGTCTAATATTGGGTTTTTTGTGTTGTTCTATTATCTAGCCATGTTTGACTATGTTTTGTTTCCCCTGATTTTCTTATTTGTGTTGTCTGGTTCATATCTGCTACTGCCTTATGCTCTTTGTTTATCTTATACTTATTGTTCTACCATGCTTTTTGGACTAATGGACTAATGTTTTTCTGTCTGTGTTCCTTGATTTGGCATTGGGGATTTGGGGTTGCTGGTTTTGGTTCTGGTTTCTTTGGTTCTTGTCCAGTGCTTTGTGGGTTGTTGTTCCTCATGGCAGAGTCTTCTAAGCGTCGAAAGACGACTGTTTCTCGCCCTTCTTACAACACTGCCAAATTTGAATCAAAAGAAAAGGCAAAATTATTTCGAGAATCCTATGTCTCTCGCAAAGTTCATTTAGAACGCAATGTTTTCCCAAATGCGTTTGAGGTCATTCCCATTCGGTCTTTGTTTGATCCCTTAGGTGGTGATCAAGTGTTACATTTTTCCGGTCCACAAAATCTAAGTCTCATCCGAGAGTTCTATTGCAACATCCATTCTATTAACCGAGAAGCTTGTACCTTTCAGACTTGGGTTAGGAAGCAGTCCCTTGTCATTACTGGGGATTTGTTTCAGGTTTTTCTTGGTCTTCCTGAAGTTACTAATTGTCATTTTCCTTTTCTTACCCGGTCTGGTGTCAATTTTGATATGGTTGCTTCCGTGTTGTGTGGTGTTTCTAGGACATGGATCGCCGGGGCTCTCATTCAGCAGAATGAGTTGCTTCCTCGGTTTCGTCTTCTCAATATCATTGTGTGCGCCAATATTTTTGTCACCACTCATTCCTCTCATATTACTCAGGACCAGGGTTATGTTTTATATTGTATTCATCATCGCCTTCCCATCGATCTTCCAGAGATGATTATCTCAAAAATGATTGGGGTCTTTGAGGGCAGAAAATCTTTGGGGCTTCCTTATGGGTGTTTTCTTCACCGTTATCTCACTTCCCTTAATGTTCCTATTTTTGAAGATGATGAGTTTGCACATCCTGTGAAACCCATTACCAAACTCACAGTCTCACAGAGTCAGGCTCATGTGAGGGGGAGTGGATCCGGGGTTAGGGGTTCTCATGCAGGTGGTCCAGGTGTTGCTGATGATGATGATCCTCTTGCCGAGGAGGAGGAGGTCGAGGCTGCCCATACAGGTCCAGCAGCAGGTTCTTCTAGCTTGGAGCAGGTTCTTACTCATCGCCTTGACCTTATCGATGCTCGCCTTGACGAGCAGAGTGCTCAGCTGGCCCAGATCCTTTCTCTCCTTCAGATGCAGCATTCTCCACCTTCTTCATAGTGTTTGGCGTTTGGTTTGTTGGTTTTTGACAGTTGGTATTTTCCTGGACAGTTGTTTTTTCCTTCTCCTGTCTATTTTTGCTTTTGTCTCTCTCCCGGCCAAAAAGGGGGAGGATATATTGTCTAATTGTATATACTGGTTTTATTCTGCAGACAGGATTGATTGATGTTATGTTTTTGGACATATGCATGCTTATGATGATTTCTTTACAGCTCAATGGATTTGTTTTTCCTTTATGATCTATATGCAATGATACTGTCTTGAGTTTGTTTTGGTGCATAACGAATTTTTTTTTAAGTTTATGGTGTGCAGATTGTGTGGTTCTCAAGATCTCAAGATTGATTGTATTGTTGTCTTTCATCGAGTTGTAATTTATTAGATCATTCTTTGAATTGTAATTATTTAGTACATTCGTTGAGTTGTAATATGGTCAGGAAATTGTTTAGACAGTTTTGTCCGGGTATTGACAAAGGGGGAGATTGTTAGGTCCTATCTTGTCAAAATCCCGCGAACAAAACTCAGTGATTGAGTTGTAATTTTCTGTGGTTTTTTGTCTTCCTCGCTCGAGCCAGGAAGTGCTCGCTCGAGCGAAGGACTGCATCTGGTATAAAAACCTGAAGGAGATGAATGTGCGCTCGAGCATGGAATTGGTGGATCGAGCGAACGTCAATGCTCGCTCGAGCGAAGATGAAGGTGGCTCGAGCGACGAATTGCTTCCATACAAAAACCTGAAGGTGTTGTTTCCTCGCTCGAGCGAAGAGTTCGTGGCTCGAGCGAAGGCACTAGTAGAAATCACGCGAGATAAGCGTCTCGCGACGCTCGAGCGAGAGGATCCTCGCTCGAGCGAGCTTCAGAATCCGGAATTTTTCAAGTGATTGGTTTCTTTCAGGATTGGGATTCTTTTTGGTTGTCTATAGTAGATGGTTTTCTCCTAAAACTAAGCTAACTTTTTTTGAGATCTGATTCAAGAATTCTAGAGTTTTGTTTGAAGTGTTCTTCTGAGAGTTTGATGATTTTTCTTTGATGTTCTTGAGAGAGTTCTAAACTCATGAGTTAAGATTTATACATCAAAGAGTTTGATACTACATATTCAAGAGTGTTCTCTTCGGTAGAATTCGAAGATCAACACGTAAAGTTTCAAAAGGCGTTTGATTCTTTACGTAGTCGTTAATTCGACAAGTGAAGTTGTGGTGTGGAATCAACTTCAGAATCAGTTCCGTGACGAAGGCGTGGTGAAAGAGTTACAGAAGATTCAGAGACAAATTGACTGGGTTGGTAATTTGTATGGTTTCTTTGTAACCTTGTAGTCCTTCTGTAGTGGATTGATTAGTGGCGGTTCGCCCGTGGTTTTTGATTACAATTGAAGGTTCTTCAATTGTGATTTTTTCCACGTAAAAAATCGTTTGTGTTGATTTATTATTTATTCCTAAAAACAAACAAACTAAAATCACTCTCGTAAGTGCTTGATGATTTTAGATTGGCTAAGTTTGGGATATCCCAAATAATCCAAAAAGCCAAAAAGTTACTCAAAAAGTTAAAAAGTTAACACTATTCACCAAAAGTCAACAATTACGGCTGCACAACTCCCAATTCAAATTTTCCTCTAAAAACCAATTTTTACAATTTTTTATTACACATTTTTCTATAAAAAGTCAAAAAGTTAACCCAAACATTCATATTTTCAACCTCACTTTTTTAGTCAAAAAAGACAAAAAGTGCATTTATTTAGTCTTCCCAAACAAGGCCTGAGTGTTTTAGAATATCTGGGATTTGGAATATTTTTATCTTTATCTAATCACGAATCACATAGGATTTTCAAAACTAATGCGGAAAAATTAAATCAAAACCAACACAAGAATTTTTACGTGGTTCCCTCAATGTGAGGTACGTCCACGGGATCGAAATCCGATTCCACTATCAATCAAAGAGTTTCCAAACGATTACAAACGAGACACGAATGATCTCACAAACCACCCTTAGGTGAATTCCAAATAATCACAAATAAACAAGAGGAAAGACCTCACCAAATAGATAAACCAAAATCTTCAGAACCAGAGTTGTAAAAGATCCAAAATAACGAACCAAATCAATTTCACCCACTAACCAATGATGCACAGCAACAATAGAACCATCAATTGAACTTATGCACCCAAGAATCAATGTTGGCTCCCAAATCTATGTTGATTGCCGCTGTGTATCACCCCAAAGAACATAAACAATACCAATATATATATATATATGGTAAATTTGTGGACTTTTTTTTTTATCAAACCCTAGTTGTATCCAAATTGAATTGGGTTTTCACAAATTAGATATAATATATTAAAATATATTATACCTAAACCAGATTAAACTCTTTTAGTAAACCAATTGGATCTCACACTCCAATAAGGAGGTATACCCAACAAAAAATAGAAAACAAAAAAACACAAGCAAGAGTAAGAAGACAGGCTACCCACCCATGATGTGCCCAAATCATCAGCAAGTCGAACAATCAATGAAGGCCACTTGATTAAATCATGGTAGTTCTCTAAGGAGTCCAACTCTTCTTGGGTAATGGGATTTGATAAGGGATTTGTGCTTAGAAGATAAGCATGTGTTAGCAGGACAGGAGCAGAAACAGATGTCCATGCATGGTTCACATACTCCTCCATTGTTGGTATTACTCCACCGTGGGCCTAATTTACCTCCTTTACATAACAGTGAATTAAGTCTTGCCACTGCAACATTTACAAATACAATATTAATAGCATGATGATGATGATGATCAAATACAATCAACTTCAGCAATTCAAATAAGCTCACAAGGTATGAGCACTTTTTATGAAAACATAATCTCTATACATAATTTTTTATTAAAATGATATGAAAGTGATTTATTATAAATTTTATATTTGTATATGATTACTCTTTGATTAAATAAGATAAAAATGATAGGTATATATACACACATAAAATTTACAATACAACTGAAATTCATTTTAAATGTGTGAGAAATATACTTTAAATAAATCCAAGTTACATATTAATTTTTATAAGAAAGATACAAACTCAGAATTTATGCCGTGAATTTTATTTAGAATCAGAAAGAGTGGTTGTGATTCAAATGATGTATTGTGGAATCTATGCATAAGATGAATTTGGATCACACATTGAAAATTTTGAATAAATTTTTAGAATTTATAGTATTATTGTAATTTTTACATGTATATTTGTTTGATTTTTCTTTTTTTTTTTCTTTCAAGTATAAGGAAAGTGTGCAACACCTTTCTTTTAAGGTATGGGAGGATGTGAACTCCATGCTCCTTCAGAGTGTCATAAGCCATTTCATTAATCCAATTATAGTAACCAAGGAAACATATCTTCATATAATCCGGTAAATGTTCTACTGCATTCACATCCCATCTGAGAAACAAAAAAGTTGTGTCAAATTTTATGTTAAAAATGATAGTCGTGCTTAAATGGGAATGAAATGCTTTTAACTTTTACATATAAATTATTAACACTGAGCTTGCCAGAAATTGCACCAACCTGTCAACGGCATCTGTGAAGAGCTCGAGTTCATCCAAGGTACCATAAGCATCATAAACATCATCCAAACATGTTGTTAGTATATTTATCCTTGTTTCCATTCTCCTATAATATTGGAATTGGGGCTCATAAGCCCTCCCAGAGACCATAAGTAATTCTCCATCACCCTATCCCTCAAAAATGGCAACCTTTTCCCCCAACGTGTACTCTCCCACCACCTATATTCAATGAAACCAATGAAGAATGATAAAAATAAGAAAAATTCTAGAGACAAAAAGCAAAAATAAAAATTAATACAACTACATACATAAATTAACTATGATTTTGTTGAGTATGGTTTGATTAGGATTCCTTAGGAAAAAATTTCATTGGATGAATTTTATTGATTTGTTTCACCTCCTATGTGGACTACTGTTTTCAAACTATGGTGCATCTGACGTGTCCATATCATGTTGTGTGAATGCGCATAAGAGGTGAAATAAAAGTAAGAACTGTATAACAACTCTTTTACTTGAAATGTGAAGTAAGAAATGTTGTTATCTTACCTTGACACGTGTTTTAGATCTTCTTGATGAATTGCTTGTACCATGTTGAAATCCAATTTGGCAAAGTCAAGCAATGTAGGGTTCATGTCCGATCTCCTCTCATACGCATCAATGAACCACCTAGCTTCCATTCTTGGCATAGTCCAATGTAGTGGAAGCTCCAAAGCATGACTCACTAGCATGGCTAGATTTGGATCTGTGCTCTTCTTGAGGTATTCTTTGAGATGTTTAGTTGCAAAATCTCTAGCCTCTTCCAATATGCTTTCACCCTCCATTAAAAGGTACGATGATTCATACAAAGATAGCAGCCCCTTAATGTCCTCACTCAAGGACTCCTTGAATTGCCCAAACTTGTCCTTAAAATTATTGAAAACTTCTACAAGCAACAAAGTGTACTTTTAATTGCTAATTACAAGGGATAACCTCCCGTGTATATTTGTATTTCTTCATACTCATTCATACTTCTCTTATGAGTTCAAATTTGGACTCACATCGATAACTAAACCGTGTATTTTGTAAGTTTCATAATAAAAGTCATTTATGTAAAAAATTAATTTCATCGAATATCTATAAATACAAGAACAAATCATATTTTGTTTTATGAAATAAATAGCAAATATGATTGTAAATTTAAATCATTCATTTTGTAAAATAAAATATTTTTTGTTTGTGTTTATAGTTTCTGATAAATTTAATTTTTTATATAAATAACTTTTATTGTCAAACTTCTGAAATAAACTATTTATATTTTCAAAATGAATTCAAATTAAGAGCCATAAAAAAATATAAAAAAATATAGAGATGAATTACGGTGACTAAGATAAAAAGATATTTATATTGTATAAATAGTGGTGGAGCCACTATAAGTGCAAGAGATGTACGGCCTCCCTACTTTATTGTAATAATCCCCTTAGGCTATACTGGATTTTTATTTTTTTTAAAGGGAAATTTGTGTTTTTAAGATATCTCCTTTATGTTATAGAGCCTAATTTTTTGTGTTACCCCTTCTCTTACTTCAAGATTTGCTTTTACATAGTAAATGGGGTGTTCTCCATTTTTTGTGTGCGAGTTTTCATGCTCAGAACTAACAACCCACTTCCACTATCCAAATTTGCTATGAAATTTTTTCTTTCTTTGTGTGCGAGTTTTCATGCTGAGAACTAAAAATCCACTTCGACTATCCAAATTTATTATGAAATTTTTTCTTTCCTTTCTAGATTCTTATTTGTGTATGCAAAATATTGTAGTGGTTCTTATTGATGGGTAAATTTATGTGTTTTTTTTTTTCAAATCTTTAATTTGCCATTAAGAGCCTTGGGTTTGTGGGCTCCCATGAGACGTTTATATATGTTAGCGATGGTATTTTTGTTCCAGCACAATCGGAGTTTTGGCTGACCGATCTTTATGTGTGCCTGCTATTTTTACTGTTGAATTGCTAAGGAGTTGCTACAGTGTTGTTGCTGCTAGTTTGTTCAAATCCATGCTGGGTATTGTAATGGGCAAAAATGATTCAGACCCCCACCGGGGAGATGACCCCCAGGACCCCCAGTGGGGTCTGATTGGCCACGAATTTTTTTTTTTTTTTCTTCTTTCAATAACCAACCCCTACGTGTGTGGGGGGTGGTAGCAGTGGGGGGAAAGTGGGGGTCTCAATCACGTTTGTTGTAATGGGTGGTTTGAAAGCCTTTGACTAGTTTTCTTATTCTAATAGTGTTGCTTGGAGATAACTTTATTTAAAATTTCAGAAATGATACAGTTTTTTTTTTTTTTTTTTGTGTGACACCCACAACCCTCCCCCCTACGCCCGATACACGGAGGGAAAAAACAAAACAAAACAAAAATTTGGCCAATCACAATGAATTGGGGATAGTAGGGGTTCCCCAAAAAGGAGGTCTCAACCGTTTCCCTTAAAATTTATTTGTTCGACGTGTTGTACTATTTTAGTCTAACTAAGGACTTATCTAAATCTATATCGTTTGAGAATATGTTATTTTTAGTAATTTTTTGACTTTTTACGAAAATATGTACAGAAAAGTAGAAAGAGTGATGTGATAACTTAATGATTTTTTAATTTTTTGGCTAAAATTGAAAGTTGCCAATCGAGACAAGTTGTGAGTTAGTAGCTATGAGTGTTTCCCTTTTTGAAGGGTGTGTTGCCTTTTATACATGCAATGAACTTTATTGTAACATTTAATGTTTTAGTGTAAAATATATGACTTACCTACCAAAAAAAAGAAATTGGGATAGTTTTGAAATATTAATTGATATTCTTAGGCAATGTTTCACATAGGCTGTTTTGGTTATTTTGGCTATTTTAGCCAATATATATATATATACAATATGTTAAAAAATTAATAAAATAAAATGTTACATCTAAATCATAATCATTTTATTTTTTCTCTCACAAAAGTCAAAAAATTCAAAAAACTCATTCCAAACGAGGCCTTTTAGCCTTAGGCTAAAATAGTCAAAAAGTCAACCCACATCCCAAACGAAAACTTACTAGGTTGTTTTGGAAAGATGGTTAAAAGCTGATTTTTTGATTTTTTTTGAAAAAAACTTGTAAAAAATGTGAGAGATAATGTGATCCAAAATGAATTAAGAGTTTTAAAATAGCTTTTAACTAACCATTGTATCCAAAATTGATTGAATAAAGATATATATATATATATATATCAATTGATAAACTAATTAGTGTATTAACGGATAATATGACATAATTTTAAATGCTTTACGTTTTTATAATTTATATAATGGTGGTCTATAACTTTAAAATGATAATATCATAATACATATTGATATATCAATTGATATACCAATTAATAGAGGTAGCAATACCACGTAAAAGTCAAACTTTCCACACGTAGCATTATTGGTTAGAAAATGACTAGTTTACTTTTACGCTGTGTTTGGTTGGGAAATTTTGGAAGGGATTTGGAAATGAAAAGAGAAAAGGAAGGTGAAATATGAATAAAATATACCTATATTTCACATAGTTTCACACACCTTTTCCCTTTCCTTTTCCAAATTTCTCTCCAAATCTCCCAACCAAACACAGTATTAGGGACATTATACCGATGTTGCCTCAAAAGTCTAAATTCGAGAGCTACAGCATACAAATCTCCTTTGTTGCGCGAATTCATTTTGTGATCAATATCAATGTGTATGCTCACCAAAATTCTCTTTATTTCAGCCTCAAAGTGATGAGATACTCCAAGTCTTTGCAATGAATCTACCAACTCAAGTTTCTCCAATGGCTCCTCCAGCTTCTCTATCATCATTTTCACATCTTCCTTCAACTTAGCTGCCCATTTTTCATATGACTCTCCCTGCAGAGATATATATATATATATGTATGTATGTATGTATGTATGTATGTATATGTAATATACTATTTTAAATTATCAACATTACAAATGTAATGATAGTATATGCGTGAGAGAGGAATGAGGAAGAAATAAATATATACATTAATCTTTCATTGTTTGATAAAAAAAACAAAATCTTTCATTGTTGAATTTTAGATGAAATTATAAGTAAGATTGACGAATGTAATTACTAGTCTAAAGTAATAAATTGCAGATGTAAAATAAAAGGTTAATTACACCAATAGTCCCTATAGTTCGGGACTTGTGTCACTTTGGTCCCTGACTTTTCAATTGTGACACATTTGACCCTAGATTTTGAATCTTGTTCCAATTAAGGACAATTGAAAATATTATTAGATTTTTCAAGGGTAAAATCGTCAATTTGATAAAATATAAACTAATTTGACAAAAATAAATGTAAAAAAAAATATTTTTTATTTTTTTAAATTATTTTTATCCACCAATGATAAAATTATGTAAAATTAATAAAAATTACCTGATTCATTTTTTTAAATTAATTTTACATGATCATTATCCAAACACATAATAAAAATTAATTTGGTAAAAATAAATAAATAAATATCTAAAAGATTTATCAATTTTACATAATTTTATTTTTAGTAGGTAGAAATAATTTTTAAAAATTCAAAAATATTTGTTTGATATTTATTTTTGTCAAATTAGTTTATATTTTATCAAATTGACAATTTTACCCTTGAAAAATCTAATTATATATTCAATTGTCCTTATTTGGAACAAGATTCAAAATTCAGGGTCAAATGTGTCACAATTGAAAAATCAGGGACCAAAGTGACACAAGCCTCAAACTATAGGGACTATTTGTGTAATTTGCCCTAAAATAAATTATATTTATTTGTATACTACGTGTGGTGATATTTAATTAATGTCCTTATATTTTACCCCTTATGTCACCTTGGTCCCTATACTTTCAATTGGTTCCATTTTGACTTTTAATTTTAATTTTTTTTTTAATTTGGTACAATTAATAATATCATTAGTGTTTTTTTAAAAAAATTATCATTAAATTGATTGAGGTTAATTAAATAAGTTCAATAAGTTTATAATTTTACCCTTAAAAATATGACACGTGACATTTATATGTGTATTTTTCAAAAATTGCTAAGGATTGTAATAAATTGGACCAAATTGAAATAGCATCATAAATTTCGGGTCAAAATTGAGTCAATTAAACTATGTGAATTAAAATGACACAAGAAATAAAGTACAAGAATTACTGTCATAATTTACTTTTATTTTTATAAAGTGGAAATAAAATATTCTTTTCACATTAGTAATCAGCAATCTATCCACTTAACCCAATACATATGGGAAAATTATTAAGTACTTTCGGAATACCACGTGAAAATTATTAGTCATACTCTCTCACCAATCATTATTTATTATGTCATTTTATATTTGTCAATCACTCAATATTAATAATTAATACTATCATAAAACACCACGTGACTATATACTCGAACTACCGAATAACCACCTATAGATATGATCTATTAATTTATTTATTTTTTTAGAAATTATCCCATCTGACGGTTGTTTTTAAAAAAGTCGTGAAGAAAAAAAATTTAAAACCAAAAATAAATAAATAAATAAATAAATAAACTTTTACAACAAAATTTTAAAAATAATGTAAATAATATACTTTTAAGAATAAAATAATTTGGTGTCAAAAGATTTACTTTTTGACGCAAAAAATATGGTCACAAAGAGATTGTAATTCATTATTAAATATCCAATTTCATCACTAAAATACAATAATAATACTTTTGATAATTAAAATATTTCTTACTTAAAAAGTAATTTTGTTCTTAAATTTCTGTTTCTAAAACCTGAATTTGTTGTAGCAACTTGTTGATATCAGTTTTTGTTTCCCAAAAATTGTAAAACAATTTAAAAAAATTATTAAATTCTATAAACATAAAAGTTGAAATTAATTTCATTTGCTTTAAACAAAATTTTCTTCCTTCCTCCCTTCCTCACCCCTCTTGCCACCACCACCTCTATCGCTATCGTCGCAGGTAATTAGGAACGGATCCAAGATTATAACTTTGGAGGCTATTTTGTAGTTTAAAAATTAGAGGGCTACTCTATATAATTTTAAAATTATCTAAAAAAAAATTGAGGGTGCAAACTTCTATAATTTTAAATTATTTTAAAATTTCTAATATAATATATGATATTTTTCAAAATTTTTAGGGTGCAGCCGCCCCCAGCCCAAAATATTTTATTTCCACTTTATAAAAATAAAAGTAAATTATGACAGTAGTTCTTGTACTTCATTTCTTGTGTCATTTTAGTTCACATTAACAATCAGCAATCTATCCACTTAACCCAATAATATGGGAAAATTATTAGGTACTTTCGAAGTACCAGGTGAAAATTATTAGTCATACTCTCTCCCTAATCATTATTTATTATGTCATTTTATATTCCTCAATCAGTCAATATTAATAATTAATACTTTATTTTCTCCACCAATCATACTATCATAGAACACCACGTGACCATATTCTCGAATTACCGAATAACCACCTATAAATATGATCTATTAATTTTATTTAATTTTTTTAAAAAATTATCCCATCTGACGGTTGTTTTTAAAAAGTCTGTCAAGAAAAAAAAAATTTAAAAAAACTTTTACAACAAAATTTTAAAAATTTTGTAAATAATATACTTTTAGAAATAAAATAATTTAGTGTCAAAATATTTATTTTTTGATGCAAAAAATATGGTCACAAAGGATAGTAAGTTGTTTGGGGTGTCCTAAATAAGTGTACTTTTTGTCTTTTTAGACTAAAAAGTTGAGGTTGAAAATATGAATATTTGGGTTAACTTTTGACTTTTTATGGAAAAATGTGTAATAAAAAATTGTAAAAATTGGTTTGTTGGGAAAAATTAGAATTGGGAGTTGTGCAGCCATAATTGTTGACTTTTGGTGAATAGTGATAACTTTTTAACTTTTTGAGTAACTTTTTAACTTTTTAACTTTTTGGGATGTTCCCAAACTTGGCCTAATTCATTATTAAATATCCAATTTCATCACTAAAATACAATAATAATACTTTTGATAATTAAAATATTTCTTACTTAAAAAGTAATTTTGTTCTTAAATTTCTGTTTCTAAAACCTAAATTTATTGTAGCAACTTGTTGACATCAGTTTTTGTTTCCCAAAAATTGTAAAACAGTTTAAAAAATTATTAAATTCTATAAACATAAAAGTTAAAATTAATTTCATTTGCTTTAAACAAAATTTCTTTCCTTCCTCCTTTCCTCGCCCCTCCTGCCACCACCACCCACTATCTATCGCTATCGAGGCAGGTATTCAGGGACGGATCCAAAATTATGACTTTGGAGGCTACTCTATAGTTTAAAAAATTGGAGGGCTACTCTATATAATTTTGAAATTATCTAAAAAAAATTAGGGGTGCGAACTCTTATAATTTTAAATTATTTTAAAATTTTTAATATAATATATGATATTTTTCAAATTTATCATTGCAGGTAATGCCACTGCCGCCACTGGCCACCACCTCCGGCTTGTCCTCCTCCACCTTCCACCACCCATCCAGGCCACAAGCCCTCAAATTTGGCAAATTCCCCTCACCTCCAACCCTCCCCCCAACCCCTCACTCACTTATTTTCAAAAATAAATTTTTAAAACACATTTATGTATCATATATATATTATCAAAAACAAATAAATTGTACGTACCACGTAAGTGTGTTGGCTACATATTTTGTAAAAGCCAATTATAGTTCGACACGTGGCAAAGCAAGGATAGTATGGGGAGACTGCTCAAGTCTTCGATCTTGATCGTACACGTGGCAGTAGAAATTGGTTCTCACGTGATCTGAGTAGCACAGGATCAATAAAGAGATACAAGATGACGTGGCTTCAACGGTTGCTCATATTCAAATTCAAATACAAGAGGGAAGTTCAACTGCAAGGAAAGGCGTAGTGGAACTACTTCTAAGGCAGCATGATCAGCAATCATGGAGGAGCAGTTCGACAGTTTGAAGTGCAGTTCGATGGTCATCCTTGAGGAATATAAATAGCAAGGAGGTCCCCAGAAAAAACCCCCAGACTCAGATCATACAAACCAGTCTTTACTTCATATTTTCTTTTCCAGTTTTACATTTCCTGTACTTTAATTTCCTGCACTTTAAATACCTGCACTGCACTTCGATTCATAGGAGTAGTTTCAAATAGATTCAAGTAGACTGTTGCTGTAAACCTCTTCGAGGCTGAGTTTGGACCATTGTAAGTGTTCATGTTAATGAAATACTTCGATTGTTCTTCATATTAACTGTTATTTCTCTTAATTTCTCCTAAGTCAAGCCACCAGTAAAAGTCCTCTTCATTGAGGCTGAAAGAACTAAAACACAATCGTCTGATAATTGGTTGGCAATTATAAATTCTGTAAGGACTGATTGATCCTTGCTGGCACGCTCGCATTTACAAAAATACCCTTCGAAAAGCCAAAAAGCCAACATATATTTTTGGCACGCCCAGTGGGACCTGTTAAAATGGCTAGACGAAGACGACAAGGAGAAAATGAACGTCTGGAAGAAGGCGTAGACGGAGAGGTAGAAATACCTAATCCAGAGCATAATGTGGTAACACATCCTGTGGAAACTCCCATATTATCCGAACCTATGGTCGAACAGACCAGTACGTCGGGACAAGAACCATATGTTCATAATATTGGACGAAACCAAGGAATTGGACCATCCACTGTCCCATCTATTCAGCCAACCAATCCATGGGATGGCTTAGTAGATGCCATGGGACAACAATTGATGAATACAATGGAAAGGTGGGCAACATCCTTTCTGGATCGAATGAATAACCACCAACCAACAAACACAAGACATACAGAGGAGGTTTTAAATGTCCCTCAGCAAAGATTGGCTAGAGATAAACAGCCTATGCAATTTAATGGACATTCTATTGGTCAAACTAGTAACCAGAACTATGAGAGACCATCACCTCAGTCTTGGTATGAACCCATTTCGAGGCCTGTAGCAGGCCAAAATGCCTCGGTACTTAACAATGAAGCCACACAAGTTGGTGGATCTGGCCAAGTACAAGAAACTGGCGTAAGAATGGTTACAAATCCCATGTTCGAAGCCATACCTGGCACTAGGGAGTATAATAATCCCTTATTCGAATTTATACCCGGGGGGTTGGAAGGTTGGCCTGCAAATGGAAGGGACACAACACCTGTCCCAGCACCTTTCGCAGGCCCTTTCGCAGGACAGGCTCAAAGGGGTTACCCATACCCCTAACAGCAACCTGCACCACAGGGGCAACCAGTCCCAAAATTTACCACCTTATGGACCAAGAGGACCACAAGCACAAGGTTGTCCACCAAATCCTGTGTTCGTCCCTCCAGTAGTGGTTCAGCAGGCACAAAATATGGTCCCTAGGGACCAAATTGCTGATATTGTTAGGGAGATGTGTGGACCGATGGCTCGGGGGGTCCAGACTCCTGTATACAGAAAACCATACCCAGAATGGGTGGATAGGGTACATGAATACCCAAGAGGGTTCAGAATACCAGATTTTACCCTCTTCTATGGAACTGGAAATCAGTCAACAGTAGAGCATATTGCTAGATTTGCTGCTCAATGCGGTGAATTCACTAATCATGACTACATGAAACTGAGATTGTTTCCAAATTCTCTAACTGGGGGAGCATTTGTATGGTACATCAACCTTACACCTGGCTCCATTCAAACTTGGCAACAAATGGAAGAGGCATTTCATGCCCAATTCTTCCAGTCGGAGCCAGAGGTTTCCATGGCAGACTTGGCAAGATTGAGTCAAAGGCCTGAAGAAAAGGCTACTCAGTTTATTGCCAGATTTAAAAGGGCTCGAAATAAATGTAGAGTCATCCTACCAGAGCCAGAATTCGTAAGATTGGCTCAAAACGGTTTAGAGTTCAGGCTTCGAAAGAAGTTTGACTCAACCGAATTCAGGGATTTGGTCGAACTAACCTATAAGGTGTCTCGATATGAAGCATTACTAGAGGAGGAACAAGATCGAAATAATGCCTCATACAAGACATATTATAGAGATCCAAATTATGAGATCGATGCAGCAGAGATTGTGGGCAAAGAACCTGTAATCTGTGAAGCATTAATTCATAAGGATACAACCATCGACCAGCAGTTTAAAAAGAAAGACTTTCACAGAAAGTACTCTTTCGACCTAACAAAAGCAGATGACATTTTTGATCATTTGCTTGCAGCCAATTTCCTTAAGTTACCAAAAGGAGTAAAACTGCCATCTCCAGATGAACTTAAAGGAAAAGTATACTGTAAATGGCATAACTCTTGGTCTCACTCGACTAAAAACTGCATTGTTTTTCGAGACAGGATCCAAGAGCAAATTCGGAAAGGAAGTTTGAAGTTCCCAGCCAAAACAGAAAAGGCCATGGGGATTGACAGTAACCCGTTTCCAGAAGTTGGAGAAAGCGCAGCTAATGTGGTTGTACCAAACTTTCAGAATTTATCTCTGCAGGAATTGGAAGAGGTCAATGTGCAAATGCATATTGCCAACCAGACAACTGCCAAGAAGGATACTAGAAACCCACCAGTTATTGGACAAGGTTTCTCACATCAGAAGGAACACTCTGATGAAGAAGCACTGGATGACGATTCCCTGGAAGCAGCTGTAATGCAGAGGATGTGTCCCAGATGCAGACTGAGTACAAATGGTTGAAGGGGCTTCCAATTGATGGGAAGCAATACTATAGGGATGTTCAGAGACGCCCTAAGTCAACCAATGCTTACAACAAAAGGCCGTATCCGGCTAGTGATAGGCAGCGACCATTAGTGGTTGAGCCTGCAGTAGACAGAATGCGTGATAAAGGCAAGAGGCCCTTGCATGAGTCTAGGCCACCTAACTACTACAGAATGGAGAGCAGCCATTCTGAAAGAAGATTGGAGAGGAGTTCAGGTTATGGGACTAAAGCCAGAGATTGGCCCCCTAGACCAACCTCACGAAGAGCAGAAAGTGGCCACCTCCATCGAAGGCCAGAATCAGGCTCGAAACATGAGACCAGATTCAAGCACTTACCTTCACAGCCAGCTTCGAAGATGGCTTCGAAGGTTGAAAAAGCCAGTTCAACATCTGAGTCAGCAAGTTCGTGGGTACCTGGGGTCCCAGATTGGTTTGTAATGCAGAACAAGCCTAGGGAGGTGCCTGCCCAAAGGGATGTTGGAAACCAAGGCAGGATGGTCAAGCCTCCTTTGGTGGCTCCGAACAACTGGGTACTGCTGAAACATCCAAAGACAAAGGAACCAGATATGGTTCCAGTCATTTCCAGATCACAAAGGAGGAAAATTCAGCGCAGGTACACCCAGTACCAGCAAGATTTGAAAGAAAGTGGAGAGAGTTCTTCACTGGTTAAGACAGAAGGAAAGAAGACTTCGGAGTCAGACCATACTCCAAAACCGACTCTACAAAGCAAAGTGGTTTGTAGCAGAGAACAATTGGCCCAGGTTCATTCTGAACTAAAGGCCAGAGAGAAGTCTAGTTTGGCAGGGTTGGAGAAGGCCCTGATGGAAAGTGACAGCGAAACAGAAGAAGAGTTTGGCATGAGCCAAAAGAAGGAAATGGCAGAAGAAGAAATGTTCGAAGCCTTCATGGCTGAACAAACATTTTGACTGAAGAACCAGTTGAGAAAGATCCTTCGAAGGGATCAGTTATCAACGAAGTGCCAGAGTGCAGCATGGAGGATGCTGCTGAAGACACCAAGCAAGGTAGCCAAGAGGGGAAGAAGGTACAGCCAGCCATCCAATTTGGCTCATTTCCTCCAGTATCAGTCAATATGGTACACATATTGCCTCATGAGTTCCAGGCTGGGGATGAGGACCAAGACATGGATCCTATTCCAGTCTCCAGTGAGGAATCGCAAGTGAGTATGGTACAGGATGGTCCTGGAATGGCTATCCCGATGGAAACTGAATGTGAGAGCGAGGAAGAGGTGAGCATCAACCTCTCATATCCTTTTGAATATCCCTCGAATTCCATGACACAACATGTCAAGCCTTTGTACATCAAGGCTTTCTTTGATGGGATACAACTGAATCGAGTCCTGATAGACAATGGGGCAGCAGTAAACTTATTACCGAAATCTTCTTTGAAGAAACTAGGGAAAAAGAATCCCAGGTTGATCCCAACCAGCACAACCATCGCTGGCTTTGCTGGAGATAAACAGATGGCTCAAGGGATTCTACCCATTAACTTGAGTGTGGGAACCAGGGACTGCATGACAGCATTCTTCGTAATCGACAGCAATGCTAAATATAATGCTTTACTTGGGAGAGATTGGATCCACACTAACAAATGTGTGCCTTCCTCTTTGCATCAGAAGATCATGATGGCTTTGGGCAATGGAGAGACAGAGGAGATTGATGCAGATCCTCAACCCTTCATAGCCTGTGCAGACTTTGCAGAGGCCAAGCTGTATATTGAGGGAGTGACACCACTCAGTATACTGAGGAAAGCTGATGGCTCAGCCGAAGTGACGGCTGATGAGGAAGTGACACACCTGAAGCACTTAGTCCAAGAGAGTGCTGATGAAGAGGTTGTCGTTAAAGATGACAATGATGCCTGGTTGTAGGCAAAGAGATGAAGAACAAGAAGCCAAGTCTTTGGCTCTGATTAAATTCTCAACATTGGACGTAAAAGCAATAGTCCAGAAAGTACAGAAGCAAGAGAGAAAAGCCATGATAATTGGCTGTGAACAAGAGCAGCAACAGGTCAGAATTTTGACCCTTGGGAAATACTGTGCATTGGACATTGAAACAAAAGTCCAGGAGATACAGGAAGAAGATGCCTTGTGGACAGATTTTGTCTATGAGGAAGAGGGCAGAGATGTCGAATTAAAGAACCTAGGAGCAGAACAAGGTAAGAAGGTTGCTTCGAAGGTTGAGAAACCAAAGAAGAAGCTTCAATGAGTTCTCAGACACAAGACCCCTTAGAAGAAGTGAATTTAGGGGAAGGTTCTGTGCAGCAGCCCACCTATATAAGTGCTTGTTTGAATGCTCTGGACAGAGACCAGTTGTTGGTTGTTCTAAAGAAATACAAAGATTGCTTTGCATGGTCTTACAATGAACTACCAGGATTGGATAGGTCATTAGTGGAACATAGGCTCCCTATGAAGCCTAATTTCAAGCCATACAAGCAGAAACCAAGAAGAATGAGTCCAGAAGTAATTCAGAAAGTCAAGAAGAGATTCTTAGACTACTCAAGGCAGGCTTTATTAGGACAGCCAGGTATGTTGAATGGCTATCTAATATTGTGCCTGTAGTTAAGAAGAATGGCAAAATGAGGGTATGCATCGATTTCAGAAACTTAAATCTAGCAACTCCAAAAGATGAGTACCCTATGCCTATAGTGGATCTGCTGGTAGACAGTTCAGCAGGACATCAGATTTTATCAATGATGGATGGGCACTCTGGTTATAACCAAATCTGCATTGCAGAGGAGGATATCCACAAGACAGCATTCAGATGTCCTGGGAATATTGGCACCTTTGAATGGGTTAAAATGCCATTTGGTTTAAAGAATGCTGGGGCTACATACCAGAGGGCTATGAACACTATCTTTCATGACCTCATTGGAGGGTATCTAGAGTGTTATATTGATGACATTGTAGTGAAATCCCAGTCCATGGAGGAGCATCTGTTTCATTTAGAAGCAGCTTTTGAAAGAATGAGGAAGTTCAAGTTGAAGCTCAATCCTCTTAAGTGTGCTTTTGGCGTATCATCTGGAAACTTCTTGGGTTATGTGGTACACAAGAAAGGAATACAGATTGACCAGAATAAAGCCAAAGCCATCATTGAAGCCAGGCCTCCATCAAGTAAGAAAGAATTACAAAGGTTCCTTGGGCAGGTTAACTTTCTTCGAAGGTTCATCTCTAACACTGCAGGGAAAACTAAAGTATTTTCTTCCTTGTTAAGGCTGAAAGATGAAGAGGAATTTGTGTGGACAGCAGAGCATCAGATTGCTTTCGAAGGTATCAAAGCCTACTTGGCCAACCCTCCAGTGCTGATGCCACCAAAGGGGAACAAGCCCTTGAAGTTGTACATAGCTGCAGCAGAAGATTCATTGGGAGCTTTTTTGGCCCAAGACAATGAAGAAGGCAAGGAGCAAGCCATTTATTACCTTAGTAGGTTTTTAAATTCTTGTGAATGTAAATATTCAGCTGTTGAAAAGCTATGTCTTGCTTTGTATTTTGCTGCGATGAAATTAAGATATTATCTTTTACCTACAACTGTCTTGGTAATTGCAACCACAGATTTGGTTAAATACATGTTATCCAGACCTATGTTGAGGGGGAGAATTGGCAAGTGGATACTAGCCTTGTCAGAATTTCATCTAGAATATGTCCCTCAAAGGGCAGTAAAAGGGCAAGTTTTAGCCAATTTTCTGGCAGACCATCCATCTCAAACAGAAAGCCAAGAGATAATGGAGCTTGGTATGGCTAATGTTGAGCCATGGCAGATGTGGTTCGATGGATCGAAAGCCAATGGCTTAGTTGGAATTGGTATTGTGATTAAATCTCCACAGGGGGTAGAAACCACACATGGTTTCAGAGTGGATGAAGCCACTTGTTCCAATAACCAGGCTGAATATGAAGCCTTAATAGTGGGACTAGAAATTCTTATTGGATTACAAGTACATGCAGTTGACATATTTGGAGACTCTCAATTGGTGGTTAACCAAGTGAAAGGGGTTTTCAAGTGTCAAAGCATAAGTATTTTGCCATACTATGTTGTTGCATTGCATTTGCTTTCTCAGTTTCAAATAGCAAATGTAACCCATGTTCCAAGATTCTTGAACAATAGAGCTAATGATGTGGCTCAGAAAGCTTCGAACTTCAAGAGAAGGGATAATACCCAAAGGGACATAAGCCAAACAACATATCAAAAATTAATACCACCTTTGAATAAAAGGAATGTGGTCTTGGAAGTCAATCACAATGACTTACAAGAACAAGATTGGAGGCATCCAATAATGCAATACTTGGCTGGTCCATCTTCGAAGGCCAGCAGGAAAATCAAATTGCAGTCTATGCAATATATGATATATGGCAATGCTCTCTACAAAAGGGGGGGAGATGGCTTATTGCTGGAATGTTTAGGCCCAAAAGAAGCATTAACAGCTATGGCTGAGGTTCATGAAGGCATTTGTGGTGCTCATCAACCTGGTGTGAAGATGAGATGGTTGCTTCGAAGGCATTCCTACTATTGGCCAACTATCCTTAAAGACTGCATAGAATATGCAAAGGGTTGCCAGGCATGTCAAAAGCATGGCACAATAAGGCATGTGCCCATAACTGACCTACATGCAGTAGTGAAGCCTTGGCCATTCAGAGGATGGGCCATGGATATGATGGGAAAAATACACCCACCTTCTTCGAAGCACCATTGTTTCATTCTAGTGGCCACTGATTATTTCACTAAGTGGGTCGAAGCCAAGCCATATAAAGCTGTGGATCAAACAGAGGTCATTGGGTTCATTAAAGACTTGATCCATAGATTTGGCATCCCACAAACCATTACTGTGGATAATGGGACTGTATTCGATGGGAAAATGGTGAAGTCTTTTGTGGCAGAGTTTGGAATTAGCCTTGTTAATTCCACACCTTATTATGCACAAGCCAATGGTCAAGCTGAATCATCCAACAAGTCCTTGAAAAAAGGAATACAAAAGGTTGTGGAGGATAATCCCAGGGATTGGCATAACCTTCTGTTGGATGTCTTATGGGCTTACAGAACCTCCCCAAGATCAAGCACAGGAGTCACTCCTTATGCCTTAGTATATGGGCATGATGCAGTTTTACCTGTGGAAATTAATGTCAAATCTTTGAGGGTAAGATGCCAAGATCAGTTAGATCCTGAGCAATACCATCAAAGTATGTGCTTGGAGTTAGAAGGCATAGATGAAGCTAGAATTTTGGCATTAAATAGCATTCTTTTCCAAAAGAAGAAGGCAGCCAAGAATTATAACAAGAAAGTCAAACACATTGGCTTTGATGAAGGTGATTTGGTATGGAAAACAATACTCCCAATAGGAATTAAAAGCCATAAGTTTGGCAAATGGTCACCTAACTGGGAAGGACCATATCAAATTCATAGAGTTCTGCCTTTTGGAGCATACCATTTGAGAAATCTGAATGGGTATGTACATCCCAAAAAGATTAATGGCAGATATTTGAAGCCTTATTTTCCAACCATTTGGGAAACACAAGGAATAGAATAAATATTAAATACAAAAACACAAGACTGCTCAAATGATAGACAAAATTTGTTCTTTTATAAAGAATTAAGTACATTGTGCCACAAATTGGCCCAGAAATCATTACAATGTCTTAGTTGTTTTTGTACAATAGATTTCCTATTGCTAAGAGAGGGAACTAGCTGAATAGCTGTAGCCATGTCTTCTTTGCGATCGGCCAGTTCTTGGTTAGTGATTTGCAATTTAGTGTCAGTTCGAACCAAGGCCTGGTTTACTGCAGCTAACTCCTCTTCAAGTTGAGCTTTCTTTTCCAGCAGCTGGACTCGAAAGTGGGAGGCAGAGGAGTGTTGTTCTTTCAGAGTTGATACTTCGGTATGCACCTGAGAAACAAAACTCTGGTCCCTAGCTAGCTTCTCGTCCGCAGCCTTAGCAGCATGACAAATGTTAAGATAGAAATCAACAGTAGCTGCTGCCTGAGATAGATGACTTGAAGCATTCATGCCAGACTGCTCAGCAATTTTGCAGCATTGAAGGAATCCATTTCTGATTATTGGCCTTTGCAGAGCCTCGAAGGGAATCCTTGAGAAAGAAGTTAGCAGTTCTAGGCATATGTCTATATCTATCAAAGGTGCAGAAGGCTTGCTGCTGGAGGAAGAACTCTCAAGAATCTCTAGCAACGAATCAGCCAAGACTAATGGCTCAGCTTCAACATTGAATGTTGGAGAGGTAGAAGGTATGTCAAAGAGACTAGCTAGTCTGGCTTCAAAGATGTCTACCTCATCCATAGACATGAAGGGTGCAGAAAGTGTTGTGGTGGAAGACACAAAGGACTGCATGGGGATGGAAGAAATGAAAGGAGCATCCTTGGCAGCCTCTATGGTCTTAGCCACCAATGAATCAAGAGAAGAGGGGCTGGAAGTAGGCAAAGGTGATGAACTATGAATTGGAAGATTAGGAGATGGAGTAGCAGTTGGAATTTCTGTGAAGGAAGAAGAAGTAGACTGAGGCTGACCAAAAGTCAAAAAGGGGAGATATGGCTCTAAGCCAAGGAAAAGAGATGCAGGGATGTTTGGACTCAAAGAAGGTATATCAAATATAGGCTTAGAGATTGGGAGCATGATTTGGATGGTTTTCACATGTTGCATCTGATCAACTTCAACTGAAATCGAGGGAGCCCTTGCTGGAAAGATGGATGCAATAGTTGTTGCTGCAAGAGGAAGAAATACAAAGGACTGTCAAAATTCAGTATCAAAAGTTGACAAAGAGAAAACAGCGGAAGTATGAAAGAACTTACTTGTTCCAGAGGTATTAACACTGATGGGAGAGCTGCGAAGGGAATAATGCTCGGCAGTCTGTTGCCTTCTTACAGCTTCCCTTTGAAGTGCATCAGCAGTAGCAGCCTCATCTCTCAAAAGTTGTTGCTGCCGTTTCTTCTCGGCCCTCTCAAAGACAATTATTTCCTTGGAATGTTCCTGCTCTACTGCCTTGGCAGCTGCTTCATGAATAGGGTCTTCAACCAAGTCAGTGGCAGGGACAGTCACTTTCTTTCTTTTCCTTCTTGGCAGTGATGCTACTGGCTCTTTTCGATCCCCTTCTCTTCGATTTGGGGTTCAGATTCTTCACAGATAGGCTCTTTCTCCATTATTGTAGTGGTTGTCTCGAGGGAAGGAGGTTCGATTGTATCAGAAGTGGAGACAGCCACCTTTTGTCTCTTTGTTCTCTGCAAGAGCACTTCTTGCTCTTGCTCAACCTCTTTTTCTTCTTCCAGAGATTCAGGTTCCTCAGGAGGAAGGACTAGCTTCCTTTTCTGTTTTTGTTGTTTCTTCTTGAGAAGAGCTAAAGTCTCAGCTCTCTTGGGGGATTCTTCTTGCGGAGACCCTGCACCAAAGAACACAAGTATAAGGGAAACGAATAAAAGATTCAAAAGAAAGAAAAAGGGAAATCTGAAAATACTTACCCTTCTTCGAAGCAGCTCTAGTAACTCTGGCTGGAGGAGATGAAGCTGCAGGAATAGTTGTGACAACTTCAGGAGGAGGGGAATGTCCTCAGCTGTTGCTGACTTGGCCTTTGAAGGTACTCCCAACCCCACTAGCAAGTCATGAGGATGCATAGACAGGCGCACTTCCATATTGGCTGTCCACCAGTTCTGAAATCTTTTCAAAACCAAGCCAGATTGAAGAAAGGGAACAAATTGGAATTCATTCAATCCTTCAACAGTTTAAATATTGCCGTCTCTAGCTTGGATTTGGATATTCTCAAATCTCTAGCAGTAAGGTGGACGTTCGAGAGACTGCAAAGTGGAACAGGAATCCCTTGGGTGAGCCCAAATTGTCTTGCGAACTGGGAAGGGCAATACACCTCAGATATACATTTATAGGCTCGAGGGTGCAAAGTGCCAATGAACAATTCCCTTGGTAGCAGTATGGAAGCCCACATATCTTTATGAGGTGATGTGGAGCACTCTTTATCAGCCAGAAAAGTCCGCAGCCAGGCTGGTCCTCTATTGGCTTCGAAAGGACAAAAGAAGGAGGCAGATGGAGAAATAGGGAGTTGGTAAAAGAAGGTAAAGTAATAAACGAAGGAAGCAGGATAAAGAGCAATCCTAGCATACTTCTCCCCATAAGTGCTAGGATCCTGGACAAGAAATCTGAGGCATTTAGAATGCAGATCAGTAAAATAGGCGAAGAGCCAGAGCTGGAGCACCCAGAAGGGACCTCCTTGGTTAACATCAAGTGGTCTTTCACAAAATTGGGAGCAAGCTCTGTATATATGGCCTAACAGGTAAGGGGCAAGAGCTATATGTTTTTTCAAGACAAGTGCCTTTGCGAGGGGAGCAAACTCAGGCATAATCCTCTGAGATGATGTGCAAAAAAGAAATTTGCATAACCAGTACAAAATGAAGGAAAAGAATTCTCTGTCTTTCACAGGGCCTTCCTTTTTATTTTCAGCCTTTACAAAGTCACTATAAGAAGAGGTTAAGGCTGGAAGGGAAAATTTGACAGGAAGATCCGGGTAGTTGGGAGTAAAAGGAGAGCCATGGGGAGAGAGCCCTAAAAGATGGCAAATATCAAGAACGGTGGGAGCCATCATGCCACACCGAAATTGGAAAAAATTAAAAGCCATATTCCAAAAACATAAAGCGGCTGGAATCAAAAAGGGATCCTCAGGAATGATGAACCTGGAAAGGCGAAGAGCGTCGAGGATGTAAAGCTCTTGTAGGTCATCTTCTCTCGCAGGTACAACCCTGTCATACCATTCCTCCCATTCGGTTCTCAATGTCGGCCAGCAGCGATGAGGCCGGGTCAGTCTCCAGTTGCTCCAGTCAAGCCCTCCTTCATATAGCAGAAGGTGATCCTCCAAACGAGGGTACAAAGCTGGAAGTTGGTCAGGAGCTTCCCGAAAGATGGGTCCTAGGACATACTCTTGTCGGCGGCTGCGGCGAGGAACGAAGAGACGCCCATCTATGTTGCTTGGCCACCAGTCGTGAGCTTGGCGATTTCTTCATCAATACATTTCTTCAAAGCCATAGTGGGGCTGAGACGGTCGCCAGTGGGCACTTTCAGTGAAGAAGGATCCATGGATAGCGAGTAGTAAGGAAGAGAGGGTTAACAGGAGTCGGTAGGGTTTGTGTGTTGAAAGAGTAAGTGATTTCAGAATACGAAACAAGAGGGTTTTAAAAGCTTTGTGTCTGAAAAATATATTGCATAAGTCGTTAAGTACTAAAAATACGAATACGAGGAGTCCCCTCCAAATATTGATAGTTTTGGAGGGAAGAGCGCATTCCGGATGATGATGTCAGCTTCGAAGCAAGATATTTGGCTTCGAAAGCCAAATTTTGGCGCCAAAAATCAAACAACAACGGCTTCGAAATATAGAAGCCGGCTTCGAAGCATACTACATGCTTAAAGGTGCTAGAATGCTTGAGTATTGGTCTACTTTGAAGAGTTTAAAGACCTGTTTGAGGGTTATTAATCAAAGTAACGACCTTCGGAGCAAATCCTAGGATTCTTTAAGGGTAAGGAGCACTGTTCGAAGCATCAAAACCAATCATTGGTTTGTATAAGAAGGAAATTGTCTGTTAAACTAAAACAGCATGGACTGCTCTTTCGAAGCAGAAGTGGTCAATCTCAAATTGACTGACTATATCAACCATGACCATGTATTGGTTAAAGTTGTTAAATTCGAAACACTAATTCCAGATGATATCAGCCAGAATTGTCAACTTTACTCCATAAATTGGAAAAAGACATGTTGGTTCTTGTTAGTGTTTCATTAAAAACAATTGAGTCCAGATTCGAAGGATGAGATTGTTCAATTCGAAGTCCTGAATTGGCTTTTAAAAGACAAAAGGAAACGGAATCAAGCAATGTCAGATACAGGAAAACTTTGTTTGTATTCAAGCCAAGGCAATTACATCAAGTAACCCTATCTGGGTACAAACTCAAGCTCATAAAAATAAGGAATAGAATAAATGACAAGATCATGAAATTTGATCCAACAGTGATCAATAAATTTCTGTTCTTTCTTTATTGTATCTTATTTCTTCTAATGTTGGTTGCATGAGTTGTGTGCTCTCACTTCGTAGTAAAGCTCTTCAGCCTTTGTTTCGAATGCTTCCTCTCTCAATCGTTTGTTCCACTTCATCTAGGACCAAATCATCCCAATACGCAGAATCTTTATTCTTGAAGTCATCGAATTCTTCGATGAAGTTCTCTGCTTCGTACTGGGCTTGAATTCGAAGAGACGAAAGTTGGTCCAAAGATTGTGCAGTAACCTTGGAATTTCGATGCCAGTAGAGGAGCAATGGGAGTTGGTCCAGGAACGTATGAAGTTCTGCTTGGGCAAGGGGATTAAGGACATGGCTCCTAGTCAGAATGTCACAAGCCCATTGAAAGTTCTTGAGTGGGACTGCGTCCTCAAGCACATTGAAAGGCAAGTGAGAGAAAGCTGCAAGCAGAAGTTGAGCCTGTTTCCGCTCAACTGGAGTAGGAAATGATGGAGGTTTGTAAGGTGAAAAGACTTCATTCATGGGGAGTGCAAGTCTCAGTTTTTCTGTCCAGCAAAGAGTTGGTGGAGGAGAAGGTATAGATGCTTCTGCTTCAGAAGATGAAGAAGAAGGTGTGGATGCTTCTATTATGGGAGATGGCATGGGGGTGGAAGGAACAAAGGCATTAATATAATCAAGCCAGTCAGAAGAGCAAATCTTCGCCTTCTTGGCTAAGAAGGATGGGTGGTACCCTTGAGCTTCTTCTGAACATTGGGCAACAAGCACTGTCTTGGTAGGCATGGAGGATGTGTACCATGCCACAAGAAGGTTTTCCTCCAAACTACGTCGAAGGTCAATGGGTACGTAAGGGTAGACCACTGAACTTCGAGCATAGGGAGGAAACTCCAAAGGGTCAGTAAACTCAATAAAATGATGGTTGATTCGTTCCTTCAAATCATAAGTCTCAGGTGTTGACCAGCTTGTCCAGTCAGAAACCCCAGAAGAAGAAGAAGTTGCAACTTCATCCCATGCAGAATTTTGTGAGGAAGAGTTTCCTAAATCCATATTTGCAAATTGCCAAATCAAAGGTTTGAGAGCAGTTCGTTCGAAGTACAAGGGGAGTCAGAGGAAGAACTTCTTGTATCTGTGTCTGCAACTTGTTGAATCGAAGGATTAAGGACAATGTATTCGTAGTCCAAAGGTTGGTAATTTGCAAAGGCTTCCATGACCTGAATATAGAAAGGCGGGTAAAGGTGGCTAATGAATGCGTGGAGGTTCTTTCGAGGGGAAACAGCATTACTCAATGGCTCTTCGGGTGCTTGATCAATGAAAGGGAAATTGATTTAGCCATAGTCTGTTCGAATGCTAAGGTATTGGGACGTTCAACAAATAAAAAGAGTTAATGCAAATGATCGCCAAGGAGATGACGGTTGTGTTTCCAGAAGATAGACTCTATGCACATTCCGAAAAGAGCGGGAAAAGCTACAATCCACTAATATCACCAAGTATTGGGTATATTAGTGCGGAGGGTAATGTTGGCTACATATTTTGTAAAAGCCAATTATAGTTCGACACGAGGCAAAGCAAGGATAGTATGGGGAGACTGCTCAAGTCTTCGATTTTGCTCGTACACGTGGCAGTAGAAATTGGTTCTCACGTGATCTGAGTAGCACAGGATCAATAAAGAGATACAAGATGACGTGGCTTCAACGGTTGCTCATATTCAAATTCAAATACAAGAGGGAAGTTCAACTGCAAGGAAAGGCGTAGTGGAACTACTTCTAAGGCAGCATGATCAGCAATCATGGAGGAGCAGTTCGACAGTTTGAAGTGCAGTTCGATGGTCATCCTTGAGGAGTATAAATAGCAAGGAGGTCCCCAGAAAAAACCCCCAGACTCAGATCATACAAACCAGTCTTTACTTCATATTTTCTTTTCCAGTTTTACATTTCCTGTACTTTAATTTCCTGCACTTTAAATACCTGCACTGCACTTCGATTCATAGGAGTAGTTTCAAATAGATTCAAGTAGACTGTTGCTGTAAACCTCTTCGAGGCCGAGTTTGGACCATTGTAAGTGTTCATGTTAATGAAATACTTCGATTGTTCTTCATATTAACTGTTATTTTCTCTTAATTTCTCCTAAGTCAAGCCACCAGTAAAAGTCCTCTTCATTGAGGCTGAAAGAACTAAAACACAATCGTCTGATAATTGGTTGGCAATTATAAATTCTGTAAGGACTGATTGATCCTTGCTGGCACGCTCGCATTTACAAAAATACCCTTCGAAAAGCCAAAAAGCCAACAAAGTGCTAGTGAGTGACTGTAGATAATCATATTTCCAAACAGGAGGCTTGTAGTTTGCTAATCGCCTATCAATAGTTTGATCACCAGGTTGAGTCTTCTTGGTAACACTGCTACTACTAGTATTACTAGTCATGCAATTGCAGTAGAACCAGAGAGTTTTTGAAACTTGGGTTTTACAGATTGATGGAGATTGCAATGAGAGTTGGCTTCTTTTATGCAATGGAAATCGGGAACTAGTCAAACTACAAACTGGGTTTGGAACAAGAAGGTTCGAAGCCATGATTGTTTGATCTTTTTTCTTACCACACCTTGTGTTTGTTTTACCTATACTGCCTAGTGGCTCTATTTATAGAGAAATTTTGGTTTCAATTTCTGAATTTAATTTTTTTAAATTGCGTTTTTTCTTTTTTCCTTGTTTTTGTTTTTTGTATTTTTGTATTTTTATGTTGTGTTTGGTTGGGGATTTGAGGAGGGATTTGGAAAGGAAAATGGAAAAGGTAGGTGAAATGTAAATAAAACATGCCTATATTTCACCTAGTTTCACACACTTTTTCCATTTTCCTTTCTAAATCTCTCTCCAAATCCCCCAACCAAACACAGCGTTAGTGATTTTTTTTTACTATTTTGAACAATTTTTTTTATTTTTTAGATACACTTAATATAAATATAATTAAAAAATATAATAAATACAAAAATTCAATATATTTTTGTGTTATTGTATTTATTGATTTTTTAAAATATTTTTTTTATAAATATTTTACTTGCTAAGTATATTTAGGTGATATGCATTTAAAAAGTAAAAAATTTATTTAAAATATTAAAAAAATCACTAAATGTATGAAAAATAAAAAAACTCAATTTTAAAAAAATTAAATTATGAAAATTGGAACGAAACAATGTGGTCTTTCTACAAAACATTTATAAATTTATAAGAAAAAATTATAACTTTAATTATCAAAATTGATAAACTTTTTCACTAATTTTTAAATTTTTTAAAAACTTACACTGAAATGTAATTTTTCCTTATTTATAGCATTAGTTAAGAAGTAGCTAAAAGTGATTTTCGCTTTTTTAGATATTTGAAATATGTAAAACATGCATAAGTATTATATGAAAATGTTTGGAATGTTCTAAATAAGTGTATTTTTTTAATTTTTTATAATAAAAAAATATGTAAAAAAGTAGAAAAAAATATGTAAAAAAATAGAGAGGAGATATTGATAGATTTTGATATATGTTGATTGATGTGACCTATTATTGATTTGAAAAATAGTTTTTATTTATTTATTTTGTCCTCTTTGTTACACTCATTCTCTAAATAGTTATTTGGCAATCTAGGAATATTACTTGACAATATCTTTTATCAATCACCAAATATCATACTCATTGTTATTTTCCAATGACTCAATACGAAAGTATCAATCCATCTCATCCATCAATCATAACACTTTTAAGGAAGAATAAAGATTTGTGCCTCGAATTCCCCTGCCCCAAATGCCCAAAACGACGTCGTTTTGGGCATTAGCCTATTTTTTTTTTTTTTCTTTTTTTTCCGCCATTTTTGACTCTGCAGAGCTCAAATTCGAGTCTGCAGAGGGAGAAAGAGAGAGAGGGAGAAAGAGAGAGAAAATGAGAGAGGGAAAGAGAGGGAGAGAAGAGAGAAGAGGGAAAGAGAGGGAGAGAAGACACACACACACAGAGGCCCGTGCATTCCGGCCGATCCTCCGATCGTCGTAGCTCGGCGGATCGTCACAGCTCGTCCGGCTGCCTCCGCCCGGCCACCGTCACCTCCCCTCTGCCTTCTTCTCTTCTTCTTCTCTTCTTCTTCTTCTTCTTTCTTCTTCTTCTTCTCTTCTCTTCTTTGTTCTGCTTCGTCTTCGTTCTGATCGGGAAAAAAAAAAAAATTTTAAAACCACGAAATGACGTCGTTTCGTGGTTTCGGGGCATTCGAGGCATCCGGATTCGAGCTCTCAATCAGTTCTCTTTAAGGAATTATATGACTATATTCCAAAACTACCAAATAACTTATTCTATGTGACATCCCATCATTAATAAAGTCGATAGCAAGACTGACCAAAAAATCATTAATGTACTGTAAAGTAGTACTAGAGACCTACAATTTGTATATTTAATTTGACCTACAATAATATAATAAGAGAGACAAGTTCTAAACAATTGAGTAATGATAAATTAAAAATTAACATATATCCTGCTATATCATTGTGGGTCACACTATAAATTTTTTTTATGAGTTTCAAACATTTTTCATGTACTATATGTCTATTTATTTTCTTTATGCTAATCTATCACTTCCCTCTAAACTTTTTTATAAAATAGAGAGTATTAGATTTGGTGTAAATGTTACAATACTCATAAAAGTGATTACAAGAACATTATGCCATTACTTATTTATATTTTTGGGTTAAAAAAATAACTTTCAAAACATAACTTTAAATTATTTGTCATAACAAAAATTGAAATTGCATTTATAAGATTTTAAAAGCACAATTTCATAAAACAACATGATGAGTTTAAGAAATAATTCAAAACTACTTTAAATTTGAGAAACTGATCTAAACCTCATAATTTATATATATATATATATATATAAAACATTTAATAAACCACATAATTTTTATTACTACTATGTCACTAGGTGGCCCTATCCAGGGCCGACCTTGGACTAAAGCCACTAAGACATGTGCTTAGGGTCCCTAAATTTTGATTCAAAATAAGGCCTCAAATTAGTTTTATATTATATTAAAAGTTCAAAACTTAATCTTTTATTATTTGAGGCCAGTCTAAAAGGCCCCTAAAAAAAATCTGTTGGGACAAATCAAAAATATATAAATATATATATAATCATTGTTAGGCTCAATTAAAATTTTGTATAATTAGTCCAAACAAATATATATGATATAATGAGTCTAAATAGAGTCTAATGTCAAGATTTTAATAGAATAAATAACTTTATCTTTATTTTTTGCCCTCTTTCTTTATCATGTTTTGATTGAATAATTTTACTCTAATTTATTTTCCTTAACTTTGTTTGCCCTAATTTTTTTGTCCTCTCTCTTTATCATAATTTAATTGAATAATTTTGCCTTAATTTTTTCTCCCAAATTTTTTTCAATAATTTGTGTTTTGTTGTCAAATAATTAGTGAATTGTGATTTGTGTGGATTATGATTGTGTTATCAGATATCATATTACAATAACATAATCATTACGTTATCAGATATCAGCAAATTATATTGTTTGTATTAATTATTGCTAAACCATAAAATAACAATATCCTATTTTATCTTTTTTGTGTCTTTATAATAATTTTTTCATATTTTAATATATAAAAATAAATTTTAATGATTATATGTATAAGGAAACTTTTTGTAACTACTAAATAATAAAAAAATTATTAATAACTTATTACTTTATCTGTAATCTTTTTATAAAAAAATATATGTAGAAAGATTTCACTTTCAAAACTTGTCTAAGCCCCATAAATCTGCCAATGAGCCGTGGCGTTATCAGATGATGCATTATTGGTCTTGTTTGGTATAACTGTTAAAACAGATTATAGATTATAACTTAAAAGATTATAGATTATGACTTTAATCAGAAGCTGTTAATCTGTTTGGTATAGCTGTTGAATTATAGATTTAAGTTATTGCTGAGTAGTATTTGTTAAATAAACTGTGAAGTAGTTTTTTAAATTAACTTTTATTTTTTATTATTCACTATTTGTCTACATTTCTCATTAAAAAAAAATAATAATATTTTATAGTCCATCTGGATCTTTTTCTATTTTAAAAAAAATAAAAAATAAAAAAATCTAAGAGTATAACCGTAAATTAACATGTCCACAACAGAAGCTGATAATCAGAAGCAAGGGGTAAGCAGTTTCTCAGAATCAGCTTTTTTGACTTAAAATAAGTTGTTGGAATCAAAAACTATTTCAAATAGATTTAACTAAATAGTCCAAAATAACTTTTTAAAAGTCAAAAATCATAAATTGATTCAAAAAAACCCATTATAGGCAGAGGCCATACTTTTTCTTCCCTGTCATTATTGAATCAAGTACATCATGTGATTAATTTCCCATAAATCTCCCAACCAGCCGTGGCGTTATCAGATGATGCATTATTATAGGCAGAGGCCATACTTTTTCTTCCCTTTCATTATTGAATCAAGTACATCATGTGATTAATTTTGTGGGTTTATTTCACGATACATTTAGAGAAAATAACTGCACAAAAAAATAATTATAAAAATATAAAAAGTATAATATTTTAATAGTTAAATTTTTTTTCATGCTTGTGTGATTTTTTTCCTGCACTCATTGTTCAATTATTTCCCTGTAAGTTTACCATTTGTTACAAGTAATTAATTTTAAATTTCACAATAAAAATAACAGATTGCAACTTAACCATAATATGAAAACACGACTATTTAACTTCAAAATTTAAAACATAAGAAGGGGGAATGGGCTCAACACTCTTTGTTCTTACCTCCAACATGATGGCCATGCCATCTCCATGCCGGTACATGAATTAAGAAACCCTAGCAAGGTTAGTTGCAATCTTCACATAAATCGGGTTGAAAGGACAATCAATGAGTCGAGTTTCATTCAACTTCTTTCAGATCTCACTAACCACATGCTCGACGTGGTCACAAGCATCTTCTGCAAAGGCACCAGTTTCATGCATGTAAATCTGGATCTATTTTGAATTGTAACATCTTTCTGCCTCATGCTAAACAAATTATTGACAAAAAAGAAGAAGAATAAGAAGATCCTTCGATGTTATAGTGAATCAAACAAATTACTTGGAATCGGGACAGAACTTGGAAAAGACTTTGGGGGCCATGACTCCCTGTTTCTGTGAACATTATTGTTTGCTATGAAACTTCAAATATATATATATCATTTTATATATAAAATGGCCCTCCAGTATAAAATATATATATATATATATATATATATATATGTCATTCTTCTTTCATCTTGAACTCTCTTTCTATTTTAAATGGGAAAAAAAACTTAGTAGTTATTTGGCATGTGCTGAAATAACACATGCAATTTTAGCACATGCTAAAATAGCACATGCAATTTTAGCACATTATCCTATTTAGATCATAATCATCTATTTAAATCACATCACCTCTCTACCACATCACTTCAAACACAACCCATATTTCACGTTTTTCTTAAAAAATCAAAAAGTATACTAATCTAACACTTCCTAAACAACCCTTTATTCATCATACTAGAAATTATTTCTATGGTATTTAATTTTTTTATGTATATATAATTTATATTTATATATCATATATATATGTATATATATGCGTGTGTGTCTGTGTGTTTTGTGTATATAGTAAAAAAAAATTATTTTTGTTTTGATTCCTCCGATAATAAAATCTGCTTCCGTCCGTTCTTAGAACTAATTTGCTACAATAGTTCTACTATGATAGCACTAACCACAAAATTAGCAATAAAAAATACAGATTTAGCAACGTGAGTGGAATAGTTTCTTCAATGGCTGACCCATGGGTATGGCCCTATATATATATATATATATATTAAAATTTTGTGCAAGCATTGTGTTTTCATTTTCTTCATTTTCATTTTTTTCATTTTTGTTTTCCTTTACCATGTTTCTTGCAACAAAAGCAAGGAAAATTGAAAAACACCCATTGTTTTCATTTTTTAGCTTTTTTTTTTTTTTTTTTTAAATTTAGTTTTCAAGTTTAAATAAATGAATTGTTCAATAATTTTCGAAAATAATTCACCAAATAAATTTTAATTCTTTAAAAAATAAATAAAAAAAACACAAGCAAGAGTAAGAATAGGGCTGGGAACCCACCCATGATGTGCCCAAATCATCAGCAAGTCTTATAATCAATGATGACCACTTCATTAAGGGGTTGTTTAAAGTGTCTTAAATAAGTGCACTTTTTGACTTTTTCGACTAAAAAGTTGAGAAAAAAAAATATGGTTGTTTGGGTTAACTTTTTGATTTTTTACAAAAAATATGTATTAAAAAATTGTATAAATTAATGTGTAAGAGAAGATAAGGACAGTAGGCAGTAGGTCATACCGTCTAGGGGAGTGAATTGATGATAAGAAATGGTTGCTTATTTTTCGAGCATTGCATTGGACGGTGCTGTTCGGTCCGTGGGGCAATCACGGGTCATGTTTTGATAATCTGAACCGTTCAATATGTAGAACTCGTTGAGTACTATATGCCTGTAAAAAATCACATTGATCGGATATTGATAGCTATTTGATCGGATTAGTTTTTTTTTTTCAACAGTTAACTATAACACCATCCATTTTTTTATACAAAACTGATTTAATCATGTAGTTAGCGATATCCGATCAATGTGATTTTTAACAAACATATAGTACTCAATGAGTTCTACATATTAAACGGTTCAGATTATCAAAACGGGACTCGTGATAGGCCCCCACAGGTCGAACAACACTGTGTTATTTGTGCACCCCGCATGTGCAATTTTTCCAAATCACTTCAACGACTAAGCAACAGTCTATGGGACAGTTCAGACTGAGTTGTAATAATTTGTGTGCAAAATTAATTAATTTTTTTTTGGTAAATAGTGATAACTTTTTAACTTTTTTAATAACTTTTTGGCTTTTTGAATTTTTTTGGATATCTCAAACCAGCCCTAAATCATGGTAGTTCTCTACGCATTCCAACTCTTTCTTGGTAATGGGATTAACAAAGGAATTTGCACTTAGAAAATAAGCATGGGCTAGCATTAATAAAGGGATTTCGGTAGTGTGTTTGGGGACAAGCGTTGTCATGATCTAAGCTCACCCCTATAGGTTTAGAGTTGTAATCGGCCAGTAATTCTTGAATTACCAAAAGCCTCTGAATAGATTAACTCATAATAAGGGGCTGCGGAAACAGATATATAAAACATACATAATCCATTGAGCTGTACTGACATCTATAGAATAGAAAATTTAAAACTTATATTTATAAACTTATATGATATCATCAGACTGTCAGTTCTTCGTCACCAGAGATACAGATAAACCCAAAATAACTGACCACACAAATAAAATAAAATAATTAAACTTGCATCATGTTCATAAAACTTGACCACTTGACTTTTTCTGAAACCTCCTCTAGAGGCACAAAGGTTGGCTAACAAAACAGAATTTCAGGTGATCATCATTAAGCCTGACCACGCATCTGGTCATCTACATACATAAATATTATAGTGAACTGAAGCCCAGTGACTAATAACAGAGTAAAGATTTTAATGAATGATATCCATAATAGATTCTGAAATCATATTTCAAATCCCTTAACAATCAGAAACATAATTATGTTTGTATTCGTATCAGATACAAAGTCACATTCATATTCATATTCAAATCATGTGTGGTACATCCATTAACGTTAACAAATCACATTGGTCATTCATATCAAGTCCCATAACGGAACCTCTGGTACCGGGTGTCATATAACATACATAGGCCACAGAATTGTTTTCCCCGGGCAAGGACCTTATGTCACAGTATTATTTCCCCCAGGTGAGGGCCTTATGCCATGGTACTGTTTCCCTGGGCGAGGGCCTTACGACCATAAACCACAATATTATCTCCCTTAGGCGAGGGCCTTTACTAAGCATACCATAAATACATTTCAAAGAATTGGGCCATCATTCATGTAATCTCAAAATAGCATTTTGTACCATTCTTTTCAGAAACAGATCATATCATATCATAATGTTCAGAAAGTGTTTCATATTGAACATACCTTTACAAAGTTATTACTCACAGATAGCTTTGATAACAGAACAAATGGATCAACAGCTCACGGTACATGACCTACACAAACATAGAACAGATACACATATTGAAACATACACTCGAATAGTACTTAACTTATTTCATTTCATTCTCAATGTGTTTCTAGCCTTTATCCTCATTATTATGTCTTAATTAGGGCTTAAGAATGCCTAAAATGAAATGAGGATGCCAAAATGTACTTCAGAACACTTAACAAAATTTTCAAAAACAAGGCAGTCCGCTTGAGCGCAATTTCCGTCGCTCGAGCGGTCTGTAAAGTCTGCAAAAATACTGGTTGCATGATTTTTCCACTCGACGGATGCTCGACAGTCACTCAAGCACAAGATCAGGTAAAAAGGGTCTTCGCTCGAGCTCAACTTTCGGTTGCTCGAGCGGTCTGTAAAACTTTGTAAACTTCTAGGAGCATGAATTTTACACTCGAGCTTAGGCTTTTTCGCTCAAGCAGAAGTACAAAACAAAGGGTGGTCGCTTGAGCGTAACTTTGGGCGCTCGAGCGGAGATGCAGAATTCTGGAATTTTCAAATTGCTGTTCAAGGTGCAAAACTTAAATTCACAGCCTTAAAACACATCCTCTGGGCCCAAAACTTGAGAAAACACATTTAAACTTACAAAAGATCATTACACAAAATGAAAGCCTAAAAGCAAGTGAATTATTCAAAAACAAACTTGAATTGTATGTATGTATAACATGTATGTATTGTCTTGACTTCAAAGTTTTCAAAACATGATCAAATGAGGTCTAATGGTGAGAAATGTTATGAATTCTTAAAACCATGCTAGAATTACCACATGCATGAGAGGAATATTTGAAAACAACTTCAAACCTCCATGAAATGCACATGCATGCATGAATTGATTCTCAATTCTATTCGTTAGCTCAATTCTCTAGTTAATCGACTTGAACCTCTTGAATTCATGCATTAAGTGCTACAACTACACAACTAAAGGGGTGAATTCTTGCCTCAAGCTTTGAATTCTCAAGTGTAGAAGCTTAATCTTTCAAGTTCTTTCCAATTATTCCTCTAAATCTCTAGCAACTTCCCTTTGATTGAGCTCAAGTCTTCTTTTCTCCCTCTCTCTCACGTTTTAGCCTCAAGATTGAAGATGAAGTGGTGTATAAGAGAGTTCAAGAATTGTATTAGCCTTATATAGGCTACTTAGTGGAACTTAATCACACTTGGTTTAAACTAATCAAATTATTATTATTAATTCTAATTATTTTGTTCCGAATCAATTTTTAATTAATCCTACTATAAATTTCTAAAAATGCTAAATAACACATAAACCGAAACAATTTCGTAATAAGATGCCGATTAGGCCTTCAATTCGCATACCGAATCAAAAATATAGATAAATATTCCTACCTTGAATAGATATAAATGCAAATAACATATAACACATGCATTTAACGCATAATTTTATCTCAATTACTTATTAAGCATTCTTAATCATGATTTAACAGTTAATCACAAGTTGGGGTTGTTACAGGCGTGGAAAATAAGCGCAAGAATTGTTTGGAAACAAGCTCCATTTGGGATGGGTGTTTGGACTAAAATAATCATATAGGACAAAATAGATTATTTTAGTCAAATAGAACAAAATATCACATTCAACCCATAATTATTTCATTTTTTCTCTCACAAAAGTCAAAAAAGCTAAAAATACCTATCCCAAACGAGGCTTTTTAGCCTCAGGCTAAAATAGCCAAAAAAATCAAAAAGTCAAAAAAATCAACCCACATCTCAAACGAACATAGTGGTATGGGTGTTGGTGGATCTGGGGCGTAGAGTTTGATTTTTAGGTTTAATCTTCTTATTTTTGAAAAAACTAAGTGATTTGTGATTCAAATCAAGATTAATTGCAACAATACCCAAACAATTAAAATGGACAATCTAAATCATTTAGCACATACGAAAGTGATTTAGATTGTTGCTTCAAAATCAATAAATCAACACAATAGATTTTTACGTAGAAAAACCACAGTTGGAGCACCTCCAATTCGAATTAAAAAACCATAGGCGAAACGCCACTAATCAATCCACTATGAAAAAAGAAAAAATTACAAATATCAAACAAATTACCCAAACTCTGACAATTTGTCTTCAACAATCTATATCTCTTTCACAGCAACCTTCGTCTCGGAATTGATTAGATTGATATTGAATCCACAACATCTATGTCGAATCAACGACTGGGCACAGTTTCAAACTCCTTCGACTACGCCATGCTTGAATCTCCGGATTCCACCGTAGAAGAACACTCTTGAAGTAGATCACTCTTGAAGTAGATCACTCAAACAACTCTTTGATGTATTATTGCCAAACCATGTGAGTTTCATACTCAAACAAACATCAAAGAAAACTAACAAAATTGCTCCAAAACAAAACCCTAGTGTGATACCCCTATTCCGTAGTATGTTAATTGGTCCTTAATATGAGTATAATTATGTGTCTGATATGATTTTGTGTGCCATTATGTGAAAATATATGGTTTTGAATTTCTATCTGTTCACCGTAGGAATATCTGTTAATTATCTACTTTGGAAATTAAATTGAAGGCCTTATCGGCCACAGAAACCGAAATTGGTCGCGCGATTCGGATCAAAATAATTAGATTCTGAACGATTAATTAAGTGCCCAATCATTTTAATATTAATATATTTGATTAGTGGGACTTACCTTAAGGGCCCTATACACTCAAAATCCCTCTTTTATTTCATTTGGCTGGTTTTGACTCCAAGAGATAGAGAGGGAGTCGGCTATAGAGAGTGAAGGGGGGAGAATTGTGCAATGTTAACTTAAAGCTTGGAAACCTTGAAGATTACTCAAGAATTTGCTATAGATTTGTGAGAATTAAGGCTCCTAGGTGAGTAACCCACCCTTGATTCATGGATTTTGCTTGTAAATTGTGAATTCAAAGTTGAATGATGAGAAAGAGCGTGTATTGAGTTAGTTTTAGTGAATCTAAAGTCAATGGATGCATGCATGTATGTAATTACTTTGAAATTTCATGTTTAAGCACCAAATGTATGATCCATGTTAGTTTTTAGTTGAAATCCATGTATTTGACCATCTTTTCATCATATGAGATAAGAATGAGGGTCATATGTCACATGCATGTACAATCCATGGGAGTAGAAGCTTTGAATGCATGAATTTGCATGTTGGAAATGAATTTGGTGTTAATTGGGACATGCATGTGTTTGATTTATGAAATTGAATTCCATAATGGTGTGTTTTGGTGGTTATACCACGTTAGTACATATATATGTGAATTTTAAGCCATGACATGCAAGAAATGTTGGATGGAATGTTGAATTCGAGCTCAAGAACTTAGCTGGAAAATCCAGAATTTTGATGTCCGCTCGAGCGGGGGAATCGCCGCTCGAGCAGGGATTTCGAGCTCCTAGTATTTTTCTTGCAGACATGGTGTCCGCTCGAGCGGGGAAGTTCACGCTCGAGCGGTGATCTTTGTAGGATGAACTTCCGCTCGAGCATCCGAGTTCACACTCGAGCGTAAAAATGATGCATCTAGTACTTTTTGCAGACATAGCTTCCGCTAGAGCGGGGAAGTTCACGCTCGAGCGCCAAAGTGGACGATCGAGCGTAAATTCGACCTAACCAGTACTTTTGCAGGCGTCAAGGGTCCGCTCGAGCGAGGAAGTCCACACTCGAGCGGGGACCCTGTTTTCTGGAATTTTGAAAAGTCATTCTGTGATTCATTTTCTGTTCTCTTTCACTTGAAAGCACTCTTAGGCATGCATTGAGCATTGTAATTGAGTTAAAGAGATAAGAATGAAGCCTAAAGAGGAATATGTGAATTAAAAAACGGATTGAATCGTTTGTGACCCATATGTGCTATATGATGTGTAAGGTCAAGCTCCAGGGCAAATCCACAAGCCGATCACTGTGAGTAATATCTTAACAAAGACATCCAAAATATGTTGTTGTCCAATTGCTTACTTCTATATAAGTTTAATAAGTTCATTGATTCGATTAGTGGACAATGTTCGCAATACCAAATGAATGGGCCGAAGGCTGCTTTGACATGAATGAATGGGCCGAAGGCCGTTTTGACATGAATGAATGGGCCGAAGGCCGTTTTGACATGAATGGATGGGCCGAAGGTCGTTTTGACATGAATGAATGGGCCGAAGGCCGTTTTGACGTGAATGGACAGGCCGGAGGCCATTTTGACATGAATGGATGGGCCAGAGGCCGTTTTGACATAAATGAGTGAGCCAGAGGCCGTTTGACAGGAATAAAAGATAAATGGGCCAAAGGCCAGTATGTTTGAAACTACCGTCACTTGACTTAAATTATGTATATATATAAATGTTAAATGAAAAGGTGAATTGGGCCCAAGGCCGTTCGGAGTATGTTGTTCTACATATCGTTGTATTCTCTTATTTGATATTATTCACTGGGCTATCCCTCACGCTCATTCATATGTTTGTAAGTGAGTCAGGAGAGGTCCAGACCCAGCCCCAGCGAAGTCTGTGTGGAACAACCGAGTTTTGGAGAGTCAGCCCTAGTGTCTTACGCACGAGACTCGTCTTCGCCTTTCTGTTATGCTATGTTATTTTTGTCATGTTGGCGAGGACTTTGCATATGTCTGTATATGGTTTTCATGGGTTGACTTAGTTTCTGGATGGTCCTGTTTGTACAGAACTTATGCTAATGTACTTCTGTTGTGAGTATATGTTTGGTTATTTGGATGTGCTATGTAAGCACAACTCTATGGACAAAGTTTTGAACTGCTTCCGTTTGGCCCCCATTAACTCTGTTAAAATACATTTGCTTTGGTTTGAGGCCCTAGGTAATCTCATGATTACTGGCCGATTATGTCCTTAACCCACGGGGGCGGGTTTGGGTCATGACACCTAGAACCCTCAAAGAAGATCTGGAAGCATTAACCCTAAAAACATACTAAAACAGATATTTATAGAAAACAAGGCCGCGAAGCTCGCTCAAGCGAAGGATCTCTCGCTCAAGCGACAAGACAGATACACGTGAAACCCAAAAGTACCTTCGCTCGAGCCACAAATAGGTTCACTCGAGCACACAAAAACCATTCCCAGTATTTTTGGCAGACAGAGTAAAGTATTGGGACCAAGGCTTCTTCGCTCGAGCCAAGACTCCCCCGCTCAAGCGAGCAAGACAAAAAACCAGGAACAATCAGGAACAATTATAACTCGATAAGTTTATGTTTGTTTGTGGAATTGACAAGACTAAGGGACCTAAAAATCTCCTTTTTTTGTCAATTCCCAGACAAAACATTCTAATAAGGTTTCCTAGTAAACACAGGCACTAGACTAAACAAGCAACCAAACATAACCAACTAATATAATATCAATAGCCTTGACAAAATACCCTGCAAAAATATATAAAACAAAAACACTGGGAATAGATAGAGCAAGTAATCAAAAATCAATTAGTCCATTATCAAATATCCAAGAAGCCTTACCCAATATCGCAAACAGTATTAACAAGGATACCCCAAAAAAAAAAACTATACCCCAACCATCATGCCAAATATACCCCAACCAACAAAAATTATACTCCTCATTTTTTATCGAGAGAGACAAAGGAAAGAGGATATACAGGCCAAACTATCCAAAAACAAAAACAAGATAAGCAAACTATCCAAAAACACAATAAAACTATCCAAAGAGAAAAGACAAACATCACTGCAAGGACGATGGAGGCTACGGCTACATCTGTAATAGAGAAAGGATCTGTGCAAGCATAGAGGACTGCTGAGCAAGGTGGCCATCAAAGGCATCGAGGCGGGCATCTATCTAATCAAGACGCTGTGTGACGGAGCTCTTGAACTACTGCAACTAGCCACGAAACGAGCAGGGACGCACCTCGGGTGCACCGGCATCGGCTGCATCAAACTCTACCTCCTCGACAAGAGGATCATCACCTGCATTAGAAACCCCAACCCCAAACAACCCTTCCCGGACATGGCTTGACTCTGGGAGATGGTAAGTTTGGTGATAGGTTTAGTAAGAGATGCAAACTCATCATCGTCAAATGGAGGGACACCGAAAGAAGAGAGAAAACGGTTTAGTAAACAACCGTAAGGGAGACCTAAGGATTTGTGACCCTCAAACACGCCTATCATTTTGTCCACAATCATGATAGAAAGGTTGAAAGGGAGGCAATGAGCAATGCAATATAAAACATACCCCTGGCCTTGAGTAATGTGGGAGCAATGAGTGGTGACATGTATGTTGGCATAGAAAATGATATTAAGTAGGCGAAATTAGGGAAGAATCACATTTTACGGAATAAGCGCCCCGGCGATCCAAGTCTGGGGAGTACCAGTCTTGTCTTTGTCCTAGTCCGTCATGACCAAGCCTTCCATGACACACCACCAATTTTAATCCCCAAAAACCAATAGAAAATAAAACTAACAAATCATTAGTGCAACAAGGTTAGAGCAGGGTGATAAAACAAATCCAGAAATCTATCCGTAGGAAAGTAAAAATTGAAAGCAGTCAACATTAAACCAATAAGTTCAATCACAGCATGAGCTCAAAATGACAGCACCACAGGAGAAAAAAAAAAACCAATGCAACTCTTCAACATTAAACAAAACCCAATCAAACACTAGCATGAGTTCAACAGGGTAATGGAACCAAAACCAATTAACAAAAAAAACATGAGGGCAGCAGTAAGAGGTTGAATAAACCAATAAAAATCCAGTCAAAAACCATCATAAAGCAGCAATTTTAACAAGAGAACTTCGAGCAAAACAAGGGTAAGGCAAAATTAAAACCCTAAAATTAAAAACCCCAACAATCACATAGGTCGAAAATGAGGCAAAAAACCTAGATAGACTGCACAATCGAGCAATTAACAAAGAAATAAGTAAAAAAACAAAGATAAAAAGAAACGAAATAACAAAAAAAACAAACCTTTGAAGAGGATAGACGAAACCCACACAGATGGGGAAAGAGAGAGAAACTTACCACAAACTAGAGATGGAGAGGCTAAGAGAAGAGAGAAAGCACCCAAAGCCAAGGCAACCAAAGCACAAGCAGGAAGAAACAGGTGTGCCCTAGAAGAAAGAGAGAAGTCAAAGGAAAAATGGAGAAAAATAGAGACTAAAGAGACGGAAGACACTATTTAAACCAAAACAGGTCGCTCGAGCGAGAGGTTTGTTGCTCGAGCAAAGACAGTTACGCGCACGGGTCACTCGAGCCAGAACATTGTTGCTCGAGCCAGAAAAACAAACTCTCATAATCTATGCAACCTGCAAAAGTACTGGGGTGAGGAAAAGTGCGCTCGAGCGCAAACTCTCTCGCTCGAGTGAAGGAGTACAACCAAAGCACTTTGAAAAACACCCCGCTGAGCAGATTAAAAAAACACTTACACTTCAAGTGAGACTTGCAACAAGAAGGGATTAGCACAACAACACAAATGTGATGCTAAGATGAGATAATCCACAAAGCATGAAACCCGTATTCTCGCAAGTTGGACAATGTGAAGCACAATATCATGAGCAAATCAGGAAACCTTGATCAATGATCATAAGCTACATAGGAATACACAACTCAAACACAACATGAGAGCTCACATAAGGAATGTGTGTGTGTGCAATCCTTGAGAGGCCACGTAGCTAGAGTTAATTCTCTTAGTGATCGGATGGCTGAACCTCCGACAAGAGTAACAAAACATCATTAAGAAAAGTCAAACCACTAAAACTCAAGGGGTATTTGTTGAGTAAAAGCGGAGGCTCTCTCTCAATTAATGAGTTTTTTTTTAATTTTATTTGATTTTTGACTTTTCTTGCTTGTGGGCACTCACTGGTGGCATGTACGCTTAAGAGTATGGAGACCAAATTAGAGAAGCATGAAAACAATAAAGATGGCCTGGTTAGTGCCTCTGAGATAGTCTTTTCCTCATGCCCGGACTTCCAAAGAACTGAGGGAGGAACCGTGAAAGTGAAAAAAGATGGTAAATGGTTAAAAGACTCAACATCATCCATGATATGCCAGTATAGGTCAATTCCTCTAAAAATGTATAAGAGACACTATTAGAGGTCCATAAAGAACTTTGATCACTTGTGCGGAAACCCCTGCAACAGTTTATCCCAATAATGTATACAGAATGAGATCATGAAGTCAAAGAGCATGAGTATTCAGAAGATACAAGATTTTTAGAAAGGTAGGATCAACATCAATACCAAAGGAATCTTTGGAAAGGTGAAGATTGGTGCTCATACGAGTACGAGCATGTTTGACCAACTCTAGACCGAACTTAGACACAAGATTTTTGACATACTTAGTCTGAGAGACAAACATACCCAAAGAAGACTGTTTAATTTGAAGACCCAAGAAGTAAGACAACTCCCTCATCATGCTTATTTCAAACTCATGTGTCATGCAATCTGAGAAATATTTCACAAGAAAATCAGCAATGGATCCAAACACAATATCATCAACATAAATCTGAGCAACAAGTATATGAGACTTAGTATGTTTCACAAATAAGGTCTTGTCCACACTACCCCTTTAAAAATCATTATTAAGCAGAAAGGTAATAAGTCTCTCATACCAAACTTGAAGGGCTTGTTTTAACCCATATAACGCCTTGTCTAACTTGTAGACATCGTGTGGACATTTTGGGTCCTCAAACCCTTTTGGTTACTCAACATAAGCCTCTTCTTTCAAGTACCCATTCAGAAAGACACTTTTCACATCTATTTGAAACAATTTGAACCCAAGAAAGCATGCAATACCCAGTATAATGCGAATAGATTCGAGACATGCAACAAGAGCAAACGTCTCATCATAATCAACACCCTCTACTTGAGTATACCCTTGAGCAACCAACCTCGGTTTATTTCTAACCACAGTACCATTCTCATCAGATTTATTTTTAAAGATCCACTTGGTACCTATCACATTTATGTCTCTAGGTCTTGAAACAAGAGTCCAAACTTTGTTACTTTCAAATTGACCTAATTCTTCATGCATAGCATTAACCCAACTATCATCTAGTAAGGCCTCTTTTATATTTTTAGGTTTAATTAACGACACATAGCACATATGAGATACATCTTCCCGAATTTGTTTCCGGGTTTTCATTCTGTCAGAGACACTTCCAATTACCTGTTGAGTTGGATGATTCAGTCTTACCCTTGCTGATGGTTTTAACTCTGGACTAGTAAGGCCTCTTACACTTCCAATTAACCCAACTATCATCTAGTAAGGCCTCTTACACTTCCATTGAAGGTGGTGTCTCTTTGTGCATTCTTTTGACTTGGACTTACCATTGAAGTTAGTGCCGGCTCACTTTCTTGGGCTTGACCCTGTGCTTCTCCTTGTCTCTGTGGTTCAATATCTAAGATTAGAGACTCACCATATTCTTCCTCATGTATTACTGGCATAGGAGAATCTGTGTCATCTATAACCACATTTATTGATTCCATTAGAAATAAAGTGCGCAAGTTATAGACACAAAAAGCTCTACTAGTGATTGAATACCCTAGAAAAATACCTTCATCACTTCGAGAGTCAAATTTGCCCAACGGCTCTCTATATTTGAAAATATAATATTTACTTCCAAAAGTTTTGAAATATTTTACATTAGGTTTCAACCCTTTCCACAGTTCATATGGAGTTTGTAAAGTGCCGGGCCTTAAATACACACGATTCACAACATAAATAACGATATTTAAGGCTTCAGCCCAGAACTTAGGAAGAACTTTCTTGCTAAGAAGCATGATCCTAGCCATCTCTTGAACAACCCTGTTCTTCCTCTCAACAACTCCATTTTGCTATGGAGTAAAAAGTGCAGAAAACTCATGTTTTATTCCATGCATATCACAAAAATCCGAAAAAGAACTATTTTCAAACTCACGACCATGATCAGTTCAGATTCTTATGATACGCCCAATAAAAACACTTTGTTCATTTTAGATTTTAAGGACTAAGGCCTGGAAAGCATCAAATGTATCAGATTTTTCTCATAAAAAATTAACCCATGAAAAACGAGTATAATCATCAACAATTAAAAAATATATCTTTTACCTGCAATGCTTTCAGTGCGAGTGGGTCTCATAAGATCCATATGAACCAGTTCAAGAGGACGTCTGGTTGTGAAACTGTTTACCTTTTTATGAGGGGCACGAGTTTGCTTCCTAAGTTGATATGGCCCACACATATGGTTCACATTCTTACCCATTTTGGGTACTCCTCTCACAAACTCTTTGTTGGCTATCTTAGTTAGGTCTTTGAAATTCATGTGACCTAATCTTTGATACCACAAATCAATATTACTTATGATGGCTGAGTGGCAAGTGAGATAATTAGTGGTAACAATCCCATAACAGTTATCAGATGTGTGAACCCCATGCATGATAGTATTTTCCTTCTTATCTAAAATCTTACATTTATTTTTTGAAAATAATATGGTGGGAATCACACATTTGACTGATGCTCAAAAGATTCGCTTTAAGGCCATCAACAAGTAATGCATTTTCGAGCTTGGAAAGACCGGCCACACTTATAGAGCCCTGACCAATAACTCTAGAAATGCCACCATCTCCAAAAGTAACAATTCCTCCTTTATATTTTTCAAGAGATGTGAAATAGGATTTAGGATTTGTCACCAGATATGTGACGAGAGCACCCACTATCAAGATACCACATGTGTGAGTCAGGTGCTTTCAGTGCAGTGTGAACAACAAAACAAGTCAAGTCACTCTTTCTCACCCATATCTTTTTGGTCTTAACAGAAGCAGGACTGGTAGTCTTGGTAAATGTCTTCACGTTGTGAGCACTATCTTGAGTCTTGGTGTTTCGCCTAGACATGTAAGGTTGTCTCCTAACCCATGAAGTATTAGTATTTCTAATTTTTTGAGACACCTTACCGAACAACTCATAACAATAAGGACGAATGTGGCCATACCTACCATAATGATGACAAGCAAAAATAGATTTTACCTCCCTTTTGTTGATCTTACCATCTTTTGGTTGATGAAGAGAAAGATCACCCTATTGAACCTTTAGCTTTCCTTTTGCTTGAGTCTTCAGGTCATGTATCACCATATATCCTACTTTTGTCACAACTCATCTGTTGAGACCCAATGATGTCTTCAAGTGTCTTTGACCTTTTGTTCCACATATCAATCGTGGCTCTAGCATCTTTAAGTTCTTTCTCTTTCTGACTGACCGCCTCTTCTAATGCAGCTTGTGACATCTCAAGGATTTCAATCTTCTCTTCATATGTGGCATAGATTTTCAAAAGTTCATTCTTTTTGGTCTCACAAGATAGAAGTTTTCCACATAGATCTTGATGACATCTTTTTTTGCTGTTACAATCTCTCCTTTTAGCTTGACATTCTCGCTTTCACATGCTTTGAGCTTGAGAGTGAGTTTGTAATTAATCTTAGACAAGTTTAGAGATTCATTGTAAAGCTTTTCATAAGCTTGTTGTAGATCATCACCATCAATCTCATTATTGTCTTCCGAGGTTTCATCATCTTCTTTTTGCTTTTGTTTCTCCTTGACCTCATCCAGTCAAGCAACTAATGCATAAAAGTTAATGGATGGTTGTACAGATGACTCTCATCTTTCATGGATTTGACTAAAATGTCCCATGCTTCTTTGGCTTTTGTGCAATAAGCAATTCGTTGTTGTTCTTCTTCAAAAATCACTTCACAGATGGTAGTCAGAACTCTTTGATTGCTTAGATTGTCAGCACTTTCAGCATCCTCTTCAATTACTTGCCAACCTTCAGGGTCATGAGCTCTAAGATACATCCTCATTTGTATCTTCCAGAATAAGTAATCACTCACATCAAAGGTAGGAGCACGGTGCAGACTCTAACCATGAGCAAACTCAACTGGCTTTAGAGATGGTTAAGTGACAGTAGACCAGAATGCCATGTAGGTACTATCTTCGTCTTCACCGGATTCAGTTTCTTCGAGTTTTTGCTCTGACCCACTTTCATCATCCCAAGTCATAGTATAGACTTTCTTGCGGTTCTTTTTTGATGGACATTCAAGTACAATATGTCCAAACCCTTGACATTCATAACACTTGACACATTGCCCCTTCACAATCTTCTTCTCAGTATTAGGAGCAACTTTTAGTGGAAAAGTTTTAAATTTTTTGTTACCCTTATCTTTTGAACTAGAGTCCTTGAAATTCGACTTCTTTTTCTTTAAAATTTTTTTATACTGTTTGGTAAACATAGCCGCTATTTCGGACTCTAAATCAAACTCGACCTCAGGGGTCTTAGCAGTCTCATGAGCACTAGTAAAAGCCTCACTATTTTCTTGTTTTTTCTTAGAAATTTGGTAGGCTTCATAAGTCTGCAAGTTTCTAACCAACTGATTAAGCTTGAGGGTATCAACATTTTGAGCCTCCTCGATAGCTGTAACTTTTGATTGGAACCTCTCAAGTAAAGACCTCAAAAATTTTCCAACAACCTTAGTTTCAGAGATTTTTTCACCTAGAGTGAAACTGGAATTCATGATGTCACTAAGTTTAGCATAAAAATCATCAAACGTCTCATCATCACGCATAAAAAAAGTTTCAAAAGAGAAAGTGAGACGTTGAAGTTTTGATCTTTTAACAACAATAGTACCCCTCGTGAATAGTTTCAAGAATGTTCCAAGCCTCTTTTGCTACCTCACACGTGCAGATACGACGAAACTCTTCAAGTGTAACAAAACAAAAAAGGGAATTGAGAGCTTCAATGTTCCAACTCAAGTTTTGATAAACGATTGCATCCCATTTATTGAGTGGTTTGAAGATATCAGCATCATCAATGGTGACAATAGGTTTACTCCACCCATAAAGCACACAGTGCCAAACTTTCTCATCGATAGATTTTAAAAACGCCCTTATACGAGCTTTCCAATAAGAATAGTTTGTACCATCGAGTAATAAAGGTCTATGGGTCGAGTTACCTTCGCGTATTGAAACCATATCACAAATCACACAAAATCACACTCCTATAGTTTTGAGAAAAACAAAGAGTGACCCGCTCTGATACCAATTGAAAAAACTAAGTGATTCGTGATTCAGATCAAGATTAATTGCAACAATACCCAAACAATTAAAACGGACAATCTAAATCATCTAGCACATATGAAAATGATTTAAATTGTTGCTTCAAAATCAATAAATCAACATAATAGATTTTTATATGGAAAAACCACAATTGGAGCACCTCCAATTGTGATTAAAAAACCATAAACGAAACGCCACTAATCAATCCACTATAAAAGAAAGAAAAAATACAAATACCAAACAAATTACCCAAACTCTGACAATTTGTCTTTAACAATCTGTATCTCTTTCACAGCAACCTTCGTCTCAGAATTGATCAGATTGATGTTGAATCCACAACATCCATGTCGAACCAATGACTGCGCACAGTTTCGAACTCCTTCGAATACTCCACGCTTGAATCTCCGGATTCCACCGTAGAAGAACGCTCTTGAAGTAGAACACTCAAACAACTCTTTGATGTATGCTTGTCAAACCATGTGAGTTTAATACTCAAACAAACATCAAAGAAAACTAACAAATTGCTCCAGAATAAAACCCTAGAACCCTCAAAGAAGATCTGGAAACATTAACCCTAAAAACATACTAAAAAAGATATTTATAGAAAACAAGGCCGCAAAGTTCGCTCGAACGACGAGACAGATACTCGTGAAACCCAAAAGTGCCTTCACTTGAGCCACCAATAGGTTCACTCAAGCGCACAAAAACCATTTCCAGTATTTTTTGCAAACAGAGCAAAGTACTAGGACCAAGGTTTCTTCGCTCGAGCGAGCAAGACAAAAAACAAGGAACAATTACAACTCGATAAGTTTAGGTTTGTTCGTGTAATTGACAAGACTAAGAGACCTAACAATTTTATTGTTTTTTATTTTAAAAAATATAAAACTGTGAGACAGAAGAATTGATTATAAGGATACAAGTTACAATAATAAGAGAGTTTATACTTTTCAAATTGCCCTCTCGATATATTTTTTAAGGTAAGGAAATATGTGAACCGATGCTCCTTAAGAGTGTCAAAATTCATTTCATTAATCCAATTGTAATAACCAAGAAAACATATCTTCATGTAGTCTGATAAATGTTCCACTAGATTCACATCCCATTTAACAAACCAAAAAAAAAAAATGTCCAATTTACTAAAATCTTCTTTGGCAACTTTTAGTTTTAGTTAAAAAAATTATTATAAATTGTCATATTGCTATTTATTTTTTTACACATATTTTCATAAAAAAGTTAAAAAATTACTAAAATAACATATTCTCACACAAGGCCTTAGAAAATAAAAGCCCAAATATTTTTTTTCCCTCCTCTCTCTCTCTCCCTTTCTTTCTCTAGGCATCATTAATTAAGTGTAGCTCAAAAACTTCTTCTTTTTTCCAGCATTTAGAGACGAAGTATGCAAGAAAGGTTTGGGTGAGATATTAGTCAGAAGAGGGGGAGGTAGAAATGTAGTCCTAACCTTCAACTCATCACAAGCTATGAAGGAAGGGTATGACCAACTGAAGGGGTGGATCTATGATTAGTGTGTTTCAGTAACAGAATGGAGAAAAGAGGTAAATCTCGATCAAGAGAGATGTGTTTGGTTGTGCTGTTATGGAGTTCCATTTAACTTATGGAATGCTAACACATTCAAAAGCATTGGTAGCTTATGGGGTGAGGTAATCCAGGTTGTTGAAGTTAACAATTCAGATTCTCTTGAGTATGGCAAGGTCAGATTGTTAACAAAAAGCATGAAGCCTATAAATACCGTGATAAGTTTGGAGTACAAAGGAAACATATACCCTGTTAGGATATGTGAAACCTTTGATTTTCATGAAGATGTAGCATTCAAATTTAGTGCAGGGAATGATCAAATCTCAGTCAATGGGGAAAAAAGAGTTTGGAGACAAAAAACGGTGCTTTCCTCAAATTCAAACAATTCAAACGAGTCATCATCAACTATTAATCAGTGTGTGATGAGAAATGGTTTTTATGGAGGAGCTGTGCTAAACTTGGTGCAAATGAAACTTTTAATTTAAGGAGTGTGCTTGGCCCACAACATAAATATGGGCGTGTTCATTCATTATTTTGGAGGCCCAAATCCACTGCTGTAGATCTTAGAGTTTCGATTGGAAAAATAAGATTGTGCAAGTACCCTATGAGCCAAGTTCACTTTTCTCTATTGGGCCAACAGGAATAGTGGAAGGGGTTGATGTTGTAGAAAAGTCTTCTATTCCGATAGTGAGTAGCAATTCAGTCAAGATTGAGGAATCTTCTACGAGGCATGAGGGTGGAGGTGTTCATAAGGCCTCATATCCAAACAATGCGAGTCAAAGGAATAAAGAAAGGAAAAAGAAGTTTCTGAAAGCATCATTGGTGCTTCCAAAATTCAAGAGATGGGGTATTGGTTTGAGGTGATTGTTTGTTATGAGGGTCTAAATTGGAAGGGGGTTTTTGTTTGGTATGAGGTGTAGCTAGACTGTTAAGTTCAGTGTTTTGGGTGTTGGGGTGGTTAGTATTTCTTTTGCTTTTTGTTTGTTCGGTTAGTTTCTCTCCAACCATGGTGTAGTGCTAATAGTTGATTGCCTTGTTTTTCCGGTCCCAACCTAGTTGGAATCATCTAGTTTGCTTTGATGCTTTGGCACTCGCCTCCCTTATTGATGTTCATCTTTGTATTTGTACATTTGATTTTCATCAATAAATTTTCTTTTGCTGATCAAAAAAAATTAAGTTGTACATTAAATACGTAGGACCTGGTAAATCCCAAAAAAAATTACTTATGTTTAAAAGCAAAATCACAAAAAAAAATATATATTTAATGTATGGATGTCTCTTTATTTCTTGACTAAACTGAGAATTTTTTTATTACAAATAAAATAAATCAATAGATATCTTATAATAATTCGACACAAGTTGTGTGTATCACTGCTAATTTGACATAATTATAACTCTTTAATATTAGTGAACTATATGTGAGACATATTATATGTTGGAAATGGTTGGGAAAATTCTGGGTAAAACCAGAATATTTCCCTAACTTTGGTCTATTATTTAGGTAGGACCCGTGCGTCAATTTTTGCTGGTCAAAGTGGTAACGCGTTCTATGCCGCGTTGTGATTCACGTGGTATATTTGGTTGCTCAAAACCATTACAGGGTGAATGGGAAATTGAAGCCAAAGTATGGTCCATGGAAATGGAATTTTGGTGAAAAATCCTTAAAGGTTTGAATAAGGCTTGTCCCACATTGATTTTGTGGGAAGTTTTGAATGGGTTTATAAGGCATGGGATTGGAACTTGGGGTGTGCCCCAAGGGGTACCCAAGTGTTTTAGAGAGGGAGGTTATGGGCAAAATGGGCTAGACCCATTAGACCCAAAAATCACCACACCCGAGCATGCGCGCCACCGCCGCCGTCCGTCCAGTCGGTCGGCGCGGGTGTGTGGTTGCTCTTGTTCGGCCCAATACTAATCTTTTTGGGTCAAAAACATTTGAATTAAATTTATTTCCACAAAAAAAATAAAATCCAGAATTCAAATTAATTCTGGAAATAAACTAGTCCGGTTTTTCCTGTACACCCAAACAGGGCCCTTCCTGTTTTTATCTGTTGAACCCAACAGACTTGTATCTGTTTATTCAAACTAAACAGGTATCATACCTATTCAAACAGGTTTTGCACCTGTTCAATTCAAAACTAACAGCCACAATTCTGCCTATAAATAGATCAGCCCTTCATTGATTTAGATATTCAGAATTTTCGTCTTAATAGCTCTGCAAAATTTTCTTCATTTTGCTGCATTATTTTCTTGTGAGAGAGAGTATAAAACACTTAGTGTGTTCGTTGTACAAATATATTGTAGTGCTGCATATATTTGTTGTAGATCATTTCATCTTGGGAGATAGACGTCCATATTCTGAAAGTACCGAAGAGAGGACGAATCTGTCTTAAGGACACAGTGTCAAACACTGGACTTAATCAGATTATTATTCGAAGAAATTAATCAAGTAAGTTGTTTAATTTATTATTCTGTTTTATTTATTTATTTAAATCAGATTTTAATTTTGTTTTTGTTACAAAATAAAATCTGTTTTTATTTATTTAATTCTATTTCTAGTTTGATTTTTGTAATCAAATATTTTTCTCTCCTTTCCTTTATTTTTTTTGTTTTCTGTTTGTTGTTAAGTACACAAACAGAATTAATCTATTTAAATACAGTGAAGATTGTCCAACAATCTTAAGACAGATTCGTTTGGTATCTTCATTGTATTTAATTTTCTGTGATTTCATAAAGACATATTCTGGTTAGAAAAACAAATAGTGGTTTATGCTATTTGACAGATAGTAGTAATATACTATCTATTTTCTTTGACAACTAGTAGTAATATACTGGTGTCATTAACAATTGCAGAATATTAAATTTGTATTACAGAAAATTATTGTGATATTTTATTTTTCTAGTTTTAGTAACAAGGAAAATAAAATTATTTTGTGTTATAATTTATTTTCTGGTTTTAGTAACTAGAAAATTAATTTGTGTTTTAATTTTTTTTTCTGATTTTTGTAATCAGAGATTATGGCTACTGCAACTGAAACTACAACTGGAAGTGGTACTCCGATTGTTACACCAACACCGGTCCCTATCCAGAACCATGTTCATGTACCAATAAATCATGGAGAAAAACAGGAAAAATTTAACGGTACTGAGTTTAAGAGATGGCAGCAGAAGATGCTATTCTATCTTACAACTCTTAATTTGGCCCGATTTCTCCATGAAGAAGCTCCAGCACTTAAAGAGGGGGAAAGTGATCGGCAAGTTGTTGCCGCTGTTGATGCTTGGAAACATTCAGATTTCTTGTGCAGAAACTACATCCTCAATGGCCTTGACAACATGCTGTATAATGTTTACAGTCCTTTAAAGTCAGCAAAAGAATTGTGGGATTCTTTGGAGAAGAAATACAAGACAGAGGATGCCGGCACGAAGAAATTTGTCGTCGGTAAATTTCTAGACTTCGTTATGGTAGACTCCCAAATGGTAATTTCTCAAGTTCAAAGTTTTCAATTAATTTTACATGATATTCATTCTGAGGTATGTCTCTAAGCGAGTCGTTCCAAGTCACTACTTTAGTAAAAAAGTTACCACCGGCTTGGAAAGATTTCAAAAATTATTTAAAACATAAATGCAAAGAGATGACCATGGATGAACTTATTGTAAGACTGAGAATTGAGGAAGATAACCGTAAGGGTGAAAAGAGGAATGGAAAAAATCCCATTGAGTCCAAGGCTAATGTGGTTGAACAAGTTCATAAACCACATAACAAAAAGAGGAAGTTTACTGGAGATGGTCCTAAACAAGGCGATAGCAACAAGAAATTTAAAGGAAAATGCTATAACTGTGGCAAGACTAGACATCGAGCTTCTGACTGCCGTCGCCCTAAGAAGGATCATGGAAGTACAAGTAAAAGACTACCACCATCAGGCCAATGTAACCGAATTAGATTACATCTCTGACGGAGTGAATGACATCAACCTTTCTGCTGTGGTGTCTGAGACTAATCTGGTTGGAAATCCCAAGGAATGGTGGGTTGACACTGGGGCAACTCGTCATATTTGTGCGGACAAGAAGATGTTCACTACCTACAATGAGGCTGCAAATGGTGAACAACTTTTCATGGGAAATTCTTCTATTTCTACTATGGCTGGACAAGGGAAAGTGATCTTGAAGATGACATCAGGGAAAGAACTAACCCTCAACAACGTACTGCATGTACCTGACATCCAAAAGAATTTAGTTTCTGGTTCTTTGTTAAGTAAAAATGGTTTTAGGCTTGTTTTTTAGTCTGATAAATTTGTATTAACAAAGAGTGGTATGTATGTTGGTAAGGGATACATGACTGATGGTCTCTTTAAGTTAAATGTAATAACAGTTGTACCGAAAGTTGCTATGAATAAGAATAACACATCTTTTGCTTATATTCTTGAGTCGAATTTATGACATGGTAGATTAGGACATGTAAATTATGATGCTTTGCGTAGATTAATTGGTTTGAATATACCAAAGTTTGAAATTAATCCTAATCATAAATGTGAAGTTTGTAGAAGCGAAACTAACTAAGGCTCCATTTAAATCGGTTAAAAGGAAAACCGAACCTCTAGAATTAATTCATACTGATGTATGTGATCTTAAATTTGTTCAAACTAGAGGAGGCAAAAAGTATTTCATAACATTTATCGATGATTGCACAAAATATTGTTATGTTTATTTACTTAGAAGTAAAGATGAAGCCTTAGAAATGTTTAAACTCTACAAAACAGAAGTTGAAAATCAACTTGGTAAAACCATTAAAATGGTTAGAAGTGATAGAGGTGGTGAATATAATGCACCATTAAATGAATTTTGCGCACAACATGGCATTATTCACCAAACTACAGCACCTTATTCTCCACAGCAAAATGGAATTGCTGAAAGGAAGAATAGAACCCTAAAAGAAATGATGAATGCCATGTTACTAAGTTCAGGCTTACCACAGAACTTGTGGGGGGAAGCGATATTGTCTGCTAATTATGTTCTTAACAGAATACCCCATAAGAAAACCAACAGCACTCCTTATAATTGAAGAGGTCAACCGCCTTCCTACAAATACTTAAAAGTGTGGGGGTGTTTGGCAAAAGTTGAAGTTCCTGTTCCTAAAAAGACTAAGACTGGACCAAAAACAGTTGATTGTGTGTTTATTGGTTATGCTCAGAATAGTAGTGCATATCGGTTTCTGACTTATAAATCAGAAATACCTGATATAAATGTGAACACTATTATAGAGTCAAGGAATGCTGTGTTTTTTGAACATGTCTTTCCTTACAAAAAAGGACAGGAATTAAGTTCACAGAAAATAACTTATGATTATACACAAAGTCAAGAGACTAATGACAATCAAACACAAGAGGCTAGTAATTGTCTCGACCAATAGGATTTAACTGATGATGAACCAAGACGAAGTAAGAGAGCGAGAACATCAAGATCCTTTGGTCCAAATTTTCTGACATACCTGTTAGAAAATGAACCTCAAAACTTTAAGGCAGCAATGACAAGTCCTGAAGCACCTTTGTGGAAAGAGGCTGTTAATAATGAAATTGAATCCATTATGCAAAATCATACTTGGGAATTGGTGGATCTTCTACCAGGTTCTAAACCTCTTGGATATAAATGGATATTCAAGAGAAAAATGAAAGCAGCTGGCTCAATTGACAAGTATAAAGAAAGACTTGTAGTAAAAGGTTACAGACAAAAAGAAGATCTGGACTATTTTGACACATATTCCCCTGTGACAAGAATAACATCCATTCGCATGCTTATTTCTATAGCAGCGTTGTTTAATTTAGAAATACATCAAATGGATGTTAAGACAGCTTTCTTAAACGGTGATCTAAATGAAGAGATCTATATGGAGCAACCCGAAGGGTTTGTAGTGTCAGGGCAAGAAAAGAAAGTTTGTCAGCTTGTAAAATCTCTTTATGGATTAAAACAAGCACCTAAGCAATGGCATGAAAAATTTGATCATGCAATGCTTACTAATGGGTTTAAGATAAATGAATGTGACAAATGCGTCTATGTTAAAAACACTGACCAAGGATATGTCATAGTTTGTCTTTATGTGGATGACATGCTTATCATTGGAAGTAGTCAAAACGTTGATCAAATCAACTAAGCAAATGCTTAACAAAAGATTTGATATGAATATGGGGGTCGCAAATGTTATATTAGGAATGAAAATTACTAAAACATCTTACGGATATGCATTATCTCAATCACATTATATTGAGAAAATTCTTGGTAAATTTATCAAGGATGATATGAATTTAGCTAGAATACCTGTAGACGTCAATCTTTATTTATCAAAAAATAAAGGTGATGCAGTGTCTCAGTTAAAATACTCCCAAATCATTGGAAGCCTAATGTACCTAATGAATTGTACTCGTCCTGATATAGCTTATGCTATCAATAAATTGAGTAGGTACACTAGTAACCCCGGAGAAGACCATTGGAAAGCGATCATTCGGGTTCTTAGATATCTAAGATTTACTCGTGATCATGGTTTGAACTTTACTCGATATCCAGCAGTACTCGAAGGTTATTGTGATGCCAATTGGATATCGGATACTAAAGATTCAAAATCCACTAGTGGATATGTCTTTACTCTGGGAGGCGCTGCTGTTTCTTGAAAGTCCACGAAACAAACTTGCATCGCACAATCCACAATGGAATCCAAGTTCATTGCTTTAGACAAAGCAGGAGAAGAAGTAGAATGGCTTCGTCACTTCTTAGAAGACATTCCAATGTGGCCAAAACCTGTGCCAGCTATTTGCATACATTGTGATAGTCAATCTGCAATAGGCAGGGCACAGAATCACATGTATAATGGTAAGTCACGACATATTCGTCGTCAACATAATACCGTAAGGCAATTGTTTCAAATGGAATAATCTCAATAGATTATATAAAATCTAAAGAGAATATTGCGGATCCGTTAACAAAAGGTTTGACAAAAGAGCTACTGTATAGTTCATCGAAGGGGATGGGATTAAAGCCTATTACATAAGAGTCGTCATAATGGTAACCCTACTTATATGACTGGAGATCCCAAGAACTAAGTTCAAAGGGACAACTAAGTTATGTGTGTCTCAGCAGAAATCACCAAGAGATTAAAATTCATTACCCATTCCTATGGTCAGAGTGATATCTGCAACATATGTTGTATGTAGGGGTATAAGGATAACCTTTGCTTTTAATGATTACTTATATCTTGATTGAGGCAAAAAAATCAAGACGAGTATAAGGAGATACTCACAATAAGAATCACCTATATGAGCGTCGAACTGGGGCCGGTTCTATGAGAATGAAAGAGGTTAAATTCTCTAGAAACACTCATGAAAACCAGGAGCGTTCAAGGCCAAAATGAACACAACAGTGAGAACCAGGATGTGTTAGAAGATATTTTGTGTGAAATCTATTGTCTTGGCTTACACAAACGACTGAACAATTCAAGGCATCGCGTCCATTGGTTAGCCAGTAAGTCCGATAGGTTATCACTAGGGAAGGTTCAAGACCGAAAGCTACCTATCCTGATGCAAGATATTTTCAACTTATACTCTTTCGATAAAGTCTGCATATTGTTGCATTTCCGTTGTCATCAAATTCCATTCATGTGGGGGATTGTTGGAAATGGTTGGGAAAATTCTAGGTAAAACCAGAATTTTTCCCTAACTTTGGTCTATTATTTAGGTGGGGACCTGTGCGTCGATTTTTGCAGGTCAAAGTGGTAACGCGTTCTATGCCGCGTTGTGATTCACGTGGTATATTTGGTTGCTCAAAACCATTACCAGGTGAATGGGAAATTGAAGCCAAAGTATGGTCCATGGAAATGGAGTTTTGGTAAAAAATCCTTAAAGGTTTGGATAAGGTTTGTCCCACATTGATTTCGTGGGAAGTTTTGAATGGGTTTATAAGGCATGGGATTGGAACTTGGGGTATGCCCCAAGGGGTACCCAAGTGTTTTAGAGAGGGAGGTTATGGGCAAAATGGGCAAAACCCATTGGACCCAAAAATCACCACACACGCACGCGCGCGCCGCCGCCGTCGTCCGTCTGGTCGGGTAGGCTGGGCTAGGCCTGGGCGCGGGTGCGTGGTTGGGCTTGTTCGGTCCAATACTAATCTTTTTGGGTCAAAAACATTTGAATTAAATTTTATTTTTCCAAAAAAAATAAATCTAGAATTCAAATTAATTCCGAAAATAAACTAGTCCGGTTTTTCCTATACACCCAAACAGGGCCCTTCCCGTTTTTATCTGTTGAACCCAACAGACTTGTATCTGTTTATTCAAACTGAACAGGTATCATACCTGTTCAAACAGGTTTTACACCTGTTTAATTCAAAACTAACAGCCACAATTCTGTCTATAAATAGATCAGCCCTTCATTTGATTTAGATATTCAGAATTTTCGTCCTTAATAGCTCTGCAAATTTATTCTTCATTTTGCTGCATTATTTTCTTGTGAGAGAGAGTATAAAACACTTAGTGTGTTCGTTGTACAAATATATTGTAGTGCTGCATATATTTGTTGTAAATCATTTCATCCTGGGAGATAGACGTCCATATTCTGAAAGCACCGAAGAGAGGACGAATCTGTCTTAAGGACACAGTGTCAAACACTGGACTTGATCAGATTATTATTCGAAGAAATTAATCAAGTAAGTTGTTTAATTTATTATTCTATTTTATTTATTTATTTAAATCAGATTTTTATTTTGTTTTTGTAACAAAATAAAATTTGTTTTTATTTATTTAATTCTATTTCTAGTTTGATTTTTTTAATCAAACATTTTTGTCTCCTTTCCTTTATTTCTTTTGTTTTCTGTTTGTTGTTAAGTACATAAACATAATTAATCTATTTAAATACAGTGAAGATTGTCCAACATTATATTTTTGAGAGTGTAAAAATGAGGTGGTAAAGAAAAATAACAATGTTATATGAGCAATACACATCTACATTAAAATCTTACTAAATGTATCTATGTCCAAATATCATTAGAAATTTATATATATATATATATATATATTTTACAACCAATCACATTGGACCATTTATATTTTTAGTATGCATCGAAGTACTCATGTTATATTTATTATCTTTTCATATTACATTTTAAATACTATTTTATGTAGTACAATCACCGATATTAGATATTGGATTGTTTTGAAAAATAGGTTAAAAGTTGATTTTTTGACTTTTTTTTTTAGAAGAACGTATAAAAAAATAAAGAAGAGATGTGACCAAAAAAAATTAAAAAGTTAAAAAGCTATCTTTTAGTCAAATTCTCAAAACAGACCATTAATGATGTTCATGTGGGACTCTATATATTAATGATTATGATAATATTTAACGCAAGATAACGCGAGACAGGGCAGAGGCGCGTGGAGACGCGTAGGAAACGGCAGAGCGCGTGTAGATGTTCTGGTGGCGCATGGAGGCACGTGTAGATGTGGATGAAGATGATTCTAATGTCGTTGGCTTCGTTTTGAAGAGACGAAGAAGATGGTATAGTCCAATCGTCGAAACAAGATAGGACGAGATACCCAAAAACCAACGTGAAAAGGAATCAATCTGCCAGACAAGAAAGGGAGAGAAAAAAAAACATAAAGAAGAAGAAGAAGAAGATGAGGCTAGGAGAAAATCCTAGGCTCTGATACTATGTTATAATAGTAGAGAGAGAGAAAAATAATATGTATTATATATTCAATGAATCAAAACAATAGGGGAAACCTGTATATATAGGCTAAGAAACCTAGGTGTATAAGAATACAAGAATCCTAAGTATAACAGGAATAGGAATACAAGAATCCTAAGTATAACAGGAATAGATGACTGCTAACACCCCCCCTCTCAAGCTCAAGGTGGTAAGGCAGATAGCAACTTGAGCTTGGAGAGGAGATTAGAGAAGCGTCCTAGAAGATGAGCTTTGGTGAAGAGATCGATGGTCTGATCAACGGAGGTAACAAAGAGAAGACGAAAAGTGCCCTTAGTAACATGTTGGCGTATGAAGAGGCAATCTATCTCAACATGCTTGGTGCGATCATGGAAGACATCATTATGTGCAATCTAAATAGCACTCTGGTTGTCACAATATAGATTGGTGGCAGCAGAATGAGAAACGCCCATATCAGAAAGAAGCCAATGAAGCCACACAAGCTCCTGAGTAGTGTTAGCAAGAGCACGACACTCAGCCTCGGTACTTGAACGTGCAACAAAAGTTTACTTTTTACTACACCAGGCAATAAGAGAGTTGTCTAAGAAGAAGCAAAACCCAGTAGTAGAACGACAGTCAATATGATCTCTGGCCCAATCTGCATCAAAAAAAGCATGGAGCTATAAAGAAAACTGGGCGGAGTAGTGAAGTCCATGAAATAGAGTGCCTTGAGATAGCGCAAAATGCGAATCAAAGCACCATAGTGTGGAGAACGGGGGGCAGCCATGAATTAACTGACGATGTGAACAACATAAGCAATATCTAGCCGAGTACCTGTGAGATAAACAAGACTGCCAACTAGTTGACGATATTTGGTGGCATCAGACAATAGGGAACCTTCAAGAGGTGTAAGACGAGTCTAAGGATCAACAGGAGTAGTGGCAATCTTGCAATCGGTAAGGCCAGCACGAGCCAAGAGATCAGAAGTATACTTGGCCTGGGTAAAAAAGTAACCAGATGAATCTTGAGAAATTTCCAAGTCAAAGAAGTAGCTAAGCAAACCCAAATCTTTCATCTCAAACTGGCAATGGAGAAACTGTTGGAGACTAGAGATACCCGCGGGGTCATCTCTAATGATAATCATATCATCCACATAGATGAGAAGGAGAATAGTACCACGCTCCGTCTTACGTATAAACAAAGCAGAATCATGGGCACTAGAGGAAAAACCAAAGTCACGAATGGTAGAGCTGAACTTGAAAAACTAGGCACGCGGAGCTTGTTTCAAACCATACAAAGCACGACAAAGTTTGGAGACTTTGTTTAATGGAACAGAAGAACTAGGAGGAGGTTGCATATAAACTTCCTCAGTGAGATCACCATTGAGGAATGCATTCTTGACATCCATCTGATAAAGACTCCAGTGGCGAGCAGCAGCCACTACAAGTAAGCTGCGAACAGAAGTAAGGCAAGCAATAGGAGCAAAGGTTTCTTCATAGTCAATGCCATATTCTTGAGAAAACCCTCGGGCGACAAGGCGAGCTTTGTAATGCTCAATGGAACCGTCAGAATGAGTTTTGAGCTTGTAAACCCATTTGCAACTAACAGCACTCTTGCTAGGATGAAGATCAACCACATCCCAGGTATGAGTTTTATCGAAAGCCTGCAATTCATCAGTAATAGCTTGTTGCCAAAGCGGATTAGAACAAGCTTCTTGATAGGAAGTAGGTTCATGAGAGGAAAAGGCAATGGAACCAACAATATAATCACGGATAAGAATAGAAGGTTGTCGTACCCTTGTGGAATGACGCTCTGGTGGAGGAGGAACCTCAACAGGAGAAGGTGTAGGGCCATCAACAGACACAGGATCCTCAAGATGGACAATAGGCGTAGGCAGCTGTGGAATCATGGAGTCAGAATCTGCATCAAAGTCATCAGAAACCATGTCTATAGAGAGATCAGTAAAGAACGGTGAGTGGATAGACTGTAGTAAGTGGAACTTGGAAAGAGTTGAGAACATTTTGTGTCCCTAGAGGACCACATGACAGGAAATACGAAGTCGCTTGGAGATAGGATTGCAACAACCATACCCTTTATGTTCTATACCATACCCCAAAAAATAGCTAATTTCCCCTTACGAGCGCTTGTATGGTTCTCCTCCTGACTACACCACTCTTAAAGTTTTTGGTTCTGCTTGTTTTGTTCTACTTCAGTCTCATGAACGCACTAAACTAGAACCTCGCCCTCTCTTTACTATTATAACAGAATAGAAGGGATTTATAATGAAAGGGTTTTCAAAGGTAGAATGGAAGGGGTTTATAATGAAAGAGTTTTCAAAGGTAGAATGGAAGGGATTTCTAATAAAAGGATTAATAGTGAGAGGATTGTTAGTGAGTGGATTGATAGTGAGAGGATTAAGTAAAATTGTGTTTGTTTTGATAATAATTGTTAGTGTAGGAATTATTAAATTATTTTTATATAAAATAAATATAAAATTATAAAACAATAAAAAAAAATACAAAAACATTAAACATTAATGTTCAAAAAAAAATGCCCAATATGTAAAAAATAAAAATAAAAAAAAAATTCAGAAATAAATAAAACAAATAAAACTATGATTTTTACTTAACAAAAAATATAAAAAAATTAAACATTAATGTTAAAAAAAAATGCCCAACATGTAAAAAAATAAATAAAATAAAAAAATTATAGTCCTTGGGACTATTTTTCTAATACCATCTCCACCTCCTCCATCACAATCCCCCTTCCAAGGCCTATCCTAATGCCAAGGGATTAGGAGTCCCCTCCTCATCTCTCAAAACAAACACCCCATATAGTAAGTCCCACACTATCAATCCCAATCCCCTCCCTATAACTCCAATCAAATGGGGCCATGGTGTCTTTCTCTTTCCTTCTCTCTCTTCTAGTCTCTCCTCTTCCCTTTGTCTCTTTGTCTATTTTGGGTTCGTTTGGAAAGAAAAAACCCAGGGCTTTTTGGCTATTTTAGCCACAAAAAAGATAAAATAGACTTTTTAGTCCAATAAGACAAAACATTACATCCAACCTATAATTATTATATTTTTTTCTCTCAAAAAAGCCAAAAAGTTCATCCTAAACGAAGCTTTTTAGCCCCAGGCTACAATAGCTAAAAACTCAAAAAGTTAAAAAGTCAATCCACATCCCAAACAAACCCTTTTATAGTGAATAACTCATGCCCACATCTTGACGTTTAGAATATGTCTATTTATACCCAACACAGATTTAGATGCCGAATGCGCGACTCAAAATCTTGCACCGGCTGCTAACAATAGGGGATGTAAATCTCTCCGTCAGCAGCACCGACAGAGATGGCTCCACTCATCCCCTGTTATTGGTGGTGCTTCTGGGTTTTGTTAAAAAAAAAAAAAAATTTCGTATGCTTAACCCAATAAATTAGTAATACCTTTGTAAGAATAGTGATTGCTGATTTGTAATATTTTTAAGTGTATTTGCATGATGACCGGAACAGGACTGTGATGAAAGTTTTTTTTCCCCCCTTGTGAGGGAGGAGGTGTTAAGGAATTACATCTCAGTATATTTAAAAATTAAAATTAAAATTAAACTAATGATAAATTTATAAATTTTGTTAGGGTGAAACATTAATAAATTCCAAAATATGATCTTGTAAATTGTTTAGTCCTACTTTTTTCTTATGAACCCAAATGTCCCATTAAAATATAAATTACACAAAACGTAGTCACTTACATGTTTGGATTTAATTTTTAAGGGATAAAAGTGGGTTTCTCCAAATGTGAAATTACACATTTGGACAATCCACAATACAGAGTTTTTGGATTTTATTTCCTTCTGGAACAAATCTCACATTACAAATAAGAATGTAACACTTTAATGTAATACTCCAATAACGTAACACTCCAATGTAACACACTAAAAAAATCCTTAGTATTCTTTTCTTAAACGTAACAACGTAATGCTCTAAACTTTTTCTAAATATAACACTCTAATGTAACACACAAAAAAACTTCTTAGTGTATTTTTCTCAAACGTAACACTCCAATCAATGTAATTTCGAACTTAACACTCCAATGTAACACACTAAAAAATTACTAAGTATACGTTTTTCAAACCTAACACTAACAGTTTGAAATTATACATTTACCCAAAGTTATTAAGGAATTTTTGTACTCCTTTTGGAATGGTTTGAAGAATCTCACACCCTTTTTTTGGAATGTTACATTGGATTATTATGTTTGGGAAAAGTACCGTAAGAAATTTTTGTGTTATATTGGAGTGTTACACTAAGGAATTTTTTTGTAGTGATACATTGGAGTGTTATGTTTGAAAAAGTACACTAAAGAGTTTTTTTGAAGTGTTATATTGGATTGTTACATTTGAGTGTTATAGATTGAAATTATACATTTGCTCAAAACTAACTGAGGAGTTTTTGTACCCCTTTTGAAATATTTGAAGAATCTCCTATCCTTTTGGAATGTTTAGAGAATCCTATATTGCAAGTCATTTTTGTACTAATTTTGAAATATTTGAAAAATCTTACTTTTCAAGTCATTCTAAATAAAAAGAATTCTCATATAAGAATTCATTCCAAATTTGATTCTCATAGGTTATGTATCTTACCTTTCTAACACAAAAGAAGAAATATACATATATATATATATATATCTATAATAGAAATAAGGATATAACTGTACATATAATTTTCAAATAATATATTAAATTTATCTTTCCAAAATTAATGAGACTAATTGGTCTAGAAGAAAACTCTTCGTACTAATCGGATCACCATTCCTCAAAATGGGATTTATAAGTAAATTTTTCATTTTTTTATTAATCTGTAATTATTTTATAAATAGTTCGATGATGTGTAATTTTCTCGTGAAAATTTTGTTGTGGACCATTGAATGACTAAATTGGCAAATTTTGAGTGATTACCATAAAACATCACATTTATGGGTTTTTATGTCTATATAATAAGTAGCTAATTAGTGGATTCAAAAATTTTATTTGGTGTATTAATTGAAAAACTTAATTAAAATTATGTAAAAAAATTTTAAAAAAATACAGTTATTAATATCTATAATCCACCTTCAATAAATATTTAATTTGAATTTTTTCAATAAAAAAAAAGAATAAAATTAATATATTGTTACTATTATAATAAATATATGAAGTTCTAAAATTGCTGTCCACGAGTTATATGACTTAAGTGGTAAGTAACTTCATAGGTAGTGATAAGTGTTGAGTCGATAGACCCTGATAAGTACTATTTTGGGTACTTTCGTAATTCACATGTGCTTCCATGTGGCCCTAATTCTATACTTATAAATAGATAAGAGGGCGCCTCTTTTAGGTCAAGAGTATTTTTCTGATCATAGTGAAAACCGCAGTCACCATGGACATAACCCTATTCTGGGGTGAACCACGTAAATCCTTGTGTTCTTGTGTGTGTGATTTGTTTGATTCGTTAATTTCTTTCTTATTTGTTCTTTCATGTCTCACCGATCTTGATTAAAAAGAGTCAATTCCTGACAACTAGTATCAGAGCATTGGTTCGAGTGGGAGCGATGACTACAAACAAAAAGGTTAGAATCGATAAATTCAATGGCACAGATTTTGGCTTTTGGAAGATGCAAATTGAAGACTATCTGTATCAGAAAAAACTATATGAGTCCCTTTCAGGGACGAAACCAGAAAATATGAAGGATGATGAGTGGACTCTTCTTGATCGCCAAGTGCTAGGTGTTATTCGGTTAACGTTGTCTCATAACATTGCATTTAACATAGCAAAGGAGAAGACTATAGTGGGTCTCATGGCGGCACTCTCAAACATATATGAAAAACCCTCTGTCTCAAATAAAGTTTATTTGATGCATAGATTGTTTAATCTGAGGATGACAGAAGGTGCTTCGGTGGCTGAACATCTAAACGAATTCAATATTGTGATAACACAATTGAGTTCTGTATCTATCGAATTTGATGATGAGGTTGGGGCTTTGATTCTTCTATCTAGTTTGCCAGAAAGTTGGAATGGTACTGTAATGGCAGTGAGTAATTCTTCGGGAAAAGAAAAATTAAATTGCAATGATATTCGAGATTTAATTCTGAGTGAAAAAATTCGCAGGCAAGTTCTGCGCTGAATACGGAAGCCAAAGGAAGATCAGTAAGAAAAAACTCGAACTGTAACAGATCAAAATCCAAATACAGAAACAAGTCAAGAACTGCGGAGGGACGGAGTTGTTGGAACTATGGAAAGAAGGGACATCTAAAAGGAGATTGTCTGACATTGAATAAAAACAAAGGTGGTCAAAATCAGAAGTCTGCTAATGTTGCAACAGATGAGATTTATGATGCTTTAATCTTGAGTATTGACAACCCTCTTGAATCTTGGATTTTAGATTCTGGGGCATCATTTCATTCTACTTCACAGAGGGAAATCATGGACAATTACATTGGTGGTGATTTCGGGAAGGTTTATTTGGCTGCTGATGAACCTTTGAAGGTTGTAGGTAAAGAGGATATAACAATCAATTTGCCAAACGAAACTGTTTGGAAGATATAGAACGTCAGACATATGCTTGGTTTGAAAAGAAACTTGATTTCTGTTGAGCAACTTGATGATGAAGGTCATGTTGTAACCTTCATGTGTGGTTTGTGAAAAATCATCAAAAAAGCCATGGTTGTTGCTCGTGGTAAAAAAGAAAGCACCCTTTACATGACTACGAACAATTGGGATATAGTAATAGTTGCTGGTGAGAAGAAAGACTCAAATTTGTATCACCAAATGCTTGGGCATATGAGTCAAAAAGGGATGAAAGTACTTGCATTTAAGGGGAAACTGTCAGATTTGAAATCGGTGGACATTGAATTCTGTGAGGATTGCATCTTCAGCAAACAAAAGAGGGTTAGTTTTCAAAGGATGGCAGGAAACCGAAGTCAGAAAAGTTGGAGTTGGTTTATACAGATGTGTGGGGACCTGCACCAGTTTCATCTCTTAGAGTATCATCAAACTATGTTACCTTTATCGACAACTCAACAAAAAAAGTATGGGTTTATTTTCTGAAACATAAATCTGAAGTTTATACTACTTATAAGAAGTGGAAAGCCTTGGTGGAGACTGAAACAGGTCTGAAAATTAAGTGCTTGAAATCAGATAATGGAGGAGAATATGAGGACAATGAGTTCAAGAAATATTGTGCAGAAAGTGTAATTAGAATGGAGAAGACTGTTCGAAAGACACCTCAACAAAATGGCGTTGCAAAACGCATGAATAGAACTCTGAATGAACATGCTGAAGTATGAAGATACAGGCCGAATTACCAAAGTTGTTTTGGCCAGTTGTAGTTGACACTGCAGCATATCTGATTAACCGTGGTCCATCTGTTCCATTGGATGGAGAGTTACCAGAAGAAGCTTGGAGCGGTAAAGAGGCAAATATTTCTTTTTTAAAGGTATTTGGCTGTGTTTCATACGTGCATATAGATTATGCTGATAGAAGCAAACTTGATCCAAAATCTGTTAAATGTACTTTTATTGGGTATGGCATTGATCAATTTTGGTTATCGGTTTTGGGATGATAAAAATCGGAAAATAATCAAAAGCAGAGATGTCATATTTAATGAGAAAGTAATGCATAAAGATAGGAATAAGTTTGCATGTGAATCTGAATCTAAATCTGTTACTTGTCATGGACATATTGAGTTAGAGGAGATTAGTGAGAATGATTTGAATAGTAGGATTCAGAATAATCCTAAAAAACTTATTCCATAAACTGGGCCACATACTCCTACTCCTAAGTTGAGACGGTCAGAAAGAGAGTCTCACTACAATAAAATACACATTTGGCGACCAAAATTGGCGACCAAAACAAATTTAGTTGCCAAAAATATACCTTTTGGCAACTAAAAAAAAAATTAGTCGCCAAGGTTCACAATTCAGCTACTATTTGAATTTAGTTTAGATATATTGTCTTTTTAGCGACTAAAACAAAATTTAGTCACTAAACATATAGTAATCGGCTACTAAATAATAATTAGTTGCCAAAAGTTTATATTTTACGCTACTAATTGTAGGTTTGGTCGCTAATTAAGGTTAATTGCCGAAAAAATATAGTTTAGTCGCCAAATATTATGGACATTTTTTACACCTGTTGGTGACAAAAAAATTTAGTAGCCTTATATTTAATTTTTGCCAACGAAAAAAAAATTAGTAGCCAAATGATACTTTTGGCTACCAATATATTAGTCGTTATTAATTAATCATTGGCTACAAAACAGTTTTAGACGTTATTCAGCACTATTTAGCGACAAAAAAATAATTTAGTCGCTAAAGGTTGAATTTTTTTTTTAAGAGGGAAAGCAATTGATTTTAGCGTCTGATATATATACACTGTATGTTATGTCTCTCACACAAGATATAACTGTTCTATCTCAAACACTTTTTGCTCTCACCAAACCTCACCCCCTCTCACCACCAACGCTCGCCACTGTCACACATCGCTACCTACAAATCACCAGCGCCACTTAATCACAAGTGTTTTTCTTCCACTCTGTCGCTCTCGGTCTCTCCTTCTCTATCGCTCTCAATCTCGATCCCTCTTTGTCGATCTCGCTCTCTCTCCCTCTCTTTTTCTATCCATCTTGGTCTCTCTCTCTCTCTCTCTCTCTCCTTCCAGTTATGGTTTCTTGGATGAAGTTGTAAACTGGATGCACATCTCCCTGTTTGGAAAGTTACTTTTTTTTTCTTCTTTTTTTTTGGCACCAAAAATTGTTTGCTGCTTTATTAAATTTCTGAACTTGGATCCCAATTTGTTTAGATGTTGAGGAAAGACAATAAATAGAGTTTCAATGTAGCATGTTTGGGTGGCTGCTGAAGAGGGAATTGTAAATTTTTACCAAATTCAAACTTCTTGTAAATGTGGCATGGAAACTTGTGTGGTTGGTTGACAAGTGGTGTCAAATTTGAAATCTTTAAGTAATGTGCTGTAAATGTGAACCAAAAGCCCCCCACTAGTGCCAAATCTGTAGCCAAAATTTGGCTTTGCCAAGTTTGCCACATCAGCAAAGGCAATAATCAACACTACATGCTTTTTGAGAAATTGATCCAATGGTAAAAAATTGATATAAGATTGTGCAGACAGCATGGAATGAGAATCAATGGAGTGGTATAGCTAAAAAATGTTTCTTTTTTTTTTTTTTTTTTTTGGAGCACTATAGCATGCAACAAAAAATGGATTTGGGTTTTTACCATTGGAGACTTCTCAGTTATAACTGATATTACGGGGATGCCATTTAATCGTCTCAAGAAACTTGTGTTGGAACAATCTTCTGTGTAAATAAAATAAATGGAAACTAAATCAAACAAAATAAATAAATAACGTACCGAATTTATTTTGTTGAACCAAATAAAAATTAAAAGACCAAGTCGAGTGTGTGACACTCTGTCCTCAAGATAGATTCGCCCCGTTACGGTGCTTACAGTTGAGTGGCGTCTATCTCCCAGGATACAATGATCTTAACCAATTTGTAGTAGCACTCCAAAATAAATTGTTCGGCGAACCAAACCTGTGTTCTAACTCTCTGAATATTTATTCTAAAATTAATATGGAGAATAATGCACCAAAGATGATAATTGGACAGCAAAAGGAATTATGCAGACTGATTTTGGATCATTCGGACTGCTGGAAATTGGCTGTATTTATAGCCAAATATTTGACCCGAACAGGTACCAAATTGAAGTGAAAAGGTGCACATTTAATTTGAACAGGTGCACGCACTATTCAAACAGATAACTGTTTGAATAGTGATCTATCCGTTGCTTAGAACACTTTTTTTTCAAATTGTTTGAAAAAGGTACCGTTGGTGGAACAGTTTAATGAACTATTGGGACATTTTTTATTAAACTATTTGAATAGTTTAATCAATAAAGGAAGAGGTACAATCTTTAGAAAACTAAAATTTGAATTTAAATTTAAATTAAATTTCCACAATAATTTTTTGAAAAAGTTCAAATGAATTTTGTCTAAAAAATTAATGTTAGACCTTAAAACAACGTTAACTTCCCATTCACTCATAAATGGTTTTGACGTCCCGTCTTTACCGTGTGACTTGCCACGCGACAAGGAACACGTCACCTCTTCGGACCCACCCCAAAAGACGTTTGGGGCCCACTCAATTTTGGCCTCAAAGTTGGCCCAAAATAAGCCATATAAAACACCATTTTTCCAACAATCCCCCCACATGAATGGAATTTGACGAAGAGAAAATGCAACAACATGATCTAAATACAGAGAGTACAGAAATTGGAAATATTCTGCAAATGATAGGTAGCTTTTGGCTTTGAACCTTCCCTTGTGAGACACTATCAGATTTACTAGCTAACTAGTGAACATGATGTCTTGAACTGTTCAATAGTTTGTGTAAACCAAGACAATAGAACTCACACAGTATATCCCCAGACACAGTTTAGTTCTCACTATTGTGTTCATTTTGGCCCTGAACAACCTGGTCTTTCATGAGTGCTCTAGAGAATTGTAGCCCTTCACAAATCTCATAGAACCAGCCCAGTTCACACTCACATAGGTGATTCTTATGAAAAGTATCCTGCCATACTCCACTAGGTTTACCTAGATATAAGAATCATTAAAATTTTTACTTAACCTCAAACGCTGCAGACATCACTATTTCATCAAAGAAATAGGTAGGAGTTAGACTCCCCAGTGATCCTTTGGAGTCATTCACAACTCGGTTGTCCCTTTGAACCTAGATCTTGGGATCTCCAATCAACTAGGCTGGGTTGCCGTTGTGGTAACTCTTATTTCATAGGCTTAAGTCTCATTCCCCTCGATGAATTCTCAACTAACTCTCTTGCTAATCCTTTGGTTAGTGGATCCGCTATGTTGTCTTTAGACTTTACATAATCAACAAAAATAATTCCATTAGAGAGTAGTTGTCTTACGGTATTATGTCGACGACGAATATGTCGAGACTTACCGTTATACATATGACTTTGTGCTCTACCTATTGTAAATTGACTATCGCAATGCATGCATATAGCAGGCACCGATTTTGGCCATATTGGAATATCTTCAAGGAAGTGGCGAAGCCATTCTGCTTCTTCCCCTGCTTTATCTAAAGCTATAAATTCTGATTCCATAGTAGACCTAGCAATACAAGTCTGTTTGGAAGATTTCCAAGATATAGCAGCACCACCAAGAGTAAAGACATACCCACTGGTGGACTTCGAGTCTCTAGTATCCGATATCCAATTTGCATCACAGTATCCTTTAAGTACTACTGGATATCTAGTATAATTAAGTCCAATGTTACGAGTAAATCGGAGATATCTAAGAACCCTTATAATTGCTTTCCAGTGTTCTACTCCTGGGTTACTCGTATATCTACTTAATTTACTTACTGCATAAGTCATATCTGGGCGAGTACAGTTCATCAAGTACATTAAGCTTCCAATAATTTGGGCATACTCTAATTGAGAAATACTTTCCTGTACATTCTTAGATAGAAACAAATTAACATCTACAGGTGTTCTAGCAAGATGATCATCATCTTTGCTGAATTTGTCAAGTATTTTCTCAATGTAATGAGATTGTGACAAAGCATAACCTTCTGATGTTTTGGTAATTTTCATACCAAGAATTACATCAGCAATGCCCATGTCCTTCATGTCAAAATGTTTATTCAACATTTTCTTGGTAGTTTTAATCATGTCATTGTTACTATCTATGATGAGCATATCATCCACATAAAGACATACAATGACATAATCTTTGTCCGTGTTCTTAATTTAAACACATTTGTCACACTCATTAATTTTAAATCCATTTGACATCATTGCCTTGTCAAATTTCTCATGCCATTGCTTTGGCGCTTGTTTTAAACCATATAATGATTTAACCAATTTACACACTTCTTTTTTTTTCCTGGAACAGAAAAACCTTCTGGTTGTTCCATATAAATTTCTTCATTTAACTCACCATTTAAAAAAGCGGTTTTCACATCCATTTGATGAATTTCTAGATTGTATAGAGATGCAATGGCAATTAGCATTCTAATGGATGTTATTCTAGTAACCGGTGAGTATGTGTCAAAGTAATCAAGACCTTCTTTTTTTCTAAATCCTTTGACCACAAGTCTTGCCTTGTATTTGTCAATTGATCCATCCGCTTTCAATTTTCTTTTGAAAACCCACTTGTACCCAAGAGGTTTATAACCTGGTGGCAAATCCACCAATTCCCAAGTGTGATTTTGCAAGATGGATTCAACTTCACTGTTGACAGCTTCTTCCCATAAAGGAGCTTCAGGACTGGACATAGCCTCTTTAAAAGTTAAAAACTCATTTTCTAACAAAATGTTAGGAAATCTGGACCAAAAGATTTTGAGGTTCTAGCACGTTTACTACGCCTAGGTTCCTCTTCCTCATTTCGATCTAACTCTTATTCTTGATCATGTTCTTGATCCTGACTAGTAATAACATCGTGAGATCTTTTATTGTTACTAGTCTCTTGTCCAGTCTTATTTGGAAATACATGTTCAAAGAAAGATGCATTCCGAGATTCAATAATAGTATTTACATGCATTTCGGAATGTTCTGATTTATGAATCAAAAAAGATATGCACTACTATTCTTGGCATAACCAATGAAAATGCAATCAATGGTCTTAGGACCTATTTTAGTCATTTTAGGACTAGGAATAGCCACTTTAGCCAAACACTCCCACACTTTTAAGTATTTGTAGAATGGTACTCTTCCATGCACAATTCATAAGGTGTTTGATTCACTTTCTTTCGGGGTACTTTTAAGTATATAATTAGCAGAAAGTATTACTTCCCCCCACAAATTCTGAGGTAATCCAGAACTTATTAACATGGCATTCATCATTTCTTTTAAAGTCCTATTTTTCCTTTCAGCAATTCCATTTTGCTGAGGTGAGTAAGGAGCGGTGGTTTGATGAATTATTTCATGTTCTTTACAAAACTCACTAAAAGGTGATTCATATTCACCACCTCTATCACTTCTTAGTTTTTTGATTTTCTTACCAAGTTGATTTTCAACTTCATTCTTATATTGAATAAAAGTTTCCAAAGCTTCATCCTTGGTTCGAATTAAATAAACATAACTATATCTAGTATAGTCATCTATAAAAGTGATAAAATACTTTTTTCCACCTCTAGTTTGAATTGATTTAAAATCACAAATGTCACTATGAATTAATTTAAGTGGTTCCGTACTTCTTTCAATTGAATGAAAATGAGTTTTAAATAATTTTGCCTCAACGCAAATTTCACATTTATGATTTGAATCAATGTCAAATTTAGGTAAACATTCCATATTAATTAATCTACGCAAAGATCCATAATTAACATGTCCTAATCTACCATGCCATAAATTTGAAGACTCAAGCAAGTAAGAAGAAGATGTATTATTATTAATAACTGAAGGTACAACAGTCATTACATTCATCTTGAAAAGACCATCAGACATGTAACATTTCCCTACATACATCCCATTCTTAGTAAATACAAATTTATCACTCTCAAATACTAGCCTAAACCCATTCTTAATCAACAAAGATCCAGAAACAAGATTCTTGCGAATGTCCGATACATGCTGCACATTGTTGAGAGTGAGTTCTTTTCCAGATGTCATCTTAAGTACAATCTTTCCTTGTCCTTCAACTTTGGAAGTTGAGGAGTTGCCCATAAAAATTTGTTCACCATTGTCCACTGTAGAATAAGATGTGAACATCTTTTTGTCGGCACAGATATGGCGAGTAGCACCAGTGTCCACCCACCATTCTTTAGGATTTCCGACAAGATTTGCCTCGGAAACAACTGCAGAAAGATTTATGAAATCTACACCATTGGAAATTTTATCCATTTCGGTCATTTTGGCTTTAGCAACCTTCTTACTTGATCTTCCTTTGCCTTTACGTTTGTAACGGCGATCTTTGGCCCGATGTCCTTCTTTGTTACAAATGTAACACATGCCATTAAACTTGTATTTCTTAGTTTCCCCTCCTTTAGATAGCATTCTCTTCCGCCATCTTTTAAAAACAGTTCCTAAGAACTTCTCTGGTTTTCCACCATGATTCACTAGTACAGTCCCAACATAAGGAGAGGTTGGCGTAATGGCAATCACCATACCAGTACTGGTTTGAACATTAGTTTGACCAGTTTTAGTAGCCATAAATTCTAAATTATAAAATAAAATTATAATTAGAATTTTATACTACACAGAAAATTTAAACCAAAAAACACAGAATTTTAAATTCTGTAAAAATAAAAGAAACAAGAATTGTAACTTTTATTTCCAATTAATTTGAAAATAAAATAAAATTTTATTTAAACAAATTAAACCAAAACTACATAAATAAATTCTGTTAAAATAAAAGAAACAAAACAAAATGTAACTTTTATTTTCAATTAATTTGGAAATAAAATAAAATAAAATTTTATTTAACCAAATTAATTCTACACAGAAAACTAATCCAAATTCACAGAATTAAATTCTGTAAAAATAAAAGAAACAAGAATGTAACTTTTATTTTCTAATTAATTTGGAAATAAAATAAAATAAAATTTTATTTAACCAAATTAATTGCACACAGAAAATTAATTTCTGTAACATTTCAATAATTAAAATACTGAAACAGAATTTTAACTAATGAAAACTCAGAAAATAAATTCTAAAAACCAAAATTAATTTATGAAAAAATTCCACAAAAATATATTCTGAATTGTTAATGACACCAGTATATTACTACTAGTTGTCAAAGAAAATAGACAATATATTACTACTATCTGTCAAATAGCATATAATCACTATTTTTTTTTCCAACCAGAATATTATTTTGTAAATCCACAGAAAATAATTTTCTTAAAAGAAGAAAGAGAAAAGGAAACAAACGAAAAAATTCTGTAAACAGAATAATTCGAATCTGTCTTAAGACTGTTGGAACAATCTTCTGTGTAAATAAAATAAATGAAAACTAAATCAAACAAAATAAATAAATAACATACCGAATTTATTTTGTTGAACCAAATAAAAATTTAAAGACCAAGTCGAGTGTGTGACACTCTGTAGACAAGCCCGCGGGGGACCTCGGCTACAGCTCGGACTCTCCTTTTTTGTTTGTGTTGCGGTTCTAAATCTGAACCAAAGAGTCCAACTCTGGCAAATCGTTTTGAAGAAAAACAGATTTTTTGAAAAGTAGTGCCAAACATGGACTGCTTTGCCAGATTACAGAGTCGCCACCTAAATATTTTTTAATGGGGGAATTTAGGAAACCCTGACTCGGTGCCGAAGGCCACGTGTCCGTCATCACCAAATGTCTTGGCTCGGGAGCTTGGGTACGATCGGGGAAGGTTAGCTATGAGCACCCCCTTTCGCCCGGTTCGAAGACCGGCCTCTACTAACCGTGATATCCGATTTTGAAAACATTACATGCTCTTATCCCAATTATTAGCCTAGAATTACTATATTATGCGCACGGCAAACAATTATAGACTAGATTGCCTAATTCGGAAATAATCATTGCATATCCGTTTGTTTTGAAAGCGTTTTGAAATTCGCTACCCGCAAGTAGGCTAAAGCACGGATTTCAATGAGTTTTCCCAACTCAGACAATCCAACCTCCACCCACAAGCATTCAAACAGTTTATCTCACATAAGCACTTAGCCGCATGGTAAGCATACTGTCATGGCAACATTCACACGCATGTGGTATGCTAAAGCGTAAAATACTTACATCGTACTCCGTGCCAAAACAAGAAACTAGTTAGTAGACATGCATGTCCCTAGATCATGTTAAAGTGGCTAATGCAACGCAGACAAGGATGCAATTTAGAGTAGGCTCGGCTAACCCTAGAATGGCATGCGAAATGCTACAACTATCACGTATTCAAATTGGAATTGGAAATACGATGCAGTTTGTATGATGTACCGAGCCCGGTGCATGTAAACAAATGCATGGATGCACGCATGCATTGCATAAGGTATGCTAAAATAAGTATGCCCTAATCTACCAACGTAAGCAGGTAAATAAAAGGGAAGAAAGAAATGGGGATTGGAAGACATACACCCACTCACACATACTTATTACAAATTTACCCTCACTCGGAGGGACCAAAAGAATATACAAATTAATTAACTACGCAAGCTAATTAAAATATTGCAAATTTCACTAAATTAATCAAATAAATTAATTAATCTAATTAAAGCAGTAAACCGCCTCGGGATGAGGACCGGATGCAACACGCGCTCGGGACTGGCTCGGAACCGCACTGCTGTAGACACCCCGTTTTTGACCGTCCTCAAGACTTGGACGTCACCGTTGGAACACTCGGTGATTATCCATGTTTGTGTTCATTTGGAGTTCCCGGAGTTCTCGGCTACGCGCGCCGTGCCTCAGGACCTCCAGACTCGACCGTTTGTGTTTGGTTTTGCACCAAACACTTGTGTTTTGCCTTGGGAGGGCAGGGAATGCTTTGTGAGGCATCCCTACACACCACCGGCTGGGGCTAGAGGCCACCGGCTGGCTGGAGTTGCCACCGGCACTATATTGTGCCGGTCGGCACTATTTTGTGCCGGTCGGCACTAATTTTGTCAAAATGACATTTTTTGCCGGCCGAGCACTGTTCAGCTGCTTTCTGAGATATTTTTAGACAGCTGTTTAGCTCTTGTTTCCCCTCCATACACGTGTATGGAGGGATGAGCCCTTGGATGACTTAGTTTGTAAGTCTTTGTTGCCTATAAGAGAGAAGGCTCTTCTCTTGGCTCAAGGGTTGAAAAGGTGAACAAAATTCAGAGGGTTAGACATAGGAGAAGCTCTGGTTTAGGGTTTGGAGTTCTATATCTATCATATATCTCTCTTTCTCCTTTGAGCTTAGTGTGTGTGTATTGTCATAATATTGCACATAAACACCTAGTGTCTCACCTTCCTCTTGCAACTGAGATCCTTAAGGCTTGTTCTTGAAGTTCTTGACTGGTTTTGAGCTCAAGGACCCATCCACTCCAACCTTTGTGAAGGTGGTCTTCAAGGGTAAGAAACTTGCTTTATTTACCCCATTTTTGCACCCTCTTTTTGCTTGCTTTAAAACAGTTTTTGTGCTTAGTGATCAACACATAAAAGTTCTGTTTTTTAAGCCTCTTTATTGTTTATTAAGAGTGCTTAGTGGTTTGAGCAAGTTTGACCACCCTTAGGCCTTGAAAAGGCCACTTTTTGTGCCATTTTGTGAGAAATCCGAGACTTTGGTCTTAGGATCTTTTCACCACTGAAATCTTGAGGGATTTCAGTGGTGAAGAGCATGCCTTAGAGTCCCAAGAAGGAGAGGGCCACCCCTCTCCTTGATGTCCTTGAAAAGGGCAAATTTTGGCTTCCAAAGGAGCTTCATGCTTGAGTGTGTGTTAAGCATGTTTGACTTGTTTTCCATGCTTATATTGCCATGTTATAACATGATTTCAAGTTAGTTTAGGTCCCTTATGCATGCTTAGCATAGTTGCCTTGTAATGTCTCTTTGATGCCTTAACATGTCTAGGTTGCATGCCTTTGTTTTGAACATGTTTTAGGCCTAGATCCATGGAGCTTGTGTGCTTATTTTGCCATGATTTAACTCTGTCCATAGCCATTTGGGTCGATCCTATCATGCATTATATAGCTCCTTTGCATTTGGCTTGTTGGCCTTGAGAGTATGAGTGTGTAGCATGCCATGCTTGCACCATTTTCAATGATTCGGAACCATCTAACATGCCATTTCAGGTCTTATGATGTGTTTGTTTGATTGCCTTACATGCCTCTTTAATGCTTTGAGAGTATGTATTAAATACTCCATGTTTTGGTCATGTTGCATGCCTTTGTACTTGAGCCTCTTAGATGTCATCTAGGTGCTCCTTAGGCTTTGTCTAGGTCTACTTGTGACCTGTTTTGAGTCCCTTTAGCTTTGTGAAGCTTGATAGACTTGGCCTTGGTTGAAGCCTTCATGGCTTGTTTCAAGACTTGGGCCATTTGTTGCATATTTGGCTTGCTTTATTGCATGATTTGGCCTCATGTTTTGCATGAATTTCAGAGTTTTCCATGCATGCTTTTAGCCCATGTTTGGCCTCTTCAAGTGTGCTTGAATGTCGCTTGTTTATGCCTTGAGTTGGTACCTTAACATGTGTATGTATGCATGTGTGTTTGGCCCTCATAACTTAGCATGTGGCTACTAATTTTGGGCTTTTTAGAGCTGCCCAATTCATGTTTAAGTCCATCTTTCAATTGGTTTGCATGCTTGCCTTATATGCTTACTTACATGTTTGCATTGTATTGCCATGTTGCATGTTAGTTGCCATGCTTAGGGTTGCATCATGTTGACATGCATGTTAGGCCTCTTGAAGTAAAGTATGATAGAGGTTTGGCACCCTTGTTTGCTTGTTTGCATTGCATGCATTTGAAATCAAAGTTGCACTCTTGATTCTTTGGGCCATCATGCATGGAAATGCGTGATTGGTGGTCCGGGAATCGAGGCACATCCCCCCTTTGAGTCAATAACATGATAGGGAGTGTGTTTGGTGCATACATGCCTTGAATTGCATTGCCATGCAAGTTTTGCCCTCTGCTGCTGTGAGTTGCAGGTTCTGCAGGTGTTAAGTGCCGACCGGCACCTTTTAGTGCCGACCGGCAGTGAATTGGCAGCCGATAGCTTCAATCAGTGCCGGTGGCCACATCCTTCAGCCGGTGGTGTTCTACCCCAGCCGGTAGTACTCCCCAGTGCCCTGAGAGGCACTCCTGGGATTTTGGTAATTTTCTGAGGAAGATAGCAGGGAAAACAGAGGCACACTTGCATGACAGTGCGATTCCGAGCCAATCCCGAACACGCGCTGCATCCGGCCCTCATCCCGAGGCGGTTTAATGCTTAATTAGATTAATTATTTGTCTAATTAATTTGGTGAGTTTGTAATAATTAATTAGCTTGCGTAGTTAATTATTTGTATTATTATTTCGGTCCCTCCGAGCGAGGGCGAAAAGTGTAATAAGTGTGTGTGAGTGGATGTATGTCTTCCAACCCCCACTTCTTTCTATCCCTTTTATTTACCTGCTTACAATGGTAGATTAGGGCATGTTCAGTTAGCATACCTTATGCAATGCATGTGTGCATTCATGCATTTGTTTACATGCACCGGGCTCGGTACATCATACAAATTGCATCGTATTTTCAATTCCAATTTGAATACGTGATAGTTGTAGCATTTCACATGCCATGTTTAGGGTTAGCCGAGCCTACTCTAGATTGCATCTATGCCTGTGTTGCATTAGCCACTTAACATAAACTAGGTCATGCATGTTTGCTAACTAGTTTACTGTTTTGGCACGGAGAACGATGTAAGTATTTTACGCTTTGGCATATCGCATGCGTGTGAATGTTACCATGACAATATGCTTGCCATGCGGCTAATTGCTTACATGATAAACTGTTTGAATGCCTGTGGGTGGAGGTTGGATTGCCTGAGTTGGAACAACTCGTTGAAATCCGAATTTTAGCCTACTCGCGAGTAGCACAAAAACCAACACGTTTTTCGAGACAAAACGGATACGCAATGTGTATTTCCAAATTAGGCAATCTAGTCTATACTTTTGTGTTGTGCGCATCACATAGTAATTCTAGGCTAATAACTGGAATAAGAACGCATAAAGTTTTCAAAAACGGATATCACGGTTAGTAGAGGCCGGTCTTCGGACCGGGCGAAAGGGGGTGCTCATAGCTGACCTTCCCCGATCGTACCCAAGCTCCCGAGCCAAGTCACTTTGGTGATGACGGACACGTGGCCTTCGGCACCGAGTCAGGGTTTCCTAAATTTCCCATTTTTAAAAAAATATTTAGGTGGCGACTCTGTAATCTGGCAAAGCAGTCCATGTTTGGCACTACTTTTTCAAAAATCTGTTTTCTTCAAAACGATTTGCCAGAGTTGGACTCTTTGGTTCAGATTTAGAACCGCGACACAAAAGGGAGTCCGAACTGTAGCCGAGGTCCCCCGCGGACGTGCTACAACTGCCATGCACGGATTGCCTCTATTTCCTCTGCTCTCCTCCTCAGAAAATTTCCAAAGTCCCAGAAGTACCTCTCAGGGCACTGGGGAGTACCACTGGCTGGGGTAGAGCACCACCGGCTGAAGGAGGAGGCCACCGGCACAAAATTCATCCATCGGCAACTTGTTTACTGCCGGTCGGCACTAAACACTGCCGGCCGGCACTAAATGCCTGCAAAACCTGCAACTCACAGCAGCAGAGGACAACAACATGCATGGCAATGTGATTCAAGGTATTTATGCACTACACACACCCCTTATCATGTTTTTGACTCAAGGGGGCATGTGCTTCGATTCCCGGACCATCAATCACGCATTTCCATGCATGATGGCCCAAAGAACCAAGAGTGCAACTTAGATTTCAAATGCATGCAATCCATAGAATCAAATAAGGGTGCCAAACCTCCATCAAACTTCACTTCAAGAGGCCTAGCATGTATGCCAATGCAATGCAACCCTAAGCATGTTATCTATATGCAATATGGACAATGCAAAGCACTTATGCAAACATACAAGCAAGCATACAAGGCAAGCATGCAAACCAAGTAAAGGGGGGGTCTAATCATGAATTGGGCAGCCCTTAATAGGCCCAAAATCAGTGGCTAAAGTGCCCTAAAATGAAGGCTAAAATGCACACACACATGCATGCAATTATGGTCCAACACTTAGGCACAAACATGGCAACTCTCAAGCACACTTAAGGAGACCAAACATAGGCAATGAGCATGCATTGTAAGCTCTGAAAATCATGCTAAACATGGTGCCAAACCAACTTAAGATAGACCAAACAAAGCATGCAAACGGCCTAAGTACTTAAAGCAAGTCAATGAGGCATTGAACTATACTTATGCAAGACAATTATGGCATGCATTAAACAACTAAAAACAGGTTTTTAGCATGTTAAAACAAAGCCAAAAGGCTACTTAGATGGCATCTAAGAGCTCAAATTCAAAGGCATGCATAATGACCAAAACAAAGGGCATGCAACACATGCTTTCAAAGCTTTAAAGAGGCAACTAAGGCAAGCATACAAGCACACCAAAGGGACTGAAATGACATGCTAGATGATTCCAAACCATCAAAATGAGGTAAGCAACACATGCTACACATGTGTGCTCAAAGGCTAGCAAGCCTAAAATGCAAAGGGGCTATATAATGCATGCCAAGATCAACCCAAACGACTATGGACAGAGCTAAAACATGGCAAAATAAGCACAAAACATTCACAAATCTAAGCCTAAAGCATGCTCAAATTAGGGCTAACAACTTAAGGCATGTTAAGGCAATACAAGGCATTACATGGCAACTATGCTAAGCATGCATAAGGGACCAAAACCAACTTATAACAATGTCATATTAGGGCATAATAAACATAAAATGCAGCCAAGACATGCTCAACAAACAACCAAACATGGTGCTCCTTTGGAGGCCAAAACTTGCCCTTTCCAAGGACATCAAGGAGAGGGGGTGGCCCTCCCCTTTTGGAGACTTCAAGGCACCATCTCCACCACTGAAATCCCTCAAGATTTCAGTGGTGGAGAGGCCCAAGCACCAAAGTCTCGGATCTCTCACAAAATAGCACAAAAAGGGGCCTTTTCAAGGCCTAAGGGTGGTCAAACTTGCCCAAACCACCAAGCACTCTTAATAAACAATAAAGAGGCTTAAAAAACAGAACTTTTATGTGCTAAACACTAAGCACAAAAATAGTTATAAACTAGGCAAAAATGGAGTGCAAGAATAGGGTAAAAAGAGCTAGTTTCTTACCCTTGATGACCACCTTCACAAAGGTTGATGTTGTTGCTTCCTTGAGCTCCAAATCAGTCAAGAAGCTTGAAAACAAGCCCTTAGAACCTCTGTCCGAAGGGGAAGGTGAAACACTAGGTGTTTGTGTGCAATAGTAAGGCACAAAACACCTAGACTAACAAGAGAGGGATAGAGATAGAATAGATATGGAATTTCTAACCTAAACCAGAGCTTCTCCCCTATCTAAAAATGGCTAAGTCTCTCAAGAACTTCAACCCTTGAGTCAAGAGAAGAGGCTTCTCTTGTATAGGCACAAAACTTACAAGTTAAGCAAGCCTAAAGGCTCATCCTTCCATACACGTGTATGGAGGGGAGCAAAAAGTGATACAGCTGTCTAAAAATATCTGATAAAGCAGCTGTACAGTAGTCGGCAGGGCAAAATGGTCATTTGCCAAAATTGACTGCCGACCGGCACAAAAGAGTGCCGACCGGCACAATATAGTGCCGGTGGCAACACCAACCAGCCGGTGGCCTCTAGCCACTGCCGGTGGTGTGTGGGGATGCCTCACAAGGCATTCCCTGCCTCTCCAAGGCAAAACACAAGTGTTTGGTGCAAAACCAAACACCAAACGGTCAAGTTCGGAGGTCCTGAGGCAGGGCGCGTAGCCGAGAACTCCGGGAACTCCAAACGAACACGAACATGGATAATCACCGAGTGTTCAAGCGGTGACGTCCAGGTCTTGAGGACGGTCAAAAATGGGGTGTCTACAGTTGCCCCTCTTTGACAGAACTCGAAAGTCATAACAATGACGGGAGTGAATGTCAAAGCCCAGAGACGACCCATTTTTGACAAGGCCGAAGACTTGGACAAACATACAAAGCGCAAATGGTTGAACTTAGGAATCAAACCAGCGTAGTTCAGGCACAGGCATACAAGCCGTAGATAAGGTATGCGCCCGTAGGCGGGGGCAAGATGCAACTGACGATGCAAAAGGCCGAGCATAACTTATGATCATGCAAAGAAAGCTGTAATGAAGCACACATGCGACAGTTATAAGCTAGCATACAACAATCTACACTACAATGTAGAAAGGATGTAAGAGAATTATGCAATTCTCAATACGTCTCACTCGGAGGATACAATACCTGTGCGGCTCGTCCGGTTGCACCGGCCTCAAATGAGCCGTACATACAATATCGTGCCTGCAAAGGAAGCAAACTTAACAGGTACAATATTGTTAGCAACATGCATGACAATGCAAAATGAATGCAAAATGATATGCAATATATACAAAACTATGTATGAATAATGCAAATGATAATGCAATGCAATTGAAACTATGCAAACTATACGCAGGGCAATTGAATCATGATTCAATCGTGAGCGATTCGAAACCACACATATGTCAAATAGATTGATGGAGGTAACAAGTCCGTCTTGAAAATCCTATGTGATTCGTGATTAGATCAAGATTAACGAATTCCAAATCCCAACAATTCAAAACACACAATCTAAAATCATCAAGCACTTACGAGAGTGATTTTAGTTTGTTCGTTTTTAAGAATAAATAATAAATCGACACAAACGATTTTTTACGTGGAAAAACCACAATTGAAGAACCTTCAATTGTAATCAAAAACCACGGGCGAACCGCCACTGATCAATCCACTACTGAAGAACTAAAAGATTACAAAGATACCATACAAATTACCCAACCCAGTCAATTTGTCTCTGAATCTTCTGTAACTCTTCCACCACGCCTTCGTCACGGAACTGATCTTGAAGTTGATTTCACACCACAACTTCACTTGTCGATTAACGACTACGTAAAGTATCAAACGCCTTTTGAAACTCTACGTAATAACCTTCGGATTACACCGAAGAGAACTCTCTTGAATTTTTTGTATCAAACTCTTTGATGTATGAATCTCAACTCATAAGTTTAGAACTCTCTCAAGAACATCAAAGAAAACTCATCAAACTCTCAGAAGAATACTTCAAACAAAACTCTAGAATTCTTGAACTAAATCTAGAAAAAGTTAGATTGGTTTGAGATGAAAACCATCTACTTATAGAAAATCAAAAGGAGTCCCAGATCTGAAAGAAACCAACTACTTGAATCCAATCCGGAATCTGAAACTCGCGAGCTCCGCTCGAGCGCTCCACTCTCCGCTCGAGCGGCCTGAACAAAAGATGTGTGTGATTTAAGCTGAGGTACGCTCGAGCGCGTCCTTTTCCGCTCGAGCGTGAAATCACAAGCTTCAGTACTTCTGCAGACCTGTCAATATACTGAGTTCCTCCAATCTCCGCTCGAGCGCACATTTACCCGCTCGAGCGGTCAGTACAAAAATACAAAAATGATATTTTGATTAGGCACAAAGTTTTGTCATCGGATTTGACAATAAAGGGACCTAACAATCTCCCCCTTTGTCAATTCCCGGACAAAACCTATCTAAACATTGTTCCTTAAAACAAACACACTAGACAGTATCAAAACAAGGAAACAATATACAATAATAACCTCTCAACCTCTCAAATATACCCTCTCAATAATTCTATCAAGCACACAACCAGATCAAACACACAACCATGAAACTTCAACATCCAATTCAAATAACACAATCCTTTAACTTTGCACCTGTGAAATAGCATTCAACATACAAACCAAAACTGTGGAAGAAGATAAATGTGAGATGTATAAAACATAATATCCACAACATCCAAAATAAAGAAATGTACCATCGAATCATTTGTCCAAAAACTATCTGTGCAATATGTGACCAAAAGCTATCTGTGTCTGTGCAATATGTGCAAAAACTCCAACTGTGCACAAAAAACAATCCAAAAACTGTCCACCCAAAATTCTCCCCCTTTTTGTCTGGGAAGCACAAGTCAAGCATCAGGCGGAGGGGGCTGCTGAGACTGAAGTAGATGAACGAGATGATCGAGAGTCTGCTCCATGTGGCCAAGACGTCCATCAAAGGCATCAAACCGTGCATCGAGAAAATCCAAACGTCGGGTCACAGTCTCCGCGAACCGCTAAACTCAATAGAAAAATCTGGGGGAGGAACAGGTGCCTCACCACCATCACCATCACCGGCATCAGCGGCATCATACTCAGCCTCCTCCGCTAGACCAGCGGCAATCCCTGCAGATGGACCACCCCTAGAAGACTCCCCCTTAATATGGGCTCGACTTTGAGACACGGTTTTCTTGGTAAAAGGGCGAGAAGGGAAGGCAAACTCATCATCCTCTAAAACAGAAGCCCCAAGGTCCGACAAAAGGCGGTTGATCAGACAACCGTAGGGAAGGCCAAGTGTCTTATGCCCAGAAACACCAATCATCTTTTTGATGATAAGAGAAGCAAGATCAATAGATCGGTGTTGGGCAATGCAGGACAAAATGAAACCTTGGTCTTGTTTGACCTCGGAAGAATGGGTAGTCACAAGTATGTTGGCGCAAACTATCAGATTAAGCAGTCTGAACTCTGGAAGAAGTTCAAACTGTTTAATCAAACCACCTTTAGGCCAGTGGCGAGCAATGCCACATAACTCTCTAGCCACATCATCAAAGTCACAAGTAGGGCGGTCAGGAACGGGAAAAGGGTAGTACAGTGGAGAACCCCGCTCAATGTGAAGGAGTGAACGAACCAAGGCAGGGGTGACAGAAATGGCTTTAGACCGAACCCAAGTGGTAAAAGATGGCTCATACTCAAGAATCCCCTCCATATTACAATAAAACTCGCGAACCCAAGTGAGGTTCTGACGGCCGGAAAAGGACAAACCAAGATCACCACCGAGAGGATCAAACAAAGGACGAATATGAATGGACTCAAATGTATCAGCCTGGACATTACGCTCTAGATGTACTGTTCGGGACTCAAAAGACTTATAAAAAGACCTGGATTGTTTAACTGACTGAAACCGAACAGAATCAAAGGTGGGTCGAGACACAACTGCCTTACGGCGTTTAGGAGCAGAGGAAGACATGACTAGGTGAGACAAGACGACAACCCAACACCCCAACAAGTCAAAAACCAAACCAAACAAAACCAAAGCAAAATATTAGTCCAGAAAGCAATGTATGAAGCAAAACAAGGCACATAGACAACAGGAGATGTTCATTGAAACAGCAAGATATACAAGACATGCCAAATACAGAGTCCAATAGATGTATAACAAATGAAATCCTCAATTTGTAATGTAATATCAACAAGCATGAGATAAAACCAAGAGACCACTAGTATACTGAACATCACACTCTGTATTTGTAATGTACTGTAATATCAACAAGCATGAGCAATGTAGAACTAGTATGAACATGAAACAGGGCAATCATAAGCAGGGCAAGTATGAACATGCAATTAACGACAGATCCAACAGTCAAACCCCCAAACGAGTAAAACCAAAATAATAATAACAAAGACAAACCCAAATCCTAAAGACACACAAAACACAAAAACAAGTAGATGATCAAGAGATCAGAGAGAGAGACCAAAATACTAACACAAACACCCAAAAAAAACACCCAAGCCGAAAAAACAGGAAAGAAGGAAAATAAGAGAGGAACACACTTACCAAATAGCAATCGGCAAGAAGGATGAAGGAAGAGACCAAAAACGAGTTCAATCGAAGCCACAAAGCAAACCCTAGGCGGAGAGAAGTTGAAAAGAGGGAAAAAAATGACTTGAAGAGTCGAGAGAGGGAATAAGTATGAAATTTGTCCGCTCGAGCGTAAATAGTACCGCTCGAGCGTACACCAATAAAAACGGACTCCCGCTCGAGCTCTAAAAGGAGCGCTCGCGCGCAAAAACCATCTCTCAGAACTGTCAAAAAGCTGCAAGGGTGAAAACAACGCTCGAGCGTAGAAAAGTCTGCTCGAGCGGAAAACAGTTTTTTTTTTTTTTTTTTTCTCAAAAACAAAAAACACTTAGGTTGTCCTGGAACAGGGAAGATGACCGGGTGACATACTATTCCACAAGGACAAGGGTATCCATTAATGTTGAGTCCTGAAAATTTGAGAAAAGAGATGAAACAACAGCTCATGAAAAATACAGATAGTATTAAATCAAAGCCACACGCATCATGAGAATGCATAACTCAAAAACACACATGAGATCTCATAAAAATGATGTGTGTGTGTGCAATCCTTGAGAGCCACAGAGCTAGAATTAATCCTGGTAGTGATCTGATGGCTGGACCTCCAACAAGAGTGACTGTCAATCACAGAGAAAAGTCAAACCACTCGGAATCACGGGGTATTTGTTGAGTAAATGCGGAAGCTCCCCCTCAGACAATGATTCCCCTTTTTTTTTTTTTTTTTTTTTTTAACTTTTCTTTCTTGTGGGCACTCACTGGTGGCATACACGCTCAAGAGTATGGATACCAACCAGAGAAGAATGAAATCAAAATGATGGCCTGGTTGGTGCCTCTGAGGTAGCCTTTTCCTAATGCCGGAAATCAAGTACTGAGGGAAAACCATGGAAGTGAAATAAGATGGTAGATGGTTAAGAGACTTAACATCACCCATGATATACCAGTATAGGTCAATTCCTCTGAAAGAGTACAAGAAACACTGTCAGTGGTCCATAGAGAACTTTGATCACTTATGCGGAAACCCCTGCAACAGTTTATCTCAAGGATGTGTACAGAATGAGATCATGAAGTAAATGAGTATGGGCATTCAGAATGAGCTATGAACAAAGATTAATAAGATCTTGTACGCAATATAAGCAGTGTTCATTTAAAAGATGATGCAAAGATATCAGAACTCAATCACAATGAGATTTTCACATCCAAGAACAGTAAGTCAACCACACACACTCACCTCACAGAAAAACAGGATACAACCTAGTTACTGAGTCATTACACCCAAGGTCTTTCTAAGAAACTCAAAGCGAAGAAGATCAAGGGGTTTTGTAAAAATATCAGCTTTTTGATGCTCAGTAGAAACATGTTCCAAAACAACAAGGCCTTCGTCCACTAACTCTCGAATAAAATGATGACGGATGTCAATGTGTTTGGTGCGAGAGTGTTGGACAGGATTTTTTGAAATGTTTATGGCACTTGTGTTATCACAAAAAAGAGTGAGAGTGTTCTGTTCAATTCCATAATCATGAAGCATTTGCTTCATCCACAACATTTGGGCACAACAACTCCCTGCAGCAATGTATTCAGCCTCAGCAGTAGACAGAGAGATAGCATTTTGCTTTTTACTATGCCAAGAAACCAGATTCTTCCAAGGTAAAAACACCCCCCCTGAAGTACTTTTCCCATCATCAGCACACCCTGCCCAGTCGGCATCAGAAAAACCAGTAATTTCGGCTGTGTATCAGTGGAAAACCAAACCCCATACCCCAAGGTCCCATTAACTACTTGATGATGCGTTTTACCGCAAGAAGGTGAGACTCTTTAGGATTGGCTTGGTAACGAGCACAAACACCGACACTGAAGGAAATATCAGGACGACTGGCTGTGAGATACAAAAGACTCCCTATCATACTCCTAAAAGGGTAGGATCGACATCAATACCAGAGGAATCTTTGGAAAGGTGAAGATGGTGCTCATGGGAGTGCGTTGCATGTTTGGCAGACTCAAGACCAATTTGACACAAGATTTTTAGCATACTTAGACTGAGAAACAAATATGCCCGAAGGAGACTGTTTAATTTGGAGACCCAAAAAATAAGACAACTCTCCCATCATGCTCATCTCAAAA